>CM066048.1:35614749-36980911 GCA_033557465.1 Ichthyophis bannanicus | reverse complement strand
CTAATTTAGCTTTGCTGATACTATATTTATGTTCAGCTAGTCATATCCGCAGAGGGTGAGTTGTTTTCCCGATATAGAGCTTAGAGCAAAGGCACCATAGTGCATACACCACAAAAGAAGTATTACAGGATGTATCTTGATCATACAAACGACTTTTATTCTTATTTGTGTACAATTGGCTTTCCATAATATCGCAAAATGAACATCATCCGCATTTCTTATGTTGATATACTGTATTGGAAATTTGTTGTCGAGGAACCGCAGAGCAAAGTTGATCTCTGAGGTTTCTCCCTCTGCTATATGCCACACATAAGGTATTACCAGATAACTTAGGATGAGAACTAATAACACTCCACCTCTTACGAATAGAGGCAGCGATCCGACTAGAAAGACTGGAGTAAGGCAGTACACATGTAATTGGAGATATCCCAGAAGAAGCATCTAATTCGGTATCACTACATCTAGGCTTAAGCAGCCATTCACAATGGTTATATTTAGCTCTTTTATAAGCTCTTTTTAGAACCGAACTGGGGTATCCACGCTGTCGAAACTTCACTATCATATTCTGTGCCTGTATATCAAATTCATATTCAGACGAACAAATACGTCTACACCGAAGCAATTGTGAATATGGTAAGCTGCATTTCAGATGAGAAGGATGAAAACTAGAAAAATGTAGAAGGGTATTCTTGTCTGTAGGTTTAGTATAGATAGTTGTAGAAAATCCCGCTCTATATTTTGTAACTTGAACATCTAGAAAGTGTATTGTGGATTTCTAAATATTAATCTCAAACTTAATATCAATTATTTCAAATAACTGAAAAATTAATTCAAAAATTCTACACAGGAGAAAAATGTCATCTATTTAACGTTACCATCCCAAAATATAAGACGCATACTTTGAACTGTAAATTCACTTAACTTCAAAATTATATATATAAAGATTCGCTAATGATGGTGCAAACGTTGCCCCCATAGCTGTACTTGAAATCTGCTGAAAAAATTCTTGTTTATAAACAAAATAGTTCTTCAATGCCAACTCTGCCAGAGTTAAAAGAAATTTTGTCGGAACTGTATGTGGTCTTGGTCTTGCATTCCATACTTCTGATAAGACCCGCAAAGCTTCATTTTGAGGTATCGATGTATATAAGGCTGCTATGTCTAAAGTTGCCATCCAAGTTACCTGTTCAGTAGTACCATAATCTTCCAAAATTGTCAAAAAATGTGTCATATCTTTAATGTACGAAGGGATTAAAGGAACGTCATCTTTTAGGTACATATCTAAGTATATACCTACTCTTTCTAAAAATGAATCATTACTAGATAAGATCGGACGTCCTGGTGGATTTGTTACATTTTATGCACTTTGGGTAAAACAGAAAATGCTGGAATCTTTGGATGTGGTGGATTGAGAAAGACCCTTTTTCTTTCTGTTAGACAGCCAGATTGAAAAGCAGCAGCAGTAATATTAGTATTTCCAATACAGTATATCAACATAAGAAATGCGGACGATATTCATTTTGTGATATTATGGAAAGCCAATTGTGCACGAATTATAAGAATAAAAGTCGTTTGTATGATCAAGATACATCCTGTAATACTTCTTTTGTGGTGTATGCACTATGGTGCCTTTGCTTTAAGCTATATATGGGGAAAACAACTCGCCCTCTGCGGACATGACTAGCTGAACATAAATATAGTATCAACAAAGCTAAATTAGAAACGTTTCTTGTTCAACACTGTATATCTTATGGTCATGCTTTTGAAGATCTACGTTGTACGGTACTAGAATACGTCCCTTTAAGCATACGGAGGGGACAGAGGACGCCTGTTGCTTCAAAAAGAACAGAGATGGATATATGACTTAAATACTCTAGATCCACATGAATTGAATGATAAAATAGAATGGACACTTTTTATTCAACAGTGAGCTGGGTGACTGTGGAGTTCTGGTCTGATTTCCTCTCTCTTTTTTAGTCTTTTTTAAATCTTTTTTCAGTGTTTTTACTAAGGTTCGCTGTTGAGATAGTTTCAGTGTGGTTAGAATGAAGATATTGGGATGACATTACGTCACCTTTTGTGAGCAAATCATGTGCTTTGATGCCTCTTTAAAAGTTGTTGACGTCAGACGCTATAGCAGTGAAGGTAGAGAGGTATTTTGTATTCGACACTGAAGATGTGAGATGCTACTAAGAAACCCTGAAGAAGCCTAGCTGGCGAAACAAAAGCTTTTGTCGGGGAGATTATATTTTTGTCGGGACGGCGTGCTCCTTTTGTAGTTCGGCGCCCGCAAATAGAAAGTTGCAGTTGAGATGGATGTCTGTTTGCTGACATGAGCCGGACCCTTGGATCGTTCAGATAAGTGGATAAAAACTTCTATTGAAAAGGGTATAAATTCTGCTGTTTGAAGAGAGAATTTTTTCTTTCTTTTTTATAGGAAAAACGACTGAAGAATCTATACCAGTCTTGTGTTGCTATGCAGACACTTCTAACCTTTTGTGGTTGTTTTTGGGAATTCCAAAAAGTATTTTTTCGGTTGGTGTAAGCCTGGGTTATATATGTGGTATAGGTGAATGGTGTAATATAGTAGTTTAAATTAAAAAGTATAAAGGCAGTGACCCATGATGTGAGTGTCTGCTCTTAAACCCTATGGTGACTAGTTCGCCACATGTCGGGATAAGACCATCCTGAGGTCTTTTATGCCTTATTAGAAAAATAGTATTAGAAAAACAGTATTAGAAAGAGTAGATTTGTTTATGAAATTGGAATATTGACAAAGGTAAGGTCAAGGGTGTTGGTTTATGTCGTGTTAGTTTAACCCTTGTGCAGTTAGTTTTACTAATTCCTACAGGTTGCCATGAGGTCCATAATGGGGGTGCCCCAGCGGCTTACTACCTGGCTGAACACCACCTGATTGAACACCCAATCGCCTGGATCCACTCTGACTCAGCTGAGGAAATCCGCCGTCACGTTGTCGACTCCTTCCATGTATGTCGTCGACAGCGCCTGGAGGTTCCTTTTGGCCCAGGCCAACCAACCTTTTGCTTCCTCCTCTGGGACTGTACTGCCCGTGTTCCTTGGCGATTGATGTAAGCCAGCACGGTTGCGTTGTCCAAAAGAACCCTTATCACTTTTCCTTGCAGCTGTGGCTCGAAACTCCAGAGAGCCAGACCTACCGCCCGCATCTTCAGCCTGTTGATTGACCAATCCGCCTCCATCAAGTCCCATAGACCCTGAGCAAACTGGCCCTCGCAATGGGCTCCCCAAATCGGTCAGGCTCACGTCAGTCATCAACACGACCCATGGGGGTGCTTCCAGAAGCATCCCCCATTCCAGGTTTTCTGGGCAAAGCCAGCACTTGAGGGCACTTCTGGTTTCCTGAGGGTAGACAAGCCTTTGGGACAAGGGCTGCGTCTGGTGCGACCACCGTCGCAACAAGGCCCTCTGAAGAGGCCGCAAGTGCGCCCTTGCCCAAGGCACCAGATCAAGTGTGGCTGCCATGGTCCCTAGTACCTGTAGGTAATTCCATGACGTTGGTTCCTTCTGCCGCAAAAACTGACGCACCACAGTCTGAAGCCCTTGGGCCCACTGTTCTGGTAGAAAGACTCTCCCCAATCGGGTATTGAAGCGTGCCCCCAAGTACTCCAGCTGAGCTGGAACCATCCGACTTTTGGCCAAGTTGACGACCCAACCGAGACTTTAAAGGAATTGCACCACCCAAGTGGTCGCCCGTTCGCTCTCCTCTCTGGACTTCGCCTGAATAAGCCAGTCGTCTAGGTACGGATGCACCAGGATACTCTGCGGAGTGCTGCTGCTATCACCACCATGACCTTGGTGAAAGTCCGAGGGGCCGATGCGAGACTGAACGGCAGAGCCCAAAACTGGAAGTGCCCCATCAGCAACACAAACCTGAGGAACCTTTGATGTTCCGGCCATATAGGGATGTGATGATAGGCCTCTGTGAGATCGAGAGAAGTTAAGGACTCCTCCGACCGGACCGCCACAATAACTGACTGTAAGGTTTCCATGTGAAAGTGCGGAACCCACAAACAGCAGTTCACCTGCTTGAGGTCGAGAATGGGCGAAAAGGATCCCTCCTTTTTGGACACCACAAAATACATGGAGTATCAACAGCAACCGTACTGATCCCGGGGAATGGGCACCACCGCTCTCAGCTGCAGAAGCCACCACAGGGTGATCCTCACGGCCTCTGCCCTGGCTCTCGTCTTGCAGGGAGATGAATGAAAGCTTCGCCTACAGGGCATGCCAGCTCAAGGGCATACCCCGCGTGGATTATCTCTAGAACTCATTGGTCAGAAGTTATTTGGACCCAGGCAGAGTAGAACTCCCATAGTCGACCTCCTATAGGGTGCACCCCTGCCTGGGCCCCCCTCCCTTCATTGCTGTTTCTTGAGTACCGAGGTGGAAGGAGCAGCAAAATCTCTGCCTGCTACTCTGAAACCTCGAAACCCATGCCCCCTACAGGGGAATCTCCCCTTTAGGAACATGGTAAAGCAAGAGGTCCGAAACCTCTTAAACTCCTTAGACTGAGATCGGGCAGTACTCGGAGTACGGCTCCGTTTCTGCTTATCCTCCAGCAAATGCTACCCTTTGGACTCCCCCAAATCCTTCACCAATGTGTCAAGGTCCTCCCCGAAGAGGAGCTTGCCTCGACAGGGAAGTTTACTGAGCTGCGTCTTCGATGAACCGTCCACCGCCCAGTTACGTAACCAAAGGTACCGGTGTGCTGCCACTACGAAGCCCATGCTCTTCGAAAGACCTCTGATGAGATCATAATGGATATCCGCGAGATAAGCCACCCCGGATTCCAACCTAGCTGCCTCTGCAGCTTAGACTTCTGCCGCCTCTCCATATTGCTGTATTCGCTGAGACCAGCGAAGATATGCTTGGGCCATCCAAGCCCCACAAATGGAGGCGTGGAGTGAAAGGGTGTTGATATCGAAAACCTGTTTCAACAAAGTATCCAACTTCCGATCCTGTGCATCCTTTAGTGCCGTACTACCTTCTACAGGAATAGTTGTTTTCTTGGTAACCGCGGCGACCGCCGCGTCCACCTTGGGAGGTCGGAACCACTCGCAGTCCTGATCTGCCAATGGATAGAGGCGCGCCATGGTCCTCACACCTTTCAGACTCGCCTCCGGCAGCTCCCACTCCTCCTGAATCATCTGCTGGACCACCCTATGCACTGAAAATACCTTCAGCGACTTGTGCAGGGCTTGAAGCAGTGGGTCCTCTAGAGACTCATCTTCTCCTGGCAGAATAGCGGGTAAATTGAGAGCCTTAAGGGACTCAGAGATGAGCGCTGGCAACTCCTCGTGATGGAACACTCAAGCAATCCTTGCCCACACATCCTTTTCTGGGATCTCCCCCTCTTCGAGATCCTCCTCCGCCTCAAGATCCAACTCAATGTCCTTCTCCTCCTCAGCGCCTTTTAACCGCTTAGTTGGGATGGGAGAGACCCGTTGTCCCCTGCTGCCACAGGCAGAAGGCCTAATGAAGCAGGAGCACAAATTCTGAACTGCCGAAGGCCCCAGAGTAGCTGCTGGCCTGGCAGCTGTGTCCTGTGGTATCCCTAACACACCCACTGTGGCGTGCGCCTCCTCTGGCAGCGAAGGTATCCTTTCCTGGGCCATTCCGAGGGTCTGCTCCATGATGGAAGCCTACCGAGCACAACCCTTACAAATGCCCACTTCCGAGACAGAACCGTGCCTGGTTCCACACAACAGGCATTGCAGTTTGCCTGGCATTCCCCCTGTGCAGTGACTTTATTATGTTCCTTTTTCTTTTTTTTCCCAAACAGGGAATGTACTGAAAAAACTTCTTCCTTTTTTTAAAACTAAGGCAATGTAAATAAAATAAAGATAAAATGCAACTGCCACTAAAGCTCTACCAATTCGAGACCTCTGGGCCCCGGGAGAGCAAGCTGAGTGCGCGAACCCCCCGCACAGTAAAGAGAAACAAGTATCGCCTCTTTTTCTTCCCGCACCATTGCGAGGCTTCTCCCACATGGTCAGGCCGCTATTCAATTGCTCGGGCCTGACCGCACTACTCTCCGCCGAAAAAAAACAGCCCTGTTACCTGAGCCCCGGCGGTGCCAGCAAGGACATTATGAGCTGGTTTCTGCTCCTCCATGCTCAGCCGGTAGCAAAAATCGGCTTCAGCACGGCTGGGGATGGGCCTCTGAGAATCTGTCTGATGATTCTGCACTGCAGAGTCCGGCAGCAAATCACCCACAGTAAGGTTTGTGAGTCGCTTAATCCCCAATACCACCAGCACTCCCCCCCACACCGCTCTTCACCCCTACGAGGGGGAAGGAGGTGGGGAGGGGGCCCTCTCCTCTTCCGAAGACTTGTGCTGTACTTTCTTTGTTTTCTTTTTTTTAAACTCTCTGCAGATAGAAATAAGAAACTGCCCCAAAACCAATTTCAACTACCAAAAAATCTAACCTAGCTAACACACCTTATCTGTTCCTACAGTGAGCCCAGAACTCTGGTTCATCACTTCCTCCAGCTACTTGGAGACTGAGCATACTGGAGCTTGTGAGCGCTCCCTGTGGTATTAGTACTGGTATCATCAAAAGATGACATGCTCAGTCTCCAAACTGCTGGAAGAGGTGCATTACCCCAGAGGTGCGGGACTGGACTGGAGGGACGATAAGGAACTCCTCTTTTTCATGTGCCCTCCTTTTCCTATGTACTCCTGCTGTTATCCTAATAAAGTGCCTCCTCACTACTGCCTTTAAACCATCCCATACTGATCCCAAAGCTACCTCCCCCTTTAAATTAAAATGAAAATACTCCTCCACCTCCTTCCCAATTTGCTCTATACATTCCTCCTCCTCAAGCAGTGAATAATTTAACCTCCAGAATTTTAACCCTTCCTCCCTCTGCCCCCAATTTTATGTAATACTTACCAGTGCATGATCCGTCCAAGTTATAGTACCTATCTCCTCCTCTACTACCATATCCATCAAGCTGCTATCCACCCAGATCATATCCAAGCGGCTATAGGAGAGGTGAGCTGTTGAGTAAAAAGTATAGTTCCTCACTCCTGGTTTCAGTGCCGTCCAAACATCCACTAGTGACAGACCACCTTTTAAGCTCCTCAGTCGCCCCCTATCCTCCCCTCCCATATGAGCTCCACTGCTGTTATACACCCTTGCATCCATCGTGAGGTTAAAATTCCCCCTCCCCAGAATTATAGGACGATTACGAAATTTGAGTAATTGGTCTTCTGTCCCTGGAAGAATATAAGAACATAAGATATGCCAGACTGGGTCAGACCAAGATCCATCAAGCCCAGTATCCTGTTTCCAACAGTGGCCAATCTAGGTCATACGTACCTAGCAGTTTTCCTAAAAGACACAGGTTCCACAATGCTTGTACTGGGTCAAGCATTGATATCCTGGGTCCCTTCTTAATAATGGTATATGGACCTTTCCTCCAGGAATTTATCCAAACCTTTTTTAAACCCAGCTACACTACACTACATCCTCCGGTAACAAATTCCAGAGTTTGATTACACGATGAGTGAAAAAATATTTTCTTTTATTAGTCTTAAATAGTTTACCCTGTAGCTTCATTGCATGTCCCCTAGTCTTTCTATATTCTGATAACGTAAACAATCGATCTAAGTTTACCCGTTCAACTCCGTTCATTAATTTATAGACTTCTATCATATCTCCCCTCAGGTGTTTCTTTTCCAGGTTAAAGAGCCCTAACATTTTTAGCCTTTCTTCGAAGGAGTATCCTTCCATCCCCTTTACCAATTTGGTGGCTTTTCTCTGAACCTTTTCTAATAACGCTATATCCTTTTTAAGATATGGCGACCAGAATTGCACACAATATTCAAGGTGTGGTCTCACCATGGAACGATATAGAGGCATTATAATATCATTGTTTTATTTTCTATTCCTTTCCTTATGATACCT
Organism: Ichthyophis bannanicus; assembly: GCA_033557465.1. Taxonomy (NCBI): domain Eukaryota; kingdom Metazoa; phylum Chordata; class Amphibia; order Gymnophiona; family Ichthyophiidae; genus Ichthyophis; species Ichthyophis bannanicus. The sequence goes on along the minus strand of CM066048.1, from coordinate 36,972,960 downwards.
AGCATTCTATTTGCTCTCTTGGCCGCCGCTGCACACTGGGCCAAGGGTTTTAACATGTTATCCACAATGACGCCTAAATCTTTTTCCTGGGTGGTGGTTCCTAATGTGGAACCTTGCATCGTGTAACCATAGTTTGGGTTGTTCTTCCCTAGGTGCATAACTTTGCTCTTGTCCACATTAAATTTAATCTGCCATTTTGATGCCCAGTCTTCCAATTTATCAAGATCCTCTTGCAATTTTCCACAATCCTCTTGGGTTTTAACAACTTTAAATAGTTTTGTGTCATTTGCAAATTTGATAACCTCACTCATTATTCCACTTTCCAGGTCATTTATGAATATGTCAAAAAGCAGCGGACCCAGCACAGATCCCTGGGGTACACCACCATTCACCTTTCTCCACTGGGAAAATTGGCCATTTAGCCCTACCCTCTACTTTCTATCTTTTAACCAGTTACTGATCCACAGTAGTACACTGCCTCCTATCCCATAAAATACAGAAGAGAGCTTTCTGGTTAAATTTAGAACCCAGCAGAGAGCTTGTAGTTTAAATTTCATAATAAGTTAGAGCCTAGCAGCAGCAAAGAGCTATAATTTAAATCAAATCAGAATATAGCTTAGCACAAATGGCAAAAGAGGGTCAGTACTCTTTGAGCAACAAATAAAGTCTTCTAGAGACCTTTTCAAAGAGGCCTTCTACCTAGGGGGCAAGAGACCTGTGAAACTTTTTCAATAGGTGTTAACACCAGGTGGCAGATCAAAAGGCCATTTTGAAAGACTCCTTCTATCCAGGCAAGGACTGTTAATCATCCAGGAAGTTGGTCACAGCTTACCTCAGCAGCACAGGCATAAATAGCTCAACCAGAGCTCTGTGATCCTCAGTCTTGAAGGACTAGAAAAGAGGACTGTTACTTCTGGAGAGAGATCTGCAATTGTGAGTATATACTTCTGGGAATTTTCTGAAAGGAATTCTTTGTATTAAAGCTAATTAATCTGCGAACTCACTATTTTTGTTAAATCAGTCAGGGCCTAGTAGCAGCAGTTTAAGTTTAAATTTAAAACACAGATGAGAACTTTCTGGTTACATTTCATACCCAGTAGAGAGCTTGTAGTTTAAATTTAATAGTCGCTCAGGGCCTAGCATCAGCAAAGTACTTTTAGTTTAAATTTAAAACACAGAAGAGAGCTTTCTGGTTAAATTTAGAACCCAGCAGAGAGCTTGTAGTTTAAATTTCATAATAAGTTAGAGCCTAGCAGCAGCAAAGGGCTATAATTTAAATCAAATCAGAATACAGCTTACCTGAGCAGCACAAAACAGGGTACTGTGTAGCAGCCCTCTTTTAATAAGTGTTATTTCCCTCCCTCTCTCCCCCCAACACCCACCCACCCCTAGGATAATTGTAGCTTTATAGGTACTTACACATCTTAAAAGACAGGAGGTGCTCTCAGGTGAAGCTCGTTACCCAAATCAGTCATATACTAAGGACCTGAGATTAATTAAGCTTCAGGCGAACAAGGTATATTAAACGTATAAGGTACAGTTTTATTAGTATAAATATCCACAGCAACCCTTAGTAAGTAAAGAACTTAAAGAGCTAAACACAAACTTAAAACTAAGATGCAGACAGCAGTTCAGCAGCGAGATGGGGGCTTTCCAGTCTTTTGCATTGAGTGTCACATGTATGATTTTCTCCCAGTTGGTGAGAGGTCTTACATGTGCACTAGGTGCAAGGAGCTCTTTGCTCTCAGGGAATGAGTCCGTTCTCTAGAGGCTAGAGTAGCCAACTTGGAAAACATAAAAAGACAGAGAGGTACATAGACGAGACCTACAGGGATATGGTCCTGAAGTCCCACCTCCAGTCTGGCAGCATCCCTGTTGCCATGGAGGAGAGAGGTCACGTGACAGGAGAGCATCACCCTGGTGTGTCAGGAAATGATCCTGTAACTAGGACCTGTCCTCCAGGTGATGTAAAACCCTCTCGCACCGAGGACGTTTCTCCAGGGCCATGTGCCCATGAGGGAAGGGTTAGGACAGCCATTATAGTTGGTGATTCGATCATTAGGCATGTAGATAGCTGGGTGGCTGGTGGACGTGAGGATCGCCTGGTAACATGCCTGCCTGGTGCGAAGGTAGCGGACCTCACGCGCCACCTAGATAAGGTCTTAGATAGTGCTGGGAAGGAGTCTGCTGTCTTGGTACATGTTGGTACCAATGACATAGGAAAATGTGGTAGGGAGGTCCTGGAGGCTAAATTTAGGCTTTTAGGTAGGAAGTTGAAATCCAGAGCTTCCAGGGTAGCGTTCTCCGAAATGCTTCCCGATCCACGCACAGGACCCAAAAGGCAGGCAGAGCTCCGGAGTCTCAATGCGTGGATGAGACAATGGTGCAGAGATGAGGGTTTTGGATTTGTTAGGAACTGGGGAACATTCTGGGGAAAGGAGAGGCTCTTCCGAAGGGATGGGCTTCACCTTAACCGGGATGGAACCAGGCTGCTGGCATTAACCTTTAAAAAGGAGATAGAGCAGCTTTTAAACTAGATAATAGGGGAAAACCGACAGTCGCCCAAGAGCGCATGGTTCGGAAGAACGTATCCTTGAAGGATACTACCAAAAGTAGAGAGGTTCCAAAAAAGAGTAAAGTAGCCCAAATGCCCTCGAGTATGGAGGAGATAGAGCTTAAAGATCCCAAATTACCCATGTCTACCAATAGCCAAATTAATATGAATAAAATACAGTCTCTAAAATGTTTGTATGCCAATGCTAGAAGTCTAAAAAATAAGACGGGAGAGTTAGAATATATAGCACTAAATGAGAGGTTAGATATGATTGGAATATCAGAGACATGGTGGAAGGAGGACAACCAGTGGGACACTGTGATACCTGGGTACAAACTATATCGTAATGATAGAGCTGATCAAATTCTGAAAGTCCAGATACACTATATCAACCGACTCACCTTTGTCCACCTGTTTATTCACACCTTCAAAAAAACATAACAGATTAGTAAGACAAGATCTTCCTTGTCTAAAGCCATGTTGGCTGTCTCCCATTAGGTCATGACTATCTACATGCTGAGTAATTTTATTCTTTATGATGGTTTCTACCATCTTTCCCGGTACTGACGTCAGGCTCACCAGTCTGTAGTTTCCCGGATCACCCCTGGAACCCTTTTTAAAAATTGGTGTTACATTGGAGATCCTCCAATCTTCAGGTATGAGATGATTTTAATGATAGTTCACAGATTATTAATAGCAGGTCTGCAATCTCATATTTCAGTTCTTTCAACACCCTTGAATGTATACCATCTGGTCCAGGCGATTTGCTACTCTTCAGTTTATCTAATAGTTGTAATACATCTTCCCAATATATCGATATTTCCTTCAATTCTTCCGCACCTTTAAATACCACTTCAGTCATGGGTAACATCCCTACATCTTCCTCAGTAAAGACCGAAGCAAAGAATTCATTCAGTCTCTCCGCTATCGCCTTGTCGCCTCTTAGTGCCCCTTTAACCCTTCTATCATCTAATGGACCAACTGACTCTCTCACAGGTTTTTTGCTACGAATGTACTTGAAAAAGTCTTTACTTCGCGTTTTTGCTTCCGCAGCAAGCTTCTTCTCAAATTCTCCCTTTGCCTGCCTTATCAATGCCTTGCATTTGACTTGCCAGTGCTTGTGCTGTTTCCAGGTTTCGTCGTTTGGCTCTTTTTTCCATTTCCTGAAAGATGCTTTTTTGGCAACAACAGCCTCCCTGACTTCACCTTTAAACCATGCTGGCAGTTTTTTGGACTTCCTTCCACCTTTCCTAAAGCGTGGAATGCAGCTGGTCTGAGCTTCCAAGATAGTATTTTTCAACGACACCCAAGCTTGATGTAAGTCTTTAATCTTTGCAACTGCTCCTTTTAGTTTTTTCTTAACTATTTTCCTCATTTTATCATATTCTCCCTTTCGAAAGTTAAAAGGTAGTACTGTGGATTTCCTTAATATCCCTCCTCCACAAATTAAATCAAAGGCGATCATGTTATGATCACTATTGCCAAGTGGCCCCAACACCCTTATCTCTTGCACTAGTTCTGGTGTTCCACTAAGGACTAGGTCTAAAATGGCTTCCTCTCTGGTCTGTTCATGAACCAGTTGCTCCAAGAAGCAGTCATTAATTTCATCTAGGAACTTTATCTCCCTAGCATGTCCTGCCGTGACACTGACCCAGTCGATACCGTGGTAATTGAAATCACCCATTATTATTACTGCGCTGTAACTTTTGTTAGCTTCCTTGATTTCTTTGAGCATTTCATCATACATTTGTTCATTCTTGCCAGGCAATCGATAGTACATCCCCACTGCCATCGCCTTCCCCTTTTTACATGGAATTTCAATCCATAGAGATTCTACAGCAAATTTTGTTTCCTGCAAACAAAACTTTAATCCTTTCTGACTCAATGCCCTCTCTAACATAGAGCGCAACCCCCTCCACCAATTTGATCAGCTCTATTGTCCCTGCTTTTCACTGGGAGTGTATATACATTTTATCACCACCTCCTTCCCCCTCATACACACCTGAGAAAGAGATACCGGCCCCCCTTATCTCACACCACCCGCTTAATCTCTACCACTTTAGCCCCTCTCATCAAAAGTCCCACCATCCCATTTTTGGTGATGTTTTATTTCCAGCCAGAAAGACATGAGGAAAATGCTTTGATATCAGATATTTTTCCTGATTGGTTTCAAATGGGTCTCTTGTACACACAGGAAATCTGCTTTTAACCTTCCCACTCCCTCCCCAACAGTCAGTGTTTCTGCCAGGAATTCAGTCCCTTTGTAATGACAGAAGCAATCACCCATACCCCCTATCCTTTCCTCTACCCTTCCCTCCCCCCTTTATCCATTCCCTCCCCCCAACACCATTTTTCCCCTCCTCCCTTCTACCCCCATCCCTGTCTCCCCTCTGCCTCCTCTCCTGAAGAACTACTTCTGGAATAGTGACCCACCTCACCTGGCTCTTCCCCACCAACACCCTCCCCCCTCCCTCCATGCATACCCCCTCATCCATACCCCCAATGTCACACATTCCACTCCCTCTCTACTTACTATCCCCCCACCATCCACTCCAAGCACACTCACTCCCTCAATTAGTCTCCAACCATTCCAAAAGTACACTCACTCCCCTTATCCAACCAGAACCATTTCATTTTGGCAGACCCAACACTCAGCCCACTCAGCCCAGAACAGGTCCACAGCTCAAAGTCCCATAAGTCACATATCACTCCATTTTTCACCAGTCCCTTCTTCTGCTTTTTCATCCCTTCTTTGGTCACTGTAGCCCATCTGCCAAATTTCTACACTTGTATTGGCTGGCCCACCGGCTGCTCCAGTCCTTCAGTCTCTATTCAAGCCTGTTGAAATGCTTCCAAGGCCTTCATATATTTCTTCACTCGCCATGTGCGCCCATCCTTTGTGACGGCAAGGCCAAATGGATATAATCACCTGTACCAAAGCTCCTCTCACTGCAGCCTCGCTGTCACGTTCCCCAACACTTTCCTCCTCTGTAAAGTCCCTGCCGCCAAATCTGCATACATGGCCACAGGATACCCTTGCCATTCAAATGTTCCTTGAGTCCTTATGTAGCCTGCTATCTTTTCCTTGACATCAAAATCATACAGGCAGATATCTCTGTCTCTTGGTAGATTGCCTTTGGCTGCTCCCAGAGCTCTATGCACCCTGTCTAACCGGAACTCCACTGGGGGGTCCAGCACCCCTTCCTTGCATAATATCTCCTTAAATATCACAATCGCCACCTTCCTACAGTCTGCATATTGGGGTTTCTCTGGAACTCCCTGGATTTGTAAACTGTTTCTCCTGGACTGGTTTTCAAGATCTTCCAGCTTTAAGAGATTCCCATGCTGCCACTTTTGGTCATCTCCGCCAACCGGTCCTCGTGCTCATCCAATCTCCTGTCAAACTCTCCTAGTTTCTCCTTTAGCTTCATCACCATGCCATTGAGCTCCCGCTTGACTGCTGCCACTTACTCTTTTAGTTCGCAACTCCCCTTTGGAGACCTTATTAACTGTGAGAACTCCCGCAGCCGACTTATAGCCCCTTTCCTTCCTTGTCAGAGCCCCGCATTCCTGCAGCAGCGGCCATCTTGCTGTCCACGCAGCTTTCCTGCTTGCCTTCGGTATATACATACTCCTTTAAATCTGCAGTTTTGCATCAGATCACCATTCCTGCTCGTGTCTCCAACTTCCGACTCTCCTCCACATCACGAGTGAGTTCTTTTCTTACCCCGAGGGGAACTTTTTATTGCTTTGTAGGGAGTTTACTGTCAGAGCTCGCTCCTCATGCTGCCATTCAGTGCTGTGATGTCACTTCCTCCCTCATAAATTATTTTGTTGTAACTATCCATTATTTTTTGTGGCAAGATACAGAAGCAGATTTCCAGGCCTTTCTTCCATGCAGGTATTGACAGAGTTATTACTGTTGTCACAGAAATGTGATCCTTTACCGCCAACATTGTCCAATACTGTTACTGCCCAGATGGGTGGTTTGTCTTAATCTGGCACCTTAGCTGAGACCTGAGCTATGCTATTGGTAGTTTAAGTATCCAATGATTTTATATTTTTCACATTGAAGGTTCTTTTCCAAACATGTGCCCCTTCTTTCAGATGTTTTCAATTCCCTTTTGTTTTTTCTGAGTTCTTCAGAAAACTGATGTCATCTGTAAATAAGCACATTTTTTCCCAATAAAGAGAGCCTATGGAACAGAAGGATCATTTCCAGCAATGATCAATCACCTTCCTAATGAACCAGTGCATCACTGTCATCCCACCCTGACCTCTTACAGTTCAGCCAGTCATTTATAGTCAGAATTTAAATAAACGTTATGTGAAACAAATATTTATCAGTCATCTACTCTTCCAAACGGAAAGCTAAGAAAATTCAATTTAAAACAGACATTATGAAAACTTCATAACAAACAAATCCGGTGATCAGAAAGCCTCCAAACAACTGTCTGCTCCAAAACTTTTAACAAACATTCCTAAACCTTATTCTGGATAATATATCTTAAATAATTATGGGTCATATTTACTAAAGTGCACTTAGCCCATGCTAACAAACACTGCCGCATGATAACTTTCTACACTGTTCTGAGCATACTGGGCATGATTGGGACAGTGAGTGTGTCAGACTGAGATGGCTAATACACAGGATGTTGCCTCACACTAGCAGTCACCACTGCCAATAGTGCAGCTGCACTTAATGGCACCTCAAGAGGCGGTGTTAAGAACAGCCATGCTAAAGGTAGTCTGGTAGTGTGTCAGCTGCCAGACCCTAACTAATGTTCTTTAATGGAAGTTCTACACAGCAGCACATGTGCCCCCTGCCAACAATAAATCTCCAAGCAGTAGACTCCCTTCTGATGCAAGATCCCCTCACCCAGAGAAAGACCCTGCTGCTGGGCCAAACTCCCCTAAAAGTCCCCCCATCCCTCCATCCCTTTCAGATGCCTTCTACAGTGATATCCCTGATGTCTAGTGGACAGAGCAGGCATGATCCCCCTTTGCTCCTGCTCCATTGCAGCAGGATATGACTCCTAGTAGCAATCTTGTGGTATTATCACTGACCCTAGCGGTAGTATTGTGATATTTCCTCTAGGGATCATAGAACCAAAGAAACAGATACCAGACTGGCAGAGTTTTTCAGGTTTCAAAAAAAACCTTTCTTTATTACCTCTATGCGTTTCAGCCTGTGGCCTTCCTCAGGGGGTGTCTTTAGGGTGCAAACCTCAAAAAAAACCAAACATGAACAATTAAGACAAATAATATAGACTATATTAAAATAAAAATAAGGCGCCCCTTGAAGGTATTTTTTAGGTTGGGCATATTGTGATACCTACTCCAGTTCTGGGAATAGATCTAGGTGCCCCTTTGGAGACACCTGATCTATCCCCTGAGGCAGAAGTAACCTTAAGGGATGTGTGGAGGGCTATTAAGACTATGGATTTAAAAGTGTCCTCTAAATTGAATTCTTTATCTACCTTTACCCAAGAAACTGCAGTTGCTCTGCAGCAATTGGATAATAAGGTAATTTTGCTGGATACGGCTGTTTCCAAATTAGAGTCCCAAGTTCCTGCTTTGCAGTCAGTTAATGTTTCTGCTATAAAGGATTCTTTGGTTTTACACTCCAAAATGGAAGCCTTGGAGAACTCTATGCGTAGGTGTAATTTAAGGTTTCTGAATTTTCCTCAATCTTCTTTGCTTTCGGCTAGTATCTTGTTGGATAAATATCTTAAAGAGGTTTTGGCTATATCCGACTGTATTGGAGTTTCTCAAATTTATTACATTCCCTCTTCTTCTAAAAAGGAAAACGCTGCCGATGATGAACTGGATGAGATAGTTCCTACTATTGCCAATCTCACTGCTTTCATTGAGGACTCCTCTGATACTATTTCCTTAAGGTCCACACTTTTAGTTACCTTTCCGTCTGTTTCAATTAAACAACGTATTCTTAAAGCTTATTTCAAAGCTAAGGCAATTAAATTTTGTGGACAGGCTGTTTTGGTTTTTCCAGATGTGGCACGAGTTACTCAGTTACGAAGGAGGCAATTTCTTGTTTTAAGCCTCGAGTGTTAGCTCTGGGTGCTACTTTCTTTTTGAGATTCCCATGTAAATGTGCTATCAATTTTGATGGCGCTTCTTATATTTTTACTGATGTTTCACACTTGGAAACGTTTCTGCAGGACAGGCAGGGGTAGTTAGGAGACGGCTCTGTTAGAAGTTAACCACCTTCTATGATTGTGGACCTTGGTCCTTGGTTGCTGTTTTATTTTTATTTATTTTTTTTTCTTTTGGTCTAAACTGCTCTCTCATGATGTGGACTATATCATGTATATTTTTCCTTTGTATTGTGAAAGGCTTTGCTTTGTGTACCATTTATCTTGATTGACTTGTTTGAATTTATTTGATCAATGTATTTTGATTGAAAACCAATAAAAAAAAATAAAATAAAAATAATATAAACAAGTTAAAATCAACAGATAATGTAAATAAATCATATAAAAACTGGAGAAACAAACCACCTATAATCACCAAACAATAAAACACAAGCCTCCTTTGTTGCGGTTTTTATGAGCTGCTTCAATTCATTTTTACATAGTTTATGTATTTTTTAAAGATATAATTTGTCACACATATGTTCTTCATTTTAATCGTAGAAGAATTTTATGCATATTGGTACACTTTTTATGTTTCTAGTTGTCTCTAATGCATGCATCATGATCATGTTTCTTAACTATGCTTTATTTATTTATTTTTTAAAGAAAGCATATTGTTTACTGATGAATTTATGTGGTATTGACAAAGTTTTTTTACCTGTATGTATTATTTATATGATTTTTTTATTCTCTTTACTCTTTTTAGTGATATATATTTTTATTTAATGGAAGCTTTATACAGAGAATGTATCAATAGTAATATTCATGTTTACAGTCATGTCCTCCTCACCTCGTTTGTTGCTTTCTTGTTTTTATTTTTTTTATTGTTTTCTAAGGTTTTGATTGTATATGGATCCAGAGCACTATATGGAATGTCCTCCTCATCCTATTTGTTGCTTTTACTGTTCTTTAAGATTCTGATTGTATATGGATCCAGAGCACTATACGAGGGGGTACCCAAAAAAAACAGGAATTATTTTTTAAAAGCTATTTATTTCAAATTCTTTACAAAACAACCTTATCCCCTTCAAAATACTCTCCATTACAACTGATACATTTGTCCCACCGGTGCTTCCACTGTTCGAAACATTTTTTGTAGTCATCTTTAGAAACGGCTGACAGCTCCTCCCTCGTTTTTTCTTGACTTCTTCAATGTTGTCAAATCGGTGTCCTTTCATGCCCCTTTTCATGCGTGGAAATAAGAAAAAGTCGCACGGAGCCAGGTCAGGCGAGTAAGGTGCGTGGGGCAGCGGAACCATGCCATTTTTAGCCAAAAACTGTCTAACAGAGATGGCTGTGTGTGCAGGTGCGTTGTCGTGGTGGAAGAACCAGTCTCCTGTCTGCCACAAATCGGGTCTTTTTTGACGAACACTGTTGCGCAATCTTCTTAAAACTTCCAAATAAAAGGTTTGATTGACGGTCTGACCTGGGGGAACAAACTCTGAATGAACTTGGCATCAAAAAAGCAAATCAGCATTGTTTTGATGTTTGATTTGACTTGACGACATTTTTTTGGACGGGGTGACGATGACGTCTTCCATTGGCTTGACTGTTGCTTTGTTTCTGGGTTTTAACCATAGCACCATGACTCATCACCTGTAATGAACTTTGACAGAAAATCTGGATCAGTTTCAAGCTGTTGTTTCAAAACACGACATGTTTCAACTCGATGTTCCTTTTGATTGTCAGTCAGAACCCGAGGAACAAACTTGGCAGCAACCCTTTTCATTCCCAAATCTTCCGTTAAAATTCGCTGAACTGAGCTCCAAGATAACCCACTAATCTCTGACAGTTGATCAATTGTCTGTCGACGGTCTGTGAGCACAAGCTCTCTAATTTTTTCAATATTTTCGTCGATTCGGGCAGTTGATGGACGCCCAGAACGAGGTTTGTCATCAATCGACATGTCGCCATTTTTAAACCGAGCAAACCACTGGTACACTTGACTTTTTCCCATAGCGTCATCTTGATAAGCTGTTTTCAACATTAAAACAGTTTCAGCAGCATTTTTACCGAGTAGAAAACTAAATTTCACAGCTGCACGTTGTTCACTTAAACTTGCCATCATAAAAAAAGAAACAAGAACAAAACAGCGCTAGCAAAAACAATCACTGCAGATGAACGGAACAAGCCAGGTCGACAACACAGGCGGCACTGAACTGACAATGAGTTGCACTATACACGCCTAGCGGCAGAAGTGCGTACTACACAAGCTCCGCCCACGGCAATGTTATTCCTGTTTTTTTTGGGTAGCCCCTCGTATGGCTTGTGTTTTATTGTTTGGTGATTATAGGTGGTTTGTTTCTCCAGTTTTTATATGATTTATTTATATTATCTATTGATTTTAACTTGTTTATTTTATTTTTATTTTAATATTGTCTATATGATTTGTCTTAATTGTTCATGTTTGGTTTTTTTAGGTTTGCACCCTAAAGACACCCCCTGAGGAAGGCCACAGGCCGAAACGCGTAGGGGTAATAAAGAAAGGGTTTTTTTCAAACCTGAAAAACTCTGCCAGTCTGGTATCTGTTTCTTTGGTTCTATTGTATCTTACAGATACTACGTTGCTTTCTTTGGTCTTCCTCTAGGGATCATATCCATCATTGCGAAGTCAGGCAGCATTAGAGCAGGAGTGAAGGGGGATCGCTTCTGCTCTGTCCAGCAGACACATTAGATGGTATCCAAGAAGGGTCTGGGGGTCGGGGACAAGGGTCAGTGTTTGAACGAAGGGAGGGGACCTTTGAGGAAAATTTGCCGTTGTGATGAGATCTTTCTCTGAGTGGGATTATACATTAGTTGGGGAGGGAGGGGCGCATGCACCACGGCATAGAACTTCCACTTCAAAATGTTGTTTTTTCTGCCAGGCACATGTAGTATGGGTGTTCCCGTGCTACTTCCTGAGCCAGGGAAGGTGAAATTAGGCCTTACCTGCTAATTGGCTTTCCTTAAGTACCTAAAGTCCAGTCCCGACTTCTGGATTGTCATCTCTCACCAGCAGCTTGGAGACTGAGCATGTCATCTTTGAAGACATGAGTGTACATAGGCAGCTGGCACCACCCATCAGCCCCAGTAAACTATTGACAAAGCAGACTCACGGGAGCAACATATGCAATGAACGTTAAATACTATAATCTCCCCAAAAACCGGGCAAGCCAAATTCCTCCCAAAAGAAAGAAGAAGTTTACCCGTCAACACTGCGGAGCAGACATGTCTACTCTGAGGTCACGACCTCTTTGCCAAGTGCCATCTATGAAAACTATATTACAACCATCGAATTGAAATCTCTTTTTTTTCTCTAAAATCTATACACCCTTAGAGAAAAAACACCAAAAGAAAAAGCAACGCCTCCCAAGGGAGCTCCGATGCCGCGACAGCTATCCTCCCAAGAAAACCGGACCACCAATCTAAAGATGAACTTTTTCAGGCCTGGGGTTGCTACAGCTGAAGAACCATGGAGAATTTGGGACTGGACTGGAGGTACTCAAGGAAAGCCAATTAGCAAGTAAGACCTTTCATCTTCCTTATCTTCCCTCCAGTCCAGTCCCAAACTCTGGTATGTACCACAGCAGTACTAACCTTGGGAAGGACCTGCAAGCCTGGCCTGAATCACTGCGACCCAGACCTTGCATCTCCTGTCACCTGTACATCTAGACGGTACTGCCTCACAAAGGTATGCAAAGACGATCAAGTGGCCAGCCTGCAGATATCTGCCGGCGGAACCAGTTTAGACTTGGCACATAACACGGACTAGGCCAGGGTCGAATAAGCTCTCAACCCTGCAGGCAATTCTATGCGTCGGAGCAGATAAGCCAAGGAAATGGCTTCCTTCATCCATCTAGAGATGGAAGCCTTGAAAGCGGCCTCTCCTTTTCACAGTCCTCCAAACAGGACAAACAGAGAGTCTAACTTCCGAAAGGACTCTGTCCTCTTCAAGTAACGCCACAAGGTCCAGCGCACATCCAGAAGGTGCAGGACCGCGTCCATAGTCGCCTTGTCCGCCCCCAAGAAGATTGGCAGCGTGACTGGCTGATTCAAATGAAAAGCCAAGAGCACCTACCAGTCTCAACACCACCTTCTCCTTGGACATGGAGAAAGGGCTGCTGACACGATAGCGCTTGAAGCTTGGAAATCCTCCGGGTGGAGCAAATAGCCACCAGAAACATGGTCTTCAGTGTCAAATCCTTAAGCGTGCAAGTACTCAGCGGCTCGAAAGGCGCTGTCAGTGCAGATAAACCAGGTTAAGGTCCCAAGGAGGAACTACCAACTGTATCGGAGGATGCACCTGCTTAACCGCTCTAAGAAAATGAATGATGTCCAGATGGGCCCCCAAGGAGACTCCTTGGACCCTATCACGATAACAGGTTAGTGACGCCACCTGTACCTGCAGTGAACTGCAGGCCAGGCCCTTCTCTAGACCTGTCTGTAGAAAAGCCAGCACCTCCGGCAAGGATGTTGATAGGGGGTGACAATTATTCTCCATACACCAGGCCTGAATATCCTCCAGACTCGAATGTAAGAAAGCGAGAAGGACCGCTTGTGGGCCTTCAACAATGTCGATATCACCGGGGCCGAATAGCCTAGTTTCCTTAACTGAGCCCTTTCAATAGCTGGTCATAAGCGAGAATCGATCCACTTGAGGTAACTATTATTAAGAAGGGACCCAGGATATCAATGCTTGACCCAGTACAAGCATTGCGGAACCTGTGTCTTTTGGGGAAACTGCTCGGTACGTATGACCTAGATTGGCCACTGCTGGAAACAGGATACTGGGCTTGATGGACCTTGGTCTGACCCAGTATGGCATATCTTATGTTCTTATCAGGACCAGCCCCTGCAAAAGGAAGGGCAGAAGCCATAGATGATCCACTGTCAGTCTGAGAAGATCTGTGTACCATGGTCTCCGTGGCCAATTAGAAGCAATGAGAATGACTAGGCCTCAGTGCACCTATATTCTCTGCACTACGTGCTCTATGAGTGCTCACAGGGGGAAGATGTAAAGCAGGCCGTCCGTGGGCCAGCGCTGCACCAAGGCATCCAGACCTTCCGACATCTGTTCTCTCCTTCTGCTGAAGAAACGGGCCACTCTGGCGAACGTGAAGGTCGCCATCAGATCCATGATCGACGGACCTCACCGCTTCACCACCTATGCAAACACCACTTCGCTGAGAGACCACTCCCCGAGGTCCAGGCAAAAATGACTGAGATAGTTGGCCGTTACATTCACTGTTCCTCCTACCTGAGCCGTCAAGAGTGCCTGAAGGTTATCTTCTGCCCATTTCAACAATGGGCCTATCTCACTTGCATTTTGTTTGTGCCTCCCTGACGACTGTTGTAAGCCACTGTAGTGACATTGTCTGAGAACACCTGTACCGCCTTCCCATGCAATAGGGTGTGAAACTCCTGCAGTACTAGGAACACTGCTCTAATCTCCAGGCAGTTGATGGGCTAGGCACTCTCTTCAGGGGTCCAATGACCCTGTGCTATCCGGTACTGGCAATGGGCCCCCAAGCCAGAGAGACTGGCATCTGTCATCAATGGGACCCAGATTGGTGTATCCAAGGGCTACCTGACTAAGAGCTTCTCTGGTCGTAACCACCGGAGTGCAGACCATGTAGTTCTCAGACAAGGCAATGGGTGCGTGAAAGGGGGGCATTGAGCAGACTGCCTCCGCAACAGGGCCCTCTGTAAAGGTCACATGTGGGCCTGGGCCCAAGACACCAATTCAATGGACGCCACCATAGATCCCAAGAACTGAAGATAATGCCACACTGTGGGAATCTTCATTCTGAGGAACTGTCTCACTTGCTGTTGCAATGTCTGCATCCTCTCTACCGGCAAGGACAACCTGCCTATGTTCATCTGGATGCGGGCTCCCAGATACACCAGGTCTTGTGACGGTGATAAATGGCTCTTTGCGAAATTGATGACCCAGCCAAGACTCTGCAGGAACATGATGACTATTTCTGTGGCTCGCTCGCTCTCTTCTTTGGACTTCGCATGATGAGCCAATCGTCCAGGTAGGGATGTACCAGAATCCCCTCCAGATGAAGAGCCGCTGCGACCACTACCATAACCGTGGTGAACATTCGAGGAGCGGTCACCAGGCTGAAGGGCAACACCCAAAACTGGAAGTGCCCCATGGGTACCATGAAGCGGAGAAACTGCTGATGCTCGGGATGAATCGGAATATGCAAGTAGGCCTCTGTGAGATCAAGGAAGATCAGGAATTCACCTTCCCTGATGGCCATGATGATGGACCTGAGGGTCTCCATGCGGAAACAAGGCACCGATTTACATGCTTGAGATCCAAGATGGGTTGAAAAGAGCATTCCTTTTTGGGAACCACAAAATAAATGGAGTATCGACCATAAGCCGCATTGGCCTTAGGGGACCTCTTTGATGGTCTCCAACTGCTGAAGCCGCCTGAGGGTATCCTGCACGGCCTTGACCTTGCTGGGTACTTTGCAGGGAGACATAACAAAGGCATCCACGAGGGGATGAGCAAACTCCAGCGCATAACTCTCTCTGATGATTTCTAAGACCTACTGGTCGGAGGTGATCCGGGCCCAGGCAGGGTAGAGATCTCGCAGCTGACCTCCCACAGGAACCACCTCTGCCCGGGCTCCCCTCGCTTCATTGTGTCTTCTTGGTTGTGGCAGAGGAAGAGTAGAGTAAAGACCCCCATCCTGCTCCTTGAAAACCGTGAAAGGCCTGCCCATGAGAAGGAAAGTGCCCTCTGATAAGACGCAAAAAGCACAGCGCAGAAGGGGCAGAAATCCTGCAGCTGACCTTATGCTAGTGCGGACGAACATTCCAGCTTCTGCTTATCTTCAGGAAGCCGACCTCCTTTAGACTCCCCCAGATCCTTTACCAACTTATCTAGTGCGTCCCAGAACAGGAGCTTACCCTTAAATGGGAGCTTGCTCAAACGGGATTTGGAAGAGACATCCGCCGACCAATTACACAACCACAAGTAGCGGTGCGCAGTTACTACCAAGGCCATATTCTTGGACAGACCCCTAATGAGGTCGTAGAAGGCATTCACCAAGTAGGCTGCACCAGACTCCAGTTTAACTGCCTCTGGGGGTGGAGTTTGCGCCTCACCAACACTGTCCAATATTCCCTGCGCCCATCGCAAACATGGTCTAGTTACAAAAGTTCCGCAGACAGATGCCTGTAAGGACAGTGCATTAATGTTGAACGCTTGCTTCAGCAAGGTCTCCAACTTCTTGTCCTGTACATCTTTAAGGGCAGTACTGCCTTCCACCGGAGAAGTGGTCTTCTTAGTAACCGCTGATACTACTGCTTCTACCTTAGGGGAGTGCAGGATCTCCCTTTCCTGCTCCGGGAGAGAATAGAGCCAGGCCCTGGTCTGTGTACCTCTTAGGGAGGCCTCCAGAACATCCTATTCATCTTGTATCAACTGCTTAATAACCTGATGCAGCAGAAACACCAACTGGGCCTTTTGGATGGCTTGAAACAGCAGATCCTCCAATGGATCTTCCTCTTGTGGAACCCCTGCAGTCATATTCAGTGTCTTCAGGGACTGGGATATGAGCACCGCAAACTCTTCCCAGCAGAATATGTGCACAAATGTGAGATTTGTAAGGGTGGGGTCCTTTTTCCTTCCCAGCACTTATATCAGTTACCCCTGGGACGTCCGTTAATCCTCTGGGTCGAGGAATTACCTTACCTTCTCTGTCTGGGATCCCAGGGGAACACACACACACACACACTCACACATAAGTAGCATGTAAGTTTAATCCAACAGTTAAAAAAGGCAGTTCATCTTTTATACATTCCCAGGAGCATATACATACGTCATCAACCCATCCCAGCCTAGCACTGCTTATCAGCAACCGTACAAACTGGTACCTGTCTCTGTGAGGATCACTCTATTTTGTCTCAGCACAACACATTCCTTTCCATTTAGGTATTCACAAAATATCCATTTTCCCTTCTGGGCCTCATGGTCCCTCTGTACAACAAGAAACTGATTTTCCCCTTGCAAGATTCCTCCTGCAGGATCTCACCTTCCTCAAGTTCCCCCGGCTTGGCCCCAAGGTCAGCCTCCCTGTCCAGATCTACCGGATCTTCCAAGTGCAGGGACCCCGTCTCCTCCCAAGGGTCATTATCCATTTACCATCGGTTCCAGGCTCCTCCTCAGCTGCCGCACTTGACAGGGTCTCAGGCCGCCCTCTCTGATGTGCCAGAGGGGGTCTCTTTCCCCCATTGTTTCATACAGAACGCTTTATACATGAGGCATACAAACTCAGGAGAAAACACCCCCTGGCCACTAACCACAGCTGACGTTTGAGACATAGAAGGCTGAGGAGAAGAAATCACCCTACCCCTACACTCAAGCACTGGTGGGCCTGACTTATCACCCCCTCCCTAATGGTCAGAGTTACTGTCACAGCAGCAGGTGAACCACGGCCCCCAGCAGACTGCGAGTCAACTCTGACCTTCCTGAGGTTCCTGCTCGTCCAGCCTTAGCTGAACTCTCCTCCAGCAGGCCTTCTTCTGCCAACCGGGACTCTGCCTTACAGCCACAACAAAGATCAGAGGCTGAGACAGAGCTCAGTCTAGAATCACACATGAGACTTATGACCTTCGAGGGCATGTTAGACCCAGGAGAAGGAAAGAGTCCCGAAGTCTCTTCCAACACCTCTGTTGGGCAATCTTCTGGAAGGTTCAGCTTACAGCTGAATAAAGCAAAAAACTGTCTCAGCTAACGTTTTTTTTTTCTTCTGCCTTTTAAAGCAAAATAAAAAAGAAAGGACAGGTACTGAATGAAAAAAAACAAACAAACCAAAAAAAAAAAACAGAGGAAGTGCCTCACAGCTTCTGAGCAGACCTCCCCCTTCCCTGTTGAAGGCAACTACTGTGGGGGAAAGAAACAAAAAATAGCGCCATTTCCCGTACTTTCAAAATGACTGCCTTCAGACACATGGCTGTGATCACCACTGAAAAACACAATAAAAACCCCAGAAATGCATCCGACACCTGCGACTGCTGCCCCGGGCCAAGCAGACAACTGCTCTGCTTGCACCGGTGGCATCCACTGCTATTCCCCTGGTACCCTCCTTTCGCTATTTGGGAGTGATCCTGGATTCTTCCATGACTTTTTCTGAGCACATCTCCTCTCTGTCCCATCATTTTCTTTCATCTCCATCAGATCCGTTCGGTCTGCCCTTTTCTCTCTCCCGAGGCACTTTCCACACTCATAAGAACATAAGAGATGCCATACTGGGTCAGACCAAGGTCCATCAAGCCCAGTATCCTGTTTCCAACAGTGGCCAATCTAGGTCATATGTACCTAGCAGTTTCCCCAAAAGACACAGGTTCTGCAATGCTTGTACTAGGTCAAGCATTGATATCCTGGGTCCCTTCTTACTAATGGTTTATGGGCCTTTCCTCCAGGAACTTGTCCAAACCTTTTTTAAACCTCCTGTCCTTAGTAATTTCCCAGATTGATTATTGCAACATCGTCCTACTGGGCCTCCCTCAATGTCAGCTGTGCAGATTACAGTTATTACAGAACACTGCAGCATGTATTCTTACACAGTGGACTGGTTCTGACCATGTCTCCCCGCTCTTGGCTCCCTGTCCATTACCGAATTCAATACAAGGTTTTAATTCTAACTCATAGGGCCATACACACCTCCACCCCCGTTACTTGGCTGACCTCATTCACTTCCACCCTCATTCACTTCCACTTCTACGTTACATTCATACTCACCGCCTAGCTCACCCCTCTGTTTCCCAAGCCCACCTGGAGCACACTCACTATACTGCTTTCTTTTTCCTAGCCACTGGCTCTATGGAATTCCCTCCCCCTCTCTCTGTGCTCAGAACTTTCCCTCCCCAGATTCAAGACAGCCTTCAAAACACACTTCTACCAACTGGCCTTTAATTTTTCCTCTCCACAATAATTGGTCTCTGATTTCTTGCTCTATTAAAACTGTGATTTTCTAGCCCTTATCGTTTCATTTCTCTCTGCTGTTCCCTCCCCCCTGTCCTTTATTTAAATGGCATTCTTTTTCCTTTTCTCTCTTTGCAGCTATTATATTTTATTGTAAACTGCTTTACACTCCGGCCCTAGCGGTATATCAAGAGTGGACACAAATAAACAAATAAAGAAACTGCTAACATCTAATCAGGAGTTAGTGGGCCTGTTTCCTGAGTGCCCTGCCCTGTTGAGGCTTTCCTAACCAGGGCTCCACAGATCAACAAACAGTAAGGATTTGAGGGTTTGTTTGTTTTATTATATTACATTGCTAGCTCTCTGACTGGGAGCTCTTAAAAGGGTGTTTTGTATATTTTTTTAAAGCAAGGTTACTTTCTTTTGGTACTTTAGGGGAACTTTCCTTGTGCACAGTAGGTTGCTGAACTCCAGTAACCTCCTCAGGTTTAGAAACTGCTAACACCTAATCAGGTGTTAGTTCCCTCCCTACCCACCCCGACTCCCACCCACCCCTAGTGAGCAGTCTTGCTTTATAGGGCACCTCCCCCTTTAACAAATCACAGAGAATTGGACCAGCACATTTTGAATATAATTAAAGAGATTTAACTGCTTTTTCTCTGAAAGGACAGCTGCGAAACCGGCTGGTACTTGGTAGATCTCTCTCTTTTGCTTTAACAGATACCTAAGCTCCACGAACAGAACAATGGCTGGGAAAAATAATATTGCTAAAGCTGTTGCCCCGTTACAGCTTCTGCCTCGGTCCAGACAGAGGTCCTAATGCCAGTTGAAGGACCGGTTCCATGTGCAGGGTGCCTGCATGCTGAAGCTCTGAGGAAACAAGTGGAGGAACTCAGAGAGGAGGTGGCGAGGCTGAGGAGCATTCAAGACAGTGAGAAGTACATTGATGAGATGCTTCTTGCAGCAACCAAGCTCTCCAGCACAGGAGAAGATGGGTGCCAACAGAATGTCGATGGTTGGACACAAGTCACCAGGGCCTGCAAAATCACCAATCCAACTTCTCCAGCCCTTGAATTGAAGAACCATTATGGAGGAGGAGGTGAAAGCATCCCTGGAAAGGGAAGAACCAGAGTTCAAGTACCCCAAAGTTGCTGAATCAGTGACCAGAAGGAAACGAAGGGTAGTGGTGGTTGGAGACTCTCTTCTGAGGGGTACTGAGGCGTCCATCTGCCGACCAGACTTGATGTCCAGAGAGGTATGCTGTCTGCCTGGTGCCAAAATCCAAGATGTTATGGAGAGTTTGCCGAGACTCATCAAGCCCACTGACTATTACCCAATGTTGCTAATCCATGTTGGAACAAATGATACTGCCAGGTATACCTCGGAACGTATCAAAAGTGACTTCATGGCTCTGGGATAGAGGGTGAAGCAGTTAGGTGCACAGGTGGTGTTCTCTTCAATCCTCCCTGTTGAGGGTAAAGGCCAAGGCAGAGAGGCTCGCATCCTGGAGATGAATGCATGGCTGCGTGGATGGTGTCATCGAGAGCGTTTTGGTTTCCTAGACCATGGGATGCTGTTCCAAGGGTTGCAGAGCAGAGATGGCATCCATCTGTCCAAGAAAGGTCAACGCATCTTCGGTATTAGACTGGCTAATCTACTGAAGAGGGCTTTAAACTAGATTTGTTGGGGATGGGTGAAGAAAGCCCCCAGGTAAGTGAAAACCCCAGGTAGGTGATACATTAAATACCTTTATGGAAATGGGTAACAGGGGTAACATATGGAAAGCAGTGTGTATTAATGCCCGTAGCATGGGAAATAAGATTTTTTATTTATTTATTTATTTATTTAACTATTTCTTTTATACCACCCCTTCCAGAGATCAAGGGCGGTTTACATATAACAGATTAACAGTCTTGTACACAATTTGTATACATTTTACATAGAACAGTAGAAATCAACTATTTACATTGAACAGTAAATATAAACTTTGTAGGTATTGTAACAAAAACAACTTGAAGGTATTAAAGCAAAATCTTTGTAGGTATTAAAGCAAACATATCAAACTTTGTACAAAAGTATATTTACATCGTGTAGTGTGTGTGGTGTATGGGGTAGAAATTGGCGTAGGTGCTGGAATTTAGTTCCTTTTATTTTTGTCATCTTTGGGGCGTGTGTGGGGGGGGCAGGCTTGTGGTTACATTGTTGGGGTTAAGGGAGTTTGTGCAAGATCCCTGAAGTTGAAGCTTTGGTGGGAGTGGCTGACTTGGATTTAGTGGCAGTTACAGAAACATGGTTCACAGAAAACCATGACTGGGATGTAACTATACCTGGCTATACTTTATTCAGAAAGGACAGGGTAGGAAGAAGGGGAGGAGGAGTGGCACTATATGTAAAAACTACTATTAAAGCTTTGGAATTACAGAGCTTAAAAGGGAGAGAGGAGGCATTGTGGGTTAAACTAGAAAGAGGGAAAGAGAAGTCTATTTGCATTGGTGTGATATACAGACCTCCCTCACAAGAGGAAGAGGTGGACAGAGTTAATTGAAGACATACGCAGCATTGCTAGGAAAGGGGAAGTGCTACTGATAGGAGATTTCAATATGCCAGATGTTGTTTGGCACATTCCTGCTGCAGTATCATCTAGAAGTAAGGAGATCCTGGATTCTCTACAGGGAGAACTATTCAGGCAATTGGTAACAGACCCCACACGTGAAGGGGCCATACTGGACTTGGTGCTTACCAATGGTGAAAGTGTTTCTGATGTTGTAGTGGGAGATCATTTTGCATCCAGTGATCACCAGATGGTGTGGTTCAGTATTAGGACTAGGGCTGTTAGAATCCATTCCAAGGTGAGGAGCTTAGACTTTAGGAAGACTAACTTTGCGAAGATGGGCCAATTCCTCAGGGAGTCATTAGTGGGATGGGAACAGCTGGAGGATGTAGAAAAACAGTGGGCAAAACTGAAAGGGGGTATTTTAAGGGCAACCAACATTTTTGTTAAAATGGTAAATAAAGGCAAAAGGAAAAGGAGACCGCTATGGTTTTCGAAGGAAGTAGCTGAAAAAGTGAAGAAAAAGAGGGAGGCCTTCATGAAATACAAGAGATCATAGAGAGAGGAAGACAGGCATCTGTATTTGAAAAAACTTAGAGAAGCTAGCGAAGTAGTCAAGAAGGCAAAGATTCAAAAGGAGGAGGAAATAGCCAATGCAATAAAATGGGGGGATAAGACATTTTTCAGATATTAGTGAGAAGAGGAAGGGCAAAAGTGGTATTGTCAGACTCAAGGGTGCAGGGGGGGAAATATGCAGAAGCTGATAAGGATAAAGCGGAATTGCTTAACAAATATTTTTGTTCTGTGTTCACAGATGAAGAACCAGGAGCAGGACCTCAGAAAACACCCACAAATAAGAACAGAAGCGAGGGACATCTTGAACAATTTTCAGAAGACTGTGTTCGTGAGAAACTAGCTCAACTTAAAGTAGACAAAGCGATGGGACCGGATGGGATACACCCTAGAATACTGAGGGAACTTGGGGACATTCTAGCAACTCCACTGACTGACCTTTTCAATGCCTCGTTGGAGTCGGGAGTGGTGCCAAAGGACTGGAGAGAGGCTCATGTGGTGCCTTTACACAAAAGCGGAAGTAAGGATGTGGTTGAAAACTACAGGCCGGTTAGTTTAACTTCGGTGGTGAGTAAATTATTGGAAACACTGCTGAAAGAGAAAATAGTGAGGTTTCTGGAGTCCAGCGGATTACAGGATCCGAGGCAGCATGGATTCACCAGAGGCAGGTCTTGTCAGACAACTCTGATTTTCTTTGACTGGGTGACCAGGGAGTTGGACCGAGGAAGAGCTCTAGGTGTGGTGTATTTAGATTTCAGTAAAGCCTTTGACACTGTTCCTCACAGGCGACTTATAAACAAACTGAGCACCCTAGGGATGGACCATAAAGTTACTGCTTGGGTTAGAAATTGGTTGGGTGGGAGGCGACAAAGAGTACAAGTAAATGGAGCTCACTCTGAGGAGAAGGATGTTACCAGTGGTGTGCCCCAGGGATCTGTCCTTGGTCCGATTCTTTTTAACATCTTTGTTAGTGATATAGCGGAAGGGCTGTCGGGTAAGGTTTGCCTCTTTGCGGATGATACCAAAATCTGCAATAGAGTAGAAACCCAGGAAGGTGTAGATAACATGAGGAGGGATCTAGCTAAGCTTGAAGAATGGTCTAGAATTTGGCAGCTGGGATTTAATGTTAAAAAATGTAAGGTCATGCATTTGGGCTGCAGCAATCCAAGGGAGCAATACAGTATAGGAGGTGAAGTACTTTTGTTCACTAAAGAAGAGAGGGACCTAGGCGTGGTTGTGTCTGATGATCTTAAAGTAGCTAAACAGGTAGAAAAGGCGACGGCAAAAGCTAGAAGGATGCTTGGGTGCATACGGAGAGGAATGGCTAGCAGAAAAAGGGAGGTGATAATGCCTCTGTATAAGTCTTTGGTGCGACCTCATTTGGAGTATGGTGTGCAATTCTGGAGACCGCACCTTCAAAAGGATGTGAACAGGATGGAGTCGGTGCAGAGGGTGGCTACTAAAATGATTAGTGGGCTTCATTATAAAGCATATGAGGACAGACTTAAGGATCTTAATATGTACACCTTAGAGGAAAGGCGGGATAGAGGTGATATGATTGAGATGTTTAAATACCTCCGTGGCATAAATGTTCAGGGAGAGAGACTCTTTCAATTGAAAGCAAGTTCTGCTACGAGGGGACATGGGATGAGGGTGAAGGGAGATAGATTCAGGAGTGATATGTGGAAATATTTCTTTACGGAAAGAGTAGTGGATCCATGGAATAGTCTCCCAGTGGAGGTGGTAGAGATGAGGACAGTAACTGAATTCAAAAAAGCATGGGACCAACACAGAGGATCTCTAAAGGTAAAAAGTGGACTGTTGTAGTTGTTGTTATGGAAGGACAGACTAGATAGGCCATGTGGTCTTTTTCTGTCATCATGTTTCTAATAAGAAGTAGAGACTCCTCCACTTTCACGCTCAGCCCTACTCACAGACTTTGGCATCTGAGGCGGGATTTTCTCCAAGGGCCGCAATCGACAGGCCTCAACTGCACAAGCGGCTCCTCACCTGCTGGGTTTCGGGAGCTGCTGTGTTTGCAGCAAATGTGACCAGCAAGCCTCCTCTTCCCTCTGAGGAAGGTGTCTCGCCCCAATTGCCCGATTAGGCTTTTATTTTATTAATTTATAAATGCTTATTGGTCAAGCCACGCCAAAGAAAACCCTGGCTGGAAATTAAAGGGACAAAGACCCCCAAGACCAGCCCATACAAACCATTAGCAAAGTAAGCGAAAAAAGATGCTCCTTAGTTGTCCCTTCAGTGAGTCCAAGATTCTAGGATCTTATCTCTCCAGCTGCTTGGAGAACTGAGCTTGGGGCTGGTGCCAGCTGCCTATGTACACTGATGTCATCAAAGATGACATGCTCAATCTCCAAGCTGCTGGTGAGAGGTGACAACCCAAAGGTCAGGACCGGACTCGAGGGACAATAAGGAAACTGGGTGTGCTCATGTCTGCTCTGCGCATTAAATACAGGACAGATGCTGGGCATGCCCTCTGTATTTACCACAAAAAATGGAAATTACACTTACCTGGTAATTGATGTTCCTTGAGGGAGTACAGTTCAGTCCTCCACCACTGGGTAGTGCACCTCCTCCTGCAGCATGGAGACTGGACAAGTCAAACTTGTGACATCACCGGGTATATCCTGCTGGTCTTCTCCCATGATCCCCCAGTGACCTACTGTCAAAGCAGACTCAAAGGAGCAAACAAACAACCAAAGCTATACTCAAACTTCAACTTTAAAACCACAGGGCCCTAAAAAGAAAGGCCGAAAACACCCTCCTCCGTGTCCCTGTCCCCCTGCGCACCAAACAGCGGAAGACAGAGAGCCAGAAGGAAGGAGAACTAAGGAAAAGCATAGGCAGAAAAGGTTACTCTCGCGATTACCTGCCAATCAGAGCCCGTTGCCGACTCTAGGATCCGAAAGCACACTCGGAACTGACGCCTCGCATCTGAAACATCCATCCCCGGGCGGGAATGAGGACTGAACTGTACTCCCTCAAGGAACATCAATTACCAGGTAAGTGTAATTTCCATTTCCTTATCGGTCCTACAGTTCAGTCCTCCACCACTGGGATGTACCAGAGCAGTAATCATTGGGAGGGACCTATCCAGTCGGCTCGGCCCCTAAACGAACAGAGCAGGCACCAACCCCTGCCTGCTCCTCTCGTCAACAGACGTTAAGCCAAACAGGAAGACACGACCGAGAGCCCATTTGGACCCTCTTCACTGGTGAAAACAGCACAGAGCTCAGCCCCAAGCAGCGCTAGTGCTTCAGAAAGACAAACTCGCCATCGCAAACACACTGAACGCCCTAGAAACAGACCTACGGATAAGGCTACCTGAGCTCCACCTGAAAAATCCACTTGAGCACCCCCTTGGTTCTCGACCCCACCAGGGCGTCAAGAGTTAGCAACCGCTGCTCTCCTGCAGAACCCGCCTCCACGGAGGGACAGGCAGCAAAGAGACCTCCCAGAAAGCGACGATACCTTCACCTAATGTCCAAGGAACGCAGGTGACAAGCAAAGTGTGCTGGCGTAAGTCTCAAACCAACAACTAGACAGGCACAGCCGGAATCCAAGAGGGAGAACTGAACCGAGGTCCATCCAGACAGGGGTGGGAAGCAAAATGAGGGAAATGGAGAAAAACCACCGGCGTCAAACACCCAAATTGTCACACCTCTTAAGGGCTTTATTCTTCGCAACACAAAGTAGCTCTACAGCTATGTCCTGAACCAGTTGGAGTCTTTTTAATTGAGAATGTGGAATGCAGCTATGTAATGAGTTGCAAAAAACCAAGCGTGTTCCACCAAGGGCATATAAGAGGGTGTCAAGCACCCCAGAGCCCAGCGTTGTGTCAGAAGAAGTGGAGTCTGAGACGGTGTGACAAAAAAGAAAGGAGACTCTGGTAGCCACGCCCACGACTCAATGCCAGTTGGCTAACCGCTTACGTCACCTGGATATGCCCTCCTGAATCGGAGGAGCCATGCAGAAGTAGCAATCGCCGACGTGATCCATGGGCCCTCTGCAGACCATTGGAACCGCAAAAGACATTGATGACCTTTTTCCCATTCATCCATAGCCTGAGATCTGTTGTACATGTATTGCAGCAGATGTGTGGCGCCTAGCTTTTATCCTGATCTCCTATTCTGCAGCCAAAATATAAGTAGTAGGCTTTCTGAACCGCCACAGGCATATGCCATTTTTGTGATGTAACAGTCACTTCACCACAAATATAGCAGAAATTATCAGTATGATTAACACAAGTACGAGGAATCGCCAAATATGCTGTGAGGGACCCATCGGTATAAAATAAAAATGTCCTAATTATTATTTTTTTTTTTTTTTTTTACTGTCAAGCAAGGCAAATTTAAGAAGTGATTGCATCAACTGTTTTTGGACAGATATTTCTATTGGTTGCAAGTAAAGATTATGCAAGCCCACACAAATGTTGCATAATACACTTGTAAGGGTTCCTACTGAGTAATGAAGAGCACATATCTAAGCAACCAGACCCAGTTGGCCATTTCCAGTATGATTACTGAAAGTCATAGAATGGACCGGGCCACGGCCCCTGTTGTACCAATGCATCGATGCTATCCGGCAGCCTCATAAGTCCCCTGCTAAACATCGACCCGTCGCCACAGACTGGAAGGTCGCCATGAGGTCCAATATGGGCAGACGGCATCCGAGCACACGCGGCGCGAACACTGCCTGATGCAAGTTCACTCCTCCGGCAAACACTCGGAACCCGCTAAGGACATTCGCCACCACAGTGTCCCCACCGAAAACGCAGGCCGCCAAGGCAGCAACCACGCACGCTGTCCCTTCGCACGGGCCACCCGACCGACTCCACCCTGCCGATCGAAATAGGCCACCATTCCGGAGTTCTCAGACAGCACTTACACCGCTCGATCCGCTACCGTGGCCGCAAACGCCTGCCACGGCTGACGTACCGCTTACCGTTCCAAGCAGACGATGGAACACTGGGCGTGCTGCGTACGCTAAAACGCTTTGCACATAAAGGATCCCCAAAAGATAGCTGAGTCTAACCACACTCCGGCCAAGCTCCCGGAGGAAAGGGAGAGAACCTTAGAAGAAAGAAGTTGGGACAAGTAGTCTTTTTCTGTTGGTTTTTTTTTGTTGTTGTTTTTTTACAACTCCATAAGGGCCACAAGGCACAGAACCGAACAGGGCATTGTCCAGAGAACGCAAGGCCTCCCCTCCAGGCTGACTCCACATCCACAGCCTAAACCGTTAGTCACCCTGGCTGATGCCGATCAGCGCGGAAGCCATCTTGTAAGCCCAGCATATGAAATATGCCTACTAGTACAGTATTCCACAAGGCAGGAACATGTAGCGGACGGCTTTGAATATGAACCTACGGATATCCTGCGCTTGCTCCAAGACAAGCACTGTGTAGCCTACTGGTCTTCTCGGAGCACCGCCACGACCCGAAGACCTAAACCGGCCAGCAAAAGGCGTCGTACGCTGGGCCCGAAGGAACCTGGTCGAACGGAGCCCAGCACTCCCTGTATCGTCAGGATCGGAGCCTCCCCCCAAGTACTCTGCCCTGGCTGGAACCGGCTGAGCATAACTCTAGGTCCTGCGGCGAGCCCCCACGAAGAAGCGGGACGCAACGATGCCTTGAGGAAAGGGAAGGCCCAGTGGGCGGATCAAGTTGCCAGCCGACCAACGGAGTGAACCCCACACGCGCACCCCAACGGAAGGTCGGAAGAACTGAGGATTCTGGTCCCACAGGTGTGCCTGCTAGCCTTGAACAACAAACACCTCCGCAGGTACAAAAAACTTAAATGGTGAGCACCTTCAGGGGTAAGGGAATAGATTACAGCCTCCGACGGTTGACCACCTCGTCTTGCCCAACAGACAGCAGCACCTAACCAAACAAATGAATGGGGATATATGACCTCAGAACCCCAAGGCAGAGGTAAAACAGTAGAACGTGCAGTGGACGTGAATTCCCAGTTCTTCCAGCCTCCCTGTCCACACTGAGAAGAGGCAGACAAGAACTGGGCTGGCGGATCTGGCGGGGTGCCTCCTGGACAGCCGGACCACCGAAGGGAAAGCTGATGACTGAGGCCCTAACTCCTCAGGATGGCCCCGTCGTGCATTTGCAACCCCATGTAACACCATGACAACCCCGCTCACGATATCCCAAGCGATCTCTCTCATTGCTGCAACAATCACCTGAGCATGAGACCACAGACGGAACACGGACATGCAGACGCACTCAAGGGTGAGTGCACCTAAGAAGTATGCTGAAGCCAATGAACCTATCCAACCTCCAGCACCACATGTCCAGGTGTCCCACTCCTGTCACCCAAAACACAGGACAGCGAGCACGCTGAAACCTAGGTGACCGTCCTAGCAAAGACAGGGAGGCCTGACTGCCACTATCAACCCTGCCATGACCCTGGAACACTAAGCCCCGGACTGCGCCTTCCAGCAACACTTCTCATGATCCCCAGCAGGGGCCTTTCCCCAGATGACCCAGATGGGCAGTGTTCCCGCCAAGTGGGCAAGCTGCGCACTGAGAGCATAGTGCAGAAAAACAAATCAAAGTGTCTTAACCTAGCTAAATTTTTGTCTAATAGTGAGCATTTATAAAATCAGCCATGCTCAATCATAACATTATTATTAATGATCTCTAAAGATTGAAGAGTTACTAATGTAACACTAAGATTTGTTTTTTGTTGTTTTTTTTTTTTTTTTTTTAAAGAGCTTCAAAGGTGATCTTGGAAACTACAGCCCAAGGAATCTGATTTCAGTGCCAGTTAAATTATAGAACTTGTTCTGAAAAGCAACATTACGGGACATATGGATAAACAAGATTCAACAAAGCAGAGTTAGCATGGTTAGCAAAGGGAAGCCTTGCCTTACAGTACCAAGCTGTCTTTTCAAAGTGTTAATAAACCTGTGAGTAAGCCACATGATATGTATCTGGATTTTTTTAGAAGGTACTTGACAAAGCCCCTTATGAAAGTCTCCTGAGGCAGGAGATGAGCTATTATAGAATGGGAAATGGTTCCAAAACAGGAAACACAATAGGACTAAATGGTCAGTTATCTCACAGGAGACCAGTAAATAGTGGAATGCCTCGGGATCTGCACTGGAACTGGCATCTGGTAACATCTACTGCACTTAAATGATCTGGAAAAGAGATCAACAAGCATGGCGATCAAATTAGCAGATGGCATAACGACGTGTAGAGGCTTTCTTCACAATTTCCAAGCGTATAAACATGGAAATAGCAGCAATATGTAAATGACAATTTTAGAAAGGGCTCAATTTGTAGGTGGTTGTGCCACCGATGTACCTGAAAGGCCAAATCCTAGCACGGAAACCTGCCGCTGACAGACGGTGCCGACTGCCAGAATGCAGACAAAGGTAAAGGCAGCCCCCATGAAGCAAACCCCAAACCAAACACATTGCATTCAAAGAACTATAAACGAACATGAAATTAAAAGGAAATTAAAATTAAAAGTAACAGCAAAAGGAAGTTCTTATCTGGGTGTAGCCGCGTGGAACAGTGTCGTCTGCCCAAACGCGGGGCTGCTCTGCTCTCCGCCACGAGGCCTCAGCCCTGCTGAGAAAATGGCGCCAATCTGAAGCAGGCCTGTTTGGCGCCAAACACCACATAGGCGGCAAGAGCTCCGAGCCCCTCCACGCGGGCTCGAGAGACTCTCCTGCGGCGTCGGAAAGCAGCAGTTACCCCGCTGTAGCCGTGGGGTGAAGAGCTGTCAAGACACGCTGCTGCCTCGCTCCACCAGAAGTAGCAGACGCTGCGAGCCCCGGCCCGCCGGCTAAAGAACCTCGAATGGCCTGAGGCTCCCGCCGCGACGGGAATCTGCCGCATGGACACTGCTAAGATGCAGGTGTTTCACAGAGCTCTCCCCCGTACAGTCCTGGGGGAGAGATCATCACCGGGCATAGAATGACCGAAGGATCCCAAGCAGAGAGGTTAGCTGGCAGCGTGAACTTTTAAAAGGGACAGAACCCCCCTTTACACTAAGGCAGACTAGGTGAAAAGAAATTAAAGTAAAATGAAAATGAATACAATTTACAGGATTACACCTAAAGAAGGGAAAAAGAAATTCAAGGTAAATGAAATCCTGACTAACTGCTCCTAAACTGCTTCTCAAGTGAGCCCAGCACCTAGGCTCACTACGTCCTCATGAGACTGGACACACTGGGGGATCATGGGAGAAGACCAGCAGGATATACCCGGTGATGTCACAAGTTTGACTTGTCCAGTCTCCATGCTGCAGGAGGAGGTGCACTACCCAGTGGTGGAGGACTGAACTGTAGGACCGATAAGGAACTTTGCACTTACCGCATCTTACCACAGTTTAGCAAAGATGACTCTATGCCCTATAATGTTTTTTAAATTACATCTAACACAAGAACTATCTTTTAAAATTATGATTTACTAGCTCGAAAACAAGCTATGTGACTTCTTCTCTACCCTCCCTTAAAGTGACTTGGTGGGCTAGAAGATATGACCTTATTCATTATTTTACTGGATACCTTACATAAATCTGGATAGAGAATGATAGGAAATCAGAATTACAGAAGTAGGACTCACAGGAAACAGAGGAGAAGGTTGCAGGGTTGGTGGGGGCAGGGCTTCTCCTTTCCCAATTCCCATTGCTTCTATGTTAAAGGTCATTTGACCCCGCCCCCTTCCTCTGCCTCTTCCAGCCATCTCCAGCTGCACAGGAACTAAAGATCATGCAGCTGAGGTCTTCCAATGCTAGAAAAATAAGAAAAAAAGCTGAAAATAAATTATCAGAAAATAACAAAAGTCTACTAAAGAGCATTGTGGGGCTCATTCTGCACTGATATTAATGTGATCCAGACCCAATGGGGTAATTTTATAAAGAAGCCACCTAGATTTGCACGCAAACAAAGCAATCTAGGTATTTTAGACATGTACACTGACTAGGGTTATGACCTTTTTGCAAAATTATTGAATTCCTGTGCCATGAATCGATGAATGTTTGCTAAAAAGTGATGATAAAAGGTTTAATGCTGTTTTGTTTTCAAAAAATATCACCCCACACACAAAATTTCTAAAATCGTATATAAATAGTATATGATAATTACACTTACCTGGTAATTGTAGTTCCTTTAGTGACGACAGTTCAGTCCTCTACCTCTGGGTTGTCAATCTCCTCCTGCAGCTAGGAGACTGGTATGTCAGAATGATGACATCACTGGATATAGCCTGCTGCACTCCCACTTGCATCCCAGTGTAAACTATAACAAAGCAGACTCAAAGGAGCAACAAATAAGTAGCAAAACAGTAAAAACAACTGTACTATCAGGAAAATACCCCCAAAGACAGGCCTTCTTACCTCCTGCCCTGCCAAAGGAAAGGGCACCAACCAAGGGAAGGAAGGAAATCAGACTCACCTGTAACCCTCTTCTATTCGGTACGAAACACGAAATCTGCGAGAAACATTCGGGCGGGAAGGAGGACTGAACTGTCGCCACTAAAGGAACTACAATTACCAGGTAAGTGTAATTATCATTTCCTTAGCGTTCCTCCAGTTCAGTCCTCTACCTCTGGGAAGTACCAGAGCAGTAATCAATGGGAGGGACCCTTCCAGGCGGCAGACAAAACCGCCGCGCCGAAACGAGCATCCGATGCCGCAGCAACATCCAATCTGTAGTGTTTACTGAACGTATGCAGAGACGACCACGTTGCCGCCCTACAAATGTCGCCCGGAGGGACCAAACTATGCTCTGCCCAAGAAGACGCCTGCGCCCGGGTAGAATGCGCCCGCAGACCCACAGGAACCACACGCCCCCGGAGCAAATAAGCGGACGCAATCGCTTCCTTAAGCCAGCGGGCGATAGACGCCTTAGCCGCCGCCTCGCCCCGACGAGCACCGCCGAAGAGAACAAACAAACGCTCCGTCTTGCGAAACGACGCCGTGGCCCTCAAATACTGACGCAAGGCTCTCTTCACGTCGAGCCGCCGAAGACCGCGATCCGCAGTATCGCCCTCTAAAGATCCTAAGACGGGCAAGGAAACTACCTGATTTAGATGAAAAGGGGACACGACCTTAGGCAGAAAGGACGGAACCGGACGCAAGACCACCTTTTCCCTAGAAAAGGAAAGGAAAGGTTCACGGCAAGACAACGCCTGCAACTCCGAAACCCGCCGTGCGGAACAAATCACCACCAGAAACACCGTCTTGAGCGTCAAATCCTTCACAGAAGCACGACGCAAAGGCTCAAAGGGGGACTCGTAGAGAACACAAACAGGAGCACTGCTCGCAAACAAACTGAGAAACCACAAAACCGAGCAGTAGTGGAAGTCACAGGCACTTTATTAGTTAAGCAAACCCCAACGCGTTTCGGCTGTTGCCTTCATCAGGGGGTAAAGTGAAGTGCACAAAAGCAATAAAGATATGGCACAAACCAATCAATGGTGGATAATGCTGAACACCAACGGCCAGCTATTCAGAATTCTTGCCACCACCGCCGACGAGTAGCCCTTCTTCAGGAGTTTAGCCCTCTCAATGGCCAAACCGTAAGCGAGAACCGATCCACCTGAGGCATGAACAGGGGCCCTTGGAGCAACAGATCCGACCTGTCCGGCAACCGCCAAGGGTCCCCGTCCAAGAGGCGAATCATGTCCGCGTACCAGGGACGCCTCGGCCAATCGGGAGCCACCAACAGCACCTGCCCCGCATGTGCCCCGATCTTCTGAACCACCCGGCCTATCAGCGCCCAGGGCGGAAAGACATAAAGGAGGCCGTCCTCCGGCCACCGACGCAGCAGGGCGTCGATGCCTTCGGACATCCTCTCTCGCCATCTGCTGAAGAAACGGCCGACTTTCGCCAACTGAAAGGTCGCCATGAGATCCATGACTGGAGTCCCCCAGCGCCTGACGATCTGGCAGAAGACTGCGGGATGCAGCTCCCACTCGCCTGCATCCACGTGTACCCGGCTGAGGAAGTCCGCGGTGACATTGTCCTTGCCGGCGATGTGCGCCGCCGAAATCGTAGTCAAGCGAAGCTCTACCCACGCAAAGAGGAGGTCGGCCTCTGCCTCCATTGCGGCACTCCCGGTGCCACCCTGTCGATTTATGTACGCCACT
Organism: Ichthyophis bannanicus; assembly: GCA_033557465.1. Lineage (NCBI taxonomy): Eukaryota > Metazoa > Chordata > Amphibia > Gymnophiona > Ichthyophiidae > Ichthyophis > Ichthyophis bannanicus. The sequence continues at coordinate 36,940,071 of CM066048.1, read as the reverse complement.
GTCGCTGAGTTGTCGGAGAGCACCCGCACGGCCTGGCCGCGCACCAAGCCCTCGAACGCCTGAAGGGCTCGAAACACCGCTCGAAGTTCTAGACGATTGATCGCCCATGATGACTCCAGAGGGGACCAAACCCCCTGCGCAAAGTGACTCTCGCAGTGGGCCCCCCAGCCCGCCAGACTGGCATCCGTCAGCAACGGCAGCCACTCGGGTTGGTCCAGCGGCAAGCCCCGTGCCAGCGACGAGGGGCGGAGCCACCACCGAAGAGCCCGCCGAACCGGGTCCGGACAAGGGAGACGCGCGCTCAACGAATGTTTCTGATGCGACCACGACGAAGCAGCGCCCTCTGGAGAGGCCGCATATGAAACCGGGCCCAAGGCACCGCCTCTAGCGTCGCCGCCATGGTGCCCAGCACGCGGAGATAATCCCATGCCGAGGGAGCCACCACCGACAGGAATTGCCTCAGCAGAGACCGCAACCCTTCGGCTCGTTTGTGCGGTAGGAACACCTGACCCTTGCACGTATCGAATTGGACTCCCAGGTATTCGAGGACTTGAGTGGGTTGCAAACGGCTCTTGGCCGGGTTGACCATCCAACCCAGGTCCTGCAAAAATCGCACCACCCTGTCCGTCACCCGGAGACTTTCCTCCGCGGATTTGGCGCGAATTAACCAATCGTCCAGGTAAGGGTGGACCAGAATCCCTTCTTTGCGCAAGGCCGCCGCTACCACCACCATGATCTTGGTGAATGTCCGAGGCGTCGTCGCCAGGCCGAACAGCAAGGCCTGAAACTGGTAGTGGCCCCAGGGAAGGGCAAACCGCAGCAAACGCTGATGGACCTCTCGAATGGGAATGTGCAAGTACGCCTCCGAAAGGTCTAGAGACGTCAAGAATTCCCCTCGGCGCACTGCTACGATGACGGAGCGCAAAGTTTCCATCCGAAAGTGTGGAACTCGCAAGCACCGATTTACACCTTTCAGATCGAGAATAGGTCGCAACTGCCCGCCCTTTTTGGGCACCACGAAATAAATGGAATACCGACCCAAGCCGTAATCGGCCTTGGGAACCTCCACAACGGCTCCCAAGCGCAGGAGCCTGTCTAGGGTTTCGCGAACCGCCGCCACCTTCGCGGGGCCCCGACAAGGCGACATGACAAAGGCGTCCCGCACAGGCCAACACCCACTGATCGGAAGTGATGAGGGTCCAGGCGGACAGAAACTCCCGAAGCCGACCGCCAATGGGAGGCTCCACCGCCGGGACCCGCCTCGCTTCATTGGGGCTTACGGGCAGACGAAGCCGGGAGGGAGGAGAATCCTCTACTCACTCCCCGAAACCCCCTAAAGCCCTGGCCCCTAGAGGGGAACCTTCCCCTCTGAAAACCTCCAGGCCGCGTGGAACGAAATCTTCGGAAGTCTCGAAAGGAACCCCGAACGCTCTGGGCAGCCTTGGTCTGTTTTGGCTTGTCCTCGGGCAAACGGCCCACTTTAGACTCACCCAGGTCCTTTACCAACTTTTCCAAATCCTCCCCAAACAGTAAACCGGCCTTAAAGGGAAGCTTACTGAGGCGGGATTTGGAAGGACCCTCCGCAGCCCAATTTCGCAGCCACAATGAGCGACGGGCAGCCACCACGGAACCCGTGCTATTGGCCAGCGCCCGAATGAGGTCATAATGCACATCAGCAAGGTAGGCCGCACCTGACTCCAGACGATCCAGCTCTTTCACCTCCTCGAGGTCAACGTGCGGGGATTGGCGCAGCCGTTGGGCCCAGTGCAAACACGCTCCGCCACCCAGGCCCCGCAGATGGACGCTTGAAGCGATAGAGAATCTGCTTCAAACACCTGCTTGAGCAGGCCATCCACCTTACGGTCTTGGGGATCCTTCAAGGCCGCACTCCCTTCAACGGGAATGGTGGTCCGTTTTGTAACAGCCGATACCAACGCGTCTAGGCGCGGCGCTCGGAAACGGTCTTTAGCGGGTTCCGCCAAAGGATATAACCGGCTCATAGCACGAATGCCTCGGAGACCCGCCTCCGGTTTGTCCCATTCGTCCTGAATCATCCTCTCGACCACTCGGTGCAACGGGAAAACCACCTGAGTCTGTCGAACCGCTTGGATGACCGGATCCTCCAAGTCGTCCTCCACAGCGGCCGGCGGAGCCAGGTGCAACATCTGCAAGGACTCCGAAATTAAGGCAGGCAACTCCTCCCTGCGGAACACCCGAATGATCTTGGCTTGCTCCTCGGGCTCCGGGATCTCCCCTTCTTCCAGGTCCTGCGATCCCTCTTCAGGCTCCCATTCCGGATCCGTGGTTTCCAGCCAGGCGCCCTCCAGCGGGTCTGCAAGCCGCGCTCGCTTCGGCATCGGCGGCTCCGTGACCACCGCTCCTTCCGCCACCAACTGCGGAGGCTGAGACGCAGGTGAAACCGACCACGGCCTTTTCCCCTGCTGCCGCAGGCAAAAAGCTTGATGCAGCAGAAGAACAAATTCTGGACTGAAGCCGCTTATACCGGACGGCTGAGGGGCCGAGGGTGCACCGGAGGGCCCCGGCAGCGCATCCAACTCGGGCTCCTGCCCTGAGATCCGCGGGGAGGCAGCTCGCGCTCCCGCTGTCGCCCCCTGTTCTTCCTGAGACTCATGGGCTGCCATCTGAAGCTCCACCTCCGAGGAGAGAGCCACGCAGCCCCGGCACACGCCGGTGTCCGTGACCGTGCCTCTTCTGGCACCACACACCAGACAGAGAGGTCGGGTAGCCATCAGAAAAAAACAAACACCCCTAAGTGCTGATGTCAACTTAGGCGGGGCAGACAAAGACAAAATTGCTGGTATAAAAACCCTTTACGTTTATTTGCTTTATCCTTTTTTTTTTTTCTTTTTTTTTAAGGTGAGCTAGAACAGCTGAAGAGTGAGCTCCCAAGAAAAAGGAAGGCCCCGCAGCCCCCCCCCCCCCACCCCATGAATCCACCGGGCCGGCTGGAGAGGCTGAAGGAATAAAAAAATAAAGGAGACCCCCCAAAGCAAAAGGAAATCAAATCAAATTACTAAAGTAAATTTAAATAAATTAAATTAAAGTAAATGAAAGAGCGCAGAAGGGCACCGGCAGGAAAAAGACGGGGGCCGATGCTCTGACACGCGGCTGCAGCGCAGCACACAAAATGGCCGCCGCGACTGCAAACCGCGAAGGAAAAGGGCGCCAAAAACACTGCGGCGCTCCTGCCCTGCGGACTCAGCGCGTCTGGACCTAAATAAGCAGCCCGAAACCAGCGAAACACTTACCGAACCGGGCTGCCACTCAATTGCCACAATCGCGGCTATGTCCCCGGGCCCTGCAATCGCCGTAGCAAAACTAAGCACCAGATGAGTCTCAGCACTCAGAAGTAGGCAGCACTGAAAGACCGGCTGTTAAGAAGGACTCACCCCCGTAATGTCAGGGAGGTGAGACTTCTGGGCCAAGCGGGGGAAGGGGCGACAACTCGATCCTGAGCTAGGACCCCCCCCAGGAAGAAAACCCCAGGACCGGCACAGACAGGGCTCAAGAAGGCTTTCTTCCCTTTACGTCTCTTTTTTTTTTTTTTTTTTTAAAGGGCACTGCTGCTAATTAAACGCTAACCCACTTAACTATCCTCAAAAAACAAACTCCCTGCTCCTTATCCACTCCTCCAGAGAGCCTCTCCCTAAGGCTCGTCAATACCTCCTGCTGCAAGGAGACTGGTTACACTGGGATGCAAGTGGGAGTGCAGCAGGCTATATCCAGTGATGTCATCATTCTGACATACCAGTCTCCTAGCTGCAGGAGGAGATTGACAACCCAGAGGTAGAGGACTGAACTGGAGGAACGCTAAGGAAATGCAGGTAATAGAACTATACGCCCATTAGAACTTTCTTAAAATTTCTGGAACTTTCTATAAGCTTTATGATTGAGCATGCTAATTGATTTTCTGTTTCATTTTTAGATCTCTGAGATTATTTTTTATTCACAATGTCTCATATGAAAAGTGTTTCTACAATTGAAAAAACAAGAAGATTTGGACTAAGAATCTCGTGCAATTTAAAGAAACACATAGAAAAAGAAGAACTGTTCCACTGGAAGTTGAATCACTGGAAAACAAAAGCAGAATACCAAAATCCAAATTGCTGGTCGCTATCTGTTCCTTGGAGCATCAATAAAAGCAAGGATAGAATATGTAAAGGAAATTGCGAAAGAAGTAACAAGTTTATGGCAAAAGAAATTGAATTTTCCAACTTTATCAATTCAAGTCGTACAAGCTAAACTGGACCAAATCCTGCACACCTACGATAAATGTGTAAAACAAAGAAAATATGATCCTTTGAATGACGTTTTTGACATCACAAAAGAAAATGGTGAATAGTTATGCAGTGAGGACTGAAGGTTATATCACCTTCAGATCGAAAGCAAGGGCCAGGTTGGGTATGCAACTGGGAAGGCTTCGAGTTTCAAAACTATTCATCCATCCAAAAGAAGGAAAATGACCTTGGAGCCTACGTCAACAATAGCAACAACAACAATTCCAACTGCTGAATCAGAAACTGAGGGTGAATATGAAGAGTCTGAAAAATCAGAAGAACAGTCCACAACCAAACAAAAAAAGTATAGCAAAACCAAAACTGCACAAGCACTATCAAATTATATCAGAATACTTCTAAAAAATAATTTTTTAAATATTCAGTTATATACAGCATTACACGCATATATCTTAAAATCAAATTTTCGTTTTGGGGGTGACCTTTTTCAAAAACTAAATCAAATTGATACTTTTTTCATTACTTTTGAATAATTGTTCATTGAATTATGACACAGGAACATAGGGTTACAAAAAAGTCATAACCCTAATGTACACATATCCTCTCAAATGATCCAGGCATCGAGCAAAGCCCTCAATGCCCTTAAAATCCTGAAAGCAAATCTCTGGTGGCCCAGCAGCCCTAATCCCCCACCTGACAGTATTTTGATGGCACTGGAGGTGATCCAGGCATTGGGAAAAATTCCATCAAAATACTGTTGGGGGCTGGTGCCCCGACAGAAGTGAATCCTTGGTGGCCCAACAGCCCCCACCTGACTGAAAAATAAAATAATACCTGGTGGTCTAGCGGCCCCGAACCCCCACCCAATAAAATATAAAACACTTGGTGGTCCAGTGGCCCCGAACCCCCCATCTGACTAAAAAATAAAATACCTGGTAGTCTGGTGGCCCAAAACCTCCCCACCTCACTAAAAAATAAAATACCTGGTGGTCTAGCAGCCCCGAACCCCCCACAAAAATAAAATACCTGCTGGCCTAGCAGCCCCGAACTCTCACCCTCTCTCCCGGTACCTTCAGAAATGCAAGGGAGCACCACCTATACACCCCTGCTCCTGGCCCACTATTTTGAAAAATGGCAGCACCTGACCCCAAGTGGTGCATCGTGGGATACACCGGGCAAAGTCAGACTGCCATATAAAATAGAATATACCTTAAATGGCAGTCTGACCCCACCTGGTGCATCCCAGGATGCACTGCACAGGAGCACGTGGATGGCGCTCCTGCTCATTTCTAAAGGTACCAGGAGGGAGGGTGAGGGGGTTTGGGGCTGTAGGACCACCAGGTATTATTTTATTGTTTAGTCAGGTGGGGAGTTTAAGGCCGCTAGACCACCAGATGTTTTATTTTTTAGTCAGGTAGGGGCATGGGGGATTCAAGGCCACTAGACCACAAGGTATTTTATTTTTTAGTCGGGTGGGGGGCTCGGGCCATCAGGACACTGAGGACTGGTTTTAATCAGGTGGGTGGGGGAATCAGAGCTGCTGGGCCACCAGGGATTTGCTTTCTGTCAGGGCACCGGCCCCCAACAGTATTTTGATGGCATCGGGGGCTTTTCCCCATGTTTGGATCGCCCTCGATATCAAAATACTGTCGGGGCTGATATGCAAATTAGCCACACGGTGCCCATTTCTCTGGGAGAGCATGCCAAACTAGCGCCAACTTATTGGGTGCATTTTGGTTTGCTTTCCCAGTTTAACGCTGCCATTTGCACCTAGTTTAACAAATGGCTAACGCAGGCTCATTTGCATACTGGTGGCCCAACAGCTCCTTTCTGCATGTCCGCGCTGAAGTCATGCGCTATCAGTGCGCTGCAAACAGGTGTAAAAAGCTGATAGAGCATGACTTCAGCATTGCTTTCTGCATTGGACTGATTGATTTTATAAAATAGGCTTGAAATACACACATAAAGGGAGTGGAGGAGTAGCCTAGTGATTAGAGCACTGGCTTCATAACCAAGAGACCAGCGTTCAATTACCACTGGCACTCCATGTGGCTTTGAGCAAGTCACTTAATCCTCCATTGCCTTGGAAGAAAGGTCTGGCAATCTACTGCCAAGAAAACACAGAAGCTGCTGGGTTGCTAGGAGACAGCATTAACTTAAAAGCACACATTGCATTTTTACATGCATAAAAACAGGCTAACTAGGCAAGAGTTTATAAAATTACCCTCCATATATTAACCTGAAAAAGTAATATTAGGGATGAAACTGATGATCGATCACTCATCTATTGCGTGGAGAAAGGTGGGTGCTCTCTTGATCCATCTCAACATAGTTAGTCCATCCTGGAACTGATTTGTTAGATCTTCATTTCTCTATACCACAGAAATCTAGTTAGTGAACATTCCAGACAGCTCACTTATACCAACACCACACACACCAAAGCTGCCATTGTATTTACATAATATGATATTTCAAAGCAAAATAGGAGCCTCCTGATTTTGCTTTAACATACAAAATTTCCTTTCTTGGAATAAATACAAAGTGGCAAAGCAGCAGTGTAGTCCATTGCCATATAGAAGACTCTTGATTCAATTTCTGAGTATAGAGTGCCAAATTACTCAGTTCCAGAAGACAGATTTCAGGCCACACCTGGATTTCTGAGAGCCCCTTCTTGGCACATTATGGGACTGTTAACACTTACTCTGAGATGTCAAGTTACCTATGTTCTGGATTTTTATCATCACCAAGGAGGGAAGGAATAGCCTAATAACACAGGTACACTAAAAAAGTTTTTTTTAAAACTGCCTCTAATGTTTCGATTGATTTTTACGTTTTTTGGTGCGCTGAATCCAAATCTGGTAACCAATTTGCTCCATCACGTACAGATTTTTTGCTACATTGGGTTAGCAGTTTGAGGTGAACGTTTCAGATTGAGTGCGATCGAGATAAAAGTTTCTTGGATGAATTCTTTATACTAATTGTTTAGTAGTTATTCAAATAAGAATAAAGAAAATTGTAACAAGGCAGCACATAAGAATAGAGTAATGTCAACAAAACACACTGTGATGGTAGCAAAATTGTCTGCACTTAAAACAGCCACATACATGTGCACAAACATTGAGCATATAAGAGCGAGGTTAGACACAAAGCAAAGCAAAGAAATGTGCAAAAAATGTTGTACAGGTATGTATGTAAGAATAGAAAACGCAAACCGCACCATTGCAATACATGAAGACAAACACCCGATGGTGTGAAAATAAAATTCTAATAAATGAGATCCGACACTGTGGTAATAACTAGCAAATTTTTATTTCAAAGTTTAGTAAAAACACGATATTTGTCAACACAGTTTAGATTTTAAAGTCATTCTTGGGTCAATCAATCTCCTGGTGGGCCCATTTCTTCTTCCCCCAAATGCTTCTCTTGGTGCGCTGCTTGGCGTATTTTTCATCTGGGGTTTCCCGCAGCAGCAACCAGCAGAAATCAGCCATCATAGTGGTGTTCCATCTTCCTTGGTACCTTCTCTCTGCGTCCTTGATGTCCTGGTGAAACCTTTCACCTTGTTCTTCACTGTACGCCCCCAAGTTTTCGGGAAAGTAGTTCACATGGGAGTGCAAGAAATGGACTTTCAGGCTCATGTTACAGCCTTGTTCTTTGAAGGCATTGAGCATCCTGGCAACAATATCCTTATAGTTCTCATCCCGCCTGTTCCCCAAGAATTTGAGAACAACATCCTTGAAGGAATCCCAGGCTTCTTTTTCCTTCTCAGACATCGTTTCAGTGAATGCTCCATCTGAAATGAGTTTCCTTATATCAGGGCCAACAAACACTCCTTCCTTTAGCTTTGCTTCAGAAAGTCGGGGGAACTTTGAGCAAAGGTACCGAAAGCACTCACCATCTTTTGGAAGGGACTTGATGAATTGCTTAATGAGACCCAACTTAATGTGGAGAGGTGGTAATAGAATTTTATCACGAGGTACCAAGCTCTCATGAAGAACATTTTTCTCACCGGGTCTCAAATACTCCCGAATTGGCCAGTCATTTTTCCCCCAGTGTAGGTCGCGGGCCCGGCTATCCCACAAGCAAAGGAAGCAGGGATATTTGGTGAAACCGGATTGCTGCCCTAATAGCATGGATAAAATTTTAAAGTCTCCACAAATCATCCACTTATGCTCATCTTAACGAATCTTCTGAAGAATCAGGGCCAAATTCTCATATTTTTCTTGGAGAATAACAGAGTGAGCAATAGGAACTGAAGCGAATGTGTTGCCATTATGAAGAAGAACACCTTTTATGCTGTCTTTTGACGAATCAATGAACAGTCGCCATTCAGCAGGATCATACTTGAGTTTAAACTTTTCCATCACTCCGTATATATCGTTGCAAAATACCAAATCTTCCTCTTTGCTGAAATACTTCAAAAATTGTGTCTCGCGGTTGCGGTACCAATAAAAAGTTGTTCCTGGTGACAATAGATTTTTCTGTTTAAGCCGAGAACCTAGCAGTTGGGCAGCATCTTTTGGGAGTCCTAAATCCCGGACTAAATCATTCAATTCAGCTTGAGAGAAAAGTTCAGGTTTCGGATCTGGTTCAGTTTCAAACTCGGAAGTACTGGACTCATCGGGAAAAGCCATCTGATGAGTCTCATCATGATCAGAACCATCCACACAAATATGATCCAAAGATTTTGGTGGTTCAGGCACAGGTACTTCGTTGCTATGAGGCATAGGCCTAATTGCTGAGGGAAGGTTGGGGTAACTTATTACGTTCTTATTTTTTAAGTTGTATCCCTTCACAATGCAAGAGCAAAAATAGCAGTCACTGCTGTGGTCTCTTTGTTCAAGCCACATCATAGGTATTCCGAAACGAAATGCTTGTTTTTTTCCTTTCATCCATAAGCGTAGATCTTCCTCACATGTCTTGCACACTTTGTGAGGAGCCCACGGTTTGTCTTGATCGCCTAACTTCAAACCAAAATAGGCGAAATATACTTTTTTAATAAATGCAGAAATGTTCCTCTGCCGCTTTTTCACGGTATATTCCCCACAAATAAAACAAAAACTGTCCGGAGAGTTGATGCAACCTCTGGCTCTGTGAGCCATCACAAATACACAGCACTGCAAACTACAACTGTAGTGAACCACTTCGGAATAAAGCTGGATTACGACTGAGCAAACAAAAGGTAATAATGAACTTGCAAGAAACTGAAATTTGACAGGAACGTTCATGTCGCAACCACCGTGTTTGAGCGAGCGAACGAGGCGAGGCGAACAGGAAAGAACATGCGCCAGCGCGAGTACTGGATTTAGCCCCCCGCCTCCCAATTGTCCTGTTAATGTATAAAATGAATACAAAACACTCTAAAATATCATGAGGGAGTGTTTCTAGTTAGTTAACCATTACAACCTCTATTTTGGGCCAAGAAAATAAACTGCAGTCGGCTAAAAAGAAGTTATGTGAACATTCCTTATATGGGTAAGAAATCTAATTTTGCAAGAAAATGTGACGTGATGGAACATTTTGGCTATTTTTCCTGGATTCAGCACCCCAAAATCTATAGGAATCAGTTGCAAAACTGGAGGCAGTTTTTTGGTAGTGTACCTGTGTAATCACAGCATCAAGCTGAGACCCAGGAATGGCAGAATTTGAATCTCATCAACACTTCCTGACTCCTTTAGCAGATCACTTAATCCACCTTTGCCTCAAGTACCAACTTAGATTGTAAACTTTCAAAGGAAAATATCTGCTTTACTGAAAGTAACTTGCCTTGAGCTACTACCAAAGAAAAATGCAAGATAAATCCCCCCCTCAAAAAAATTACCCAGCTCCACGTGTGAAATATGTTGCCAGTTTTAGTTTTAAATTTGCATAGCGATGCAGTCTGGTATTTGTAGTTCCTGATTTTACTCATTTAAATCAGTGTTGCAGGTTCAATAATGCATCATAATGAGATTGTCAGAAATCCAGGACTGGCTTAAAATCTCACTCCTGGAAATAGGTAGCTCATTATATGACCCGCAGCACTGATTTCCACAAGTGCAATCAGGAACTAATCTTCTTCCTTGAACTGGGTAACTTGTCAGAACTTTTCGTAGATGAACTGCGGCTTCAAGTGCTGTTCAGGGGAGGAAGGGAAGTCATAGTCATTGCTTAAAGAACCATATCCACCGGCTCGACGCAGAGCCTATTACTGCAAAGTTACTAAAGCGATATGAGCTGATCTGGTAGATAGACTCCCGGCTCCGAACTGTTATGGTAATGACCAGACTTGGTATGTTGAGAGTCATGGGGGAGGGAAGGAAGAGGCAAATAGACCCCCCCCCCCCAACAATCCTGGAGATCGCTGTGAACGAAGGCTCATAGTGCCAGATCCCAGCCATTATTCTGAAAGAGTAGGAGAAAGCAATTTCAACACTCAATAAATAAATAAGGAGAAAAAACGGCCGGCCTATCTTCGACAACACTACAAGCAAACTTGGCTTGCGTTAAGATTATGGGGGTGGGTGGTTCTATCATACACTTGACACCTCCCGCATCACTTCCGTGCACGGGGGGGGGGGGTTAAGAAGAACGACGCGCCAGGTCTGGGGGAGGCGCTCACCGTCTACGTATAGCACGGCCCGCTCTTCATCGTCAGATATGCGAGCTGGCCCGGTACACCCTCTTACCATTAGGAAAACATGGCTGCCTCGATTCCACCTAACCGCGCGCTCGTCCCTTCAACCACCACATCAGTAAGACGTCACGCGCGCGCGGCCAGCCCCGGAGCAGAGTGCTCAACCGTCGGCCGCATCCTGAGTGCGGCGGGCCGATATACGTCATTCTTAGAAGCCAGCACCAGCAGCACGCGACGCAGAGTGCTGTGTTTGCCCCGCCGCTATTCCTTCACTCAGTCGTTGTCTTGGGTTGCAACTTGCCACCCCGGCATGGGGAAAAGACCATGCCCTTCATAGAATTCGGCGTGGGACGGGAAGGGCGGCGCCGGCAGCTGGACGCCCTCCATGTGTTCTTTTTGTGGGTGCGCAGTGGCTCTTCAGTTAGACTCTAGGGATGCTATGGGTACATAAGACGTAAGCAGCAGATAAAAGGAGCTAGTAATTTCTCTGTAGGGACTTTATTGAGAACATTATCTACTTCTGGAAGCTGTACCTGCAAAGCAGGACCAACCGGCCGCTAGCAGTAGCCTAGGATGGCAGACCCCATTGGGCGGGCCGGCAACTCCTCCACAATTTTTCAAAGCGGCAGCTTTCTGCTGCTGCTGCTTCAGCACTGCGACTGACTTCAAAGCACCCACTCACATACCCATGCTCATAGCCTGCTGCCAGGACCGTACCAAGCTAGAAAAGTTGCAGTGTGTGACTAAAGAATCTGGTGTCTCCCCTCGCCTCAACCACATACAATAACTCGCTCTTTTTGAGCTTCCTGAAAGCCCAGTTATGATATAAATGCCCTTTCTGTACTTGCGCCCTGTGCAGCCCCACCACTTGCACAGCTCTTTAGTATGGTCCCTGCCCCCTCTCACAGGAAGCTAGTTGCAAGGGGCAGGAGTTAGCAAGCCATGAGTATGCACATGGGTGCTTTAAGACCTGTTGCAGTGCTGAAGCAGCAGCAGAAAGCCACAGTTTTGAAAACTCATGGTGGAGTTGCCCATACCATGCCATCCACCTCCCCCCTAGGTGAGATGCTGGAGTGGGGGGAGGAGGCAGGTGGGCCTGCCTGTTTGCTTGCCTGCCTGCCTGCCTAGGGCAGCAGAAACCCTTGGGCCGCTCCTGCTGCAAAGAGAGAGAAATTGACTGGATGCAGTCCAAAAAAGGCTACTAAAATGGTGCAGAGTCTACCCCAAAATCTGTTTGAGATGAGACCTAAGGATCTAGCACCCTACAAGAGAGGGAAGATGGTGGGTATTCAGATATTTTAGCAATGGCCGAGATACATATGTAATTGTCCATATTTACTCATATTCATTCTGAAATGCTGACACATACCCATGTAAGTTCCCCTGTGGATTTTCCCCACAGGTATATATCTGAAAAGGGTCCTCCTGCTGTGCCTGGATGAATATTTCAGAAATGGATCTAGGTTTGGCAGAGTTGTTCCTAAAATATTGATAGAATTGACCTCAGTGTCTCAATTCTGATTTCCACATCCTGTCTAAAATGTGCCTTTAAGTGTTCTTGTGCATATTCATTGTCACTTTCCTGAAAACTCAATTAGCTGTGGGGATACTACTACAGGATGGAGAAGCCCTACTCTAAGAATGGGCTTGTAGTTTCTGCATTACATGCAGTGGAGCAAAACCAGAGCTAGATCAGCATGTCAGCATTAACCTGGTGCTGGTCTGCCTTTGTTTATAAATATTTTTTTATTTTTACTTTTCCTTAGCAGATACATTAAATTCTCTTTCATGTCTTAAATGAAATACATAACTGAAACTCTGCATGTCACTGAAAAATATAGGTTACTTTGAGCATGCCACAAATGAAGAACCAAACACTGGGAAGTGGATAGGGTAGGACACCTATGCTGTCAGAAGTATTCAAAGATAATGTAGTACACAAGCTCTTGAAGCAACATGGATCCATTCTTCAGAAGTGTTTTTGAAAGAAAATTCCATGTACAACATTGATAATTCATGTTAAACATCACAACCAGCCCAGTATCCTATCCGGGAGCTGGCGTTAGACCACAGTTGTGGTTCAGATAGGCTGGGGCAAGGTAGCAAGTATCCTAGGCAAACCTTCAGACTTGCGCCCCCTCCCCCCACCGAGATTTTGATAATTAACCTCAACAGTCATGATAATCTGAACACCAACCTTCCCACAACGATTCTGTAAAAATGCATAAGTGGACATAATGCTTTTAAATAATAAACTTTGTATGTATGCATATGACCACTCTCCCTTCAGGTAAAAGAATATTCTGAAGGCTCTCTTGCGTTTGTGTGGCTGTCAGGTTCTGTTTTGCTTTGAATGTACTGCTCTTTGCTGCCCTTCATAAGCTGCTGCCCTTGGAAACCGCCTTGTCTGCCTAATGATTGGGCTGGCCATGATCGCTTTTAAGTCTCCCACCAATGAGTGCTGGATTTTAGCTAGTGAATGTGAGATGAATCACGCTATCTCATCAACAGTCTTCTGAGCTCTCTAGTTCTCCTTAGTCATATCTTAGAACCCTGGTAAGATGCCCTAGATGTGGTATATTTAGATTTCAGTAAAGCCTTTGACACCATTCCTCAGAGGCGACTTATAACAAACTGAGCACCCTAGGGATGGACCCTAAAGTTACTGCTTGAGTTAGAAATTGGTTGAGAGGGAGGTGACAAAGGGTACAGGTAAATGAAGCTCACTCTGAGAAGAAGGAGCTTACTAGTGGTGTGCCTCAGGGATCTGTCCTTGGTCCTATTCTTTTTAACATCTAGTTGGCCCTATACATCCAGGGCTGGGGAGGTTATTCCACCTCTGAGGTGGAATAACTCCCCTGGATGTTTTTTTAAATATGGGGGGGGGGGAGCAGGGAACATTCCCTGCAGCCCAACCCTGGCCTTCGGGAGTTGAGCTGCAGGGAATTTGCAGTTTTGGTCGGCGTCCGGTGTCGTGTCTTTTAAATGGAGCCGCGGTGCCATGGCGCCCCGGCTCCATTTAAATGCCCTGACTGAGTTAGCTTGGTGCAGTCCTGACAGAATCGCTGTCCTGGCCTGTACGTGCTGGCTGTTTGCAATAATGATCCTGCAGGGCTAGACGTGCCCGCAGGATCAAAACTGCAATCCCTTCTGTGCGTCCAGTTCAGATGGGATGCACATAGGGCCCGATTCTGTCCCGCACGTCCATCCCCTATCTGAATTCAAAGGAAAAAAGGGGACTGTTTTAGTGGTTGATATGGAAGGGCAGACTAGATAGGCCATGTGGTCTTTTTTGTCGTCATGTTTCTGTGTTCTTAGTTCTGGGTTTAAATTCTTGCCATGAGACTAACAGTAGTCCTTATCAAAAAATTGTAGTAACAAAGTACATAATGGCTGCATCCGGGGCAAATGGCCCATCCACCTTGCCAAGGACAAGCCATTGAAGCTTGTCTGCTTGTAGTATAAAACTCCATGTCCAAGTCAACTTTTGTTTTAATCTTTGGTTTCCATGCAGTTGAATATATAAATTTTAACATCCAATCCAACACCCATCAGTTTCCTGTTCTGCCTCCTGCCATTTTATCCCCAAGTCCTGCAAATCCAAGCAGCCACCAAAACTAGTGAGACCATTGTACAAACACTGATCACCAGGTCCCTTTTATTTTGCTAAATAGTACCTAACCACCAATCTGCCAGCTCTGATCAGGTCAGTTTCTGTTGAGTTGTGGCTTGCTGCTACTAACCCGGCTCTCACATGGGCTGCTGTGTCACCAGGTTACTACTCCTCTCAGTCTTGTTCCTACCACTGCCTTCCGTATCTGGCCCAAGCATTGAGTTTCCATTATAAGCATTGGCCTACACTACCACCAGTGATAGGCTATTCCAGGATTTGTTGTCTTCCACTTTGATTCTTTTATCATCCATGCCACAGCAGTCCAGAGGAGTGGGTTATGTACTCCTACCAGCAGATGTAGCCAGAGAAACAAGCTCAGAACTGACCACTCTCTTTATAGGAGGTGGTGCTGCCTTCTCAGCTCCTCCATATTTCTCTGGCTCTAGGACAGCGGTTCTCATCCCAGTCCCTGGGACATACCTAACCAGTTAGAGTTTCAGAATAGTCACAGTGAATATACATGAGAGAGATTTGCAGTCAATGGAAGCAGTGCATACACATCTCTCTCATGCATAGTTGCATAAGTCATTGTGGTTATCTTAAAATCCTGACTGGCTAGGTATGTCCTGAGGACTGGGTTGAGAACCTTTATTCTAGCAAACATAACTGCCGAACCAGCCCACTTGTCTGCAAGTAGGCTGCTCTGGGAAGACTGTAGACCCAGATTCTCGGTGGAGCATATACCAAGTCTGGGGATTGCTCTGGGCAAGTCCCTTTGGGACTGATTTTCCTACTCCCTTTGTAGCAAACTCATTTGGGGTCTAGGTTTCCACACCAGTGGGTCCAGGAGGTTTGCATACCATGACAGTAATGAATCTCACTTCTAAGTCAGGGTATGTGATCTCAGTATCTCAAATTTACTACCAATGCTCGTCATAGTACTTGTGTCATGCCAAAGAGAGTTTCCTTTCAGGAGTTCATGTAATGTATATATATCAAGCTGTGCTTGAAAATTCCTTTTAATAGCCTGTGGCACCCAATAGATGGGACATATTTTTGTATCTTGACTGCATTGCTTGGTACTTGAAGATCTTCTCTTTCTCCACTTTATGCACAGAATAAATACTTGGCATTAAAACTTGTATTATCAATGCTGTTCTCGTAGTTTTCTCCTTCACCATGATGTCCAGTCTTTCTTCAAGCTCTTTATTGGTTGAAATGGTAATAACCTAGGTGATTAAAACTTCTTCATTTTCCATCATTCTCTTAGGGTCATGATCCCAGTGCTTTTCCAGTATAATGATGTGATGTTTACAAAGTTTCCAGTGGATGAGGTATACCATCTTATTATGTCTTTCTGTATAGAAGTTTTCTCCCATCAGAACTTTGCAGCCGGCTATGAGATAAGTAACCATTTCTGGTTCTTCCTTACACTGTTCCCTCTAAGCTGTGCGCGCGCACACACCTCGCCGAGCGAGCGCACTTCCTAGTCGTCTATCTAGTCCAGTCCCTTAATGCTGGGTTGTGCTCCTATTTCTGCAGCTTGGAGACTAAGTAAATCCAACTCTTGATGACGTCAGGATATATATAGACCTGGCACAGCCCACCAGCCTCAGTTTTTACTTAGTCTCCAAGCAGCTGGAGTGAAGCAGCAAGCTGGCAGATTAGGAGAGACATAGGAAGGTTTTTTGTTGCTTTCTTTTGGGGCAATTTGATTTAATTTCCTTTGGGTTCCTTCAGTGAGTTATTTTAGGGCCCGCTCCCCTCTACCCCCCCCCCCCCATCCGGCAGAGGAGGCTTATAGCGAGCCTGCCGTTTCTCAAAGGCTAATATAGCAAGTTAAAAAAAAAGAAGAGCAGCGGCGTTTGGAGCAGCGGAGACCGGCCTTGTTACTTGCGGCCGGTTCTCCTGTGGCGAAGGACCTCTGCTTCGGTCTCCCGCCTTGTGTCGGAAGCCCCTTAGGCGGCTGAGCGCGGGGGCGGGAAGTTCGTGGCCTCCTTTCCCCTCGGACCGCCTAGCTGGGCAGAGGAGCGGCGAGGGACGACAGCGTGGAGCCCTGCCGAAGAGAATTTTTGCTTCTGGTGGGGGGGGGAGCGGCAGCGCGGCCCGCGGCCTCGTGCAGCGCGTTGCGGCCTGGTGCAGAGGAGTTCTCCTGCTCTGGCTGGCGCGTGCTTTTCAGCGTTTCCGTTCCTTGCCTCCGGGAGGTGAGGGGACGGTGCAGAGCATGGTAGGAGCCGGACGGCAAGCTTTTCTTGACATTGTTTTTCAGTTTTACATTCTATATCGTTTAGTATATATTTAGAACATTTAAGTTCCCTGTTTTGGTTTGTTCTTATTGCATAGCTAATAAAGACAAAAAGAAAAAGAGTGGAAACAAGGCAAAGTGTACCATGCCTGCGCGTCCGCAGTGCCTTGTGTGTGGTGTCCGACGCTGGAGTGTGCAGGGGCTGTTCGCTGGAGGCGGCCTCTGTGGAGCAGGAGCTCCAGGGCAGTGTTAAGCAGTCTCTTCCAGCTCCTGGGTCTGGAGATGCAGAGGACGTTTTGGAAGGGATCCTTGGGGAGGTTTCACTGCCCTCCTTGTCGGCGGAACAGCAGGTATCCTCCCAGGCTTTGCCGGGCACTTCCTCGGGGGAAGGAAGTCCCGGCGATTTTTCCCCGGAGTTTGTGCTGTTGTTGCATAAAGCTTTCTGCATGCGATTGCTGGAGGCCCAAGTCCCTTGCAAGAGGGGAGCGGAGGGCAAGTTGTTGGTGTAAAGGGTTTGCTTCTTGTTGGTCACTCCAGGCCAGGAAAGTCCCGAACCCTCATCTGCGGTGTGCTGCTCCGGCTGGCTGGAATCCAGGGGAATAAAACTCACAGACCACACAGAAGGAAAAGTATGCAAGTTTATTCCATAGGGTGGAGGGATTGTCCGTATTTTATACATTATCAGAAACATATTCATACGTCATCCACCCATCTTCTGGGGCCCACTATAGCTTATCAGTAACTGTGCAAATACAAGCCATCTCTGAGTAGAACAATCAGTTTAGCTTAGCACAGCACATTCCTTTTCCATACCCACACCAGAATGTAGAAAGGGCACATATATAGGATTCTGATTTCTCTTGTGCAGGCCTCCTATATATGCACTTAAACTAAACATTATTATTTCCTAACAATCCCCCCTTTGGGCCTGCATAGGCCCACTATAAGAACAGCCTAACAATCTACAACAAGATAACTAAACAGGCATTATTAATGGAACATCTGTATGCGGCAGCTCAGGTACATCAGCCACCGTAAAAGCAGGAGTATAGGAATACATAAAAGTGGTAGAGCTGTGTAGGGCCTTTCAACAACAGCCAAGAATAAATGAGAATACACAACAGCAAACAAGCAATACACCACAACCTATTAACAAAGCAATATTAGACAGGCTAAAAAGCAGAAACAATAAAACAATCTGTAGCATTAAAACTAGAGACAGTTTACAATGGGCAAGGGACCTAGTCATATCCCAAAGAGAGGCGAGTAACACCAATGTTATACAAAAAAGTAGAAAAAGAAACATGGGGCTGGGTGCAGTTTAAATTATCAAGTACAGTAAACTTCTGCATTTCACACAGATTAGAAGATACAGTAATGAGACATGTTGAGAGAAAAGCTCCAGTTTGTAGCGATCTGTGCACACAAAAGGTAAGGCAGTCTGGGCAAATAGTATTGCCGTATTAACAGTTCCCGAGATGGGCTGAAGGAGCAACACAGTCTTGTGCGTGATGGTCAGGAGGCTGGAACCAAAGATGTCAGTGGAGACGATACATGCTTGATTCTTGACGCATGGATCCACGAAGGGGAGGAGTCACACAGGATGGCTGTCCATGTGATGGCGATCACTGTAGTTTGGAGGTCCGTAGAGCGGGTCTAAGGTACCGTGCTTGTGAGGTGCTCTGACCTGTCACCAACCTTGAAGGGATATGTTGGTTCGGTACCTCTAGGCTGAAAGCTGCTTTTCTTCAGGAGTCTTCTCCTCTCCTCTCCAGTTGCTAGGGCCTTGGCTGCTCCGGCGTCAGCTACTTCTCATCCTGGTCCTGAAGCCTGATCTGTATATGGAGAATGTTTCCAGCAAGGGCAATAGCTTCAGGATCTTTTAGCTGCCACCTTCACTGCAATCGGTGTTATCAGAAGAACTTGGAACGGTCCCATACTGGAAAAGGGGCTTGTACCATGTGCTGGTGGTATGTCTTTACCAAAATCCAGTCTCCGGATTGAAAGAAAAGAGCTGAGTCATCCAGCAGAAAGGACTGGACCTGCTGAGCATACCTGTGGAGGGAAGAGAGTTGCCTCTGCTGCTAGGAAATACAAGAGATCAAATGTGAGGCTCAGGAGTATAAAAAATAAGCAGTCTTCCATATAACAGTTCAGAGGGAGAAAAAGTTCAGTCTACTCCCTTAGGGCAATTTTTTTTTTTTTTTTTTTTTTGAACAGAGTCAAAGGCAAGACAGTTTAATTTCTCAATTTAGCTAATACATTTTGACAAGATGCCCACACTTCCCCAAATTTTTCACAATTTTTAGAATTTTACCAATTTGTAAGCATTTGTGTAGGTAACTTTCCTCCTTTACCTTCATGTGTCGGGCCAGGACACATAGAGGCAAAAAGGGATAAAAGCATCTGAAAAGCACCACATGGCCAGTGTGGGTCTCCCCAAAGCTCATTAGGATGAAAAGTGCACTCAGCCTATCTCCAAGTGTCTATTTCCAATTATTGGGTATATCTCTGGGCTAGATGACTTCCAAAATTGGAGTTAATGGGGATGGCATAATCAAATATTGTAGAGTATTCATTGTCAGTTTTCTTTCTAGGTGGATACATCAGATACACCATTTCAATTTACCCTCACCATTTTATAATGTTAATCTGAGTTCTCCTTTCCAACATGAATATTCCATCACACTCCTCTCAACACCACTTTTTTTTCACTTACATCATTCCATCAAACTACATGCATAGGTCCTTCTGTCTTTTTTATACCATACTAGTGTATCCTTATTTGGCAAGGCTGCTAAGAACATCAATCAATTGTTAGAAACTTAGTATTTTTTGTAAACAAAAGGTATATATAAAATATAAATGTAGATCCTTTTCAATAAGCATAACAATATGAGTAAACAGTGCTCATTCTAATTAGCAACTGCCTAAACAAAATATAGGTAAAGTTCTTACAATATAGACTAGTGCTTCACGGCATTTTATAACATCAATCCCAATAGGAAGGAGTATGGCTTCTAACAGAACAGCCACATAATCTCTCAGGTGTGACTAAAGTCTATCTTATACCCGGTTCCCAGTGAGAGTGCTGTGGAAACTTAAAAATATTTGAGGACCGATCTTATAATTGCAGTGCCCACAAGGATCTGTGCAAGTTACTCACTAATCATGGTGTTTAAGAGATCCTTTTGAGGTGAGAGGCCTAAGAAGGTACAAGGCATTGGTGGTTGGGCCTCATGGCGATACGTCTTCAGGTTCTTCTTGGACTGCAAGGCATTTGTAGCTGGGCCTCATGACGATCCTCGGGTTCTTCTTGGCCTATTCCCCCCGCCTATTCATGTCTCTTCAGAGGCATAAATATACAAGGTTCCTGTTCTTCAGGCCTTGTGGGTCCTCGAGGAGTCTTAGAGCAGTCAGAATTCTGGTAGCCCAGAGCATCACATTCGAAGCAGTATGTTTATTGCCTTTTCCTAGGCTGTAGCCTCACCTTCTGCCTCTCTCTCTCTCTTTTATTATTATTATTAATTAATTTTTTTATTTATTTTTTTAAACCTCTCCTAGATCGTTGCTAACAAGTAAAATTTTGTTTATCCAATCATCTCAAGTTAATATTATTGTTTTATTTGTCTACTAACTTTACAAATATTCTCATATTTCCTGGTAACTAAGCTCCATCTTTCCACTAAATGTGATCTATGTGCTTGGGAACAAAGCAATTGCAGATCAGCCTCTTTCCAAAATTCTATAATTTCTATGTGTACTGAACCTCTACATAATGTACTGCTACAACAAGTATTTTGGTAACATAAGTGCAAGTGTATAAACTAAAGAAAATTTGTATCTCACAGTGCTGCAACATATATCTGTTTTCTCTGCAACATATATCTATTTTCTCAGGAACTGTACTGAAACTGAAATAAAAACTTTCAGAACAAAGTACACTTTTTCTCTGGACACCAACACGTAAAATTCAAATACAGGAAAACAGATGAATTTATCCTAAAATCCAATATTGTAATAAGTCAAATCAGAAAGATCAATATAGCCAGCACCCATGGTGCTACTGTCCTGTTCGTCAGCCATCCACACCGAGCTTAACAATGCAAAGTAATTAACTTAAAATCTTACAGTTCAGGAAACAGACATTCAAATAACATGAAACTGCAAAGAAGTGAATTCAAAATCATGCTTTGTCACATTTAAATTAAAACCTTATACATAATACTTGAGACTGGTATCAAACTGATCTGAAACAATGAAATTATGTTAAAACAATTTGCTCAGAGTAACAGTTCAACCTTGATGTTATCTCAAACACAAATAGCAAAGTAAACAGCAGGTCTATCTTGAGTCCAGATTCCTTCAGGCAAATGCAGATAGCTGAACAAGAGAGAGAAGAGTCCTAAATACTAAGGGGCTTGTTTACAAAGCCGCGGTAGCGGTTTGCAATCGTAATCGGAGCCGCGGCCCCATTGATTTCAATGGGGCCGCGGCTGCGATCGCGAACCACTACCGCGGCTTTGTAAACAAGCCCCTAAGAGTTTAAAAAGAAAAAGTTGCTTGAGAATTGTCACTAATTGTGATTGCTATTAAATTCCTATAGTTACAACTCTATGTGTTTTGTAATATATGAACAATAATTATGACCTCTGAGGTGCTTGCCACAAAATATAAAATTCATTTTTTAAACTCTTTAAGTTTACTCAATAGCATACACAAACAAAGACCAGACACATAACATAACCTTCTTATTCACTCAGGATTCAAATCATTTTTTCAAGTTGCAGTCTTTTAATTACTGGCTCAGGATGCCCCATTGTCCTGACAGGGTTCCCAACCCCTACTTTGAAGGTCAAAGGAAAACAGAACAGCTTCCACCAGACCTTTCTGACATCATCACAGCCCTTTTTACACCCAGCCAAACGGATATCAGCTCTCTTAATTTAGCCAAAGGTAACTCCACAATACCCTTTATTCCCTCCGGATTTATTTTTTAGTTTCACTTTCCTTCACTTATAATGTGGCAGTCACCTCAAGATGAAAGGAATTCAGCCCCTGGCTAGTAAATATGGCCATGCTACAAAATGCATTGACAAACGGCCAGAGAAGGGCTGTGCTATAATCCAAAACCATTTATGCCTTCCGTAGCCCACGGGAGGGGCTGCCCCCCTTTCCTTCTCTCTTCTTTGTTCTCTTTGTTAAGTTTCTGGTTTCGTTTTTTTTTAAAGTTTCTGGTTTCGATTCTGATGCTGTAGGGGGAAGAGAGAGCCCCAACCTAATTTTTTCCTCCAGGACACCCTAAATCCTTTCATTCCCAAGAAATGCAGCAGATTATGAATGGCTTCTATCACAACTGGTTTCTCCTGCCCCAAACTTTGAAGATCATCTACATAGTGCCTAGGGAGCAGGCTCAAACATATACCTCAAATCTACAATACTGAACCATTTGTGTTCATGCAAAATTTAGCTCAATATTTTTAACCAAAAGCATAAATATACAAATCAAGGGGTTTCTTTTGAAATAAGGTTTTCAAAGGAAAGTATCCGTTGCTAGGTCTGGACAATCTTATTCAGATTCCTTAAATCCTGCACCAACCAGCAAATAAAAGAAAAACAATATTTACTGTAAACAAAACATATTTTTTTTTTCAACTTGTTGGGAAGTTCACTAAGGAGTTACTTATTTGGGAAACTTCTGTTTCAGTTCTTATTTAAACAAGAGACAAATCAAAGCTTACAAGTGCTTTCTTAAGAAACGTCGCCCTGCATAATGAACTAGACCCTCGGGGTATTTGGAGCCCACCCCACTCCCCGGATTTCTCCACTATTTACATTATACATCTCACTCACACACAATCAGTCTCAGTTCCCAATAGAATGTACAAACCACCAAGGTAGAAACCAAAGTCCCACTTTTCCTTACCTCGATCTGTGCACAGAATTTACTTGGTTGCTGCAGTGCCTGCTTTTAATTCACTGTCTATCACACTCCGATTCACAATACCTCTAGTCACCCAGGACCATTACCAGCCAGTAAAGAGACCTCTCCGCAGAGAAGGAGGTGAGACTGTTGAAATCAACAGGACACGTCTTCGCACCTCCACTCAACAGGAGTCACTCCACTGTGGGAAAATCCCGGCGAGCCCCAGCTGTTATTTACACCTTTACCTGTGGCCAATTCACCTTTAGCCAACCTGGCCAATGAGACTCGGAGAGGGATATTGTGAAGCAGATTAAGAGCTCTTTTAGTATTTCATTATTCAGTACATTGCTATAGCAATGGGTGTCTAAATACAGACACACCCTATTACATATTTCAGTGACAGTCATACCGTTGTTGAGTACAAGAGTACAATTTTTTTTCTATTTAGCTTGTCGTCTTACAATATGGCAATAAATAGACAATCTGCAAATAAATAATAATTTACGTTGTAACTTTAGGTTTCTGTTGTCTGCCTGTCCGTAGCCTTTGAACAACAAAGAACAGGAAGGGAGGGGGAGGGAAGAGCGGAGCATTGGAAGAATAAACAAACACCACTTGTCACTTGCATTCCAAGGACTCTGAGTCATCAGTTTTACCTTTGCTAGAGACCGGGGGGGGGGGGGGTGTCGTATAGGCACAGAGATAAACTAAGCACAGTAAACATGCCAACAGACTTCTTCAGCAGAATTAGCAAATGTCCTGTAACCCACACTAAAAGCACCTCAACTCTGTATCGTAGTTAGAAAGACTGGTATGTTCACTTATAGACTAGAAAACTTAATGGGTTGAGTGTTCATAAAGCACCATTCTGAATCGGAAGCTAACGTGGTCTCAGTATATTGTAGACAGGAAAGAGATACTTCTAATTCACTGTCACGGACTTCACATCAACGATCACACTTTCATAGCAACCAATTTTCAAATATATTTCTTAAAACCTCTCTCCATCAACGTAAGAGGTTTTAAGAAATATATTTGAAAATTGGTTGCTATGAAAGTCTATATATATCCTGACGTCATCAAGAGTTGGATTTACTTAGTCTCCAAGCTGCAGGAATAGGAGCACAACCCAGCATTAAGGGACTGGACTAGATATCCTTCAGGAACACTAATTAGCAGGTAAGGTCTAATTACCTCATACTTTACAACAGAGCGCACAAAAATTACGGCTCTGATTCTGATAGAAAAACACAGACGTCTTAAAAGTTAAAAGTTATGATTGTAATTACTAGAAATTTACCGCTTCATTTAGTAATCGTCTATTTTCATTTAATTTGATTAAAATCAATGTGGCGTACATACGGTATTCTGACGTGTAGTCAAATTTTAAAGTATATAACTCTGAGTGTCATCAGGAATCATATAGCTGCACTTAGCGGCTTTGTATATAGTTGCCTTTTGTACATAGTTTATTATGTTCTCTGTTTAAGAAACCTGTTTAATGTAAACCTGTTTAATGTATTGCCCTGTTCATTGTAAGCACTGATCAATTTTGTGAAGTGTAATTTCTGTTCACTGTAAACCGCGCTGATGTCGAATAGCGCGGTATAAAAGAAACTTTAAATAAATAAATAAATAAATGTGGCGCACAAAAATTTAACCTTCCTTCAAAAGCTGCACACAGCTGATATTTTATGCGCACACAGCCTACAGAAAATTAGAGGGAACATTGCTTCCTTACAGTCTACATATGTCAGTTTTTTCTTTGCTTGCTGTGAACCATCTTGTTTGTAGCTCACTGTCCTGGACTGCAATTATCAGTCTCTCATCCTTAGGTTTCAGTTTATTTCTCCTTGATGTATTTAATTAATCTAGGGTTTATTTAATACATTTCAAAGCAATTTATTATCCAAGATACTATCAAAATCTTTCTTATAATCAATTGATGCTGTACTGAGTTTCTGCTTTACTTTTGTACTGGCCATGATCTTATCTTTTTGTTTATTAGCAAACTCAATATACCACTCCTTTTTAACACTAGAAGCCCCAAAGTGCGTCAATTGACGCAAATGCATCTTCAAAGTTGTATACCAGCGCCATGTCAGTCATATTCCATGACTTTGTTAGCAAGGTCAAGATGTTCAAATATGTGCATTGAAAATTAATGACAGATGCACCACCTAGCGGGAAAATGAATTTATACCTAGAAGCCCCAAAGTACGTCAATTGACGCACTCAATTGTTTTGGATGCGTCAATTGACGTACTTTGGGGCTTCTAGGTATAAATTCATGTTCCCACTAGGTGGCGCATCTCAATCACTTTTTACAGTTTTACTCCGACATTACAAACAATAAACACATGATGACATAATGTAATGACGTCACATACTGCATGTATTTAACAAATAAGTAACTTCACATTAATTCACATCTGCATTTCATGCTAAACGCAGTCGTTGTGATAATGCGTCAATTGACGCACTTTGGGGTTTCTAGGTAAAATTCCTTTTGGGGCTTCTAGTGTTAAAATTATTAAATGGTTTATAATTTAAAAAAAATGAAAACATAATAAAAGATGCTCCTGCCCCCCACCCGTCCAAAACACCCCAATTCACATAACCTACAAATATAGTCATCCATTAGAATGCACCCTAAATGCTTAAAGAACCAGGCTTTCAATCATTTACAAAACTGGGGGTAGCTAAGTTCACTTTGCAAATCCCCTAGGACTGCATTCCACCACTCCAGACCCTGTAGCTAAACAATGCATTTCTTACGTTTCCCCGATGAATGTTGGATAATGCAGGAAGTTTCAGCAGTTTATCCTGGATCTATCTCAAAAACTGTGCAGGGAAATACCAACATGAGCCTACCTCTACTCTTGAGTTGGACATCTGAAAACAGGCACTTAGATGTGTCAAACATGGGGATGTCCCTGGGCCATTTTAGAAGCCAGGTATGTATAGTTGTGGTCAGCATTATTGGCACCCTTGCAGTTCAGCCCCTTAATGTCCAATATCTCCTAAATATGAGTGGCCAGTGAAATGGCTTTGGACTATATATGCACACATATTTCACACAAAAGAATCAAATAAAACAAGACCAATTAAAAAAGGAAATAGTATAAAAACTGGGACATTGCCAGGACATGATTATTGGAACTCTTATAAACAATTCAAATCAGTTTGAACAGAAGAAACATATTCCCATTGCAGTAAAATTAGACGCACCCGTGATCAGTTGTCAGTACTTACATGACTTGAATCAACTAATGAATGATGACTCTAATGTCTAAAATGGCCACATTCATGCCCTTTTTCCTTTTCACAGTACTGAAGACGAGAGCTGTCTGAGACCATCAGAAAAGCCATTATCATCAAACTTCAGAGGGGTACAAGACCATCTCCAAAGATCTTGGGATTCCTGTGTTTACAGTTTGCAATGTTGTTAAGATGTTTTCTGCTCATGAAACTGTCAAGAACCTCCCAGAATCTGTTGAGAAGAGGAAAATTAATCCAATAATTCTTCAAACGTTAGTGCAAACTGTTGGAAAAACACCATGTACAACATCTGAAGAACTTAAAGCTGACCTGGAGCAATCTGGAGTGGTGATTTCAACCCACACCAAATGCCGCACACTAAACAAAGAAGGATTTCATGGGCGAAGGCCAAGGAAGACCCCACTGCTCAAAGACAGACATAAAAAGGCACGCCTGATCTTTGCCTTAACCCACCTTGAGAAACCACAATTCTTTTGGGAAAATATTTTGTGGACAGATGAAACTAAACTTGAGCTCTTTGGCAATGCAGACCAGCAATACATTTACAGACAAAGAAATGTCATGGGGTTGTTTTGATGCCTCAGGAACTTAGAGGCCTGCAACGTATTAAAGGAATTATGAAGTCAAAGGATTACCAAAATATTTTGGAGCAAAATATGCTACTAGTGTCAGAAAGCTAGGTCTGGGTCGAAGGTCATGGGTCCCCCAGCAGGACAGTGACCCAAAACATACATTCAAATGGACAAAAGAATGGTTAAAAAGGAAAAAAATGGACTGTTTTAAGCTGGCCAGCAATGAGTCCTGATATCATTCCAATCGAGAACCTTTGGAAGAGCTGAAATCTGACATTGGTAAAAGGAATTCTAGAAACGTTCATAAGCTGGAACAAATCGCATTTGAAAATTGGGAGAAACTATCCGCAAACAAATGTAAGAAACTTATAGATGGTTACAAGAAACCTTTGGAGGCTGTCATCACTGCCAAGGGTTGTGCAACAACATATTAGTGAAGGGTGCCATTAATTCTGTCCAGGTCCTATTTTGTTGTTTTTTTTTCTCAGAAATTACTATGTCTTAAGTTGCACAGACATCTTTTTTTTTGTTGTATATCTTTGAACATACTATTAAAATATTATGATGACATACAGTTGGAATATTTCAGATTATTTCTCAAGATATTGTACATAACATACCTAAAATGCAAGGGTGCAATAATATTGACCACAACTGTAGATGTGCATAGCGCAAGAACGTCCATGTAGCATGTAGCTGTGGTAGAGGCATGGCTTGGACGGAGCAAGGGAGATGCATGTCACGGTGGGATTTTAGAATGGCACAAGGATGTCTGATGTGGTTGGGGAGATGCCCATGCCTATACCTGCTCCTGCTCATGAATAAGATGAAAAAAAGCGCTTGTTCATGGATATAACTCTTCCAGGGGGAAGTTGAAATGTGCTTACATTGTTAGTTCCTTATCGTTCCTCCAGCTTAGTCCTCGACGTATGGGTAGTGCACCTCCTCCTGCAGCATGAAGACTGGACCAATCAAATTTCAGCTCCTCTGGAACCCTTATACCAGGCATCTCTGGAACTCCAGTGTGTCCAGTCTTCATGCAGCAGGAGGACGTTAGTGAGCCTAGCTGGGCTCACTAGTTGTTTAGTTAGTTGTATTTGCTTCCCTAGCTAACCTTTTGGGTCTTTATTTTTTGTCCTATTGGGCTTCTTTTTGTTTAGTAATTTAAGGGTTTCTGTTCCTTTAAATTGTGGGTTTCTTCTCAGAGCACTCCGTGGGGGGGTCCTGAGGAAGGTCCCTCTCCTGTCCAGCCTTTGCCGCTGTTGTTTTTATAGCCTGTCTACCTGAAGAATTAGGATCTCTGCTCCAGGGCTCTTCGGAGCAGAGCTCCTGCGGCGGCTGAACAGCAACTCCTCTCCGGAGGGTTGCTGAGTCTGATTTACTAGTGCCGGTAAGTGCCGACGGCGGTGGGAGTTCAGAGCGGCTGCTGAGCCAAGTTCTGTGCTCTGTCCGGCCGTGCTGGGATCCCTCAGTGCTGGTGGGGTTTGTTCGGGGGGCTCCCAGGGTCGCGGTATTCAGGGGCTGCTAGTTGTAGGCTGCAGCAGTGTTTGCTTTCCCTCAGGCTTTTTTTCTCGGCAGGGGAAAAAGCACGCCAAAGTTGCCTGGCTGCCGCGGCCATTTTTTCTTCACTCGCGGTTTTTTTTTCGGGGTGTCCCGCGGTAAATTTATTTAGTTCTTTCATTTCTTTTAAATATTTAAGTTAATTTCTTTTAATTTCTTTTAATTTCTTCGTTTTATTTTATTTTCGGCCCCTTTCCTCGGACTGCAGCGGTCCCGCGGCTGGGAGGGGGGGGGGGATTGAGTGTCTCCTCTCCTCTTCCTTTGCACGACGGTTGTGGTCTCCACAATTGGTTTTGTCATGTGTTTTTTCTCAGCCATCGGGTGTCCTGAGATGTGTTAAAAATAAATAAATAAATAAAAATATATATATACCAAAAAGGGGGCCACATCTCTCGAAAGCCGCTACTGCTGTTTGCTGGGCGCAGGGAGATACTTTCCTCCCTCCTCCCTTCAGAGGCTTTCTGTTGTCAGCTCAGGCCCAGTTCCCGCATGGTTCTTCTGGGCCAGTGAGCCAGTTCTTCCCTTTTCAGCGTTGCGCTGTGCCTGCTAGCTTTCAACAGCACAAGGGCTCTCATGCCAGGGGGGTCTCTTTGTCTCATTTGTGGTTCTCGGCGGGGCGCTGACGCGGAGACCGGCGTGTGCCCACGCTGTGCCTCGCTCTCTCGCAGTATGGAGCAGCGCCTAGAAAGTTCTGTGGCTGCGCCGGCGCAGGCCGAGACCGCAGCAGGGGACTTGGACTCGCTGCTGGAAGGACCCTCGGGTCTTCTTTCTACCAGTTGCTTGGCGTCTGCGGGACAGTCAGACCTGCCCTTGGAGGATTTTTCTCCAGATTTTGTCTTGCTCCTGCACCAGGCGTTCTGCCGTAGGCGCCAGGTTATGGGAGCTTCGCCACTTCCAGCGCAGGGGGTGTCTGCCCAGCCCGCCTCGGGGGAGCCTCTGTTGTCCGGCGGCAGGGCCCCTAAGCGGACACGGCTGCACGAACCTTTTCCTTCGGAAGCTGAGTGGCCTGAAGGGGATGACCCAGAGTTAGACCAGGAGATGGATGCAGATGGCTTGGAAGAGGGCGAGCTTCCTGAGCCGGAGGATCAGGCTAAGATTATTCGC
Source organism: Ichthyophis bannanicus (assembly GCA_033557465.1). NCBI lineage: Eukaryota > Metazoa > Chordata > Amphibia > Gymnophiona > Ichthyophiidae > Ichthyophis > Ichthyophis bannanicus. The sequence goes on along the minus strand of CM066048.1, from coordinate 36,910,897 downwards.
GTGTTCCGACGGGAAGAGCTACCTGCTCTTGTTTCGGAGGCGCTTCAAACTTTGGGTTTGGTCCCTACTGCTCCAGTGGAGGAGGCGGACGGGGCAGATCCCATTATTCAAGCGGTGCGTCAGACTAACGTGGTGTTCCCGATTCACAAGGTTATTGACCAGATGATTCAGGCCGAGTGGGACACTCCTGAATCGGGTCTCAAGGGGTTAAGGTCATGCGCCGGCTTTATCCTCTTTCGGACGCCGATCTAGAGCGTTTCCGCTCTCCCAAAGTCGACGCGGCCGTGTCGGCGGTGACTAAGAAGACCACCATTCCGGTGGAAGGGAGTGCGGCCTTACGTGAGCCGCAGGACCGGAAAATGGACGGGCTGTTGAAGCAATCCTTTGAGGCGGACGCGATTGCGTTACAGGCTTCCGTTTGCGGGGCTTGGGTGGCCCGTGCATGTTTGCGCTGGGTTCAGCGACTGCAACAGTCTCCTTCCTTAGAGACCGACATGCTGACTGAGATCCACCGCTTGGAATCTGGGGCGGCGTACTTAGCGGATGTCCAGTATGATCTCATCAGAGCTCTCTCCAATAGCATGGCATCCGTGGTGGCGTCCCGCAGAGCTCTTTGGTTAAAAAATTGGGCAGCCGATGGGTCTTCCAAATCGCGGTTGGGCAAATTGCCCTTTAAAGGGAGACTGCTCTTTGGTGAGGACTTGGATAAGTTGGTTAAGGACCTGGGAGACTCCAAAGGCGGTCGCCTGCCGGAGGATAGACCCAAGCGGGGTAGGTCGCTTCCGGTATCTCGGGGGCAGTTTCGGGACTTTCGCAGGTTCCGCTCGCCACGTTATGGGGGTTTCCAGCGTGGCAGATATAGCTCCCGAGCGTCGGTTTTTCACAGCTTCCGTGGCACCAGCAGAGGATTCTCGGCGGCTAGTTCTCCAGCCGTCCGCAAGCCCCAATGAAGGGCAGCGGGTCCAGGTGGAGCTGCCTGTGATCGGAGGGCGTCTTCGACGTTTTCTCTCCGCTTGGACCCATATTACTTCCGATCAGTGGGTTTTGGACATCATACGAGATGGGTATGTTCTCGATTTGGCCCGTCCCGTCCTCGATTCCTTTGTAGCGTCCCCCTGCCGGGGAGTCCGAAAAACCCTTCAGATCCGGCAAACGCTCGATCGTCTTCTCCGGTTGGGGGCGGTCATTCCTGTGCCGCCAGCGGAATATGGTCAGGGAAGGTACTCCATCTATTTCGTGGTGCCAAAGAAGGGTGGCGATCTTCGCCCCATTTTGGGATCTCAAAGGAGTGAATCGTTGTCTACGGGTTCCCCACTTTCGGATGGAAACTCTACGGTCCGTGATAGTCGCGGTCCGCCAGGGCAAGTTTCTCACGTCTCTCGACCTCACGGAGGCTTATCTCCATATCCCGATTCGAGAGGACCAGCAAAAATATCTCCGCTTTGCGCTGCCATGGGGCCATTTCCAGTTTCAGGCGTTGCCCTTCGGTCTTGCGACCGCGCCGCGAGTTTTCACCAAAGTCATGGTGGTGGTGGCGGCGGCCTTGCGCAAAGAGGGAGTGCTCGTCCATCCCTACCTGGACGATTGGCTGATTCGCGGGAAGTCTCGCGCAGAAAGCTTGGCGGCGACAGCAAAAGTCGTGGCGCTCTTGCAGTCTCTCGGCTGGGTGATCAACCCCCACAAGAGCCATTTGGTGCCAACGCATCTTCTCGAATATTTGGGAGTAAAGTTCGAGACGGGCGTGGGATTGGTATCTCTTCCCGAACGCAGGATATTAGCTCTTCAATCCCTGGTACGGCGGTTCCGAAAGACTCCGGCTCCGTCGGCCTGGCAATACCTGCAGTTGCTCGGGACGATGGCAGCTTCCCTGGAGGTGGTACCTTGGGCACGCTTTCACATGCGTTCGCTCCAGCGGGCCTTACTCCGTCGCTGGTCCAACCAGTCCGATTCCCTGGGCAAACGTCTACCTTGCCCGTTGGGCGTTCGGAGAGATCTGCGTTGGTGGCTGAGCCCATCCTCGCTGCGGGTGGGGATGCCGTTGGAGCAGCCGAACTATGTTCCGCTCTTGACGAATGCCTGCCTGTCGGGCTGGGGCGCACACTTCAAGGGTCAGTTCGCTCAAGGTCTCTGGTCCCCGGAGGAGAGCGCTTGGTCGATCAATCGCTTAGAACTTCGAGCCGTTCGATTAGCCTTGCAGCACTTCGAGACCCAGATAGCGGCTCGGGCGGTTCGAGTTCTCTCCGACAATGCGGCGACGGTGGCCTACATCAACCGGCAGGGCGGTACCGGAAGCGTCGGCCTGGAAGCGGAGACTCGGACGTTGTTCGAGTGGGTGGAGCCACGACTGCTGGCCATCTCGGCGGCACACATTGCCGGAAAAGACAACGTTACGGCAGACTTTCTCAGCAGAGTTCAGGTGGATCCCGGCGAATGGGAACTTCATCCGCGGGTGTTCGCGCAGCTGGTTCGGCGGTGGGGCCAACCGGTCATGGACTTGATGGCCACGTTCCGCTCAGCAAAGGCAGCTTGATTCTACAGTCGTCGGAGAGAGCCAATGTCCGAAGGTCTGGATGCACTTTTGCAGATTTGGCCCTCCGCGGGTCTGCTCTACGTGTTCCCTCCGTGGCCCCTGCTGGGGCGCGTGATTCAGCGTATCGAGGCTCACCGAGGTCGGGTGCTGTTGATAGCGCCAGATTGGCCTCGTCGGCCTTGGTATGCCGATCTGATGCGGTTGGTGGACGGTTCTCCATGGAGGCTTCCCGTGGTTCCAGATCTGTTGTGTCAGGGTCCCCTTCGCATGCCTCAAGTGGGGAGATTCTCTCTTACGGCCTGGCTATTGAAAGGGCTCGGCTAAGAAAACGGGGTTATTCACGGGCGGTCATGGCGACCCTGTTACAAGCGCGCAAGAGATCTACTTCGCTGGCCTATGTACGGGTTTGGCGTGTTTTTGAGGACTGGTGTTCTCGACATCAGATCCGAGCGGCTACAGCCTCTATTCCGGTGATCCTGGATTTTTTGCAGGACGGTTTTGCTAAAGGTTTGGCCGCCAGTTCGTTACGCGTGCAATTGGCGGCGCTGTCATGTTACCGAGGAAAGATTCAGGGCGTGGCGTTAGGTGCTCATGCTGATGTCGTGCGTTTCTTGCGGGCTGTTTCTAGACTGCGTCCGGCCCGTAGAGTCTCGGTACCCTCTTGGGATCTTAATTTGGTGTTGCGGACTCTCAGTGCAGCCCCTTTTGAGCCTCTGTCTCGTAGTTCGGTAAAGGATTTGACTCTCAAAACGATGTTTCTAGTGGCGATTTGTTCAGCACGCCGTATTTCCGAGCTACAGGCTCTTTCTTGCAGGGAGCCTTTTCTGTCTTTCTCGGCTCAAAAAGTGGTTCTGCGGCCTGTGCCTTCCTTTCTACCTAAGGTGACGTCTCCTTTCCACTTGAACCAGGTCGTCTCCCTTCCGGTATTTCCGGAGTCGGAAGGGCATGCTTCTGATCGCGGTCTAAGTCGGTTGGACCTCAAGAGGGTTCTCCGACGCTATTTAAAGGTTACCAGCGGTTTTCGTAAATCGGATCACTTGTTTGTGCTGTTTGGCGGTCCTCGCAAAGGAGAAGCGGCGGCGAAGGCTTCTATTGCTCGGTGGATTAAGGAGGCGATTGGTTCAGCTTATCTGTTACACGGTCGAATTCCGCCTGTTGGGTTGCGCGCTCATTCTACAAGAGCGCAGGCAGCGTCCTGGGCGGAGTTCAGTTTGGTTTCGCCGGTGGATATCTGTAAGGCGGCCACGTGGTCTTCTTTGCACACTTTCAGTAAACATTAAACAGTAAACAAGGAGGGAGGAGTAGCCTAGTGGTTGGGGCACGGTACTTCAGGCCGGAAGGTCGGTGGTTCAAATCCCACTAGAGGACAGCAACCTTGGGCCGGAAGGACTGGGGTTTCTAGTCCCACAGATGCTCCTTGTGGTCTTGGGCAAGCCACTTAACCCTCCATTGCCCATGTTCCCTGTAAGTATTAGTGTATGTGTCTCATATCCCCGTGTGTTAAATGTATCCCCCAATTGTGTTGTGACCGCTTTGATTGAAGGATAAGGCGGTATACAAAACTGTCTAAATAAATAAATAAATAAATAAATTATCGACTTGATGTCTTGGCGGCGAGCGATGCCGGTTTTGGTTCCGCGGTTCTGCGTGCCGGCTGGAAAAATCCCACCCGTTAGGCTGCTTTGATGCATCCCATACGTCGAGGACTAAGCTGGAGGAACGATAAGGAAATAGTAATTACACTTACCTGGTAATTGTAGTTCCTTGAGAGACGACAGCTTAGTCCTCCTGCCTCTCCCTGTCTCTTTGCTTTTAGCGCGGCACGCCTTGGGTTCAGAGGTCCGTATTCCCAGGTGAGTGCGTTTCCTTCTCCTTTTTCCTTTCGCTCCAATGTTTTCTTTTTATTCTCACTTTCTGCTTTGGCTGTGGCAGGGGCGGGACATTCCGTTCCTGTTAGGGGTGGCCTTTGGCTACAATAAAAAAAAAAAAATAAAAAATAAAAAAACAATTGCACAGTTGGGCCCGATTAAAGGTTAGCTACGTGTTTGAGTTTGCTTTGTCAGTAGGTCACTGGAGTTCCAGAGATGCCTGGTATAAGGGTTCCAGAGGAGCTGAAATTTGATTGGTCCAGTCTTCATGCTGCAGGAGGAGGTGCACTACCCATACGTCGAGGACTAAGCTGTCGTCTCTCAAGGAACTACAATTACCAGGTAAGTGTAATTACTATTTATTATTTCATGCCTGAAGAAACCTGAGTGTAAATACGTACTCCAAGCATTTTACTGGCTGTCATCACACGTCTTGAGTATCTAAAATGGTAGCCATCTTGCCAGTCTCATAGCATAGATGCCCCACTTCTGGGATACTCCTGCCGGCACGTCCAAGTACCCGATTCTGAGGCTGTGGAAATCGGAGACATCCACATTTTTGAAATGGCCTACACCAGTGCAGGCACCTGGCCTTGCAACCTGCATGGAGTCTACATAACTGGTTATAAAGACTTTCATTTTTCAGGGTGGAGACGGAGTGATTTCAGATGGCACTGATGCCACTCCCCCCTGGTTTTTGAACGTTCTGCTCTGGACATCCCAGATTTTTCCTAGACACCCCTTCTAAAATTCACATATATCTGAATACATCAAAACATGACTGCCGAAAAAGACTATATGGCCTATCTAGTCTGCCCTTCCATACCATATCAGTACCCCAGTATAAAGCACAGCACACAAGGCTAATAATTATGAACCGTGGAAGTCTTTGAATAGTGGGGATACATGGTCCCATCTAGCAGTTCCAGACAGGAGTTTTGCAGTTATGCTCTGTAGAAGTTGAAGTTGATGAAGGTTACTTTGAGGAATACCGAAATATAAAGAATTACGATAGTCCAATCGGGACATAACTGCACACCTAAATAAGGTTTTCGCCTGTGAATTAGATGCAGTTTGCCAAAGATGGTCCTGGTAACTTTCACAATGTGAGTGGTCAGAGCTGCTGACAGGTCAACAGATATTATTCCGGTTACCAGCCCTGTATGAAAACCAGTGGCTCAGTGGTTGGGACAGGTTACCTCAGGCTGGAGGGCCAGGTGTTCAATTCCCATGTAGGGACAAGTAACCTCAGGCCAGAGGGACTTGGGGTCTCTAGTCCCATGGCCACTCCTTGTGGCCTTGGGCAAGCCACTTAATCCTCCATTTCCTCAGGTTCACTTAAGATTGTGAACCCTTCGGGGACGAGGGAATAAATAGTGCCTGTTAGCATATATCTGTAAACCGCTTTGACCCGGTGAAAAGCGGTATATAAGCACAGCTAAATAATATGTTTTGTAAGATTTGTGTCCTATGTACGATTTACTTGGCCATAAGCAAGCTTGTTCAGAAATCATCTGTTTGATAATAAGCTGTAAACTATTGAGGAATAATTGCTCAAATAATTTGTATAGATGGCAGAATAAGAGATTTGTTGAATGTTTTGTGCTTCGGTAGGTTCTTTCCCGGGTTTTAGGAATACAACGGCTCATGCCTGACACCAAAGCTTCAGAATATTTGCAGGCAGTTAAACAAGTTCAGCATTTGCCCTCTTTTTCTGAGCACAATTCTGTATCTGTTCGGTACAGATATTATCAAGCCCTGCCATTTATTAAGCATGTGCGCACCCACTGTAAGTTCAGCTTCAGTGAATGGTTAGTTAAGGTAATTGACCTCTTGCTTCCTTAGACATCCGATTCTGGCCTTAGGTTGCCTACTTGGTGCCTTCCTGTTGTGAAGGAGCTGCTGCATAGTCTGGTTTATAGTAATATTATAGTGTTGTCAAACTTTATGATGTGACCACAGACTATGCTCAGATACAAACTATCGGATCACTGTTTACAGACAATTTTTTGTTGAACTCCAAGGCAGGCAAAGTCAGTGGCCTGCCACAGGGCAGCATCTTGTCCTCACGTCTCTTCACAACATATATATAAACAATCAGCCAATACATCCAGGAATGCACATTTTTTCCATGCTGATGACCTTGAGATGTCTACATAGACGAGGAACTTTGATGACATTGAGGCAACGCTGCAGACTGCAATGACTGGAATGTCAAAATACTGCAGAAAATCACCTTGGAGCCAACCTGTCCAAAACTCAGACCAGTTTATTCCACCTGAGAAATCATCACATTAACCACCAAGTGAACATCACTTGGGATAGTCTGAAGCTGGAACACTGCAGCAATCTTGTCTACCTTTGTGTTATACTGGGCCAAACACTCTCACATAAACTACATATTGAAAAGTTGTGTGGAAAAGTTCCAGAAATAACATCCTGTATAAAATGCAGAACAGCTGATGGGGCGCAAGCTCTTTTAATACTGTGTTCCACTAGCTTGATGCTTTGTTACTCTGTAAATTAATATGCATGCCCGGTTTGGGGAAGATCATCACATGCATGCAAGATTAACCCAGTGTTTAGCAAGAGTTGTTGATGTGCTGTGTAACTGACTGCCTGAAGCCTACTCTGATCAAGAAACTATACAGTACATATTGGCTGGAATCGCCCCACCAGATAATCAGATGAGCTATGATAGGCCCAGTCAAACATACAAAACAGGTTGAGGACAGTTGAAATCAATTATATGAACATGTTCAATCACCAAACTGATTGAAGCCACTCGGGAGTCTTTTTTTTTTTTTTGTCTTTCTATATTTTCAACATACATTCACGTTGCAATATTTTTACATCAGCCTTAATGAACATAACATAAAACACCCAAAATCAATCAATGCACTTCTCTTCCCCCCTGACACAGATCTGAGCCCAACACAAGAATGTATCCTATCGTGTCGAGTCACGTCGTAACCTGGGGGGAGGGCAGGGGGGACAGAAAGAAAGGGAGGGAGGTAGAGGGGATGGGGAGGAGAGAGAAAGAGAAGGGGGTAAAGAGGACAAAGAGAGAGTGAGAGAGGGGGTGGGAATCACCCCAGAAGAGTCCCCAACACATTGAAGGTCCCAGCTCAAAACCAACAAAGCACATCAGTTCTGTAGTGCAAGATAACACAAGGACAGCTGCAGCCAAGTCAGTTAACCACAATTCCGACATTAACCCACCCCTCCTCTCCCTACTAGAATCAAAAAGCAGTTTATCCGGGTGGACCTGGAGTGATCCCTGGAGGTGTGCGGGGCTTGTCGGAGCCCTGGGACTGCGGGAGTTGAGTGCCTTGTGTGAGAACTCTGCCTTTCCCCCGAACTTCGGGCAGGCACAGTCGAGTCATCTTTCCTCTCAAGGACCCTGCAGCGTATAAGACCTGAGCTCTCCGGTATCCCTTGTGGACCTGGAGTGATCCCTGGAGGTGTGCGGGGCTTGTCGGAGCCCTGGGACTGCGGGAGTTGAGTGCCTTGTGTGAGAACTCTGCCTTTCCCCCGAACTTTGGGCAGGCACAGTCGGGTCGTCTTTCCTCTCAAGGACCCTGCAGCGTATAAGACCTGAGCTCTCCGGTATCCCTTGTGGACCTGGAGTGATCCCTGGAGGTGTGCGGGACTTGTCGGAGCCCTGGGACTGCGGGAGTTGAGTGCCTTGTGTGAGAACTCTGCCTTTCCCCCGAACTTCGGGCAGGCACAGTCGGGTCATCTTTCTTCTCAAGGACCCTGCAGCGTATAAGACCTGAGCTCTCCGGTATCCCTTGTGGACCTGGAGTGATCCCTGGAGGTGTGCGGGGCTTGTCGGAGCCCTGGGACTGCGGGAGTTGAGTGCCTTGTGTGAGAACTCTGCCTTTCCCCCGAACTTCGGGCAGGCACAGTCGGGTCATCTTTCCTCTCAAGGACCCTGCAGCGTATAAGACCTGAGCTCTCCGGTATCCCTTGTGGACCTGGAGTGATCTCTGGAGGTGTTTGGGGCTTGTCGGAGCCCTGGGACTGCGGGAGTTGAGTGCCTTGTGTGAGAACTCTGCCTTTCCCCCGAACTTCGGGCAGGCACAGTCGGGTCATCTTTTCTCCATAAGGACCCCATTGGTATAATTGTTTCTGTTTGCTGACCGCGGAGCGTGTCCAAAGGGGCGGGTCACGCCCCTTTGGCGCCCCTTCGGCGTCACAGCGGCGAACAGTAAGTTCTTGGCTTTGTTTGTTTTGTAATTGGAAGTGGTGTACTAATGGGGAAACGTAAAGGCAAGTCTGGGCGTGGAGAAGAGGGCTCGGCGGCTGCTGTGCCGGTTATCGGTCCCCTGGACAAACATCTAGTTCCACGCCCAGTTGCGCAGTCCTCTCCTGAGGGTGCCTCCCTTAGTTCTGGAGGGGGGACCCCTCCTCCTTGTCCTGCTGATTTTTTGTCTTTAGTGAAATCGGGGAGGTCTCCTGAGATGGTGCGGACTAGCGTTTCGACGGTGGTTCAGCTACCTAATCCTGTCGCTTTAGTTGCCTCTGGGGGGACTTTATGTCCATCGGTTTCTTCAGGATCAGAGATAACCTTAAAAGATCTTTGGCAAGTATTGCAATCAATTGATACTAAAGTATCTTCTACCCTAAGCTCTTTATGTGAATTTACGTCCCAAACTGTTACGTCTCTAACTGTTACGTCTCTTAAACAATTAGATGATAAGATTTCTGTTGTAGATGCTGTGTGTGGTAAACTAGAGCAGCAACTGCCTACTTTGCATTCTGCCAATGTAGCTGGGATGAAAGATGCTTTAATTTTGCATAGCAAGGTGGAGGCACTCGAAAACACCTTGCGTGCCGTTAATTTACGTTTCCTTAATTTTCCGCAGACCCCTCTTCTTTCATCAAAAATTCTTTTTGACAAATATTGCAAAGAAGTGTTACTTTTTTCAGATCCTATTGAGGTGTCTCAATTGTTTTATATCCCCACTGGCTCAAAGCGTAGTAATCCAACTGAGGGCGGGCTTGATGTCATCGAGCCCTCTCTTGCTAATTTAACTGATTTTTTGGAAGACTCTTCCGATACTATTAATTCTCGTGCTACGTTGGTAGTATCATTGACATCATTAGAAAATAAACAACGTATTCTTAAAGCTTTCTTTAAAAGTAAGATGACCCCCTTTTGTGGCCATAAAATAAATATATTTCCTGATGTTTCACGTAGCACCCAGCTTAGGAGGAGGCTTTTTCTGTTGTTAAAGCCTCGAGTCCTAAAGCTTGGTGCTACCTTTTTTCTTCGATTTCCCTGCAAATGTATCGTTAATTATGAGGGAGCTGTTTATATATTTTCTGATGTTGTTCATTTAGAGAAGTTCATTTTGGATCGGCAGGGTTCTGTGGAGGTTAGTCGGGATGAGTGAGTGTTTAGTGAACGCCTCCGCGTTATGGGTTTGTTTAAACCTTGATTTCATGATTGCCTATTTTCTTGTATTTAATCTCATTTCTGGGTCACCGTGATGTGGACTTGATCATTCTATATTACTGTGTATTGATGTGTATTTTTGTATTTTTGCTTGATTGTCTTGAACTGTTGGCTTCATAATATGTTGTTAAAATCTTAAATAAAAAAAAAAAAGCAGTTTATCCAGAGCCCACACCTTGTCATATCTGTCCATCGTCCCTCGTGTGTGTGCCATCCCATGATATGAGTGACCTTCTTGGAACAGTCCAATATCATTGGGACCTGCTGGTTCCTCCACTTCGCTGCTATGGAGAAACGTACCACTAGAAAGAAAAAGTTAGCAAGCACCAATTAGGTAGACAGCAGGTGGTCCCTCCAGATACCCCAGTAACATTAAGGTAGGGTCAGGGGGTAGATCTTGTCCCATGATCTGAGAACGGAATTCAGCCACCCTTTCTTAGAGGGGCCGCACCCTGCCGCAGTCCCACATTATATGATAGAGGGTGCCTCTCCCACTGCAGACCCTCCAGCAGCTGGGTAGGCCTTATTCATTGCATGTAATTTGGAAAGAGTGAGGTGCATCCTAAACAATAATTTGTACCGAGAATCAAGATGCATCCGACACACTGACATTTTGGAAGTATTCTCCCACAGCATTGCCCAGTGTTCCTCCAACCAGTCCCTCCCCAGGTCCACTGCCCAGTTGGCTTGATAGTGGTGCCGCTGCCAGTGCCCTTGCATGATTACCTGATATAGCTGTACCAAGTATCCCTGACCCCTATGGGGCTTAATAAAAAAACTCCTCAAGGGGATGGACTGCAGCAAGATATCGCACTTAATGGGTATACAAAAAGTGCTCCAGCTGTAAGTGAGAAAAATGGGGGGTGGGGAGGGAATCTGAGCACTGCTCCAAAATCTTTCCTCTGGATAAAAAACGTCCCTGCTCAATATAGTTCACCATCCTGTCCATATTGTTGATACCCATCCAGCGGACCCGACCCAGATCCACCACCCCGGGAGGAAACAAGTCCCCATGCATCAAAAAGGCTAGTCAAGACAGCGAGGGATCAAAGCCCAGCCACTTACTTACCTTCTCCCAGACCTCCAGTGTAGGGCCCACTAATGGATGTTGTAGTACCTGTCCCATTCCTCCTCAGGAATACACAAAAGGGCCATGCTAATAACTGGCATCCTCACCTGTTTCACCTTTATCGGGATCCAATGCTGATCAGGATTTGCAACCCACCAGAAATAAACTATTCTCAGCTGCTCTACCCAGAAATATATTTTAAGGTTAGGCAGGGACAGGCCCCCCTCCAAAATCTCGGGTATGTTAATAAGCTCAACTTGACCTGGGCTCTCTTACTGTTCCAAAGGAAATGGGCAGTTGATCTGTGGAGGTCACAGAAATAGGCATCAGGTATCTGACAGGGCAGCATCAAGAACAAATAGATGAAGCATGGTAAGACGTTCATCTTATCGTATTTCCTGGCACAATTTGGCATTTTTACATGTAAAATACTAGTAAAAGTCCTCGGTACAAAAAATTGCTGTTTCTTAAAACCTGATTTATTCTGTTTCACATAACACTCATTCCACATCAGAATTCTTCTGTATCACTCTCGGGAAAGCTGTCACTGTGAAATAGTTCTGCAATTTCAGGCTTGTTCATGTTTGTTATTGTCTTCTTCATCATCTTCATGGTTATTGGGGCTCTTTTGGATCTCGGCCTTCACAAAACCTGATTTGATTATTTTATTGCTCACCCCCCCCCCCCCCACTATGCTGTTGTAACCCATCTGGTGACTTCTGCAAAAGTGTCATGGCACATACTGCCAGTAGCCGTGAAACTGTGTTTTCCATGGCACATCCAGGTTTCCCATAGGCAACACAACAGCGATTGAAGCATTTTTTGTCATACCACTAGGTTCAAAGATTTTATTTTCTTCTTTATGTCTTCAGTGAAATGGGCTGTCATGCTACCCATGACAAGTAGTGCTTTCTGTCTCTTGAAAAATCCATCTGGCCACTTACTAAAGCAGCGCTGCAGCCATTTCAGCATCATACTCTCATCCATCCTCCTTATTCAGTCACATTAACAACAACGTTGGTTGGTAGAGTTTCACATGGCATTGTCTTCCTTTTGAAAATAATCATAAGTGGCAGCTTCTTTCCACTTGCACAGCAGGCCGGCTCCACTGTAAAGTTTGTCTTTTCGTTTCCGGTGGTTCTAATATTTATTGTTCTAACCCCCTTTTGATTGACCGTTCTCCCTAATGGGATGTTGAAGGTTAAGGAAACCTCATCCATGTTGATTATGAAGTCCGGTGTCACCGTGTATGTATTGATTTCTTTGTTTACAAAGTCCCTGAAATTCCGTATTTTATCCAAGAAATCAGCGGGGAGCTGCAGACACATGGTTGTTCTTTGTCTACTAATATTTAATTTGTTTCTTATCATAAATCGGTAGCACCACAAATGACCAACCTTGAATCCCTCGATATTCATTTCCCTGGCAATATGAACTGCTTTGAATCGCATCTGCACAGTGGACAGTCCACGGCCCTAGGCCTCCGCTCCACGACGAATCAAAACAGACGTGCTTCTAATTCAGGCCACCATGCTTTGCAGCGAGGACAACGGGCAGCCCTGTCTTGTACCCCTTCTCAGAACAAACTTTGGTGAAAGCCAGGGGTCCACTATAGTGAGCCCAGACCACCCTTAAGAAGACTGGCCCCAGATTAAAAGCTTTAGGAGCTTGTAATAAAAAAGGCCACTCAATACGGTTTAAGTCCTTTTCAGCATCTCGGGCCAGAAGAGCACCGGCTGATGGGAGATCAACCCAAATTGATGTACTATCCCCAAAACTCTTCTGACATTATCCACTGCATTGTGGCCTGAAATGAAGCCCATTTGATCTTTGTGAATTAATTCCTCAATGAGGCGGTTTAAACATTGAGCAAAAATTTTGGCAAGCAGCTTTGCATCAGTGTTCAAGAGGGAGATTGCCTGGCTCCTACCGACTAATGTCAGATCTTTCCCCTTTTTATGGATTAAAGTAATATGCGCCTCTAGAAAAAACAGAGGTAGCTCTCTCCCCTCCCTAAGTTGAAGACCCTATATAGCAACAGGGAGAGGACCCTCCCAAAGGTTTTATAAAATTCAGTGGGAAACCCATCTGGACCTGCCGTCTTGCCCAAAGGCAACCCATCAATAGCCTGTTGCGTCTCCAGGAAAGTCTCCTCTCTGCTTTGCCTGACAGGTACTCCGCTATCTGGTGGGAATCCCTTGTGCACTCCAAGGAGTACAGAACACTGTAAAACTGAACTAAGGCCCATTCAGTACTCCCTATATCATGATGAACCTTCCCCTCTGCTATCCCGGATCTGAAGGATTGTTCGTGCCTGTCACTTCTTCAGCTCCAAGGTGGTTCCCCCCCCCCCCCCTTCGGCACCCAACCAAAGGTGTACTGGGGCATGGTCAGTCCATGTGATATTACCAGTACTGCAGTTGCTCACTCAAGGGCACAAAGAGGAGCTGGTAGGGAAATAATTCAATCTAGTGTAGGAGGTGTGAACAGAGGGAATAACACTTGAATTTCTTAACCCCTGGATTTTTTATTCTCCAAATGTCAGCTTAATTATATTCTGTCCCAGTGGGCCCAGAAAATCCCTCCCAAATGCCCTACCTCGGTCTGCATAAGAGGACCTGTCCTTCTCACTGTGGGCCACTGTATTTAAGTCACCACCATATATCACAAGGAGGATGGACCATCCCTCTCTTAACAAAGATCTGCTTCAGAAAAAGTTGCTGTCCGTTGTTGAGGGCATAAAAATGAACTAGGCAAAAGTTCAGACCCGGGAGCTGTAATTCCAATGCTAGTACCCACCCCTGTCCATCTCTCCACCATTAATCTAGTAAAAAAACCCATCCGCTGCTGTCCATCCACCCACCACCAATCTGGTAAGAGAACCCCCTCCGAAAGAGAATGGCGACACCGGTACTATTAGTCTTGCCCAGGGAATGACATACCTCAGCTGCCCGGTCGCAGCCTGCCCATATTTGCTACCCCCAAGTGGGTTTCCTGCAGCATATAAATATCTGAATGAAAATGGGATAATTCCCCAGTACTAACCTCTTCTGCATACTGTTTGCAGTCCCCTAATATTAATGGAAGAAATCTTAGAAACATAGAAACATAGAAACATGACGACAGAAAAAGACCACATGGCCTATCTAGTCTGTCCTTCCATAACAACTACAACAGTCCACTTTTTGCCTTTAGAGATCCTCTGTGTTGGTCCCATGCTTTCTTGAATTCAGTTACTGTCCTCCTCTCTACCACCTCCACTGGGAGACTATTCCACGGATCCACTACTCTTTCCGTAAAGAAATTTCCGCATATCACTCCTGAATCTATCTCCCTTCACCCTCATCCCATGTCCCCTCGTAGCAGAACTTGCTTTCAATTGAAAGAGGCTCTCTCCCTGAACATTTATGCCACGGAGGTATTTAAACATCTCAATCATATCACCTCTATCCCGCCTTTCCTCTAAGGTGTACATATTAAGATCCTTAAGTCTGTCCTCATATGCTTTATAATGAAGCCCATTAATCATTTTGGTAGCAACCCTCTGCACCGACTCCATCCTGTTCACATCCTTTTGAAGGTGCGGTCTCCAGAATTGCACACCATACTCCAAATGAGGTCGCACCAAAGACTTATACAGAGGCATTATCACCTCCTTTTTTCTGCTAGCCATTCCTCTCCGTATGCACCCAAGCATCCTTCTAGCTTTTGCTGTCGCCTTTTCCACCTGTTTAGCTACTTTAAGATCATCAGACACAACCATGCCTAGGTCCCGCTCTTCTTTAGTGGACAAAAGTACTTCACCTCCTATACTGTATTGCTCCCTTGGATTGCTGCAGCCCAAATGCATGACCTTACATTTTTTAACATTAAATCCCAGCTGCCAAATTCTAGACCATTCTTCAAGCTTAGCTAGATCCCTCCTCATGTTATCTACCCCTTCCTGGGTGTCTACTCTATTGCAGATTTTGGTATCATCCGCAAAGAGGCAAACCTTACCCGACAGCCCTTCCGCTATATCACTAACAAAGATGTTAAAAAGAATCGGACCAAGGACAGATCCCTGGGGCACACCACTGGTAACATCCTTCTCCTCAGAGTGAGCTCCATTTACTTGTACTCTTTGTCGCCTCCCACCCAACCAATTTCTAACCCAAGCAGTAACTTTAGGGTCCATCCCTAGGGTGCTCAGTTTGTTTATAAGTCGCCTTTGAGGAACAGTGTCAAAGGCTTTACGGAAATCTAAATACACCACATCTAGAGCTCTCCCTCGGTCGAACTCCCTGGTCACCCAGTCAAAAAAATCAATCAGATTTGTCTGACAAGACCTGCCTCTGGTGAATCCATGCTGCCTCGGATCCTGTAATCCGCTGGACTCCAGAAACCTCACTATTTTCTCTTTCAGCAGCGTTTCCAATAATTTACTCACCACCGAAGTTAAACTAACCGGCCTGTAGTTTTCAACCACTTCCTTACTTCCGCTTTTGTGTAAAGGCACCACATGAGCCTCTCTCCAGTCCTTTGGCACCACTCCCGACTCCAACGAGGCATTGAAAAGGTCAGTCAGTGGAGCTGCTAGAACGTCCCCAAGTTCCCTCAGTATTCTAGGGTGTATCCCATCCGGTCCCATCGCTTTGTCTACTTTAAGTTGAGCTAGTTTCTCACGAACACAGTCTACTGAAAATAGTTCAAGATGTCCCTCGCTTCTGTTCTTATTTGTGGGTGTTTTCTGAGGTCCTGCTCCTGGTTCTTCATCTGTGAACACAGAACAAAAATATTTGTTAAGCAATTCCGCTTTATCCTTATCAGCTTCTACATATTCCCCCCCTGCACCCTTGAGTCTGACAATACCACTTTTGCTCTTCCTCTTCTCACTAATATATCTGAAAAATGTCTTATCCCCCCATTTTATTGCATTGGCTATTTCCTCCTCCTTTTGAATCTTTGCCTTCTTGACTACTTTGCTAGCTTCTCTAAGTTTTTCCAAATACAGATGCTTGTCTTCTGCTCTCTGTGATCTCTTGTATTTCATGAAGGCCTCCCTCTTTTTCTTCACTTTTTCAGCTACTTCCTTCGAAAACCATAGCGGTCTCCTGTTCCTTTTGCCTTTATTTACCATTTTAACAAAAAGGTTGGTTGCCCTTAAAATACCCCCTTTCAGTTTTGCCCACTGTTTTTCTACATCCCCCAGCTGTTCCCATCCCACTAACGACTCCCTGAGGTATTGGCCCATCTTCGCAAAGTTAGTCTTCCTAAAGTCTAAGATCCTCACCTTGGAATGGATTCTAACAGCCCTAGTCCTAATACTGAACCACACCATCTGGTGATCACTGGATGCAAAATGATCTCCCACTACAACATCAGAAACACTTTCACCATTGGTAAGCACCAAGTCCAGTATGGCCCCTTCACGTGTGGGGTCTGTTACCAATTGCCTGAATAGTTCTCCCTGTAGAGAATCCAGGATCTCCTTACTTCTAGATGATACTGCAGCAGGAATGTGCCAATCAACATCTGGCATATTGAAATCTCCTATCAGTAGCACTTCCCCTTTCTTAGCAATGCTGCGTATGTCTTCAATTAACTCTCTGTCCACCTCTTCCTCTTGTGAGGGAGGTCTGTATATCACTCCAATGCAAATAGATTTCTCTTTCCCTCTTTCTAGTTTAACCCACAATGCCTCCTCTCTCCCTTTTAAGCTCTGTAATTCCAAAGCTTTAATAGTAGTTTTTACATATAGTGCCACTCCTCCTCCTCTTCTTCCTACCCTGTCCTTCCTGAATAAAGTATAGCCAGGTATAGTTACATCCCATTCATTGTTTTCTGTGAACCATGTTTCTGTAACTGCCACTAAATCCAAGTCAGCCACTCCCACCAAAGCTTCAACCTCAGGGATCTTATTTCCCATGCTACGGGCATTAATACACACTGCTTTCCATATGTTACCCCTGTTACCCATTTCCATAAAGGTATTTAATGTATCACCTACCTGGGGGCTTTCACTTACCTGGGGGCTTTCTTCACCCATCCCCAAGGAATCTAGTTTAAAGCCCTCTTCAGTAGATTAGCCAGTCTACTACCAAAGATGCGTTGACCTCTCTTGGACAGATGGATGCCATCTCTGCTTTGCAACCCTTGGAAAAGCATCCCATGGTCTAGGAAACCAAAACGCTCTTGATGACACCATCCACGCAGCCATGCATTTGTCTCCAGGATGCGAGCCTCTCTGCCTTGGCCTTTACCCTCAACAGGGAGGATTGAAGAGAACACCACCTGTGCACCTAACTGCTTCACCCTCTGTCCCAGAGCCATGAAGTCACTTTTGATACGTTCCGAGGTATACCTGGCAGTATCATTTGTTCCAACATGGATTTTACATATAGTGCCACTCCTCCTCCTCTTCTTCCTACCCTGTCCTTCCTGAATAAAGTATAGCCAGGTATAGTTACATCCCATTCATTGTTTTCTGTGAACCATGTTTCTGTAACTGCCACTAAATCCAAGTCAGCCACTCCCACCAAAGCTTCAACCTCAGGGATCTTATTTCCCATGCTACGGGCATTAATACACACTGCTTTCCATATGTTACCCCTGTTACCCATTTCCATAAAGGTATTTAATGTATCACCTACCTGGGGGCTTTCACTTACCTGGGGGCTTTCTTCACCCATCCCCAAGGAATCTAGTTTAAAGCCCTCTTCAGTAGATTAGCCAGTCTACTACCAAAGATGCGTTGACCTCTCTTGGACAGATGGATGCCATCTTCAATCTGTTCAGAACTCTGCTGCGAGGCTAAACTTCCGCCAGTCCCGATATACTCGTATAACCCCTCTTCTCAAATCACTTGAATGGCTCCTCTTCCGTTTCCATATGCAATTCAAGCTTCTCCTTCTAACCTATAAATGCATTCACTCTACTGCCCCTCACTACCTCTTATCACTCCCTATACCCCTTCTCGTGAACTCCGCTCTTCCTCTGGTTTTCTTCTCTCTATGCCCTTTTCTTCTTTATGCCTGGAACAAACTTCTTGAATCTATTCGTCAGGTCTCCTTTTCAAATCCATGCTTAAAGCTTGCCTCTTTGAGGCTGCTTTTGGATCCTAATTCCCTTGTTCTCCTTGTGTCTCCTTTCCCTATTTGAACCCCTTGTTTCTCTTATATTGTACTGTCTGTCTTGATTAGATTGTAAGCTCTAACAAGCAGAGTCATCTTCTATATGATCTTGTACAGCGCCGCATACATCTTTTAGCGCTATATAAATGATTAGTAGTAGTAGTACATCAGAAGTAGACATATTTGCTGCTGAACCCCTTAATCCAAAGCACACACCTCCATCAGACCCACAGTACACAGGGCCTGCATGTCATCCCATCCCACATTTGCACATACTCCATTCACCCCACCCAGAATAGAAAGTGCACATCTGAAAGAAACGTAATAACAAGCAACAGAACTTCGAAACCAACTTAAGTTCTGGCCCAACCGAGGCCTCTTGGAGGACGCCCACTGATGGGGTCAGCGAGTCAGCCCCGGGAAGATCAGGGGGGACTCTGGTGATTCACTGGGCAAGTCCCAGCCACCACACCAACGACCCATCCGGGGGACACAAGATGGCATCGTTCCCCCACCAGGGCCACTAGCAACTAGTTACCTGCCACTGAAATGACGGGGTCTCCAATCTCCAGCTCTCCTTCTCCAGACCAAGCAGGACTGAGAATTCCATCAATCTTGTCATGACCAGTTCAGCTAAAGGAAGCAAAATGTTAGCAAACATCCCAACAGCTGCCTACATTTAAGGCGCGTTGCATACATTATTTTTGGGCTCCTCCTCATCACTATGCGCAAATGCTTGCACCACGCAAAGGTGGCTATCGGCATGAGCTTTGCTCAGTCCTGCAGGCCTCAGGGATCCTTGATGGTTTGCCTTCTTGTGGGGGGTGTGGTCCTCAAATGTGGAGCGTCCTTAGGAAAGTGCAGCTTGAGAAACTTCTTTGCCTCTCTGGGCTCTGTGAAAAACAATGTCTGTCCCTTCCAGGATACCCATAGTTTGCCAAGGTATAGCAGGGCTTGTTAGATACCTCCCTTTTCACCTCCCTGAACGCCTGCTGCCTTTTATCTAAGTCAGCACTATAGTCTGGAAGAAGCCAGACCTTGTCCTTGCGGGGGATGTCTTCCACCTTCTTTGCTTGCCTCAGAATCCAGTCTCGATGTCGATAGTGGAGGATTTTCACCAGAATGGGGCGAGGTCTTGCCCCTGACTGCAGGGGTCCACCCAGTACACTATGAGCGTGCTCTACTTTCACATTGTCAGGGAAAGGGGGGGAGGCGTATATGGAGGTCACAAGTGCCTTTATTGCTTAAAAAACCCTACGCGTTTCGGCGTTTTGCCTTCCTCGGGGGGATACAGCTTCAAACATAAAACGATAAAAATATATATTAAGATGAATCAAAATTATATAAATCAATAAAATATATGTTCCTGATCGTCCCTCCAGTCTAGTCCTGAACCTCTGGGTTGTGCTCCTCATCCAGCAGCTTGGAGACTGAGAAACCTCCTTCTTTTGTGATGTCACTGGTGTATCCTCTCGGGAATCACCTCCTTCTACCAGTTACCTCAGTCTCCAAGCAGCTGGAGGGACAGTGAGCCTGGAGGTCCGGGCTCACTGGAGGGACAATTGAGGATAGGTTTAGGAATTAGTGTTGGAAAAGGAAAACAAAAAAAAAAGATTGGTTGGCAGGGACAGGATCCTTTAACATTTCAAGGATTGTGCCTTTAAATTTGCAGGAGGCCTTCCCTCACCCCCCCCCCCCCCTCCTGCTTCTTCTATTACTGCGGGCATTGTGAACCAGTTACTGGTTTCGGAAGCAGGAGTCGGGCAGCTCCGGTTCAGAATCCATCAGGTGGGGTGAGGAACCGGAGCAGAACACAGCTGGTGCTTTACAGAGGACCTGCCTGTCGGTGAACTTTGGCTGCTAGCGGCGAACATACGGCGGCGGGTGTTTGCGCAGTACACTGCTCTCAAGGCTCCCCTGCTATTCTGCTCTTCTCCAGAGTCAGCGGCAAGAGCGGCGGGTCTGAGGATCGCTGCAGATTTGTCCGTCGGCTGGCTAAGGTAAGGAGGCCCATTGGGAGTGCTGCGCTCCTCAGCGCGTTTAGGCGCGAAACCGAGAGCAGGCCCAGCCACGTGGCGGCGGCGCAGGAAGCGCCGGGGCAGCAAAGGAGATTTCAGACGGTGGGGTTTTCAGCGACGGGAAGCTTCGTTTAGCGCCATAACTTGGCGATTTAGATTAGAGGGCCGAGCTTTTCGGTTTTCTTAAAAAAAAAATTTTCTTCACTTCGGGTCCTGTGGCTATTTCAGGTGCTGATCTCGGCAGGGGACAGGCTAGGGGTGCAAGGGTACTTTCAAGCTGTTCTCAGGGCCGGGATGCCTTCTAGACCGCAGTGTGTTTTCTGTGGGGCTAGAAGGGGAACGGTGTCAGACTCAGGTGTTTGTAAGTGCTGCATAAAAGAAGCGTCTGCTATGGAGCATGCCAGGGAGGAGAAGGAGGAGGTCCCTGGGTCCAAAGCAGGTGTATCGGCCTCTCAGCCATCAGACTTGCCTCTTGGGGAGCCGGTGGCAGGGCTGTCGTCTGCCCCGGACATTCCTTCCTCACCGGCGTCCATTTTCTCACAGGAGATTGTAGCTCTCTTACAGCCGGCTGTTTTTGGCAACCCTCAGAAGCAGGCAAAGGGTGCCACGGAGGACCGCGGAGTGAAGAGACTCGTGGCCTCCCTGAATGTTGAAGAGCTTCCATGTGGGGTTAAGAGAGCACGGGTAGACGGAGAGCCTAGGGAGCAGTCTGTAGCCTCGGAGGGGCAGCTTTCGGTTGAGGAAGGCCGGAGTTTGGATTTGGAAGAGGAATTAGAGGAAGGTGAGCTCAGATAAAGAAGACCAAGCGAGAGTGGTGCAGGTCTTCAGGAGAGAGGAGATACAGGTGCTCATTGTAGAGATGCTATAGGCGCTGAATATGCCGGTTCCTGGGTCGGCGGAGGATGAGGCCCTGGAGGATCCGTTGTTGCAGGTCTTTAGAAAGACGCAAAGAGCATTTCCGGTGCACAGGGTGTTTCAGGAAATGATTCAGGAGGAGTGGAATATACCGGAGGCACCACTTAAGGGTTCCAGAGTTATGAGTCGTCTTTACCCTTTGGTGGACCAGGATAAGGAGGTGTTTAAGTCTCCCAAGGTGGACATGGCCGTTTCAGCGGTGACAAAAAAGACCACTATCCCTGTAGAGGGTAGTGCGGCTCTCAAGGATACCCAGGACAGGAAGCTGGATGCTTTGTTAAAACAGGTTTTTGATGTGAATGCCCTTTCGTTCCAGGCAGCTATTTGTGGCGTGTGGGTGGCCAGAGCCTGCCTGCGTTGGTCACAGTGGGTACAGGGTGGGCAGGAGAATGAGATGACCAGTGAGGCGTCCAGGTTAGAGTCGGGAGCAGCCTACCTTGCGGATATTCATTATGACCTTATGCGAGGTTTATTGAAGAGCATGGCGTCTGCAGTAGCGGCGAGACGTTATCTGTGGCTGCGTAATTGGGCGGCGGATAACTCATCTAAGGCTAGGTTAAGTAAGCTTCCCTTTAAAAGTTGTCTCTTGTTTGGGGAAGATTTAGAGAAGCTGGTCAAGGATCTCGGTGAATCTAAGGGCGGTAGATTACCAGAGGACAAGCCTAAGCAAGGGCTGATGACACCTATGGTCAAGGGGCAACAGCGGGATTTTCGTCGGTTCCGTTTCCATAAGTTTAATTCCGGTCAAAGAGGCCGGTTCTCCAATAGGAATCGGGTTTTGGGGTTTTCGAGGAGCAGGAAGGGGATTTAGGCCTTCCTCCTCCTCTTCCCCCAACCTTAGAAAGTCACAATGAAGTCAGGGGGACCCAGTCACCCTTAGTTCCCATAGGAGGGCGATTGCAGGAGTTTTATTCTGCCTGGGTCCGAGTCGCGTCAGATCAGTGGGTACTGGAGGTCATTCGAGAAGGCTATGCGCTGGAGTTGCTAAGGCCAGTGCGAGGCGCCTTTGTAAGGTCCACCTGCAAGGTGTCCACCAAGTGCGAGGCTATACAGGGGACAGTACAAAGGCTGCTAGACCTCAGGGTGATAGTGCCAGTGCCTCCAGACCAATGCGGCTGCGGTCGATACTCCATTTACTTCGTGGTGCCAAAGAAAGATAGAGGTTTGACCAATTTTGGATCTCAAGGGAGTGAATCGTTGTCTTCGAGTGTCACATTTTCACATGGAGACTCTTCGGTCAGTAATAGTAGCGGTTCAAAGAGGAGAATTCCTTACGTCCCTGGATCTGTCAGAGGCGTATCTTCACATCCCCATAAGACCGGATCATCAAAGGTTTCTCAGGTTTGTGGTTCCTTTTGGGCATTTTCAGTTCTGAGCGTTGCCCTTTGGCCTAGCGACGGCTCCGCGAACCTTCACCAAGGTCATGGTGGTGGTTGCGGCAGTCTTGCGGAAGGAAGGAATTCTCATACACCCTTATCTAGATGATTGGTTGATCCGGGCAAAGTCGAGAGCGAGAGGGCTACAGCCAAGGTGGTGACCTTCCTAGAAAGTCTCGGTTGGGTAGTCAATATGACAAAGAGCCAGTTGGTCCCATCACAAAGTCTGGAATACTTGGGGGCTCGATTCGACACGGAAGTTGGAAAGGTTTTTCTACCACAACAGAGAGCGCAGGGATTGCAGAAGTTAGTCGGACATTTTTTAAACAGCTTGGCGCCCACAGCGTGGCATTATCTCCAACTGTTGGGCACAATGGTGGCGACGATAGAGCTGGTGCCCTGGCAAGAGCTCACATGAGACCGTTGCAGAGGGCGTTGCTCCGGCGCTGGTCGCATCAGCAGGATCCGCTGTCTCAGAAGCTCCCTTGTCCGGCGGAGATGCGTCTAGCCCTTCGGTGGTGGTTGTTTCCCAGATCACTGGAGAACGGGAAACCATTGGAAATGCCGGACTGGTTGCTCTTGACGACAGATACCAGCCTCCGGGGCTGGGGAGCTCATTTTCAAGGGAGGTTCATGCAGGGGCAATGGAACGCTCAAGAAAAGACTTGGTCAATCAACAGGTTGGAATTAAGAGCTGTATCGCTGGCTCTACAGAGCTTTCCATCTTATCTTGGAGAGAGTGCTGTTCGAGTGTTTTCCGACAACACGACTGTGGTGGCTTATGTCAATCGGCAGGGGGGGACCAGCAGCGTGGTGCTGGAGTCAGAGGCCGAGTACCTGTGCGAATGGGCCGAAGAGAACCTTCAGGCTTTGTCGGCAGCGCATGTAGCAGGGGTGGACAAGGTGGAGGCCGACTTCTTAAGTCAAGTGAAGGTGGATCCAGGGGAGTGGGTCCTTCATCCAGTGGTGTTCGAGATCTTAGTGCACCGGTGGGGCACGCTGGTCATGGATCTCATGGCAACTTTTCACTCAGCAAAGGTCAGTTGCTTCTACAGCAGACGAAGAGAAAGAATGTCGGAGGGGCTAGATGCTCTCATACAGAGCTGGCCAGTGGGGCAGCTATTGTATGTCTTCCCTCCGTGGGTCTTGATAGACAGAGTGGTACAGCGTATAGAACAACACAGAGGACAGGTAATTTTGATAGTGCCAGATTGGCCATGCCGTCCTTGGTACGCGGACCTGATGAGGCTATTAGTAGCAAAGCCGTGGCATCTTCCGCCTCAGGCAGATATGTTATCGCAGGGTCCACTACTCATGCCTCACGTGGATTGGTTCTCGCTTATGACTTGGCTATTGAGAGGGCTCGGTTAAAGTCTAGAGGGTATTCCGCGGTGGTAATTACCACGTTGTTGAAGGCCAGGAAGAGATCAACGTCTTTAGCGTATGTTCACATCTAGGGGGTATTTGAAGCTTGGTGCGTAGAGAAGACGTGCGAGGTGTTAAAAGCGACTATCCCTCAGATCTTAGAGTTCCTATAGGATGGGTTCGACAAAGGTTTAGCTGCCGCGTCTCTAAGGGTGCAGGTAGCAATGTTGTCTTGTTACAGAAGTAAGATAGGTGGTCAGGTGCTCGGGGGACATTTGGATATTAAGCAATTCTTAACGGTGGTGTCTCTGTTGAGGCCGCCGTGTAGACAGGTAATACCTAAATGGCATCTGCCATTCATTTAAGAGGCTTTGGGACAGGAGCCATTTGAACCTTTGACTCGAGCGTCTGTGAAGGATCTCACACTGAAGGTCGTTTTTCTGGTGGCTATCTGTTCAGCGAGAAGAATCTCGGAGTTGCAAGCATTATCTTGTAAGGAACCTTTCCTTTCTTTCTTTGAGACAAAGGTAGTTTTGAGGCCAGTGCCGACTTTTTTGGCCAAGGTGGTTTTGGCGTTTCACGTGAATCAAGAAATCTCTTTACTGGTGTTCAGTGAGAGCACAGGGGGTTCGTCCATGAGGAAATTGAATCTCTTAGATGTCCGTCAGGCGTTAAAGAAGTATCTGCGTCGGACCGCGAGTTTCCGCAGGTCTGACAGACTATTTGTCCTCGTCACAGGGCCAAGAAAGGGAGAAGCGGCGTCGAAGGTGGATCAAGGAGGCGATTGCGTCGGCATATGTTTTGAAAGGTAGATCGGTGCCTGAAGGGCTGAGGGCCCATTCCACTAGAGCACAAGCGGCATCCTGGAGGAATCTCATTTAGTACCGCCGGTAGAAATTTGTAAGGCAGCGACTTGGTCGTCTTTGAATTCATTTGTTAGGCATTACCGGCTGGATGTTTAGACGGAAGGGGATACGTGTTTTGGATCAGCAGTACTTCAGGCTGGTCTGGCGGGTCCCTCCTGTTGATGATTCTTACTGCTCTGTTACATACCCAGAGGTTCGGGACTAGACTGGAGGGACAATCAGGAAGGTGAGATTAGACTTACCTGCTAATTGTTGTTCCTGGAGTAACTCCAGTCTAGTCCCGTATCCCTCCCCAGTATTTTTCTCTGAATAGAAGCCTGAAGTTCCTAAATTTGACACAGGTAAGAAGAATTTTCAGTTACAGGGCTTCGGTTCCCTGCGGGGGGGGGGGTGTTTTCGGTAAGGTGACAATTAGGTTGGGGTGCTCTCCTTCAAATCCGGTGAGGGATCGGCCTCGGCACGTTTAAAGTCCATTTGCGGAAAGGGAGTCCTTTCCCTTTTTAAAGGTTATTGGTTCAGGTAGTTGCGAGGGTTACAGTTGATACTTACAGTTGATACTTGTTGCTCCGGTGAGTCTGCTTTGTCAATAGGGTACTGGTAGAAGGAGGCGGCTCCCGAGAGGATATACCAGTGACATCACAAAAGGAGGAGGTTTCTCAGTCTTCAAGCTGCTGGATGAGGAGCACAACCCAGAGGTTTGGGACTAGACTGGAGTTACTCCAGGAACAACAATTAGCAGGTAAGTCTAATTTCACCTTTGAAGCTATATCCCCCCCGAGGAAGGCAAAACACCGAAACGCGTAGGGTTTTTTTAAGCAATAAAGGCACTTGTGACCTCCATATATGCCACTCGCTTGTTGTGTCTTTCAGAGTATATGTACTGTGGGGGTTTCGGCTCTCTTTTGTGGTTCCCAGGGAAAGGGGGGGTCCAGAAAAATTCCCGCAGGAGCCGCTTCACCAAGTCCTCCACTGAACACTTTTCTCCTTTTGGTATACCCAAAATTTGTATATTGGACCTCCGAGATGAAAGGAGTTTTTGGATAAGGAAATTATGTGTTGCAGAGTCACGCTTTAAAAGCAGGAGATCCTCCTCCATACCAGAAATGCGCTGCTCAGCCCTTTCAATCCTGCCCACCGCCACTTGAAGTTCAGCTTGGGCCTCTTTCAGCAACCCAGCTTCTTCAAAAGCTCTGCGTTGCCCACCTTGATTGCCTCCAAGATTACCTCAGTCTTTGATGGCATGTGTAGAGCAATGCTCAGCAACTCCGATGTGGGTAGCACAGCCAGATCAGGCTCTGCACCAGGAGAGGCCCCTGCAGGAGTTGGGCTGCTGCCATCTTGCAGTGTCAGGCATTCGCCATTGTCTGCTGCCAAGAGGTTTTAGCTGATTCTGCAGCCACCACTGCCATCTTCGATGGCTTTCTTTGTTCGGGTTTTGCTGACATGGTCCCAGCTGCTGCCAGTAAGACAAAAAGAAACCTCACAGGGTGAAAAATTAACAGCACAAATTTGGCCTGGATCGGGAGAGCGAGGAGAACATGTCTGCTCGCTAATCCACCAACATATGACATCCACCCCCCGCAGGAGTCTTTTAAATGAATTGCAGCTGCTCCAACAATTAGCCGAAACGGACTGCCTAGAAATGTAGCACCAACGAGTGTTAAATGATGATGATGATGTGGCAATGGGTACTGATATCGTACATTACCATATGGAAGTCATTGAACCATCTACAGGGTAGTGTCAGACGATGTTGGATCAAACAAATATGACTGTGGGCCTACACAGACAGTGTAGCATCTGTTACATTGCCTGCTGCTGCCAATCCCATGTACAGCTGCTGACTTGGCAATGGCTAAATGGTCTGTTCTATTGATCATGCAGAGAATACAGTAACATCATCTGACAGTGACATGATAAGAAGAAGAAGTGAACAATTGTAGCCTGGCATAAGAACACCTAGACTCCTTAAAGAGTCAACTAGTTTAAGCTGACTGCCTAAAATGATAGAGGGTCTCTTTAACCATTTTCATTCCTAGAAACCCAAATATTTTTCCAAATTCAATACAACACATTATCCCACAACTACTCTGCCGCTACGGCCAAAAAATTAATGCCACTAGTAGATCTGGGCCTCTTGTTATTAAAAGACCAAGTGCATGCCATCTGTGTAAAAACAAAAGTACACATCAAACATACTTAATCCCCTCTCCAATGGTACCATTTATATATTAAACAGTATGGGCAAGAGAGAAAAGCCTTGGGGGACACCCTGATGGACGGACGAAAAGTTGAGAAGGTGTCTGTCCAAGCAACACGGTGAGACATGTTCATCAAATAAGAAGTGAACCAGGCCAAGATTTTCTCCTGCAGTCTTAAGAGCATCAGCCAGTCAATGGGTAGATGATGTCAAAGGCTGCAGATAGACCTAGTTGAACCCAGAGTGTATCATTCCCATGCTCGGTGTGCCCACGGATACCATCCATCATTGCCACTAAGACTGTCTCCCTGCTTTGTCTTGTGCGAACCCTTGCATAGGCCGAGTGTAATGAATCAATTTAACCAATGAAGTCCAGCAGCTGATTAAGCATTAGCATTTCCAGAATTTTTTGAGCATTGCCGAAGAGAAATTGGTCTATTGTTAACCCTATGGACAGTTGTCCTAAACCACTTTGACCCGGTGAAAGGCGGTATATAAATACAGATAAATAAACTGTGTTCAGTCTTCAGTAAGGCAGATAATTGTTGATAGGGTGTCACTCATAGCTGCAGCTAATGTTTTGATGCATCACATTGCTGGTCTTCCTCTTTTGCGTTAATCTTCAACCTTGCCAAGCAGAATGTCTTTGTCTAATGATCTTTCTCTTCATATGATGTGTCCAAAGCATTAAAGTTGAAGTCTTGTTTGAGCCTCCAAGGAAAGCTTAGGTTTGATCTCCAGTATTGATTGATTTGTTCTTCGGGTAGTCCATGATATATGCAGTATTCTTTGCCAGCACTATAATTCAAAGGCATCAGTTTTCTTCCTGTCTTGCTTCTTCATTGTCCAGCTTTCGCATCCATATGATGTTATTGAAAATACCATGGCTTAGGCAAGTCAAATCTTTGTACAGTGATACATCTCTGTACTTGAAAATCTTGTCTAGATCCTTCATAGCCATTCTGCTAAGAACTATGCATCATCATATTTCTTGACTGCTTGTCATTTCATTATTGATTATTAATCCAAACAAGTGGTCTACTATTTCTGTTTCTTCTCTATCAAGGATGAAACTCTTGATTTTGCCAGTTATCAGGATCTTTGTATTTTTCACATTAAAGTGCAGGCCCACTTTAAGATTATGTTCCTTGATTTTCATAAGCAGATGTTTCAGATAGTCTTCACTATCAGCCAGTAGTGTGGTATCGTCAGCATAGCGAAGGCTCTTACACCAATCTTCACATCTTGGTTTTCTTCATATAGTCCTGCTTCTCTGATGATTTGTTCTACATATAAATTGAAGCAGTATAGAAAAAATATGCAGCCTTGTTGTATACCTTTGCCCATTATAAACCATTCTGTTTCTCCTTGATCCGTCTGAAATGTTGCTTCTTGGTCAATGTAAAGACTGTGTATAAGAACTATCAGGTGTTCTGGTATACCTATACTTCTTAAGGTTGCCCAGAATTTTTCATGATTTATGCAATCAAATGCCTTGCTGTAGACAATGAAACACCTTTAGATATCCTTTTGATATTATTTTGTCTTTTCAAGGATCCATCTCACATCTACAGTGATGTCTCTTATTCCTCGCCTATTCCTGAAAGCTGCTTGCATTTCAGGCAGTTCTCATTCCAATTCTCATTGTAGTCTCCTATGAATAATCTTGAGTAGAATCTTGCTGGCATGTGGGATCAGAATGATTGTGCGATAAATTTCCAGTTATTTGGATCATTTTTCTTCAGTATTGGTATGAATACAGATGTTTTCCAGTCAGTTGGCCGTGATGTCTTCCAAATTTCCTGGCAGAGTCTTGTAAGTATTATAACAGCTGCATTTGATTGCTGTAATACTTCAATGGGAATTTCATCAGTGCCCAGTTCTTTGATGCTGTCAGTGTTGCTTCAACTTCTCCTTTTAGTAGTAGTAGTCCTTTCATTACCGATGGTTCCTGTACCTGGTCATAAGGTACAGGTTGAAATAGCTGTTGATCCACTTGATCTATATGGTATAGTGACTCTGTGCATTCTTTCTACTTTCCTTGATCTCGGCATCATTCAAAATGGATCCTTGAGCGTCTTTTAGCATTTCAATTCAAGGCTGGAATTTTCTCTTTAACTCTCACAGCCTTAGAAAAGCCAATCTTATCCTTCCTCTAATATTTTCTGATTCTATTTCCTTGCATGTCTCATGGCAGTACTTCTCTTTATCTCATCTTGCTGCACATTGTAAAAACTATTAAGTTCCATGATTACCTCTCTTTCTCCTCTAGCTTTAGCTTCTTTACGTTTCTGAGCAATTTTCAACGTTTTTTGGTCATTCATTTTGATTGTTGTTGCTTTTTCACCTTTTGCAGAAACTTTTCACTTTCTTTGAGCACAACTTTGTTGATGTCATCCCATAGCTCTTTTGATACTCTGTCATTTGTATCCAAAGTGACAAATCAATTTTGTAGGCATCTTTAAATTTCAGTGGTATATTTAAGATCATACTTTGCTACATTCATGAGTTACTTGCTCTTTTTCAGCATTAGCTTGTGTTTGCATATTTTTAGGTGGTGCTCATAGCAGTCAGCTCCAGGATATGTCTTTATTGATGTTATAGAGCTTTTCCATTTTTGACTTAAACAGATGTAGTCAGTTTGATTTTTGTACAGTCCATTGGGAAAAGTCCATGCATACAGTCACCGCTTGTGCTGCTGGAAGAAGGTGTTTGAGATGAATAGATTGTTGAGCTTCTTTATTTCGATCAGGCTTTCTCTAGCGTTGTTTCCTGTGCCAAGCCCATATTTTCCAGCCACTTTGCCTTTTTCTTTGTTCCCAACTTTTGCTTTCCAGTCGCCCATGACAATCAGTGCATCTTGTTTGCATATTCTGTTGATTTCAATTTGTACTTGTCCATAGAACTGATCAGTCTCGTCCTTTTCTGCATCCTTTGTTGATACATACACCTGGATAATAGTGGTGTTGATGGGCATTCCTTGTAGACAAATAGAAATGAAGTGTTCACTGACTATATTGTATTTTGTACAGTTCTTGCAAGCTTTTTCTTAATTATAAATGCAACACCATTTCTTCTTTCTCTTTCATTTCTGGTATAGTATACCATGTGATTGTCAGATTTAAAGTGTCTGATGCCTGTCCATTTCAGTTGACACCCAACAGATTGAGTTATGCATGTTCCATTTTGTTCTTGCCTGCTTCCAACTTTCTCTGGTTCATGCTTCATACGTTCCATGTTCCAATATGTAAGGCATCTTTGCAGCTTCTGACTCCATAATTTCAAGCACAGCTATATCAGCAGTCAGATGTCCCAAGGGCTTTGTTCCAACTGCATCATAAATGCTGGCCTTATTCTGAAGTCTTCAGCTCTTCCCCAATAGCTTGTTGAGTACCTTCCGACCTGAGACACTCATTTTTCAGCACTATATTGCAGATTGTTTTGTCGTGTCTATCCATTGGGTTTTCTTGACAAGATACGGAAGTAGATTGCCAGGCCTTTCTTCTGCACAGGTAATGCCACTATTGTTGCCGTTGCCACAGAAATGTGATTGACTACCGCCAACACTGTCCCATACTGTTGCTGCCCAGGTGGGTGGTTTGTCTTAGACTTTTACCTTAGCTGAGACCTGCCCATCTTGGGAGACCCTACCAGTAGTTAATTTACTAATGGCATCGCTCTCAGCATCACTGATACATGCAAGTCCCTATGGCATGACAAGCCACAAACCAAGTAAGGGAGTAATTGGTCTACAAGCTGCCAAGTCCTTACTCGGCATAGGAGAACTTGGCTGTAACCAGGCATCTGCAGTTGCGGAACTCTTATGTTGATGATTACCCTGAAAAAAAATTTTAGTCCTCCTAGTTTTTTGAGTTTAGGGGAACCCTTTTGTCTCCTGCTCTTTAGATTTAATCATGGTTCTCCTTATAGATTAACCTAGCTTTCTTAGAAGTCTGATGCAGCATTAGCATGGCTGTTAGAATTGTTGCCACCACTCTTGCTAGGTTATCCTAGGGCAGTTATACTGTAACCATGGCAACCCCAATCAAACCCTACCACTGCTGTTAGTTTCACCAAACCTGATATATTTGGGCCTCCATTTTGACCACTGACCTTTTTGTTCATCATTTATAGCTCTTCAAATTCCTACATAAGAACATAAGATATGCCATACTGGGTCAGACCAAGGTCCATCAAGCCCAGTATCCTGTTTCCAACAGTGGCCAATCTAGGTCATACGTACCTAGCCGTTTCCCCAAAAGACACAGGTTCCGCAATGCTTGTACTGGGTCAAGCATTGATATCCTGGGTCCCTTCTTAATAATGGTTTATGGACCTTTCCTCCAGGAACTTGTCCAAACCTTTTTTAAACCCAGCTACACTAGCAGCCTTTACTACATCCTCCGGTAACAAATTCCAGAGTTTGATTACACGTTGAGTGAAAAAATATTTTATTTTATTAGTCTTAAATAGTTTACCCTGCAGCTTCATTGCATGTCCCCTAGTCTTTCTATATTCTGATAACGTAAACAATCGATCTACGTTTACCAGTTCCACTCCGTTCATTAATTTATAGACTTCTATCATATCTCCCCTCAGCCGTCTCTTTTCCAGGTTAAAGAGCCCTAACCTTTTTAGCCTTTCTTCATAGGAGTATACTTCCATCCCCTTTACCATTTTGGTGGCTCTTCTCTGAACCTTTTCTAATAACGCTATATCCTTTTTAAGATACAGCGACCAGAATTGCACACAATATTCAAAGTGCGGTCTCACCATGGAGCGGTATAGAGGCATTATAATATCTTTAGTTTTATTTTCCATTCCTTTCCTTATGATACCTAGCATTCTATTTGCTCTCTTGGCCGCCGCTGCACACTGGGCCGAGGGTTTTAACATGTTATCCACAATGACGCCTAAATCTTTTTCCTGGGTGGTGGTTCCTAATGTGGAACCTTGCATTGTGTAACCATAGTTTGGGTTGTTCTCCCCTAGGTGCATAACTTTGCACTTGTCCACATTAAATTTCATCTGCCATTTTGATGCCCACTCTTCCAATTTATCAAGATCCTCTTGCAATTTTCCACAATCCTCTTGGGTTTTAACAACTTTAAATAGTTTTGTGTGTCATCTGCAAATTTGATAACCTCACTCGTTATTCCACTTTCCAGGTCATTTATGAATATGTCAAAAAGCAGTGGACCCAGCACAGATCCCTTGGGTACACCACTATTCACCTTTCTCCATTGGGAAAATTGGCCATTTAGCCCAACCCTCTGCTTTCTTTCTTTTAACCAGTTCCTGATCCACAGTAGTACACTGCCTCCTATCCCATGACTCTTTAGTTTTGCCAAAAGTCTCTGATGAGGGACCTTGTCAAAGGCTTTCTGAAAGTCCAGATACACTATATCAACCGACTCACCTATAGAAACATAGAAACATGATGACAGAAAAAGACCACATGGCCTATCTAGTCTGTCCTTCCATAACAACAACTACAACAGTCCACTTTTTACCTTTAGAGATCCTCTGTGTTAGTCCCATGCTTTTTTGAATTCAGTTACTGTCCTCATCTCTACCACCTCCACTGGGAGACTATTCCATGGATCCACTACTCTTTCTGTAAAGAAATATTTCCGCATATCACTCCTGAATCTATCTCCCTTCACCCTCATCCCATGTCCCCTTGTAGCAGAACTTGCTTTCAATTGAAAGAGGCTCTCTCCCTGAACATTTATGCCACGGAGGTATTTAAACATCTCAGTCATATCACCTCTATCCCGCCTTTCCTCTAAGGTGTACATATTAAGATCCTTAAGTCTGTCCTCATATGCTTTATAATGAAGCCCATTAATCATTTTAGTAGCAACCCTCTGCACCGACTCCATCCTGTTCACATCCTTTTGAAGGTGCGGTCTCCAGAATTGCACACCATACTCCAAATGAGGTCGCACCAAAGACTTATACAGAGGCATTATCACCTCCTTTTTTCTGCTAGCCATTCCTCTCTGTATGCACCCAAGCATCCTTCTAGCTTTTGCCGTCGCCTTTTCTACCTGTTTAGCTACTTTAAGATCATCAGACACAACCATGCCTAGGTCCCGCTCTTCTTTAGTGGACAAAAGTACTTCACCTCCTATACTGTATTGCTCCCTTGGATTGCTGCAGCCCAAATGCATGACCTTACATTTTTTAACATTAAATCCCAGCTGCCAAATTCTAGACCATTCTTCAAGCTTAGCTAGATCCCTCCTCATGTTATCTACATCTTCCTGGGTGTCTACTCTATTGCAGATTTTGGTATCATCCGCAAAGAGGCAAACCTTACCCGACAGCCCTTCCGCTATATCACTAACAAAGATGTTAAAAAGAATCAGACCAAGGACAGATCCCTGGGGCACACCACTGGTAACATCCTTCTCCTCAGAGTGAGCTCCATTTACTTGTACTCTTTGTCGCCTCCCACCCAACCAATTTCTAACCCAAGCAGTAACTTTAGGGTCCATCCCCAGGGTGCTCAGTTTGTTTATAAGTCGCCTGTGAGGAACAGTGTCAAAGGCTTTACTGAAATCTAAATACACCACATCTAGAGCTCTCCCTCGGTCCAACTCCCTGGTCACCCAGTCAAAGAAATCAATCAGATTTGTCTGACAAGACCTGCCTCTGGTGAATCCATGCTGCCTCGGATCCTGTAATCTGCTGGACTCCAGAAACCTCACTATTTTCTCTTTCAGCAGCGTTTCCAATAATTTACTCACCACCGAAGTTAAACTAACCGGCCTGTAGTTTTCAACCACATCTTTACTTCCGCTTTTGTGTAAAGGCACCACATGAGCCTCTCTCCAGTCCTTTGGCACCACTCCCGAATCCAACGAGGCATTGAAAAGGTCAGTCAGTGGAGTTGCTAGAACATCCCCAAGTTCCCTCAGTATTCTAGGGTGTATCCCATCCGGTCCCATCGCTTTGTCTACTTTAAGTTGAGCTAGTTTCTCACGAACACTTTCAAAAAAACATAACAGATTAGTAAGACAAGATCTTCCTTGTCTAAAGCCATGTTGGCTGTCTCCCATTAGGCCATGACTATCTACATGCTGAGTAATTGTATTCTTTATGATGGTTTCCTTATGCACAAATGTGCTAGCTCCATCCTCCATTTCTTACAGCTATTCAACCCCACTCCCACCCATATTACTCTTATCTGCCCTTAACACTGAGTAGTCTTTCAAATGTATTTTTCTATGTCTATAGATATATTTTTTTCTCTAAAGACGTTGTAGGAAATTAATTCCTTTAGCAAATTCAGAATCTTGCAAAGCAGACCAGTTCAAATGCTTTTTAACTCTTCACTTTTTTTCATTCCACCTTTGCCTGAAGATGCTCATTCTAGAGTTTGCTGGTCATTCATCCTTATATCCATAAAATAAAAGTCTCCATGAGGAATTCTTCTACTGAACCTCATGGCATGCTGTTTTAGAGTCTTATCACCAGAGGAAATGCTCTCTAGTTCTTATTGCATGTACGATGAATGAACTCTCTGTATGGTCCCTTTCTTTTTATCCAGCACTCACTACATCTGGAGACCGTTTGTTGCCTTGGTCTGTTTTTATTGCTAATAGTTGTGGGGACTCATTCATCTTTTGCTTGGTGCACAGTCTGAAGGTAGCAACTCCATTGGCTCCCGATACATGGCAGACTCACGTACAAAATTTTACTGCTGACGTTCAAAGCCATCAATGGGCTGTCATCCTCATCTCCAGCAGAGCTGACCCGGACTATACCCTCCAATAGGTCCAGAAGATCAGTAACAGTCAATATGCTGATATTACCAAAATCAATAACCCAATGCACCCAGTCAACAGCTAGCAGGGCCTTCAAATTTTGTGCACCCAGATGCTGGAACACCCTACTGCCCTGCATCCGAGCAATCCCAGACCTAGCCCAGTTTAGGAAGGCCTTGAAGCATCATCTCTTCCTCCTGTACTATCCGGTAGACAGTGCGATAACAACCCATCCACTATCTAGCCAGGGAAGTTTTAAGTAAACTGTACCTTGCAAAACACCCATGACTAAGACTAAGGATATAAAACCTACCATGTTGCATATATGTACATAGTTACCCCAAGTTATCCAAGTTTTAATACCTGTTTATTGTAAACACAGATCACCCAATGAAATGTGTAAGCTTCTATGTTCAATGTAAACCGTACTGATACTGAATAGCGTGGTATATAAGAGACTGTAGATAAATAAATAAAACTTTGTGGGCTGATTCCTGAAACCGGAGCTTCCTTTCAAAGCAGATTTCCATGGGTGGTATCCATAGAGACCAGAGCGGTCAGAGAAGATTCAGCCAGGCGATCAGAGCATCTCTTCCGGGCACCCACAGAGCAATCCAGCCAGGAAGAACTGCATATCCCTGGGATTCCAGGCCACAGACCTCTGCTGTTGGGCCATTGTCTTCAGCAGCTGGATAGCTCAAAATACTTTAAGTCTAGTGATGGAAACAGCTTCTCAAGGGGATCATGCCTACAGTTCCATGCATGCAGAGGAATGAAATAGGGACTGGATCAGTCAGACCTGAAACATTTCAGCAAAATGGTTGTTCTAAAAAAGAAGTATGTTGTGAAATAGAGCAACTTGAGTTATTTTATAGAGAGGTTAACGGTGAATTCACTAAATGGAAATTAGAAGTAATAGATTTCTTGGAACTTCTCTTGATGCAAAGTTGTAATAATATGCCTGCCTCGTTACATTCTGTCCTGTAGCTGCTGTAAGAAAAAAAAACATACCCTAAGCTCTGTAACTATTTTTTTGATCCAGCAGTTTCTTTCTGCTACTTCGGGGCTTTCATCTCGATCAGAACTGGAACTAGGATCTGGTGCAATAAATCTTCATTTACAAGTACCCAGGGATTTTTCTTCTTCTTTATATTCTCATGTCCCCACCAATATACCTCCCCTAATCATTGCAGTAACAGTTCTGAGCTGGAGGATATGCATGCACCAAGGCTGATTCTGTAACCAGAATCTGACCACTCCATGTCACCCTTAAGCAATAACCATGACTCTCTCCTCCCTGAAGGCTGGGAACGTTGCCTCTAGCATTTCCAGTTGCAGGCGAGGCAGGGAATGGAAGACCTAACAGGGGGATTTAATTAGGGACCTTTTGCATGACAGTGCCTAGTACTTGTCGCCTATGGGGCCAGCCCATAATGTTTTTATTTTATACAATTAATTTTATTCTTTTATCTATTTATTTTAAAATTGTATTCCCCATCAATCACCATGGTTCAAAGCAGTTTACAAAAAACATAACCCATTCGAACAACACATAGCAATTCTCCCCTCCCTACCCCAGAAATGCATACTAAAATATGTGTGATGTTCACAGCTTTGTGCTTCAGAAGATGTGCATAAAGAATACTCTTATTAAAGAGCTTTCTGACGCTATGTGGCAGCATCAGTCTGCTTAGCTGCTGTCTCATTCTTCACAGGTGTAGCATCCTTTTTGCTAATTATTTTTTCTTTTAACCAGCAGTTTTCTCCTGCTCCTTTGGCTTCCAGCTCGGAACCAGAGCTGGGATCTGGCACCACAAACATTTGTTCTCAACTCCCTGGGGAGTTTTCCCCTATTTTAGCTCCCTCCTCATTGAAGTGACAGTTCTCAGCTGGGCGCCAGAACCTTGCAATCTTAGGCCCTAAATCAAGTCATTGGGTATCTGTTGGATGATGATCAGGACTCCGCTCCCATTCCTCCCCCAAGGAGCTTGGAATCCTATGTCCACAGCTTCCATAGCCCTGGCCAAGCTGGGAAACAGAAGGCTAGGAATTAAACCCAAGTCTTCCATTACCACTAAGCCACCAGGCCAGCCTGTTGCTTAGTATCTATAATTCTCCAGGACCAAGCAGGAAGTCAGTCCTCGCATATGGGTGTCATCGGCGCTGATGAAGCCCCAGCGGAGCATTTCCCCAGCTTTCTATGAAAGCCTTTGGGAATGCAGGCACGCATGCGCGGTTCCCTTCCCGCCTAAAGGTACCATCTTACCTCAGTCTCTTTTTTTCCGTGAAGCCCACCGGACGTGTGTCCAGTTTTTCCCGGTTAAAATTAGATTTTTCAGCAATTTTTTTGCTCTTTTTATTCCGGTTCGACGCCGGTTCCCCTCCCGCCGGGTTCAGTACACCGGTATCGAGCCTGATTCCTCTTTTTCGTTTTTTGCCCTTCGTGGCTGGCGTTCGCGCCCTTTTTCCCTGGAAGGCCGGTCTTTTGACCTCGCGGGGACTCTTTTTTTCCCCGATGGCTTCCAGTGGTTTTAAGAAGTGTGATCGGTGTAAGAAACTAATGTCTCTCACCGACACACACGACTGCTGCCTTCGGTGCCTCGGCCCCGACCACGATCCTAAGTCGTGCGGGGCCTGTGGAAAAATGTCTTCCAAGGCATTACGAAGTCGCCAGCAGCAAAAGGAAAGGCTTTTCTCGGACTCGGCCTCCAGCCGGGCCCGGACCTCGTCTGAGGCCTCGACATCTCGGGATTCCGATCCCGAGCGCCGTCGAAGCTCCTCGGACAGGGGGTCCCCTGACCGGGAACGCAAGAGAAAGTACCTCAGGTTCATTGTGGGAGGAAACCATTATCAGTACAGAGTGCTGCCTTTCGGCCTCCCCTCCGCCCCCAGAGTCTTTACAAAGTGCTTAGCAGTGGTGGCGGCCTACCTGAGAAATCAGGGCATCTTTGTCTTCCCCTATCTGGACGACTGGCTCATCAGGGGTCCGACAGGTCAGGAGGCCAATCAAGCCACCCTCAGGACTATTGCTCTTCTACAACGCCTGGGGTTTGTCATAAACTTCGCAAAGTCCACTTTGCTCCCTTCCCAGAACTTGGAGTTCATAGGGGCCAGGTTGGACTCTCTCCTGGCAAAGGCATTCTTGCCAGAAAACAGAGCCCGAAGGTTGATGGCCTTGGCAAGTCAGTTTCTCAGCAGGTCCCTGGTCTCTGCCAGACTCTGCCTGCGGCTTCTAGGCCACATGGCTTCGACAGTACATGTGACCCCCAATGCCAGGCTCCATATGAGGCCTGCACAGTGGTGCCTTCGGACTCAGTGGTCACAGGCAGCCTCAGAGACAGGATAAAGGGTGTCCAGACCATTTCTGCACTCCCTCAACTGGTGGCTACACCCACCCAATCTGCTGAAAGGGGTGCCCTTTCAGATTCCAGGTTACACAGTGATTCTAACAATAGATGCCTCCCTGCAAGGCTGGGGAGTGCATTGTCTGGCCAAGTGCACCCAGGGCCTCTGGTCTCCCTGGGAAGCTGCACAGCAGATCAATCTCCTCGAACTCAGAGCTATTCGATTAGCACTCAAAGCTTTCACTCCTACCCTGGCTCAACAGTCTGTCCTGATTCAGACAGACAACCAAGTTGCCATGTTTTATGTGAGCAAACAGGGCGGAACTGGGTCCAGGATCCTTTGTCGGGAAGTTCAGGACCTTTGTTCTTTTGCCCTCAAGCAAAACATGCTCCTCAGGGCTGTGTACCTTCCAGGCCAGGACAACTACCTGGCAGACAGGTTAAGCAGGATACTGCAGCCCCACGAGTGGCAGCTGCATCCTTCAGTAGTTCAGAAGATCTTCCTGAAATGGGGTCTCCCTTTGATGGATCTCTTTGCCAGCCCCATGACAAGCAACTGCCAAAGTTCTGCTCCAGGCAACCACATCCTCTGCGGATAGCAGCGGATGCTTTTCTGATATCTTGGTCTCAGGGCCTCCTCTATGCGTTTCCTCCCACGCCCTTGGTGGCCCGAACCCTATTCAAGATTCTCCAGGACAAGGCCTCGGTCCTGCTGGTAGCTCCCAGGTGGCCGAGAAAGCCTTGGTTTCCTCTTCTGCTTCAACTGGCGGTGGATCCTCCACTGCCTCTGGGGTTGCAACCCGACCTTCTCACACAGGACCAGGGTTCCCTTCTGCACCCCAATCTCAAGTCTCTCAATTTGATGGCCTGGAGGCTGCAAGGGTAGTTTTGGCTCCCTGGGGCCTACCTCAGGAAGTTGAGGAGGTTGTCCTAGCCTCTAGGAAACAGTCCACTAGGAAAACCTATGCTCTCAAGTGGAAGAGGTTTTCTGTGTGGTGTCACCTACGTACAGAGGATCCTTTCTCCTGTACTGTGCCAGTAGTTCTTCAGTACTTACTGCACTTATCCAATCAGGGACTTAAGTCCAATTCTGTTCGGGTCCACCTCTCAGCTCTAGCAGCTCACCACTCATTGGTAGAGGGACAATCTTTATCTAGTCACCCCTTGGTGTCCCGCTTTCTCAGGGGCTTGCTTTTGCTCAAGCCTCCCATCCGTCCTCCTGCCCCTGAGTGGGAGCTGAATGTGGTCTTGCAGCAACTGACTCGCCCACCTTTTGAGCCAATGGCTACTTGTCCACTACGCTTCCTCTCCTGGAAGACACTCTTCCTGATAGCCCTTACCTCGGCTAGGCGAGTAAGTGAGCTTCAGGCCCTGGTCTGTGACAGGCCTTACACCAGGATTTATCAGAACAGGGTAGTCCTCAGGACTCACCCAAAGTTCCTTCCAAAAGTTGTCTCCTCTTTCCACCTCAGTCAGGAGGTGGTTCTTCCAACATTCTTCCCTAGGCCTCATGCAAGCCAGGCTGAAGCAGTTCTGCATACCCTGGACTGTAGGAGGGCCTTATCCTTCTACCTTTACCGTACACAGGGGCATAGAAGGGCTACTCAGCTCTTCGTATCCTTTGACCCCAATAAGTTGGGGTTGGCTGTGTCCAAGCGTACCTTGTCCATCTGGGTGGCTGACTGTATCACCTGGGCTTACATGGCGGCTGACCTTCCTTTGCAGGGTAGGGTCATGGCCCATCGTGTCAGGGCAATGGCTGCCTCAGTGGCTCATCTCCGCTCTGTGCCCTTGGTAGACATCTGCAAGGCTGCAACTTGGTCTTCAAGCCAGACCTTTGCGGCCCATTACTGCCTGGAGAGGGAGTCCCGTAGGGACAGTGCTTTTGGCCAGGCAGTACTCCGGAATCTCTTTGAGGTTTAGGCAACTCCTGCCCTCTGTTGGGCTACCGGTGGAGGTTGTGTCCTTGGAAAGCCTTTCTTTACTGCTGAGACTAGAGGGAGTTCTCTTGTTCAGCCTGGGTTCCTCGGTAGCCCAGAGCTGGGGAGTCACCCATATGTGAGGACTGACTTCCTGCTTGGTCCTGGAGAAAGAGTAGTTACTCACCTGTAACAGGTGTTCTCCAGGAGCAGCAGGAATCAGTCCTCACAACCCTCCCTCCTCCCCTGGGAGTTGCAGTTGTACATAGTTTATTTTTTCATTTTTGTGTGCTGTTCTTAGCTATGTCATTTGACTGAGGTAAGATGGCACCTTTAGGCGGGAAGGGAACCGCACATGCGTGCCTGCATTCCCAAAGGCTTTCATAGAAAGCTGGGGAAATGCTCCGCTGGGGCTTCATCGGCGCCGATGACACCCATATGTGAGGACTAATTCCTGCTGCTCCTGGAGAACACCTGTTACAGGTGAGTAACTACTCTATCCCTGTGTAAAGCAAGTATTAAAATGTGGATTGGAAGTCATACAAAGAGGCAGGTATATCCTTGCACTATATCAGCTCATATGATACTTTGATTTCCCCCCACCCTCCAGGAAGTTTCAGCTCCTACGATTTGGACAGGCTGACCCAAAGGTGAAGGAATCAGCCTGCTGTCAGGTTTTGGGATCCTCTCCCTACTTTCCTCCCCTAAACTGTAGCCTGTCACTCTGACCCTGGAATTGGGTAAAAAATTTGAGGTGTACACTGTAAAATGGGATTGAAGGGGCCCACAGGGGAGCTCTTTAGTGGCCTCTATGCAAGATCTGCTGTACCTTACCCATCCCAGACAGACATGTCTGACCTGCTCTTAAAGATTTCCCTTAACAGAGACCCCACTGTCTGCGTAGGTGAGGTATTCTGGTGCTTACAGTTAAAAATTTAAAAAAAAATTCATCCTCGTGTCTAACCTTTGAAAAGAAAACTAGGGGAGGGTGATATTCAGCTGTGGTGGCTAGCCGATCTAATACAGCTAGCCATCGCTATTGAACTTTAAACCCAGATATTCAATGCCGAGACCATATCCAACCCTGGCATTGAATATTCGGATTGCCAGG
This sequence comes from Ichthyophis bannanicus, assembly GCA_033557465.1. Classification (NCBI taxonomy): domain Eukaryota; kingdom Metazoa; phylum Chordata; class Amphibia; order Gymnophiona; family Ichthyophiidae; genus Ichthyophis; species Ichthyophis bannanicus. The sequence continues at coordinate 36,869,965 of CM066048.1, read as the reverse complement.
AAGCTAACCAAGCAGTGGCGATATCCAGCTGCTGCCTGGTTAGATTCCGTGGCAAAAGTTAGGCCAGGTTTTCCTGTGCCTGATTTTCACCGCATGTCACTAACCGGGCAGTGGCTCAATATCGCCGCTGCCCAGTTATCGACAGGTACTGCCCCTGAGCACCCCAATGCTAGCCATGTTATTGCCACTTAATATTCAGGCCAAGGCGATTAACACGTTATCAGGTTTGCTAACTGCATTAATCGCTTTGAATATCTCTCCCTTAACATGTAAAGATGAATAAGTGGATGAGGACGCAAAAAGGTAGATTTACATCACTCCAGGAGAGCTAACTAGTCACAGAAACCATACAGGAATGTATTTGCAGTTCAGTATGGGCCCAATTCTGTAAGTCGACTAGCGGGGCTGTACATCTCGGTGTGACGTGCAGCCCCACTAGTCGTCCTGCCCGAATTCTGGCAGCTCCTCTCCCGGCACGCACAGAGCCGCTGTGTGGGGGCAGCACGAGGATGGAGTGTGGGCGGGCCAACCACCCTGATGTACAGGGCCAATTCAGATCACGGCTCTGAACGTCCGGAGAGCACAAGGGAGACACATAGCTTATTTCACCTCCGAGGTGGAATAAGTGCTGTGCACCCCAGCCTGCAGCCCAGCCCCCCCCCCCCCAAGCAAGAGTCACTGAAGGTACTGCTCCGCCACTCCACCCCAAGGGCTTTGGGATCGGGTGGCAGGAAAGACAGTCTTGGGGGGGCGTCGGGTCATTGGCACACCAGCGGGAGTGGGGGGAGGGGCTGGCTGTGCTGCCCCCAGGCCATCCCCGTGGCTGCTGCAGGGGCACGCCAGGCCGTCCTGTTGCCCGATCCTGTGGTGCAGAATCGGGTACAACAGAGCCGGTCTTGTTCGGGGACGTCTGGACAGCCTGGGCGTGCCCCTTCCTGAATCGGGCTCCATGTGATTTAACCAGAATTTTTCATCAATCTTTCTCAGATTGATATCATATTTCAATACATTATTACCTATTTGATTTAATTTTATTGTTTCTATAAACTGGATTTTGAATATATCCTTTCTTTGGAAGGAATGAACAAAAAAACCTCTGTTGGCTTTTCAAAGTATAATCAAAGATGTGGGATTACAGGGGCAAGGAGAGGAGTTTACTCCCAATACAAATCACTCTTTGCTTTGTACCCCATGATTTCTCTAACATCCTAAATCTGAGGATTCTGCCTATATGATATATCCACAGATTACAAAATATTAAATGCAATCTTCTCTGATCTTTGATGATGGCTCTCAATGTAAGAGATATACAAGTTAAACTATCTTGTTGGCACTATCCATCCCACTTGTTAGGGTATGATGATTCAACTTCTTGATTAGTGAAAAGATTGCTGAATATTTTGACATAAGTACTTCTTGAATTGAGAGTTTTAAATTAAGATGGGATGAGCTTTAGAGGCTACAAAAAGAGGCCATAGAATTCTTTGCACGGCATCTGAGATTAAATCCTTTGAAGCTGATCAAGAGATGTGGCAGAAAAGAAGAAAAATTCTGGATTGTCAGAAATTGGGATGAAGTATCCAACCACCTGAACTGGATGCTGAGAGCCTGGAACATCTCAAAGGTAAATGTACCCTCTTTTTCTTGATAAGCAGCATGGCAAAAATACATCAGAAAGAATCATTACATGTTTAGCGTATTGCAGAAGAGGCTCTTCTTACTACAGAGAGGATGTTAGGCTTGCAAGAACTGACAGAGAAAAACTTTAAAGTGATTCGGATGGGAAGTTCCCAGTCTGGCTGCAAAGTGGGATGTTTGACTAACTGGCTTAGCAGGCATCAAAGTTGCAGAAAGGAATAGATGCTCAGAGGTTTATTAATAACTTCAGTCGCTCCTTCATTACATTTGTCCTTCACATAGGGCCCAAGGGACAGCTAAAGAAGAAAGCTGGACGTAAAGAAGAGCGATGGCAGCCAGATTGCCAGCCCTGACAGTCAGGGCTGGCATTAGACATCCTGGGGCTTAGGGCAGAAACTAGCAATTGCCAGGTGCCCTGAAGCTCTGCCTCAGTGACATCACTCGGCTTCATAAGGGGGCCCCTTTGTGGTACTTGTGCTCCAGGCTATCGCCTCGCTTGCTCCTCTCCCTTTTCTTTCTGAAACCAGTCTTGATAATGGCTTACTATTTTTCAGAACACCTAATTCTGCAAAATTCAGAGTCAGGGAAAACGTTTGATAGAAGAATAAAACTCTGCAGGGCCCAGCTAGATATCTTCCGCCCTAGCCCCCTCCTGATCCAGCTATAATGACACTTTGCTGCAAGAGAAAAAGATTATGTGAAAATACTCCTAATCGGGATATTCAGCAGCACTGACATGGTTAATGTCGTTGAATATCCCTGGGTACTGCCGCTATACGCCATGATGCTACATAGCATCGGAGTGTTCTGGAAGTGGTACCCAGGGATAACCGGTCAGCGGTGATATTCAGCTACTGTCCGGTTATTTCTTGGCTAACGTTTGTTGCCGAGGCTAACCAGGCCGTGGCTGAATATTGCTGCTGCTAGGTTAGCTTCCGGCTTCCGCAGCTGACACAGATATTCCATGTTGGTGGCTGGATGTGGCCCCAGCATTGAATATCCGGGTTTAATGGGGATGGCTAAGCACTGTAATCGCGCTAGCCACCTCTGCTGAATATCAAGCCCTACATGCTTCAGGAATTTTGCATCATTAAGACCCAACTAACCAAAAAGGGAATCAGTTACCCATTTCCAGGAGGAAGACTTTTGGCTAGTCTTATAAGAATTGCCATACTGGATCAGACCAAAGTTCCATCAAGCCCAGCATCATGCTTTCAACAGTGGTCCATCCAGACCACAAGTTTCTGGCAGGATCTGAAAAAGTAGATAGATTCCATGCTGCTTACCTGAGGGATAACCAGTGGATTTCCCCTACTCTATTTTAAAAACGATTGATAGACTTTCCTCCAAGAACTTGTCCAAAACTTTTTTTAAACCCAGCCACCTTGCTTTTACCATATTCTTCGGCAATGAATTCCAGAGCTTAATTATATGTTGAGTGAAAAAAATTTTCTTTAATTTGATTTTTGAGATGCGGTGACCAAAGTTGCACGCAGTATTCAAGGTACAGTCACATCATAAAGCGATGTAGAGGTATTATGATATTCTCTGTTTTATTCTCCATTCCTTTCCTAATAATTCCTCATATTCTATTAGCTTTTCTCTGGGAACAAGCAGGAAGTCAGTCCTCACATATGGGTGACAGCGCCAACAAAGCCCGCGCGGAGCAAATCCCCAGCTTTCAAAAAAAGCCTTTGGGAATTGCTACCACGCATGCGTGCTCTCCTTCCCCGCCCAAGGATGTCATCTTGCTCAGTCTCCTTTTTTCCGCAGAGCCCACTAGACGTCGTCTGTTTCCGTCCCAGAAAAAGTTGATTTTTCGAGCTGATTTTGGCTTGTCTCCAGTCTTGCGCCAGTACCCTTTCCCGCCCCGATCTTGGTATCGGGTCAATTCCTTTTTGTACTTAAGTTTCATTTTTCTTTGGGTGTCTTCGCACCCTTTTTTCTTCACTGGCAGCCCGAAGGGTCTTCGACCTTGCTGGGGTTCTTTTTCCCCCCCCCCCATGGCTACCAGCGGGTTTAAAAAGTGCGATCGGTGTGGGAAGATCATGTCGCTCACAGATACCCATGACTGCTGCCTCCGGTGCCTCGGCCCAGACCACAACCTGGCAGGCTGTGGTCTGTGCAAAAAGATGTCCTCGAAGGCCTTGAGGAGCCGCCAGCAGCAGCATGATAAAATTTCTCCTGATTCCCCCATGACTACAAGAGCTGGGACCTTGTCTGAGGCCTCCACGCCTTGGGAGGAGCACTCCAAACCCAAGCGTCGTCGTGGTCCTCGGAGAGGGGGTCTCCCTCGAGGGAACTGAAAAGAAGGAAGAAACACTCGAAGGCGGCATCTCTGGATGGCACCGATCGGCCGAGCTCCTCCTGGGGCCGATCGCAGAGCCCTGAGCATCTGCCCGAGACGTCGGAGAGGGAGTGTGCAGCCAAGGTTCCTCAGAAGGACCCAGTCGTGGATCGGCCTAGGCAAGTACACACTGTCCTAGTCGAGGACTCCCCTCTGGGGGAACCAGCTTCGGGCCGAGTGTGTCGGTGCCCAAGCCGCAGGCTACGGAGCCTCCGGGACTGCGGTCCAGGATGGCGGCCTTAAAGCACAGTGTCACTGCCTTCTTGGAACAGCAGCAGGCACTAATGTCCAGTACGTCCGTTTCCTCAGCCCCGACCACTGGGCATTCGACGTCAAAGACGTCCCTGGAGGCTGAGCTGATCCTTGAGGCCATGTGGGCCCGGGCGGATCGTCGGCCGAGGTTGCACTTGGCCTCCTGCTTGTCGGGGCCGAGGTTGTCACCGGCGAGTCTGACGGTGTTGGGGTGGATGGCGCTGCGCCCCTCGAGGCCCGAGGAGCTCCACGAGTCTTCCACAGAGGCCTCCGCCTGGGAGACCGAGGACGAGGAGTCCCCGGACACCCGTCATCATCGCAATGTCCCGTCTGATTCCCCGATATCTGAACCTCGGAGAAGGTCCCCACCAGAGGATATGGGTTTTTGGACATAGTCCAGGATATTTCCAAGGCCTTGGTTTTTCCGACGGAGACTGAGGAGGATCCTCAAGCCGACGAGCTCGAGATCCTCCAGTATGAGGCTCCCCCTCAGGAGACCCTCACAGTGCCCATTCCTCCTATCTTGGAACGACTTATGCTTCGCATGTGGGAGACGCCGGCGTCGAAGCCGATGATCAGCAAATTGTTTGACTCGATGTACCAAGTCCGTCAGAGCCCTGGGTTCCAGAAGTCACAACTGCCACACAACTCCATGGTTGTGGAATCGGCTATGCGTCAACTGAAGAGTCAGAAGACCCACTCTTCGGTGCCCCCCGGCAGGGAGGCCTGCACCTTGGATGCCCTCGGCAGGAAGTGTTACCAGGACGCAATGCTGAATTGTCAGATCCAGGCTTACCAGCTGCACATGGGCATGTACCTGAGAGACCTGGCGAAGGAACTCGCCGGGTTCTCGGCTGGTCTCTCCGAGGAGCCTTTGCAGCACTTCAAGGGCCTGTCCAAAACTGTCCGTGAATGCTCCAAGTTTATGTCTCGGGTGGCCTACGATGGGTTCGAGTCGGCAGCCCAGGTAGCCGCAGCGGGCATCGGTGCATGCCACCAGGCTTGGCTACAATCATCCGACCTCGAGCAATGGGTACAGGACATGTTGGTCAATGTCCCATGTCAGGGGGAAAACCTCTTCGTCAAACCCATGACCGACAAGGCCGCTGAGCTGGTGACCGAGTTCATGATGAGGACTAGGCTCTCTAAGAAGACCACTGCCCCTTCCCGAAAGAAGGGCTCGGGTAAAAAGCCCTTTTACTCAAGGAAGTCCACTGCTTACCAAAACTACCCCCCTTACCATGCCTCCCCAGCAAGGGCAGCAGGCCAAGGGACAGGGGCATGGCCCACATAAGCAGAAGGCTCCCAAACTCTGGCTCCAGCCCCTCCTGGAGGGAGCTTTTGACTCCTGCAGCATGGCCCCTCTCCCAACCGGAGCTCAGCAGCCTACAGGAGGTCGCCTCACCTTTTATGCCCACAGTTGGGGATCTATCACCACCGATTCCTGGGCATTACAGGTGATCAGGGAGCGTTATCTCCTCCATCTAAGCCAAGTGCCTTCACACTACTTCCCGGGAGAGCCCATCAGGTCTCCCCTTCACCGGGACCTTCTTCTGAAGGAGTTGGCAGGTCTTCTCGAGGACTAAGTGGTGGAACGGGTGCCCCACCACCTCAAGGGCAAGGGGTTCTACTCCAGGTACTTCCTAGTGCCAAACAGGATAGGGGGCCTAAGGCCCATCCTCGACCTGTGTAACCTCAACAAATTCCTGGTGAGGGAGAAGTTCAAGATGCTCTCCCCCTGGAACATTGCTGCCTTACCTCCACCAGGGAGACTGGCTATGCTCCTTAGATTTAAAGGATGCCTACACACACATCTTAATCCACCCAAGCCACAGGCAGTACCTACGCTTTGTGGTGGGAGGCAATCATTTCCAGTAAAGGGTGCTTCCCTTTGGCCTAGCCTCGGCCCACAGGGTATTCACAAAGTGCCTGGCAGTGGTTGCTGCCTTTCTCAGGCTTCAGGGGATCTTTGTCTTCCCCTATCTCGATGACTGGCTCATCAGGGGCACTACAGCCCCTGAAGTGCAGCAGGCCACGGCACGCATCACCCAGATCCTGCAAAACTTAGGGTTCGTTATCAACTACCCCAACAGCTTTTTCAAGAACTTTTGAGGGAAAGGGGAGGTTCGAGACTGGGAGATAGTGCACAGGGTCAAGAGAATCAAGGAATGGTTTCTTCAGGAGTGGGTGAACCAAAGCGTGTTTCCAAGGGGTGGGAAATGTTCTGCTAAAAGTTTAATTCAATCCACATACATCATAGGGCAGGGACATATAATAGCATAAATCACAAAACTGGAGGTGCAAGATGATTTATAACGGGCTCTGTAACAATTATTTGTTACTGGGTGTATCCACACAGGTCCCAAAATGGTGTTATCACACCACTGATATTGATGGCATGGTTCATGTCCACAATCAATTGAATTCTCACGACATGGAAGTTGCAACCCCGATGAAAAGCTATTAAAGAAGGCTCAATAAATTGTGAATATATAGCTAATGTTTTCCAATGGGTACAGATAAGCTGAGTACCTTTCCCCACCCCATGCATATAAGGGAGAACACAAATTAGCTTATCACTCTCCTGACATTGTTTATACAGTAACAAACGATCACACTGAACATTCTTTGCTTGACGAAACACCTTAGAAATTACAGAATCTGGGTAACCCACTGACAAAGGCATTTCTGAAGATCCTTAGCTTTCTCCAAAAACTGAGCAAAAGTGGAACAAATTCTCTTCAGACGTAAAAATTGTCCCACTGGTAAATTCCTCTTAAGGTGAGTTGGATGAAAACTTTGAAAAAGTAGTAGGTTATTTTGGTCCACAGATTTTCAATAAAGAGTTGTTTGTAAGGTTCCTTCAGATTTGATGATCAAAAACATCAAGAAATTCAATCATATTGGAAGATTACTTCATCATGAATGTAAAATTGACATCCACAGAATTAATCCACTCATTGAATTCTTGAAGTGTAGCAATGGAACCAAACCATAATAAAAAAATGTTTGAAAACCTGCACCAAAATCTAATAATGCTATAGTGTTTTGATTTATACACACAGGGGCCAATTCCATTACATGCATGTCTTGGCTGTGGGCATGTCCAAATCATAAATGTGCCCGATTTAAACGGGATTCTGCGTTAAATGCACATGTGGTTTTGGAATAGGGACATACACGTTTTCGGTGCTGCATGAACAAAGTACTATTGAATATGGGGCATGACTATGTCCCCGCGCTCACTGTATTCTGAAAGGTTAGATGTTTGCGAACTCGCCTATCTCCAGTATAGACCACGAACAGCCAGGCCTCCGTGTAAAACATTCATCTCCTAAGCTGCTCCACTCACTGACAGTGTTGTGCTGATGCAAACCACACATGAATACTGATGATACAGAAATGGTGATGCAAACTAGACTCTCTATACCAGTCTGTTGCATGCCCAGAACACTGCAAAGATAGCTCAGTGCACCCTACGATAATTTAAAAGCAGGTAGAAAGTGATTTGTTTGACATGACACACATCACAACATACATGGCAGTGGAAGACATCCTTAGGTATGCTTGCATTGGTCATCCCTGAAAACAGTCTGTGCAGTGCTCAGTTTGGCCCAGAGGAAATCAAAAGAGGGTCTCTGTACCGGTTGCAGGAGGGTTGGGAGGGTCCTCCTCCCCCCTCGCTCTGGTACAGGATTTAGGACTATCTTCGGCTTGGGGAAGTCTATCTGCAAAGCAGTTGCCTACACCTAACATGGTTAAAATCGCGTCTTTGGTGGAGAGTGAGGTGGTTTCCTCTACCCCACCCCAAGATGTGTCACTTAAAGATATTTGGGCATTAGTTACTCGAACTGAAACTGTATTAACTGGTACTATGAGACAAATTGAGCAATTTACTAGTGATGCTGTAGCAAAATTTGAGGATTATGATGATCGACTAGTGATGGTGGGCAATCGCTTGGGTCAGTTAGAAGCTAAAGTGGGTACCGTTCAGGCAGTCTCCGTAGCTTCTGTAAAAGAGAGTTTATACTTTCATAGCTTGAGAAATTTGAGAATATATCACGTTCAAAAAATTTAAGGTGTTTAAATTTTCCTATTACACACTATCTTTCCCCACTGATCTTGTTTTATAAATATTTGAAAGAGGTTTTGTTGTTTGAGCAACCTGACGTTTTTAAGGTAGCAAATGTTTATTATGTTCCTAAGTATAAAAAAATTGCCGGAAATGGGGAAAGTGGGGAAACTGACCAAGCAGCCTCCCCTCCTAGTTTGGATATTTCTGAATTTCTTGAATCTTCCTCAGATACTATTTCTGTTCGTGCAACTTTGATTGTTACATTTGTATCTGAGATGGACAAGAATTCTATTATGAAGACATATTTTGCCAAAAAAGATGCTTTATTTTGTGGACATAGGGTCACTCTCTTCCCCAATGTGTCATGGATAACTGAAGTTCGCCTTAAGGCTTTTTTAGAGTTGAAAACTCTTACACTGGCAATGGGGGCTACTTTTTTCTCAAGTTCCCATGCAGATGTGTAGTTGGCCATCTTGGGAAGAGTTATGGCTTTATGGAACCTGAACATTCATTGGCTTATCTTAATGCTCATGAGTCCCAACAGGTTGTGACAAGTTAGTAATATAGGGTTTTGGTTTATATCGTTCATTTCACCGGTTTTATTTATTTTTCTTTTGATTTTTCTTATGAAATTGTTCTCCGCTCTTCCATAATGTGGACTTGTATGTACTTTATGTGGTTTAGGATGGATGGATGTTTTACCTGTCCTGTTATCGTTTATATTTTGGATATATATATTGTTTCATATTGTTTGATTGCTTGTATGGCATAATAATGAAAATTTAATAATAAATAAAAGAACTTCTTCTGATTTAACCTCCCTGATCACACTGTCACCTGGTGACGCTGCGGTCATCCCTATGTCCAGATACCGGCCAGGCATTTGTGTTCCCCTCAGAGATTAGCGGATGAGTACAACTGATAACTGATCCTCCTGTGCAACGCTCAGACCACACACACAAGCACACACACACACACTAACTTGCAGTCACAACTACTCTCCTCTGCCCAACCCCTGCACAAATGCTGTGAAGCAATGATGGCATGGTGTCTCAGGACACCACAGCTGATCTGCATTTCTCAGGCAAACACGTTTCTGCACCTTAGTACCTTGCATACCATCCCTACATCTACATTCACATTGTTCCGGACACTGGAATTATTAGGGAAGCCGAGAATAGCCCCTTTGGCACAACCAGCAAACGTCAGCATAGCCAAAATAAAGTCTATTGCACTGCTTTATATTTTTGTAGGGGTGGTTTTTTTATTGTTCTTTAACCTTACAAATGTCCCTCACCTGTGCATTCCATTCTGTACAACTGCATCTTGTGCACTTTCCAGACAGTAGACACACCAGTTCAATACAGATGTTTCACAGCTATTCATCTCTATGGGATGCGTTGGGGATCAGAGCAGAATATTTCTAAGTCCTGGCCTTATTCCATGTTTTTGAAGGTATAACTTGGACATCCGCGTGTAACGCTGAAAACATAAATGGGCCTCTACTGAATATACTTTATACGTCTCCACAACTGGCCATGTCTCCTCCCGCCCACGTTCAGAGATCCCCGTGCAAGTGCTGTGTACGTGCAGATACGCGTGTTCTTGGAATACGGTTCTAGACATGTTCATGAGAAAAACGTCTATCCCACACATCTAACGAGCTTATTCATGGTTCAGAATGATCCCCACAACGTTCTTCAAAAGCAGCCATTACCAAAGTGGCAAGCGAGGGGGCCACGGACGCTCCCATCGCAATGCCATGATATTGCATGTAAAACTCCCTGTCATAATAAAAATAGTTCCATGTTAATACTAATTACAACAATGTCATAAAAAATGTGGCCGAAATGCACCGGGAATCAAAATCTAACCATGAATAGGGTCATAACAAAGTGCAGGCAAGAAGGGCAGCCAAGTTGGGAGGTGGGGTTGGGGGGACACTTTATTGCCTTTTTTAGTCAATCTGAGCATGCAAGTCCAAAAGGGCAGATACGTGCTATTTGGTCTATTGACTGCCGTTGTCTAGAAGACACATGCACTGGGATGAAAGGTAACAGGCTTATTTATTTTGTGATATTTTCTGCTTTATGAACAGAAAAGCTGTCAGAGCGGTTTACATTCAATGAAAGGAGAACATTACATCATGATAGAGAAAAGGGGGAGGGAAAAGACTGCAGGCAGCAGCCTTAGCACCCTGGCCCCATGAAAGGGTGAGAGGGATGGGGAGGACTGGAAACTGGGGAATGCAGGACTATCAGAGAAGAGAAGGGTGGGATCCTGTGGAGGAAGCAGGAACACAGTGAATTGAAGCTTGGGAAAAAGACAACTGGAAGAGCCAGGACCCCAGACCCTTCTTGACGCAGGGTAAGGAGGATACCTGGTGAAGAGTGAGGGGAAGGGAATTCCATAAAGAAGGAACCAGGTATGAAAAAGAGGAGTGGTGCAAAACTTCAAGTCGAATAGCTGAAGGGGGGAAAAGGGCAAGGAGAGGCGCTCGGAAGAATTGAAGTGTCACCAAGTAGACAGAAGAGGCAACGTAGCAAGCATGGTGCACCACAGGAAGGATTTCTAATTTGAAACAGGTGGACACAGGGAACCAGTTGAAGGAGATCAGAAAGGGAAGTGTGATCATAGTGGCATGCACTGCTTGATATAATTTAATGCAGAGAGCTTCTGTCAGAAAGAAAATGAACACAAGAAACATTTTCCTGCCTAAAGCTAGCAAAGTGTAGGGGACCTAGATGGAGAGAAATGTGCCGGCCTGGGTGATAAAAGTCTCATCTACAAAAAGAAAATAATATGGGTCTGCTTCTAGATGTCGCTGTTCTGTAGGTTCCTTTGATTTTTGATCCATGAAATATTCAACAGTAAAATAACGCCCCCAAATATCTGTCTGGCATCTTGGGATAGGAAGGAATATGAAGCCTGTGGTACTGCAGACAGGAGAAAATGCTTTAAGCTTAGAAAAAAGAGGCAGACACCGGCTGCAGCATTACAAGGAGCCATATAGGGGGAGCAAGTGGGACCTCCGGAGGACTGAGGAGCCACGCCCCAGAGCCAGTGATGCAATACCGGCCTGCACCCAATCAGAGGAGGGAAGAGTTCCTCTTAAAAAAAGCCCAGATGACTGGAGAAGGGAAGCTTTCCAAGAGGGAGAGAAGGACCAGGAAATAGGAGTCCTGGTGGAAGGAACAGGCCCAGCAGACTCAGCAGAGCCAGGTGAAGGAGTTCGCCTCAAGTATCCCAAGAGTGGAGAGGACACGCCTTCCAAGAGGGAGAGATCCAGAAAGGAAGCTACCCCTGGAAGGAGGAGGACTGTGCTGGAAAGTCCTGGACCTGAATCTGGCAGAGGCCAGCAGCCATTGAAGGATATAACATGGAGTAACCAAGAAAAAGAGGAAAGACCTTCTTTAAAAGGTAACATTCTTGGCCCAGAGAGAGGGAAGCTGTGCTGTGAATGTGGTTTAACCCCAGCAGAAGGCCTACGGGAGAACCAAAAGCCTACCCTTGTGCAAGTAAGGCCAAACCCCAGCAGGAACTGGCCTCAATCCTTACCTTGCCGTGAGAAGCCAAGAAAGAAAGGTAATCACTGTTTTTCTGATTATAATTTCCTGAACGCTGTGACACAGGAGGAACAGGGAATAGAGGAACGCTGTCCTACTAGAACTGTTTATGCCTCAGGATACAAACCTATATCAAGTAAGAGACTCTCCAGTAAAAGAGCCGTGTGCAAGAGAGACTGTTCTCAGTCTAGAGGTACACAAAACCAGGGCTTACCTTTGAACACAGAGCATTGGGACATCGTGCAAACGTTGTATAAAAAGCCTGAATGCAAGCTACCAGATATTGATGACCTTGAACCAATGCAGGTGGACATAGCTGACGACCTTTCGGACCCTGAAATGGATTGCAGCTACTGCCAGGCGGAAGGCTTTGACCCTTTAGACAAGGAATAGAGCTGTAGCCTGGGGAATGTGTGAATCTTTGTTTTTTTCATATTATTACTGTGAAGTTAACAGGTTTAATACAGTTTTTGTTTGTTTTCTTTCAACCTGAGATAAGGACAATTTCTGTTGCTGTAAAGATCTGAGCTTTTGAACCTTTTGTGCAATAGGGGAAATAAAAGCCTTTATTCTCCCTTCACTCGGACTATTATGTTCCTTTGAGCTTTTGGTTACCAGAAGGCTACTAGGACTACAAAGAAAACCTGGGCCCTGTCTTTAAGCCAAACTCAATTACAAATATTTTTGTGTCCACCCTCTCTACCGTGACGCTTCTTCGCCACTAGGGCGGCGTTGGGACAAGCCGTAGGAAATTTCTACAGAGAGAACGGGGATGGGGATAAGTTGTGTATGTATGGGAGAAGAGGACATCTGGGATAATCCAGGATTCAGAAATCTCAGGGCTAGAGCAGCTCTTGTAGGGGAATACGGGGCTGCAGATATTAGCAGGTAGGGTAGGAGGTTATAATTGGATAGAAATGAGTACTGCAGCTGGTGTCTTTCAGTATGTGCAGAGCAAGAAAAGGCAGACTGCCATACTGTCACTCCCTCCTCTTCTCACCTCCTCCAGTGCCTGTGATCTCTCTCTTTCACTTGTTTTGAAGATGCCAGAGCAGGAGAATCAACAGGACACAGGAGAAGGAAGAAGCAGCGAAGAAGAGAGCATTCTCTAGCAACCTCTCCTGCTCTACACCTGCCTGAGCCCAGAAAAGCTGCCAGAGAACTAGAGCCGGTTGCACAAAACCTTGTGACTCTGGGCGAAACCCAAAGAGTTCCCAACTTGGACTTCTTATTCTGTTTTGGGAGTCTGGAACCATGTACCCCCTCCCCACAAACATACACAACGTCTGCCATCACTGTTCTATGTATTCACCATTGCTGGAGACCTTGGATGACGCTTAACCATTGCTGTCTTTGTGATCTTGAGAAAGTCACTTACATTCCTGTGCTAAAAAATTAAAAGAGACTGTAAGCTCTTTAGGATAGGGACATTGTAACCATATAAACAATGCTGTAAATGCTGATTCTGTGCAGAACGAAGGTTCATTTTATCCAGCATTCCCGGCCGTATCCACTCAGGCCTCGATTATTAACGAGAAGGCCCTCAATATCACAAAAAGCTGCATTTTCAGAGAATGACTAATTAGTTCCACAATGGGTTACCTAAATCACAGTGCATTTCGCTACCAACACTAATTATCTTGTGTGCTGGCTAATTATATATGTCACCATATTTACAATTTGTAAATTAAATGATCGCCAACATGCAGTCTTTCCAACTATAATTTAAAGTTCTCAGGTCAGGATGGGAGAAAGTTAATAAAACCTTTCCATGTTCCTTTTTCCCCCTGTGCTTCTCAGAATCACCCAGCAACTGCAGAGATTATACGCTCAGAATGGGGAAGGGGAAGGGGACGTGGGACCACCTTTCCTAGTACAGCAGTAGGATGCATTTCTACTTTAGCAAGACCCACGCAGACTATATTTAGTGCAGAGTATTTAGCATCATGCACAGCTACTGTTGTAAGAGGGTTTTTTTATTATTTGGAGGGAGGGGGTGCTTAATTTAATTTAAGACTTATCTTGACCAGATTGCTAAAACAAAAGATCATTGTGAAGTCTAACTCTGATCCTGTTACGGCTGTCAAAACACAGGAACAGCCAGATTGGGTCAAACCAAGGGTCCATTTCACTCAGCCTTCCTGTCTTTCAAAAGTTTGAGACTGGGTGCCTAGTGGAAATGGAGGAGAAATGGAGGATATGTTAACATTATTATAACTGGATGATCCAGCTCTCATATATATATACACACATACAACACATACACACATATATATATATACATATGCATACACATACAACTGCGTTCATTTTTCAGACTGAGCTGATTCTGTCCTGGCTTTGTTCTTACCCCTTCCCCCTACCCCGTACCCTCTTGTAGATATGGAGATACAGTTCCCCTTTTTCTTAAGGAAATGAAAACTACAAATCTATGAACTCTATGGGGGCGAAACCAGGACTGGATCAGCTTGTCCTGAAATATACAATGAAGCAGATTAGCAACTCTATGACATAGGGGTGCATTGGAAACCTGGGGAGACCCCCTGACTCTAATCTCAATGTGGTAAATCATAGGAAGGCAGAAAATTATACATCAACTGTGTACTTATCTCAATATTTTATGACATCACTGGGGCGATTTTTAAATAAGCTAAGAGTGGTACATTTTTCATAGGTGGATGGTGTTGAAATAATAATCTCACTGAGGAAATCTTTGGGTACAGCTTTTGAGTTTATAGCAACCCAGTAACATAGTGGATGAAGGCAGATAAGGACCGACATGGTCCAAGTCTGCACAGTAGAGTTGCTAGAGTATAACCTGTGGTGCAGTGCAGTGTAGTGCAAGTTAGTTTCCGCAGGTATTCAGAAGGTCCTGAGGTGGATGAAAGTGAATTTGCAGCTTTGTTATGGGTAGAACTTCTATTTCTAGGTGTTTATAATTTATAAATTTAGGGGTTTACTTTGCAACTAATTAGGTTTTTTTGAGGATACGAAAAAAATCAGTTTTTATCGGTGTTCTTGAGCCACAGGTACTATTGTGGGATATCTTTTTTGTTGGGATCAAATATGTATATCTGTGACATTCAGGACTCATCAGCACATATTAGGCACAAAAGCTGAATGGAGGACGCAAGACAAGTCAGGGGAGGTGTGAGAGAGTACCTGGGAAAACAGTGATTATTTTTGGATTTTATCCAGTAAACACCTATTTTAAATTTTTTTGCATCAGAGATGTTTTATTGGGTAAAATCTAAACTCAGAAGCCCTAATTATGGGTAGGAAATACATCTAAACCCCTCCCCCAAAAGATTCCCCTTTTGTAGGAGCAATTAAGATAGCCCTAAGATCCAGTAAGAAGCCTGCACATGGAAATACAGGTGTTGGCAGTGGCTACGAAGATGTTTGCTTCTGTGAAACAAGTCTGCCACATTAGGTCATATTTTGTTACAAGAGGACCTTTTTAGAAGATTGTAATTTGTCTTGAACCCCGCAGGGGTTAAGCAGAATACAAGTGCTAATTAAATTAAATTACTTATGGCTAACGTGACTGCACATGAAAGAAACATTCCTTGCTGACCCTAAAGAGCATAAATGACTGTATCAGCCTGCTCCCTTCAAATCGTCCTACCCAGAACGGTAATTAGGCATCTTAGACCTGGGACAAACAAGTGTATTAAAAGCCATGCGTACTGTGTTCTAGTGCGAGAGCACCACACAAGTTGTACACAAGTGTGCCATAAGCAAAGCATATGCAAATGAACGTGCACAATAGTTCTGCACTAAATGTGCAGCTGGTGCCAAACGCATGCTACTATTAATCATTTGTATAGTGCTATAATACAGTCCCTGCTCATCAGAGCTCACAATCTAATCAAGACGAAAAAACATCACAAAATGGGGGAGTAGAGTATGGTAAGACACACAAGGAGTGAACAAGAGAGTGATGAGCATCGGCACTCCACAGAAAGCTTATGCGCTAGCAGTGGCGCCAGCTGAATGCACAGAGAATTTATGCACTAGCGGCGACATATTGGTAGCAAAATCTAAAATAACAATTTATTACATTTAAAATAATTTTCAGCATGGAGTAGTAATTGTTTATCTGCATAGCGGTGGGTAAAGTTATGTGATTAACTGGTTTATGGAGGGCGCTTATATGTTTTTGTAGGCACAGTAAGGAATGGACCCCACTGCAAAGCCACCAGCAGGTAAATCAGACCAGAAAACATTTCTGTTCTCCTACACGCAGATCTGTTTTCTCCTGTATGCATCAAAGTTTCAAACACAGCTCATTGTAATGTAATTTTAACAAGTACCACGCTACTATCTGTGCACAGGTAACACTTGCGCCAGTCGCCTCTCTGCATTGTGGCATGGTGTTGGGTATACACAGATTTCACGCTAACTGTGTGCAAACAGTGCACAAATGTTTCCCCATCGGCCCCTTTGTGCTTTCCTGCACCCTCCTCCTCTCATCTTTCTTCTTGCACTCTGATCCCCAATCTTTTTCCCTTCTCTTTTCTTATGGCAGGCCCTGTGCCCGTGGCAGCAGTATTTTTTTGCAGATAGCCTCACCTCCCTGCTGCCCTCCTTCCACCTCAATGGTGCAGCAAACTTGGAAGTTGCCAAAGGTGCTGTGGCGTCACCCATTGAGTCATGCAGGGAAATGCAAGCGCGCTCCAGTCACAACAAAAATTTAGCTTCATTTCCCTCCGGTGCAGGCATTGCTTCTGTCACTTCCGACGTGGCCACTGCCAGGGAGAAAGGATGTTTCTTAGGCTGACTGGTTCTGCACATGCAATGCCCTTATTTGCAACCAGTAGACAGAAATTGATACGCTGCTGGCATTTCAGTCTCTTTATTTGCCTGTAGTCTAGTAAGTCTCTACTTCCCACTATTGTGCACTAGATTGGTGGGCTCTTGAAATAGCGGAAGTGACACAACTGCCAAGTTGAGCAAGCAGGAAGGGCTGTTTGAAGAAGTCACTTGGGGTAGCAGGATTCAGGTAGTTCATATGCTTTTAGTTAGGCCTTTTCTTCATGGTAGTTCGGAGATAGCTGGGAGCTTGTTGCAATTGCCCTGGAGAGACTGTTACCTACAACCTAGAGGGACAAGATTGAAAGGTGAAAAGGGATAGAAGGAGGGCAGGGTGTGGGTGAGTGAGTGGAGAGATTGAGAGCACGTTGAGTAAGTGGAGGATGATTGAAGGGAGAAGGTTTGATGGGGAAGCGAGTGGGAGAGGAGATAGGAGAGAGAGAGCATGTGGTGTAAATGTGATGGGCGAAGAACAAGTGAGGATGAAGATCAGGTGGGGGGATAATGAGTGGAGTGGAGAGCGAGAGCAAGTAGGGAGTGGGGGAGTGGGGGAATGTGGGAGAGGAAAGGGAGATGACTGAAAGAGCTGGTGTGGGAAGGGATGGAGAAAAAGGAAAGTGTGTGGGATTGGGGAGAGATCATGGCATTAGATGGAGTGGAAAAGGATGCATGAGAGTGTGAGGTTTCCAATAAAGCTTTCTCCCTGCAACATGCCTGGGAGTAGGTACAAAATCTGTTGCTCGAATATTTAAGTAAAATGCAAAGTGTGCCTTTGAGTCAGTTCTGACTCCTGGGTTTTCTTGGCAGTGTAACTGAAAGTAGATTGCCAGTCATTTCTTCCGAGGCAATGGAGGGTTAAGTGACTTGTCCAAGGCCACAAGGAATGCTAGTGGGACTCAAACCCTGGTTTCTTGATTACGAAGCCAGTGCTCTAACCACTAGGCTACTCTTCCACTCCCTGTTTAAATAAATGAGGCCCGATACTTAGCAAATATTTATGCAGGCAAGACCCCACAGTGAGTTTCTGAACATGGCCCTGTACCCTCATGGACTTCTCAGCCACTGTCAAGCCATAGTTGTATTTGAACCATTTTTCTACCATCCAAGAAGTATCTGGTCATTCTTACCCATCCCTAGTTCTGGCTTGGGCCCTACCCACCAGTAATTCCCTGGCCCAGTTTCTCTTTTAGGTTGGTTTTTATATTGGACTGACAATCGCCAGGAATGGATGCTGGGCTCAAAAGCCCATTACAAGGAGGGACTGGTACCAAATAAAACAAAACTACAGCGAGATCATTCGGACCTCCAAAACTGAAGTGTACCCATAGCTTTCTGTTTCGTTACAAGGCCTGAGACTTATCAGCCTCCCCTCGTATTCAGACCTAGCATGGAACTTCTTTGTTTCTTATGTACAAGATTAAGCTTGATGGACTACTGGTCTAGCACAGCATGGTATGTTTTCTGTTCTTATATACAGGTGCCAGACTCGATGGACCATTGATGTGACCCAGCACAGCATACCTTCTGTCCTTATATACAGGTGCAGACTTGATGGATCATTGGTGTGACCCACCTAGCATGGTGCATCTTCTATTCCTACTGATATTTTCTCTACTTGTTTTTCTGGGTGATATAATCCATGGCTGGCTCAGTTTGAATGGGTAGTGGCCTTAAGTTGACTTCTCCTCCACCCTGCAAGCTTTTGCCTTAAGAGCATAAAAGGTTCTCCCCTCCCTTCTCCTTATAAAAAATAGGGTCTGATTTTCAGGGGAACCAGGACATGCAAATGAACCCATGCCTTAGACCAAATACTGTCATGGATCAAATTTGCAAAACAAAGTAGCCACACTGATATTTTGAGGACATCAGGTATAAGCACTCCAGGACATGCCCCATGTCAACAATGTAATGTGTGGATTGACTGAGCGGGGATACATCCTCAGACTAAGAATATTTATAAAAATAGGCACCAGATCACCTGTGCCACATCGTTTGTCATTTATATTGAGTTCCTGTTTATAGCTACATGTGGTCAAGACTATTCGATCAGTGAAAGTGTGGTTGGGAGAACATAAAAGCCATCTGAAGGGAGAGTTGTTTGGAGAGAGACTTGTGCTTTTGCTGCTTACCATCTCTAGCAATTGCACCCCTGCAGAGACCAGCTGTAAGATTGCTCCTCCCTCCTGTAATCAGCCTCGGAGATAAAAGCTCAGTTCTCCAGGAACAAGCAGAAAGTAAGTCCTCACTTATGGGTGACGTTGGCACCGACGGAACCCGTGTGGAGCAATTCGCCAGCTTTCAAAGAAAGCCTTTGGGATTGCTGCCACGCATGCGTGGTCCTCTTCCCACCCAAGGGTGCCATCTTGCTCAATCTCCCTTTTTCTGTGGAGCCCTTCGGATGCACATCCTTGTCCCTTGGAAAAAGATTTTTCTTCTCTGGCCTTTTTTCAGGTAGCACCGGTCCTCTCCCATCCTCCCCATCGCCCCTGCTCCGGCTGTGGGCCAAGGGATTCCCTTTTTTTCCTTTTTAGTGTTTTTTCTTTTTGGACCCTTTTCGCGCCCCTTTGTCCAACCGCTGGCCTCGAGGGTCTTCGACCTCGCAGGGGCTCTTTTTGCCCCCATGGCCACCGGCTTCAAAAACTGTGATAGATGCTCCAAGAATAAGTCCTCATGGACACCCATGACTGTTGTCTGAGGTGTCTAGGGGCTGACCACAACCCAGAGCTCTGCTCGCTCTGTAAGAAAATGTCTGCTAAGGCCTTGCTAAGCCGTAAGCAGAAGTCTGATGACATTTTCCGTAAGGCAGTTCCGGGGTCCCCGGTGGTGCCTCGCCACACCGATCCACCACTTGCGGGGGTCCCCCACAGTGACTCTGCACCCCAGACGTCACTCCGATCAGGGCTTGCCTAAAGTAGAATGGCGAAAGAAGAAGACCTCAAAGTCGATGTCGCGGGCTCCAGACAAGTGCGAGCAGTCTCGCACTAGTTCCCTTATCCCTCCTCGGCGTTCCCAAGAGTCAGACAAGGAGCGGCCTTGAAAGGTACCTCGTATGGATACGGAGGCCTCCGGTGATGGTGCCCGGTCTCCTGAGGGTCGTCCCGGCGAGGACCCCCTCTCCTCCTCCACACCAGAACTGGTAACCCTGGTGTTGACGGCACAGGGACCCACTCCTGAGTGGGAGTCCCATATGCTGGCAATAGAGCACAGCTTTTTTGCCTTCCTAGCTGCCCAGCAGGCGCTTTTGCCCATCAAGGCTGGCTCGCGTCTCGAGACCGAGGGGTCCCTCGATGGGGGTCCCAAACATTGCCTTGGAAACCCCTGAGAACCACAGGCCTTGTGAGGGTCCTTGGCACCGGTCTCGCCTGCCGTCCCGTTCCTTGGGGGTGAGGTCTTCCAGAGTCAATGCCTCTAGCTCCAAGCGGGCCTCGGTCACTAGGCATGGGGATCAGCCCGACTCCAAGTCCTCCTTGGACTTCTCGGGCTGGGAATCAGACGGGGACACATCCCACAAAACACGTGCCCATAGGGACCTTCCTTCTGACCTGTTCACGCCCGCCTCGCAAAGGCATAAGAACATAAGATATGCCATACTGGGTCAGACCAAGGTCCATCAAGCCCAGTATCCTGTTTCCAACAGTGGCCAATCTAGGTCATACGTACCTAGCAGTTTCCCCAAAAGACACAGGTTCCGCAATGCTTGTACTGGGTCAAGCATTGATATCCTGGGTGCCTTCTTAATAATGGTTTATGGATCTTACCTCCAGGAACTTGTCCAAACCTTTTTTAAACCCAGCTACACTAACAGCCTTTACTACATCCTCCGGTAATAAATTCCAGAGTTTGATTACACGTTGAGTAAAAAAAGTATTTTCTTTTATTAGTCTTAAATAGTTTACCCTGTAGCTTCATTGCACGTCCCCTAGTCTTTCTATATTCTGATAAGGTAAACAATCGATCTACGTTTACCCGTTCCACTCTGTTCATTAATTTATAGACTTCTATCATATCTCCCCTCAGCCGTCTCTTTTCCAGGTTAAAGAGCCCTAACCTTTTTAGCCTTTCTTCATAGGAGTATCCTTCCATCCCCTTTACCATTTTGGTGGCTCTTCTCTGAAGCTTTTCTAATAACTCTATATCCTTTTTAAGATACGGTGACTAGAATTGCACACAATATTCAAGGTGCGGTCTCACCGTGGAACGATATAGAGGCATTATAATATCTTTTGTTTTATTTTCCATTCCTTTCCTTATGATACCTAGCATTCTATTTGCTCTCTTGGCTGCCGCTGCACACTGGGCCAAGGGTTTTAACATGTTATCCGCAATGACGCCTAAATATTTTTCCTGGGTGGTGGTTCCTAATGTGGAACCTTGCATTGTGTAATCATAGTTTGGGTTGTTCTTCCCTAGGTGCATAACTTTGCACTTGTCCACATTAAATTTCATCTGCCATTTTGAAGCTCAGTCTTCCAATTTATCAAGATCCTCTTGCAATTTTCCACAATCCTCTTGGGTTTTAAGAACTTTAAATAGTTTTGTGTCATCTGCAAATTTGATAACCTCACTCGTTATTCCACTTTCCAGGTCATTTATGAATATGTCAAAAGCAGTGGACCCAGCACAGATCCCTGGGGTACACCACTATTCACCTTTCTCCATTGGGAAAATTGGCCATTTAGCCCAACCCTCTGCTTTCTATCTTTTAACCAGTTCTTGATCCACAGTAGTACACTGCCTCCTATCCCATGACTCTTTAGTTTTGCCAAAAGTCTCTGATGAGGGACCTTGTCAAAGGCTTTCTGAAAGTCCAGATACACTATATCAACCGACTCACCTTTGTCCACCTGTTTATTCACACTTTCAAAAAAACATAACAGATTAGTAAGACAAGATCTTCCTTGTCTAAAGCCATGTTGGCTGTCTCCCATTAGGCCATGACCATCTACATGCTGAGTAATTTTATTCTTTATGATGGTTTCTACCATCTTTCCCGGTACTGACGTGAGGCTCACCGGTCTGTAGTTTCCCGGATCACCCCTGGAACCCTTTTTAAAAATTGGCGTTACATTGGCGATCCTCCAATCTTCAGGTATTAGAGATGATTTTAATGATAGTTCACAGATTACTAATAGCAGGTCTGCAATCTCACATTTCAGTTCTTTCAACACCCTTGGATGTATACCATCCGGCCCAGGTGATTTGCTACTCTTCAGTTTATCTAATAGTTGTAATACATCTTCCCGATGTATCGATATTTCCTTCAATTCTTCCGCACCTTTAAATACCACTTCAGTCATGGGTAACATCCCTACATCTTCCTCAGTAAAGACCGAAGCAAAGAATTCATTCAGTCTCTCCGCTATTGCCTTGTCGCCTCTTAGTGCCCCTTTAACTCCTCTATCATCTAAGGCGGTCACTTCCTGAATACACCTCCTTCTTGGTGTTTGTGCGGGATATGGCTCGTGCCCTCAATCTGACCACACAGACCGAGGAAGAGCTGAGTGCAGAGGAACTCGACATCTTGCAATATGAGTCTCTCACAGTCCCTGTACTGTCCATCCTGACCCGGCGGTTGCACTGCATGTGGGAAGCACCTGCCTCGGTCCCTGTTGTCAGTAAAAGACTAGATGCCATGTACAGGGTCC
The DNA here is from genome assembly GCA_033557465.1 of Ichthyophis bannanicus. NCBI lineage: Eukaryota > Metazoa > Chordata > Amphibia > Gymnophiona > Ichthyophiidae > Ichthyophis > Ichthyophis bannanicus. The sequence continues at coordinate 36,847,627 of CM066048.1, read as the reverse complement.
AGCGTAGCCTAGGATTCTGGAAGACCCAACTTCCCCATACCTCCATGGTAGTTGAATCCACGATGCGGAAGCAGAAGAGCCTGAAGTCGCACTCTTTGGTCCTGCCTGGGAGAGAATCCCGTGCCTTCGACACCCTCGGGCGCAAAGCTTACCAGGGATCCGTGCTGGCGTGCCACATCCAGGCATACCAATTGTATATGGGGATGCTCCTTCGCGACCTCGCTAAGGAGCTCAGAGGTTTCGGTGCGGGCCTCGGAGATGAACACCTCCTCAGATTTCAGACCCTTCTGAAATCGGTCACGGACTTCTCTAAATATCTTTTCGGCGCAGCATATGACGGGTTAAACGTCTTCCGCCCATGTGGCAGCGGCCGGCATCAGAGCCCAGCGTCAAGCGTGGTTCCAGTTTTCGGACATGGAACAATAGGTCCAGGAGAAGCTCTTAGATGTTCCCTACCTCGGTGAACAACTGTTCGGCAAGCCCATGGATGACAAAGAAGCTGAGATCGAGATGGAGTTCATAACCCGCACCTGTCTCTCTCGTAAAACCTCTTCTCTTCTGCGGAAGAAACAACACAGCAAGAAGCCATTTTTTCAGAAAAAGGGGCTCCCTTACCGTGGATACCCACCCTATCTGCCCGGCCCAGCGCTGACACCCAGTGGCCAGGGCAAAGGGGGAGCTCAGAGTCACTGGAAACTGAAGGGGCCCAAGACTCAACCACCAGTGCCGCCCCAGCCAGACCCAGGGTTTTGACGCCAAATTCCTAGCCCCTCGCCTCCCAACAGCACCTTCACCCATGGGAGGGCATCTGTCCCTTTTTGCCCCCGAATGGGAGGCCATTACATTGGATGCCTGTGTCCTTCAGGTAATACGCAATGGTTATCATCTTTGTCTGGACAGACTCCCTCCTCCCTTCTCCTCAGCAGAGCCTACTCGGCTTCCCTTGCAACAGGCTTGCTTGCAGCAAGATCTGAACAACCTCCTCGGTCAGCAGGCAGTCGAGAGAGTTCTGCCGAAACTCCAAGGTCGGGGGTTTTACTCCCGGTACTTCCTCGTTCTGAAGAGGACGGGGGGCCTGCACCCCATCCTTGATTTCAGGAATCTAAACAAATTTCTGGTGTGGGAGAAGTTCAGAATGCTATCGCTTGGCGTCCTGCTGCTCTTCCTCTAGCAGGGCGATTGGCTATGCTCCTTGGATCGCAGAGACACTTATGCTCACATTCCTGTTCACCCCAAGCACAGGAAGTACCTGTGTTTCAGGGTGCAAGGGGAGCACTTCCAATACAAAGTGCTCCCCTTCGGGCTCGCATCTGCCCCGCGAGTCTTTACAAAATGCCTGTCAGTGGCCGCAGCCCACCTCCGGCTACAGGGCATATCAGTCTACCCTTACCTGGACGACTGGTTCATCACAGGCACATTGGCAGAGGAGGCTCGCCTTGGCATCGCAAACGGTCCTCCTCGAGCGCTTTGGTTTCCTGATCAACTACTCCAAGTCCCACCTCGAGCATATGAAGAAAGGCTAAAAAGGTTAGGGCTCTTTAACCTGGAAAAGAGATGGCTGAGGGGAGATATGATAGAAGTCTATAAATTAATGAACGGAGTGGAACGGGTAAACGTAGATCGATTGTTTACCTTATCAGAATATAGAAAGACTAGGGGACATGCAATGAAGCTGCATGGTAAACTATTTAAGACTAATAAAAGAAAATACTTTTTTCACTCAACGTGTAATCAAACTCTGGAATTTGTTACCGGAGGATGTAGTAAAGGCTGTTAGTGTAGCTGGGTTTAAAAAAGGTTTGGACAAGTTCCTGGAGGAAAGGTCCATAAACCATTATTAAGAAGGGACCCAGGATATCAATGCTTGACCCAGTACAAGCATTGTGGAACCTGTGTCTCTTGGGGAAACTGCTAGGTACATATGACCTAGATTTGGCCACTGTTGGAAACAGAATACTGGGCTTGATGGACCTTGGTCTGACCCAGTATGGCATATCTTATGTTCTTATGAGCCAGTGCAGACCCTGGAGTTCATCAGCGCTCTTCTCGATACGGGACGAGCGACCGCTTTCCTCCCTCGAGCGCATGTGGATCGGCTCCCCACCCTGGCCGCTGATGCCCAAAGCCGGTCCAAGGTCTTGGTGTGGGCCATGTTGTGCTTCCTGGGGCTCATGGCCTCAACCATCCATATTGTCCCCCACACTTGCATGCACATGTGAGCAGCCCAATGGTGCCTCAGAACGTAATGGGCCCAAGCTTCAGGCCACCTCTGGGATCCCATCTAAGTCTCCCACAGCCTCGCCAGTTCCCTGGATTAGTGGCAGAAACCCCAAAGCCTCTTTCGGGAGCATGCCCTTCCAGACTCGGCAACATGAGCTCATCTTGATGACAGATGCCTCACTGTTGGAATGGGCAGCTCACTGGGGCAACCTCCGTACCCTAGGGGCGGTGGTCACCTGAGGAATCTCAGCAACAGATCAACCTGCTCAAGCTTTGAGCGGTCCTGCTGGCCCTGAAGGTCTTCGAGTACCACCTGCGAGGCAAGTTGGTGCAGTGCAGACCAACAACAAGGTTGGAATGTTCTACATCAACAAGGAGGTGGGTACGGGCTCCCGCCTCCTCTGTCAGGAGGCAGTCCTTATCTGCTCCTTTGCCGTACACCGGGGCATGACCTCCGCAGGCTAAACAAGTTCCTGGTGCAGGAAAAATTCAAGCTGGTATCTCTTGGCGTGCTGCTGCCCTTCCTCCAGCAGGGAGACTGGCTATGCTCCTTGGATCTAAAGGACGCTTACGCACATAATCTGATCCACCCTCAACACAGGCAGTACCTGCATTTCAGGGTGCAGGGAGAGCACTTCCAGTACAGGGCGCTCCCCTTCGGCCTTGCATCCACCCCACGGGTCTTCACGAAGTGTCTCGTCATGGCCACCGCTCACCTTCGGCACCGGAGCATAGCGGTGTTTCCCTACCTCGATGACTGGCTCGTTACGGGCTCCTCCGTCGAGGAGGCCCAGCAAGTGATGTCGCGCACTGTCCTCTTGGAGAGTTTTGGGTTCTTGGTCAACTACCCAAAGTCTCACCTCGAGCCAACACAGGCTCTCGAGTTCATCAGGGCATGCCACGATACTCGGCAGGCCAAGGCCTTCTTGCCAGTGGACCGCTCCACCTGCCTGTCCAGAACGCTCACCATATCACTGCTCGATCCAGGCTACGTCTACTGGGCCACATGGCCTCGATCGTGAATGTGGTTCCTCACTGCCGCCTGCACATGCGGACGGCTCAGTGGTGTCTCAGTACCCATTGGAGCCAGTCCCTTGGACACCTCAGGGACCCTGTCAGGGTTCTTCCCGACCTCCGCTTGTCCCTGAACTGGTGGCAAAACCCCCGCAACCTCCTGCGGGGATCTCCCTTCAGTCCCCACAGCACAATGTGGTACTGACCACGGATGCTTCCCTGCTAGGATGGGGAGCTCATTGCGGGTCTCTCTGCACTCAGGGACAGTGGTTGCTGGTGGAGGCTCAACAGCAGATAAACCTGCTTGAGCTCCGGGCCATCCGGTGGGCCCTGAGGGCCTTCGAGAATGTTCTCAGCAGGAAGTCGGTTCTGGTGCTGACCGACAACCGGGTAGCAATGTTCTATATCAACAAAGAGGGGGGCACGGGGTCGCGCTCCCTCTGCAGGGAAGCAGTCCTCATCTGCTCTTTTGCCCCCCCGGCGGAGGATGTCCCTCAAGGTGACGTACCTCCTGGGTCAGGAGAATGGCCTGGCGGACAGGCTCAGCAGAATCCTTCGCCCCCACGAGTGGTGCCTCGATCCCAAAGTGGCAGGCCGGCTGTTCCTACGTTGGGGCATCGCAGCGATGGATCTCTTTGCCAGCCCTCAGAACACACAACTCCCCTGCTTCTGCAGCCCGATGCCACACCCGGGCAGGGAGAGCCCCGATGCATTTCTCCTAGACTGGTCCTCCAGTCTCTTATATGCATTCCCTCCTTTTCCCCTCATTGTGAGGACTCTGTTCAAGGCCCAATGGGATGGGGCATCGCTAATTCTCTGGCCCCCTCGTGGCCTCAGCAGCCTTGGTTCCCACTCCTGCTCTGGCTGTCGTCGGAGCCTCTGATCCCCCTGGGCTCTGCCAGGGACTTGCTGACGCAGGAGGAAGGTCGGGTACTACACCCGAATCTACCCTCCCTATCCCTCACAGCCTGGCGGCTGAATGGGTCTCTCTAGCCCCCTTAGCCCTTCCGGAGGAGGTCGAGGATATCCTCCTTGCCTCGAGGAAGGACTCCACTTAGCGAGCTTACGCCTTTAAGTGGAAGCGCTTCTCAGTCTGGTGTTCAGAGCACCAGATCGACCCCTTCTCATGCCCGGTTCGTTGGGTTCTCCAGTACCTCCTCCACCTCTCGAGGGAAGGGCTGAAATCAAATTCTGTTAGAGTTCATCTGAGCGCCATATCGGCTAATCATCTCCCTATTGAGGGAAAGCCTCTCTCGGGGCAACCACTAGTCTCCCGCTTCATGCAGGGCCTTCTGTTATCCAAGCCTCCCATCCGTCCCCTGCCAGCTTAATGGGACTTGAATGTGGTGCTCACGCAGCTTACTCATCCACCCTTCGAGCTGATGGCGAGGTGTTCGCTCTGGCATTTGTCCTGGAAGGTGGCCTTCCTGATGGCACTGACCTCGGCTCACTGAGTCAGTGAGCTTCAGGCACTCATGGCTGGCGCCCCTTACACCAGGTTTTATCGGAACAGGGTGGTCCTCCGGACGCATCCTAAGTTCTTACCCATTGTCGTGTCGGCCTTTCATCTCAACCAAGAGATAGTGCTCCCGACCTTTTTTCCGAGGCCCCACGCCGATCAGGCGTCGGCAACTCTCCACATCCTTGACTGCAAGCGAGCCCTCGCCTTCTACTTGCAGCATACCCAGACTCATCACAAGTCTGACCTGCTCTTCGTGACCTATGATCCCAATAGGCAGGGACAAGCAGTCATCAAGCGCACCCTCTCTATTTGGGTGGCAGACTGCATCGCGTTCGCTCATGCAAAGGCGGGCGTCCCTCTGGATCGTCGAGTCACTGCACATGGGGTCCAAGCCAAAGTGGCCTCGGTGGCCTCGCTACGCTCCGTGCCCATGATGAACATCTGCCAGGCGGCAACCTGGTCTTCTACGAATACCTTTGCTGTCCACTACTGCCTGGAGAGGGAGCCCCATTGGGACAGCGCCTTCGGCCAGGCTGTACTCCGTAATCTGTTCAGGGTATAAGCAACTCCTGCCCTTCGACCCTTCTTCACGGCTACCGGGGTTTTCGCCCCGAGGACCCGAGGACTCGGGCTCCTTTGGTCTTCGGCTTCTGCTTACAGCCTCGCAGAGGCGTTTTTTGGTTACAGGTTCGGTAGCCTGTAGCTAGGGAGTCCCATAAGTGAGGACTGACTTCCTGCTTGTTCGTGGAGAAAGCGTAGTTACTCGCCTGTAACAGGTGTTCTCCAGGGACAGCAGGAATCGGTCCTCACTACCCTCCTGCCTCCCCTGATGAGTTGCTGAATTTTTGTCCTTCCCTTGCCATCTGCTTGGTAGGGTTCGAGCTAAGGGACCTGACTGAGCAAGATGGCACCCTTGGACGGGAAGAAGACCATACGTGTGGTAGTAATCCCAAAGGCTTTTTTTTTTTAAATTCTTTATTTATAGAATATTTCAAAAATACAGAGAAATTATTACAAGTACAATAGCCATACTATTATACAGCTCAAAAAACATAGAGAAAAAAAACACTAGTCCACATCAAGGAGGTGCTTTCAAATTTAAACCTTAAGAAATCCCTAAATGGTCCCTGAAATAACTCTAAAAAATCCATTTTACTTGTCGATGAACCCAGGAAATATATAAGGCAAAACTAAACTACCATTAAGTCTTACTGTCTAAAAATGCAATCAACTCATCAACTGCTGAGAATATATATCTTTTCCTCTGATACACAATATGACATTTACAAGGAAATTTTAGGTAAAACAACGCGCCCAGAGCCAAAGCCCATGGGCGAATTTCCAAAAAAGATTTACGTCGCCTCTGAGTCTCCCTAGAGACATCCGGGAACATTTGCATTGTTTGACCACAAAACTTCTCATTCTTTTTTGAAAAATAAGCACACAAAACCCTATCCTTGTCCATCTCTAATACAAAATTTACCAAAAGGGTGGCTCTGGAAGATATAACATCATTATCTGATTCAATAAATTCTGAAATATCCAGAGGAGAGGCTTTCTTTGAAAGCTGGGGAATTGCTCCGCGCAGGCTCCATCAGTGCCGACGTCACCCATAAGTGAGGACTGATTCCTGCTGTCTCTGGAGAACACCTGATACAGGTGAGTAACTACACTTTTTCCATTTTGAAAATTTTCTTCGGGACAAATCAGTGGGTTAATATGGGTACTTGGGGATTTGTGTATACTATTGACTCTTATCCTGTTTTTGACTGGGGTAGTTCTAGGTATTAATACATTTGTTCTCTTCTGCTTCTCTCCCATGATAGGGGTTAGAGCATCTCTTGCTGTTGGTTTTTTTTGTGCATATTTTCCTAATTTCTAATGGTAGCAGGTTATGCTTTTCTTATATACATTGTGTATTCATTTTGGTTAAAATCTTAATAAAAAAAAAGCCATATGAAGACTCACACTATTGATAGCTCTGATTGTGGAACATTGTGTATTGAACAATAATCTGTTAACAAATTTGGTGTGGACCATCATTGGCCATATGCCTTGGTCTCCACAGGGTGGAGATCGGAGTGCTGAACTATCCTAATTTTTCTGTGTTGTAAATTGAGAGTGGAGGTACTATGCCCACATAGTGATTCTCCTGCCCCTGAAGAAGGAAGCAAAACCTTGCAGCCGTGTTCAGGTTGGGCCGAAGAAGTGAATTGAGCTGTTATTAAGCAGGGATATGTCCAGTATAATTGGCTGTGGACAATGTTGACGGTGAAGTTCGTCAATGAGTCCAGATAAAAACATGTATTTTTGAGCCTGAATTCTCTGCATTTGCAACTGTTTTGTTTGTTTATTTATTTATTTAATGATTTTTTTTAATAGCGGTTTACATTTCAACTCAAATTAGAACAGGAAGCTTAACATGGAGGCTAACAATGTAATTTACATTATAACAGGGAGCTTAACTTGGAGGCTAACAGTATAACATCTATTTTATCACAGAGAACAACTAGTAGTGTATAGTAACATAGTATATGACGGCAGATAAAGACCAGCATGGTCCATCTAGTCTGCCCAGCAAGGTGGCAAGAGTAGTTGTGTCCACTGCTCCGTGCAGGTCACCCCTCCCCATGCCATTGTTTAGGGGTGTACCCACTGCTCTGTGCAGGTCACCTCTACTTGTTGAGATATCAGAGACAGTTAAGTTTATTTTGATTTTATCCTGTTTCTATAAAGGGATTTACTGTACCTGTCCCATGCCATTTTGAATTCTGTCTCTGTATTTGCCCCCACCACTTCCATCGGGAGGGCATTCCAAACATCCACCACCCTTTCAGTGAAAAAGTATTTCCTGACATTGCCTTTCAGTTTACCCCCTTGCAGCTTCATGTTATGCCCTCTAGTTTTACAGCTTCCCTGTCTTTGGAAGAGGTTTGTTTGTTCATTATTACTCTTCCAGTATTTAAAGGTCTCTGTCATCTCTCCCCTGTCCCTCCTTTCCTCCAGAGTGTACATATTTAGGTCTTCAAGTCTCTTCTCATAAGTCTTGTGACACAAGCTGCCAATCATTTTGGTTGCTTTTCTCTGAACTGCTTCCAGTCTTTTTATATCCTTTGCGAGATATGGTCTCCAAAACAGAACACAGTATTCGAAGTGAGGCCTCACCAGCAGCTTGTACAGTGGCATTAATACTGCTTCCTTTCTGCTGGTAATTCCTCTCTGTATGCAACCCAGCATCCTTCTGGCTTTTGCCACCACCTTGTCACACTATTTCGCCACCTTGAGATCGTCAGAAACGATCACTTTCAGGTCCTTCTCCTGGTCCGTGCACACCAACTTATTGCCCCCTATCTCATACAATTCCCTTGGATTTCTGCATCTCAACTGCATGACACTGCACTTCTTCACATTAAATCTTAACTGTCAAGCATTAGACCGTTCTTCCAGCTTTCACACATCTTTCCTCATGTTATCCACTCCCTGAGGGAAGTCCACTCTGTTGCAAATTTCCATGTCATCTACAAAAAAAACAGACTTTTCCATTCAGTCCTTTAGCAATATCACTCACAAATACATTGAACAGTACTGGCCCCAGGACCGATCCCTGGGGCACGCCATTAATCACCTTCCTTTCATCTTAGTGAGCACTGTTTACTATCACCTTCTGTCGTCTGTCAGTCACCCCAATTTCTGATTCAGTTCACCACCTTGGGACCCATCCCCAGACTGGTCTATTTATTGATAAGCCTCCTATGAGGAACACTATCAAAGGCTTTGCTTAAATCTAGGTAGATCACATCCATTGCATGCCCTTGATCTAGTTCTCTGGTCACCCAGTCAAATAACTCAATCAGATTTGTTTGGCAAGATCGTCCTTTGGTAAAATGTTGCCTTGAATTATGCAATCTATTGGTTTTGAGAAAGTCCACTATTTGCTCTTTCAGGAGCGCCTCCATTACTTTTCCTGCCATCGAGGTAAGGCTTACTGCCCTGTAGTTTGCCACTTCTTCCCTGTTACCACTTTTGTGAAGAGGTACCACATTGGCCCTTTTCCAGTCCTGATCTATTAAAAACATCCTTTAAAGGCCCTGCAAGAACCTCTCTGAGCTCTTTCAGTATCCTGGGATGTATTTCATTCGATCCCATGGCTTTGTCCACTTTCAGTTTTGCAAGCTGTTCAAACACATCATCTTCTGTGAATTGTATAGTATCTTTTCCATTTGTATATTTGTCAATCACAGGTCGTCCTTCTCCAAGATTTTCTTTAGTAAAAACAGAAGTATTTGTTTAGCATTTTCGCTTTTTCAACGTCACTTTCCACAATTCCATTTTCAGCACTTTTGAATCTTGCAGTTTCATCTCTGATCTTCCTCTTCTCCCGAATATGCCTGAAAAATGTTTTATCACCATGCTTTAGATCTTTAGCCATCTTTTCTTCTGCCTTTGATTTTGCTATCCTTATTTCTCTTGTTGTCTCTTTTAGCTTTATCCTGTTTGCAAACTTATGAATTTTGTGAAAGCTATGCTTTTTGCCTTTATTTGTGCAGGCACTCCTTTAGAAAGACAAATAGGCTTCCTTTCCCTCTTGTTTTTATTTACTTTCCTTACATATGTATCTGTTGCCCCTTTTATTGCCTCCTTTAGTTTAGCCTACTACACTTCCACTTCCCTTATCCCCTCCCACCCTGCCAACTCCTCCTTCAGGCACTTGGCCATCTTCCTAGTCAGCGTTTTTGAAGTCTAGGACTTTGAGCTTGCTGTGAAGGGAACTCTGCCTTGGCTTTTATCTCAAACCACACCGTGTGATGATCACTGCTGATCAACTGGGCACCCACCCAGACATTCAACACACTTTCTCCGTTGATGAATACTAAATCCAGCTTTGAACTTTCCCTGGTCAGTTCCATCACCATTTGTCTAAGCAGTGCATCTTGGAAGGCATCTACAATTTTTTTTTACTTCTTTCCAGATTTACAGAAGGAAAACTCCAATCCATATCAGGTAGATTAAAGTCACTCAATATGATTACTTCCCCCTTCATGGCTACCTTTGTAATATCAATAATCAGTTCGCTATCTATTTCTTTGGTTTGAGTTGGAGGCCAGTAGAATACACCAGTATGGATGACAGGGCCATCTCCTCTTTCCAACACAATCCACAGCGCTTCTTCTTTTCTCCACGTCCCCTGCATTTCAGCAGCTTTAATATTGCTTTTTTGACATATAGGGCTACTCCCCCTCCTTTTCTACCCTGTCTGTCTCTTCTAAATAGATTATAGCCAGCTATGGCTATATCCCATTCATGCGACTTGTTAAACCATGTTTCTGTAATGGCCACAATGTTCAAGTCCATTTCCACCATTAGGGCTTCCACGTCAGGAACTTTGTTGGCTAGGCTTTGAGCATTTATGTTCATTGCTTACTAACATTTGTTGACTGGCTTGCCTGTATTTTGCATGGATTTTGTTCTACACGCCCCTTCTCACTTGCCATTGATGTGTGGTTTAAAAGTCTGGCTGTTTCCAGTGTTATTATGCTTTTGTTGGAAGTGGCATCCTGAACTTGGCCTTCTCCATCTGTCACCCCCTTTCCCTAGTTTAAATGCCTGTTCACATACTGCCTGAAGTTTTCACTTAAGATACTTTTCCCTGCGACAGAGAGAGTCCATCAGCACAGTATTGTCTCTTCTTGATCCATCTGTTTCCCCAGTCGTCTATATATCTAAATCCTTCTTGTTTGCACCAGCTTTGGAGCCATGTATTAAAGTTGTTTATGCGATGCAGCCTTTCTGCCCCCGTACCAAGAGCAGGTAGAACATCTGAGAATGCTATAGTGTTAACAATGGGCTTGATTTTCTCTCCCAGAGTTGGAAGTGCCTTTGAACTGCAGAGGCACTGTTTCTAGCCAGGTCATTGTACCCAAGTGGATGACAATGTCAATTTTGGAGTGTTCACTTTCTGCACTAACTATTCCGACCATTTGGTTCATATTCCTGCTGGCTGAAGAGCCTGGGAGGCATTTGCCCATCCTCTCTTCTTGGAACTGTGTTCCCAAGTTGGTGCCTCTGATGATGGAATCTCCAAGTAGTAGTATTTTTTTGTTTTGTGATTTTTTTTCTTCATATTTGGTGCATTATCAGTAGATTGGGTATTGACTTTCTCATTTAAGGGCACTTCAGTTTCCATGGATTGGACACCCTCATTTTCCAAGGCAGAGAAGGCATTATGCAGGGATATCTCTTGATGTGGAGGGTGTCTCCGTGTTACAGGTCGCAACCTATCAGACTGTGATCCATTTATGCCTGGACTGTTTGATTCTTTGTGGAAGTGGTGGTGGATTTTGTTTAGTTTGTACCCTAGAAGAGGTACAAATTGCAGCTAATTCTTCCCATAGTAGAGTCAATTCTTTATGCACAGCAGCTAACTTGAGGCATATAGGGCAAGCTCTTAGGCTCCAAATGATTCTTCTTAATCACAACATGCTGATTAAGACTGTTATAAAGCGGTCCTAGAAGAAAGAGAAAAGGTGGGTGTAATATCTAATTAAAGGACAGATGTCAATGTATATGATGACTATATAGGCATTGCAACTCTGGGGCAGGGCGGGTGGGGTAAGGGATAGGGTGGGTGGGAAGTTAAGTGTCCCTGGCCAGTAGATTCCAATCAGCCGCACACCCAGCCACATGATGTTCGAATTTTCCATACAATCAGATTCGGTTGCCATTATGTCAGACCATAATGATCTGTGAAGAGATATGTTTTTAATGCTTTTTGAAAGTCCCATAAGTCTTTTATGTCTCTCACGTTTTCTGGGAGGACATTCCATATTGTTGGTGCGTATATGGTGAATACTCTGTTGCAGGTTATTTATTTATTTAACATTTTTTATATACCGCTTTTCAGTCTTATCAAAGCGGTTTACAGTGAAACAGAACAAGTATTGTTGGTATGCACGGTTGATATGCACGGTTGGTATGCATGGTTGGTATGCACGGTTCAGGAGAAAGACCTTGGTGTGATTATCTCTGATGATCTCAATGTGGCAAAACAGTGCGACAAGGCGGTGGCAAAAGCCAGGAGGATGTTGGGCTGCATTCAAAGAGGGATTACCAGCAGAAAGGAAGAGGTACTTATGCCACTGTACAAGTCACTGGTGAGGCCTCACTTGGAATACTGTGTTCAGTTTTGGAGGCCATATCTTGCAAAAGATGTAAAAAGACTGGAAACTGTTCAGAGAAAGGCGACCAAAATGATTTGGAGCCTGTGTCAGAAGCCTTATGAGAAGAGACTTGAAGACCTAAATATGTACACTTTGGAGGAGAGGAGGGACAGGGGAGATATGATTCAGACCTTTAAATACTTAAAGAGAAATGATGAACAAACAAACCTCTTCCAAAGACGGGGAAGCTGTAAAACTAGAGGGCATAACATGAAGCTGCAAGGTGGTAAATTGAAAGGCAATGTCAGGAAATATTTCTTCACTGAAAGGGTGGTGGATGCTTGGAATGCCCTCCCGATGGAAGTGGTGAGGGCAAACACGGTGATGGAATTCAAAACGGCATGGGACAAACACAGTGGATCCCTTTACAGCAACAGGATAAAAGCAAAATAAACAGTACCATCTAACTTCTGAACTATCTAGCATCTGAACAAATAAGGGTGTCCTACATGGAGTGGTGGGTTCACCCCTAAACAGAAACAAAAACATGGGGAGGGGTGGCCTGCACAGAGCGACAGGTGCACCTACTCTTGCCATCTTGCTGGGCAGACTAGATGGACCATGCTGGTCTTTATCTGCCATCACTTACTATGTTACTATGTATGTTACTATGTATTACATGGAACGGTATAATGAACTATTTACATTTAACTGTTTACAATGTTACAACTATTTACATTAGATTGGAACTTAGTTTGAGCGACGTCTTGTTGGGAGGGGACAGTTGAGCAGGGATTGACTGGTTATACTTTTTATTTATTTATTTATTTATTTAACATTTCTTATATACCGCCTTTCATGATATCAAGGTGGTTTTACATTGAACAAACTGAAATTACATTGAACAGGTCATTATAACTTGGAGATAACTATTTTACAGGGAACATGGGCTATGGAGGGTTAAGTGGCTTGCCCAAGACCACAAGGAGCACCTGTGGGACTAGAAATCCCAGTCCTTCCGGCCCAAGGTTGCTGTCCTCTAGTGGGATTTGAACCCCCGACCCTCTGGCCTGAAGTACCTTGCCCCAACCACTAGGCCACTCCTCCACTAATTTTTATTTGTGTTTGGGATGAGAAGCAGATTTTTGTGGATGGCTCTTTTTATTCTGTTCTCTGGGTCCTTTCTTATTAGTGTCTGGAGTATATCCTGGGATAGTTTAGGATTTTAAACGTGCTAAGTAGAATTTTGAATGTGGTGCACAGTGGATTAGGAGACAGTGAAGCTGCATCAGAGTTGGCATTATGTGCCTGTGTCTTGTGGTTTCTCTGATTATTCTTGGTGCCGTATTTTGGGCCATCTGGTGTTGGGAGTGTTATGTGTTTTGGAAGACCTTGATAAATTATATTATAGTAGTCCAGGATAGGTATTATTATTGCCTGACATACTGTCCTGAAGTCATTATTGCTGCGAAGAGGTTTGAGTTTTTGTAAAGTTCTCATTTTATGGTACGCTGTTTTAATTGTTTTGTTTATGTGTGTTTGGACGCGTGGAGGCTTATTCACAACTGGAAGTCCAGCCTCTTGTGTGGCCGGGCAGAATCGGGCAAACAATAGTAGACCCGATTCTGATCCCGAGGGGCGTCTAGCCACCGCAGGATCAGAATCTGGTCTACCGGCCTGGATGTGCAGACCGGCCTTGATTCTGATCGACTGCATGCCCAGCCGTATACTTGGCTAACTCAGCCTGACTCCTTAATCGATCTGCAGTGCCATGGCATCACGTTGCAATGGCACCGCAGCTCCGTAATGGCAATGGCAATGTGACGTCATGGCACTGCGGCTACATTAAGGAGCCAGGCTGAGTTATCCAGGTATGCAGCTGGGCATGTGGCCAATCACATCCAGGCTGGTAGACCAGATTCTGATCCTGTGGTGATTAGACGTCCCGCAAACACCGCCTGCCACCAAAATTATCCTTTCCCCACAGCCAGACCCCCGATCCGGCCTCCCGTGGCCAGGGTCCGGCTGCGGGGAAACTCCTCCTCACCTCCCTGCTTTGTCCTTGCTGGCTGCCACTGCTACCCCATGTCCAGGGGGACCTAATCCACCTCTGAGGTGGAATAAGTCCCCTGTCTAACTGGCATACCCCGGACGTACAGGCCGATCTCAGAATCAGGGCCTGTACATCCAGGGTGATGACCCACCCACACATCGCCCTCGCTCCACCTTCTGCCCGCCCCTCCTGTCCCCATTTAAGGCTCCCCATACAACTCCTCTGTTTATAAAAGGAGCCTTGCATGGGGACGGCACAGTGCATGATATCGTTGCCTCCATACAGTTTGTTAGCTGTGAGTGCTCGGAATGCACTGTGTTAGAAGGGTGCGTAAATCATATTATCATCCACGTAGATACTGTATTGGATGTTGTGATCCTTTATTATAGCACATAGGGGCTGTAAATATATATTGAATAGGGTTAATGAAAGAGATGAGCCCTTCAGTATTCCTTGGGTCTGAGTAATAGTCCTTGATATTTTTGTTCCACATTTGACTTGCTGTTTTCTGTTTGTTAAGTAGAAGATGAACCATCTAAGGATAGTGCCACAGAGTCCTATTTCTTAGAGTCTTTTAGCATGTTTAGATGGTTAACTGTGTCGAACACTGCTTTGATATCAATGAAGATTAGCATGAATCTTTGCCACGGATTATCTGTGCCTCTAATTTAAAAGTGTTGAGAAGTGATGTGAAGAGTATTACCACACTATGTTTGGGTTTGAAGCCATGCTGGTACTGATCTAGTGGTGCGTATTGGTCCAGAAGGTCTAGAAGTTGTTGTTGCACTGCTTTTTCAATTACTTTTGCTATGAATGGCAGGTGGGAAATGGGTTTGTATGCACTTGATTCCATGGGGTCAAGATTGGTGTTCTTTAATATTGGTCTAATAGATGCTAATTTTAGTTTGTCGTGCATATAACCCTGTGTAAGTGATAGCTGTGTGATGTTATACAGGATCGGTCCTAGTTCCTTTCTTGCTAGCTTGATTCATGAGACTGGACATGGATCTAGGGGGGAGGTGGTTGTGTTTATATTGTCTATGATGTTGTTTAGTTGTGCAGTAGGTATTTAGAATATGTCCCAGTTTCATATTGTTTTGTGTGTATGTTGTCTAGTTGTTTAGGGGTATCTCTTGTTGTTTGTTTGTATTTTGATTCCAAATAATCTGCTATATCTTGTTGGTTAATCCTTTCCAATTCTGACCCTTGATTGGATTCTTTTATGAATATATGTACTATTTCAAATAGCTCTGTTGGTTTGTTGAGGGATTTAGTTATTAAATTTGTGTGGTATTGTTGGGTTTAGGGCAGGGCTCAGCCCTTTTCTTACTGTCTATCCTCTCTTTGGATATTTCTATTAAACATTCTCCCTAACTGTCCCTCTTTCTTTAATATGTAAACCTGGTGTTTTCACTGTTTGGGGACACTTTAATTACAGGAAAGATCCTGTTAATAATTTCACTTTTATCGATATAAAAAATTGAACCTCTTTATTTGCAGAGGAGTTGATAATAATAACTTCGCCTCTTTTTACTTTTTTTCTCTCCTCTTTTTTTTTCTTTCAAAACTTCTTTATTTACAGAGGGACGAAGGTACAAAATCCAGGATTTACACAAACACGCAATCTTTACGCTTCATCCAAACCCAGCCAATCCCCTCGCGGGGGTATGGAAACGTGGATAGGGACACACACTTGCTTCGTATCAATGATACGTACAGTCTCAAGCATACACCAATCAATCCGGGAATTACAAAGACCTAATGTCTGGACAAAACTTTCTTTCCCTAATATTTACAACTGAATCCAAAACACAAACACTTTCTACATAACAGAACATAGCTTATATACAGGTGTGAATTCACTACTCACCCACTAGCTAAACAGGAAACAAAATACTAGGATATCCAAGCGCAGTACCAGTTTTCTCTCGTCCAGGACGGCATCCGCATCCCCTGAACCAGCAGGAAGTATCTCGCGTTCCCTCGTGGAACAATATTCTTTTTTTCTCTCATCACTAGGACGGTAACCTTGTTTTCTCTCGTCTAGACGGTAAGCTCATCCCCTGTTTCCTTAATTTAACATGGTGTAACCTGACTCTCTGACAAAACGCAGCCAAAAGCGCAGTCAGAGGAAACGCTGGACAATTTGGAATTTAGGAGCGTATTGCTCGGGCCCCTGTGTCCCTCTAGGGCCCCTCGGGTCCCTGTTCAGGCGCCAATTTGTAGGCAGGGTCAGACCTACAAAAGGATCCCTAAATTTTCATCAAGATTGCCTGAGTACATGGGAGCCGTACACCAGGATTTAAAAGCACAGTCATTTGTCAGCAAAATTCCTTTATTCAGTACATGCAAAAACTGAAAGCACAGATACACAAGTGTCTGTCTGAGGGACCCAGGTGCGGACAGCATTCTTAACCTCCAATACAGTGGTGGGGGCAAGAAGGCTGCTCGTTGAAGCTGTATAGGCACTCTCTTATATACATTCTCTGTCCCAGTGAATTCTGCTTGAATTACTGACGTCATTGGCCAAACTTGCAAAAAACCAGCAAAACCTGCTAAGTCAGAGAACTTCGGCCAGTGAGACCCCACCTATGTTTATCACCAAGCAACAGATAAACGACCGTTGGTATTTCAAGGTTTGCCTAAGGTCAGCTTATCAGAATCCCCCCTGTACACGCCTTTCCCTTTCTTGGAATTTCATCTTCTGGCACTTGCCTGTTATCTTCAGGGCCCAGAGATTGTATGTTAAAGGTCTTTGCTTCCAGCATGGCCTGTATTTGGTTAGCCTGTATTTCTTTGGGCCTGTACACTCTGCACGTTCCCGTCCAAAGTGTCTAGTTCCCCGGGCTTTCTCATACAAGGCCACAAAATACTCTGATTCACTAGCCTCCACATGCATGTCTTCTTATCAGGGGCGGCCCAAGGAGGGTGCGGGGCCATGTGCAGAGACTCGGTGCGGGGCCTCATTTGCATAATGGGGCTCATTTGCATAAATATTTGCATAATGTTACCATACACTAACTTTTAGTAAACATGCCTCTTAATGAGTGTATGGATAAAGAAAGACTAAAAGATTTCTACATTACTATAATCCAGTGCCAACCGTCAGGCACATTAGGAACTACTACAAACACTGCCCATTTAGAACCCATTCTAAATCCTGAATCTCGTATGTCTCCCACATATATAACCAACAGACTTATAGAAACATTCACACATACATATTTTTGTTGGAACTCACACTTTGAAGGACAATCCTTCTCGTGGCGTGCTGTTCCCTTTTATTCTTTATATAGGGACGCAACCCTAACATGCGTTCAAAGGGGATATCTATCCCTCAACATCAACCAGTTAACATTCTTTCATTCAGTAAAAACCATCTTAGAAGCCACTTATCTGAATGGAGACTTTCCACAGTTCATAGGCAACTCGGCGTCTTCCCCAGCTCATAGATAGACTCTATTCAAGTAGCAACCATACGAGAGTCTGAAAATGACAGAAAATGAGGGGAGACTCTCGTATGGTTGCTACTTGAATAAGTCTCAGAAGTCATAACGGATGACCTTCCCTGTTGGTTACATTGATTTGGAGGTGTTGGGTTTTACCCGGTATCGGCGGCTGATAAAGGGACTTCTCCATTTACCATCAGGAGTGGACGTTGAGTCTATCTATGAGCTGGGGAAGACGCCGAGTTGCCTATGAACTGTGGAAAGTCTCCGTTCAGATAAGTGGCTTCTAAGAGGGTTTTTCCTGAATGAAAGAATGTTAACTGGTTGATGTTGAGGGGTAGATATCCCCTTTGAACGCATGCTAGGGTTGCGTCCCTATATAAAGAATAAAAGGGAACAGCACGCTACGAGAAGGATTGTCCTTCAAGGTGTGAGTTCCAATAAAAATATGTATGTGTGAATGTTTCTCTAAGTCTGTTGGTCATTTAGAACCCATAGCAAACCCGCCGTATCATAACAGCCCTACCAGGACTCACAAAGCACCAGACCCTACCTATCAAAAGGCAACACTGCAAATATTAAACCAATACATTTCAGAGAATAACAATACATGACCTACTGGGGAAAGAGAACAAGTGGCAATGTCAAATAGGAATTACATAAACAGAATACCTCAGCTCAGTTACACATGCAGAATATAGACCATCACCAAACAAGAAATCACAATTTAGAAACAGGAAGATAATAATTAAAATGGGAACCCCAGAAGCCAACTTAGAATGTACAGCAACACTGTAGAAATACAACTATAAATTAATTTCCTCTTGTACTAAACAAAGCATAGACGTTAATGATGCACATTTCCCAGAGCTGACATATTCCAGTTAATAAATTCAAAATAAAGAGATATTTTTCTACCTTTTGTGCATTTTTCTTTTCAGTTGCAATTGCTCCAGCCACTTTCTTCTGGTTTCTTTGTGTCTTCTGTTAACTCTCCATCATCTGCTGTCCATCTGTCCTTTCTTCTAGTTTTTTTTTTCCATTCTCTCTCTACATCTGCTTTAACATACTAATCTTTCTCCTTTTGCTCTTTCCTCATTCCTATTTCATCCACTCAAATTTTACCCCTCCTTCCTCAATCCCCACATACTCTCCTAATACCCGGCCAATTGTAGATTTTTCTTCCCTCCCACACAAAATATTTTTCCCCGTTCCATTTCACTCTCCCAGCCCCATCCCATTCTAATCCTCCCCCAAAATCAGCTCCCTTCTAGTTCCAGCCCCACCCAGCATCCGCTCCCTTCTAGTCCCCGCATCAGCCCATTTCCAGTCCTAGTCCCCCATCAGCCCATTTCCAGTCCTAGCTCCCCTATCCATTTCCAGTCCTATCTGTCCCTCCATCAGCTCATTTCCAATCCCAGCCCCCCATCAGCCCATTTCTAGTCCTTTTCTAGCCCCATCATCAGCCCATGTCAAATCCTAGCTCCCCTCCACTCAGCCCATTTCAATCCAAGCCACCTATGAGCCTACTTCCAGTTCTAGCCCCTCCATGAGTCCATTTCAATGCAAGCCCTCCCACCACAGCCCATTTCCAATCTTAGCTCCCACCAACAGCCCATTTTCAGTCCTATCCTAGCCCCTCCATCAGCCCATTTCCTGTCCTAGCTCCCCCCCACTCAGCCCATTTCCAGTCCTAGCTCCCTCCTCTCACAGCCCATTTCCATTCCAAGCCCCCTCCCCATCAGCTATTTGCAGATCAAGTCCCCCTTCCACTCAGCCCATTTCCATTCCAAGGCCCCCTCCCCATCAGCTATTTGCAGTTCAAGCCTCCCCTTCCACTCAGCCCATTACCAGTCCTAGCAACCCCCCAACCCATTACCAGCCCTAACCCCCCATCAGCCCCTAGCCCATTAGCAGTCCGAACCGCATCGGCCCACCTCAAGTCCTAACCCCCCATCAGCCTATTTACAGTGCTAGGCCCCAATAGCTCATTACCAGTCCTAACCCCCCCATCAGCCCACAGCACATTACCTGTCCTAACGCCATCAGCACACCTCAAGTCCTAACCCCCCATCAGCCCATTTCCAGTCCTAACCCCCCCCATCAGCCCATAGCACAATTACCAGTCCTAACCCCATCAGCCCACCTCAAGTCCTACCCCCCCATCAGCCCATTTCCAGTCCTAGCCCCCCCATAGCCCATTACCAGTCCTAACCCCCCCATCAGCCCACAGCACATTACCAGTCCCATCTGCCCCGGCGAGCTTAACAGAGTCGTGAGGGAGAAGCTCTCCCTTCGCGGCTCTGAAAGCCGAAGCAGAGAAGAACTGACTGAAGCAGGCAGGCAGGCAAGCAGGAAGGGATCTGCCGGGCAGGGGGGGGCCCTGCGGGACATGCGATATTGCTGCTTCCGCCGCGGCAGCAGCCAGCTTTTTTTTTAAAATTCTACTTTTAAAGCGGAATGTTCTTTGCGCGGGGCCCCCTGAAACGCGGGGCCCTGTGCAAAAAACATTCTCGCTCAATGGACGGGCCGGCCCTGCTTCTTATGTCTTCCTGTGCCAATCATATGTTACTGTGTATATTTTCAGGCAGGTAAGGGTGCAACAATACAAAGCAAACCCATAGAGCAGGCTTGAAAGCCACACTTAAACTGATTATCCCTTCAGTATTTTCTTCTGCGACTTTGTATTAGGTAGTTTTTTTTTTTTAGCATGTTGTTGTATTTTTGCAGATTTTCTTAGTTTTTGGTTCTTCACCAGATACTCTCTAATTTCCATAGTGCTCTTTTTGTTTCTTTGATCTTCTTTGAGTACCATGGAGCTATGTGTTTCCTTCTCTCGGGTCTCTTCTTTTGTGGTGCAAGCTCTTCTTTGCCTATGGTAGTATTCCGGTTTCAATGTGTCTTCCAGGGTTGAAGGGCTGAGGTTCAGGAGTGGCATCACTTGTTGTAGAAATGCATCGTTGTCAAATTGTTTATATTTTCTGTGTTCATTTGTTTTATCTCTTTGGTTATTTATTTATTTATAACAAAAGCTTATATACTTTTCTACCAGTCAAAGCAGTGTACATTCAGGTATTGTATATATATTTTTCCCTTGTCCCCAAAGGGCTCACAATATATGTTTTTGTACTGAGGCAAAACATTGACATTCAACCTGGTTGTCTGTCAGTGTGGAAGTTGTTATGCTAAATGTTATCATGGAATGGTCCGACCATGGAACTTCGTTGGCGGTGGGGTGGGTTGTGAAATCTTGTTTCATCATTTGGTTTGGTACGAATATAAGGTCTAATATGCCTCCTTTATTGTGGGTTGGGGTTTGAGTTATATGTGTGAGCATCCATTGCATTCAGAAAGGAGCTAGCTTGTTTGTGGAGTGCCGATAGTAAGTTTAGGTCCCCTAAGAGAATTAGGGCTTTCCTTGGAGTTGAGTGTAGACAGACGTTTTCTATGATATCTGTTAATTCTTCAGTAGCGTTTGGTGCTCTGTATAGCAGGCAGACTATGATGTTCCTGTTTGCTATGGTTATGAGGTTACCTGTCTCTGTATTATGTGACGTTAGTGTGCTGAAGTTTAATGTGCATTTTGTTATTATGAGGCCTCCTCCCACTCTCCTTGTCATTCTGGGACAGTTGCGTATGGTATATTCTTAGGCCTTATTTGGTTTAGTATAGCATTGTCGGTGTCTGATAGCCACGTTTCTGTCATGCACATTAAGTCAATCTGTTGTTCGTTGATGTAGTCTGAAATAGCGTGGATTTTGGTCCTAATGGATGGTGCATTTATTAGGGCACATTTTATATAGTGTTTAGAGATATGTTGAGCTTTGTGTTCTTGTGTGGAGATGTTCACTTGAATAAATCTGTGTGGCTCTTCTGTTGGTTGGGCATAGTATTGTGTTGTTTTGACTCTGATTCCTTGTATAATTGGTATTGTTTGAATGATTTGTTGCTGAATGCTGTCTCCAGCTTGTGTTTGCATGAGTGGAATCAGTATTGTTATTGCTAGAAGGCTTCTCCTGGCTCTGTGTGTGATTTATATTTGTTTTTGCTGCTGTGCGTGTTTGTGCAGCATGTTTCCAGTCTGCTTTAAGGCCTACCTTCATGGTGTCTCGCTTGTGTTTTTAACTCTGGTGCCATCCTTCCTGCGGTCCACTCCAAGGGCTTTGGCATGGCCCACCAAGTGCTTTAAATGTCCGGGTGGCTGGAAGTGCCATCAATGGGAGGCGGGGAAAGGTGCCATGTGAAGCAGGCTTACCTTTCCCTTCTCCTGCTTTGCATCTGGTGGTAGCTGCAAGGACCTTTTCCAGATGTTTCTAGGGTGACCATCCTTCTGCCCTTGGTCCCCTGGTGAGTCCGGCGATGATAGAGACCTCTGTGCCTGAAGCACTGGTATCCTTTGGTGGAGGTGAAAACATCATCTCAGTCACATATTTTTCACCTTTTTAAGAAAACATTTTTTGGATATTAAAAAAAATTGAGTGTGATACTAATATGAGATATTAAGAGGACTGTTTTTGGACTTATTTAGGAATAAGTATGGGGCAGACGACTGATTAGGGAAGCCTATAAACCTAAAGTCACTTGCAATACTATGATGACTGGTTTTGCTCTATCTGATAGCCCCCCCCCCCCATCATTCTTTTACAGTTTTTTCTGTCTAAAGGGTGTTAATAATGTGACGTCTGCCTCTGATAGACTAGTGATTTACCATTGATAGTTCCTGGAATTTTGTTTTGTGTTATAGATCAAATACTTAAACAAATGTAGCTCATGAATTTTCATCTGGTTCTCCCACGGTACCCCGCCCCCCTCACTAGCTCCCTCTTTCTCTGGCACCCCCATACCCTTGGTCTCTTCCTTTCATTACCTGGGTGTGCTCTTTGATTCTGATCTTTCTTTTAAGGCCCACATCTTCCAGTCTTCTTTTTTCTTTCTCTGTCAGATCCGTGCAGCCCGCCCCTTTCTTTCCCCATCTGCTCTCAAAACCTTGTTACTTTCTCTTGTCATGTCACGCGTTGATTTCTCCAATTCTATCCTTATTGGCCTCTATAAATCTCAACTGGCACGACTTCAGAGGATTCAAAACACTGCCGCATGCCTCATTACCCACTCCTCCCCCAGAGACCATGTAACACCTCTTCTTTTTCATCTTCATTGGTTGCCGGTTCCCTTCCGTGCTCAATTCAAATTGCTCTCTCTTGTTCACAGGGCTCTTCACACCAGCACCCCGCAATACCTAGCTGATCTCATCACTTTCCACACTCCCAGACACACTCCTCGCTCCTACCGCCTTAACCTCCCCTCTCCCTCCCTTGCTCATCTGCATTCCACCCGTTCCTCTGTCTTCTTCTTCGCCGGTCCTGCCCTCTGGAACTCCCTCCCCTCCTCCCTCCGCTTAGACCCCCATCACACCTCCTTTAAGCAAAACCTTAAGACCCACCTCTTTTCCTTGGCCTTCGACCTCCCCTCTCCCTTCATGTAACTGTTTCCTTTATGTCTTGTCCTCTCTCTTCTTTTCTTCTACTGTCCTGTCAATGATTGTAGTTCCTTTTCCTTTCCACTAGGCCTCGTGCCTCTACTGTATTTTATGACATGTAAACCGCCTTGTTTATCACAGAAGGGCGGTATATCAAATAAAATAAACATAAAACATCGTGAAAACCAGACCCGTTGGTAGAGGCCCAAGTACCAAAACTGAGACTCACAGGTATAGAGGATCCCCTCCTCAAATAAAGTATCTCATGATCCCTTCCTATTGAACGCCCTCTGGGTGCAGGAAAAGATTTTGCAGACTACCAGGAGAGGCCTTGATAAGGGAAGGAGGCCATGCTCTCCTTAACCTCATGCTAGAAAGTACTGGAACTAGGTTAAGATTTTGGAAGAACAAAATGGGAAAAGTGTGTGTGGGGAGGAGAGAGGAATGATTTTGGAACCAAAGAAAGCAATTCTCTTGTATCTAAAACTAAACTAAAATCTGGATGAAACAGAGAGCTTGCCATGCCGAAACAGAGTTGACTGAAAATCTAAATGTCTCCCTCTGACCTCTTCTACCAACAATATTCTCTGTACCAAAACTAATACTGTAAGCTCTTTGGGAAAGGTGCTTAAAATGTTCTACGTCAAAAAACATGATTCTAATTTTAATTGCTCAAGTACTTTAAAGATTTGAATTGGACTCTCTTTGGAACTGAAGGTCTCACTGGGTAAAGAAGGCATTGAATTGGCGGTCCCCTCCATTACGGTCTCGCTGAGAGAACCTAAAGCCTCATGGATTCCAACTTCAGCATGCAGGCAAAGAAGATGAAACCCACATTTCCAGCTCCCCTTTCCTCCAGGTCTCCGATCTTCTTGCCTTTTGACTGCCTGACCTTCCTTGGAGGCTGCTGCACCCAAGGCTCTATATGCAACATGTCTGAGAGTCCCCTGCAGAACTGAAGCCAGACCGTGGAGCATGGTCTTCCAGCCACGCAGACCAACCCCCTCCGAACAGCTCTGAACACCACAGCAAGAATCATCCAGAGAGCAAAGAAATCCGACCACATCACCCCAATTCTGAAAGACCTACACATACTCCCCCTCGAAGCAAGGACTAAATACAAAGCCATCCTACTCACCCACAAAGCCATCCATCAAACACAGGACTCCCAACTTCACACCCTACTGTCTCGACCAGCCCACGGCAGAACTACAAGACAAGCCTCCAGCAATTCCCTCACAAAAGAACCAAATGCTCACAACGGATCTGCAACCGAGCCTTTGAACTCTATGCTCCATCCATATGGAACTCTCTACTGAGTTGTCTCCGAAATAATGCCAATCTACTATCTTTCAGAAAACAGCTGAAAACTATCCTGTTCCAGGAATACTTTAACACGACCCCCACCAAAAAAGCGCACTAACCTTTGATCTCACCCATCATGACCCCCCAACGCAAACCTGTACTAACCTGTCCATGTCCAAACTCTGTCCCATGTCCAAAGTTTATCCTATGTTGAAATCATCAATGTTGTCTCCCTGGTGATGGCCCCACCCTAAACTTAAATTCCCCCCACCCTTTTATAT
Source organism: Ichthyophis bannanicus (assembly GCA_033557465.1). Lineage (NCBI taxonomy): Eukaryota > Metazoa > Chordata > Amphibia > Gymnophiona > Ichthyophiidae > Ichthyophis > Ichthyophis bannanicus. The sequence continues at coordinate 36,823,210 of CM066048.1, read as the reverse complement.
GTAACGCCGCTTTGACCCGGTGAAAAGCGGGATATAAATACAGCTAAATAAATAAATAAATAAAACATTCCTGCAAAATCTCCTATAGAGCTTCTAAAAAGCTAAAAACAGACCATTCCATTCCATTAATTAAACATACAGTATATAGCACCGATCACATAACCTCACTGTGCTGCTTTTCTTCTCCTGAGGCTGTCTCAGTCACTCTTTTAGATATACAGTAGAATCAGTTTACAAAATACATTGCAGAAAAAAACACACACTCTCATCCATCCCTCTGCCTGAAAAAGAGTCAAGCAGTAATCATCGGAAAAGGTTGTCCTTCTGACATAAAGCAGCAGCTCTTTCCTCCAACCTCCCACTCCCAGGGCCGACTGGTTGCCAGCAAAACCGTCACTGGCTAGAGACTAGGGTCCTTCTGTCTGCACAAAGCCACTGCCACAGAAGGTAGCCTGCCAGCATTTGATACCACGCTTCTCCGTGCTGAAAGAATTGAGCACTCCCAGACACACTCCCACCTGCCAAGTTTGTGTCCTAAAAGTAGACACTGTGACACACTTGTTACAGTATGCTTTACCTTTTGATTATGGCATGCAGCGGAAAAACATGTCAGAAAGCCGCTGCTGTTTAATGAAGCCCCAGTTTCATTGGAGACTAGCTATTGTTACGAACACCGCTTGTTAGTATTGGTTTACTTATTGTGTCAAGTAAAAATGAATTTATATTTGTTTTAAATGCATACACTATGAAGCGAAAGCAAGAGAAGAGACTGAAAAAAAAAATCCCCTTGCATGTGTACAACAGCTGGGTAAGATGATGACGTTTAAAATAATCAGTGGGTAAGCTTGGTGATTCAGTTGAAAATGCAGAGCACTGCCAAGCAGGGTGCCTGGGTTTAATTCCTAGGTCAGATCTTCTGCTCATGCAGCTGGATGGAGCCGAGGATGCTGTGAAAACTGTGCTTGCAGGCCCTGGAGAGAGGGAGTCCCCTGTCATCTCACAGTGGCGACACCTAGTGGCCAAACCTAGTTGTGCTTTGAGGAAGTAATGGTGTGTAGACCCTGGGCAAGAACCATCACTGTAGTGGCTGGCTTAGGTGGGAGAGATGATAGAATTAGCAGGGAAATCTCCAGGTAGTTGCAAAGAAGGCTTATGGCACTGGATCCCAGCCGTGGTTCCAACTGAGATCAAAGTACAAAAGAGCCAGAGGAAACTACCCCATGCCACCCCAAAAAGTCCCAACTGGCTGAGAGCATCATATGTTAACACCAGATTGTTGAAGAGTTTTTACTACTTGCTGTAAACTGCTATGGCAGTATATCATATTACTAATTTATATTAAACAAAAATATTAGGATGTGTAATTAATACTTATTATACTCAACATGCTAATATTTTCTTTGGCTGTAGTTTAATATAGTTTAAATAGCAATAGTTCACAGGGATATAGAGTCTGTCACCTCTAGGACCGGAGGGCTCGGGACGGGCACAGGAATACTAGGGATACTACTACTATTACTAGTACTGCTTTTAATTTGTACAGTTCTACAAGGCATATGTAACTCTGTGCACATACATTTAGGAGACAGTCTCTGCTCAAAAGAGCTCACAGTTTATCCAAGACCGACACATACAATAAACAGTGGACTAGGGTAGACCTAAAGGGAAATAGCAGGAGAATAAGGGAGTCAGGCTCCAAAAGCAGCCTCAGAGGTGAGTTTTTAGCCTGTCACCTCTAGGACTGGAGAGCTCAGGGGACGGGCACAGGTATACAGAGACCCTCATGTCTAAGACTGGAGGGGTCAGAAAATGGGCTACAAAGCATACACAGGGCTGTGCACATACATTTAAGAGACTGTCCCTGCTTAAAATGGCTCACAGTCTATCCAAGATAGACAAGTACAACAAACAGGGAACTAGGGTATAACTAAGGGGAAATGGTTCTAGCATACACATGGGTGGTAAACAGGAGAATAAGGGAGTTAGAATCCAAAAACAGCCTTGAAGAGGTGACCTTTTAGCCTGGATTTGTATAGGACCAAAGTTGGAGCCTGATGTACTGACTCAGGCAGTCTATTCCAGCCATAAGTGGAGCAAGGTGGAACAGAGTCTGGAAAAAGCAGAAGAGAAGGGTATAGATAAAGGTGATTACCTGTTATTCTGCAAAGCTGATGTAAACAGACAGAAAGACCCTGAACTCGGGATAGCTGTGGAGGAAAAGCTGCTGGAACTACACTAAAAGTGCAGTGGGAGAGAGAAGGAGAAAACCAGGACAGAACAGAGCCCTTAAATCCAAGTGAGAAAAGTGGTATTGAAGAAAAGGTGGTGTCAAAAGCAAAAGATAGGTCGAGAAGGATGAAGATTGAGTTAAGGCCATTCGAGGCCGCGTCCTGATCCCCTTATTTTCCAGCTTATCACCTATCGGTATCTTGCCATTCTCCTTGATTTACCCTAGTCCCCAGTTGTTATGTGGTCTTGATTAGATTGTAAGCGCTGCTGAGCAGAGACTGTCTCTTACTTCTACATGTACAGCACTGAGTAAGCCTTGTAATGTTATACAAAGGATAAGCAGTAGTAGTGGTAGGATCTGACCAGGAACAGGTCACTGGAGACTTATTAAGGCCTGTTTCTGTAGAGTATAGAGAACAAAAGCCAGATTGCAGTGAGAGGAAAGAAAGTGAAGATGGCGGTGATGAACTGTATGTTCAAGTATTGTGGATATGAAAGGGAGGAAGAAGATGGGCCGATAAAAGAGCAGATAGGGTCTCTTAGAGGTTATTTGAGGAGAGGTGTAATTACAGCATGTTTGAAGACTGCAAGAACAGTTGCGGTGGAAAGTGATAGGTTAAGGATATGACAGATGGAAGGGACGACAGCGGAAGAGATAGAGACAGGTGGGAATGGAATCAAAGGGGTGGGTAGTAAGTTTGAAGGAGGAGCGAATATGTGCAGTTTCCTCCTCAGTGATTTTAGAAAAGGAAGAAAGATTGACTGAGGTTGAAAGAAGGATTTGAGAGTGAAGAGGGGGAGATGGAGGTGGCCCTATGGAGAACTCGACTAGTCATGAACCTAATCACAGAAGTAGTTAGCCAAAGTTTGGGCAGAAAGAGAAGGAGGAGTTATGAACAGAGGCACTTCGAGGACATAGTTTTAATGTTGCAAAGAGATGGTGAGGGCAGAGGGGCATAGGTTTTCAATCCACTCCTCGGGGAACCCCAGGCCAGTCAGGTTTTCAGGATTCCCACAATGAATATGCATAAAAGTTTTCACCAATCTTCAGCAGATATTCTACAGCATATAATATCCAAAGACAAGAGCCTAAGACCTAGATGATCTCAAAATTCCAATAAACTTAGTACACCTTTAAACTTCAATAAATCAAAACAAATGACCTCTAAAAGAGCATTTTCCTTTATGGTACCAGAGATATGGAATTCTATTCCTGAAGAATTAAGAGCTCAGGAATACATCAAAGACTTTCGTATATCTTTAAAGACTTATTTATTCATAGAATCATTTGGTCAAAAAATTTAAATTGATCAACTTGTATATCCAATTTCACTATGAGATAATATTATAATTTACTGTTTGTACTGTATTTATATTGTAATGTATTGTTTATGATCTTCCCATGCCCTCAACATGTTAGCCCTTTGTTGTCTTGTCAACCACTTTGATTGAAGGATAAGGTGGTATACAAAACTGGTTAAATAAATAAATAAGATAGATTTGCATACAATGAAGGCAGAACATGCAAATCTCTCTCATGCATATTCATTCTGGGAATCCTGAAAACCTGACTGGTCTGGGGTTCCCCGAGGACTGGGTTGAAAACCCCTGGGTTAGAGAATCAGATAGACATAGTATTCTTGCTTGGTGAGTGTTATGGCAAACTGGAAAGAGTGGAGGAGTAGCCTAGTGATTAGAGCACTGGCTTGGGAACCCAGAGACCAGGGTTTGATTCCCAGTAGCACTCCTTGTGGCCTTGGGCAAGTCACTTAACCCTTGATTGCTCAGAAAAATCCAAGTTATCAATGTCCCTGTTTAATGTACGTTTACCAAGTTTAAGTTACAATGTAAACCGCTTTGATTGAAATGATAAAGCAGTATAAAAAAGTGTTAAATAAATAAATTAGCAGGAAGTCAGCATGAGTATGGGACTTAAGCCAAGGGTGCTCAGCAGAGCAGGGGCAAGAATGTAAGTGGCAGATTTTAGAGGTCAGCCAAGCTAAGGTAAAGGACATCACACAAGATGTGGAATGGGAAGAACGAGAGCATCCAGAGAGGAGGAGAGCATAGTGTTATAGGAAGTGATTGCATCATCAATAGATTCAGATGCCATAATGGAAAAGAGAGGAGATAAGACAGCAGTGGATAGAGCAGAGGGCCAGTAACCTGAAGATTCCTAAATGTTTTGGTGGCGACAGAATGAGATTGAGGTGGGGAGTGGGTAAGAGTGAAAATTAGTAGATGATGGTCAGATAGGGTAAGAACTGAGGTGGAGAAGCTAGAGGCGAGTAGTTGAAGAAGAGACGAGGTCAAGGCAATGGCCATGCTGGTGAGTAGGAACTGTAGAACACAGCTGGAAGTTGAATGAGGAGGTTAGGGAAAGGAACTTTAGGGCAAAAGAGTCAGAGATGTCATCAACGCGAATGTTAAAATCCCCAAGAATTAGGAGAGGGAAGATGGGTCCAGAAAGACCTATCACCTCCAGGACTGGAAGGCTCAGGGAACAGGTGCAGTGATACAGAACCTGTCATCTCTAGGAATGGAGGGCTCAAGGCCTGTCACCTGTAGTTTATGAGTGCTATTTAGATGTCAGTCTGCATCAGAAAAGTCTGTAATTGAATCGGCGCCGCGTTGACACCTTATTATCTTCTCAGGAGAAACATCAAGAACTGAATTTGCATAGGTTCCCTGTCATCTATCCATGTAAGTCCTCTGGAGTTGGGTTGATTAACATTTCCAGTACTAGCCAAGGTACCATACCGTGGAGGCTTATATGATGTTTTTTGTATGGCCATAAAGAATGTGGGCTTTCTTCTTTCAGAGACTTTTATAGGAACATAAGTTATGCCATACTGGGTCACACTAAGGTCCATCAAGTCCAGTACCCTGTTTCCAGCAGCGTCCAATCCAAGGTACAGGTATCTGTCAGTTTCCCAAAAAGATATACAGATTCCATGTTGCTTATCCTGAGGTAAGCAGTGGATTTCCCTGTTCCTTTTTAATAGTTTATGGACTTTTCCTCCAGGAACTTGTCCAAGCCTTTTTTAAACCCAGCTACACTAACAGCTTTTACTACATCCTCCAGTAATAAATTCCAGAGTTTGATTATACATTGAGTGAAAAAATGTCTCCAATTAGTCTTAAATATGGTACATCTTAGCTTCATTGCGTGTCCTCTAGTCTTTCTACTTTTTGAAGGAGTAAACAACTGATCTATGATTACCCGTTCCACTATAGACCTCTATCATATCTCCCCTCAGCCATCTCTTTTCCAAGTTAAAGAACCCTAACCTTCTAAGCCTTAAAGCGAGAATCATGCCCCTATACCAACGAGCCAATTTTGCTGAAAACTCGGATATATTTAAGAGGCCTCTCGATAGCTGAAAAAGTGGAAGATGATCAAATTGTGGAGCTCTCAGAATAAAAGTGCAGAAGACCTGGAGGCTGTGCAGAGTGTATATTGCATGATAACATCTCCCAATGGGTTTACATTGTGCATAGTGTGATGGGAATGAACCTCGTCCTCAAGCCCCGGGTCTGTTGAGTGTAATCTATATCTCTTAGATTTACCATCAGTGCTTTCTTAATCCTTGCATTGTGCCAAAGGGATCCTCCTGAAGATCAGAGGCTATAAATGTACAGGCCACATATCAAGATGCCCTTGAAAATTCTTTTAAATCAGGCCAGTGGCACCCATTACAACTGAGGCAATTTCTGTATCTGCCACATTTTCTTGTTCTCTGATTGGATTTGTTGGTACTCGAGAATCTTCTCCTGTATACATTTTGCTTGGTACCAACACTTCTACTAGCAATGCTATTTTTGTGCCGCTTTTTTTCCTTTACCACAGTCTCTAGTTTTCTAACATTGAGCTTTTTATCACGCTTTTCTCACCAGCATGAATATTAAAAGGTCCATTCTCTTGTGTACTAGCAGCTAATTCCAGTCAGGGATATCTGCTAGAAGGATTGCATTGCTCTGGTGATTTGTTAATGTAAATATGAAATAACCCTTCGGAGGGATTTTTCTGTCCCCTGGGACGCATGCTTTCCCTGTTCCCACAGCAAAGCCTGAAAGGTTTCCAGAGACTATGTGAAACATTTTCTGCAAATCAGGACCTTGTTTCAGGAAGGACAAAGACATTTTTCCCAATGTATTTCCAAGATGAATATACAGGTAAAGCAAAATCTCTGTACGGTAATGTTAGAGAAAGCATTTCAGGGGGTTTGTGCTTTTTCTTTCTTTTTCTCCATAATATTTATGCTTCCCTCAAAACCCATGCACAACTCTGCCAAAGAACCTCACTCCTGCCCTGCAATATCCCCAGGAGTTGCAAAACTGAGATCTTATACCCCTGACATAGTGCTCTGCCAGTGCATGTCATGCCTGCCCTCCCCCCCCCCAAGCTATTCCAGTACTTTGACTTCCACACACACATAAATATTCCTATATTGGACCCACTTCCTGCCTCAGTCCCTCCCTGTAGCCTCTACAGTCTTTCAGCCATGCAGAGCTGAATAATTGCTTTGTATATGTATGCACCTTAGGTTCATTTCATTTGTAACCTTTTGGACCCAAAACCAAAGTGAATTAGCCCCGTACAGTACCCAATCCTTTAATGAATCTCTGAGCCCATTGCCCCAGCTTGATGTGTAGCCAGTGCGATAATTGGTAATCGGGAACCGGTTTTCAGCCGTTGAAACAGAAGGGGATTAAGGAAGGAAGGGGCTGGGGAGGGAAGAAAGGGATAGGAAAGAGAGAGAAAGATGGAGGGAGGAGGAAAAAGACAGGGGAAGGAGAGAGAACATAGAAAAAGTGGGAGGGAGCGAAGAGGAAAGTAGGAGGAAGAAGGGGGAGGGGGGGGAGAAAGGGAGATGATGTGTATTTGTATAGCAAACAAAGCCTGACCTGGTAACATTACACATTCAGAGACAGAAATCCAATTAAGTCAAATTGTTATTTACAATGAAGCTATATTTGCTCTTTCTTTCTCCCTCTCCCTGTCTTTTCACCAGTTCCTTTTGCTAATAATAACCAGCTCCCTTATTGCTTTGGCTGCCTTGGAAGGGCCCAGTCTAATCCATGCTGGGGAGTGGGGAGAATGAGAAGGGGGAATAACAGACAAACAAGCTCATTGGCAAAAGGCACCTGGTTCCATCTCAGCATATTTTCACTCAGAATTAGCAAATTAGCATTTAAAAGATGCAGATGGTTATAAGAGTCACCTGCTCTCCTGTATGCGCGGGTGTTACATTAGGGTGAGGATGGGCACAGGCGCCCCAGCTTTTGTTTTTGCACAAAAGACACTGAATATTTTAAAATGAAAGCCTCTTACCCTTATTTCTTTAAAGTGTCCTCCCTCCTTGTCACAAAAGCCACTGCTGTGCAGCTCTAACTTACAGTTCTTGTGTCTTCAACCTATGAAAACCACAGTTCTTTTTCTATCTAAGACCGGTTATTATGAGGGGGGGCTGATAAGTCTCTGGCCTTGTAATGAAACAGAAATCTATGGGTACACTTCAGTTCTGGTGGTCCGAATGATCTCTCTGCAGTTTCATTTCGTACCAAATCAAAACTGCAGAGAGATCATTCGGACCACCGGAACTGAAGTGTTCCCGTAGCTTTCTGTTTCGTTACAAGGCCAGAGATTTATCAACTCCCCCTCATATATGTAGAGAACAGAATACAAAGTGAAGGATGTGTTCTTTCTGGAATGAATGTCATTGGACAGGCTACATGTTCACCAATGTCTTTCTTACTGTTTGTTCACATTAGCTTTGCAGAATAACAGGCAATCATGGTTATCTATGCCTTTCTCTTCTACTACCAACTACAGACTCCCTTTGTTCCACCTTGCAGTGTTATCTCTGGTCCCATTCAAATGCAGGCTAAAAAAAACATCTCTTCGAGGCTGCTTTTGGAGCCTCACTCCTTTATTAGGATAGATTGTAAGCTCTGTAAAGCAGGAATCATCTCTTTTTTATTTTATTTATTTATTTCTGTAACAGCATTTATAACTCATAGGGTCGATATTCAAAAGGGTTTAGCCAGTTAGCAGGAGCTGCTACTGACTAAACCCCACTCAGACTGCTAATCAGCGGCAATAACTGATGAGTGCCATTAGATATCATCACAGACTGCCTTAGAAATGTACTGTTTCAGGGTGGTCTGTGAGCCGAGCTGGGGTGGTCCCAGTGCCTATCCACTTAGCAGCAATATTCATCTGCTAACTGGCTAGACAAACCACATAAAGTTAGAACAGGTCGATAGCTGTCATAACTTTATGTGTCTTGCTATCCTGTTACTGACTGAATATCACCATGAACTGGATAGCAAAGTTGTGGGCGGCAAAACTAGATATTCAGTGCCAGATAGACCATGGCACTGAATATCTGGTTTTTGGTTTCAGCAACAGGGGCAGCCAGGCACCTTAAAAATGCTTATCGCTGCTGATTGACCCCACAGATCTATTGCATATTCAGCGATGAACAATAAAAGATAAGAAATACTAAAAATAGACACATCCTGAATTTTAAAAAATAACAGTAAAATAAACATAGAGCAAATAAAACTAATATGCTAAGCTACTGCAATAAAACCATAACTAACAATAAATCAACATTAAAGGATTGTCCTTAACCAAAAGCCTGGTGAAAGCCATACGTTTTTAACTTTTGCAGATCTCAAGCGTGTCATCGAGCATGTCATCATGTATCTGAACTGGCAACAGATTCCACTCCCGTGGAGCAGAGAAAGACACCAGTCTATGCGTTTATGTGTAGTGCTGCAAATATCTTATAGCACTAGACAAATGATAAATAGTAGTAGTAGTAGTTATGTAGCAGCAATCGCTGTGAAAAGCTCTTATTCAATCACTCACCCACAGAAGGAAAACTCACAGGCAGGCTGGAATGCAAACAGGATCTTTAATGTGCACAGGATCAGACAGAGATACCAGCAACCTCCACAAGGGTCTGAACCCCGAGGGACGGCCTACAATGCCTTATATACAGTACAGTTTTAAACTCATTCTACAATCCCATTTGCCACAGGTATTTCCTGCCCACCAATCAGCAGCCCCTGGGGAGGTACCTGGGTGACCTGTCCAAACCGGTATGCTCTGGTCTGTTGGTTTCAGGGCTAGGGAAATACTGTGCTCAGACCTGGAGTGGGGGAAGGGTGCCTACTGGAATCTCAATGTCTCTCTTAGCAGGCTGATTACCTCATGGCTTGCGGGGGAAGGGTCAGGCTGATCAGAGCCTCATGGCTTGCAGCATGGCTTGGGGGAAGGGCTACCTATAGCTACCTCATGGCTGCCTCATTCCCCCCTTTTTAAGTAAGACCTCAACCGCTAGAGGCGGTTGAGGGCTGTATTACTGGAGGCAAGCCGCAGAGGAGTATATTGGGTCAGGGCCATGACCGTGGCAGCCGCCTTGCGTTCTACCAGGGTGCCAAGGGTGGAAACAACCTGTAAGGAAAAAGGCACTTGGTTAAAATGTACGGTACAGCAATGGGACAAGTTAAGGTAGAGAGTTACGTATACAAAGGTCTGCATGTTCAGAGCAGTTTGGGCAAGTAATACTGCTGTGTTAGTAGTCTCTGCACTTGTTTGAAAGCAAGTCTATATCAGCTAAGGCACCTTTTCTCAGTCTGATCCCGGTTCCAGGAAAGGTGTCTGTAAATCAGTCTCTCCGGTGGTCCAGAGTTCGTCGGCAGTCTGTTAGAACCCCGTACTGGGCAGAAGTGTCAAAGCGTAGGGGCTGGTTTGGAACTGTGACAGAAGTCCAGGCTGGAACAATTTCTGGTGCAGCGGCCTTGACACGAGAGTGATGGATCCTCGGAGCAACTTCAGCCACCTTGACAGCCGTGGGGGTGGTCCGCAGAACAGTATACGGGTCTCGCCACTGGGGAGTCAGCAGATCCTGCTTCCACTCCTGGATCCATTATCACTGGAGGTTCCTTTGCTGGTAGGAAATATTCCATTATGCCCTTGACTGATCTCCACATGTTTACAGATCAGACAAGTGCACGCCCGTGTTCTGTAATTCTGACAAGTTTTAGAATCACACCAATTTTTTTTTTTTTTTTTTTTTTTTTTTCTGTGAGAATTTGTCATCAATTTATCCCTCATCATTTTTTATATTCATTAGCCAGATACATCACTTCACATCATTAAATTGCCTTCACCAGTTTACTGTCCATCAGAGTCCTTCCACATCATTAATTACCTTCATCAGTTTACTGTCCATCAGAGTCCTTCCTCTTAATATATCACTTTACCCCTCACAACACTTTCCACCAACTACATACATAGGTCCTTCAATTTTTTTCTTTTTCTATACCATACTAATGTATCCTTATCTGGCAAGGCTGCTAAAACAATTGTTAGAGACATAGTATTGTTGTAAACAGTGTCCATTTCCCACTAACTTAATTGGTGCAGTTCTAGATTGGCATGGGTGCTCATTCTAAATAGCGACTGTCTAAACAATCTTCAATATAAAACGATACATCAATTCCAATAGAAAGAAATATGGCTCCTAACATGACAGCCACATATCTCTCATGTATGGCTAGAGTCTATTGTACACCTGGTTCCCAGTGAGAGTACTGTAGGAAACTTAAAAATACTTGGACTGATCTTGAAAATGCAGTGGTCCACAAAGATTTATGTAAGCTATCCATTAATTATGGTGTCAAAAGAGATCCTCTTGAGGTGAGAGACTAAGAGGGCACAAGGCATTGGTGGTTGGGCCTCATGGCGATACTCCTTCTGGTTCTTCTTGGCCTGCAAGGCATTTGTGAATAGGCCTCATGGCAATACTTCCTCGGGTTCTTCTTGGCCTATTCCCCCCTGCCTATTCATGTCTCTTCAGAGGCATAAATGTACAAGGTTCGTGTTTTCTCAGGCCTTGTGGGTCCTCGAGGAGTCTTAGAGCAGTCAGAATTCCAGTGGCCCAGATCATCACACTTGGAGTAGCACGTTTTATTGCCTTTTTCCTAGGCTGTCGTCTCACCTTCTGCCCCTCTCTCTCATTCATTTTCTCAAAGCTCTCCTGGATCATTGCTGACAAGTAAGATTTAGTTTTATCCAATCAACTCGAGTTAATGTTATCATTATATTTGTAAATAATATTTTTACAAATATTTCCATATTTCTGGGAATCACAGTTCCATCTTTCCACTAAATTTGCTTTATATACTTGGGAACCAAGCGATTTCAGATCAGCCCCTTTCCAAAATTTAATATTTACTCATCTTATTGCTGTGTATACTGGACCTCTACATAATGTACTCCTACCAGTATATTTGGTAACAAAGTACAAATGTATAAACTAAAAAGATTTGTATCTCACAGTGCTATAATATATTGTGCTCCTGAACTCTGGACACCAACATGTAAAATTCAAATACAGCAGGACAGGTGAATTTATTCTAAATAGCACCTATGATGTTACTGTCCTGTTCATCATTCATGAGCACAGAGCTTAACAAGGCAAAGTGATTACCTTGTATCTTATAGTTCAAAACAGGCATGAAACTGATACTTTATAAGAAGGTTGGTGGATATCTGGAATGCAATATCATTGTAGTATCAGAAAAATGAATACAGTTGATCAAGGCAGTTTAAGGTACCAAGCAGGAAAGAACGCAATCATCAGCACAGCATTTACTGTCTGCAGAATAAACTGCCAAAGATGGCATATCATTCAGAAGTATTACTTGCTTAAGTTTGTATGTGCAGTCAAAACCAAATATATGTACCAGAGAAAATCCAGGCTTTAAAGGACAAGTAAAAAAAAATCTTCATTTCTTCATGATCTTATAAGGATTTTTCTCCAGCCTTTGTTTGCTTCCAGCAGACATTTGAGGATGCTCAAAGGAGGCACCTCATGGTTCTAGAAGCTCAAACTCTACAATTAAAATTGATGACAAGAGGATTGTTTGCAGGCTAGGTGTGGCTAGGTGAATTGGGGTTCTTTGTCCTCTAGGAGAAAGACTCCTAGATGATTTTTTTTTTTCTTTTTTTTTTTTTTTCTTTTTTTTGTCCTCTCTAATGGGCCTCCATTCATCTGCTAGAAGAAGGAGCTCCTCCCAGTATCTTTCTATAGCTATGCAAACTATTTCAGCAGTTCCAACTATCCCCCAGTCACCGCTGAGAGGTGTGACCAAAACACCTGGTTCCCTGACCACTGATCATGCATGTAACATAGCAATGAAATTGGATATGCATCAAACAATGCAATTGTCTTCCTTCACTGATATACCAGTACCACAGTCCACACACAGCAAACCCCACCCCCCCCCTTTTCCAAACTGTCCCCTTCCCTGCAATCAGTAGACCTGGTGTTTTTCACTGTTTGGGGACACAGGGGCGACTCGTCAATAACTTCACCTTTTACTGATAGAGTATCAAAATCAATCCTGAAATATAAAGACCTAATGTCTGGACAAAAACTTTCTTTCCCTAATGTCACAACCAAACACAGAGCCACTAACAAACACAGAGCCACTAGCAATTTTTACATAACAGTACATTAACTATATGGGCCAGCCATGAATCCATACAGGGAAGCTGGTCCGGATACTCCCTCACCACAATTCAGCCTCCGGACCCCATGCCCCAATCACAATTCACAAATCACAATGTTCAGTGTAAATTTTCTAATCTCACCTCTGGGAATACAACATACAATATAATCCTGGTAACAGGCAGAGTCTGGCTGCACAAAACGCACAGGACCACAAAGGGAAAAAGAAAGAGGGAAAACAGAAAACAGAGACGTCTCAGCAGCGAATACTCATACACTCTCTTTCCTCAGTAGCAGCTTGTTACAAATACATCACAGACACTCTCTCTAGCTGTATCATAGGATTTAACTTTCACCATGAGGATATTAGAAATACAGTACAGTATGAGAAATATAGCTAGCTATTTTCTAATGTCCACTAGATGGAGCTCCAGGATCACTTTAACCATAAGGATAAAAATACAGCTAGTTTTTAAATGACCACTAGATGGAGCTCCAGGATCACTCCAGGGCAGCCCAATACCTCTGCAGAGAAACGCACGTGGTGTCCACAAGATGGCTGCTACCTCCTCGTGCTCCTCCACACCGGCTCTCCACAGATGGAAAAAAAAGGGGAAATGGTGGACTTCCAAGCATCACCTCTCTTTTAATCAACCAAAAAACAAAAGGTTAGCATTTTATTTATTTATTTTTGGTTTTAAAGGCAGGAAACCCAACGGGGGCTCAGGGAAGGCAGAGAAACTCGGCGGGGGCCCAGGGAAGGCAGAGAAATTCGGCGGGGGCCCAGGGAAGGCCGGAACCTTAGCGGGGGCTCAAGGGAACACCGGAAAATTTAGCGGGGGTCAGCTGTGCACCGGGACAGCACCGAGAGGCACAAAACCTCAGCGGAGGCCCAAGGGAAGGCAGTAATTCACATGGGGAGCATGGATTCACATCGGACAGCATGGGGGGAGGCAGAATTAACATCGGAGCACAACTGAGAGAGAAATTCACATCGGAGCAGAAATTAACACAGCGGCAGCATGGGGGAACAGAAATTTACATCGGAGCACAGAAATTACATCGGGGGTTCAGGGAAAGGCAGTAAATCCACACCGGAGCACATGGAGGGCAGAATTCAACATCGGAGCAGAAATTAACACAGTAGCAGCATGGGGGGAACAGAAACTTACATCGGAGCACAGAAATTACATCGGGGGTTCAGAGAAAGGCAGTAAAACCACACCGGAGCACATGGAGGGCAGAATTCAACATCGGAGCAGAAATTAACACAAACTAGAAACGGAACACAACGGAAGCACATCAGAGCCCTCTCCTTGCAGTCACGCTTCAGAAAACTCTCCACAAGCAGAAAGGAAAGAAGAGAAGCAGCGATCTATTCTTTATCTCAGGTATGTTTAACTTATCAAGTGCTATATTTAGTTACATTTTTTTTCTTTCGGCAGCGCTTTTAAAAGATCTCAGATTACTGCAGTTTCAGATATTCAGATTTTACCGGTATTCAGATTCAGATACAGGACGAGCAATGGCTTCAGGGCCACTAAGGCCCGTACTAGGACTGCTCGTGCAGTTGATCAGGCTGCTACAGGTTCCCAGAAATTACCAGGACTCACAGATAAGAGTACAGAACTAGCCCCAGACAAGGTAGCAGTACTCACCAGAACTCTGATCAGACAGGAAGTTTGGATGCCAGTCTATCCAGCTGGTTTTTCAATCGGGGATTCAACCGCAGGGACCAGCTGTCCAGACAAATCAAGGTGTCCTTCCGAGCACAAAGTGGCCCGGGGGCGCCAAGGACAGTTAATCACCTGGAGGGGCCGGTCCCTGACTGGTGGAGGCCCAGATGCTGCAAAAGCAGAAGTCTTCCCACCGTGGGTGTGATGAGAGAGGCTTTTCTTTTAATATTTCCCGGCCAATGCACCAAAATGTAGCAGCAATCGCTGTGAAAAGCTCTTATTCAATCACTCACCCACAGAAGGAAAACTCACAGGCAGGCTGGAATGCAAACAGGATCTTTAATGTGCACAGGATCAGACAGAGATACCAGCAACCTCCACAAGGGTCTGAACCCCGAGGGACGGCCTACAATGCCTTATATACAGTACAGTTTTAAACTCATTCTACAATCCCATTTGCCACAGGTATTTCCTGCCCACCAATCAGCAGCCCCTGGGGAGGTACCTGGGTGACCTGTCCAAACCGGTATGCTCTGGTCTGTTGGTTTCAGGGCTAGGGAAATACTGTGCTCAGACCTGGAGTGGGGGAAGGGTGCCTACTGGAATCTCAATGTCTCTTAGCAGGCTGATTACCTCATGGCTTGCGGGGGAAGGGTCAGGCTGATCAGAGCCTCATGGCTTGCAGCATGGCTTGGGGGAAGGGCTACCTATAGCTACCTCATGGCTGCCTCAGTTAGAGTGGTGTGCTAAGCACAAAGGGCCTGTTTCATCTTCCTTTCTGAATCTAAGAAGAAAAACTTCCATTAATCAGACCCCCCCCCCAAAAAAAAAAAACCTTCAAGATCAGAATTTGTAGCCTGCCTTTCTAAAGCATGCTCAAGGTAGCTTACCGCATTCTTAAATTTCAGGTGCAATAAATCCTTGCACAAAACAGCTTACAGTCTAAGAGCTGGATTTACTAATATGGCAATAATATGCATTAATCACATTAACAATATTGGGTCATGCATCAAATTGGACTAACACATGCTGGTAAATCTAGTAGTAGTAGTATTTAGTTCACACCCTTCCAGTGTTAGTTCAAGGTGAGTTACAGTCAGGTACAGTATTTTATTTATTTATATTCTCTTATATACCGCACTATTCAGCATCAGCGCGGTTCACATAGAACAAAAATCTCAGTACAGTCAACATGCATGAGTTTACAGATAACAAGGGAAGGAACTTGGATAAAAAGGGTAATTATTTACAATCTATTTACAAGGATAACACTACTGCATAGGTACCTGTTACTAGGAGCGGTTACTAAGAATATATTCTATACTTATAGAGAATCAGTCTTGGCGTGTTATTGAGACACCAAGGAATTGTATTAATGGGTGGAATCACTGAGGTCTATGGGTGTCGTTGACTCTATAAGGTACTTGTTGAAGAGATGGAATTTGAGGGCTTTCCTAAATTGTGTTAAGCTGTTGACAGCCCGGATGCCAGGGGGTAGTGCATTCCAGCACCTTGGGGCACAGAGGGTAAAGGCTCTGTTGGCTGTGGACGAAGAGCAGCTTGTTAGGGCCTTTGGGAGCTTTAGGGAGTTGATGGTTGTGGATCTTCTTGCTCTGTTTGGTGTAGTAGTGTGGATAAGGGTAGATAAGGATGTGGCGGAGAGCTTATTGAGAGCTTTGAACGTGAGAAGTAGAGTTTTGAAGATAATTTTGGCCTGGATGGGTAGCCAATGTAATTGAATCAGCAGAGGTGTAACGTGTTCGGTCCTGGCGGTAGGTATTTTTCTGTCCCCATGGGGCTTACTATCTACATTTATACCTGAGGCAATGGAGGGTTAAGTGTCTTGCCCAAGGCCACAGAGAGTGCTAATGAGATTTGAACCCTGGTCTCTTCAGTTACCAGGCTGCTACTCCTAACCACAAGCCCCAGGTATTTGATTGAAGAAACAGGAGTTATGGTGATTGGTCCACAAGGAGTGTTAGGAGAGGAAGTGAGATCTGAACTCTGGTTTCTCTGGTTTCTTTGGTTTCTAATTCATTGCTCTAAAAGCTAGATGGCTGCCTAGTCTTTCCTAATGGTTGAGTCAGCCCTGCATGTAACCAGTGACTGCATGTTACCCGGCCAATAGATTTGAGAATAGGGATTTTGATCTCGGTATACAAATATCGCAGTTAGCAGGAATGCTGTAGGTGCTGATGGTCTGACCACATACTGCATCATCCAGGGGGACCTTCTCTTATTCTTCCACTCAACTCCCCCTCCCTCATTTCTCTCAACCTTTATCTCACCTTTCCTCTCCTCCTCCCTTCTCTTCCATTCCCAGTATTGCCTGGTTCCCTCTCGCCTGCAAGCTGCCTGCTTATAGCTGAAATTTCTGCTTTTGATTGAGGCAAAGAAGCACCCGGCATTAACTGGCAACACTTAAGGAAAAGACAGAGGCTGTCTTTTGTTTTGTTTTGTTTTGTTTATGTGGTTTTATGTCCATCCAACAGTTCTCTCTTGCTCCTTTTCTCTCCAACCAGTCAGAACCAGGCTGGGATCTGATGCCATGAGCCTTAATTTTCACTACAGGAAAATGATTTCCCCCTGTTATGTATTTGCCCCCTCCCACAGTCATTCATAGTTGAGTTATTGCAGCAACCATTCTTGGCCTACTTCCATTGGAACCTGGGTCCTAACTCTGACCATCTAGGGGCCAGACAGTGACTCACTTTCCCCCTTTATGGGTCACATGAGCACTTCTTTCACAGCATCCAGACAACCTGGGAAGTAAAGTCTGATTCAAGAATTGAACTGGGGATATTTTACTTACCATCTGATCTATACCCAGCTTGTCTTTCCTGTACTTCTCCAAACATACTCAGTTGGGTCACTGCAATGACCATTCAGGGATGGGTCATGTAGCCTGGCTTCTTTTGGAACCTCACAGCCATATCCATGAAAGGGCCATAGCAAGAGCTGTGCAAGCAATGTGGCGAGTGGAGGAGTAGCCTAGTGGTTGGGGCAAGGTACTTCAGGCCAGAAGGTCAGGGGTTCAAATCCCACTAGAGGACAGCAACCTTGGGCCAGAAGGACTGGGGTTTCTAGTCCCACAGGTGCTCCTTGTGGTCTTGGGCAAGACACTTAACCCTCCATAGCCCATGTTCCTTGTAAAATAGTTACCTCCAAGTTATAATACCCTGTTCAATGTAATTTCAGTTTGTTCAATGTAAACCGCACTGATGCAGAATAGCGCGGTATATAAGAGAATATAAATAAATAAATAAATTACCGAGGCTCCCAGGAAGCCCAGTAAGAGCAAGTTCCTGTGTATGGGGTGGGGTGCGAGCTTCACTAATCACACAGGCTGCATTTCTATCTTACTATGACTCTGGTCCCTGATGGCAACCATGTACAGTAGATGTCACTCCCACGTAATAGCCAGAACGCTCCACCACCCTCCAGGGAGCTGTGAATACTGCCTTGACAGCATTCCTGGTCTGGACCACAACCTGGTGGTCTTTAGCTGTTTTATTTATTTATACAGTATTTCTAACCCAGGGAGTGGAGGAGTAGCCCAGTAGTCAGTGCAACAGCCTGGTACCTAAAAGATTGGGGTTTGATTCCCACTGGCACTCCTTGTGGCCTTGGGCAAGTCACTTTACCCTCCATTGCCTCTGAAGAAAAGGCCTTGCAATCCACTTCTGGTCATACCCTGCCAAGAAAACATTGGGCTGCCAGAAGTCAGCATTAACCTAATGGCACTTAAAAAAATTGTAACACCCACATTTCTAAGGAAGCAGCTTTCAAAGCAACAACAAAATATATATATATATATATTTTAAAACAAAGACATATACTCACCAACCAACACACCCAACCCCAACTCCACCCCTACATCAGTGTCCCTATCAAACCTCTACCAACGTAAACCCGTGAACACTTCTTGAAACAACAAGGCCTTTAGCTTCTGTGAAATACTAGCAAATCCTCCTTCCTTAAATCCGGGATTAGACCATTCCACTGGCGATGGCCCACATAGAGAACTCCTAAGCTGTCATACTCATAAGTCGGATCTCAGGCAGCCAAGGGATAGTTAGCAACATCTGGTCTACCTATCAAAAGGATTCCCCTGGCACATAAGCCAGTCATAATTCATGAAAATACTGAGAGACCCTTCCTCAAAAGGTATGGAACACTAATATTAGCACCTTAAAATACACTCTAAACAAACAGGAAGCCAGTACAAATACATCATCCAATAACTATCTGGCCACTGAATTCTGAATAATGTGAAGGGTAGATTTTGGGTAGATGTGTCTTCAGAATTTCCATTTCTTTTATAAAGAAGGTGGCCTTTGAGACCTTACAGGTTCCTCCTGAATTCATTTCTATGTATTTCAACGCTTATTCAAAATAAATAATAAATACAGATTTAATTTTGATGTAAAAGGATGGGTCTGGAATGCCAAGACCCTTCCAAGACTTCATAGCTCTGGGACAGAGGGTGAATCAGACAAGTGTACAGGTGGTGTTCTCTTCATTTCTCCCTGTTGAGGATAACGGCTGAGCAGAGAATGGAGATTAATGCATTGATGGTGTCATCAAGAGCGTTTTGGTTTCCTGGACCATGGGATGATGTTCCAAGGGCTGCAGAGCAGAGATGGTGTTCATCTGTTCAAGAAGGGTCAAGGTGTATTCAGCAGCAGACTGGCTAACCTACTGAAGAGGGCTTTAAACTAGATTTGTTGGGGTTGGGTGAAGAGAGCCCCTAGGTAAGTGAAACATTAAATACAGCTATAGAAAAGGGTAATGGGGTAACATCTGGAAAGCGGTGTGTATAAATGCTTGTAGCATGGGAAATAAGACCCCAGATGTTGAGGCTTTAATGGAAGAGGCTGACTTGGATTTAGTGGCGGTTACAGAGACATGGTTCACGGAAAACCATGACTGGGATGTAATTATACCGAGTTACACTTTATTCAGGAAGGACAGAGTAGGAAGAAAGGGAGGTGGGAGTGGCACTATATGTCAAAAATAATATGAAAGCTATAGAATTGCAAGGCTTAAAAGGAAGAGAGGAGGTGCTGTGGGTTAAACTAGAAAGAGGGAGAAGGAAATCGATTTGCATTGGAGTTATATACAGATCCCTCTCACAGGGAGTAGAAGTGGATGAAGATTTAATAGAAGACATATACAGTATTGCCATGAGAGGAGAAATGCTATTGATAGATGATTTCAATATGCCAGATGTGGCTTGGCACATCCCTACTGCAGTGTCATCTAGAAGTAAGGAGATCCAGAGAGAACTATTCAGGCAACTGGTAACAGAACCCACACGTGATGGGGCTATACTGGATTTAGTGCTTAGCAATGGGGAAAGTGTTTCTGATGTCATAGTGGGAGATCATATCGCATCCAGTGATCACCAGATGGTATGGTTCAGTATTAGTGTTAAGGCTGATAAAATCCATTCAAAAGGGAGGATCTTAGATTTTAGGAAAACTAACTTTGTAAAAATGGGACAATACCTCAGAGAGTCATTAGTGGAATGGGAACAGCTGGGGGGGGGGGTGGCAAAACTGGAAGGGGATATTTTAAGGGCAACAAACCTTTTTCTTAGAAAGGTAAATAAATGTAAAAGGAAAAGGAGGCCAATATGGTTCTCAAAAGAAATAGCTAAAAAAGTGAAGAAAAAGAGAAGCCTTCATGAAATCCAAGCAATCGCAGAGAGAGGAAGTCAGGCATCTATATTTGGAAAAACTCAAAAGAAGCTAGTAAGTAGTCAGGAAAGCAAAGGTACAAAAAGAAGAAGAAATAGCCAATGCAATAAAATGCAGGGATAAGACATTTTTCAGATATGTTAGTGAGAGGAGGAAGAGCAAAAGTGGTATTGTCAGACTCAAGGGTGCAGGGGAGGAATATGCAGAAACTGATGAGGATAAAGCAGAATTGCTTAACAAATATTTCTGTTCTGTGTTCACAGATGAAGGGCCAGGAGCAGGACCTCAGAAAACATCCACGAATAGGAACCAAAGCGACAGGGATCTCGAACGATTTTCAGAAGTGTTCATGAGGAACTAGCTAAACTAAAAGTAGACAAGCCATGGGTCCGGATGGGATACATCCAAGAATACAGAGGGAACTTGGGGACATCCTAGCGGCTCCCCTATCTGACCTATTCAATGCTTCTTTGGAGTCGGGAGTGGTGCCAGAGGACTGGAGAAAGGCACATGTGGTCCCTTTACACAAAAGTGGATGTAAGGATGACATTGAGAACTACAGGCCAGTTAGTCTAACCTCTACAGTTAGTAAATTATTGGCAAGGCTTCTAAAAGAGAGAATAGTATACTTTAGAGGAAAGGCGGAATAGGGGCGATATGATAGAAACCTTTAAATACCTCCATGGCATAAATGCACAGGAGGGTCTCTTTCAATTGAAGGCAAGCTCTGCTATGAGGGGACGTAGGATGAGAGTGAAAGGAGATAGACTCAGGAGTAATATGTGGAAATAGTTCTTTACGGAAAGAGTAGTAGATGCATTGAATAGTCTCCCAGTGAAGGTGGTAGACACGAGGACAGTATCTGAATTAAAAAAAGCATGAGACAAACACAGAGGATCTCTAAAGGTAAAAAGGGGAATATTTTACTTGAAATGGAAGGGCAGACTGGATAGGCCATGTGGTCTTTATCTGCCGTCATGTTTCTATATTTCTATAAGACCTGGGTCTAGTTGCAACTCCACCTCATCAAGGCTGCTTTGGGATCCTGATCCCCCCCCCCCCCCCCTTATTCTCATGCTCACCACCTATGTGTATCTTTACCATTCCCCTAGATTTACCCAAGTCTTTACCTTGTTGTGTTGTCTGTCTTGATTAGATTGTAAGCTCTGATGAGCAGGACTGTCTCCTAGATGTATATGCACAGTGCTGCATGTGTCTTGTAATGCTAACAAATTATAAGATTACTACTACTACTTATCATCTCTTCAGTTTTCAAAAGTGCAATTATAGATTTATTTATTTTTTGCAGCAGACACGAACTGTCTATGACTACAGGTGGGCCACAAGCAGAAGATGGCTCCTGCCTTTGATTGGGTTCAGTCAGGTGGACTTTTGTCATAGAGGTCGAGAACAAGACCCTGCTGTAGCGTTCAGTGGTAGAGTAGCCTACTGGTTAGAGCAGCAGGCTGAGAACCAGAGAAGCCTGCATATAAATACCAATGATGCACCTTGTGACCTTGGGCGAGTCATTTCATCCTCCATTGCCGCAGGTACAAGCTTAGATTTTAAGCCCTCTAGGGACAGGGAAATGCGTACTGTACCTGAATATAACTCACCTTGAGCTAACAGTGAAAAGATGTGAGTGCTCTGAATGAGGCTTTATGGACATCAAGCCTCCACTCTTATTATATTAGAAGAGAGTTGCATTATAGGTTTCGGAATACATTTATTCCTGTTGCCTATATAACAATCAAGGGTGTCAAAAGACATCCCTAAACTATGACTGCTATGAACTGGAAGGGATCAGCGGAATTGCTTTGCACTTGGTCTGTCTCTGAGACAGTCACTGCAATTCACTGCAGGAACTAGGACACTGGATGAGATGGACCTTTGGATGTGATCCAGTATATTGTAGCAACTTATATTCTCTTGTTATGCTCTACAAGGCTTGTAACTTGCACAGCCAGGCATAAGGAATCCAAAATATACACTCCAGTAAACAGAATAGAAAAGGGTTTCAAGATATCAGAAGATGGCAGCAACCAGCCTCATGGCTCAGAATGTGTACTGCACACTGTCCTGCCAAGTGAGAGGGGTTTGGTTTCTTGATTATATCTTCTGCTTCCCAAATCATCTTGGAGCTGGGGAAGTTGCAGAGGCAGTGCTGAAGGCTATCAGGGAAGAGGGAGTCTCAGTCATTGCACAATGGTGACACCTAGTGGCTAGATTCAGAGCCTGCATTTCCAGGGTTCCAGAAGGAGTCCTGTTATGTGGCCCCTGATCCAGGGCTTTCACAACGATGGCTGGACTAAAACAAGATTGGAGGGGATGATCTTAAATAGAGTAGCTGCAACTGAAGACTCGCGACAAAGTGTGGCCTTGGTTCTGATTTTAATTTGGAGGTATAAGGGAGCAGGAAGCACAGAGATAATATGAAGAAATATTACTATATAGAGGGAGGGAGGAGTGTCTTGAATTGCTACCAGTCAAGGTGGCAGCAGCTGAAAGACTGAATTCAAGTGCTTCAGGGACAGGTGCCGAGGTCAGTGATAAAGATAATTGAGTGAAAAAAAACCAAGATTGCATGGGATATCAGCAGGTACCAGCTCGAGGAAGAACTGGTGGTCCAAGCAGCTCTTACCAGCTCATAAATACCAGTTCACTGCAAAAACAGAAGGGTTATGGTTACAGCTATTGCTCCTCTTGGTATAGCAGTGCCTGAAAGGCCAGAAGTGGGGATCGATTTTTAGGAAAGCCAGAATTTGACTCAGTCACTGGCTCAGGTTTTAGAATTTGGTAATGCTCGATTAGTGGGAGAAGCAGAGGGACCTCATCAGTTCTCAGTGCCTAGAAAGATCCTCTTATATTTCGACTAACATGATTCATCTCTGCTATTCATAGGAGAGCTTTTACTAAAATTAGCCCTGAAAAACAGCAGTGAGGCTGGAGTGGAGAGCTCCAGGGCTTCCAGCAAGCAGGAGTTGCGTGTATTGGCCTCACTCCAACGGCCGGGGTGGAGTGGCAAGGTTCTCCCATTCAGTGCAAGAACGTCTCCCTGGGATATTTATTCAAGTGCCCAGCTGTATGGTTGCCTTGACAACAATAAAAAAAAAAATGAAAAGAAAGAAATATAAAAATAAATCCCACTGCTGTTCCAGATTTATCCCTTTCCGATTTATTAAACTGCTATTTTTACAGCACTGGAACAAGCTGTTTCGCCACCTTGATAAAAAAAAAATGCAAGGCTGAGGTCTTGCTTTGACTTGACTAGGTTCTTGATGGGGTCAGGCGATGTGGGAAGGGGGAAATAGAAAGAGAGAGCAGTTAAGGATCTCTCCCCACCATTCATACCGCCTCGTTCTCTCTGCTTCCCTCATGAGGGAGAGAAGATATCAGCATGCAGCTGAATCAGAATTGGGGTGAAAGGCGGTGTATAGATGGGAAGAGAGTAGAATTGAGTAGGAAGCACTAAGGTGCAACTGATCAACATGGATAGAAATCAGCGCATGAGGGTACAAAAAGGATCCATATAGGTATGGATGGACGGCAGTGGTTAGAGGATAGAGCTGGGCAGATAGTGGAAAATGGTTAAAACACTGAGCAAGCCTTGAAATGAGTTCAAGAACCCACTTGCCCCTGTGTGATTATGGGCAAGGCATTTTATCTCCCTATCTCATTTCTTATTTAGGATCCAGCACTCCTCTCTTGCTCCTTTCTCTTGAGTTGAAGTGGAAAGAGGTTGGGATCTGGTGTCATGAGCCTTTATTTACATCAAATAGGGATTTTATCTTTTATTTATATTCTCCCTATGTACTCAGTTAAGGCATTGTAGTGACCATCATGGGACATGTAGCCCCACTCCTTTTGGAACCTGGACAACCATCTAGGTGTCACTCCTATGCAATGACCAGAACTCTCTTCCCCAAGCCAATTCAGAGAGCAGCAGTCTCCACCTGGGAATCAAACCAGGGACCTTCCACATGCCTATATAAGTCACCAGGCCAGCAACAGCAGTTCTCCCCCTGACTCAGGACGAACTACTTTGCTTCCTTGTGCATCCATTGACTTAACTATAATTTTTTTTCATTTCTTATATACCGCACTATTTGCAATCAGCGCGGTTTACATAAAACAAACAGTATCCGACAATAAACAAAAGTCAGGTCATTACATTGAACAGGAACAAGTAACTTGGATAACCGGGAAAACTATATACATATGCGTAGTGTTGAATAGGTAACTATATACATGTCAGATGGAGTTATTGGGTACTGATCATAATTGGTGGCTGGGGTTCAGGTTCGGGGCAGTCAGTGAGGTGTTTGATAAAGAGAAAGTGTTTTAAGGCCTTCCTGAACTGGCTCAAATTGGAGGTTGCTCTGATGTGTGGTGGTAGGGAGTTCCAGAGACTTGGGGCGCATAGTCTAAAGGCTCTGTTCGATGTTGCCCTGGAGCATTTTGTCATGTCTCTCGGTATCACTAGCATGTTGGCTACTGCGGTTCTTCTTAGCCTGTTGGGTGTGGGTGGTTGGATGAGGTCACATAGTGAAGAGGATGAGAGCCCCTTGATGGCCTTGAATGTCATCACTAAGGTCTTGAAGCTGATCCTGGCTTGAATGGGGAGCCAGTGTAGCTGCTTCAGGAGGGGTGTGATATGCTCTCTTCTTGGCGCTCCGAGGAGAATTCGCGCTGCACTGTTCATGGCAAGTTGCAGGGGATGTAAGGTGGTCTGAGGGAGTCCTTGTAGGATGGCGTTTGAGTAATCAAAATGAGGAAGGATGAGGGCTTGGGTGATGATAAAGCTATTGCTCCCTTTCTGGGGGGTCTGGTCTGTATCGTGCAGGAGAGACAATAGAGAGGAACTTGAGAGAGAGGTTCAGGCACTTCAAGGTTAGTAGAAGAAGCATTGTTTGGTGGAAAAGAGATTCATGATCTGAGGCTGGAAGAGAGCAGGCTCATGGGAACTTTTATTCACAGAAAGCGTGGTGGATGAATGGACCAGTCCGTAAGTGGAGGTGGTGGAAGCTAAAATGATATTGGGGATTGGCACAGAGGCTCCTTATGGGTGGGATAGTGAGGGTATGGTTGAAGAACAAGAAAGGTCTTATGATAGATAGGTGCATTGGGCAGGTGGTCTTTTATCTACCATCAATTTCTAAATTTCTGTGAATACATAAATATGAGTGTATAAGTAGGTTGTATACCATAGGCATTGCTGGGAGGACTGTGGGTCTCACTGAGATAACTCCCAGTGGAGGTGGAAGAGATGAGGACAGTAACTGAATTCAACAAGGCATGGGACAAACACAGAGGATCTCTAAAGGAAAAAAGGGGACTGTTGTAGTTGTTGATATGGAAGGACAGACTAGATAGGTCATGTGGTCTTTTTCTGTCGTCATGTTTCTATGTTTCTAACTGCATTCAAATTAGATAGTACTGTATAATCTGATGATGCAGAAATCTACTGAGCAGCTGGAGGCAACAAACAGCTGGAAGAAACTGGTTGTAGACCAGAAAACAGCTGAAGCCCTGATGATTCACCGTCACCTCAAAGACTTTGTGATTCTCACACTAGAAATATGCACAGGAAAGGGAAAGTGTGTCTTACGGTGCACCGTCCATATACACCTGACATGGTTCTTGCTCCTTAGCCTGGTATCCAAAGTCTTGTTTTAAATGTTACTACACTGCCCAGATCTCATTTCAGCAGTTCATAGTGCTAAGCCCAAGAAGAGTCTCAGGGGCTTCAGGATCTGTGATCTGCTATTTGCATTGTAGGAAGAGGTGGAGGACGCGTGGGTTTCAGCAGACCCAGCAAGGAGCCCTTCAGCAGGCTTTGTGTAACCATGGTGATGAAGGAGGTAGGTGCGACTGCACTGCAAAAAAGGGTTTAGAAGAGAAGTGTGTCTGTGCAAGGGATATCCATCCATCTAAGATAACTTCTCAGATACTGTCATGTTACCTGTGGCAAACTGACCCAGTCCTGGGCTTACCCCATTGCATGCAGGGATTTGTAGTCTTGCTTTTCTTAGGGAATCCAATTGGGAAATCAGAACTAGAGTCCCTTTCCGCAGTGGGGTAGGATTGGATCAACCTAGTGGAGTGAATCTGAAATCATTTGGCAACCTTATGAGGTCACCTGCTATCCCTTAGCTTGAGGTGCGGTGCTGCTGCTTTTGGGGGATGCATCCTTTGTTCACTTTGCTCTGCCCACAGCAATTTTAAAGCTTGGGAGAGGCCAAGACTAGCAGAAAATGAGAGCCAGCCACACCTGAAATACATGGGAGGGGGAGGAGGGAGGACGGTGGTGACAGCAGGAACAGGACTGCATGCAATGGG
Source organism: Ichthyophis bannanicus (assembly GCA_033557465.1). Taxonomy (NCBI): domain Eukaryota; kingdom Metazoa; phylum Chordata; class Amphibia; order Gymnophiona; family Ichthyophiidae; genus Ichthyophis; species Ichthyophis bannanicus. Next base: position 36,796,732 of record CM066048.1, on the reverse strand, counting down.
ATAAATCCTGGACTGGATCATATCTGTCAGGTGCATCTGGAGCCAGTTGGCAACCCTAGTGGGATCACATCTAAGGTGCAGAGATACCAAGTTCCAGGAATGAGATTTTAAGCCATTCCTGGATTCTAACAGCCTTATCCTGATGCATTATGGGACCTGCAGCACTGATGCCAATGGGTAAAATCAGGGGTCTACAAATACCACACTGCATTGAATGCAACTTTAAAACCAGAACTGTCAAAATCTCTCATGCCTGGAACTGGGTAACTAGCAACTCTGAAAGTGTATTTTACACTCCTGTGCCATGGCAGTCTGAGCCATCCCAGCTTTTGTTCAAACCTGGTGGTGCTGCGGTGTTCCTCTTAGCAGTGGCACTATGCAGAGGATGCTCTAGGTCTAGGAAGCAGAATGTGGTTTAAGAGTAACCTCTTCCTTAGTTCCTGAATATCATTAGCAATCAGCCTCTGAGATACTGAATGGTTTTAGGTCTCAGGTTTATTTGATAGACTGCTGTGTACACAGCTAAATATCCATATCAAAAAACAAACAGTAATTCCAGAGAAACTATAAGATTAAACAAGTTGAAAAGAGCATACTTGGAGGGCAGGGGAAAGAACTGGAAGAAAGAAGATAAAAGGGCTATAGGAGGCATCTTTATAACTGCTGTTATCTATATTTATGTCTGTGTTCGGATAGTGAGTGTCTGTGTGTGTGGTACAGGGGTGGGGTGGCTGCATTTGTGTGGTGGGAGGTGGGAGCTAAATATTAATAAATAAATATACACATTGTGAAAGGCCTGGCAATCTACTTCCGGCGACACTGCCAAGAAAACCCAGGAGCTTCTGGGTCGCCAGGAGTCAGGACTGACTCAAAGGCACACATTGCATTTTTGTGCTGTTTACTCCCATGCATTCACCTCTTTAACCTCCAACCCCTGGCACTCTTTCTCCCCCCCCCCCCCTCTGTTTTCCTTCCCAGGCTCTCTCCCCCCACCTTGCACTCTCACCTCCTGCCCTCCTTCACCATTCTTCCCTTCTCAAACCTTCTGCCCCTTTAAACCGCTTCTGCCTTCTCTGCACTAAACTCCCCCTGCCTCTAACCTTTTTGCAGGCTATTGGGGCCTGGTCTCTGCGGGCAGATAACTCTCACTCTTGGCTACAGCTGCAGCCTTTCCTTCTTTTTCTGCCTTGCTTGTTTGTCTTAATTCACACCCATAGGGTTCTTTGCACACGGACAGACAAAACAAACGCTCAGCTTGTCACTCATCAATAGGCAATATCGCTTATTCAGAACGCGCCTGAAAACATATCAGTGGCAAGAGAGAAAGGGCATAACAGTTTATTTCACTTTCTGGGTGCGAAATTAAGCCTTCCATGTGGGCTCAGGTCTCACTCCATTGGTGGTCTTCCCCATCCCTTTGCCACTAAGGTCCCTTTAAGTCCACCTGAAGCTTGCTTGATATTTCTCTCACTGTTCTGGCTCCTATAACCTCTGCTGGAAATTGTTTCCACCACCCTATTTTCTCACATTCCTTTTGAGTCCCTCCCCCTTCAGCTTTGTACCATGGCCCCTTCTCCTTGAGTTTGACATTCCGTGGTAAATTCTCCTTTATGGAAGTCTCTAGATATTGGAATGGTTGGATCATATCTCCCCTTTCCCTTCATTTTTCTAGCAGTTATGTCTTTACCTGCCTTCTCTCTCTGGCTGCATCATTGTGGTGGCCCTTCCTTGAACTGCTTCTGCCTTGTAATATCCTTCTCGAGATGTGGGGGCTCCAGAGCGCAACACAAGGTGGGGTCTCACCAGAGACCTGCAATCTTACTTATTACTAGTTAATTTATTGATATTCATTCTTATTGTTACAAAAAAATAAAAGAATGACATCAAACCGATGTCTGTCAATGAACTTGAGAACAGAGACGTTTTTCTTAGTATATGAATATTGCAATTAGCAGGAAGGTTGCAGGTGCTGATGGTCTAACTATATTATCTACCATCCAGGGGTACCTCTTCTTAAGTCTTCTACTCAGACTCTCACACTCCCTCATTTCACTCAACCTTTATCTTTCCTCTCCTTCTCTGTCTCCCTTCTCTTGATACCCCCGTCTCTGCACCCAGGTATAGTATTGGCTTTCCCAACTGCAGTCACACTGCCTGGCTGCTGTGAGGTGATGGGAGATGATTGCCCCAGGTCTCTTTCCTGTTTGGTGACAACTAATTAACCATCTCCAAAATAGTATTTGGTCCTGGCATTTCTGAAGCCCAAGTGCATAACTCTGCATTTTTTATGACAAAGGATGATTTTGACCATTTTTCCCCATTTGTAAGCCAACTTTCATTTTATCCATGTCACCTGGCAAGTCTGCTCTGTTGCAGATATTTTTTGTTGTTGACCCAGTAGGACCCCCCTGCACCTTTGCACTTACACAGCTCAGCTGGGATCTGGTACCATGAGACTTCATTGCAACTACACAGGGCTTTCCCTCCTATTTTATATTCTTATCCAACATACCGATCTGGTCATTGCAGTGACGGTTCTCAACTGGGGGCCAGGTGCCAAGGGTCCTTCCAGAATACTGCATTCATGGCCCGAGATCATCTTAAAACATGATCTTAACCTCTCCCTTGCCCCTGTGGGGTGTGAACAGCTGCTTCTGCAGCATCTCCAATCCCAGACAACAAGCCTGTTACAGATTTTCCCCTCTAATACTTCAAAGACATTGAAGAGGGCTGGACATCTGAGCACCACCCAGGTCAGTTCCCCTTGAATGTCTGGATCACTTTGACCACTGATCTGAGTTCTGTTACTCAACCAACTTCCCACCCAATTTATACTTTATCTTTCAGCTCCCACACTGGCTGGCTTGTTCACTGGTATTTTCTTAGAAAAACCTATCGAGGCCTTAAGGGAAAAATCATTTATTGGTTTCGGAGTCGGCTCAACTATCAGGCAAACTAGGTGGCTGTCTAGGGTGGCAGCTTCTAGGGGGCAGCAAAAAGCAGGGCATTTAAAGCTAAACAATAGATTTTGACATGAGGGGGAAGTGTAAAGTTTAAGGTTTGCATAGGGTGCCAATACCTTGAACCAGCCCTGGGGCTGGTTCAAGGATTTCTGCCGCCCCTCCACACCCCCAAGCTACCTGCAAAGTTTTGACACCTCCCCCCTCTGCCACCTATTCTGTCTTGGGGAGGAGGGCAGGTGGGGGGCAGCAGCAGTAGTATTTGCTTTGTTGCCTGTGGCAAGCCATGTGCTTCAGCACACATGGCCTGCCGCTTCTGACCCCCCTCCGACAGTAAGTTGCATCAGAGGGAGATCAGAAACGGCAGGTCATGTGTGCTGAAGCATATGTCCTGCCGCAGACAACAAAGCGGTGGCACAAAGTCGCCCACCTGGGTTGACTGCCCTAGGTGGCTACCTAGCTCACCTAGTAGATGTGCTGGTTCTGCCGCCCTGATTCATTGGTTTCATAGTATTGCACTGTTCTGTCCTATAGTGCTTGCATTATCTTGCCCACCACTGAGGTTCAATTAAAGTCTGTGGTTTTTTGTTTCGTCCTCCTTCCTCCCTTGTACAGTGGTCGTTTCTCTCCTGATGGTGATTGGTGTTCATTTAAATCTACATTGAAAGTGAATTGAAGAAACATTTGTTTAGACATACCAAAGACAAATGCCCTGCAACGCGGAACCATCTTTCTTGCTAGCCATGTGTAGAAGAAAAAAGGAACAAAAAATAAAAGACCATTTCATCTGCAAAATTGTCAGAGTGGTGCCTCTAATAATCAAGAGGGTCTGTTTCAGACAGATAAATGCTTTCTTTGAGATGAATGGTTGAATCAAGTCGAAATGGATACCAGTGTCAGCGAGGAGGCACTCAGCACGAGTACAGAATAGAATCAGATGTCCCAGTTAATAAGGCGACATTACAGAACTGGGCCGGGACCAAGCATGTTTCATAACTGCAAGGGGGGGGGGGGGAGACTTACCCCTTACCCTGCATAATGCTGCAGTGTTATGGCTCCGTGTATTTTAATGGAATATCAGCTCCTGCTCCACGGGAAAGGAGCTAAAAATAGCAGCCGTGGGTCTCGAAGGGCTGATCAGGCTGCAAGAGTAGCTGCAAGAGCGAAGGCATCACAAGCTCAGATCTAGAGGTCTGCAAACAGATGCAGAAGAGAGAAGGTCTGCTTCTTACTCTGCCCGGCACATTCTTTTGCTTTATTAAAGAAAACTATAGGTAGATTTCTCTACCTCCCTAGACCTCTCAATAGCAATTTCTAAGCATGAAAAACCTGCAGTTTTGGACTCTGGCGGTAGGCAATACAGAAGGGTGCCGTCCAGATAAGCATCTGAGCCAAGTCGGCAGGCATCAGAAGAAGGAGCAAGAATTAGTCAGGTATTTCACTTTGCAAAAAAAAAAAACCAACAGATATATATATATATATATAACATATATAAAACACATCCCACAACGTACATCAGACACTGGTCTCTGTGCATTTTGGCTGGCTGACACCCATCCAGACGGCAGCAGGTGATGGCACTAGGCACTTGATTCATTTTATTTCATGTAAAGGAATGAAGTGTGTGTGTGTCGGGGGGTTGTCTGTGCCTGGAAATGATCAATATTAGAACTTTGCTTGTGTTATTGGTGTTACCAGAAGCCATCAGGAATCCCCCATACCTGATGCCTCTCTCCATGCTTGCCAGGGATCGATTTTCTAAATTTTTTTGTAATGCCTGCATTTTTCTCTTTGTCGTTTTTGCCTTTCTATGTGGCCAGTAAGATACAGTCTGGGGTGTATCATAGTGAATGTGAGTTTATTTTAATTTATATGGTAGGTCGGTGATGTCTTTTACCCTTCCCTGGTGCATTTGACCTGTCATAAATCTGTATTTTTGTGAGCCCCTGAATGTGCCAGTTGCATGTCGTGGAGTAGGTGCCTGGTAGGCAGGGAAAGGACAAGGTAGTGGGGCTGGGAGGGATTTCTCCCTGGGAAAAAGAGAGGCAGTTTACTGTTTCCTCTCATTGGTTTATGATTCAACTCTTTTATTAAACTGTGCTAGCTAAAATACACTCATATTTTAATAAAAGTATCTATATGTGTGTACGTGTGGTTGTGCAGATAAATATATATTAATTGTATTAATTTATAATTATATATGGCTCTAGGTATAGAGCTATAGGCAAATATACATACATACATACATAAGGGGGAATCACTAGTTAAAGTGAATTTAAATATAGCATCAAAATAGTAAAACTTCACCTTATTTACTGATTTCTACATATACACATACACAGTTTTTGTTTTGAATGTTTTATTTAATACTCAGTCCTATTGTAATCTGTTTCTTTGCTTCCGGTTGTTATCCATTCCTAGATCCATCTGTCCTAGCCTTATCTATCAGCCAATTTTCTTAGTCTTGGATGTGTGAAGGTAAACTTGGCCTTTCAAATTTGTGGTGGAGTATGGAGCGAGGGGTAGGAGGCTGTCATTCAGGTTTCCCTTCTGCCCTGGTGGTGAAGGGCTGAGTGGCTGCAAAGTCCCAGGAGAGAGGGTGCCCAGGGTGATTGCTTGGGCACGTGAGCGCTGGTCAGGCTTTCTAAGGTTCAGAGGAAGCAAACTCTCGGTTTATCCCCTCAGCTCCCACATTTCAACTTACAGCTGCAAAGGGCTCAGATTTTCTCTAGTAAAAAACATCTCCTCATTTCCACAGGGCAGTATTTATTTTTGCAGTGTTTTATTTTCATTCTGCTGTAGTTTTCCACCCTCACTTTAGCATTCAGCTATCAGATCTACTTTGAGTCTTCTGAACATCAAATGTCCTTGTTCTGGCATCTGTTCCTTCCTCCCTGACCTAATTCATTTTATGTCATATATTTTCAGACTTCTTGGAGTTCACCTTTTATTATGCCCATATTCTTTGTTTTTAAAAATTCTTCAAACCTATGTCCATGCTGTATTCACACCTTACACATACTAATTTGCTGACCCTCCCTTGAATTGCTTCTGCTTTGTTAATGTCCTTTGAAGATGTTGACTCCAGAATTCAACACAGTTCTCAAGGTGTGGTCTCCCCGGAAACCTTTATGTGTGTCAGTATGGTACCTGCATTGGTCTCTGATGAAGCTCTACTCTTCATCTGTCTGTGCTGCATTCATGCTTCATGTGTATCAGTGTGGAATCTGCTCTTTAGTTGTCTGTGCTGTGTTCATACTTTCCATAGGTGAGGATCAGCACAGCAGCCTCCTATCCATGGCCAGCCCAACTACTAGGCTGTGGCCTAGGATGGCAGCTTCTGGGGGCGGTAAAGAGCAAAGCATTCAAAGCTAAACAATAGATTCGGACAGCAGGGAGGGCATAAGGCTTAAGTTTTGACTAGGGTGCCAATACCATGCAGCAACTCTGGGGCCTGCTCCTACTAACCACCTTTACCAAACTGCATAATGGAGAGCTATGGAAATATTGCCTCAAGAATCAAATAAAGAACAGAAGAGAAAAGAAAGATTTGTAATAATTTTCTTCTAAGTGATGTGTCTAAATGAAATCTTGTTTTAATGATGGGCTTGATTTGCAGCCAGTGTGGCGACCAGAATAAACTAAATGTTGACTGTGGCGTTTAACTTATTCTGTATATTCAGGCGGCTATCCGTATAGGTAGCAGCGTTGAATGTACAGACAGTGTAGTCATTGCATTGGCATTATGCATTTAGTTTAGACATGCTATTCAGCAATCCTAAACTAAATGTATATGTTATCTGGATAGTGGCTGAATATCACTGCTCTCCAGACAATTATTCAGTCAGCTCTTGTTCTGCCCCACACCCAGTCTCTTCTTATATGAATAGCATTGGACTGTTCAGGCAGATATTTGGCCCAGTCTGAAGCCTGTGTCGGGGGTAGGGTTACCAACTGGCTCCAGATGCGCCCGACAGGCTTGATCCAGTCCTGGGTTTACCCCATTGCATGCAGGGACATGTAGTTCTGATTTCTCCATTGCACTCCATAAGAAAACCAAGACTACATGTCCCTGCATGCAATGGGGTAGGCCCAGGACTGGATCAAGCTTGTCGGGCGCATCTGGAGCCAGTTGGCAACCCTAGTCGGGGGGGGGGGGGGGGGGCCCCAATGGGCTGATAGTAAAGGGTAGAAACCACAAGGCCGTGCCAGCGAGTTAAGATAATTTCTGCCTCGCAGTTCCTAAACTATTGTTTCCCCTGCAGGCCCCAGAAAGGGGCAACAGTGGTGGCAATGGGGGTGGAAGGCAGTAGGGGTGCAGGTAGGGTTGCCAACTGGCTCCAGATGCACCCGACACACTTGATCCAGTCCTAGGTTTACCCCACTGCATGCAGGGACATGTAGTTCTGATTTTTCCATTGCATTCCATAAGAAAAGTAAGACTACATGTCCCTGCATGCAATGGGGTAAACCCAGGACTGGATCAAGCCTGTCGGGCGCATCTGGAGCCAGTTGGCAACCCTAGGTGCAGGCAGGATGAAGATCCGGCTTAGGGTGCCTCCAGTACTTGCACCTGCTCTGGGTGTACCTAACATATTTGATACCCCTCCCCCATGAGGCAAGCTCTGGCTCTCACAATCCTCAAACTATTTCAGCCCCTGCTGGAGGCTTTCTTACTTGCTCAGGAGTGACCCAGCAGCAGCCTGCAGCATGATCCTGCATGTGTGTGTGTGTTACTCAAGAGCTTCCCCCTGGCACTGGTTTCCCAGTGCACAAAGGTTCCACCTCAGAATGGGGCCAAGCAGGGAAGCGCCATTGCACGAAAAGGTAAAGAAAAAGGTAGATGTAGGAAGAAGCCAGTGAAAATCGGCATCAAGACTGCTGCAGACTTAAGCTTCTTCTGTTCTCAGTACATTATCATATGCATCCCGTTATTGCCTGCATTCAGGGTGGACTGCTCCCACCGCCCCGCCTTTGGTATGCCACTGGGAAGCCCCCATCACTGTTTTTCACCTCTGCTTTAATCTCACTTCCCATTGGTGCCATTTTGGGGTCTCATTTATCAAATGTCTTCTCCTCTGGGGAAAAACCTCTGCGTCCTATAAAGATATGCAAACAGCAGGTATTGGTCAATAATTTAGAGGCAAGAAACATGCCAACAATATACATAACGTCAAATACTCAAGGGAGACTTGTTCTGGTACTAACAATACAGTGTTTTGGAATTCATAGGAGGTATTACAAGCATCCATGCTTTTGTCTAGTCTTCCTCTCTCTGTTAAAAAGTCTACAGCTTATCAGTCTTCATGATAACACGCCATTGACCTGCTGAGGTCAGACTGGGTCTTCTGTGGAGAAGACTGAGCACAGCGGAGCACGTTCTACTGTCTGGGACTGGTGGGATATGTTTGGGCTGGTCATCATTTATTATGCACACTTCCAACTAGAGAGCTCAAGCGTCTTATAGCAAGTCAATATTTACATTGTTAATATCGCTAATAAATAAAGGCACAGTAAAGTGAGCATAGAAACGTCACAGGAACACATAAAGTATAACAAGAGAAAACCACATTAGAAATAAGGCACCATAAGGATGAGCAGTAAAGAAAGCACAGGGCCGCAGGTTTAGTATGTTAGGATATTCCCTTAAGATGTGGGGGAGGGGAAGGATGGAGTTCTCTACACCATTCTCAGATGGCAGCTATAGCTTGCTAAGGAAATCTCAGATCCAGGATGTTACTTACGCATAAAATGTTTATACACTTCTCATTCCTAAACATCGACTTTTTCCACAGAAGTTGGCAAGAAGACAGGGTGGCAAACAATGCCACCGATAGCTTAATCTAAAAAAAAATCAACCTGATGCCACCAGTTTTCTTCATACAGATTTTCCAACAGATACCAAGGACTGGTAGACCTTGGATTGATTGTAAAAACAAGATCTCAAACGGAAAGGTTCTGTATCCCAAGCCAGTCCTTTAAGCTGTGGTGATGGGCTCTGTATCTTTGTGCCCATCCCCTGACTCCTTTGAGGCAGTGGTTCTCAACCCAGTCCTCTGGGACCCCCAGGCCAGTCAGGATTTCAGGATATCCACAATGAATATGCATGAGAGAGATCTGCATGCACTGCTTCCATTGTATGCAGATCCTTCTCATGCATAGTCTTTGTGGACTTGGAAACTGCAGGTACACGGTGATTAGGGTTGCAGACTGCTGAATATTCACCTGATATGGTTGACCCAGTTCTGGGTTCACTGCGTTGCTTGCAAGGACTTGTAGTTCTGATTTCCCAATTGCATTACCTAAGAAAGACAAGGCTACAAGTACCTGCATGCAATGGGGTAGATCCCCCAACTAAATCAAACTGTCCAAAGAATCTGGAATTAGTTGGCAAGCCTAACAGTGATTATGTGAGAGAGAGAGAGAGAGAGCAATAAATGAATTCAAGGATCTGGAAGGTCTTTAATTATTATGAAATGGAAAGAATGGGATATTGGATTTAGCTCACACTCTTTTCAGGAGTGGCTCAAATCTCTCCTGTCCTTGGAGAGTTTACAGCCTAAGTTTGTACATGATCACAAGGAGCAGCACTGGGATTTCAATCTTAGTCTCAGCATGCTACTCCTCCACAAGCATTATGCCATGAATACATTCCATCAGGGCCAGCTCGTCCATAGGCAGCTGCCTAGGTTGGCAGGCCTCTGTGGGTGGCACAGCAGACGTTGTGTTGGATGAGGTCAGAAATATCAAGCCATGTGTGCTGAAGCACACAGAGGGAGGGGCATGGCGAAGGGGGGGGGGGCGGCGGCATGATTGGCGCTTCTTCCTGGGGTGGCAGAAACCCTAGGACCAGCCGTACATTCCATTTTCTTTCTCTTAGTGGTTTCCATTTCTTCTCCTCACAGACAGCTTAGATCAGTGGTTCCTAACCCAATCCACCCACACCCCCTAGGCCAGTCGGGTTTTCAAGATATCCATAATGAATATGCATGAGAGAGATTTGCATGCACTGCCTTCATTATATGCAGATCTCTCTCATGCATATTCATTGTAGATATCCTGAAACCTGACTGGCCTAGGGGGTGCGGGAGGACTGGGTTGAGAACCACTGCCTCAGAGGAGTCAGGGGATGGGCACAAAGATACAGAGCCCATTACCTCTAAGACAAGACATCATAAAAGACTGGCTTGGGATACAGAACCTTTCCGTTTGAGGTCATTCTGAGAACTTGAGAGACTGTTCTTTGGAAGCACACTCGCAGCACTGTTCATGCAAGTTTTGGGACAGCAGTAACACATTCACTTCATGCAAAACAGAGCTGTAAAAGCTCTTGTGCAACATTCACAACTTTATTCACTCTTGGTTGACCTACACTGACTTTCGATCATGTTGTTGTTAAGAGCCATCGAGTCGGTGTCGACCCGTGGCGACCCTCTGGATAGTTATCCTAAACTGTGTTTGGTCTTCAGTCAGATGGCTCACTGTTGATAGAGTGACACCCATAGTTGCTCTTACTGTATTGATCCATCTCATTGCTGGCCTTCCTCTTTTGCACTGACCTTGCCAAGCATGATGTCTTTCTCTAATGATCTCTCTCTTCGCATGATGTGTCCAAAGTATGAGAGTCAAAGTCTTCTCATCTGAGCTTCTAAAGAAAGCTTAGGTTTGATCTCCTCTAGTACTGACTGGTTTGTTCTTCGGGCAGTCCATGGTATACACAGTATTCGCTGCCAGCACCATAATTCAAAGGCATCAATTTTCTTCCTGTCTATCTTTTTCACTTTCCAGCTTTCACATCCATATGATATTATTGAAAATACCATGGCTTGAATGAGTCGAATCTTTGTATGGAGAGAGACATCTCTGCTCTTGAGAATCTTATCTAGGTCTTTCATAGCCATTCTGCCAAGAGCAATGCGTCGTCTGATTTCTTGACTGCTTGTTGCTTCTTTATTGATAGTTGATCCAAGTAGGTTAAAGTTGTTCACGATTTCAACTTCTCCTTCAACGATGAACCTGTTGATTATGCCAGTTGTCATGATCTTTGTCTTCTTTACATTAAGGTGCAGGCCCATTTTGAGACTATGTTCTTTGATTGTGAGAAGCAAATGTTTCAGATCATCTTCACTTTCAGCCAGTAATGTGGTATCATCAGCATCTTCACACCTCTGTTGTCTTCATACAATCCTGTTTCTCTGAGGATTTGTTCTGCATCTAAATTAAACAGGTAGGGGGAAAGTATGCAGCCTTGTCTTACACCTTTGCTTATTTTAAACCATTCTGTTTCTCCTTGTTCCGTTCGAACTGTTGCTTCTTGATCAATGTACAGATTTATTTATTTATTTATTTATTACATTTTCTTTTATACCGCGCTATTTAAGATCAGTGCGGTTTACAATAAACATTAAATCTACACATCTCAGTATAGTGATTTGTGCTTACAATAAACAGGTAAAAATAACTTGGGTATACAATAAACAAGTTTCTTAACAGGGAGAACATGATAACTATATACAAGCCAGTTAATGTAACTATATACATGGTTAAGTGCACAGCACGAGCTTCTCAAGGTGGGTTAAGTATGGAGGCGGTTAAGGTGTGGTTGCGGGTATTCAGACTAGGAGTGTAAGATGCGTGGGCTTGAGGAGCTACAATGAGGTGCCGAGGTAGGTGAGTGTGGGGGGGGGGACTGCAACATCGTAGTGAAGGAGAAAAAGGTGATGCTTCAGTTCCTTCTTGAATTGGGAGAGATCGCTGATGGTTCTGATAGCCGCCGGTAGAGCGTTCCAGCAAGATGGTGCAAAAAAGGCAAAGGCTCTAGCTTGGTAGCTTGGGAGCACTTAGTGCTTGCCTTAGGTAGAATGAGGGTGTTTGCAGCATTCGATCTCCTTAGCCGGTTAGGAGGTGTGATAGATACTAGGTCGGTAATAGCAGTAGCCGGGAATTTCTTGATGACTTTATGGGTCATTGTTAGAACCTTGAAGGAGATCCTGGCTTGTATGGGCAGCCAGTGCAACTGTTTTAGTATTGGAGTGATGTGGGATCTTCTGGAAGCTCCATGAAGGATTCTTGCAGCAGAATTCATAGCAAGTTGTAAGGGGTTAGTCGTACTCTTTGGTAGGCCATGTAATATCACATTAGCATAGTCAAGGTGAGGCATTATTAGGGCCTGAAAAACAGTTCGGAAGTCTTCAGGTTCTAACAGCTGACGAAGATGGCGAAGGGTCCGGATTTTATGATAGACAGCTTTTGTTATGTTATTGATGTGAGCCTTCATATTAAGCTGCTGATCAAGTGTAACTCCGAGGTATCTTACTGTAGTCTTGCATGTGAGCTCTGCGTCACGAACTTTGATGGATAGTGGAGGAATAAAAGCCGGATTCCTGGTGACGAAGAGGGCTTCAGTCTTTTTGAAGTTTAACTTAAGCCTTTGTGCATCTATCCAATCGGTGACTGCATCAAAGCATTTGATTAGAGGGGAGAGGTCAAGATGTTCAGTCGTGATTGGCATGTACATCAAGACATCATCGGCATAGACCAGGCAGTTGATGTTAAATGAGTGGATAAGGATAAGATTGTGAAAGAGTACGATCAGGTGTTCTGTTATACCCATGCTTCTTAATGTGGCCCAGAGTTTCTCATGGTTTACACAGTCAAAAGCCTTGCTATAGTCGATAAAGCACAAATAGATATCCTTTTGGTATTCTTTAGTCTTTTCAAGGATCCATCTCACATCCATAATGATGTCTCTCGTTCCTCGCCCTTTCCTGAACCTGCTTGCACTTCAGGTAGTTCTTGTTCCAGGTATTGTTGTAGTCTCTTTTGAATAATCTTCAGTAGAATCTTGCTGGCATGTGGGATCAGAGCGATTGTGCGATAATTTCCACAGTCAGTTGGATCACCTTTCTTTAGTATTGGCAAAAACACAGATCTTTTCCAGTCAGTTGGCCATGATGTTGTCTTCCATATTTCTTGGCAGAGCCTTGTAAGTATGGTAACAGCTGCATCAGCTTGCTGCAATACTTCGATGGGAATGCTATCAATGCCTGGTGCTTTGTTCTTTGATAAGGCTTTCAATGCTGCTTCAACTTCTTCTTTCATCACCAATGGTTCCCGATCATAAGGTACAGGTTGAAACGGCTGTTGGTCCACTTGATCTTTATCATATAAAAACTCTGAATATTCCTTCCACCTTTTCTTGATCTTCTCAGCATCATTCAACATAGAACCTTGAGCATCTTATAACATTCCAATTCGAGGCTGGAACTTTTTCTTTAACTCTTGTAGCTTTAGGAAAGCCGATGTTGTTCTTCATCTAATAGTTTCTGCTTCTATTTCCTTACATGCGTCATTGTAGTACTTTTCCTTGTCCTGTCTTGCTGCACGTTGGAAATCTCTGTTGAGTTCTATGATTGTCTTTCTTTCTCTTCTGGCTTTAGCATCTCTGCGTTTCTGGGCAATTTGCAGAGTTTCTTCCGTCATCCATTTTGGCCGTTTTTTCTTTTTCACCTTTTGTAGAGACTTCTCGCTTTCTTCCAACACAACCTTCTTGATGTCATTCCATAACTCTTCTGGAGCTCTGTCATTTGTATCTAAAGCAGCAAATTGATTTTGCAGGCAGTCTTTAAATTCCAGTGGTATATTCTCAAGGTCATATTTTGCTGCATTCATGAGTGGTTTGCTCTTTTTCAACTTTAGCTTGAGTTCCTGAGCATGTATCCAGTTTAGTCCCGGACCTCTGGGTTGTCCATCTCATCTAGCAGCTTGGAGACTGAAGAACTCCTTCTTTTGTGATGTCACAGGTATAACTATCCGGGAGCCTCCTCCTGCCAACAGTTACCTCAGTCTCCAAGCAGCTAGATGGATGGTGAGCCCGGAGGCCCGGGTTCACTGGAGGAACAATTAGGAGTTGTTTAAATTTGTAGGATAGGAGAAAGGCTACTGTAGCCTTATACAAAGATAGTAGTGTTTAAAGCAGAGTGGAGTCTGCGCTTAGAAGTCCGGTGCCTTTAAATGACAGAAGGCTTTCCTTCAGCTGTGATTTCCCCCCTCCTTGCTCCGGGTTCTTCCCTAGCGTCAAGGGGCACGTCACAGTAATTTTAGTGAAGGAGAGACGAGCTCCGGGGTTGGTCTGGAGGATAGATTTAACCCGGAGTGCAGCTTACCAGCGCCTAGTCAGAAGTCCTGCCTGCTGTGTGCTGTGGCCCGCTCGTCAGCACCTGCCGAGAGCCAGAGATTTCGAAAGATCCGGTTTCTTCAGGTTGCCCTCTGTCAGTAATCCACTTTAAGAGCGCAGGCCAGCATGGAAGGTAAGAGCGGGGTCTCCCCACGCTTGGGAACAGCCAGGAGGTAAGCGGACCCAGCGGTTGGCCGCGGCAGCGATTTGGGCGCGAAACTGCTTGCAGGCCCCGCCGCATGGTGGCGGCATGTTAAGGCCGTGTCAGCGAGCTTCTTTGCGGCGCTTGCGTTTAGGCGGGAGATCTCAGTTGCAGGCCTCAGCCTCCGCGGTTTGGCGGGGGGGGGGGTGTTCCCAGAGTCGGGCAAGTGGTTTCACGGCGTCAGTAGTGGTTCAAGGTCACTGTGTAGCTAGTTCTCAGAGGGTGTCGGCTCCTGGGTTAGGTGGTGTGGAGATGCCCTCTAAACCTAATTGTGTGGTGTGTGGAGCTAAAACTAGCGTGAGCTCGAGGGTCTGTAAGTCCTGTGTGAGGGAGGCCTCGATGGAGCAGGCACAAGAGGACAGGGGTGAATGCCCGGGGACAGAAACTGGGGCATCGCCTGTACAAACAGTAGAGGTGGCCCGGGATGAACCGGTAGCTGGGCCCTCTTCAGTCACAGACTCTTCCCCCGGGCAGACACCCTGGCCTTTGGGCCTGGCGTCCATTTTCTCTCAGGAATTCGTGAGTCTCCTGCAGCAAGCGGTGGCAGGCAGCACTCATCAGCGCAGGTCTTCAGCGGGCGCTGCAGCAGTGAAGAGGCTGGCGCCTCCGTTGCAGGGGGAGGTGTCCCCTGAAAGAGCTAAGAAGCCCAGGGTAGACGGGGCGAGCATTGTTCAGTCAGTGGCTTCAGAGGGGCCCCTGTCGGAGGAGGAAGGCCTCGGTGCGGAGCTGGATGAAGAGCTAGAAGAAGGAGAGTTGTCTGAAAAGGAAGATCAACCCTAGAGTGGTGCGCGTCTTCAGGAGAGAGGAGCTGCCGGCGCTCATAACAGAGACACTGAAGGTGCTGAACATGCCAGTGCCGGGATCAGCGGAAGATGAGACGCTGGAGGATCCATTGTTGCAGGTTTTCCGGAAGGGTCAGAGAGCGTTCCCGGTACACAGGGTGTTCCAGGAAATGATTCAGGAAGAATGGAACATTCCAGAGGCTCCTCTGAAAGGGGCCAGAGTGATGGGTCGTTTATATCCGTTAGTGGATCAAGACAAGGAGATGTTTAAGCCGCCCAAGGTGGACGCGGCTGTCTCCGCGGTCACTAAGAAGACCACCATCCCTGTGGAAGGCAGTGCGGAGCTCAAGGATACCCAAGATAGGAAGTTGCTTAAACAAGTCTTTGAGGTGAATGCCCTCTCGCTTCAGGCGGCCATCTGTGGAGCCTGGGTGGCTAGAGCGTGCCTTCGCTGGTCACAGAGAGCGGCAGGCCCAGAGGGTGACCACACGGGAGAAGCGGCAAAGTTGGAGTCAGGCGCGGCCTACTTGGCAGATATCCACTATGATCTTATGAGAGGACTGTCAAAGAGTATGGCGTCTGCGGTGGCGGCTCGGAGGTATCTGTGGCTGCACAACTGGGCGGTGGATAGCTCCTCCAAGGCTAGGCTCAGTAAACTGCCTTTCAAGGGCCGTCTTCTGTTCGGGGAAGATTTAGATAAATTGGTCAAAGACTTGGGTGAATCCAAAGGGGGTAGGTTACCAGAGGACAAGCCCAAGCCGGTCCGAACTTCTCCTGCAGGCAGAGGGCAACAGTGAGACTTTCGGCGTTTTCGTTTCTCCAGATTTAACGCGGACCAGAGAAGTCGGTTCCCTAGTAGGAATCAAGGGTTCCGAGGATTTCGGGGAGCGGGAAGGGGCTTCGGTCCCTCCTCTTCAGCGTCCCTCAACAACAGGAAGCCCCAATGAGATCAGGGGGACCCAGGCGCCTGTCCTTCCTCTCGGGGGGCGATTACAGTATTTGTATCCTGCCTGGGTCCAAATCACGTCAGATCAGAGGGGTTCTGGAAGTCATTCGAGAGGGCTACGCTCTGGAACTCTTGAGGCCCATGCGCGTTGCGTTCGTTCGGTCCCCCGGCAGGTCTCCCACCAAATGCGAGGCCTTGTGGGGGACAGTGCGAAGGCTACTAGATCTCAAGGCCATTGTACCGGTACCGCAGGACCAGTGCGACTCCGGTCGATACTCCATTTACTTCATCGTCCCAAAGAAAGACGGAGGTTTTCGGCCCATCCTGGATCTCAAAGGAGTGAACCGGTGTCTCCGGGTGTCGCATTTTCACATGGAGACACTCCGGTCAGTGACAGTGGTGGTGCAGAAAGGCGAGTTCCTCACCTCTCTCGATTTATCGGAAGCGTACCTCCACATCCCCATAAGACCAGATCATCACAGGTACCTCAGATTCGCGGTGCCGTTCGGACACTTTCAGTTTCGAGCGTTGTCATTTGGTCTGGCAACGGCACCTCGGACTTTCACCAAGGTTATGGTGGTGGTTGCGGCGGCACTAAGGAAGGAAGGAATGAATACTTGTTCACCCATACCTGGACAATTGGTTGATTCGGGCGAAGTCCAGAGACGAGAGCGCCAGAGCCAGAGTGGTCTCCTTCCTAGAAAGTCTCGGTTGGGTGGTCAATCGGATGAAAAGTCACATGGTGCCTTCCCAGTGCCTGGAATACCTAGGGGCTCGGTTCGATACGGCCTGCGGGAAGGTATTTCTGACGGAGCAGAGGGCGAAGGGCCTGAGAAAACATGTTCAGAAGTTTCTTCAAACCAGACGGCCCTCAGCCTGGCATTATCTACAACTGTTGGGCACCATGGCGGCAGCGATAGAGACGGTGCCATGGGCGTGGGCCCACATGAGGCCCTTACAGAGGGCGTTGCTTCGGCGCTGGTCACATCAGCAGGACCCGTTGTCTCGGAGGCTTCCTTGCCCGCAGGACACCTGTCAAGACCTGCGGTGGTGGCTATTTCCCGACTCGCTAAGGAACGGGAAAGCGTTGGAGACACCGGACTGGATTCCTCTGACTACGGATGCCAGCCTGCTGGGCTGGAGAGCGCACTGCCTGGGATGCTTCGCACAGGGGCAGTGGAGTATCCAGGAGCGAACTTGGTCAATCAACCGTCTGGAGCTGAGAGCGGTTGCCTTGGCTCTGCGAGAGTTTTGAGCGGTGCTCAGAAGAAAGGTGGTCCGGGTATTCTCCGACAACGCGATGGCGGTGGCCTATGTCAACAGACAAGGGGGAACCAGCAGCGTGGCTCTGGAGGAAGAAGCCGAAGCCCTGTTCGACTGGGTCGAAGGGAATCTCCTGGATCAGCGGCACATGTTGCAGGAGTGGAAAACGTTGAGGCCGATTTTCTTAGCAGGGTGAAGGTGGATCCTGGGGAATGGGTTCTGCACCCGGAGGTGTTCGCAATGTTGGTGCGTCGATGGGGAGTTCCAGTCATGGACCTTATGGCCACTTTCGCCTCGGCGAAAGTCGACCGCTTCTACAGCAGACAAAAGGAAAGAATGGCGGAAGGTTTGGATGCGCTCATTCAGAGCTGGCCGGAGGGCCAGCTGCTGTATGTCTTCCTACCATGGGTGTTGATCGGCAGGGTGCTCCAGTGGATAGAGCACTACAGAGGACAGGTCATTCTCATAGCCCCGGACTGGCCACGTCATCCTTGGTATGGAGATCTGATAAGGTTGCTGGTGGCAAAGCCATGGCGTCTTCCTCCTCAAGGGGATCTGCTGTCGCAGGGGCCTCTTCTTATGCCCCACATGGATCGATTCTCGCTTACGGCCTGGCTCTTGAAAGGGCACGGATGAATGCGAGGGGATATTCAGCGGGGGTGATCTCCACATTGCTAAGAGCCAGGAGGAGATCCACCTCGCTGGCGTATATTCGCATTTGGAGAGTTTTCGAAGCCCGGTGCTCAGGCAAGGGGTGTGAGCCGTTGAAGTCCTCCATTCCCCAGGTCCTAGAGTTCCTTCAAGAGGGGTTCGATAAAGGCTTAGCTGCCGCGTCTCTTCGAGTTCAGGTTGCAGCCTTGGCGTGCTATAGAGGGAAGATCGGAGGCCAGACGCTCGGTACCCAGGGAGATGTCAAGCAGTTTTTGAGAGCGGTGTCCCTGCTCAGGCCGCCTTGCAGGCCGGTGGTTCCGAATTGGCACCTGCCGTCCGTACTAGAAGCTTTGGTACGGGAGCCTTTCGAACCCTTATCTCGAGCGTCACTCAAGGATCTCACGTTGAGGGTGGTTTTTCTGGTGGCGATTTGCTCAGCGAGAAGAGTCTCGGAGTTGCAAGCGCTCAGCTGCAGGGCACCATACCTTTCTCTGGAGGCATCGAGGGTGGTTCTGCGGCCGGTACCAGCTTTCTTACCCAAAGTCGTTTCGGCGTTCCATGTGAACCAGGAAATTTCCTTACCAGTCTTCCAAGACCATGCGGGGAGTCCGATGGCGAGGAGTCTGCATTTGTTGGATGTGCGTCGGGCGTTGAAGTAGTACCTGCGGCGTACGGAGGGGTTTCGGAAATCAGATAGGCTTTTTCTGCTTTTTTGCGGGGCCGAGAAAGGGAGAAGCGGCGTCGAAGGCTTCGATTGCAAGGTGGATTAAGGAAGCCATCACGTTGGCGTATGTATTGAAGGGTAAATCGGTCCCAGTGGGGCTCAGGGCCCACTCCACCAGAGCTCAAGCAACCTCGTGGGCAGAGGTTCAACTGGTGTCGCCGGCGGACATCTGCAGAGCGGCGACGTGGTCATCCCTGAATTCGTTTATTAAGCACTACCGTCTAGATGTGCAGTCGACGGAGGACACCGTTTTTGGGTCTGCAGTGCTTCAGGCTGGGCTCTCAGGTCCCTCCCGTGCTTGAATCTTTTATTCACTGCTCTGGCACAAACCCAGAGGTCCGGGACTAGACTGGATACATGCTCAGGAAGAGAAAATTAGTCTTACCTGCTAAATGTAGTTCCTGGAGTGTAGCCAGTCTAGTCCGGTATCCCTCCCCAGACTTGGCATTATAGGCTGAGAAGCCTGAAGTCCTGCTGCTGTTCAGGTAAGAGGTGTCTGTTTTTAAGGGGCTTAGGCAGCCTGGGGGAGAGGCTTTGCTAGTTTGAGGGGATAGTATTTCAGAATTAGGGACTCCCTTTTTTCCTCAGCTGAGGGAGTGCCTCTGTAAGTTTAAAGTCCAGTTAAGGGGAGGGGCTCCCTCTCCTCGGTTTAGCTTTATTGTTCACACTGTTTACTAATGTTATTTTTCTATGCATGTGATTCTTACTTGTTGCTCCGGTGAGTCTGCTTTGTCAATAGGAACTGGTGGCAGGAGGAGGCTCCCGGATAGTTATACCTGTGACATCACAAAAGAAGGAGTTCCTCAGTCTCCAAGCTGCTAGATGAGATGGACAACCCAGAGGTCCGGGACTAGACTGGTTACACTCCAGGAACTACAATTAGCAGGTAAGACTAATTTTCTCTTTGCATACTAGTAGTTGATGATCTGTACCACAGTCAGCTCCAGGTTTTGTCTTTGTTGATGTTATAGAAAAGCTCTATAACATCAACAATACATTTTAGGATTCCTAATTTCTTTTTTAATTGAGGGGTACCACTTCCCTGTGACTCTATCCCCCTTCTTCCCGCTATTTTTATACATAAACACCAATTTATATATGTTGTTGTTAAGTGCCATCAAGTCAGTGTCGACTCATGACGACCCTCTGGATAGTTGTCCTAAACGGTATTCAGTCTTCAGTCAGATGGCTCATTGTTGACAGATTGGCACCCTTAGCTGCTGTTATTGTATTGATCCATCTCATTGCTGGCCTTCCTCTTTTGCGTTGACCTTCTATCTTGCCAAGCATGATGTCTTTCTCTAATGATCACTCTCTTTGCATGATATGTCCAAAGTATGAAACTTGAAGTTTTGTCATCTGAGCTTCTAAAGAAAGCTTAGGTTTGATCTCCTCGATTTATACATACATATCATTTTTATATTACTTTTTCATTATAATTTTTTATCATATTTCTTTCTACATTTTTTTACACTTTTTATACATTCACAATTTGATTTATATTTTCATACATGTTTTTCATCATAATTTTTGTTTTTTACGTTTGGTATAATGACTTTTTTAGATTCAGCATTTTAATCCCATTTGCCACCTCTTAACCCAGTTTTAAGAATCAATACAATGGCTTTTAAGTTTAAGGTTTCACTTAGTTGCCACCCCTCAATAAGGTTGGGCTGTTTTCAATTTTTATCTTATTTTTAATTTGTATTTTTTACTTTTAATTTGTCATTTTACTTTTGATTCTTTGTGGCACACCTGATTGCCTACCTCGTAGTGCTTATAATGTTCACACGGACAGATGATGCTGGGTTTGTTACGGGGTTTTTTTTCTTTACTTTTTATTCCTCCTTTTATTGGTCTTATGGCTTTTCTTGTTACACTGGTCAACAAATTTTTACAAAAGTCATGTTACTGAAATAAAAATAGTCATTTCTTATCAATTTTTATATGCTGAACACGAATATGACCGTGAATTGCAAAGCTGGCTCTAGTTTTTTTGTAATCTACAAGAATTAATGTTTACATCATGAAATGCATGTCAATAGTAAATATAATAGGCCTTCGGTTAATACCTGTAAAAAACCAAGTCATAGACCACTTCTTAGATTTTTTCATCTGTCTCTTGTACAGCTGTTCGAGAGCTTCTCTGGGGAGTGTCCAGCAGTAGTCAGCCAGCATTGTAGTGGACCATTTTCCCTGGTATCTTTGCTCCATCGTTGCGATATTCTGGTGAAAATGTTCGCCCTGTTCATCACTAACCATACCACAGTTGTCAGGAAAGAAATCGAGATGGGAATCAAGGAAATGGATTTTTAGAGACATATTGCAGCCAAGTTTCTGATACTGCATCAGCATGTCTCCTACTAGTTCCTTGTAGTTTTCTGCCCTAATATTCCCGAGAAAGTTTGTTGACACTAGGCGAAAAGCATTCCATGCTTGTTTCGCATCACCCTGCAGCAAGTTGTTGAACTGGTCATCTTTGAAGAGCTCTCAAATCTGAGGACCCACAAAAACTCCCTCTTTAATCTTTGCTTCGCTGAGTCGAGGGAATTTTTCATGCAGGTATCGGAAAGCTGGCGAAGTGCGGTCCATGGCTTTCACAAAGTTTTTCATCAAACCTACTTTGATGTGAAGGGGTGGTAGCAGGATTTTGTGAGCCTCAACCAGAGCTGGGTGCTGGATATTCTTCTTTCCAACTGTTACATTTTGTCTGCGATTCCATTCCTTCCACAAGTAGTGCCAATCTCTTGCTCAGCTATCCCACTCACATAAGAAACACATGCATTTTATATATCCCTGCTGCAGTCCCATTAAAAGGGCAACTACCTTCAAGTCATCACAGAGGTGCCAGCTGTACTTGTTATAGTTAATGGCAGTCAGTAGATGCTTTAAGTTATCGTATGTCTCTTTCATGTGGACGGCATGCGCTACTGGAATAGATGGAAGACGGTTTCCATTGTTCAAAAGCACAGCCTTCAGACTCAGTTTCGAAGAGTCTATAAATAGTCTCCAGTCTTGTGGGTCATGAGTGATTTTTAATGCATTCATGAGGCTTTCAATATCGGAACAGAATACCAGATTACTTTCCTTTCTGAAGAAAGGCTCCAACTGCTGGTGGCGCTTTCGATATGAAGTAATGTTGACATCTTCTTCTAGAAGATTCCATTGTTGGAGTCTTCATCCTAGCAATTCTGCCTTGTTCTTGGATAAGTCCAAATCACGAACCAGGTCATTCAGTTCTTCCTGTGTTATTCTGTGTGGAGTTGATAATGCATCCCAGTGAAAATCTGGGTCACTGCATGTTGACGGACCAGGAGAAGAACAGGTCGGCTCACCCTTGTCCTCATCAGATGAATCAAGAGAATATTCTGATGGAGGTTCTGGAATAGGAAGTCCCTCACCATGTGGAACTGGTCTCAATGCAGATGGAATGTTTGGGTAGAATATGCTCGCCTTTTTTTGCTTTGTTATTCCACTGGAAAGTGGAGGAACCAAGCAGAAGTAACAGTCATTTGTGTGGTTGCTTGGCTCTCTCCACACCATGGGGACTGCAAACAGCATTGATGATCTTTTGCAAATCAACCACTGTGAAAGCTGTGTTGTACATGTAGCGCAGCATATATGTGGGGCCCAAGGCTTGTCTTGGTCACCAGTCTTGCATCCGAAGTAAAGATGATATGCCTTCTTCAGTTGAGAAGTGATACTTTTCTTCTGGTTGGCAAATGTCACTTCTCCACAAATGTAGCAGAAATTGTCAACGGTATTAACGCACTTTCGAAGCATTACTGTTCTGTATTGTACCTAAATGGTTAAAATTATATGATTAATAAAAGTTACATGTAACAGTAGCTTAAACTGTCTCGCATACAGTCTAAAATATTTTAAATGCTCAACCTTTCCGACTGCGTATAGTACACTGCTGACGTCAGATGGCTTCAGAGCCGTCTGGCAGTAGAATTGCATTGCATCAGAAAATGATGCAATCAACTCTGGATGATGTGTGCATGCTGGTATTATGCAATGTGATGCAATATTACATCATTCAAGGCTTATTTGGGATGTTGTTTATGTCCTACTGGATAAATTTACACGGTGAAACGTCAAAAATGAACTACATGAAATATCTTCAAAACGAGAAACAATAATTTTTTTTTAATGTTATATTCATGTTCAGCTCACCAAGATACTACAGATTAGGGCCTTTTAAAGTCAGTAACGATTTCAATGTTGACCAGTGTTATATTAAATTAGCAGCTGTTTTTAAGGTCTTGATGTTTTTAACATAGGATCTGTTAGCAATGTTGTTTCATGCAAGTATACGGTGCATTTTTATATATGTTGTTTGCCACTACTACCCCTTGTCAGTTGATTTCATTTGTTGGTGTGATCCCAATCTTTTTTATTTTTCACTGCTACATTATTTAATTTCTGAGGGGTCCATTGAGGTTATTTTGGTATGTGAAGAACGCATTCAAACAAATCTTAGCATCATTGTGATGTCATATTGCCCCAGTTTAAATGCAGTCAGGCATGGTGATGGCTTGACTTTAATGGGGCCGCGGCTCTGATATCGCACAGAAGCCGCTACCGCCAATTAGTAAACGCACCCTTAACTTTCCTTAGCCTAAAGGGGAATTTTTATTCGATTGGTACCGTGTGATTTACCAGATATCTTAGGGCTAGTCAGATCTTCACTGTTTTTGAATGTTTGCTCTGAATGTGGTATGCCTCGTATCTCAGTTTCCAGCCACTGCCATCTCACTTCTAATGGCACGCTATGCTAGATGCAGTTTAGATTAACAATATAGCGGATGCGTGTGTATACATACCTAATAATTGTTTAAATATACCTTATTTTCCATCTCCATATAAGTTCTGGGTTAGTTCAGAATTGCCTCCTTTCCATCACCATTTGGGCAATGTGCTATCCCCCTTGTTAGTTTGCACATGTACTATCGTAGTTCATTCAAAATTTTATAGATTGTCTTCTTTAATATATTTTATTTTGATATATTTTACTTCCTTTTATTCCACCAGTTTAGGTGACCATTATTACAATTCATCCCTTAGCTTTTTTGTACAGATTAGGGAGTACTTCAGGCATAAGGTCCCCATGCATGGATTATTTTATTGCACAGTTTTTATTTATTCATTCACCTATTTTTTAACCATGGCTCTATTACAATCATTTGTATTGTTTATCATTACTATTGTTTTAATTTGTTTATTGTTTGTGTATGTCTTGTGATCAGTTTGTATGTAATATGGGCATATGAATTTGGTACATATAATACTGCTACATATTGTCAAGCCCCAGCCTTCCGCCTAGGGCTCAAAGGGTTAGGGTTGCCATTATATGCTCCTTGCAGAAGGTGAGATAAAACCTTTTGCTCCCGCTATGCCTGCTGGGAGTGGTAGTTCTTTTGCCCTCTGATAAGGAAATAGTTGTGAGACCAGTAGTAAGGCAAAATGACAAGAATTTATTCCCCAACAAAACGATTCCGTGCAGATTAAATCAGGATACTCTTCAGGTGTTGGCTCGAGGATATTTACAGAACTTAAACTGATTGAGCTTCACACTCTTTGCTCACAAAACGTGCAATGCATATCACATGTAACAGATAGAAAACATAACAGCTTCTTCTCACAAAGAAAAATATCTTCTTTCCCTTTGTTCACACTCAGCTCCCTCATACACCTTTAGCAAAGGGATTCTATATCATCTGCCAAACACAGTGTACAGTCCATAGGCACTTCTGCTGAGTCACTCTCATTAAAGTCCTGTTGCATCTCTTCAAACTCTGGAACTATGGATTTTGGCTTTAAGCTGTTATTATACGGCTTAGGATAATTTCCCCCTAAGACCTCTGGTGCTTTCTTTGGGCACAGTTCTATATGGTAAGGATTAGAAATACCTGAGGTTGTGGAGATTCCTCTCTGGCTTTGTTCAGCTATCTTTTTCCAGCTGTAGGGAAACGCTCTCTGATTCCCTGTTTGGAGTTCTTGTCTGGAGCACTGCTCTGGTTCCCAGTCCCAAACTGAGCTTTGCAAACTCCTGGGTTTAGTGCTAGGTTCCCACCTGTGAGCTCCTTGAAGCTTTTTATCTGGCAATGAGGTCTGAAGGTCTCTCTGCTCTCTCCCTCTAGGCAGGTCTGTCCCTTCTTCTGCTCTGTTTGCTTCAATTCCAGAACTGCAGCTGGGTTTCCTCAAAGATCTCCTCCCAGCTCTTCTCCAACTGTCTCTCCAACCACCTCTCCAGTCAATACTCTCATCAACACTCTTACCGGCTCTCTCAGCGAGACTCCAATCACCAACTCCTTCCCTTTTGCTTTCTCCTAGCCCTGGTTTATATTCCTGTTCCCTGAGCCTTGGGTCTGCCTTTCTGAACAGGTGTGTGTAATTAGGTTCCAGGCTTGCAGTTACGTCAGAGCTTGGGTGTGTCAGCCTAGCTCCTGTTTCCCTATGCTTGCCTCTCTCTTGCAAACGCTGAAACGTGTGTGCAGCCTGTCAGTTTGTTTAAAGGTAAAATCATCCTTTTCTTCTACTTCCATATGTTCAGTATGGGCTTCTTCATCACAATATACACAAATTTATTTAATTTTTTTTTGTATATTATTTGGTGAAGTTTATTCCTTGGTTTTTTTTTTAATTTAGTTTTTTAACATTTATTAGTACCTCTATGGTCATTTTTTGGCTTGTATGCATTTAATTGTTTCTGTTATTGTCTTTGAGGTCATTGTCCCCTGAGGAAGGCCATTGGCCGAAACACGTGTTGGGCTAACCTACTGTTCTCAATAAAGAGTCCTAAAACATCAGCAGTGTGCCTGCTCCTCTTTGCACCTGGTGACACTGTAGATAGGGTATTCCCTTGTTTCCAGTGCTGCCATCCTATTATTCATCCCCCTCTCCAGAATCTGCCTGGAGTTTATTAATTGCTCTACATTTTGCTATTAAGCCCAATTGCTGTGGAATTCCATTTCCCCCATCCTGAGATTTGACTACATCTACTCTTCAGATGAAGGCTCAAGTTCTGGCTTCTTATGTTTAAACTGTTTGTTGAACTAATAAGGCATACAAGGTGCTCAAACTACAAAGTATACAACAAGAAACAACCATCACACAACATCTCTTTGTTACATATTAACTCTTCCCAGGTGTCATTTTACCATTTACCTTCTTCCCCCCTCTGGAGCCTGCCATTCATGCCCAGCACACCTTCCCAGCACGAGAAGCCAGCCCCTCTTCACTGCAGTAGAGGACCTCCTTATTTGGCTAAATTCGGTTGGTCTATTGGTTTCCCCATGCTGCCTACCCCGCCCCAACCTCTCACCCACCCCCTTATAGTCTGGGCACCATTCATTATATATAACTACATCTACTCAAGAAGAAGAGTGGGATGCCCACTGGGGGTGCGTTCTTCTCCCGGTGGCACATCCACCCCTTGACCAACATGTCAGGGGGCCCCCCCTAACATCTCTATACTTAACCTTTCCCCCTCCCTGGAGGAACCCATAGACCCTCTTTCGCTTCCCACTTATTTATAACATGATAGGACCACTTAAGTACAGTGGTTAAGTACTCTACTTCGCGCTTGAGGGGTTAAGGACTGAAGGTGCAGGCCCCACCCATCAAGAAAGATTTTCCAAAGCTTGGCATGCTCGCAAGCCCTGTTTCTTTCCAAAAGCAGTAACAAGTGCAGACGGATCCACCACTGCCCATAAGTTGGTACCCATGTAGGGAGCCAGTTATGCAGGATGACCTGATAGGCTATCACTAAACCAGGCACAGCCACCCAAATATGGCCGGCCTTAAATCCACTGTTGAACCCAGTTCCCAAATATCAAGCATCAGTGCCATGGGCGATAGGTCCAAGGCTCTCCCCAGACAGTGCTCTAAATGCCTCTGTACCTTTACCCAATATACTGCCACCTTGGGACATTGCCAAAACATATGTCCTAATGTTGCCGCCTCTGATCCACACTTGGAGCATCGGTCTGTTGTCACTGTACCTGCTCGCCATGCATGTTTTGGGGCAAAGTATAGCCGCCGTAGCAGCATGTACTGCAATGACGGAATGAACTTTCAATATCATCTCTTCCTCTTTCTGCATTCCCAAATCACAGAACCAGATACGTGCCAAGTCCTCCTCCGCTGGTGCATGTCCCACCTTCACCAGCATCTTATACAATTGAGAGACTCAGGCCTGTTGATCTCCCCCAAGAAGAAGCTCCTCTGTTCTGGAAGAGATTCCTCTGTCCCCACAAGAGACTCCGATGGCAAGTGCCTTAGATAACTCCTAACGTGTAGATAGGGATAAAAATCTACATCGGTTAATGGGTACTGCTTGCACAGAGTATGAAAGCCTACAGGGTTGCCTGCTCAGAGACCATCTACTCTAGGCTTATGATCCCCACCCGCTCCCACCGCAGAGAGCAGGCATCCATCATGCCCGCAGGGAAATCCTGGTTTCCCCGCAACGGGAGCTGTCATATAGCCAACCCAACTGCGCGCACGTATAGTGCCAGGCCTTAAAAATTGGGGCAAATAAAACATTGTGTGCCGTTGACCCCACCCCCCGCCATGTTTTTGCATGTAAAAGGTATCGCACATGTACAGGCTTCGCTAGGGCATTATCCATTCTCACCGGTGTATGCACTTCTGTATCCCAAAGCCAGTCCTGGACATGTCTAAGTATACAAGCCATGTCGTATTTCCTAATGTCTGGGAAACCCATTCCTCCTTGTTCCCAGGGGCGTTGCAATAGGTAGAGCAGCACATGTGGTCTTTTCCCCCTCCATAGCATAGTACTTTAGCATATTTCTCAAAAAGCTGAATATCTCGCTTGCTTATCATTAACAGCAAAGTAGGTAACATGTACAGCCACTTAGGGAGGAGGCACATTTTAAATAAGGCTATTCTGACACCTAACGTTAATGGAAGGTCTAGCCACCTCTGCACCCTCTTCTCCAATTCCTTCAAGAGAACAGCTATATTAATTTGATGTAGTTCACTCAAACAGGCAGGGAGTTTCCACTTTAGAGGACAGATCCCTTCCCAGAGGGAGGAGTGGCTCAGTGGTTGGGACAGTTTACCTCAGGCCGGAAGGCTGGGGGTTCAATTCCCGCATGGGGACAAGCAACCTCAGGACAGAGGGACTGGGGTCTCTAGTCCCACGGCCATTCCTTGTGGCCTTGGGCAAGCCACTTAACCCTCCATTGCCTCAGGTACACTTAGATTGTGAGCCCTTCAGGGACAAGGGAATAAAAAGTACCTGTTAATATACATGTAAACCACACTGATTCTAAAGAGCACGGTATAAAAAAGAAATAAATAAATAAAAATAAAAATTTCTTAGGCATCAGAGGGTCTGGCGGGAGAGCCTCAGATTTATCAAGATTTAACTTTAACCCCGACAACCTTCGATAATCATCAAATGATCATAATAATGCTGGAAGCTCCCGCAAGGGGTTATCTAAATGCACAAGGAGGTTGTCCGCAAAAGCTGCTACTCGGAACTCCTCCATCCCCACAGGTATTCCCTGGAAGTCCTCTGATGCTCAAATCTGATTCAACAGGGGTTCCATGGTTAAAATAAACAATATCAGAGAGAGTGGGCATCCCTCTGCAAATGGGAAATTCAGGGGACATATTCCCATTGATCATAATTGCCCCTCTGAGATCGGAGTATAGCAACTTAACAACATCTACAAATAAACCCTTAAAGCCCATCGACTCAAGTACTTGGAACATGAATTGCCAGCTCACGCGGTCAAAGGCCTTTTCAGCATCAAAGCTAATCAGCATGGATGATTGTTCTGCAGCACTTGCACACATAGAAGCCAAAACACGATGGACACTATAGGCCACACTCCTACTACGTGCAAATCCCACCTAGTTCTGATGTACCAGATCAGGCAGAAAGATCGCGAGACGGTCCATCATAATCTTCGCCAAGAGCTTTATGTCGACATTCAATAACTAAATTGGCCGGTGAGATCCCAGGAGAGGGGGATCCCTGCCCGGCTTAGGCAGTACCGTAACCACAGCCTTGTTTGGCTCAAAGGGAAAGCACTTTCACTGGATTAAGTCAGCATAATATTCAGCCATGGAAACAGCGACCTTTTCCCCCAGCAGTTTGTAAAACTCTCCCCAAAGACCATCTGGGCCAGGAGCCTGCCCCCCTTTTAGATCTTTAATGCCCCTCAGGACCTCCTACGGTGATATGGGAACATTCAGCTCAGCCACTTGGGCGTCTGTCAATTTCAAGAGACTGCATGCCTCAAGATATGCCACTCCAGCCTCTTCTGACACTGTGTCGGCCCGGTACAAGTTCCGGTAGAAGTCACAAAACACCTTTTCCACCCCTGCAGCTGTCGACTGCAGAAAACCATCCGTCTGTCGTAGGACCTCCACATGACTTGGGCTCCCCTCTGTCCGAATTAATGAGGATCTTTATTATCTTTTATCTTTATTAGTGGTGATTGATATACCGCCCAAGCATAGGCATCAGGGTGGTGTACAATAAAATACAGGCTGCCAGTGAAGGAGAAAGAGAGAAGAGGAACGCCATTGTTTGTATAGTAAAGTGATAGGCAAAAGACAGAGAGAGAGGGGGACAGAGACTCTAGTTATCGCTGAGAAGAGGGAGGGGAAGGGGAGGAGGGCGAGGATAGGGGCCTACAACAGAGGAACAGAGTCATGGTCAGGAGGGGGAGGTCGAAGGCCTGGTTGAAAAGATGAGTCTTGAGCATAGTTTTGAACTGAGAAAAGGACAGCTCTGTACAGAGGTTGTGTGGGAGTGAATTCCAAAGGGCAGGGCTAAGGAAGAAGAAGGCAGAGTGACGGGTGAGTTCAAGGTGGGCTTGGGTAGGAGAGGGGAGGAAAAGACGATTACCATGGGCGGAGCGGAGGAGACAAGGGGCAGGTTGGAGGTGGATGAGATCTGTGAGGTATTGGAGTGAGCCAGTATGAAGAACTCTACGGATAATGATAAGGATAGCAATTTACCTGCCCTATTCCCGTACTGGTATAATTTATACCAGTAAAATATTATAGATTTTTTAGCCCGCTGGTGGATCAAAAGACTACATTCACTCTGTATATTATGTAGCTGAGTCTTAGTCTCTGAGCATGGGTGAGATGCGTGATGGCGCCGCGCTTTCCCTAACTCCTGTTCAAGCTGTAGGACCCTACTTTTAAGTCGCTTGCACTTAAGATGAATGTAACTTATTATTTCACCATGCATCACTGCTTTGCCAGCCTCCCAAAAGAGGGCCAGGTAGTCCATATGCAGTCTGTTATGGTATTCATAATCATCCCACTTTGCCCTGAGATACTGCTCAAAACAAGTATCTCCCACCAACTCCAGCAGGTATCTCCACAATCTCCGTTCTTCCCTATCGCTTCACCGGGTATCCAGAGTGATTATGGCGTGGTCCAAGACAATCACTGGGCCAATGTCTGCCTGAAATATCTGACCGAAAAGATCCATGGAGACAAGAAAATAGTCTATTCGTGACCATGTGCCATGCGCTCTCGATATATGAGTATAATCCCTAACTCCTGGATGGAAGACCCGCCATATGTCTAGTAATGCATACCCATCACACAGGCTCTTTAAGTGGCACATGTCCATTTCACAATTAAAGTCCCATCCCATTATCAAGATTAGCAATACACTGGGTCAAGTTTTGGAAGAATCGTGCCTCATACACGTTAGAGGCATATATGGACCCCACCACCACGAGCTTACCATACAATGTCCCCCACACAAAAATTTATCGTCCATCTGGGTCTGCTTCCACCGATTTTTCCAGCCAGCCTACATGTTTACCTATTAAAATTGCCACTCTGCTCTTTCTGCCCATTGCTGGTGCTCCATACACCTTACCAACCCACCCTCTGCTCAATTTAGCATGCTCTTCTGCCGACTGATGCGTTTCTTGCAACAATGTTATATCCACGTGACGCGTTCTCAGCTGCTGCAATACTTTATACCATTTGACTGGAGAGCCGAGCACACACACATTCCAAGAAGCTAATCAGAGATCTTTACCCATCTTCCGCCCTTAATACGCCCTCCAAAATCGAGTTACTAAATATCAACTTCAGATGTTGGCCCCCTCAGCCTAGGGCCCACACCCCGAAGTCCACCCCCCCCCCAGTCCAATCCATTTGTTTCCCTGGTGTAAAGCCTCCAGTATTTGCATACTCCTTCCCTCTTGGCCTCTTGGGTTCCCCTCCCCCCCTTCCCCTCCCCTGACTAATCCTCCCCACCAAACAACCCCTCCCTCTCCCTCCCAACCCAAACTCCCCTCCATTTAATCCCGCATCTCTTAACCTTCCTTTCCCACTCAGTTGACCCAATTGAGACCCACCCATATATCGTGACATGTAGAACCCCCTCCCCCCCGCCCACCTCTGCACCCTTCTAGTTATTTCATCTTGCCACATTCCTTGGCGCCTTACCCCACGTGTCAACATTTGAGCACAGCACCCTCCTTTATCCCCCCAAGTCTCTCCTCCCAAGCTATGGGAGCCACACTATGTAACCCGCCCTGTCCCTTCCCTGGAAGAAGGACCACATCACCCCACCCGCAATGTACACCGAAAGCCCAATAAGTTAATAGTTCAATAGTTCAATTAAATCCCTCAATTATGGGGCTAGATGTGAGGTCTAACATTTAGCTCAGAGTGAGGGGTGGGGAATGTTGAAGGGCCCACATCCCACAAGATTAGTGACCATGGGTCGCACAGACATGCCCCAACTCTTCGAGCCGCAACACAAACAGGTCATAGGGTAATCACAATCCCCCACACCTCCCATTATGTTCCTGCTCTGGTTTGGGGAAAGCTATAAGTTCTTATCAGGGTTCTAGTGCACATCCACGTTACCTCACAAGTTCCTCCCGGCGGTACTCGGTGCAGAGGGGAAATAAAGGATGAACACCCAGAACAGGAATCAGCAAAACAGTACATTACTACTACTACTATTTAGCACTTATAAAGCGCCACGCACGCAGCGCTGTACAGCTAGCCTACAAGAGGTGGCTAACATACAAGAGACAGTCCCTGCCCGTCAGAATCATGCTCATCGGAGCTTACAATCTAGTTAGAACAGTACAGAGCATTAGTCCCCTCACTTGGTTTGCAGCTTGTCGTGCTGTGAGGGCTTGTGTGCATCAATGATGCTGAGAGCTGAACTTTCGGTAGTTTAACTACTGGCAGGGTCTCCCAAGATGGACAGGTCTCAGCTGAGGTGCCAGACCAAGACAAACCACCCATCTGGGCAGCAGCAGATGGGATAGTGTTGACAGCGGAGGATCACATTTCTGTGACAATGGCAACAACACCAAACTTAAACTGCGCGGAAGAAAGGCCCGGCAATCTACTTCTGCATCTTGCCATGAAAACCCAATGGATAGTTACAACAAAACAAATTGTGCTATAGTGCTGGAAGATGAGACCTCCAGATCAGAAGGCACTCAACTAGCTACTGGGGAAGAGCTGAAGACTTCTCAGAGTAAAGCTAGCATTTATAATGTGGTTGGGTCAAAGCCCTTGGGACGTCTGACTGCTGATGTAACTGCGCATGAAATGAGAGTCAGAAGCTGTAAAGATGTCTTACGCATTGGAACATGGAACGTACAAAGCATGAACCAAGGGAAGTTGGAGGTGGTCAAGAATGAAATGGAACGGTTACAACTTGATCTGTTGGGTGTCAACGAACTGAAATGGACTGGCATTGGGCACTTTGCATCAGATGATCACATGGTCTACTATGCTGGAAATAAAAGACAAAGAAGAAATGGTGTTGCATTTATAATAAAGAAGAAACTTGCAAGAACTGTAATGAAAAGCAATGCAGTCAGCGAACGCTTAATCTCTATTCGTCTACGAGGAATGCCTATCAACACAACTATAATTCAAGTATATGCCCCAACAACAGCTGCAGAAGAGAATGAAATTGAAGAGTTCTATGAACAAGTACAAGCTGAAATTGACAAAACATGCAAACAGGATATCCTGATAGTCATGGGTGACTGGAACGCAAAAATTGGCAACAAAGAAGAAGGCAAAGTAGTTGGAAAATATGGACTTGGCAACAGAAATGAAGCTGGAGAAAGACTGATAGAATTCTGCAAGACCAACGATCTATTCATCTCAAACACAGCAACACAAGCGGCGACTGTACACATGGACTTCATCCAATGGATTGTATAAAAATCAAATTGACTACATCTGTGGAAGTCAACGATGGAAAAGTTCTATAACATCAACAAAGACAAAACCTGGAGCTGACTGTGGTACAGATCATCAACTACTAGTATACAAACTCAAGCTAAAGTTGAAAAAGAGCAAACCACTCATGAATGTAGCAAAATATGACCTTGAGAATATACCACTGGAATTTAAAGACTGCCTGCAAAATCGATTTGCTGCTTTAGATACAAATGACAGCTCCAGAAGAGTTATGGAATGGCATCAAGAAGGTTGTGTTGGAAGAAAGCGAGACGTCTCTACAAAAGGTGAAAAAGCAAAAACGGCCAAAATGGATGACGGAAGAAACTCTGAAAATTGCCCAGAAATGCAGAGAAGCTAAAGCCAGAGGAGAAAGAAAGACAATAACAAAACTCAGAGATTTCCAACGTGCAGCAAGACAGGACAAGGAAAAGTACTACAACGACGCATGCAAGGAAATAGAAGCAGAAACTATTAGAGGAAGAACAAGATTGGCTTTCCTAAAGCTATGAGATTTAAAGAAAAAGTTCCAGCCTCAAATTGGAATATTACAAGATGCTCAAGGTTCTATGTTGAATGATGCTGAGAAGATCAAGAAAAGGTGGAAGGAATATACAGAGTTTTTATATGATAAAGATCAAGTGGACCAACAGCCGTTTCAACCTGTACCTTATGATCGGGAACCATTGGTGATGAAAGAAGAAGCTGAAGCAGCATTGAAAGCCTTATCAAAGAACAAAGCACCAGGCATTGATAGCATTCCCATAGAGGTATTACAGCAATCTGATGCAGCTGTTCCCGTACTTACAAGGCTCTGCCAAGAAATATGGAAGACAACATCATGGCCAACTGACTGGAAAAGATCTGTGTTTATACCAATACTAAAGAAAGGTGATCCAACTGACTGTGGAAATTATCGCACAATCGCTCTGATCCCACATGCCAACAAGATTCTACTGAAGATTATTCAAAAGAGACTACAACCATACCTGGAACAAGAACTACCTAAAGTGCAAGCAGGGTTCAGGAAAGGGCGAGGAATGAGAGACATCATTGCGGATGTGAGATGGATCCTTGAAAAGACAAAAGAATACCAAAAGGATATCTATTTGTGCTTTATCGACTATAGCAAGGCTTTTCACTGTAAACCATGAGAAACTCTGGGCCACATTAAGAAGCATGGGTATACCAGAACACCTGATCGTACTCTTGCACAATCTGTACATTGATCAAGAAGCAGCAGTTCGAACGGAACAAGGAGAAACAGAATGGTTTAAAATAAGCAAAGGTGTAAGACAAGGCTGCATACTTTCCCCCTACCTGTTTAATTTATATGCAGAACAAATCATTAGAGAAGCAGGATTGTATGAAGACAACAGAGGTGTGAAGATTGGTGGAAGACTCATCAACAACCTTCGCTATGCTGATGATACCACATTACTGGCTGAAAGTGAAGATGATCTGAAACATTTGCTTCTCACAATCAAAGAACATAGTCTCAAAATGGGCCTGCAACTTAATGGAAAGAAGACAAAGATCATGACAACTGGCATAATCAACAGGTTCATCGTTGAAGCAGAAGAAATTGAAATCGTGAGCAACTTTAACCTACTTGGATCAACTATCAATAAAGAAGCAACAAGCAGTCAAGAAATCAGACGACGCATTGCTCTTGGCAGAATGGCTCTATAACACCTAGATAAGATTCTCAAGAGCAGAGATGTCTCTCTCCATACAAAGATTCGACTTGTTCAAGCCATGGTATTTTCAATAACATCATATGGATGTGAAAGCTGGACAGTAAAAAAGATAGGAAGGAAATTGATGCCTTTGAATTATGGTGCTGGCGGCGAATACTGTGTATACCATGGATTGCCCAAAGAACAAACCAGTCGGTACTAGAGGAGATCAAACCTAAGCTTTCTTTAGAAGCTCAGATGACAAGACTTCGACTTTCATACTTTGGACACATCATGCAAAGAGAGAAATCATTAGAGAGACATCATGCTTGGCAAGATAGAAGGTCAACGCAAAAGAGGAAGGCCAGCAATGAGATGGATCGATACAATAACAGCAGTTACGGGTACCGGTCTGTCAACAATGAGCCGCCTGACTCAAGACCGAACACAATTTAGAATAGCTATCCAGAGGATCGCCATGAGTCAACTCCGACTCGACGGCACTTAACAACAACAACAACACAGAGCATTAGTCAGTTCAGTGGAAGGTACGGTGTGGTACAGCTTGGTCTATAGTTTGGTCATAAATGTTAATGGGGGTTAGGGTAGCATGAGGATGGCAGTCAGGATCTGAATGCAACGGTGAAGAGGTGGGTCTTCAACCTGGATTTGAAGAGGGCCAGGGAGGGCGCCTGGCGCACAGATACAGGAAGGATATTCCAGGTGTGTGGCACAGCAAGGTGAAAGGAGTGCAATCGGGAGTTCGCGGTGTGGGTGAAAGGCATTGAAAGAAGCGATTTGTTAGCGGAGCGCAAGTTTCGTGAGGGGACATACGGAGAGATAAGAGATATGAGGTAATGAGGGGCCATAGAGTGAATGCACTTATAGGTCAGCAAGAGAAGCTTGAATTGGATGCGGAATTGGATAGGGAGCCAGTGAAGTGACTTGAGGAGAGGAGTAATGTGGGCATGGCGAGGCTGGCAGAAGATTAGTCGAGCAACGTCATTTTGTATAGATTGGAGGGGAAGGAGGTGGCTCATGGGGAGACCAGCGAGGAGTAGGTTGCAGTAATCGAGGCGAGAGGAGATTAAGGAGTGGATAAGCGTTTTGGTAGTATGTTCAGAGAGGAAGGGGCGGATCTTGCTGATGTTGTAGAGGAAAAAGCGGCAGGTCTTAGCTACAAGCTGGATATGGGCAGAGAAGGAGAGAGAGGCGTCAAAGATAACCCCCAGATTGTGGGTCGAGGGAACAGGAAGGATAGTAGATCCATCCACATGGACTGAGAGAGGGGCAAATGGGGGGGAGGAGTTGGGTGGAAAGACAAGGAGTTCAGTCTTGGCCATGTTCAGTTTCAGTTGGTGATGAGACATCCAGGCAGCGATGTCCGAAAGACAAGCAGAGATCTTGGACTGGGTTGCCGGAGAAATATTAGGTGTGGAGAGGTAGATTTGGGAGTCATCGGCATATTAAAAATAATGTTAGGAAATACTTTTCCATTAAAAGGGTGGTGGATGCTTGGAATGCCCTCCCTATGGAGGTGGTGGGGGCAAATACAGTGATGGAATTCAAAAAGGCATGGGACAGACCCTGTGGATCCCTTTATAGAAAGAGGATAAAATCAAAATAAACATAACTATCTTTTATACTTCAACAGATAGAGGGGGCTGACCTGCACAGAACAGCAGGTACAACCCTAAGCAAAGGCATAGAGGGGGTGACCTGCACAGAGCAGCAGGTACAGCCCTAAGCAAAGGCATAGAGGGGGTGACCTGCACAGAGTGGCAGGTACAACCCTAAGCAAAGGCATAGAGGGGGTGACCTGCACAGAGCTGCAGGTACAGCCCTAAGCAAAGGCATAGAGGTGGTGACCTGCACAGAGCGGCAGGTACAGCCCTAAGCAAAGGCATAGAGGGGGTGACCTGCACAGAGCAGCAGGTACAACCCTAAGCAAAGGCATAAAAGGGGTGACCTGCACAGAGCGGCAGGTACAACCCTAAGCAAAGGCATAGAGGGGCTGACCTGCACAGAGCGGCAGGTACAACCCTAAGCAAAGGCATAGAGGTGGTGACCTGCACAGAGCGGCAGGTACAGCCCTAAGCAAAGGCATAGAGGGGGTGACCTGCACAGAGCGGCAGGTACAACCCTAAGCAAAGGCATAAAGGGGGTGACCTGCACAGAGCGGCAGGTACAACCCTAAGCAAAGGCATAGAGGGGCTGACCTGCACAGAGCGGCAGGT
Organism: Ichthyophis bannanicus; assembly: GCA_033557465.1. Classification (NCBI taxonomy): domain Eukaryota; kingdom Metazoa; phylum Chordata; class Amphibia; order Gymnophiona; family Ichthyophiidae; genus Ichthyophis; species Ichthyophis bannanicus. The sequence continues at coordinate 36,759,871 of CM066048.1, read as the reverse complement.
ACACCTTCTCTAGTCACCTTACTGGGCAGACTAGATGGATTGTACTGGTCTTTATTTGCTGTCATATAGTCTATTACTATTTTACTATGTATTCTACCCTCAGACATCTCTTCTGCAAGCTGAAGGCCCTTAACCTCTTTAGCCTTTCCTCACAGCAGAGTTGTTCCATCTTCTTTATCATTTTGTTTGCCCTTCTCTGTATCTTTTCTAGTTCTGCTATAACGTTTTTGAGACGCGACAACCAGAATTGCACACAATACTCAATGGAGCGATATAGAAGCGCTATATGCTTTGTCTTTTTCTCTATTCCTTTCCTAGTAACTCCTATTATTCTGTTTTCATGTTTGACTGTGGCCGCACACTGTGTAGAATATTTCAATGTATTGTCTGCAGACGGGCACACATACTGTATGAACTGTGGGGGACCCTAGCCCAGGCCGTGGCCTATAGGCGTAGGGCTGCCCTTGTTAGTCTTTAAATAAATATTATGTTATCCTCATCCAGAGCCTGGGCTTCTGGGACTTGTAGTTGTGCTACTTGTTCAAGAACAGAAGTATGGAAACCGAAGGGTTTTTTTTTTTCCCCAAAGGCAAACAGGAATTCCAAAAACACTAAGGCTTAACAGATGGCAACAGGATTCTTCTCCAAACAATATTCCTCAGGAAATTCCATGAAACCAAAAGACTGAAACTGCTTTAGAAGGCTCTCTTAACACATGCAGCTGTCTCTCAATATATATAACAAACAAATACGTCCCTTTTTTTTTCTTCCCAACAAAAGTAAATGTCTTCTCTGCATTAAACAGGGTTCTCAGCTTTCCTGGCTAGAGTAACTTTCCCTGTTTCCTTAATGCTTTAGGGTTTTCAAGTTACAGGGTTTTCTTTCTCCAGAAGCTTTTATTCAGCTCTCTGACACCATGAACAGTCCATTAATGAATCTTCAGACATAGAAACAGGTTCAGAACAATCTACCTGCATTTCCTCTGGATCTCCTGCCGGGATGTCTGACTCTAAAGCTCCATGCAAGGCTTCTGGCTCAATACACTCCAAAAGCTCCTGAACTTTTCTCCACTGAGGCTGTCCACTACGAGCAAGGTTTTCACCTGGAAGGTGAAGATTCTTTTTCTGAATTAAATGCCACAGTGCCTCTAACTGTTTCAGGTCACTGTTAGCTGTACTTTTGTTCACCCACCTTCTGGGAGCTTGAACCCTTAGAGCTGGTCCACGAACTGTAGAAACTGCACTCTGCTGCTGGCCAGTAATTCTCCCAGCCACACCTCTGCTGGCTTCAGAACTACTGATACCTTTCCTGCAAGCCTGACTTTCTCTTGGGGTGTTGCCTTCACCTCTGAAGTCCCCACGGAAGTCTCCTCCGGTCTCCTCCCCGGTGAACTCTCTGGGTCTTTCTTGGGTGCTTCTCTCCCCAGCAGTCTCTGTGGTCAACTCCAACTCCCCGATCGAATCCCCATTCGAATTCCTGGTCGAACTCCCTGGTGAACTCCCCTTCCTTCCTGTTCCTCTGGGTTTATAAAGCTGTTTTTTTCCTATCGTGCACTGTCCCCTGCTCAGGTGTTTTTCATTAGTTTCCAAGCCTGCCCTTAGGTTAGCAGAGCTTGGGTGTGGCCTGCCTTCAGCAACTGCGTGTTTTTTCTCTTTTCCTGCACTCTGCAGGCTATGGATTCGCTGCCTGTCTCTTTCCTTAAAGGTAGATTTTTGATTTTCCTCTATTTCCATGGGCTCAGCCACACTCTCCTCATCACAGAACACACACATACATGCATTCACACACATTTATTCATGCCTCAATAAAAGAGTAGCAGACTTTCTTTGGCTAAATCCATGTTGGCTTTGCGCCATTAAACCATGACTTTCTATATGTTCAGAGGATTTGATGAGGTTAAACTCAGCCTATTTAATCTAAATTTCACTCTTAACCGCATCTGTCCCTGGCATACTCACACTCGAATAATTAATGTCTCGGTACCTCTGCCTTCCCTTCACTGCCCCCCACCCCCCATATCTAAGCTAAAATTCTTCATATATGATGCATAGATAACAGGTCTGGAAACAAAGGCAGTGTCATGGTGATAGAGCCAGAGTGTGGGTGTTCTACGGAGGCCGTCGGTCTAGAAAGCGGCAGTGAATCTTGGTGAGAGCTGAGCTGGCTGAGGAGCTCAAGGCTGACTTGTATACTCCAGCCATGACAGAAATGCTACCCATCAGTCTGATTGAGCCCTCCAGTCCTAGAGGTGACAGGCTGTGTATCCCGGTGCACATCCCTCTCCAGTCCTAGAGGTGACAGGCTCTGTATCCCGGTGCCCATCCCTTCAACTCTCCAGTCCTAGAGGTCACAGGCTTTGTATACCTGCACCATTCTCCAGAGCCCACAGTCCTAGAGGTGGCAGGCTCTGTATCCTTGCACCTATCCCTTGAGCTCTCCACTCCTAGAGGTGACAGTCACTGTATCCCCCATCCCCTGAGCCCTCCAGTCCTAGAAGTGACAGGCTCTGTATCCCGGTGCCCATCCCCTGACCACTCCAGTTCTAGAAATGACAGGCTCTGTATCTCTGTACCTGTTGCATAGTCCAGCAAACATATGTTTCTTTTCTGCAACACACTGCCAGAAATGTCTGAAGTACATTGTGTTGCTGATTTAAACCTTTAGGACATCACAAAAGGTATCAGTGGATTTCAGCAGCTCTGAAATGCCATTTTTTTGTGCCTCATTCTCTTCCATCCTATGATTTCTGATGGCATCTATATGCTACGCAAGTAGGTGTGCGTATAAGATCATGTCATTACAAGGCGCTGGCTAACTGTTGCACCCTGCTGTTGGTCTACTTCATTCATACTGTGCCCAGTGCAGCTGGAGCGTTCAACAAAACAGAGGCGGCCTGTTTCCACATTTCACTTGCTATCTGGATCCCAAGGCTGGTACAATGATATGAGGCACCCTAAGCAAACCCTCAATCCCGCAGCCCCTCCCCACTGCCATAATCCCACCTCCGCTCCTGGTGCCACTTCCTGGACCCACAGTCATGGCAATGACATTTAAACAGCAACACAGCATTTACTCAAACCTCCATTTCTGCATTGCTGTTGGTGCTCACTTTAACCAGCCACTACCACCCCTCCAATGCTGACTTCCTGTTTCCATGAGGGATGGAAGCATTGCTGTTTTAATGCCATCGTCACGGCTTCCAGTCCCAGAGAGAGGTGGTGGTGGTGGCAATTCCTTTTCTTAATTGAGGGCAGCGACCAAGTAAACCCTGTGCTGGAGCAAGAATACCCAGACAATAGGTGAACTTCAGGTGATCTTAATGTGGGGAATATTTCAGTTAGCACAGGTTGTCAGGGAACAAAATCCAGTCTTTTAACTGTGGCTGTTTAGATTTAATAGATCTGCCAAAAATGAACTAACCAATCATATCTTGTCTCTTTGTTGCAGGGAAGTCATTTGATTGTGAGATGTTTAGCTCCATTGCCTACCAGCGTCAGCACCCTTGCCTAACATCTTCTGATCTTCTGCTGAGCGACTGTACCCACCGCTAAGGAGAGAGCCAACCATGCTACACGCTGAAGGTAATGCCCTATTGAAGGCAGTATGGCAGGGTAAGTTCCGACTTACTCGTCTGCTCTTGGAAGGCGGAGCCTACATCAATGAGGGCAACGCTCAAGGTGAAACACCATTGATGGCAGCATGCCTGGCCAAATATGATGACCCTCAGAATAAGCCCAGGATGGTGAAGTACCTGTTAGAAAATGGGGCTGATCCCAATATCCCAGACAAGATGGGGAAAACTGCTCTGATGCATGCGTGCTCTGACCAAGCTGGTGTAGGTGTAGTGTCAATACTGCTGGACCATGCAGCAGACCCCAGCATGAAGGACTACTCGGGATCCTCTGCTTTGGTGTATGCAATTAACAGAGGGGACCGTGAGACCTTGCAGATCCTGCTGGATGCCTGCAAAGCTAAAGGCAAAGAGGTTATTATCATCACCACCGATACATCCCCATCAGGGACGAAGAAGACCAAACAGTACCTCAACTCCCCTCCTTCTCCAGGGATTGATGACAAACATTCTCCAGTGCTCTGCATGTCCCCTTCGGACATTGAGATCAAAACTTCACTCTCCCCGGCAAGTGAAAAGGAGGAAGAGCGAGATGTCTTTAACTTCAACATGGGCACCAGATTGGCTTGCCCTTCCTCATCCAAACAAGAAATGGAACTTTCTTCCGATCACTTACATCCCAAAGGCCGGGTAGTCAACATGAAACAACTAAAAAGGCTTAATTCTGAGCCCTGGGGCCTGGTGGCTCCTTCGGTATTGAGTGGGTCTCACTCCCCTGCAACTTTAGAGAAGCCCCCCACTGTAAACACAGAAGAAAAGATCGCCAGTGAATTAAATGGTTTATCTATCTCCAAAAGACCTTTGCTTTCTAGGCGACACAGCATAGAGGGTCAAGACCCATCCTGTTTCAAGATGGCCATCCACAGTTCTGCCGAAGATCCCTTGATTCCTGAATCTTCTTGGGCTGAAAAGGTTCAATTTAGCCAACTCCACCAACCATTATCAAGGCGCAACACTGCTCCAGAGGCCCAGGAGACATCCAGTGCCACCCTGGCTCCAACAATTGGGGCTAACCTGCGTGGAGTGGTCCACCATAAGCTGACTCGCATGGACCATTATGAGTCCGATTCCCACCTCTGTCCAGACTCCATCCCAGGCTCCCCAGATTCTGGGCGGGTATCCTTGGAAAGGAGGAAATTCAATGCTTCACCTCTGACCCTCTTTACCAGCTCTTCCAGGGAGTCCTTAGAGAGTATTCCTAGTGCAGTATCTCCAATGACTGTGCGTCGCAGGACACCTGGGCTTTTGGAGAGGAGAGGCTCAGGAACTCACCTCCTGGATCACATTTCTCACACTAGGCCTGGTTTCTTGCCTCCACTGAACGTAAACCCCAACCCCCCAATCCCTGACATTCGACCCAATGGTAAGCCTTCCTCACCTATCCATGGCAGCCAGAAGACACTGATTCCCGTGGCTCCCAGCTCTCCCAAACACTTTGATGTGAAAGCAAAGAAAAAACTGTTACGAAGGCATTCAATGCAAACTGAACAGATAAAACAGTTGACCAACTTTCAGAATCTATTGGTTCAAAGTGACTCTGTCAATTGAAAGCAACACTGATTTGTTTGCAAATGCCTTTTTCAGGTCCTCACTGCTGCTAAGATCTCTGCAACTTAGATATTTTTTCCATTCTTGAAGAATCCATATGTAAAGCAGAATTTAGCATCAACTTCATATTTTGCAGTTAACAACTTGTATCCTGGTTGAAGAGGTGTTTTGTGGGGGAGGGGCACTTTTATGGTACAGAAATATTTCTCTTATTAGGATGCTCCATTTATTTTAAATAGTTTAACATTTCTGCACATCCCCTTTTGCAAGGCTAACTCTGCCACCCTGAAGGCATCCTATCTAGATGCAATTTTAAAATCTCAAACTAGTTTGTGTTTTGATTATTTACGTATTGAAAATGCCAGCCGGGGCATGTTAAGAATTGTGTTTACTCACAATGCTGAGGTTGCAAGTAGAAAACTGCAGGGAGCATCTCTCTGAACTATTCCCTGCGTCCTTTTTGCTGCTCAGAAGCTGATGCTCTGCAAACCTAACTCTGTATCACAAGAGGGCTTTCCCGGCCTAGTTATCCTCAATGTATTTTGTCTCTTGGCAGAGAACAAAGACTAGAGCATTCTTTGGATTGAGAATAAACATGATGACAAGGCCTGGACTACAGCTGTTTGCAGGTGGGGGGCCCTGCCCTGGAGCCAAGAAAACCATGGCTTCCCCAACTCACTGCATCATGTGACCTCAACTGCAGCCTTATAAAGAACACATGGGATTGGATTTTTTTAATCAGCGGCTTGTTATATGGGATAGTCACAGTGGCACACCAGCAAGACACTGAGAAAACAATGGCTCATGTAAAGATTCTGTGTGAAGCTGTAAGACTGAGATGTCTGTTCTTGAAGGAGACCTGCACCAGGGAAAACCTCGCTAGGGATACAGATCAGACTATGTCTTTTGGCCAATACTGAAAAACCCTACAATTGTGGTTGCAGGTCAAGAGAATGAGAAGAAACAGGCAATACACTGGATGCAGAATAGTTAGAAAATGATGGCAGATACAGACTATCCAGTCTGCCCATCCAGAAGCACTAAGGTGAAGGCTGGGGCTCAGAGCAGAAACAAGAGTAAACACCAAGCACTATGAAACTCTGCTTCAGTCACATCATTCAGCTTTGCCCCAGGGAAATTGTCCTGCTTACCCCTCTCCCCCCAAAACCATCTCTGATTTACTTCCTTGTGGTTGCTCATTCAAGATGGTTGATTGTCATGGATTTGGAGGGAGTCTTTCATTTTGGTTAATGACTTTTTTTCTCTCTGCCAATCCAACACATTTTGATGAGGTTTCATGACTTTTCTCCTTAGTGGCTGACAAGCGCCAGGCCATCAAGGACAGGCTAAGCCACCCCTGGTTTTACCTTGATTACCCCTACGGGCTTGGAGTTACCAGTTTGCCTACAAAATGCAGAAACCACAAGTCGTTAGAGATGCAATAGGGGTGCAAGCAGCAATGGCTTAGCCTGTCCCTCATGATGTGGCCCCTTTGTCAGCAAGTCTATTCCAATTGAATGTGTCCCAAACACCACCCTCCTAAACAACAGTGTAAAACTGGATGCCTTAGGTCCCAACTCATGCCCTGGTGACATCTCCTGCAGGCCATCGACATGCACTTTATTTGACTGAATAAATCTGAGGTACTCAGCAGTTAGGAAGTTGTTTAATGATTTTATTAATGCCCAAGCCGGCCTTGGACACATTAGGAGAATGAACCGTCCCCAAAAAGGCTACAAATCCCCTGTGAATTGAAGTATTACAGATTTATAAGCTGAGATCAGGACCTCTGCATTCCTTTCCTCTGTCTTAGCTTTTCTGGACCTTGATTCCGAATACTCCAAAAGAGCTGAGCAAGCCTGGAAACCCCCTCCCCCAGTAAGAACAAACATCTTGTTATGAAGAGGATATATATCTATTTTTAAACATGGATGTCTAGAACACTTGTGAGAACATTTGTTTTCTCTAGATCTAGTATGTATGTGAATAGCAGAGCCGAAACCTACGGGAAAGCCCTGCGGAAACAATGGCGTCTCACACATCAGGGGTGAGGGCATGTCTCGAGGTCCATATATCTGTATCTGTCCATATGTAGACTATATATACACACATAGATATATATTATATATATGATATAAATAAACGTGAATATGTGTGTGTATATATAAATATATCTATGATCTCTCTATATAGTATAAATGGAACTTATCACATCAAGAAGATACACACACCGTTTTTATTTCATGAGGTTCGATTGACTGTTTAGGACAGGCCATTGATATAGCTGTTCATAACCTGTGTGATAGCTAGAAAAGTGTGTATGTGTGCAGGGTTGGGGATCCTTGCTTTTATTCAATTGTTTGGAGAGTGCCAAAGGGTCTTCTGATGGGCTGGTGGGAGAGGATGCTGGTAGCCTGAAAAGGGTGCATATATATATATATATTTATATATTTTGAATAAATACAACCTAGTCGTGCCACAAGAGAAACCGCACAAATTCACTGAAAACCCACCTCCTCTCCCCCCAGCATTTTATGTAATGGCGCTGTATACACAAAATACATATTTTCTCTTTTTTCCTCTTTCTACAGCGGTTTTAGGGACATCATTTTTCGGACGCTTCTGTCTTTTTCTTCTTCCATTTTGTGTATTCCTTTCTTCTGGATGTTGCGGTTGGCTGCTGAAAGCTATGGCCCAGACTAGTACAGGGCTGGATTTAAAATGTTGACACCCAGAAGCAGAAGCAGAGAACAGTGGGGAGGGGAGGTTTATTCCCCCAGAGATCATAGAGGTTGGTCCTAAAGTGAGAGGAATCAGGTTCCTGGTTAGCCCAGGTATTTGATGCCTTCGAAATGTGGCACCTTATGCAGTTGCCTCTCCCTAAATCCAGGCCCATATCAATATTTGAGCACAACAGAACTCGGAAGATCCCTATAATGTAAACTGATTTGTGGGGACGGAGGCAGTTCTTGAGCTGGTGAGGGTGCCTGAGATATGCTGCTGTCCCACCTTAACATATGCTCTCATGTGTTTCATTGTTTTGATATTTTAAATATATTATTTATTTAAAAATATTTTACACCATTTTCAAGACTCATTGCCATTCAAAATGGTTTACACAATTAAAAAAATGAAAAGAGAGAAACAAGTTAATAACAGAACAAAAAGAATTACAAATTTATGTTACAACTTCACGCCCAAATTGTTCTTCTATAGAGAATAATGTTGTTTGGACCCCTTTTCTAAAACTTAACAAATTATTTTTGATAAGGGCATATCAGGGTGATGAGGATGCTCGTCTCCAGGTTTTGTGAAAAGAATCTCACTCCAAGGGACCAGGTGAAGCCAAAGTGGTCTGAGCAGTTCTGTCTCACTCAGACCTTTGCAGCGGCTGCTCTCCTGAAACAATCAGAAGCAGCTGCTCGGACGCTGTAGCAGCCACTTATGAAAGAAAAGAGAAATACATTGAAAATCACAGTAAAGCTTCCTTCAGTTACAGGAACCTGACCTCCCAATTTATTTATTTATTTATTTACATTCTCTTATATACCGCGCTATTCTGCATCAGTGCGGTTTACATTGAACAAACTGAAATTACATTGAACAGGGCATTATAACTTGGAGATAACTATTTTACAGGGAACATGGGCTATGGAGGGTTAAGTGGCTTGCCCAAGACCACAAGGAGCACCTGTGGGACTAGAAACCCCAGTCCTTCCGGCCCAAGGTTGCTGTCCTCTAGTGGGATTTGAACCACCGACCTTCCGGCCTGAAGTACCTTGCCCCAACCACTAGGCCACTCCTCCACTCCACTATGATTTTAAGTAAAGGATATAGCCAGAAGTACTGAGCAGGAACAGTCGTCTTCCCCCCCCCCCCCCCCCATATTTTGCCAGTCAGAGAACTCCTCAAACATTATTGAGTATCTGTCCATGACGAGGGCCTGGAAATGGTGGAGACCGGGGTCCTCTGATGGGCTGAGAGCAGGTTACCAGTTAGCTCTTTATCACGGGAAACAGACTGAACTGGATTTTTGGAAAACATTGGTGGATAGGGTTGCCATCTTATGGAAGTTTTTTTTTTACAGGCAACCCAAAGCTTTTTATTGCCAACCTAGGTTTTTATGGACCCATATTGTTGTTTTATACTGTTGAGTCAATGCTGACTTCTAGTGACCCATCCACTGAGTTTTCTTGGCAAGGTGTGGCTGGAAGCAGTTTGCTAGGTCTTTCTTCTGTGCAGTAAGCCTACAGCAGCTGGTTTCGCCTATTCAAGTACTGGCCAGGCCTGACCCTGCTTTCTGAAGAGTTTGACTTCTTTTGCTGGGATTTTACCCCTTTATGTACCAAGGTGTGGTCCATGACATCCAAGTAATGCAGCCTCACAGAGCCTGAGATTGCAACACTGGAGACACAGGTCCCAACCCACCTCAAATTATTTTCACAGGCTGACATTTTTTTTTACTGACTGTCAGTAAATGTGCTGACAGTTGGCATCTCTGCTGAAAGAGAGTCAGGCATAGAGGCAGCAACAGTAACAGAACTGAAGATAAGCAGAGAGGACCCCGAGTTGTAAAGAAGGGAAGGGAAACCCAGAAATCGACTGTGGACCTATGGTTTATAGGAGGTAAATTGGGCAGACGTGGACACTAGATGAACCTTGTGGTCCTTAACTGCCATCCTATGCTTAGTCTCTATGGTTTGATCTCTTCCTATGGCATATATGGACCAGTAGTTCCTGCTTTTCCCAAAGACACTGGAACCACAAGTCAATAGATACCATGGAGGTAAAGCCAGGACTGGCTCTGCCTGGTCCCTATGATGGGAACCAGCTGGTAACCCCCACCGGGAAAAGAAGGCGCCCCGCACGGATGTAGTGCTTTCTCTGCCGATTCCTACAGAATTCTGCTGCAGTCCACTGCTGTTAGACACCTAAGGGCCGATATTAAAAAGATGTATCCAATTAGTTTTGGGACTAAACCAGACACATCTTAACTTTTGCATACTCGGCCTCACCATCCAGTTAACTTATTTTATTTATTTATTTTATTTAACAGCTTTTTTAATACTGCTTTATCCTATGGTCAAAGTGGTTTACATCAAAACAGAACTCAGTACATTGTAACAGGGCGATAAACTTGGAGCAATCTTACATCTAGACAGTTCATTATCTGGACAAAATGTATTATTTTTTAAATTTTTCATTTAATGTCTCGCTCAATCCGTTAAGCCTGAGAGAGTTACAAAAAATTAAAGCATTACAGAATATTAATTAAAATTATTTGGTTATCTTTGGGAAGAGACAGAGGTGGTGGGCTAGAGACATAGTTTAACTTTAACCAGATAACTCCAAAATCCAGCACTATCCGTTAAAAATAACCAATTTTCCCACTTCTTCTGGAAACCCTCCTAACCTGTCTGGATTTCAGGATATTAATATCAAGCGTCTGCAAATCTATCTCATGCATTTTAATTGCAGAATTCTATAAAATCTGACTGAAGATTTGTGCCTCCCCAAGAAGGCTAGGAATACTGATATATGCAGACACCCTCATTTAACACCTAACAGTAAAAGCTGGGAACTGGTTTCAAATCACAAGACAGATTGTCTTCACCCATCTTGGAAAGCATTTACAACTAGTCTGAAATTTACTGAACACATGCTAATGGCACAGCAGCTAGTAAAGTGTAACCAAGGCAATTAAGCAGACTCCCGTGGCTTGATGCTTTAACTCCTGCAGCTATCCCATGATTTAAAATCCTACAGACAGACTGACAGGCAAAAATTAGGCATTAGGAGGGTACAATTAATTATTCCAAGGTCACCTCAGAAAGAAATCTTTTTATTTTGTACATCACTCTGGTGTTTACGAAGGGTGGTATATCAAATGCCAATAAATCATAAATCTGGAAAATATTGTTTCAAAAGAATAAGCTGATTCCAAGTGGAATGAGGTGCAGCTAGGCCCTTGGCATCCAGCAGCCAAGCATATGGGCCACCAGAGATGGACAAGAAGGGAAATAGAAGGGGCTTGTTGGGGTGCCACCCTTAGTTCTTTCTGACCAAACAAGGAACTCAGAGCACTTTGCAGCCACAGCCTTGCTCTGCTCCTTCTCCCTCCCCCTTCCATTTATTTATTTATTTACATTCTCTTATATACCGCGCTATTCTGCATCAGTGCGGTTTACATTGAACAAACTGAAATTACATTGAACAGGGCATTATAACTTGGAGATAACTATTTTACAGGGAACATGGGACACTGCAGGATCCCCAGCAAATGCTCTGGGGGTGATGGCTACCAGTCAAATTCAATGTGTAGTTGTGCCAGGCTCCTAAATGCTATTGTATTAGTGCCTCTGTGGCAGAGAGCAGTAACAAGTGAATGAGAAAAAAATGCATCCTAGAAGTAGCCAAATTAGTTTTAGAGGCTTGACTGGATTGGAAGATGTCTCTTAAATGCACATACACATACACATAGTATGACATTGATTATGCTGTGGTCTTACCAGGTTACCATCTGGCTGTTAACATTCTGGTCTGCTTTACCACCCTCTGCTGGATGTAGCCGGAAGTTCACCACAGAAGGTTTTCGATAGAGATCACTTTAAACTTATCTAGTGCTGTGGACCTTTCAGGGTGGGGTAGGGCAGAGGGAGAGGGAAGCATCCATTGTACCATGTTCTTAGGAATAATTAATGATGTCATTAGAATATTATTAAACAAATGCAAATAATCTGTGGGTATTGTGTTATTAATCTTATGTGGAATGACTTGTGGGGTGGGGGTAGGGATGAGGAGAATGAGCTTCCCCTGCCTTCCTGGGACACTGACTAAGCGCCACAAGTCCCATTACTGGCTGAGGGGTGAAGGTGGTGGTAGGGTGTCTCCTCTAAGACTGAACCCTGCACTGCCAGCAGGGGGCATCCTTAGAGCAGCAGTCATTCATCTCCCTTCCTGGCAGTGGGTGAACTGCCTCTGAGGGACAGAGGATGGACCAAGTGGTAAAAAGCTGAATGAATGCCAGGTAGGCATTACCCGTGCTGTGTGTGCTTTGGAAACGCCATACGATACATAGAATCTCATGTCAGATAACAACCATAGGGCCCTGAGCATTGCCAATGTCATTTCTGGTACAAAACCATAGATCTTGGCTGATCTCTGACCCCGCCTTCATATCTATAGCTACTTATCCTCTGTACCCGTCCCAGGCTTTCTGGAATCCTGTTACTATTGCCTGAGCCACCTTCCCTGTGAGGCTGTATATGCATCCTATTTTTACTGCAGAGTCTACATGATTTGAAGCCCATCTCAGAGGCTGCAGCTCCCTATAGAGCCATCAGCATTGCCTAAGATAAATCACATAGTTAAGGCATCCTGCTCCAGAGAGTTTACAGTCTAATCAGGTTAAAGGCCTGATTTACTAAGCTTTCCCCCCCCCCATATATACAAATGGGAAAAAGGCATAGTAAACCAGGCCCTATCAACTGGATTCAGTTTGTGCAGCAAATATTTGCCAGCATGTCTTAAAAAATTTAAGAAGCCGTAAATCAATTTAACACGTGTTAACTTGCAAATTAACGTGTTAAGTCAATTAGTTTGTGTTCGAACATTCTAATATGCATTTAAAATTGTGCATTAAAATGAACCTGTTAGAGAGAAAAAAGTCTGAAAATCAGGAAAAAAAAGCCCAAATGTACCAAAAATGAACAACCTTTATGCTTTGTCCACATTCCTAGTGGGAATACCATGGAGGCTGTATTCACAACCCCCAAAGGGTAAGAAGTCAAATTGTTGTGCTACCTAGTGGCTGGATTCAGTGTCTGTGATTTCAGGACTGTCACTGCAATGACCAGACTAGACATGTTATTGGTGTGGGGGAGGGTTCAATAGGAGAAAAATCCCCAGGAAGCTCTGAATAAAGGTTTATAATGCTAGATAGCAGCCCACAGGGGCAGGAGGAAACTGCTGGCTAAAAATAAAGAATTGAAAAAACGGAAAAAGAAGACCAAGACCAGTCACACTATTATCAGCTAAATATCAGCTAAGTAATTTTTCAATGGACTTTAAGTGGTTTTTGAATTTAGAAATAAGTGGAGCTGGTCAGTGGATTTTCATTATTTTAAAGCCGTTGATGTACTAAACCCTGCATACGCTCAGGTGATGGTTTATATATCTCCTGGAGTCACGATGCTTAAGGGTGTTGTCTGAGGCTTACACACTGACAAATAGAAATAATACTGAATAGTAATACGAAGGTGAATAGTTGAATGAGATTCAATTTGGGTTTATAGTAACAATCATTCACAAAGCACGGCCATTTGTACAGTTTAAAAATAAAGAATAACAAAAAGGGAAAAAAAAGCTCCCTCAGCAGTGAGTGCACAAGTACAGGCTTTTCTGTTCTTGGCAGCTGAGCATAAAGTGACACCCTTCCCCATAAACCCTGTCACTGGAACCCTGAGAGAGCTTTCAAGAGCGCCATTATCTGCTCGAGGAAGTCCCAAGATGCCAACCTCCTAATTCAACACTATTAACACATGACACACAAAACAGAAGGAGGGCAAGAGAAGGATATGTGAGGTATACAGTAAGGAAGAGAGAGCATAGAGGCGGGGTTAGGTAGCATAAGTAACATGGGATTAGAAATCAACATGCTACCACAAATCTAGTGCAAGGAATTTGCTAATCATATATGTAGATGTTACTAGGTACTGATGTGAGTGGTGTACCGTGGTCAATGTTCCCTCTAATTTTCTGTAGGCTGTGTGCGCATAAAATATCAGCTGTGTGCAGCTTTTGAAGGAAGGTTAAATTTTTGTGCGCCACATAACGACACTCGGAGTTATATTCTTTAAAATTTGATTACACGTCAGAATACAGTATGTACACCACATTGATTTTAATCAAATTAAATGAAAATAGACGATTACTAAATGAAGCCGGAAATTTCTAGTAATTACAATCATAACTTTTAAATTTTAAGATGTCTGTGGTGTTTTCTATCAGAATCAGAGCCGTAATTTTTGTGCGTTCTGTTGTAAAGTATGTGCGCTCGCTCGGCAAGGTGTGTGCGCGCGCACATGCGCACAGCTTAGAGGGAACAGTGACCGTGGTATATAGTAAGTTATTTTAATGAATGCTGTAGGTCAGTGGTTCTCTACCCAGTCCTCAGGTAATCCACAATGAATATGCATGAGATAGATCTGCATACAATGGAGGTGGTATGTATAAATCTGTACATTTTGGATATCCTGAAAACTTGACCAGTCAAGTGTTCCCTGAAGACTGGTTTAAGAACTGCCGATGTAGGTGACATCTCTTACAGCATAAGAAACATAATCCAAGTGGTCAGAGTAAAGTCAGTAGGAAGTAATGCCTCTTTCCCGCCCCCATCCCAAATAAGGATCTTGTTGCTTACTGAAGGATCTCATGCTCACAAGGTGCTCCATGAACATATAAAGAGGAATTTGGGAACCAGGTGCTGTGAGGCGGCAGTGCAGAAGGACACATTGTGGGAAATGCCAGCCAACCCACCAGCCTTTAAAGCAAAGGAGTTCAGCATAACCAAGCTCAAAGGAAGCTTTTAAAAAATCCTGGCTTTTTTTGTTTCGTGACTCTGCACTAAAAGTATGATTAAATATTAGGGCTAGGAACTTTAAGCCATAAATGGATTGTCCCCGCCCCATGTTGTAGGGTTGGCAATTGGCTCCAGATGCATCCAATAGGCTTGATCCAGTCCTGGGTTCACCCCAATGCATGCAGGAACTTGTAGTCTTGCTTTTCTTATGACGTGCAATAGAGAAGTCAGAACTACATGTCCCTGCATACAATAGGGTAAACCCAGGACTGGATTAAGCTTGCCGGGTGCATCTGAAGCCAGTAAAGCTAAAAATGGGATGACCGAAGAAACTCTGAAAATTGCCCAGAAACGCAGAGAAGCTAAAACCAGAGGAGAAAGAGAGGCAATTGAAAAACTCAACAGAGATTTCCAAAGGGCAGCAAGACAAGGAGAAATACTATAATGACACATGCAAGGAAATAGAAGCAGAAAGAGGAAGAACAAGATCAGCTTTCCTAAAGCTACAAGAGTAAATAAAAAATTCCAGCCTCGAATTGGAATGTCACAAGATGCTCAAGGGTCCATGTTGAATGATGCTGAGAAGATCAAGAAAAGGTGGAAAGAATATACAGAGTCGTTATACAGCTGTTCATTGTAAGCACCGATCAATATTTGGTAAGTGTAGTTTCTGTTCATTGTAAACCGCGCTGATGTCGAATAGTGCGGTATAAAAGAAACTGTAAATAATAATAATAATAATAAATAATAATTAAGTGGACCAACAGCTGTTTCAACCTGTATCTTATATTCAGGAACCATTGGTGATGAAAGAAGTCAAAACAGCATTAAAAGCCTTATCAAAGGACAAAGCACCAGACATTGGTGGCATTCCCATTGAAATATTACAGCAATTGGATTGTTACCATACTTACAAGGCTCTGCCAGGAAATCTGGAAGACAACATCATGGCCAACTGACTGGAAAAGATCGGTGTTTATACCAATACTAAAGAAAGGTGATCGAACTGACTGTGGAAATTATCGCAAAATTGCTCTGATCCCACATGCCAGCAAGATTCTATTAACAATTAATTAGCAGAGACTACAACCATACCTGGAACGAGAACTGCCTGAAGTGCAAGCAGGGTTCAGGAAAGGGCGAGGAACGAGAGACATCATTGCAGATGTGAGATGGATCCTTGAAAAGATTAAAGAATACCAAAAGGATATCTATATCCTTTTATTGACTACAGCAAGGCTTTTGACTGTGTAAACCATGAAAAAAACTGGGCCACATTAAGAAACATGGGTATACCCAGAACATCTGATAGTTCTCTTGCACAATCTTTACATTGATCAAGAAGCAGCATTTTGAATGGAACAAGGAGAAACAGAATGGTTTAAAATCAGCAAAAATGTACAACAAGGCTGCATATTTCCCCCCTACCTGTTTAATTTATATGCAGAATAAATCATCAGAGAAGCAGGACAATATGAAGACAACTGAGGTGTGAAGATTAGTGGAAGACTCATCAATAACCTTCGCTATGCTGATGATACCACTTTAGTGAAGTGAAGATGATCTGAAACATTTGTTTCTCAAGATCAAGGAACATAGTCTTAAAATGGGCTTGCACGTTAATGTAAAGAAGACAAAGATCCTGACAACTGGCAAAATCAATAAGTTCATCGTTGATGGAGAAGAAATCGAAATAGTGGACAACTTGGATCAACTATTAACAAAGAAACAGCAAGCAGTCAAGAAATCCAACAACGCATTGCTCTTGGCAGAATGGCTATGAAGGACCTAGACAAGATTCTCAAGAGCAGAGATGTTTCTCCCCATACAAAGATTCAACTCATTCAAGCCATGGTATTTTAAATAATGTCTCATGGATGCAAAAGTTGGACAGTGAAAAAGATAGGAAGAAAATTGATGCCTTTGAATTATAGTGCTGGTAACAAATAATGTGTATATCATGGACTGCCCCAAGAACTAACCAGTCTGTACTAGAGGAGATCAAACCTAAGATTTCTTTAGACGTTCAGATGACAAGACTTTGACTTACATACTTTGGACACATCATGCGAAGAGAGAAATCATTAGAGAAAGACATCATACTTGGCAAGGTAGAAGGTCAACGCAAAAGAGGAAGGCCAGCAATGAGATGGATCGATACAGTGGTATCCATAGCTGTTGTTATTGTATCAACAATGAGCTGCCTAACTGTAGACTGAAGACAGTTTAGGACAACTATCCAGAGGATCAACATGAGTCGTCCCTGACTTGATGACACTTAACAATAATGACAAGTAATCATCTGCTGAGCAACGTGTCTGCCAAGCTGCAAGAGCACTGCCTGCTCCTTTTATCTAAAATTGTAATATCACAGTGCCCAGGGCCGGCTCAATGGTTTTTGCTGCCCTAAGCAGAGACTCCGGTGGCGCCACCCCCATCTCGCGCCATGCTGCCTCAAAGGGGGATGGCAACAGAAGGGGGTTCTGTTGCCATCCCCCTGCTGCTGCCACTCTCCCTGCCACTGATTCCATCTCGGGGGGGGGGGGGGCGGAGGGAAGCAGGCAGCTGCAGTGGCAGTATTTCAAAAAGCAGCGGCTTTGTGCTGTCGCTTTCTTGCCTGCAGGCCATGTGCTTCAGCACACATGGCCTGTCACTTCTGACCTCGCTCAGACAGTAAGTTGCATCAGAGGGGAATCAGAAATGGCAGGTCATGTGTGTTGAAGCACATGGCCTGCCCCAGGCAATGAAGCGACAGCACAAGCCAGCTGCCCTTGGTGGTTGCCTAACTCTCCTAGTGGACATACCGGCCCTGACAGCAGGATAGAAACGCTGCTGAATCAGCACTGTCATCTGATGATTTTTCTATAAAGCACATTACTTTGACAAAAAAAAAGATTCCACACTAGCAATCAGATTATTTTAGGGGATTAAAATTGCAACTACTCTTTCTCCTTCTATCTGACAGCTTTTTACTGAAATTTCACATTTCCTTTCTTCCTTCCCCCCATCCCACCCTGCACATGGTGGGAATCTCAAGCACTCTGGTGGTTCAGCAGAGTTCAGCCCTGCATCTGTTCCTGTAGCAACACAATTTTGAAAAAAAAGGAACCAGTAAGTCTGGGAATTTTAGGTGTGATGGGATATTTCTGTCTACACTAGAGGGGATATTTTATTTTGGCATGGAAGTTTTCTTCTGCTACTTTGGGCTTCCAGCTATTTAGACATAGTGCCAAGACTCTTCATCTGTAACTGCCTGGGGATTTCCCCCTCCCCAGCCCACGATCCTCTCTGGACCTGTGTTAGACTTGCAAAGCCCTTTGAGCCACAAAGGATTAAAGTTTTGCAGGAAACAAAATTTGGTGTAGAATCTCTATGGATTGAAATTCCATGTAAAAAGGGGAAGGCGATGGCAGTGGGGGTGTACTATCGACCACTTGGCCAGAATGAACAAATGGATGATGAAATGCTCAAAGAAATCAGGGAAGCTAACAAAAGTTACAGAACAGTAATAATAATAGGTGATTTCAATTACCCCAGTATTGACTGGGTCAGTGTCATGCTAGGGAGATAAAATTTCTAAATGAAATAAATGACTGCTTCTTGGAGCAGCTGGTTCATGAACTGACCAGAGGGGAAGCCATTTTGTACCTAGTCCTTAGTGGAACACCAGATCTGGTGCAAGAGATAAGGGTGTTGGGGCCACTTGGCAATAGTGATCATAGCATGATCACGTTTGATTTAATTAATGGAGGAGGAATGGTAAGGCAATCCACAGTATTTACCTTATAACTTTCGAAAAGGAGACTATGATAAAATGAGGAAAATAGTTAAGAAAAAACTAAAAGGAGCAGTTGCAAAGGTTAAATAAAGACTTACATTAAGCTTGGGTGTTATTTAAAAATACTATCTTGGAAGCCCAGACCAGCTGTTTTCCACTCTTTAAGAAAAGTGTTAGGAAATCCAAAAAACTGCCAACATGATTTAAAGCTGAGGTCAGAGAGGCTGTTGTTGCCAAAAAAGCATCTTTCAAGAAATGGAAAAAATAGCCAAATGATGAAAACTGGAAACAGCACAAGCACTGGCAAGTTAGATGCAAGGCATTGATAAGGCAGGCAAAGAGAGAATTTGAGAAGAAGCTTGCTGTGGAAGCAAAAACATAATAAAGACTTTTTCAAGTACATTGGTAGCAAAAAAAAACCTGTGAGAGAGTCAGACCATTAGATGATAGAGGGGTAAAAGGGGCACTAAGAGGGGACAAGGCCATAGCAGAGAGACTGAATGAATTCTTTGCTTCGGTCTTTACTGAGGAAGATGTAGGGATGTTACCCATGACTGAAGGTGAAATTAGTCTTACCTGCTAATTGTTGTTCCTTGAGGAACTTTAGTCTAGTCCCGGACATCTGGGTTCTAAGCACCTCCTCCCGCAGCCTTGGAGACTGAGCCTGTCACTCTTTTTGACGTAACCAGTATAAGTATAAGTGTAACCGCCTCCCTACTCCAGTAACCTATTGACAAAGCAGACTCACCAGAGGAATAATTAAACAGATACAACAGTAAGTAAAGTCAAGAGAAATATCTGTACAGAACAAGCAAATTTGGCACTCACCACCCAAGGCTCATGGCAGCATGCACTCAGCCTTGTGTGGTCCACTGTCCCTGATCTCCCTAGAGGTACCAGAGACAGCATTCCCGACTAACTGAACCTCCCCGCCCCCCCCCCCCCGCAGGATCGCCGGCCCTACAGGCGCCACTGCCGCGCAGAGGTACCTACCGTTAAACTTCTTCAGGCCACAGATCCATGTCAACAGAAGGGAGGGTCACGGGACTAGACTAAAGTTCCGCAAGGAACAACAATTTCACCTTCCTTGTCGTCCCTTTAGTCCTGGACATCTGGGGATGTAACAGAGCAGTAAGATATCAACGGGAAGGACCCACCAGACCAGCCTGAAGAACCGCTGATCCAAAACGAGCATCCCTGTCTGCATGCAAATCGATCCTGTAATGTTTAACGAAGGAATGCAACGACGACCAAGTCGCCGCTCTACAAATTTCCGCCGCAGGAACTAAAGTGCATTCCGCCCAGGAAGCCGCCTGAGCCCTAGTGGAATGGGCCCGCAAGCCAGACGGCACGGTTCTGCCCTTGAGAATATATGCCGACGAAATGGCCATCCATCGAGCAATCGATGCCTTAGATGCAGATTCTCCCCGCCTGGGACCTCCAAAGAGAACAAACAATCTATCCGTCTTTCGGAAAACCGCCGTCTTCCGCAAATACAACCGCAAAACGCGACTGACATCCAAGCGATGCAATTTCACGCCAGTACTGGCCGACGCTTCTTTCTCAAAACTCGGCAAAGAAATGGTCTGATTCACATGAAAAACCGACACCACCTTCGGTAAAAAAGATGGCACTGTGCGCAAAACTACCTTATGGTCATGAAAGACCAAAAACGGCTCTCTGCACGAGAGCGCTTGCAATTCCGAAATCCTACGAGCTGATGCAATGGCTACCAAGAACACTGCCTTCAATGTGAGATCCTTTAAAGTTGACTTAGATAAAAGCTCAAAGGGTCTATGCACCAACGACTCCAGCACCAAATTAAGATCCCACGTCGGCACTTGAGCCCGGTAGGGAGGACGCAACAGGGAGGCCGCCCTCAAAAACCGTTTTACGTCTGGGTTTGCCGCAAGAGCAATGCCTTGCACTTTTCATCGATAACAAGAAAGAGCTGCCAACTGGACCTTTAAGGACGCAGCCGCCAACTCCTTGTCAAAACCGTCCTGCAAAAAATCCAGAATCTGCGGGATAGAGGCCCGCAGCGCCTCCACTCGCCGCAGCTCGCACCAAGACTCAAAAATGCGCCAAATCCGAATATAAGCCAACGAAGTAGAGCGACGCCGGGAACTCAGTAAAGTGGCTATTACCGAAGCCGAATAGCCCCTGGCCATTAACCGTGCCCTTTCAAGAGCCAAGCCGTAAGAGAGAACCGATCCACCTGAGGCATTACTAAGGGACCCTGTTCCAACAGGTCCTCCCGGTACGGCAGCCACCGTGGGGCGTCCACTAGAAGGCGTACCAGGGCGGCATACCATGGCCGCCTTGGCCAATCCGGCGCCACGAGAACCACAAGGCCCTTGTGCTTCTCGATCCTCTGAACCAAGCGACCTATCAAGGCCCAAGGAGGGAACACGTAGAGGCGTTGCCCCGCCGGCCACCCCTGCAACAGTGCATCCAACCCCTCGGACATCCGCTCTCGCCGCCTGCTGAAAAACCGATCCACCTTTGCGGACGCAAAGGTGGCCATTAGATCCATTACCGGAAGACCCCAGCGCTCTACTATCATCTCGAAGACCTCCTGATTGAGGACTCACTCTCCCGGGTCCACTGCATTCCGACTCAAGTAATCGGCAGTCACGTTCTCCACGCCGGCAACATGCCCTGCCGACAGCGCCTCCAGATTTCGTTCGGCCCATACAAGAAGCTCCTCCGCCTCTGCCTCCAGAGCCACACTGCCGGTGCCCCCTTGCCGATTGACGTACGCCATGGCCGTGGCGTTGTCCGACAGGACTCGAATCGCCCTGCCCTGCACCTGGGACTGGAAGGCCTGCAACGCCAGAAAAACAGCTCGGAGTTCCAACCGGTTGATCGACCAACGCTTTTCCTGTTCCGACCACTGACCCTGAGCATACTGCCGCTCGAAGTGGGCTCCCCAGCCGTAAAGACTGGCGTCCGTCGTCAGGGGCTGCCAATCCGGGAACTCCAACGGCATGCCTTTCTCGAGATTCTTGGGATCCAGCCACCCCTGAAGAGAGAGACGCACCGATCCCGGACAATCCAACTTGCGCGACAAAGGATCGGACTGATTGGACCACCTCCGGAGCAGAGCCGCCTGCAACGGTCGCATGTGAGCCTTGGCCCAGGACACTAGTTCCAACGTGGCCGCCATGGTCCCTAAAAGCTGCAAGTAATGCCACGCGGAAGGCGCCAGCCTCCGCAGAAATTCTCGCACCAGGCGGCGTAGCCTCTGAGCCTTGGCTAGTGGAAGAAACACTCTGTCCGAAGCTGTGTTGAAGCGAGCTCCGAGATATTCCAGGTCCTGAGTCGGAGTCAACTTGCTCTTTGCCACGTTGACCATCCAACCCAAGCTTTGGAGAAAAAGCACTACTCGCCAAGTGGCCTCCGCGCTCTAGTCCCTCGACTTTGCTCGAATTAAACAGTCGTCGAGGTAAGGGTGCACCAACACTCCTTCTCTGCGCAACGCCGCCGCTACCACCACCATCACTTTGGTAAAAATCTGCGGAGCCGTCGCCAAGCCGAACGGTAACGCCTGGAACTGAAAATGCCCCATCGGAACCGCAAACCGCAGGTACTGTTGATGCTCTATTCGTATGGGAATGTGCAGATACGCTTCGGAGAGGTCCAGAGAGGTAAGAAACTCCCCTTTGCGCACGGCCACGATGACGGACCGCAAGGTTTCCATGCGAAAATGAGCCACTCGGAGGCACCGATTGACCCCTTTGAGATCCAAAATCGGCCTCCAAGATCCTTCCTTTTTGGGCACCACAAAATAGATCGAGTCCCGACCGCAACCGCACTGGGCGGGCGGAACCGGCACCACCGCGTTCAGACTTTGCAACCTTTGTAGAGTCTCCCGCACCGCCCTCCGCTTGGGCTCCGTTCTGCAAGGAGACTGCACAAAGGACTCCGGAACGGGTCGATGAAGCTCTAAGGCATACCCTTCCCTTATAACCTCCAGAACCCATCGATCCGACGTGATTTGGACCCAGGCAGGATAGAACCGCCGTAGCTGCCCCCCTACGGCTACTACCTCTGCCTGGATCCCCCTGACTTCATTGCGGTTTCTTGAGGGTCGAGGAGGAGGAGGCTCCAAAACCTCTTCCCGCACCCCGAAATCCTCGAAAGGTCTGAGACCTGTACGGAAACTGGCCTCGCTGAAACTGACCGAATCGAGGTGCTCGAAATCTACGAAACTCTCTCTGCTGACTCCTGGAAGGCGCAAGTGGTCTAGTAGGCTTTTGTTTATCTTCTGGCAGTCGACCTCCTTTAGACTCCCCGAGGTCTTTCACCAACTTGTCCAAATCCTCTCAGAAAAGAAGCTTACCACGAAAAGGAAGTTTCCCCAGCCTAGCCTTGGAGGCACTGTCTGCCGCCCAATTCCGCAACCAGAGATACCTCCGCGCCGCCACCACGGACGCCATACTCTTCGCCAGGCCGCGAATAAGGTCATACTGCCCATCAGCCAAATAGGCCGCTCCCGACTCAAGCCGGGACGCTTCCTCCGCCATCTCGGTCTCCCGACCCCTCGACAAACGTTGAGCCCACCGGAGACACCCTCTAGCTACCCAGGCCCCACAAAGGGCAGCTTGCAAGGAGATGGCGTTGACCTCAAACACCTGCTTTAACAGCGTATCGAGCCTCCGGTCCTGAGCATCCTTAAGGGCCGCACTGCCTTCCACTGGAATCGTGGTCTTCTTGGTGACCGCCGAGACCGCTGCATCTACCCTAGGAGACTTAAAAAGGTCCCTATCCTGCTCCTGCAAGGGATACAATCTAGCCATCACTCGGGAACCCTTGAGACCAGCCTCCGGCGTGTCCCATTGCTCCTGAATCATTTCCTTAAATATCGTGTGCAGCGGAAACACCTTGTGGGACTGGCGTGTCACCTGAAGCAACGGGTCTTCCAAGGAGGAGTCCGCCAGACTCTCCGCTACCGGCATATTAAGAGTCTTCAGCGTTTCGGAAATCAGAGCCGCCAGCTCCTCCCGGCGGAAGACTCGAACTACCCGAGCCTCATCCTCCTGCTCAGCAATCTCGCCGTCCTCTAGCTCCATATCCAGCTCCGAATCCTGACTGTCGGAGACCTCTTCTGTAACCCCCACAGCTAATCTAGCACGCTTAGGAGGGGTATCGTCCGCGCTCGCAGCCCGAGCTCCATGCCGTTTCAGGCTACTGCCCAGCACCATGGGGCCCTGCGTACCTCCCAGGGCCTGTTGCAATACGGAAAGAAAATCCTTAGAGAAAATCTGCGCCAGCCCTCCCTGTAACCCTGGAAAGGACGTGGAGGGCTCCGCTGACACAGAGGGCCCCTGGGAAGGCCCCGACGAAGGACCTGCCGGAGAGAGCGGCACAGGAGAGCCTGCCGCCTCCTCGCCTGGTCCCGCACCCGCTGTTTCAACGGTCGGGGGCTCCACCTCCAACTCGCAGCCCTTACAGACTCCGGCATCCGACAGAGAAGCTCGTTTGACCCCACAGATAACACACTGGGGCCTGGACGGCATACTGTCAAACTTTCTCTCAGCAGTAGCAGAAAAAGAATCCTGTCCCTAGGAGAAGCCTCCTGAAACACAAGCTCTCCCTACGGAAGACAAGGAAAGGACTTGCGCAAACCTAAACAAAGTAGGCTACAACGGAGGGGGGGGGAGAAGGCCTCCCCAGCGCCACGAGCCCACCTAAAAATAACCCGCAGGCCCCGCCGCGCTTCCCGCCGAAATCCCGGCGTGTGTGCGGCCTGCGCGCCACACACGCCAGCTGCAGGAATTTGCCGCGCTTTTTTCCCCTCAGGCCGGACCCGCTCTGAGGCCCCACAAACAGCCTGTAGCCCTTCCGGGCACTCACCGCACCTCCGTATGCCTGGCGCAGCTCCTACCACGCCCTAGACCAGCGATCCTCCGGCTGCAGAAGCGCCGCTGCGGCAGCGAAGTTTGCCGCCACCGCCGCGCGCGCTGTCCCTCAACGCCTCCTCACCCGCTCTACGGGTTCGGGAGACGGAGGCCCCAACAGACACTCACACACTCCCTCCTGAGCACAGTACCTCCAGGGAGGGGGGGAGAGAGGGGGAGCAAGTGAAACTAGGAGATCGTAGCAGCCCTCCGGCAACACAAATCTCGGGCCTGGAAACTAGAGAGGGCAGGGACACGAGAAATCCACTGCCCTTTCGCTGCTGATACCCAGCACCCTGACAAACGGTATGCCAAGCAATCTCCTAGATCTGAAATTGTTTTGATGACCCTGTGCTTTTTTTTTTTTTTTTTTTTTTTAAAGCAAACAAGAAATTCCCTAATTCCTCTAGTGAGCCCCTCTGTGGCTCACACCTCCTTCAGCTGCCTTGGAGACTGAGCTTACTGGAGTAGGGAGGCGGTTCCACTTCTACTTATACTGGTTACGTCAAAAAGAGTGACAGGCTCAGTCTCCAAGGCTGCGGGAGGAGGTGCTTAGAACCCAGATGTCCGGGACTAGACTAAAGGGACGACAAGGAAGTGGTATTTAAAGGTGATATTCCAGAAGAATTGATAGAAATATCGAAACACCGGGAAGATGTATTACAACTATTTGATAAACTGAAGAGTAGCAAATCACCTAGACCAGATGCTATACATCCAAGGGTGTTGAAAGAACTGAAATATGAGATTGCAGACCTGCTATTAGTAATCAGTGAACTATCATTAAAATTATCTGTAATACCTGAAGATTGGAGGATGGCCAATGTAAAACCAATTTTTAAAAAGGGTTGCAGGGGTGATCCGGGAAACTACAGACCGGTGAGCCTAACATCGGTACCCGGAAAAATGGTAGAAACTACCATAAAGAACAAAATTACTGAACATGTATATAGTCATGGCTTAATGGGATACCAAACAAACAGATATAGGACTTCTCAAGAGTGAATAACTTATTAACGTAACTAAAATGTACTTCACCCATGTGTTATGTAATCTATAGATTTATTCAGTCATTCAATCATGGCCTTGATGTGGTCTCAGATAAACGGCAAGTTTTTTCGCATTTGTCAGCCACTTGCTACCACACTTCTTCTTGGGTCAATAGCTTACACCCAAAACTAGTGCCCGTTTAACATCAATGACCACGGCCTATTTTCTTATCTTATCACTCAATATTGCTCATAGTATGGATTTTTTTGTATAATTTTCTCAGCGGGTAAATACCCTATTAAATTAAAACAATATGGCGTATGTTGGTCTACTTAGCTTGTGTAGAACCTTTGTAGCCAATGTCCCTTGTTTTTCTTATTAACACCACATAGATTGGTAAAAACCCCGACGCCTCAATCTCCTCAGCGCTTTGGCGTTTCTCCACTTGGGTTCATCAAGGGGGATGATGTCAGTTCTTATATGGGACTGAAATCTTCAAGGCATAATATTCCTTTAGCTTTCTAAAAAAATATAAAGCAATATTAATAAAAATTATCTAAATGATTATCTTAAATCTCACAGGCTCCTGTCGTATATCATGTCCTTAACGTAAATTAACTGACCAACCTGCATCCTCGATTAGTTCTCTCTTTCTCTCAAGAATGATCTCAGAATGTTTTTAATGAAGACGCTTACACATGCGTAGTAATCCACGTTTAAATCCCTTTCATGCTGTTACCTGATTGGAGCCCTTTCACATGCACGCTGTCCAATCAATATTGATGTTTAAACCTTCAGGTTGTACTGTGTGGAGTTGGTGAATCCACCATTGTTCGCGATATAATAATCGCTGTTCAGATGACTTCCCTTGAAAACCATATGATACTAACTCAATACTCCAACATTTTAAAGCTTCAAACTCATGGCCCATGGTTAGACAATGTTGAACTATCGGGGCTTCAAGCCGCTTACAATGTAGTCTGCTACGATGTTCCTGCATACGTGTCTTCAATGCACGAGTTGTTTTCCCAACGTATAACAAGGAACAAGGGCAGCAAATAGCGTATACCACTGATTTTGATTCACAATTCGTCTCATGTCTCAGGTAATATGTTTTGTCTTTATGAGTAAATTGAGAAATCTCTAAAGTAATGCTGCATATGGAACAATGTCCACATTTCATGTGTCTTCCGGTGGTCTTAGTTGTGGGATTCCAATTCAAGCAAGTGGCTGACAAATGCGAAAAAAAATGCCGTTTATCTGAGACCACATCAAGGCCATGAATGAATGACTGAATAAATCTATAGATTACATAACACATGGGTGAAGTACATTTTAGTTACGTTAATGGCTTAATGGGAGACAGCCAACATGGCTTTAGACAAGGAAGATCTTGTCTTACTAATCTGTTATGTTTTTTTGAAGATGTGAATAAACAGATAGACAAAGGTGAGTCGGTTGATATAGTGTATTTGGACTTTCAGAAAGCCTGTGATAAGTCCTTCATCAGAGACTTTTGGCAAAACTAAAAAGTCATGGGATAGGAGGCAGTGTACTATTGTGGATCAGGAACTGGTTAAAAGATAGAAAGCAGAGGGTAGGGCTAAATGGCCAATTTTCTCAATGGAGAAAGGTGAATAGTGGAGTACCCCAGGGATCTGTGCTGGGTCTGCTGCTTTTTAATATATTCATAAACGACCTGGAAATGGGAATAAGGAGTGAGGTTATCAAATTTGCAGATGACACACAACTATTTAAAGTTGTTAAAACCCATGAGGACTGTGGAAAATTGCAAGAGGATCTTGATAAATTGGAAGACTGGGCATCCAAATGGCAGATGAAATTTAATGTGGACAAGTGCAAAGTTATGCACCTAGGAAAGAACAACCCAAACTATGGTTACACGATTCAAGGTTCCACATTAGGAACCACCACCCAGGAAAAAGATTTAGGCATCATCGTGGATGTTCTAATGGATAAAGTCAGGGACTACAAATACCATACTGTATTGCAATGCAAATTTAAAACCAAAATTAAAAAAGATCTCACTCCTAGAACTGGGTAACTTGGCAATCCCGCTTGCAGGGAGTTGTGAGCGCAGTCTCTGCAGCACCCCCAGCCTGGCTGACTCAGGGAGCAGAAGCCAGCCCTGGGCATAAAACCACACATGACAGGGCACAGCATGGACTGTTCCACCTCATGAGGGATTTTTTACCATTCCAGATGCTAAACTAATCTCAAAGGTTTGCAGTATTGGGTAATGGACTGCTTTTTATAGACAGTAGTCTATAATTGGCCTTTTTTTTTTACAAAGTAGTATTAATTACGACTTTTGCAGAGACTCTGGGAATCGATGCCTATGAAAAATATATCGAAGGGCCACGAGATGTCCGACTGGGCTAGTTACCCTGGGTGCCTAGGAGGCATTCTGTCATTTCTGAATATATGCTGCCACCTGGAGGCAACATTTGGTAAAGCATGTCTGAAACTACTGTCGGGAATACAGAGGTGTGGATAAGACAGTGCAAAAAAACATACCAAACGGGTGTAGATTAGCACAGTTATCGTTACATAAATCTCCTGAAAATGTATTATAGGCATCTTGAAACCTGAATGTGCTAGTTGTACCGAAGGGCCAGAATTTTCTACCATTGTGCCTTGAATCTTCAGCAGTCACCATGTGCAAATGGATTTATCAGAGGAGATCCACACATTTGGGACGCACTGAAATAATGCAGCACTACTGATACTGAATGCAACTGGAGGGCCGTGTGTGCACTAATACGGAAAAGGGGCCTGATACAGTAAAGGAGGCCACACTGTTCTGATAACACTGAAAAGAGGCTATTTTACCAAAGGAGCGTACACTGCAGTGATAACACTGAAAAGGGGCTGATTTCTCAAAGGAATATTCACTCCGCCGATAACACTGCACTGATTTAGAGAGGAAAGCTGTTTCTGAAATTGTATTCAAACCTGGCCGATTTTGCTAGAAACTCGGAGGCCTTAGAATGGATTGTGTAGAGCTGACGATACTAGAGACTCCAGTCAAGAGCATGAGACAGGAAGTGTGTGACAGAAGTGAACGCCCTGGGGATCTAATTAACACTAACACAGGAGGAAACAGGCGATGGCTAATGCTCCACCTGCTCTCCTACAGGGCAACAGGGTGTAATGGTTGACCTTCATCCAAAGGGCTGAGCAAAGCAAGTTTATTTCAGAGAGGAAAGCTTCCAAATGTAGAGATGTGCTTTCAGTTTGTGCTTTCAGTCCTGAAAATGGCATTAAATCAACCGTATGTATCAATTTTTGTATTGTATGTATTTAACTCACGTCTTTTCAGTAGTAGTTTAATGCACATAAAACCTCCAAATTAACATTCATAAAGTCAATTTACTGGTGTTAAAACAATTTTTATACAGTACCTGTTAAATTTTGCATGCATTAATTTCTGAAACAAACTGAAAAAAATATATATATTTTAAAAAAAATCCCAAAATTTGCAAATAATCTGAAAACATACTGAACAAATCTTCCGTGCACTGACTAAGCAACAGAGATTGAACGATGAGCCTGGCTGGTGTTTGTACTGCAGTCTTCCGTAGTCTTTGAGTTTAGGGGCTGTAGAGTGAGCAGCTCCTACCAGCCTGCATAAGATTCTTTCCTTGCTTGGGTGAGATGAGAAGGGGGACGTGTTTGCTATTTACCAGTGGTATTTGTTCCTGGATGGCACCACTGTCGGGATCTATGTACATCGCTTTGATCTGCAGTGCTGTAAAGACAAATTAAATAAATTTCAGCATGAAGAAACTTTATAGAAACATAGAAATATGACAGCAGAAAGAGACCATATGGCCTGTCTAGTCTGCCCTTCCATATCAACTACTATAGTCAGTCCCCTTTTTTCCTTTAGAGATCATCTGTGTTTGTTCCATACTTTCTTGAATTCAGATACAGTCCTTGTCTCTACTACCTCCACTAGGAGACTATTCTATGCGTCTACCACTCTTTCCATAAAAAGAAATATTTCTGCATATTAATCCTGAGTCTATCCCCTTTCACTCTCATCCTATGTTCCCTTTCAATACATACACAGCACCGACACTATGGAACCAACTCCCACCCGACCTACGAGCCAGCATTGATCTAGCCGACTTTAGAAAGAAACTCAAAACCCACCTATTTCAAAGTCATTTCAACCTGTACTAAACTCGCATGAGGGGCAACTCCCCCACAGCACCCCAGAAAACCTGTAATGTATAAATGTACATATGTAAATTATTATCCCCTTAGCTTAGAAGTAGTTAATTTTCTGCGTGACGTGCTAACCTATCGAATCTTTATGTACAAATCAAAATTATTCTGTCTTGATTTAACAGCTTTTTCCTATTCGCTTCTCCGGGCCAGTCCAGGGACAGGTAGGGTTGTCAATCCTCTATAGCAGCTGAGGGCTGAAAACTTCAAGTTTTGCTGAGATGTGAAGCCACTCCCCCTGAGGGTTATCCAGCAGTCTTTCAGCCCTCAGCAGCTAAAGAGGGTCGAATCTATAGCTCTCCCTCAGTTGTCTTTCTGATGTTTTAGTTTTTTCCTTTTATTTCTACATTTATATTGGCTCTAGCAGAGCTGATTGGTTTCTACAGTCCTTTGGCTGACAAATTGGTGCTATCGCTTTAAAAGAAATTGGAGACGTGGAGTGAGTCAGTTCCCCGGTGAGAGGCAGAGCCTGCCTCCATTCACCATCTCCGTCTCCATCGGCAGAAGGTTAATTTCTGGGAGCCCCAGTTTGTACCGCTGCCGCTTCGGTTGCTAAGGTGGGCTGTTTCTTGCTGGCTGCGGGACTGCCTGCTTTACCCTGCCGGTTTGTTTTTCGGTGAGTTTGCTTTCATTTTATTTCGCCGGTTCAGTGTTTGTTTTCCCTCCTCCGGTTAACGCGGTTTTCGGGTGCGGGCCGTTCCGGTTTGTGCTAGCTTCACAGAATAAATTCTCCCCTGTCTCACGTTTTTTCGGCATGGCTGAACAGCAGGGGAATCCATTAAAAGAGCCTTCTTTGCCCTCCGAAAAGGCGGGAAAGTCGTCCATTTTAGAGGCGCCAGTCAGCTCTCCCTCGGGACAGTCTCGGCCACACAAGCGCAAGGCGAAGTCCTCTAAAGCACCGGAGTCGGTTGCTCAGACTGTGCATACGAATGTAAGGGATCAAGGGGACATGAGTTCTTTTTTCTCACCGGAGTTTATTTTAGTTCTGCACAAGGCGTTCTTGCTGAGGTCAGCGCAGCCTGTGCAGTCTCCAGTGTTATCCACATTGGAAACTCAGTCTCCTAAGGGGCTGAGCAGCGAGGACCCGGGAGAGGGGCCTTCCCAGCCTAAGGGGAGTCTTCAAGATCCGTTGGCCCCTGAGGTATCACACGATTCTCTACTCTTCGGGCAGGGGGACTCAGAGGGTCTGGCAGATCCCTTCTTGGAGCAGGACCCGGAGGAGGGGGAGATTGCCCCCGGGGAAGATCCCAATGTTTTCCGGGTTTTCCGTAAGGAAGAACTCGCAGCTCTCATTGCCCAGTCTTTAGCGGCTCTCCACCTTCTTCCTCCTTCGGCATCTCAGGAGCCTTTGGAGGATCCCTTGTTGCAGGGTTTTAAATCTCAGCAGCGCTGTTTTCCCTTGCATCGGGTGATTCGGCAAATGATAGAGTCGGAATGGGAGTGTCCCGAAGCTACCCTGCGGGGAGGACGAGCCTTAGCGCGCCTGTACCCTCTCCCGCAAGAAGAAAGGGAGTTATTCCGCATGCCCAAGGTAGATGCTCTCGTGTCAGCAGTCACTAAGAAGACTACCATCCCTGTTGAAGGCGCAGCGGTGCTTAAAGATCTCCAGGATAGGAAATTGGAAGTTTTGCTCAAGCAGGCGTTTGAATCTAGCGCTTTGGCGTTGCAAGCGGCAGTTTGTGGAGCTTATGTTTCGCGTGCATCCATTCGCTGGTTACAAGGGGACGCGGCGGGAGAATCCGCTTCGGAAGTTCCGGATACCGCGAAATTAGAATCAGCTGCTGCCTATGCAGCGGATGCCTTTTATGACTTGGTGCGAATTGCAGCGAAGACAATGGCCTCTATGGTAGCGGCCAGACGTTTCCTCTGGTTGCGTAACTGGTCGGCGGATGTTTCCTCGAAGGTCCGTCTTAGTAAGCTGCCTTTTAAGGGGAAGTTGCTCTTTGGAGAGGCCTTGGAGAAGATTGTGAAGGATTTGGGCGACTCAAAAGGAGGACGTTTGCCTGAGGATAGGCCTAAGCCGTTACGTGCTTCAGGGGCTGTTAGGGGCTCTGCTCGAGATTCCCGCAGGTTTCGCGGAGCACGGTTTGCGCCCTATTCTAGGGGGCGCTCCAGTTTTCGTGGTCAGTCCTTTCGCGGAGCCCGAGGTTTTGGCCGATCTTTCGGAGCAACCTCTCAACCTTCCATTAAAAAACCCCAATGAAGGTCGGCTGGTCCAGCCGTTAGTTCCGGTAGGCGGACGTCTACAGAATTTTCTGGCGGCCTGGACCGCAGTCACTTCAGACAAATGGGTTTTGGAAGTAATTCAGAACGGGTATGCCCTGGACTTCGAATGCCCCTTACAGCCAGCCTTTGTGATGTCCCATTGTACGAACAGAGTGAAGCTGCAAGCCATTTCCGACACGCTTGTGCGTCTGTTGCAACTACAGGCGATTGTTCCCGTCCCGTTGGACCAGTACGGCTGTGGTCGATACTCGATCTATTTCGTGGTTCCCAAACCGGATGGTTCTTTTCGGCCCGTATTAGACCTCAAGGGCGTAAATCGTGCTTTGCGGGTTCCACACTTTCGCATGGAAACCTTGCGCACAGTGATTCGGGCGGTGCAGCCGGGAGAATTTCTGTCGTCCATAGATCTCACAGAGGCTTATCTTCATATACCCATCCGACAGTCTCATCAGCGCTATTTACGCTTCGCCCTTCCAATGGGCCATTTCCAATTTCGCGCGTTGCCCTTCGGTCTCGCAACAGCTCCGCGTACTTTCACGAAACTGATGGTGGTAGTAGCGGCGGCGCTTCGAAAAGAGGGTATTCGGGTTCATCCATATCTCGACGATTGGTTGATCCGAGCCGATTCTCGAGAGGCTTCGGTGGCGGCGACAGCTCGCGTGGTTCAACTTCTCGAACAGCTCGGTTGGGTGATAAATCAGACCAAAAGCCATTTGATACCAAGCCAGCAACTCACGTATCTCGGAGCTTGCTTCGACACGAAAAAAGGGACAGTTGGTTTACCCGATCTGCGGATAGAGAAACTTGTACAACAAGTACACGCTTTCCTGGCTCTTTCGGCGCTGTCGGCATGGACCTATTTACAGCTGTTAGGGTCCATGGCGGCGGCTCTGGATCTGGTTCCGTGGGCCAAGGCCCACATGAGGCCTTTGCAGCAGGCGCTTCTCTCCCGTTGGTCGCCGCAACTTCATCCACTCTCGCAACGCCTTCCCTGTCCAGATCAAGTACGTCTCAGTCTGCAGTGGTGGTTACTTCCGGAACATCTTACGGCAGGAGTGCCTTTAGAGGAGCCTTCGTGGATTTTGGTTACCACCGATGCCAGTCTCTCGGGCTGGGGAGCTCATTGTCAGACACAAGTGGTTCAGGGTTCCTGGTCTCCCGAAGAGAGTTCGTGGTCGATCAATCGACTGGAGCTGCGCGCAGCTCGGCTTGCCCTACTTCATTTCGCAAACTTGATCAAGGGCACAGCGGTCAAGATTTTCTCCGACAATGCGGTGACGGTCGCTTATATCAATCGTCAGGGCGGCACCAAATCTCTGCCTCTCCTTTTCGAATGTCAGGAGTTGATGGCTTGGGCGGAAACCAATCTCCAAGCGATCTCAGCTGCTCATGTCGCTGGCAGGGACAATGTCCAAGCAGATTATCTCAGCCGCCATGTCCTCGATCCCGGGGAATGGGAACTGAACGCGGCAGTTTATCACGCACTGACTTTGCGTTGGGGTTTTCCAGTGATGGATCTGATGGCAACGTGTGCCAGCGCCAAAGCCAGCCGTTTTTTCAGCAGGCGCAAAGAACACATGTCCGAGGGGCTAGATGCCCTCGTTCAACCGTGGCCCGTGGATTCCCTCTTGTACGTTTTCCCTCCTTGGCCAATGTTGAGTCGGGTCATTCAGCGGATTGCCCATCATCGCGGCAAGGTGATTCTCATTGCGCCGGATTGGCCTCGTCGGCCCTGGTATGCCGATCTCGTGAGGCTTCTTATAGCTCCACCTTGGCCTCTTCCAGTTCGTCTCAATCTGTTGCATCAGGGTCCCATTCTTTTTTTTTCTTTTTTTTTTTCAAAATTGTATTTAGAACCATCAACAGCAAACAACAAATACAAGACACACAGAAAATCGCCACTCTCTGGGGTGAGCTCTTATCCCCAGGAGCAATACCCATTGATGGTTACATGGATTTTTCAAAGATTAATTACCCTCACCCCCTTCCCCTACCCCCTCCC
Source organism: Ichthyophis bannanicus (assembly GCA_033557465.1). Taxonomy (NCBI): domain Eukaryota; kingdom Metazoa; phylum Chordata; class Amphibia; order Gymnophiona; family Ichthyophiidae; genus Ichthyophis; species Ichthyophis bannanicus. Next base: position 36,725,959 of record CM066048.1, on the reverse strand, counting down.
CTCCCCCCTCCCCCACCTCCCCCCCCCCCACATGTCACGGCCACGCAGGACCATCTGAGAGTTCCACATTTCACCCAAATAACAAAACAGTGGATGAGGGTATTAACAGCCCAACTGCAAGACCGTGTTACGGGTCCGGGCACTCAAATTTTGAATGTATGGATCCCAAATTAGCAAGAAGGCGGACCATCGCTGGACATGGCCCCGGGCAGCCCTACACTCCAGGAGCATAAGGGGTCCCATTCTTATGCCCAGGGTGGATCGATTCTTACTTACGGCTTGGCTCTTGAAAGGGCCCGCTTAAAGCGCAAGGGGTATGCAGATGCTGTAATAGCCACCTTACTTCACTCTAAGCGGCCTACGACTTCTCTGGCTTATGTGCGTGTCTGGCGTCTGTTTGAGCTATGGTGTAGGCAGCATGGTATTCCGCCTATGTCGTCTACCTTACCTCAACTTCTTCTTTTTCTACAGCATGGCTTCGACAAAGGTTTGGCGCTCAGTACTCTTAAGGTGCATGTGGCCGCACTTGCTTGTTTTCGAGGGTACGTTCAACATCGCCGTCTTTCGGCGCTTCCTGATATACAACGTTTTTTCCGGGCAGCGCGGATTCTCCGTCCTCCGGTGTGTTCTATAGTTCCGCCTTTGGATTTGAACGTGGTTTTGGAAGCTTTTTCTCGTTCGTCTTTAGCCTCTCTCGGCTCTCGGGAGATTCGAGAGTGTTCTTGGAAAACGGCTTTTTTGGTCGCGTTGTGCTCGGCTCGCCGAATTTCAGACTTGCAGGCTTTATCTTGCAAAGAGCCTTATCTTCAGTTTCTGCCGGAACGGGTGTTGTTGCGAACCGTACCTTCCTACTTGCCTAAAGTTCTGTCTGTTTTCCATGTTAATCAGACGGTGGCCTTACCCGTGTTTACAGACTCTTCTGGTTCTCCCATGGATCGGACTCTCAAACATTTGGATCTGGCACGGGTTTTACATACTTACTTACGGATTTCCGAACCTTTTCGAAAGACAGATAGGCTTTTTGTTCAATACGCCGGATCGCGTAAGGGTCAACCGGCCTCCAAGGCCACCATAGCCCGTTGGGTTCGCAGTGCTATTTTAGCGGCTTACGCTGCTAAAGGACTTTCTCCACCTGCTGGGTTACGGGCTCATTCTACTCGAGCTCTAGCCACTTCCTGGGCGGAGTTTGCGTTTGTGCCACCTTTAGATATTTGCAGAGCGGCTACTTGGTCTTCCTTGCATTCTTTTACTAAGCATTATAGATTGGATGTTCAGGCTCGAAATGATGCTAAAGTAGGAGCCGCGACTCTTATCACTGGTCTCGCGGGTCCCGCCCAGATTTAGGTACTGCTTTGGTACTGCCCTACCTGTCCCTGGACTGGCCCGGAGAAGTGAATAGGAATAAGAAATTAGTTCTTACCTGCTAATTATCTTTCCTTGAGCTTTCTCCGGGCCAGTCCAGGGTCCCCCCTCTTACTGTTCATACAACTTTGTTCTGACTCTCTCCTACACCGTTCTGGACATTGATCCGTGGCGGAGATCAGATTTGGGGTTCTCAGAATCCTTCAGTGCCGACTAGTATTTGGCTTTTCTCATAATGTTCAAAAAAACAAAACAAAAAAAAAACCACAATCTCATATCGGAGCCCGTTTTCATGGCTTCGGCATTTTACAAGGACTATAGGAGTTTATCAGTGTTTCAGGGTTTATCTAGTGTTTAGTTCTATATTTAGTTGCTTTGTCACACGGAGACTGCTGGATAACCCTCAGGGGGAGTGGCTTCACATCTCAGCAAAACTTGAAGTTTTCAGCCCTCAGCTGCTATAGAGGATTGACAACCCTACCTGTCCCTGGACTGGCCCGGAGAAAGCTCAAGGAAAGATAATTAGCAGGTAAGAACTAATTTCTTATTCCATGTAATCTTACCCGCTTCTGATCGCTGGAAGGAGCGGTATACAAATGCTTGCTAAATAAAATAAATAAATAAATAGAAAGAGGCTCTCCTTTTGTGCATTTATGCCACAGAGGTCTCTATCATATTTCCTCTATCCCGTCTGTCCTCTAATGTATACATATTAAGATCTCTAAGTCTGCCCCATATGCTTTATAATGAAGACCACTAACCATTTTAGTGGCCACCCTCTGCATTGACCCCATCCTGTTTATATCCTTTTAAATGTATGATCTCCAGAATTGCACACACTACTCCAAATGAGGCCGTCCCAAAGACTTATACAGAGTACTATCACCTCCTTTTGTTTCTGCTGGCCATTCCTCTCCCTATGCACTCAAGCATCCTTCTGGCTTTCGTTGTCACCTTTTCTAACTTTTTAGCCACTTTAAGATCATCAGAAACAATCATGCCCGGTCCCTGCTCTTTTTCTTGGACAGAAGTACTTTGCCTCTTACACTATACACTTCCTTGGATTTTTGCAGCCCATGTATGACCCTGCATTTTTTAGCATTAAAATCTCAGCTGCCAATTCTTGACCATTCTTCAAGTTTAGCTACATTCCCCCCTCATGTTATCTACTCCTTCCTGAATGTCTACTCTATTGCAGATTTGGGTATCACCCGCAAAGAGGCAAACCTTGCCCAACAACCCTTCTGCAATATCACTAATAAAGATGTTAAAAATAATCAGACCAAGGAGAGATCCTTGCGGCACACCACTGGTAATCTTCTTCTCCTCAGAGTGAGCTCCATTTGCTTGTACATTTTGTCGCCTCCCACTCAACCAATTTATTTATTTACATTCTCTTATATACCGCGCTATTCTGCATCAGTGCGGTTTACATTGAACAAACTGAAAGTACATTGAACAGGGCATTATAACATTCTAACCTAGTCAGTAACTTTAAGGTCCATCCCTAGGGTGCTCAATTTCTTTATAAGTCACCTGTGAGGAACAGTGTCAAAGGCTTTACTGAAATCTAAGTCTACCACATCTAGGGCTCTCCCTGGGTCCAACTCTCTGCCACCCAGTCAAAAAAATCAATCAGATTTGTCTGACAAGACCTGCCTCTGGTAAACCCATGCTGCCCTGGATCCGGCAATCCACTGAACTCCAGAAACGTCACTATCCTCTGTTTTAGCAGTGTGCCATGTTTGCCCCCGATGCCATCAAAATACTGTCAGGTGGGGGGGATTGAGTTACTGCAACTCGCTCATACTGACCTGGTTCCTAAGATTTTTGAATCCCACTATCTCTCTCCCAGTCCCCCCAGCACTTTCTCTCTCTCCCAGTTGCGAGTCAGTTCACCAGCACGCTGTCTCCCTTCCAGTCCCACCGCACTTATTCTCTCTCACCCTCCCAAGTTCCCAGCACCACGCACCCTCATTCCCTAGTCCTGTGAGGTCCAGATCCTTTAGGTTTCTATGGTGTGGATTCTGCATGGTGGGAGGGTGGTGGGGAACAGGAAGAAGCAGACAGTTAAAGGATGCAATCAGTCATGCCACAGCCACCATGACAGCATAGAGAGGAGGTAGACAAGGGAACAGAGATTAAAGTATAGCAGCAGCCACCCATCTGATGTGAACTCTAGTCTCCAACCAAGCCTCCACCTCTCTATCCCAAAGCGATGGACTTCAAGGACAAGTCCTTTAGGGTTGCTTGCTTCAGGGGCTCAAAAGGAGAGCCCATAAAGGCTTGAAGCAAGAGATTGAGGTCCTAGAATGGAACAATAGTCAGAAAGGGGGATACAAATGCTTCAGGTCCCGTCCCGCCAGGAAAACAAGATATGTCATGGTACAATGCCAGCAAGGTTTGGGGGAGACAGTGCGCAAGCAAATTCATCTTATGCATATTCATTAGATATGTCCTGAAGATGTGGCCTGGCTGCAATCCTTGAAGACTGAACTGGGACAATTTACAAGCCTAGTCTATAGCACAGCAATTTTGGAGGCACCATCCGAGGATTACACATGTGTGAGCATAGAGGCTCTATCCAATGACCCTATTGGCCAATACCCCAAATCTTAGGCAACAGAAAGGAGCCTTCTGCTTCCTGCCCCAAACCCTCCTCTCTCAGACAGTGTGTAGGAAACAGTGAGGGAGGGAGCTGAGACTAGGGGGAACAGATCCAGAGTGGACAGTGCTAAGCAAAGCAGAGACAATGTGCTCCCTAATCCAATCCAGGGCCGTCCTGTCCATTGTGCGAGAATGTTGTTTGCACAGGACCCCGTGCTTCAGGGGGTACCACGCCAACTCCATTCTGCATATGGTGTTCTGTTTTTATGGCCAGCTGGCTTCAGAGGCAGCTGGGGAGGCCCGAAGCCCCGGCTCACCTCTGCACAGCGCTGGAGTGAAGAGCAGCATCCAGCAGCTGTGTTCTCCTGAACCGTGCTGAGTGCCGGGAAACAGGAAATGCCCTTTAACCACTGGCACACCAGCATGCTTCAGGAGAACACAGCTGCTGGAGTGAAGGAACACACTGCTCTTCACTCTGGCACTGTGCAGAGGGTTCTTTTGGGGGGGGGGCTGGGACTGGAAATGGGCTGATCGGGGAAGTTAGGATAGGACTGGAAATGGGGGGGCTAGGATAGGACTGGAAATGGCCTATGGGGGGGAGCTAGGATTGGGAATGGGCTGATGTGGGGGGATGGGAGAATGGGACTAGAAGGGAGTGGATGCTGAGTGGGGCTGGAACTAGAAGGGAGCTGATAATGGGGGAGGACCAGGAGGGGGTGGGCTGGGACTGTCAGGAGAAAAAGAAAAGCTGGGGAAGAGAGGATGGAGAAGGGAACAGATATTTTGTGTGGGAGGGAAGAAAAATCTACAATTGGCTGAGTATTGGGAGAGTAAGTGGGGATTGAGGATGGAAGGGTGAAATTTGAGTGGATGAAAAAGTAATAAAGAAAGAAATGGAGGAAAGTATGTTAAAGCAGATGAGAGAGAGAATGAAAAAAACTAGAAGAGAGAAGAAAAGACAAATGGACAGCAAATAATGGGGAGTTAGCAGACGACACAAATAAACCAGAAGAAAGTGACTGGAGCAATTGCAACTGAAAAATAAAATGCCCAAACAACAATAGGTAGAAAAAAAATTATTTTGAATTAATTACACAGGTACACTACCAAAAAACTGCCTCCAGTTTTGCAACTGATTCCTATAGATTTTGGGGTGCTGAATCCAGGAAAAATAGCCAAAATGTTCCATCACGTCACGTTTTCTTGCAAAATTAGATTTCTTACCCATATAAGGAATGTTCACATAATTTCTTTTTAGCCGACTGCAGCTTATTTTCTTGGCCCAAAATAGAGGTTGTAATGGTTAACTAACTAGAAACACTCCCTCATGATATTTTAGAGTGTTTTGTATTCATTTTATACATTAACAGGACAATTGGGAGGCGGGGGGCTAAATCCAGTACTCGCGCTGGCGCATGTTCTTTCCTGTTCGCCTCGCCTCATTCGCTCGCTCAAACACGGTGGTTGCGACATGAACGTTCCTGTCAAATTTCAGTTTCTTGCAAGTTCATTATTACCTTTTGTTTGCTCAGTCGTAATCCAGCTTTATTCCGAAGTGGTTCACTACAGTTGTAGTTTGCAGTGCTGTGTATTTGTGATGGCTCACAGAGCCAGAGGTTGTGTCAACTCTCCAGACAGTTTTTGTTTTATTTGTGGGGAATATACCGTGAAAAAGCGGCAGAGGAACATTTCTGTATTTATTAAAAAAGTATATTTCGCCTATTTCGGTTTGAAGTTAGGCGATCAAGACAAACCGTGGGCTCCTCACAAAGTGTGCAAGACATGTGAGGAAGATCTACGCTTATGGATGAAAGGTAAAAAACAAGCATTTCGTTTCGGAATACCTATGATGTGGCGTGAACAAAGAGACCACAGCAGTGACTGCTATTTTTGCTCTTGCATTGTGAAGGGATACAACTTAAAAAATAAGAACGTAATAAGTTACCCCAACCTTCCCTCAGCAATTAGGCCTATGCCTCATAGCAACGAAGTACCTGTGCCTGAACCACCAAAATCTTTGGATCATATTTGTGTGGACAGTTCTGATCATGATGAGACTCATCAGATGGCTTTTCCCGATGAGTCCAGTACTTCCGAGTTTGAAACTGAACCAGATCCGAAACCTGAACTTTTCTCTCAAGCTGAATTGAATGATTTAGTCCAGGATTTAGGACTCCCAAAAGATGCTGCCCAACTGCTAGGTTCTCGGCTTAAACAGAAAAATCTATTGTCACCAGGAACAACTTTTTATTGGTACCGCAACCGCGAGACACAATTTTTGAAGTATTTCAGCAAAGAGGAAGATTTGGTATTTTGCAACAATATATACGGAGTGATGGAAAAGTTTAAACTCAAGTATGATCCTGCTGAATGGCGGCTGTTCATTGATTCGTCAAAAGACAGCATAAAAGGTGTTCTTCTTCATAATGGCAACACATTCGCTTCAGTTCCTATTGCTCACTCTGTTATTCTCCAAGAAAAATACGAGAATTTGGCCCTGATTCTTCAGAAGATTCGTTATGATGAGCATAAGTGGATGATTTGTGGAGACTTTAAAATTCTATCCATGCTATTAGGGCAGCAATCCGGTTTCACCAAATATCCCTGCTTCCTTTGCTTGTGGGATAGCCGGGCCTGCGACCTACACTGGGGGAAAAAAAGACTGGCCAATTCGGGAGTATTTGAGACCCGGTGAGAAAAATGTTCTTCATGAGAGCTTGGTACCTCGTGATAAAATTCTATTACCACCTCTCCACATTAAGTTGGGTCTCATTAAGCAATTCATCAAGTCCCTTCCAAAAGATGGTGAGTGCTTTCGGTACCTTTGCTCAAAGTTCCCCCGACTTTCTGAAGCAAAGCTAAAGGAAGGAGTGTTTGTTGGCCCTGATATAAGGAAACTCATTTCAGATGGAGCATTCGCTGAAACGATGTCTGAGAAGGAAAAAGAAGCCTGGGATTCCTTCAAGGATGATGTTCTCAAATTCTTGGGGAACAGGCGGGATGAGAACTATAAGGATATTGTTGCCAGGATGCTCAATGCCTTCAAAGAACAAGGCTGTAACATGAGCCTGAAAGTCCATTTCTTGCACTCCCATGTGAACTACTTTCCTGAAAACTTGGGGGCGTACAGTGAAGAACAAGGTGAAAGGTTTCACCAGGACATCAAGGACGCAGAGAGAAGGTACCAAGGAAGATGGAACACCACTATGATGGCTGATTTCTGCTGGTTGCTGCTGCGGGAAACCCCAGATGAAAAATACGCCAAGCAGCGCACCAAGAGAAGCATTCGGGGGAAGAAGAAACGGGCCCACCAGGAGATTGATTGACCCAAGAATGACTTTAAAATCTAAACTGTGTTGACAAATATCGTGTTTTTACTAAACTTTGAAATAAAAATTTGCTAGTTATTACCACAGTGTCGGATCTCATTTATTAGAATTTTATTTTCACACCATCGGGTGTTTGTCTTCATGTATTGCAATGGTGCGGTTTGCGTTTTCTATTCTTACATACATACCTGTACAACATTTTTTGCACATTTCTTTGCTTTGCTTTGTGTCTAACCTCGCTCTTATATGCTCAATGTTTGTGCACATGTATGTGGCTGTTTTAAGTGCAGACAATTTTGCTACCATCACAGTGTGTTTTGTTGACATTACTCTATTCTTATGTGCTGCCTTGTTACAATTTTCTTTATTCTTATTTGAATAACTACTAAACAATTAGTATAAAGAATTCATCCAAGAAACTTTTATCTCGATCGCACTCAATCTGAAACGTTCACCTCAAACTGCTAACCCAATGTTGCAAAAAATCTGTAGGTGATGGAGCAAATTGGTTACCAGATTTGGATTCAGCGCACCAAAAAACGTAAAAATCAATTGAAACATTAGAGGCAGTTTAAAAAAAAAATTTTTTAGTGTACCTGTGTTATCTGAAATATGTTAGCTCTGGGAAATGTGCATCGCCAACGTCTTTGCGTTTTTATTTAGTACAAGAGAAAATTAATTTATAGTTTTATTTCTCCAATGTTGTTGTACATTCCAAGTTTGGCTTTTGGGGTTTCCAGTTTAATTATTGTCTTCCTACTTCTAAATTGTGATCCCTTGTTCTCTGTGTGGTGATGGTCTATGTTCTGCATGTGTAACCGAGCTGTGGTATTCTGTAGTTTCTATTTGACAGTGCCACTTGTTCTCTTTCCCCAGTAGGAGATGTATTGGTATTCTCTGAGATGTATTGGTCTAATATTTGCAGTGTTGCCTTTTGATAGGTAGGGTATGGTGCTTTGTGAGTCCTGGTAGTGCTGTTATGATACGGCGGGTTTGCTATGGGTTCTAAATGGGCAGTTCTTGTAGTAGTTCCTAATGTGCCTGGCGGTTGGCACTGGAGTATAGTAATGTAGAAATCTGGTAGTCTTTCTTTGTCCAGACACTCATTAAGAGGCATTTTTACTAAACATTAGCGCACATTAACATTATGCAAATATTTATGCAAATGAGGCCCTGCAATGAGTCTGTGCACATGGCCCCGCACTCCCCCTAAAGCTGTCCCTTTGTAGTAGCTGATAAGAATGCAATAAATAATACCCGGAGTCAGGCAAAGATTCAAGCCGGTTTAATGTGCACAGACTCAGATTGCAGTAGCATTCAAAATGGTCTGAGCACAGAGCTCAGAAAAATGACAGTTTATATACTTTTCTTCTCCAGTCTAATACAGGCAAAACTCCTCATTGGCCACAGTGGCCCACTTACTCTCATCCAATAGACATCTCTGACCGGGCCCAGGACTCGCTCCCCCTGCTTGGGTCTTACTAGCCACGGGTCAGCAACTAGACATAACACTAAACATAATACTTTTACTAAAGTATACAGTATATTTCGCTATTCTTGCAAGGTCAGTTAGCCACAAAGATAGTGGAAGGCATATCAGAAGCATTCTTAACAAAAGCAAAACAAAGCGAGGCCAAACATAGCAAGGTTAAGACGTATCTCTAGCCTTGGCTCAAAACACTAAACAATCTTCATAATGCTAGACAAAGTATTCTTACACTGTTCAGTTTCTCTGCTATATTTTCATCCTAATTACGAGGTCAGTGCACAATCAGCAAAGATACAGTGGCGCGGCATTCTACTGAAAGAGACATCTGACTTACCTAAACAATAAACAGTACCAAGGTTTAATTCTCTTATCTCCAGGAGAGCAGAACATGTTATCAAACCAGAATAGAACAGTATTTCTTTCTAACAGCTAACAGCATTCTGCAATTTTCCAAAATCAGCAATAACATTTTAAAGCAGGAGAAAAAGGGCTTCAGACCTAGCTCTGCTACATACTAGGCCATCGCCTATCACACCTTATCCAATCCCTCTCCTTCTGTCCTGCAGGGAACAGGAGGGGAAGAGGTGAGTTCAATTTTTGTCTGCTTATTACATAATAATTTGTGGACACTTCTGTATTTGGTGAGGGTTTTCCTGAGCTCTGGGCATGTGACCAGCATGAGATAATCTGCTAACATGTAGCGTCTGGGGACTCTGGCTTGTACTGTTTTTTCAACAGGAAGTGTATTGCTAAAAATAAACGTGGATATTTAGCTCACCTTTCCATATAATGCTAAGGTGACTTTAGCAATTTTAGAAATCAGATGCAAAAAATCCTTCCCCATGAAGAACTTGCAATCTAAGTTGGCCAGGGGAGAAAAAGCAACTTTCTCAAGGTCACAGAGTGTTAGTGAGGAGAGTGGGACTTGACCCCTGATTTCCTGACCCATTGTTCTAATCTGACACTTCTCAAACCAGTTCTTGGGACACATCCAGCCATTCAGGGTTTCAATGAATATGCGTGAGAGAGATATGTATGCACTGGCCCCTTGTATGCAAATATATCTCATTGTGGCCTGCACTACCACTAGGCAAACTAGGTGGCTGCCCAGAGCACTGGCCTTCCAGAGGACTCGTTGCTGCCACTGCCGCCCCTTACTGAGATGTACAGTGGTGACTGCTTCTAAAACGGCACAGAAGCGCAGGAGTTACCTCCCTTTTGCATGGGGACGGAAGCTGAAGGTAACTCCACTGCTCTGGTGCCATTTTAAAAGCACTGCCACTGCTGCACATGCCAGTGGGGGGCGGCAGCGGAGGGAACGGAGCAGGGGCTGAGGAAGAGGGGGCATAAGGGATGAGGTTCAGCTAGGGCGCCTCATGTCCTTGCAATGGCCCTGAATCCAGAGCCGGTCCTAGGCAGAAACCCCGACCTCACTGCCCCGCTCCCCCCCCAGCTGCTGCTGATTCTGTCTCGGGAGGGGGAGGTGGGCAACGGCAGCAGCAGTATTTCCAAAAGCGGCAGCTGGGGGGGGGGGTGATGTGGCTGTCCATGTGTGCTGCTGCCACCCTAAGCCTTCTGGCTCACCTAGTGGATGGGTCGGCCCTGCCTGTATCTCACTCATATTCATTGTGGGCATCCTGCAAGGGCTGAGTTGAGAGCCAGTGCTCTGGTAACTTTTGTTGTTGTTAAATGCCTTCAGGTTGATACTGAATCCTGATGACCAAGTCCTAGCAATCTACTTCTGGTCACACCTTGCCAAGAAAACCCAGGAGTCAGCATCAACTAGACAGCACTTAGCAACAAGCTCTGGTAACTAGCCAGCTCCTGTTCCCTGCTAGGAAGAATAATGTTTTCCCAAAGCCCATTGCAATATCTCTATTGCTGCCTTTTTCTAAGTATGGTTAGAAGGCCACTTTAACCACTTAAGGGGCCTTGCGCAAACTTGTGTAGAAGGGTCCCCTTTCATATTTTCCCTATTGAACTCTACCCTCCCTTTCCTCCTTGCCCCTGTTAATCTGAACTACAGGCCCACCGCAGCAGCTTTCCTCCTCATTGCCAGCTGATGGGTGGACAGCTGCATACTCAGCCTTCCTTCTGGCCCCTTGAGGGCTGATGTCTTCCTCCTTCTGCCGGTGCAGCAGTGCAAGTATGGCATGAGACGCTTTCTTCTTTTGGGTCTCTGCGGGCTCCTGCGAAGCTGGCGTTAGAAGTATTGTGTCATGGGCAGGGTTAATGCAAAGAGACCAGGAGCCCTGGGTGAACTTTAAGCCTTGCACCCCCTCCAATTAGCTTTCAAACCCATCTCCCCTTCCCAAATTTTAAAATTAAAAAGAAAAATCATTGTGATCCCACCACCAATGCTCCCAGAACAACCTTGTAAAAATATTTATTTATTTTTATTGAACTTTTCTTTTGTTACTGCTTTTCAGGTTATCAAAGCGGTTTACATTAAACTCAACTTCATTTTACATTGAACGAAGTGTTTGTAGTAACATAACAAAGGGGTGGATCAGGGGATACTATTAATTATTTACAATAGGATCAAGGTTTAACATTTCCATGAGCATTTGACTGCAATGCTGGGGTCAGTTGGGGGGTTAAGTGTCCGATCCATAATATTCTTTGAAGATGAGAGTTTTTAGCTTTTTATGCATATGCAATTTGGCATCATCAGATCAACATTCCAAAGCCCTTATATGGCAACAGGGGTGCTCACCATATAAGGGCTTGTTAAGAAAAATATCCAGGGGATATATGACCAAAATTCTGGCCATATAGAAAAAAGTGGAATTTTGGCAAGGTTGATGATATTCAGCCAGTGAATGGATAAATCTATCTGTGTAACTGGTCTGCTAAAATGTCCAGTTTAATTTTAAATGATTAATTTACTCATTTAAACTTACGCTTGATGATTCATTTTAAATTCATAGAGTGGCTGAATATATGTTTAGTTATATGCATAATTATGTACATGTAACTTTTACGTGTTAGCCTTCCTGATGAATACCTACCCCCATGCTTTTAAACGGTAAACTACAGATAGATAAAGGTGAGGAGTGGCCTAGTGGTTGGGGCAAGGTACTTCAGGCCGGAAGGTTGGGGGTTCAAATCCCACTAGAGGACAGCAACCTTGGGCCGGAAGGACTGGGGTTTCTAGTCCCACAGGTGCTCCTTGTGGTCTTGGACAAGCCACTTAACCCTCCATAGCCCATGTTCCCTGTAAAATAGTTATCTCCAAGTTATAATGCCCTGTTCAATGTAATTTCAGTTTGTTCAATGTAAACCGCACTGATGCAGAATAGCGCGGTATATAAGAGAATGTAAATAAATAGTGTATCTGGATTTTCAGAAAGCCTTTGACAAGGTCCCACATGAGACACTTGTGAAAATTAAAAAGTAATGGGATAGGAGGCAGTGGACTATTGTGGACTGGAAAATGGTTAAAAGAAAGTAGAGGTTGTGAACAATTCCAAGAGGACCTTGAGAAACTGGGAGACTGGACATCCAAATGACAGGTGAAATTGTATTTGGACGAGTACAAAATTATGCACTTAGGAAAGAACAACCCAAACTACAGTTTCAAATTTGGAATCAGCACCCAGAAAAAGGATCTAGATAGACATTATCATGGATAATACATTGAAAACCTCCACCCAAGAAGGCAAATCGAATGCTGGGAATCATAAGGAAAGGACTGGACAGTAAACCCAAGGATGTTATAATGCCTCTATATCGTTCCATGGTATGACCGCACCTTGAATATTGTGCGCAATTCTGGTGGCCGTATCGTAAAAAGGATATAGCAGAATTAGAAAAGGTACAGAGAAGAGCCACCAAAATGGTAAAGGGAATAAGGCTATAAGGAAAGCCTTAAAAGATTAGGGATCTTGAAAAAGAGACAGCTGAGGGGAGATATGACAGAGAATGGGTGGAATGAAACGGGTAAATGTAGATTAGTTGTTTCTCCATGAAGTAGAAAGAGTAAGGTTCACATAATGAAGCTACAATGTAGCACATTTAAGACTAATCTGAGAAAATATTTTTTCACTTGATGTATAATCAGACTCTGGGATTTGTTACCAGAGATTGTAGTAAAAGTTGTTAGTGTTACTGGATTTAAGAGAGGTTTGGACAGGTACCTGGAGGAAAAGTCCATAAACCATTATTAAAGCGGACTGGGGAAAGCCACTGCTTACCCATTGGACAAGCAGCATGGCATCGTTTTTACCTTTCGAGAACCTGACAGGTATTTGTAGCCTGGATTGGCCACTGCTAGAAACAAGATACTGGGCTTGATGGAGCTGTGGACTGACCCAGCATGGCATATGATATGTTCTGAAATATATAATACAAATATATTTTAGAAATCACCTCATAGTGCCTGAAGACTATCTCATCTGTGATTTTTCTGGGTAGATTGTAAAAAATAAATTCAGTATGTGCATCTATACATTGAAGGATATCTATACTGCGTTGGCCGGGGTGGTCTGAATTAAGATGCTTCCCCTTACTAATAACCATAGAAAAAATAATAATTCTGTCCCCACTTTAGTAACAATGACACAAACTACTTTCATTATCACGTATTTTGTGTGGCATCACAAAACCCTGCACATATGGGTGGAGGGAAGGGGGCAGGGTTAGGGAGCAGACTAACTCTTCATTGATCTGCTCTGTGGTCTGCTTACTCTATGGCTTTCAGGGAGGGAATAGCATAGGGCTATTCTCTGCTATTGGAGATTCGGGCACAGGCTACTAGAGCTGTCAATACAGAGCACTGTGTGCTCATTCAGTGGGGCCCCTTCCATGTAGGGCCCATGACCACTACCCCTTTTGTCCATAGGCAAAAGCAGCCCTGAGGATTAGTGCTGTTTGAGTTCTCAGAGTTAGTGCTGTTTTGGTATTTGCCTTAATTTTTACTTTCAGTTCTGAGTGGCTGCCAGCAGGCCAGGTTTTCAGGATATACCTAATGAATAAGCAGGGCTACTGCTGAGGCGCCTTGTAGTATTCTCTGCTTTGTTAAGTTTAAGATTCTATTCAATTTTAGAAGTGGATTACAAAATGGTATATATTTGTAGATATTTATCCATTAATAAATAAATGTTGGGAGTTTTTTAAGCCAGTGATGTTGAGCTTGGTATATCCCCTATGACTTTCAGTAGCCACATAGAAGGGGGATGAGACATTATCCCGAGGCTCTTTCTCCCTAGTTTAAAATTCTTTTAGTAGAGTGTGCCGCTGCCTCTGTGTTGATCTTGTTTGTAAGGTGTTGGACCTATTTTTGGCCTATTAAAATTTGGTATAGTGTTTCGGATAGGGGTTTTAAGGGTCTGGGAGCTGTGGGGTGTTAGTGTTTTGTATTTTTAGTTATCTGTTTTGTTAATGAATAAGCATGAGAGAGATTTGCTTACAATGGAGCTAGTGGGCTTGCAAATCTGCTTCATGCATGACCAGTAGGAATATCCTGAAAACCTGACCTGTTGGCGGCCCTTGAGGGTTAGGAATGAAGGCCAAGGGCTATATAGTCTGAGTGACATTACTATAATGAGTTTTGTGTCTGGTAATGGTACCTGGTAATGGAGGGTATTTGTGTCACTATTACTAATGTGACAACCAAACTGGAGAATTTTATATACAATGAATAGCAAGGCAAAACATCCTAGTTCAGCCCGACCACTCATTTCAGAGATTATGATCAGCCAGTGTAGTATGGATTCTTTTTTTACTTTATTTTCTCTGTCTGTCCCCCAAAATCGCAGATGCATTGGATGCCGTTTCATGATTTCTGAAAGATATTTGTATTATGTGTACATACAGATAGATAGATAAAGAGTTTTAATTGAGGTGGGGTGGAGGGGAGGTCTCAGACCTTTCATGTGAAGGCACAGTTCAGAAAGGATGTTTAGGTGAAATCTAAGGAGTCTGAAATTCTGTGGGAGGGGTAGCAGGGAAAGGGGTCAGGTGTAAGTGCTTTGTAAGACAGACATATCTCCGCTCCAAAAAGATAAGTGTCCATCACAATATAAAGAGAGCGGGACATGCACAATAAGGGCCCAGACAGGTGCAGAAATCAGGCATTTTGGACATGTGGATGTGTGAGATCTCGATGCGAGTGGTACCGGCCACATAGATGTCCAAGCACCAGTATTTCGGCACATGCCTGTGTCTATATCACCACATCTACATCCCAGCCTGCCATTTTGGAGAAATGTGCCCTGGTGCAGCCACGAACAAGAAGGGCCTCAAGAGCGACCTGCTAGGCTTTTATGACTTGGTGAAAAATACTGAGGGGATGAGCGGGCATTCTCCCCTTCTCTGTCCTATTAATAGCTAGCCGAAACGAGCACTTGCCAAAGGTCTCTTCATACCCAAGGACAGCTATAGACGTCAACATGTCTGCTGACCGATTGAAACGTGTGGTGGTAATCTGAAATCAACCATATATGTGTATCTTTTTTAGAATGCCCCAGACACACCTCCAGCATGTCCCCGTGTGACACAGATGTAATTGAGCTGCACGTGTGTAAACCCGGGGCATTCTTGGGATGTGGATGTGACTGGGGCTTCTAAATGGCTGTTTTCAGACTTCCAAATCACAAATAGGGCTTCTAAAATGATCCCCATAATGAACATGCTTTCCTGCTGCAACCCTTTGCTTTTGGGCACTTTTCTGGGCAGGCATTATTCAAAAAGTCCTTTTACCGATGCAAATAGCTTTTGAAAATAGTTATATGACCAATTCTGCATTTGTACAGGATTTTCTGGGAAGGGGTGAACATAAGACATAAGAATTGCCATACTGGGACAGACCAAGGGTCCATCAAGCCCAGTATCCTTTTCCAACAGAGGCCAGCCCAGGCCACAAGTACCTAGCAGGATCCCAAAAGGCAGACAAAGTCCATGCTGCTAATCCCAGGGGTAAGCAGTGAATTCCCCCAATCCACTTCAATAAGGGTTTATGGACATTTTCTCCAGGAACTTGCCCAAACCTCTTTTAAGAGCAGCTACACTGACAGCTTTTACTACATCCTCCGGCAACGGATTCCAGAGTTTGATTACGCATTGCGTGAAAATATTTTCTCTGATTAGTCTTAAATGTACTACTTTATAGCTTCTTTATGTATCCCCTAGCCTTTGTGGTGGTATCATCATGACTGTTGAGTTTAATTATCAAATTTGGTGGAGGGAGGTGGTAATGGAAGGGGAGGAGGCTAAAGGATTCCCTGGGATTCCTAATACACTCGAACTGGCCCTGCTCATACATGTTCCTTATGCATATCCTGAAAAGTGGACTGACTGTGGGATCAATAGGACAATGGTTGGAGGCTGCTGGGGGTGTGTGTAGGGTGGTTGTATCAGTCTGCGGGTTTGGTGTTGCCTCTTGAAAAGGCTCGGTGGGTTCTTCTGTTTGTATGGTGCTGATTCCTGATGTATGGAGCGAGGAACCTGCTTCCACACATCTGCGCTGCCTCTGCTCTCCTTCTTGGGCTGGAAATCCGTATCCATAGTAACATGCACAGAGTTTAATGGTTCTGGATTTATAGGTTTCAATTAAACTTTCCCCTTTTCTCTCTCTCTCTCTCTCTCTCTGTTAAAATGGTTTTGATGGCTGAGGCTAAATGTCTGCCATGAGCCGCCATGAGGATTGGGGGCGGTGTGCATATTTTGTCGACAGACATAATTCTTCTCTTTATCCCCTCACACACCAAACCTGGGTAATATACAGGACACTATGTGGCTCTTGGAAGGTGGTGTAGTAATAACAGGTTTAATGGTTCCTCCAGCCTTCTTCGTATTATGTTTATCTGGTGCACAAGTTCAAGACTTCTCACTCACTATCATCGATTTTTTTTGTGTGACCGTGAGCAAAGTCACTTTGAGACATGTTTACTAAACTGCGCTGCTCAGTTGCGTGGGGTTTGAGTGCCACATTAAAAAGTAGAAGAGGCCCCCACGTTAAAAATCGCCTGCTAACTGGGCAGTGTGCAATGTGGCGGAGACTGGGCAGCTGGGGGAAGAACGGAGGTGTTAAATGCAAGTCGTGGCTAGCATGGGCATTATTAGCAAACCGCTCTGTCCTTGGTGCCACCTTATGTTCTAATTTGTGTGGTGGTGTGTCTTTGCACCACACTAACTGCAGGGGGACAGATGCACCCCCCCCTGAAGTTAGCACAGGCACCCTGCACTGGTAACGTGACTCTCATGCATATTACCAGCGTGGCTCTAGTAAACATTCCTGTTCATCTCCTTGTGCCCTGGTTCTCATCCTGGCCCTGCCACGGACTCTTTGTGTAACCCTTGGCCTGAGGTGACTCATTTTATCTCCTGGTGCTTCGGTATTCATCTCTGGCCCCATCTCTGACTCTCTATATCACCCTGGGGAGGGAGTCAGTTGTTTCTCTGTACCTCATTCAGTTTTAATCCCAGCCGTCACTGACTCTCATAAGAACACATGTCTTAATTGAATTTTATTCAGCCACATATCAAAATTTGCTTGTGGTGATTCAGAGGAAGGTGGAAAAAAATCCCAGATTAACTTCAGGTAATTATATTTTACAGTCACAACATTCCCTGACCCAAAGAAATGAATCATTGACAATCCCTGCACGGAAGGGATTTGACCTAAGGTGACCCCCATATCTGTTTCTGCCTGAATATGGCACTCACGTCACTGCACTAGAATTCCCTTTCAATCCTAGAGAGCCACAAATAGGTTGAGTTTTCAGGCTATCCCGGATGAATATGCATGAGATAAATCTGTTTCGTGCATATTCATTAGGGGCAGCTTGAAAACCCAATCTGCTTGCGGCCCATGAATACCAGAAATGATCTTCTGGATTAAAGAAATAGGATTTTCAACCTGCTCCTATGTGCTCTTCCCATGAGATCGGACATGATTCTGGCAGCGGCTGGGCCGCTGGGTACTCTAGAGCAGAAGCCAGGGAGAACATGAGTAAGACTCTTCCCTGAATCATTCTTGCATTATTGATGTCCCATGAACCAGGATCAGCTGCTGTTTCTTGGAATTGTCAGCATTTTGAGCATTACAGGAAGAGCTTTTCCTGATTTTCCTAAATTAACATTGAGGAGAGAGGTAAAATCTTTCTTGGAAAATGTTAGAACACAAACGGAGAGGAAAGGAATCCGCCTATTGGCAAACAGAACTGATTCTAATATATATAACCCAGGGCTGTAGCGAGGACAGTGCAGCTGCACAGGGCACGCGAATGGAAGGGGCACGGACGTCATCACTGGGGCTTCCAGGAAGCCAAATAAGAGCGAGTTCCTGTGTACAGCTGAGTGAAAGGGGGCGGGGCATCAGCTGTCAGCTTCAGAAGTCACACAGATTGAATTTCTAGCTTGCTAAAGCACAGGCTACACCCAGAGCTGGTCCTAGGTAAACCTTAAACTTTATGCCCTCAGGCTGTCAGAATCTATTGTTTAGCTTGAATGCTTTATTGCCCCCCAGAAGCTGCCACCCTAGGTGACCGCCTAGTTTGCCTAATGATTGGGCTGGCCCTGGCTACACCCCTAATATGACAGCAGAGACTGAAAGGGCAAGCATCTAAAGTGGTATAGCCCCCCCCCTTCATCCCCCCCTCACAAAAAACACACTTCGGAAAAGGTAAGGCACAAATGTGGAACCTCTTCATTGGTGCAGTCAAAATGGAGTGTAGCTGAAGTGACTAACATCTTTCATAGTTAAAAAAAGAATTATTTGTAATAAATGTCAAGGTGGTTTCAAACCTCCCACAAAGTAAAAGATATCTATATTTAAATCTGACATTTTTCTAGGTATCTCAAAATGAAGTCAGCCCCCAGAGCCATCCCATTTTGTTTCAGGGTCTGTCTTTTTCCCTGGGGCTCCTGAGAAACATCCAGATGTAACCTAATCTCTAGACACCCACTGCTAGAACATGCCATCTAAGTTTTCTAGAGATAATATAGACACTATGGGCCCGATATACGGCAGCGGCAGTTAGCGTGATTTCAGCAGATAGCCGTTGCTACTGAGCGCTAAACCAGAATATTCAATGCTGGGGCCATATCTGGCTACCGGCATTGACTATCTGGGTCGGCCAGCAAAGGAGGAGGAGTGGCCTAATGGTTGGGGCAAGTTACCTAGGGCCAGGGGTTTGAATCCAGCTAAAGGACAGCAACCTTGGGCCAGAAGGACTGGGGTTTCTAGTCCCACAGGTGCTCCTTGTGGCCTTGGGCAAGCCACTTAACCCTCCGTTGTCTCAGGTACAAAAACATAGATTGTGAGCCCTTTGTGGACAAAGGAAAAATAAATATATACAGTACCTGAATATACAATGCTTTGACTGATAGAAAAGTGCTATATAAGCCTAATTAATTAATTAAGCAGACACTGGTGATATCCAGCTGCTGCCTGGTTAGCTTTGGTTGAAAAACACTCAATTGTATCAATAAAGGATTTTTCCTCTTATGGTTACTACTTCATATTGTTGAAGGTCTCAGACTTTATGGCACTTAATATTTAGACTTGTTGAATGTCCAACTTTTGTGCCTGTTAGCATCAATGACCTTCAGCCAACTGTCTATATCTATTATAAGGTTTTTGAAAACATAAAAGTATGAAGCTTTTAACACTCTCTTTTCCACTCGATGAACATGCTGCTTCTACGACATTCGTGGCAGCTCTTATATTTTATACAACAAACACCAAGTGCTTAACTTGTATTTCAGATGTGTCTTCACGCTTCAACTTCACTCCTGCAATAATATCGACTCATTTCCCAACGCCTTCCCTAGGCGCCTCCGTCGCGTTTCACTATGGTAAGTTTCCTCAGGGGATTACTATCCGCTTCTATCGCTGCTTGTTCATATGGGTTTTGTGTTTAGTTAAAGATGAAAGAATGGGATTTAAACAGCTGTTTTAAAAGTCTTAGTAATGAACGCATGAGACAGGAGTCCCACCTGCTTTGTTAAATACTCGATAGTGTTCACCGAAGGTCATTGATGCTACCAAGCACTACAGTGAGACATGTAGGTCTGAAAAGGGGTGCCATGAAAGTCTGAGACCTTCAACGGTAGTAGAAAACCACATGTTTTTGAATAACCACAGGAGATAACAAGAAGAAGTTTTTTGTTCCTTGTTGATATAATTGAGCGTTCTTTGAGAATATCTATAGTATTAATCGCTCAGAGAGACCATAATCAAGTGTGCTATCACAAATGTTGTAGAAGCAGCATGTTCATTGAGTCGAAAACAGTGTTAAAAGCTTCATACTTTTATGTGTTCAAAAACCTTATAATAGATATAGACAGTTGGCTGAAGGTCATTGATGCTAACAGGCACAAAAGTTGGACATTCAACAAGTCTAAATATTAAGTGCCATAAAGTCTGAGACCTTCAGCAATATGAAGTAGTAACCATAAGAGGAAAAATCCTTTATTGATACAATTGAGTGTTTTTCATCTAGAATTGTTGACAAAATTTACGCTCAGAGAAATAGACCATTATCAGATGGTTAGCTTTGGTGGCAAAAGTTAGGACAGCCTTTCCTGTGCCTGACCTTTACCACTCGGGGATAACTGGACAGTGGCTGAATATTGCTGCTAACTGGTTATCCCCGGGTGCTGCCCACAGAATGTCCCTGGAACTCTCCAGTGCTAACCGAAAACCAGTGATTATTCAAAGAGCATTCCCCAAGTGGACTTCAATCTTCCTTCCGCTGTAGCAGGACCCCAATCTTTTATACCCAGCCCATATATTAGTTCTTCAGGGCTCTGCCACAGTCCTGCTATGGGAGGGCAAGCTCTCTCTCTCCACTTCACTCCATACAGAAATCATAGACACTCCAACCCGGCCGTTGGTTTTGCCACACAATTCTGCTTCATTAGAGAGCAAATACACGCATGCACCATGGATACAGAGGCATTATAATATCCTTTGTTTTATTCTCCATTCCTTTCCTTATGATACCTAGCATTCTATTTGCTCTCTTGGCTGCCACTGCACACTGGGTGGAGGGTTTCGACATAATATGTACAAGGACACCTAAATCCTATTCCTGGGTGGTGGTTCCTAATGTGGAACCTTGCAACCTGTAATTAGTTTTGGGTTGTTCTTTCCTTAGTACATAACTTTGCACTTGTCCACATTAAATTCCATCTGCCATTTGGATGTCCAGTCTTCCAATTTATCAAAGTCCTCTTGCAATTTTTCATAATCCTCTTGTGTTTTAACAAGTTTGAATATTTTTGTGTCATGGAAAAACTTTCTCCCAAAACTTAAAGTTTCACAGGAATAAAGAGGCTCTAGACATAAAGATGGGAGGGCTTTAGATGGGATTTTAAACACACCAATGTTTTTATTTTTATTTTAAATATCTACAGCCTGCCCATCCACAGTTTTGGGAGAAGGACAAAATAACCTCTATGTATAAATAGCATATATTTCTTAAATCAGTTAACGCCCAAAAGAGATTCCATCTTTGAGAAATTTGTAACCCTCCAGAATTTTGCATTTTTCCCTCAAATTCACTGAGTAACCTCCACCTCCATGTAAATGACACATATAGGTTGATCTTTAAATGGTAAAAAAATAACCTTGTTGAAAAAAAATATTATTATATAGAGCCAAAGTAATATGTAAGCTGGAATGTAAACCAGGGATTCTGATGGATTGCAACCTGTCTTTCTATGTAAATTGAAATGAAAAGATTTCTTAAAGTAATCCAGCAGGGAGCTGGGTCAACCACTACAGGCCTGTGTTTCCTTTTATTGCTTTAAATTTATTGGACCCAATATTCTTACAGGCGGGCTATGTGCCGCTACGGCACATAGTTCTGCCCGCTGACCCTTAACCCCGGATATTCAATGCTGGGCGTCATATGTGGCCTTGGCCTTGAAAATCCGGAGATCGCCGCACATGTCGGAAGCCACATTAGATAACCCGGCAGCAGCGATGTCGCATGCTGCCCGGTCAGCTTCTGCGCTGAAAGATAGGTGAGGATTTTCCTCGCCTGTCTTTTTTCAGTGCAGATCACTAACCAGGCAGCATGCAATATTGCTGCCTCCGCTCCGCCCCGGAACCATATGGGTATCGTCGGTACCGACGTAGCCTGCGCGGGAACGCTCCCCAGCATCCAATAGGAAAGCTTTTGGGAGCATCCCACTGCGTCTGCATCCCTGCCTTCCCGCCTTTCCAACTCTCCCTCTTCAGTTTTTCATTTTCCGTGGAGCCGACAGGCAGCAAACCCTGTCACCACAGAAAATCTTCTTTTTGTGGTCGCATCTGCCTTCACCGTTGACGCCTATACCAGTACCACCGGTCTTTTCTTCATTTTCTTACTTTTTTTTCCTTAAAAAATAAAGAAAAAAAGAATTCTTCTTTTTGGAGGGTCTGTACCTTCTAGGTGCCAGGCACCATTTTGAGCACTAGGCCCTCTTTTCTTCTAAAATGGTGAAACCAACCAGTGGTTTCAAAAAATGTTCAAAGTGTAGCGGTACCATCTCTGCTACCGACACCCATGACTGGTGTCTTAAATGTTTAGGTCCTGACCATTCACCATTGGAGTGTCTTCTCTGTAGAAAGATGACCAAGAGAGGCCTGCAGAACAGAGCTGCAAACCTTGGCATCCTCTTTGCTGCAGATGTGATGTCTGTTGCACCGATGTCTTCCAGGGCTTCATCTTCCTCCCATGGATCTCAGGTAACTAAACCCAGATCTTCCAAGACCGGCCGGTCCTCAAAGGGTAGATCTCCTTCGAAGCATCGAGATGCTACTAGCGTTGCCCTCGAGGAAAACAATACAGGTAAAACAGCCCCAGCGGGAGGCTCCGGCCTCCAAAGCATTAACGGGGCTCCAGGATGTTCCCAAAGCTTCCACATTGGGGGAACTCCTGGTGCCATGTTCTGGCGTTGTGGCCTGTTCCACCGGTACCAACATCCAGACATCGGCAGGGGCTATGGATCAGCACATCCTGGCTATCAAACGCAGTCTAGAGGCTCTCTTAGCAGCCTCGGTACCACTAAGACCGCTTCAGATGGTTCCGCAGTCATCGGTACCGGTACTGACCACACCTGCTTTAACCGATGTGCTTCCCCCCCCATGCCGGCTCTTGAATCAATATCTGGTATCGAGGGACTGGTATTGAGACAGTCTGATACCGACTTCGATCGATACCGGCGTCAAGCAGTGCAAGAGCACCTGGCATGGAGATACTTTGAGTCCTCCAATTCCGATAACTCTGATGACTCTACTGATACCGGAGTGATTCTACCAGAGGATCCCTCTCCTTCTCCTCAGCGGAGGATGTCTCCTCCGGAAGACATGTCCTTTCAAGATTTCATACATGATGTAGCCAAAGGACTTTCAATCACGGTGACTCCTGAGAAAGAACCGAGAGCAGAAGAATTAGAAATTCTTCAATACCCGGCAGCCCCTAAAGAAGCTGCAACTCTTCCCATTCACCGCATCTTGCATGATCTCATGCTAAGAATGTGGGAAGCTCCTTTAACGGTGTCTCCACACTCTCGGATACCATGTACTGAGTTCCACAATGCCCTGGGTTTCAAAAGACTCAACTACCACACCATTCAATGGTAGTGGAATTGGCGATGCGTAAGATCAAGAGTGCTAAAACGCATTCTTCCAATCCTCCAGGCTGAGAATCGAGGGCACTCAATGCCTTTGGGCATCGATGCTTTCAATCCTCTATGCTATCAGTCAGGATCAGCTCTTACATTCTATACATGGGAATGGTTCTTAAAGAAGTTACAGGGGATTTAGAGCTCATGGCTCCACTTCTCCCCGATGACAAAAGAACAGACTTCCTCCCTCTGGTCAAACATGCTCAGAATGTGTCTAAGTTCATGAATCTTGCAACCTTTTGATTGCTTTGAATGCATTAGTAGAACTTCTGCTATTTCCATCGGTGCACGTCGTATTGCCTGGCTTCAGGCATCAGATTTGGAACTATGGGTGCAAGATAAGTTAGGTAATATTCCTTGTACAGGAGAAAATCTATTTGGCAAGGACTGGCAAGACAAGGCTAATCAGATTGAGTCTGAAAATACCACCTTGAACAGATTGTCAAGGGTTACAGCCAGTCCAGCAAAAAAGAAGACATTTAAGAAACCCTTTTTCAACAAGAAAAAGAAATTCAACCCATCTTACGCCCAGGCGGGCCACTGTCCAGTTCATGCTCCCCAGAAGGGGCAACAGCAACCCAAACAGCAAAGAAAAGCCCAAGTCCCCAGAGATCAACCAGCTCAGCAGACTTAGCCTCCTCAGGGGTTTTGACTCCTTCCTAGAGAACTTGGTCAACCTGCCCCTGAAAGGTCCAGAATCTCTCACCATCCCCGGCAGACTTTGTCATTTTGCCAGAAGATGGCAGCAAATAACATCAGAAAACTGGACCCTTTCCATTGTTCGAGAGGGGTACAAACTTCATTTCTACAGTATGCCCCCTCCCACCATAACAAGACAGTTCAATTCCTAGGGCCCCTCCACCACTCTCTTGTCTCAAGAGGTCACCTCACTATTGGCTCAGGGAGCAATAGAAGAGGTACCCATATCCCAACAGGGCATGAGTTTCTACTCCCCCTACTTCCTCATTTCCAAAGAAAACAGGGGGATACAGACCCATACTGGACCTCAGAGAGTTAAACAAGTATCTGTTTCGAGAAAAATTCAAAATGATCACCCTTGGAAATGGAATACTTCTCCCTTACATTCAGAGCCAGGATTGGCTATGTTCTCTAGATCTAAAGGATGCATATATGCATATCCTCATCCACATAGATCACAGGTTTCTTCGATTCCTTTTTCAGGGAAGGCATTACCAGTACAGGGTTCTTCCTTTTGGATTGGCTTCTGCTCCAAGGGTCTTTACAAAATGCATGGCAGTAGTAGCAGCATTCCTAAGAACTTTGGGAATATTCGTCTTCCCCTACTTGAACAAATGGCTCATCCAAGCACCAACAGCTCCAGAAGCCAGCTTCGCTCTCTCCCGCACAATGCACATTCTGCAGTACTTGGGATTGGTCATAAACCTTCCAAAATCTCACCTCACCCCTTCTCAATCTCTAGAGTTCATAGGGGCTTGTCTGGACACAAGGCAGTCAAAGGCTTTCCTGCCACAACCACGTTGTCTTCGAATACCTCAGCTGGCATCTCAAGCAGCACTAAAAACCAGGTTAACTGCTTGAGAAATGCTTCAGCTGCTGGGGCATATGGCATCCACTGTACATGTGGTTCCCTATGCTCGACTCCACATGCGAGCAGCCCAGTGGACCCTAACTTCTCAGTGGACACAGGCTTCAGGTTGCCTGACGGACAAAATCAGAAGTTCCACACATCTCATTTCATTCCTAAAGTGGTGGCAGTCACTGGAAAACCTTCTCGTAGGCTTTCCTTTCCAGCAGCCACTGCCCCAAGCCACCTTGACGACAGTTGCGTCCAAGTTAGGCTGGGAGGCTCACTTGGACAATCTCTCCACACAGGGTCTTTGGACCTAGCAGGGGGCTTGCCTTCATATAAACATCCTAGAACTCAGAGCTATCTTCTATGCTCTTCAGGTTTTTCAAATGCATCTCAGCTACAAGACGGTTCTGGTCCAAACCGACAATCAAGTAGCCATGTGCTGCGTGAACAAGCAGGGTGGAACAGGTTCTCAAGCGTTATGCAATGAAGCTTTACGCCTCTGGGCCTTTGCCAGAAATTCTCAGATCCATCTTCTAGCGGTGTATCTTCCAGGCACACAAAATCTGTTAGCAGACAAACACAGTTGAGTACTTCTGCCACACGAGTGGTCTCTTCATCAAGAGCAAGTTGCTCGAATTTTTCAGATCTGGGGAACCCCAAAGATAGACCTCTTTGCAAGTCCTCAGAATGTCAAACTTCCCAGATTCTGCTCCAGAATTCTGGCTCAGAACTGTCAGGCAAGGGATGCTTTCCACCTCCATTGGGGTCAAGACTTCCTCTATGCCTTCCCACCCATTCTCCTCATTCCCAAAACTCTGTTCAAGCTTCAGAGAGACAGGGGCCATATGATCCTCATAGCCCCACATTAGCCACAACAAACGTGGTATCCTCTGCTTCTACATCTCTCTCAAGCCAGACCTCTGGAGTTGGGATATGCACCAGATCTGCTTTCCCAGGAGAACGGGACGCTACTGCACCCGAATCCTCAGTCTCCACACCTCAGGGCATGGCTCCTGAGAGCCTAGAATTCCAGGATATCAACCTTTCTCAACAGGTAAAGGATATCCTTCTGGCTTCAAGAAAACCCTCCACAAGGCAAGCCTACGCCTTCAAATGGAAAAGGTTTTCTATTTGGTGTTCTAAAAAGGAGTTTAACCCCTTTTCACCACCAGTAGAGCAGTTACTTGAGTATCTGCTCCATTTATCATCCTCTGGTCTTAAGACCAATTCAGTAAGAGTCCACCTTAGTGCCATTGCTGCTCTTCACAAGCCCTTAGATGTTTCCTCTCATCCTCTTGTAGCAAGGTTTATGAGAGGACTACTCTTTAACTAAACCTCCCATTAAGCCACCACCTGTGGCATGGGATTTAAATCTTGTCCTTGGGCAACTCATGAAACCACCCTTCGAACCGCTGGCCACTACATCCCTAAAGTTTTTTTCTAGGAAAGTAATCTTTCTAATTGCGCTCACTTCTGCAAGACGCATCAGTGAGCTCCAGGCTTTAGTGGCTGATCCTCCTTATACAAGGTTCCATCCTGATAAGGTAGTTCTTAGAACTCACCCACATTTTATGCCAAAGGTGGTTTCGCTTTTTCATTTAAACCAGTCTGTTTACCTTCCTGTATTTTTCCCTAAGCCTCACGCTTCCAATGCAGAAAGGAATCTACACACTCTAGATTGTAAAAGAGCTTTGGCAAAGAACTAAGCAACATAGAAAATCTTCTCAGCTCTTTGTTGCATTTGACTCTAGTCATCTTGGACTACCAGTTTCCAAACGAACTCTGTCCAGATGGATTGCAAATTGCATATCCTTTGCTTATGAGAGCAAAGGACTTTCTCTTGAAGGTCATGTCACAGCTCACAATGTGAGAGCAATGGCAGCCTTTATGGCTAACCTTCGCTCAGTTTCCATTGACGACATCTGTAGAGCAGCCACTTGGGCTTCAGTACATACCTTTGCAGCCCACTACTGCTTGGACAAGGACTCAAGTCGGGATGCCTCGTTTGGTCAAGCTGTTCTCCAGCATCTCTTTCAGACTTAGAACAACTCCTACCCGCCGTCCCGGGTTTCGATGCCAGAGATCCATGGGAGGAAGCATGACCAATCTCAACCTGGGTTTCGCAGCTTTCTGGGGTCATCTCCCTGGCATCTCTTAGCTGGGGAGTCCCCATATGTGAAGACTACATTTCTGCTTGTTCCTGGAGATAGCATAGTTACTCACCTGTAACAGGTGATCTCTGGGAACAGCAGGAATTTAGTCTTCACAATCCACCCACCTCCCCTAGGAGTTGTCTCTCTCTCCTTTGTCTCATTATAAACTCAACTGAAGAGGGAGAATTGGAAAGGCGGGAAGGCAGCAACACAGGCGCAGTGGGATGCTCCCAAAAGCTTTCCTATTGGACGCTGGGGAGCATTCCCGCACAGGCTCCATCAGTACCGATGATACCCATATTTGAAGACTAAATTCCTGCTGTTCCCAGAGATCACCTGTTACAAGTGAGTAACTACGCTTTACTGGACTGTAAATCCTATAAATACCTTTTGACTATCGGGCCCATTATGTATAATTTGAAATAAATACCAAGAAAAGATTTAGAAAATAAATGACAATAATAATCAAATTAGGTATAAAAAAAATAAAGAGGCCCTTTTACTAAAGTATGCTATGCAGTTAATGCGTGATTTGATGCACACTAACTGCATAGGCTTGACAGTTAACACACACTGATTTTCATGCTAACTTCCGATCACGTGTTAGGTGGCCGAAAGGACAAGTTAGGGGTGGATGGTGGGCATGGTGAACACGTTGCAGATAGGATAGGAGGACATATCATGTGCTGTCAATTTTGCAGTTAACATGGATTCACCTAATGCCACCTCAATGGGTGGCGTTAGATGCACCTGCGGTAATTGCACTTTGTTAGGGCATGCATCTGCACGTTAACTATTGGGAACATGCTTGTCATGCCCCTGACAGTCTTCTCAGAGGCTTTGCAATAAATGCACATTTATTTTTGTGCTAAACACACATCATGTGCTAAACCTAAAGCACGTTAGTAAAAGGGCCCAAAAGGAAACCAATAATGTATAATTGATCACAATTTCAGTATTGCCCTGCAAGCTCTGTTTCCTTCTGAAGCAAAGTCCCTGTTCTGAGGCACCTTTTAGCTCTCTCACTATTCCTTTTGTTTTCTCCAGATGTAATTTAGTTGTGAAATCTTGTCTTTCCCATATTGCTGTTTGATGTGAGAGCCCGGGAAGTAGTCATTCACAGCAACTAACTTTAAAAAAAAAAAAAGAGGGTTACTAAACTTAACGCAGTTTACCCCTCCCTGAACATAGTGAGTTTGTCCAATACTGGGAGTGCATAAGTGCGACTATAGCCTCAGAGCTGACACCCATGTCCTCTTTACTCACTACCTGATTGCACAGACAGAAACAAAGTTCGAACTCATGACGACAGCATCCAAGAGGAAGGTTTAACCAGGACCGGTCAGCCCACAAATGTCAGGGCCCCGGACAAGGAGCATCGTACACATGCATCTGGGAGGTGGCAGAAAGCTATGACTGAGCTTAGAGCACACACAACATCCATGAAGGTGACTGATCCCAGCCAGCACATCTCCCCTGGCTCTTACTGAATTATCCCTTGTTTTCCACACACAGAGAGAGAGATAGATGTATATATACAGGGTGACCCAAAAAGAGTGAGAATATCTCGTAGCATATAAGTTATTTAAAAATTAAAAAAGACAGATGTAAACGATTGACAAATTTAAAAATAAAGATGGCAACTGGAAATTGTCGAAATAAAGATGTTATATAGCTAAAAAAGGTAAATAAGTATATTTAAGCTTTTAATTTACGAGATGTTCTCACTTTTTTGGGCCACCCTGTATGTATGTATATATAAAATATATAAAGGGACAAAAACAATCACTATTTTGTGAAAATCTTGGGGGCCAGATTGCCTTGAAATTTCATGTGTAACACTTCTGGCTAATCTGTGTGTTTTAGCCTAGTAAAGATCAGATCTGCTGAGAGACTGTTTGTAATACAGTCCAGACGAGAATTAAACCAACTCAACGTTATTTGCTACAACTATACATACATGCATAGAGAGAGAGAGAGAGAGAGCCGAGGCATAAATAAAGTTGGTTTTTATTAACTAAAGAAGGACCATTAGAGGTATTCAGATGTTTTTTTCAGTGAAAACTGAGCAGGTTGCTATAAGGTCTGCATTTATAAACCAGCCTGTTTAACAGCGCTTGTGCTGACTGCTTTGGCTGTGCGCCTAACCCACTGACGACCTCCCTCCCCCCGGGTGGGGGACTAGCTGGCTCCATTCTTAGCAGACAGGCGGCTCCAGTCCTGGTTTTACCCCACTGCAGGTGTGGAGATGGAGTTCCGCTCGTCCTTAGGGTAAGCGGATCGCCTCTGCGCATACAGGGGAAACGCGCTGAAATCCAAAGACGACCTTGCGAGAAGTGTAGCAGAGGCTGCGGCAGGGGGAGGATCCGCAGTGGCTGACCTCCAGGAGCCGCAACCGAGGGACGAGAGGAGAAGTCCGCACACAGACACCGAAGCAGCAGCCGGCAGGGCCAAGGTAAAGGCAACTTCTCTCTCTTTCCGGACGGGAAAAAGCAGCGGCCGCTGCACCTATCCGAGCGCCCGATAAAGCGGGTTACTACTGTTAGCCACGTGTAGTTCACGGACACGGGGTCCAGATACACGTATAGAGATTTATAGCGCATCTTTCCAAAGCCTTGGCACACTTCTTCCGCTAGAAGTACTCTCTCCTCTTAAAACATGTTCTGCTTGCAAGCCTTTGGCATATTTAAGGCATTGCAGTGACGGGTGGTTTCTGAAGGGATAATCCTTTGGGCCGGGGGGGGACGCCTTGTACTAGGCGACTTGTTTTTTCTTCCTTTGGGGACAAAACCAAGAGAGATGTTGAAATACATTTTGTCCTGGGAGAAGAGGAGGCCATCAAGCCGGGACTTCCCAAACATGCCCTGGCCATCCCAAAATCGGTCGGGTTTACAGACATCCATCACAAATACGTGGGAGACGGAATTGCATAGGCTGCATCCCTAAGATATGCAAATGTAGCTCATGCATATTCATTGTGGGTCACCAGCAGGACCGGCCCAACCTTAGGTAAACTAGGCAATCGCTTAGGGTGGCAGCTTCTGGGGGTAGCAAACAGCAGGGCATTCAAAGCTAAACAATAGATTCTGACAGCCGGTGGGTGGGGGAGGGAGGGAGGCAGCCTGTTTAGCTTAAAGCTTGCCTAGGGCGCCAACACTTTGGGGCAGGCCCTGTTGGGAAGCCATGTTTGTCCTAAATATTTTACACATCAGACTCTGGATTTGGCTACAAAACTTTAGGAGCTACCAGGGAAGGAAACTGCAGGGAACATAAACCCTTGTCAGATAGCCCCGACTGATGTCACAGTGCTGCTCCGGCAGGGCATCCTGACATCAAGATAGATTATTGCTTTAAAAAAATAATAATGTAATTTATCACTGGTTTTGCATTAGATGAACGATTCACACTCATGAGAAATAGATCAGACATAGCTACAGATTATTATGTACTGTCTATGCATACGAGGTGAGATCAAAAAGTATCAAGACTTGTACAGTAACACAAGAAATGTACAATAACACTGAAAGTTATTGCACTGTCTCCTTCAAAGTAGTCCCCTTCCGATAAAAACATACCTCCTCCAGCGTTGCTGCCACTGGAGGAAACCATTTTGAAATGCCTCTTTCGTTGTGCTGTGAAGCTGCTGTGTCAAATTTCGCTTAATGGTTTCTAGGTCATCAAATCTCCTTCCTTTCAGTGATAATTTTGGTTTAGGAAAAAATAAAAAGTCACAGGGTGCGAGTACAGAGGCTGACGGACTTGCTTGATTTGGTGTTTGGCCAAGAACTGCGGGACAAGATGTGATGTTTGAGCTGGGGCATTATCACGAAGAAGCAACCATTCACTATTCCTGTGCAACTCTGGTCTCTTATGACAAACTGCATCTTTTGAACGAGTCAGAACTTAGACATAGTACTCCTTATTGATGGTTTGGCCTTTTGAAGCATACTTATGATGAACAATACCCTGGTAATCAGAGAAAACTGTGAGCATGACCTTGACATTAGTCCTCACCTGATGGGCTTTCTTGGGTCTGGGAGAGTTTGGAGTCTTCCATTGTGATGACTGAATCTTAGTAATTTTCAAAGCATTCCAACAACTCCCTGGCTGCAGACAGTCGATCTTCTTTTTGGTCAAGGAACAGGAGTTTGGGCACAAACTTTGCAGACGCACATCTCATCCCCAAATCAACAGTAAGAATGGACTGCACCAGCCCAAAACTAATGTCCATGTCCTCAGCAAGCTCCATGATAGTCAATTGATAATTTGAGTGTATTGCAGCACCCACTGCTTCAACTTTCTCTTCTTTCCTGCTCATGGATGGCCTTCGAGAACATTGGTCACTGTTAACACTTTAGTGGCCCTTTTAGAAATGTTTGTGCCAGTCATAAACTCGAACACAATTCATGCATTCATCATCATACACTTGCTGTAACTTGTCATAAGACTCTGCATGAACCTCCAAGTTTCTGGCAGAATTTAATGCAAATTCACTATTCAATGTTTTCACTCATCATAAATCTGAAAAACTGCTTTTACATGATACCAAACGTCATGTGATTAAAAAACGTACAGATGTGCTGCAGCCACACTACACTCTGCACATGCATGCTTAATAGCATCGTGGTGCGACTATTGTTTATTTATTTATTTATATTTCTTATATACCACGCTATTAAGATCAGTGCGGTTTATTGTTATATAGCTACAAAACAAGTCTAGATACCTTTTGATCACACCTCGTACTTCTAGGCTGAGGAAGATACATTGTCTGTCTCCCTACTCCATGCATATCTATAAGCACAGGCACGGTGCTTTGTGTGACAGGGAGAAGGCAGTTTAAAGGATTTCTCACATCTAGCTCTCTGAAGCACCTTATTGGGTTTGGGTTTGGCAGAGGGTAATACAACCAGGGCTGCTTTTACCTATGGGCAAAAGGGGCAGTTGCTCTGGGCCCTGCATGGCAGGGGATCCAATTGAATTAGCACACAATGCACTCTGTCCTGGTAGCCTTATTAGCATGTGCCTGAATCTCAAACAACAGAGAATAGCCCTTTGTTTCTGCTCCAGTCCGGTAATTATAGGGAGCAAGGCTAGAGTGAGCAGAGCATAGGGTGCATCAAAGTAGAGTTAGTCTGCTCCCTATCCCAAGCCCCGTTCCTCGTGCTCTCCACTCGTGTGCGGGTTTTGTGTTCCTTCACAATTTATCTGGTGCAAGAGATAAGGCAATAGTGATCATAGCATGATTGCATTTGATTTCATAAATGGAAGAAGGACAGCAAGGAAATCCACAGTATTAACTTTTAACATAGTTAAGAAAGAACTAAAAGGAGCAGTTGCAAAGGTTAAAGATTTACATCAAGCATGGGTATTGTTTAAGAATACTATCTTGGGAAGCCTAGACCAGATGTATTCAATACTTTAAGAAAAGTGGAAGGAAGGCCAAAAAACTACTGTTTCTATTTCTTATCATTTGAATAGTGGCTACAAGGCATATGCAGCACTGTATAGACAAATGTAAAATATGGTCCCTGCTCATCAGAGCTTACAGTCTAGTTAAGACAGACAACACAGCAACTGAGGGCAAGGATATATCTAGAGGAATGGTAAAGAAACACACAGACGTCTACGCAGATCAGGATCCAAAAGCATGGTTTAAAGGCGAGGTCAGAGAGGCTGCTGTTGCCACAAAAGCATCTTTTAGGAAATGGAAAAAGGAGCCAAAGGGTGAAAATGGGGAAACAACATAAACACTGGCAAGTTAGATGCAAGGCATTGATAAGGCAGGTAAAGAGAGAATTTTTTAAAAAGCTTTCCATGGAAGCAAAACTGCATAACGTTTTAGCGAAATACCTGTGAGAGAGTCAGTAGGACCATTGTATGATAGAGGGGTAAAAGGAGCGCTAAGTGAGGACAAAGCCATAGCGGAGAGACTGAATGAATTCTTTGCTTCGGTCTTTACTGAAGAAGATGTAGGGAATTTACCCATGCCTGAAATGGTATGTATCAGAAGAATTGAAAGAAATATCGATAAACCGGGAAGATGTATTACAATTATTTGATAAACTGAAGAGCAGCAAATCACCTGGACCCGATGGTATACATCCGAGGGTGTTGAAAGAACTGAAATATGAGATTGCTGACCTACTATTAGTAATCTGTGAACTGTTATTAAAATCATCTGTAGTACCGGAAGATTGGAAAATGGCCAATATAATGCCAATTTTTAAAAAGGGTTCCAGGGGTGATCTGGGAAACTACAGACTGGCGAGCCTGATGTTAGTACCGGGCAAAATGGTAGAAACGATTATAAATCATAAAATTAATGAGCATGTAGAAAGTCAAGGATTAATGGGAGAAAGACAACATAGATTTAGCCAAGGAAAGTCTTGTTTTACTAATCTGTTATATTTTTTTGAAGGTAGGCAAAGATGAGCCAGTTGATATAGTATACTTGAATTTTCAGAAAGCCTTTGACAAGGTCCTACATGAGAGACTTTTAGCGAAATTAAAAAGTCATTGGATTGGAGACAGTGTAGTATGGTGGATTAGGAACTAATTAAAATATAGAAAAGAGAGAGTAGGGCTAAATGGCTAATTTTCTTATAAGAACATAAGAAATGCCATACTGGGTCAGATCAAGGTCCATCAAACCCAGTATCCTGTTTCCAACAGTGGCCAATCCAGGTCACAAGTACCTAACATGTACACAAAGTCCACAGCTTTCACAAAACTCATCCAGGAGTAAGCAGTGGATTTCCCGGATCCTCTTTAATAATGGTTTATGGATCTCTCTTCCAGGAACTTGTCAAAACCCTTTTTAAACCCAGCTACACTAACAGCTTTTACTACATCCTCTGGTAAAGAATTCCAGAGTTTGATTATGTGTTGAGTGAAAAATATTTTCTCTAATTAGTCTTAAATGGGTTACATTGTAGCTTCATTACGTGTCCTCTAGTCTTTCTACTTTTTGATGGCGTAAACAACCGATCTAAGTTAACCCGTTCCATTCCATTCATTAATTTATCGACTTCTATCATATCTTCCCTCAGCCTTTACTTTTTCAAGTTGAAGAGCCCTAATCTTTTAAGCCTTTCCTCATAGGGGTATCCTTCCATTCCCTTTACCATTTTGGTGGCTCTTCTCTGGACCTTTTCTAATTCCGTTATATCCTTTTTAAGATACAGCGACCAGAATTGCACACAATATTCAAGGTGCGGTCAAACCATGGAACGATACAGAGGCATTATAATATCCTTTGTTTTATTCTCCATTCCTTTCCTTATGATTCCTAGCATTCTATTAGCTTTGTTGGCTGCCGCTACACACTAGGTGGAGGATTTCAACATATTATCCACGATGACGCCTAAATCTTTTTCCTGAGTGATGATTTCTAAGGTGGTACCTTGCATCGTGTAACCAAAGTTTGGTTTGTTCTTTCCTAAGTGCATAACGTTGCACTTGTCCACATTAAAATTCATCTGCCATTTGGATGCCCAGTCTTCCAATTTATCAAGGTCCTCTTGCAATTTTTCACAACCCTCTTGGGTTTTAACAACTTTGAATAATTTTGTGTCATCTGCAGATTTGATCACCTCACTCGTTATTCCCTTTTCTCAATGGTTGAAAGGTGAATAGTGGAGTACCCCAGGGATCTGTGCTGGGTCTGCTGCTTTTTAACATATTTATAAATGACCTGGAAATGGGAATAACGAGTGAGGTGATCAGATTTGCAGAAAATAAAAGGAGTGGAGTAGCCTATTGGTTAAGAACACAGACTTGGGAACCCAGAGACCAGGGTTCAATTCCCACTAGCTCTTCTTGTGGCCTTTGGCAAGTCACGTAACCCTCCATTGCCTCAGAAAAATCCAAGTTATCAATGTCCCTGTTTAAATGTACATTACCATGCTTAAGTTTCAATGTAAACTGCTTTGATTGAAATGATAAAGCAGTATATAAAACCTGTTAAATAAAATTTAGGCATCATTGTGGATAATACATTGAAACCCTCTGCTCAGTGTGCAGTGGCCACCAAAAAAGCTAATAGAATGCTAGGAATTATAAGGAAAAGAATGGAGAACAAAACCCAAAGATGATATTATGCCTCTGTATCATTCTATGGTGCGACCGCACCTTGAATATAGTGTGCAGTTCTGGTTGCCATATCTTAGAAAGCATATAGCAGATTTAGAAAAGGTTCAGAGAAGAGCAACAAAAATTGTAAAGGGGATGGAAGGATACCCCTTTGAAGAGAGGCTTAAAAGGTTAGGGCTCTTCAACTTGGAAAAGAGATGGCTGAGGGGAGATATGATAGAGCTCTATAAATTAATGAATGGAGTGGAACAGGTAAATGTAGATTGGATGTTTACGCCATCAAAAAGTAGAAAGACTAGAGGACACGCAATGAAGCTACAATGTAACCCATTTAAGACTAATAAGAGAGAATTTTTTTTTTACTCAACACTTAATCAGGCTCTGGAATTCGTTACTGGAGAATGCAATAAAAGCTTAGTATAGCTGGTTTAAAAAAGGTTTGGACAAGTTCCTGGAAGAAAGGTTCATAAACCATTATTAAAGAGGATTCTGGAAATCCACTGCTTACCCCGTGATGAACATTGTGGGACCTATGTGCCTTTTTGGGAACCTGCCAGATATGTGTGACCTGGATTGGCCACTGTTGGAAACAGCATAGTGGGCTTGATGGACCTTAGTCTGACCCAGTATGGCATTTCTTGTGTTCCTGTGTTCTTATGATTGGCCACTGTTGGAAACAGGATAGTGGGCTTGATGGACCCTGGTCTGACCCAGTATGGCATTTCTTATGTTCCTGTGTTCTTATGGCAATGAAGGTAGTTTGTGGCATTGTTACTAAATTAAGGACAAAATTAGATTGGTTTTCCATGGTGACTAGTTCGGACCAGCCAGGCACTTCAGCTGTTACTTTCAAACAACGCAGTATGGATTGCTTTAAATTTATAAATATATGTTTTGAATTTATTTTTTTGGAATCTGCCCAGAAAAATCACAGATGAGACCATTCATCAGGCACAATGATATGATTTCTAAAATATATTTGTGTTATGCAGGGTGTAATTTCTGTGCGAGCTGTCTGGAACGCAGTTCTGGCTCTTCCCTTCCAAGCAGCCTACAGGGAAGGAGGAGGGATGGGGTGAGCATGGGGCAGAACAGAGAAAAGGTAGTTACTTACCTGTAGCAGGTGTATACTGTGGACAACGGGAATAAGCCCTCATGTATGAGTGATGTCCTCAATGGAGCCCCATGCAGGAATGCTCCCCAGCTTCTATTGGAAACGTTTTGGAGGTGCCTGCGCGCCTGTCTTCCCGCCTGCCATCGCACTATTTCTCCAGTATGATAACAAAGTTATAGCAGAAGACAACTCCTTGGTAGGTGGAAGGGTTGTGAGGACTTATTCCTGCTGTCCGCGAAGAACACCTGCTATAGGTGAGTAACTGTCTTTTCTTCGTGGACAAGCAGGAAAGAATCCTCATGTATGGGACTCCCAAGTTACAGGCTACTGAAAACTGAGGCAACCACTGAGAAGCCCAACAGGGGCAAAACTCAACTGCGTTATGGCAACAGGCCTTAATGGTCAAGAGATCAACTAGGTAAAACAGCAGTGATTCTCTCTTCCCAACACAGACATAGCTCTGATATTATGAGCTGTGTAACATGACCATCAAGGCTCAGGCCTGCCTGGGCATAAGTGAAAGAAATCCAGTCTGCCAGACAAATTAAAAGAGAGCGTTTGGAAATGGCAGCCCCTAGCGTATTGGGATCAAAAGAGAGAAAAAGCTGGATGGACTTTCTATGGGCCTTTGTCTGCTCCAAGTAGAAGGCTAAGGCTCACTTGCAGTCCAACGTGTGTAACTTAGCTTCCCCTTTGTGTGCATGAGATCTTGGGAAAAATGTTGGAAAAACAATTGATTGATTAAGGTGGAAATCCGCTAACACTTTTGGAAGGAATTTAGAATGAGTATGAAAGATCATTCTATTATGGTGGAATTTATGAACGTCCAGAGCCTGAAGCTTGCTCACTCTATGTGCCAAAGTGACTGCCACCACAAATAACACCTTCCAAGTCAAGAACCTCAGAGGACAGGAATTGAGTGGCTGAAGTGGAGCATTCATGAGCTCTGCAAGAACCACATTGAGGTCCCAAGACAATGCGGGAGGCTTATAGGGAGGCTTCAAGAGAAGCAAGCCCCGCATAAAGCGAACAACTAAAGGCTGTACCTCGATGATATGCCCCGTCACACTGAGGTGGACTCTGATGGAGATGGGCTTAAGTCCAGACTCGGAGAAGTGTAGAAGATATTTGAGTAACTTTGTGTGGAACAAACAAAAGGATCTAGGGCATGGCCCTCACACCAGACAGCAAACCTCTACCACTTGCAAGAGTAAGATTTTCTCATAGAGGTCCTTCTAGAGGCGAAAAAGATGTCAGTTATACCCTCTGGTAGGTTGAGCTCAGACAATATTAGTGTCTCAACATCTACGCCATGAGGTCCAAGGACCGGATATTGGGGGGCAACAATATCCCATCTTCCTGCGTTATGAGATCATGTGCATGGCCGAGGCATAGCAGTTTCTGACTGGAAAGCAGGAGAGGAAATGACAACTGTCTGGGCCAGTAGGGAGCAATGAGAATCATTGTGCCACTGTTTGATTTGAGTTTCAGGAGGGTTTTTGCAATAAGAGGTATATTTATCTGTTTATCTTTATTTCACGATATACCGCCCTATTGATGGATAAGCCTCCCAGTGAAGGAGGAAAGCATCCGGCACTAGTCTGCTGTGTGATCTTACTCTGGAGCAGAACTGATCCACCTGGGCATTCTGCGGGGTGGTGAACAGATCTATCGAGGAGTTTCCCCATTCTCGAAAGATGCAAGTCACAACCTGTCCAGTTGGAGGACTTGACTCAGCCTGTCTGATAGTGTTTTGCTCACCTGGCATCTATGTGGCTCTCAATTCCATCCCATGCATGATGGTGGACGTCCACAACCTGACCGTTTCCCAACACAGGAGGTATGAACCCATGCCCCCCTGCTTGTTGATGTAGAACATGGTGACCTGATTGTCAGTTTGAATCAGAACAATTTGGTTGGCCAGGCGATCTTGGAAAGCCCTTAGAGCATTCAATACTGCTCTTAGTTCCAAGAAGTTGATCTGATGGAAATTTTCCTGGATGCACCAATCGCCGTGGGTGTGCAATCCATTTAGGTGAGCTCCCCACCCCAGCTTGGCTGCATCTGCCATCATAACTTTTTGGGGTGGAACATTTTGGAATGGAAGACCCTTGAGCAAATTGTGGTGGACTGTCCACCACTGTAATGACTGAACGAGAGGGGCAA
Organism: Ichthyophis bannanicus; assembly: GCA_033557465.1. Classification (NCBI taxonomy): domain Eukaryota; kingdom Metazoa; phylum Chordata; class Amphibia; order Gymnophiona; family Ichthyophiidae; genus Ichthyophis; species Ichthyophis bannanicus. Next base: position 36,687,468 of record CM066048.1, on the reverse strand, counting down.
TAATGCACAGACGATCCCTGAGTCAACCCGTGGCTTGGGTCCATTGATTCCTCGGTGTCCACAGAGTTTGTCTCATCTGGAGGCATGCCAAGGGCATGACATGCACTGTAGAGGCCATGTGGCCTAATAAAGTCAACATCTTACGAGCTGTTACCTGCTGACTCACTTGAGTTTCCCGCACTAGTGCTGTCAATTTGCGAAGTCCGTCATGCGGCAGGAAGGTTCTCGCCTGAGTCGTGTCGAGCAGGGCTGCAATGAATTCCAAATGTTGGGTGGGTTGAAGGTGGGATTTTAGGTAATTTTACCATGAACCCTGCCCCAGATTTTGGCTGAGGAGTCGGCTGGGCCTTCTGAGGCTTCTCTCAATGCTGCTGCTGGCGAGGGGCCAGCTTGGGTTTGGAGGTCTGGGGCCCAGAAAAATACCTATGCCTGCGAGGGTAATAAATCTTTTTCTGGTTTACACCTTGGTTCTTCCTATGATAGGAGGCGTGCTCAGATGTATGCCTGGAAAGAGTAACATGCTGCTTTTTGATATGGCCAGCTTTCTCCTCAACCTGTTCCCCAAAGAGATTCTCTCTGTGGCACAGGATATCTGCCAGCTTGTTTTGCATTGATTGTTCCAAGTCGGGCGATTTCTTTTTTTTTTTTTTGTAATTTAAATTTTTATTAACACACATCAGAATGTACAGCACAGAACAATTAAACCAAAAAAGTGATACACACTCTCTCGCTTTGATTAAACGGTCCATAAGTCTTCTTCACACTGAAGAAATTCCCTCTCCTTACATGTACCCTAGTGTAATAGTACATCCTTCCTGTTTTATAACATAACCTGCACTTCCTATTTCTTAGGCTTCAAGATCTCTCATACTTTGAGACCTTTGTACATTTCTTTTCCGCCATAGCATATTACACAACATATATCATTCTTGATCCCTCTTTTGTTTTTTTTCCCCTCCTCACACACCCTAACAATTTTTCATCAAAAGCCCCCATCCATCCTGTCCTCCTCTATACAGTTAATTTGTCTTTCTGCTATAATGAATATCCCTCTCCCCTTTCCCCCCCCCCACCCCTAACCCACCCAAACCCTCCCCTCCCCCTAACTCCCCCTCCCATACCCTTCATGTGAGTAATGATGTCCTCCTCCTCTTCTTTCACAACAGTTCTAATCTTTAAACATTTTGCCCTTAAGCTATTCACCGTCCCCCCCCCTACACACCAGTGATGTACTCCCCTCACCCTCCACTGTTCATATTTCTCCCACACCTTCTTATACTTGGTAACCATGTGTTTCCTACGTGCTTCTATCGCACAATATTCCCACAATTGTTCCATTCTCCCCACTCCTTAGACTTCTGAAGATGCCAGGCTATATTCAAAATCTTCCTAACATTATCGCTTCCTTGTTGTCCCTTAACAAACCCTGTCTGGTCTCAGTGGATCAGCTGAAGAACCACCTCCTGGATCCTATTTGCCAAAACCTTGGCTAATATTTTGGCATCTAAATTTATCAATGATATTGGTCTGTATGATCCGCACACCCCCTTGTCTACCTGGCTTGGGCAACACCATAATCCCTGCTTCCACCATGGTCTTTGGAATACCTTCACCCTTTAGAACCTTGTTAAACACCTGAACAAGAACTGGCATAATTTGGGCCGACATAACTTTATAAAATTTTGCCGTGTATCCATCCAAACCAGGCGCCTTTCCAAGTTTTAGCGTAGTTACAGCTCTCCTTACCTCCTCCTCTGATTTCTTGCCCTAAGCGCTCCCTCTCTTCAGCCTCCACTTGTGGTAAGTTACGCTAATCCAGAAACCTCTCAATTTCCTCCCGCCCTGACTGCATTTCACTTTTGTACAAATTTTCATACAAGCCTCGAAAGGCCTTTCTAATTTCCTTAGTCTGATGCACCATTTCTCCCTTACTATTCCTAATCCCATCAATATACGCTGCCTGCCTCCTTGCTTTAAGGCAACATGCCAACATTTTCCCAGCCCTATTCCCTCCCTCAAAATGAGCCTGCTTCAGCACCGCTAGCTTATACGCCATCTCACTAGCTCTTAATTTATTCAATTCTGTCCTCACCTTAACGAGCTCTGCAATAGTACCCAAATCTTGCACCCCCTGATGCGTTCTTTCTAGCTTTTCCATTTTCTGTATTCCTTTTCTGCGGCTCCTTTCTCCCTCTTCACTTCTGCTGCTAGACTGATTAGTTGTCCTCGAACCACCGCCTTAAGTCCATCCCACAGGGTACCCATAGCCACCTCCCCGGTGTTATTGAAGCGTAAATATTCTTTAATGGTCTCCCGCAACTTCTTTACATGCTGCTCCTCCTCCATCAAGGAGTCATTTAAATTCCAAAATTTTAAGCTCTTCTTTGCCCACCTCCAGTTTTATACTGACTGATGCATAATCCGACCAGGTAATTACCCCATGCTCCACCTCCTTTTCCTTAGCCACCCACTGACCCCACCCCAAATCATATCTAACCTACTATATGTTCCATGCACTGGAGAGTAAAACGTATACCTCTGCTCCCCTGGGTGCCAACTTCTCCAGAGATCAAACCAGCCCTAATCGCTCCTTCAGTTTCTTCAAACTCCTTCTATCCCCTCGACCTCCCCCCCCCCATTATCTAAGCGGGGGTTACATGTCAAATTGAAATCCCCTCCCAATATGATAGGCGTCCTCCCAAATTCCTTCAATATTTGCTCATACACCTCCCCCTGCCGTTCGTTTGGGCCACACAGACTGATCACCCACACCTCCTCCCTCTCAATTTGTAATTTCACCCCCGCCCATCTACCTCCCTTACCCCTACATGTACCTTTCACCAGATGCTGATAGTCACTCCCCACGAAAATCCCCCCTTCCGAGGGTTTGTCCTCTGCCCAGCCAAGACCACCATAGGATAGCGCTTAGATGTCAACATATATTCCTGCCCTACCCGCAGATGTGTTTCCTGTATACACAATCTCTGCCCCCAGCCTTCTAGCGTCTTGTTCCATCAGTTGTCTTTTCCCCCATGTACGCAGCCCCTTTACATTTAATGTAGCAATCGTTAGGATTTTCTTCCTCTGCCCATTATGTACTGGGTATCTCCCCCTCTGCCTCCCAGCCCCCCCCCCATGCTCCTGCTTGCCTCCTTTACCCCCCCCATTTCCCCCTTCTCCCACTTCGTCTACTATACCCCTCCTCCCAACCCTTTTCCTCCCCTCCCTGTACCTTGATCCCCTCTCCCCCCTCCTTCACCAGAGTAGTGCGTCCCCTACCTTCCTTAGCTACTTACTTCTTGCTCCCCCCCAGGCTCTCCCCGCCCCTCCCCCTACCAGCAACCGTTGCACTCCTCCCTCCCCTCCCCTTGACCTTCCCTAACTTCTATCTCCTCGCCCCTTTATAAAATTCCTCCCCACCTTCTTACCCCATCCCCCCGGCCTAAACAACTGTTATACAAGCATCAACATTTTTTATCCAGTACAACCCTTTAGCCCCACTTCCCATCACCCCACTCCCCCTTCCTCTCCTCTTCCCTTAGGGCTTCGGGGTGTCCGCCCCTCCAGATTCCCCTCTCTCCAGTGCCACTGCCTCTGATCTTCTGAACTTGCCGCACTGGAAGTGTCCTGAGGCCTCAATCCCGCCTCTTGAAGGGCCCCCATTGCCTCCTCCTTCGATTGTATCCTCCATGTCCTCCCCTTGTGTGTGAAAGAAAGTCCAAATGGATGTAGCCACTGATATTTTACCTCCACCTTTCTCAAAAGTTGCATAACTGGCTGCATTGCCCTCCTCCTCTGTAGGGCTCCTGCAGACAAGTCCTCATATATATACACAGGGTATCCTTGCCAAGTTAAAGTTCCAAATCTCCTCATCTTCGCAGAATTTTTTCCTTCACTTTATATCTCATGTCTCTAGGCCTGTTCGCTAATGCTGGTCCCAAAGCCCTATGTGCTCTCTCTATTTGGATGTCTCGGGGGTCACCTCCTCTCCCCCTTTCTTGAGCACTTCCAAACTCACCGACACTGTCACCTTCTCACTATTTTGAAACTCCTTCTCCTCAGGGACACCTCTTATCCTCAAATGATTTCTGCGTGAGCGATCCTCCAAGTCTTCCAATTTATAGAGCATAGTCTCTTGTTGAGATTACATTTTCAAACAGCTTTGTACCCCTTCTTCCTGCCGCTGCTCTATCTCTTGCAGTCAGTTCTTATGATCTCCCATTTGGCATGTCAGCTCCCCACTTTCTTCCTTCAAAGGACCCAAAACTTTGCTTAGCTCACTTTTCACTAATTGCACCTCATTCTTGATTTCCAAGAACCAGTCCCTGAGCTCTGCTCTGGTTATGCTCTGCTTGGCGTCCTTTCCCTGTTCCAACATGCTCACTAACTCCAAATCTTCCATCCGATCCATGCTACCCCTGCCAGAGTTTTCTGTTCTTTGGCAGCACTGTCGCTCTTCCCTGCTTGCAGCTCCTGGTAGGCATAATCCCTAAGATCTGCTGCCTTCCTCCTCGTGGTCATGACCGTTGCAAATGCACCCCCTATTCAGGGGAGTTCTCTTCTTATACTCTTCCCTCGCTCTGCTCAATCACTCTTTTAAGCTCAATGCTTCAGTTATCAATGCCCAATGTTTTTCAATGCTCCATGCTATCTCAGCTGCAATTTTCAATGGCCCCAGGCCCTCACCGTAGTCTTTCGCTTCTGTGGGCCTCTCTTCCTGCCCTCCTCTCTGCGATGCTGCTGCTGCCGCTTTAAACATGGCTGCTGCACTTTCCCCTGTCCAATTTCGCCCGGGGCCTGCCATTTCCTGCTGTCCCACTGGACCTGCTGCCTCAGGATCACTTCTCCCACCTCACTGCTCTTGTCCACAGCTCCCTTCGAGATACCAGGCCCCGATCGCCATCTTGGTGCTCCATGCAGCTTCTCTCCTCGTTGACCTCCCAACCACTCCGATCTTGACTCTGCCGCTCTCCACTACACCCCGATCAGCTTTTCACACCGCTATCTGGAACGCCTGCTTTCCACTGTTGGGGGTTCTATTTAGGCACGATTTAGCTTGGATGGTGCTGGAGCGGCTGTCTCATGCTGCCATCGGCTCCGGTGACATCACTTCCTCCTCTCCAAGTCTGATGATTTCAGCCAAGTGAGTCTCCAGGCACCAATGCCCACATTTCTGGATGCCATCTCGAAGATATCATAGGTTGCTCGGACCATGAACTTCGAGAAGTCCTTGCCGTGGTCCACTAGGGAATGATACTGATCCAATTTCTCTGGAGGGAGAAACTGGACCAGATCAGCCAAGTCACACATGATGTTCTTCAAGAATATGCCCATGCAGAGCTGTTAAGATGCCACTCCGGCAACAAGCATGGAACTCTGGAAACATCTTCTCCCGAAAGAGTTCAATGTCCAAGCTTCCTTCCTTGGAGGTGCCAAGGAATGATTCTTGGTACTCTTGATTCTCTTTAGCATGGATTTGACCACCAAGGAATAGTACGGAAGCTGAGGCTTCTCGAATCTGGGAGCCTTCTGAACTCTGTACATGGCGTCAAGCCTTCTACTAACTGGAGGTACAGTGAGGGGGTTCTCCCACATTCTCATCTGTACCTTCTGCAGGATGCAGTGCACGGGCACTGTCACTGCCTCCTTGGGGGCTGAGAAGTACTGTAGGATCTCCAACTCTTCTGCCCTGGGCTCATCAGACTCCAGAGAAAATGGAATGGCCTTGGCCATATTCCTCACAAACTCTTGGAGAGTCATGTTCTCAGGAGGGGACTTGTGCTGCTCTTGAGGTGGAGAAGGGTCCGAAGGGAGCTCAGGGAACTGCTCTTAGACAAATCCTCAGATTCCACATCAGTGACTCAGCCTTCTGAGTGAGACTCAGAGAGAAGTCAAAGTACTTCTGAATTTCTGCCTGCTTCGAGAAGATCAGGAGCTCCTTCAGAAGCAATAATGTACCGATTCCTTTCTCGAGGGCTCACTTGGCCCTGAGACATCAGATAGGGTATCAGCCGGGCAGGCACTGGTGTTCGGGACCTTCGATGCCCCACTGTTGATGCTTCTCCTGCAGGCAGGGCATGCCTCTTGAGGATTGGATGATGTCAATGCAGCTGACATCGAGGCCCTGGCATGATGCACTGCCAACAGCACCGCAATGCATCCTCGAGCGCTTCAGAAGGTGCTTCTCCATGGCTGCCAATTCAGAGGTCTTGGGGCCTGAGCAACTTTGACCAATGTACCTGGTAAGTGTACAGGGATATCGGCTGCTGGGTCTTGGCTGTCGGTAGGCTGTTGGTACCCCTCCAATATATTTATGTTTATTAAAATTTGATATACCGTTCTTTAAACAGGTTGGCAGATTAATTCACAATAAAAACAAAAATAAAAGAACACGTGAAAGGAACTCCAGAGTCCAAGATAGGAAAGAACCACAATCATACCAGGAGGAGGAGAGGAGAGAAGGTGTAAAGAAAATGCCAGGAATGGAGGAAAGGGGAAAAAAAACACCCATCAACCATCAATTCACGGGTCTAGAACTCAGGTGGCAGGGATGTCGAAAGCCTCTTGAAATAAAGCACAGTTACTTACCTGTAACAGGTGATCTCTGGGAACAGCAGGAATTAGTCCTCACATATGGGTACGTCGGTACCGACGGAGCCTGAGCGGGAAAGCTCCCCAGCTTCCCAGAAGGAAGCTTTTGGGGCCTCCCACTGCACATGCGCGCTGCCTTCCCGCCTTCCTGACCAGCTCTCCTCAGTTCGAGTTTATAGCTGAGACAATAGAGAGAGGAAAGGAAGATAGATAGAAGATACAACTCCTAGGGGAGGTGGGTGGGTTGTGAGGACTAATTCATGCTGTTCCCAGAGATCACCTGTTACAGGTAAGTAACTGTGCTATCTCCAGGAACAAGCAGGAATAAGTCCTCACATATGGGGACTCCCTAGCTAAGATGCCTGGGAGATCCCCTTCCAAGGGTTCGCCATCTTCGTATGGATCTCAGGCATCCATCCTGGGAAGGTGGGCAGGAGTTGTTCAAGTATGGAACAGGTGTTTGAGGACAGCCTGACCAAACAAGGCATCCCGGCGGGAGTCCTTGTCCAAACAGTAATGGGCTGTGAAGGTATGAACCGAGGCCCAGGTGGCGGCTCGACAGATCTGATCTGTGGATACAGAGTGAAGATGAGCCATAGAAGTGGCCATGGCTCTCACATTGTGAGCTGTGACATGGCCTTCCAGAGAAATGTTTTTACTCTGGTAAGCAAAGGAAATACACTTAGCAATCCAATTGGAAAGTGTACGTTTGGAGACTGGAAGTCCCAAATGAGAAGGATCAAAAGCCACAAAAAGTTGGGAAGACTTTCGATGTGGCTGAGTCCTGTTGAGGTAAAAGGCGAGAGCTCTTTTACAATCTAGAGTATGAAGGTTCCTCTCTGCACTGGATGCATGAGGAGCCGGAAAAAAGACAGGTAGATATACCTCTTGATTAAGATGAAAAGGCGAGACCACTTTGGGCATAAAGTGGGGATTTGTCCTGAGGACCACCTTATCATGATGAAACCTAGTATAAGGTGGATGAGCCACTAAGGCCTGTAGTTCACTGATGCGGCGAGCCGAAGTGACTGCAATAAGGAAAAGGACCTTCCAGGAAAGAAATTTCAAGGAGGTAGAAACCAACGGTTCAAAAGGTGGCTTCATAAGCTGACCTAGAACTAGGTTCAAATCCCATGCTACCGGAGGAGGTCGGATGGGAGGCTTAGTTAGAGTCAGGCCTCTCATGAACCTTGCAATAAGAGGATGAGAGGAGACAGGTTGTCCATTTATAGGTTTTAAGGATGCTGCAATAGCACTTAAATGGACTCTGACTGAATTCGTCTTAAGGCCTGCATTAGAAAGATGCAGGAGATAGTCTAGTAGAGAATTCAAGGGAAGTGCCAGAGGGTCAAGACCCTGTTGAGCACACCAAATGGAAAAGCGTTTCCATTTGAAAGCATAGGAACGCCTCGTGGAGGGTTTCCTAGAGGCATGAAGGATATCTTTCACTGGTTGAGAAAGATTGAAGTCATGAAGGCTTAGGCCTTCAGTAACCAAGCTCTGAGGTGTAGGGACTTGGGGTTTGGGTGCCATAAAAGTCCCCTCCTCTTGAGACAGAAGGTCTGGCGCAGCTCCCAGGTCCAGGGAGGGTCCCTGGGAAAGATGCAGAAGTAGAGGGAACCACACTTGGCGTGGCCAGCGTGGAGCTATGAGGATCATCGATCCGTGATCCCTCTGGAGTTTGAACAGAGTCTTGGGAATCAAAGGAATGGGTGGAAAGGCATATAGGAAGTCCTGACCCCAATGTAGGAGAAAGGCGTCGTTGGCCTGAGCTCTCTGACACGGAGTCCTGTAACAGAACCGGGGAAGTTTGGCATTGCACGGACTTGCAAAGAGGTCTATGTCCGGGGTTCCCCATTCCTGAAAGATTCTGCGTATCTGGTCCACATGCAAGGACCATTCGTGTGGAAGCAGAACTCGACTGAGTCTGTCTGCCCAAGAGTTTTGAACCCCTGGAAGATACACTGCCAGAAGATGAATTTGATGTTCTCTGGCGAAGGCCCATAATCTGAGAGCTTCGTTGCAAAGCGACAGAGAGCCTGTCCCTCCTTGTTTGTTTACGTAGAACATGGCCACCTGATTGTCCGTTTGAACTAGGACGGTCAGGTTGACAAGGAGAGTATGGAAGACTTTGAGGGCAAAGAAGATTGCTCGCAGTTCCAGGAGGTTGATGTGAAGGGTGGTCTCCTGTGGAGACCAAGTACCCTGAGTGGAGAGGTGTTGTAGATGGGCTCCCCACCCTGTTTGGGAGGCATCTGTTGTGAGGGTTGCTTGGGGCAACAAAGGTTGGAAGGGGGCCCCCAACAACAGATTCGTGGTGGACATCCACCATTGGAGGGACCAAAACAGACGCTTTGAGGTGAGTATTTGGTCGGAGAGCGCTCCTGATGCCTGAGTCCACTGGGTGGCCAAGGTCCATTGAGCTGCTCTCATATGAAGACGAGCGTAGGGCACCACGTGTACCGTGGAGGCCATGTGGCCCAGAAGTCGCAGCATTTCTCTGGCTGTCAAGTGACTGCTGGACTGAGCTTGGGAGGCCAAGCACACCAAACGTTGGCCCCGGACTTGAGGTAGGTAGGCCCTTGCAGTGGTGGTGTCCAACTGGGCCCCTATGAATTCCAGAGACTGAGTAGGGACAAGTTGAGACTTGGGAAGGTTTATCACCAGTCCCAGATACTGCAGAATGTGCCTTGTGCGGTCCAGGGAAATCTGGGCCTCTGACTGAGATGGAGCTCGGATGAGCCAGTCGTCCAGATATGGGAATACAAAAATTCCCAGACCTCTTAGAAATGCGGCAACAACTGCCAAGCATTTGGAGAACACTCTTGGAGCAGAGGCTAGACCGAAGGGAAGTACTCTGTACTGGAAATGTTTTCCCTGAAACAGAAATCTTAGATATTTTCTGTGGGATGGGTGGATGAGTATATGTGTGTACGCATCCTTGAGATCTAGAGAACAGAGCCAATCCTGACTCTGAAGGTATGGAAGGAGAATGCCTAGAGAAAGCATTTTGAATTTCTCCTTGTACAGAAATTTGTTCAATTCTCTCAGATCTAGGATAGGTCTGAATCCCCCTGTCTTCTTTGGTATGAGAAAATAAGGGGAGTAGAATCCTGTCCCTTGTTGAAGAAGAGGAACCTCTTCTATTGCCCCTTGGGCAAGGAGAGAAGAGATTTCCTGACCCAACAGGGCCAGGAGAGATGGGGGAGAATTGAAGTGCCTCACCATGGTATATGGAGGAAGGTTGGAAAAATGAAGTTTGTAGCCCCCTCTGATGATAGAGAGGGTCCATTGCTCTGATGTAATTTGCCCCCATCTGGGAGCAAAGTGAGCTAACCTTCCAGGAATGGTGAGGGGCTCTGGTTCTTCTAGAGCCAGAAAGGTTAAGTTCTCTAGGGGCAAGTCAAAACCCCTGAGGGGGTTGAGCCTGCTGAGGAGTGGCAGACACTGCAGGCTTTGACCTTGCCTGTTTAGGCTTCTGACGTTTAGCAGCAAAGCGAGGCTGAGAAGATTGTTGGCCAGTATTTGTGGAAAATCTGGCCTTCTTGTAGTAAGGCCTCTTAAAAGACTTTTTCTTGGCAGGAGTAGAGGTAGACTTAGAAAGTCTATCTAATGTAGCATTTTCTGCGTCCATTTGAGTGGCTTTAATTTGCCAGTCTTTACCAAATAAGTTCTCACCTGTACAGGGCAGATTCCGTAAGCCATCCAGGACCCAGGGTTCTAGGTCAGAGGCCTGGAGCCAAGCAAGTCGTCGGGCTGCAATGGCAATGCCCGAAGCTCTACCGGCACCTTCAAAGGAATCAAAGGCTGCTCTGTTGGAGAACTTAGAAACATCTAGAAGCTGTTTCACCAGAGAAATGAACTCCTCCTTTCTATCCTCAGGGATAAATGAGGTAAAATGCCGTACCTTTAGGGCAAGTTCCCTTAGAAACATGCCCATATACAGACTGTATGAATTAATCCTGGCTATAAGCATACTAGCCTGGAAGATTTTCCTACCAAAAGAGTCTAGGGTCTTACATTCTCGCCCTGGAGGGGTAGAAGAGTGCCTTTTGGTACTCTTAATCTTTTTCAGCGCAGACTTCACCACAATGGAATGGTGAGGCAGCTGAGTTTTTTGAAAACCAGGAGAAGGAGGGACCCGGTACATGGTGTCCAACCTACGAGAATGAGGAGACAACGTTAGAGGAGCCTCCCATAAGTCCATCAAGTGTTCTTGAAGGATTTCATGGATAGGCAGGGTGACTGCCTCTTTAGGAACCTTGTTGTTGTTAAGTGCCGTCGAGTCGGAGTCGACTCATGGCGACCCTCTGGATAGCTATCCTAAATTGTGTTCGGTCTTCAGTCAGGCGGCTCATTGATGACAGACTGGTACCCATAGCTGCTGTTATTGTAGCGATCCATCTCATTGCTGGCCTTCCTCTTTTGCGTTGACCTTCTATCTTGCCAAGCATGATGTCTTTCTCTAATGATCTCTCTCTTCGCATGATGTGTCCGAAGTATGAAAGTCGAAGTCTTGTCATCTGAGCTTCTAAAGAAAGCTTAGGTTTGATCTCCTCTAGTACCGACTGGTTTGTTCTTCGGGCAGTCCATGGTATACACAGTATTCGCCGCCAGCACCATAATTCAAAGGCATCAATTTTCTTCCTGTCTGTCTTTTTCACTGTCCAGCTTTCACATCCATATGATGTTATTGAACCTTAGGGTATCCTAAAATATCCAATTTCTTTGATCTAGGTTCTTTTTCAGAGGATGTAGTAATAGAAAGTCCTTTAGCTACTTCTATAATGAAGTCTTGAAAGGACAAATCCTCTGGTGGAGACATTCTCCTCTTTGGGGAAGAAGGCTCTTCAGGAAGAACCAGAGACAGCTCATCAGAGTCATCAGAGGAGTCAAAATCCTCAGAAGAATCAGAGAATCCTCTATTTGCTTCCAACGCACGATACGCATACCGATCGGTATCGACATCGGGCGTACCGGGTATGGGATCGGTATCGGGTGAAAACCCGGATCCGGCATGCGGAACCGATCTGCGTTTGGAAGATGATGGTCTCGGTTCCGGTATGGAAGACAGTACCGGAACCGGAACCGCTAGATGCGGTACCGAGGGCGTCGCAGCTTTAATGAAAGCCAGAACGGCCTGCTGCATGGTCTGGACAGTATTGCCCATAGACGCCACTGCTGCCTGGATGTCGGTACCGGCATGGGCCGGTACCCCAGAGCAGTCTAACAGGTGATTAGTCGAGGCCGTGCCATCGATGTCAACCTGTAACCCCATAGATGGTGCTTTGGAAGCCAGAGCTTCCCGCCGGGGTTGTTTGGCTGGGGCAGGATCTTCAGATTCAAAAGTGAGAGCCTCTCGATACTTTGAAGGAGAATTGCTCTTTGAGGACCTGCCCGGAGAAGGTTTGGTTACCTGAGATCCATCCGGAGAGGAAGACCTGGATGACTGTGATGCTGGATTATCTGAAGCAAACAGCACATGGAATTTGTTGGCCCGGTTCTGCAAACCACGTTTAGACATCTGGGAGCAGGATGGGCAGTCCGGAATGGAGTGGTCAGGTCCCAAACATTTAAGACACCAGTCATGGGTGTCTGTGACAGAAATAACAGCACTACACTTGGTACACTTCTTGAAACCAGGGGCTGGTTTCTCCATGAGGAGAATTTGTGTAGGCCTGAGGCCTAACCGAAGTCACCAAGTTGCTAAATAAAAGTTTTTTGTTTTTTTTTTAAAGAAAAGAAAAGAGAGACCGGCGGTACCGGTTTCGGTATGGGGAAGGCAGGTACGCGGTCTAAAGAAACAAACTAAAATTCTTATAAGAATTTCTTCAGCGGTGACAGGAACACGACCTGCTGGCTCCACGGAAAAAGAGAAACTGAGGAGAGCTGGTCAGGAAGGCGGGAAGGCAGCACGCATGTGCAGTGGGAGGCCCCAAAAGCTTCCTTCTGGGAAGCTGGGGAGCTTTCCCGCTCAGGCTCCGTCGGTACCGACGTACCCATATGTGAGGACTTATTCCTGCTTGTTCCTGGAGAGCTGGGTCAAAGGAGGGGAGGGAAGGCTGATGTCAGAGGGCAGGGTGAAGATTGTTCCATAGGTAAGGACCAAGAAAATAGAAAGCAGTGTGCCGCATTTCAGTTTGTATAATGAAGATGGAGACAATTTGAATGGAGTGAGTGGAGGGAGCGTTGTGGAGCATGAAGGATGATGCTGGAGGAGATAACAGGGAATGTCTGTATAGAGAACTTTATGGATCAGAATGAGAATGAAACAAAGGATATTCTAATGCCTCTGTATTGTTCCATGGTGAGACCGCACCTTGAATATTGTGTGCAATTCTGGTCGCCATATCTTAAAAAAGATATAGCGTAATTAAAAAAGGTACAGAGAACAGCCACCAAAATGGTAAAGGGGATGGAAGGATACTCCTAGGAAGAGAGGCTAAAAAGGTTAGGGCTCTTTAACCTGGAAAAGAGACGGCTGAGGGGAGATATGATAGAAGTCTCTAAATTAATGAACGGAGTGGAACGGGTAAACGTAGATCGTTTACGCCATCAAAATATAGAAAGACTAGGGGGCATGCAATGAAGCTACAGGGTAACCTATTTAAGACTAATAAGAGAAAATATTTTTTCACTCAGCACGTAATCAAACTCTGGAATTTGTTACCGGAGGATGTAGTAAAAGCTGTTAGTGTAGCTGGGTTTAAAAAAGGTTTTGACAGGTTCCTGGAAGAAAGGTCCATAAACCTTTATTAAAAGGGACCCAGGATATCATTGCTTGACCCAATACAAGCATTGTGGAACCTGTGTCTTTTGGGGAAACTGCTAGGTACTTGTGACCTAGATTGGCCACTGTTGGAAACAGGATACTGGGCTTGATGGACCTTGGTCTGACCCAGTATGGCATATCTTATGTTCTTAAAACAGATGCAAAAGGAAACAGGGGCCAGTAAAAATGTGCCTAGAGAGGGGTAACGTGATCATGGTGGGTGGCATGGGCAAGAAGGCAAACAGCAATATTCTAGATGAGCTGGAGGCGATGGAGTTAATATTGTGGGAGACCCGCATAAATTACATTGCAGTAGTCCAAACAGGAAATCACATGGGAGAGTAGCAGGATGATTAGGACAGAGGAAGAAATAAGAGGGTGAAAAGCAGGGATCTGTTAGAGAATGAAAAGGGCCTTACAAACAACAGAAGAGATCTAGTCATGGAAGGTTAGAGCTGAATCCAGAATTACACCTAGGTATCGGACAGAGGAAACCAGGGAGAAAGGGGTGCCAAGGAGTAGAGGAGCAGAAGCAGATGAGGAAACTGTGCCAGTTATTAGGTTTAAGGGCAAGACGGTTAGTGTGAAGTCGATCTGCAATGTGGGACAGACAGGTGTTGAGAGGGGAAAGATCAGATGATGATGGATCAGTGTGCAAAAGAAGCAGGATGTCGTCAGTGCAGTAATATGCAGAAATGCCTTGTTGAATGAGGAGAGTGAGAGGAGCGAGGACGATATTAAAAAAAAAGTAGGGTGGTTGGAGGATCCAAGATGGCGATTGCAGTGGTATGTTGAGCGGCACGGCGTTTTTCATGGGGAAGAAGCGTGAGACCGGAGGTGCCAGACAGCCTTTATCGGCACCTCAGGCTTCCACGCCTTTACCGCTGTTTCGGGTCCTTTGGACACTTTTTTCTTACCTGTGCCGCGACAGTCGTCTGCAAAAGGGGAGAGAGGCTCGGCTGAGCAGTGGTCAGAGGTGGTATCCTCCCCAGGCTCAATCCGGGACTCGAAGGTCCCTCGACAAGACATCAGCGATTTGGGGAGCCAGAAGGTGGGCGTTGAGTTGTCGGACTATGCCAGAAGGCAGAGCCTGGTCTGTGAACGAGGCCAGGGTTCTGTGGCCCCCTTACTTCCGCGATTGAGGGTCAAGGCCGGCAGGAATGGCAGAAGGAGGTGATGGTTTAGTGCCTAGCCAGTTGGTTCCTTCCCCGTTGCCGGGCACGTCACTGGAGATTTTTCCTGTGGAGACTGTTCCTGCAGTGTCATTGGGAGCCCCCGGGGGTGATAACATTGGAGGCTATTTGGGCTGCTATCATGCAGCTTCGGCAGGAGTTGGCCCCGCTGATGAACAACTTGGCATCCCAGGTTTCTACTAATACAGATACTATCTGGGGAAATCTTGTTAACATTTCTTTGCTTCAAACGGAAGTCTCTACTTTTCATACTAAAATTATGACTGTTGAGAATGATACTGAATGTTTTAAGAAGAGTGTAATTCCTATGCGGGTTAAGTTAGAGATGTTGGAGAATACAACTCGAGCAGTGAACATTCGTATGGTTAACTTCCCCAGAGTAGCACTGGTTTCTGCTAGGGATATGTTTCACTCTTATTTGATTGAAATTCTTGGTATTCCTCCTGAATCCCATCCCCCTATTGCTAAAATGTATTATCTCCCATCAGGGAAAAAAGCTGAGGGGTCGGGAGTGATTAGTGGTGTGACCAATGTTGATGTTTTAAACATAACTGATATGTCATCTACCTGGATTTCAGCAAAGCCTTTGATACTGTTCCTCATAGGAGGCTTATCAATAAACTCAGTAGTTTGGGGATGGGTTCCAAGGTGATGAACTGGATCAGAAATTGGTTGACTGACAGACAACAGAAGGTGATGGTAAATGGAGCTCACTCGGACGAAAGGAGGGTGATTAGCGGGGGTGCCCCAGGGTTGAGTCCTGGGCCCGGCACTGTTCAATGTATTTGTGAGTGATATTGCTGAAGGACTGCATGGAAAAGTCTGTCTTTTTGCAGATGACATGAAAATTAGCAACAGAGTGGACTCCCCTGAGGGAGTGGATAACATGAGGAAAGATCTACAAAAGCTGGAAGAATGGTCTAATGCTTGGCAGTTAAGATTTAATGCAAAGAAGTGAAGTGTCATGCACTTGGGAAGCAGAAATCCAGGGGTAATGTACACGATAGGGGGCGAGAGGTTGGTGTGCACGGACCAGGAGAAGGACCTTGGTGTGATTATTTCTGCGGATCTTAAGGTGGCAAAACAGTGTGACAAGGCAGTGGCAAAAGCCAGGAGGATGTTGGGTTGCATACAAAGAGGAATTACCAGCAGAAAGGAAGAGGTACTAATGCCACTGTATAAGTCACTGGTGAGGCCTCACTTGGAATACTGTTTTCAGTTTTGGAGACCATATAAAAGGACTGGAAACTGTTCAGAGGAAGGTGATCAAATTGATTTGGAGCCTGCGTCAGAAGCCTTATGAGAAGAAACTTGAAGACCTAAATATGTACACTCTGCAGGAGAGGAGGGACAGGGGAAATATGATTCAGACCTTTAAATACTTAAAGAGAAATAATGAACAAACAAACCTCTTCCAAAGACGGGGAAGCTGTAAAACTAGAGGGCATAACATGAAGCTGCAATGTTAGGAAATACTTTTTCACTGAAAGGGTGGTGGATGCTTGGAATGCCCTCCTGATGGACGTGGTGGGGGCAAATACAGTGACAGAATTCAAAATGGCATGGGACAGACACAGTGGATCCCTTTACAGCAACAGGATAAAATAAAAATAAACTGAACTATCTAATTTCTCAACATACAGGGGTGTCCTACACGGAGCAGTGGGTTCACCCCTAAAACAGACATGGGGAGGGGTGGCCTGCACGGAGTAGAAGGTGCACCTACTCTTGCCATCTTGCTGGGCAGACTAAGTGGACCATACTGGTCTTTATCTGCCGTCATTTACTATGTTACTATGTTGGTATTACCCACTCTTCCTGGGATAATTCTATCTACTTTATTGATTACTTTGGCATTATTATCAGATAAAGAATGGAGTTGTTCTTTAAGAAACGAAATATGTTATTTAAAGGTTTGACTGGTCGCATATTTCCAGACTTATCCAGGGAGACCCAGAAGAGGCAACGGACTTTCTCCTGTTAAATCCTGGGATTCAGCTATTGGGAGGGCTCTTTTTCTTGAAATTTCCTTGCAAATGTCTGATAAAGTATCAGTGACAGTCTTATATATTCTATGAGCCCTCCCAATTGCTAGATTTCATTAATACCTGTCATTCTGAGGGGGGGGGGCAATCCTCTGTCTGTTTCGGTTTGAGCTCTTAAAGTATCGACTGTTTAAACATACTCCTTTCCTTTCAGATTGTTGGCAGTATATTTGTTTCTTCTAAGTATTCTCCCTTTATTGTGGGCTAGAGTGGGTTGGGTATGGTCTGAATTTCATGCATTATTGGAAGGGACTTAGTTTCTTTGTTATATTTCGCTACCCATCTCAATTTCTGTTTCAAGATGTATTCTTGATATGTTTGTATAAATTTATAAATATTAAATTTAAAAAAACTAGGGTTGCAAGGACAGAACCCTATGGGACAGTCTAGGAGGAAAGAGGTGGAGAAGGAGGAGGAGGAGTCAGAGTAGACCGAGAAAGATTGCTTGGAGAGAAAGGAAGTGAACCAGTGAAGGACCGTGCCATGGAGACCAAAATGATGGAGGAGAGAGAGGAGGAGGGGGAGTGATCAACAAAGTCAAAATCGGAGGAGAGGTCAAGAGAAACTATGAGAGTGATATTGCCTTTATTCAGGGATTCATGGACTTTACTTAGGAGGGAAAGGATAATAGTTTCCCTGCTGTGACCCAAGCAGAAACCAGCTTGACGAGGATGAAGAGCATTAGTGGAATCCAGGTGATGAATGAGTTGTGAGAAGACAAGTTTTTCCAAGATCTTTGACAGGAAAAGGGTGAGGCTCTCCTCCCTTTGGGGCACCTTCGAGGGGTGCTCACACAGACCCCCATTGCTCTCGACAACATGCCTCGTAGGGCTCCGACACTGATGCACCAGAGACTTTTCCTGATGTTCGGCCTGGTCACCCCTTGACGTCAAAGAAGATGTAGTTGAATCCTTCCTCGTCTTTGGGCGGAGATCAATTGATGGTTGATGCTCCAGGACACTATGGGTGCTCTGCTCTGAATGAGCTCGAGAGCCACTTGGCATTGATGCACCACCAGCATCCGCTGCAGCCTTGGAAGCCATAGAGACCGAAGCCATCAATGCCAATGGATCAGACGTCTGAGTGCCAAAAAGTGATTTGTGCTGCTTCTCACAACCCTTGAGTCCTCTTTTTGTCATCTATGAACACAAATTACAAGAAGAGGGCTGATGATTGGGTCCCAGGCACTGTAGGCATCAATTGTGGGTATCTGTGACCGATATGGTCCTAAAGCACCTAGAACACTTCTTAAACCCACTGGCGGGTTTCTGGGACATGTCATCTGGAAAAGTCAAATGGCTCAATAATGAGGAGCGAGACCCACAAGAGCACCGGCACCAGGAAGGCCAAAATGCTGCGGCAGAGGAAAATTAAGGATCGAAGGAGAAAAAATGTAAAAAGGAGGAGAGAACCATGACAGTAGGCAAATGTGACAAAAACCTGTGGGAAAAAAAAACCTTGTGGGGAAAATAGAGAAGTTTACCAACACAGATATCTGGAATGTGTTTGTGGGGCTCCGTGGAAAACAAAAGACTGAGTCAAGATGGTGCCACGGCAGCAGGCAGGAAGGAGGGGTGCAGGTGCAGTGGAGCCTCCCAAAAGCTTCCAATAGAGGTTGGGGAGCGTTCCTGCATGGGGCTCCATCGGGGATGTCACTCATATGTGAGGACTCGTTCCTGCTTGTCTATGGAGAAAACCGAGTTACTTACCTGTAACGTGAGTTCTCCAGGAACAGCAGGATAAGTCAGCCACAAGTGGTGACGTCATCTGACGGCGCCTATAGACGGAAGTACTCTCATTAGCCCAGAAGGCTTTAGCTTTCTGGGCATGGCTAGTAGCCCCACCTCCAGATCCGCCCCTAGCTGGCCAGAGTTTCCCCAGCTGAGCCGGTGCAAGAGCTAGGAGGTGGATCATGGCTAAGGTTCCCCCCCCCACCGCCAGGGAGGAGGGAGGGAGGGAAAGTGTGGCTGACTTATCCTGCTGTCCCTGGAGAACTCACGTTACAGGTAACTCGGTTTTCTCCCAGGACAAGCAGGATGAGTCAGCCACAAGTGGTGCCTCCCCAGCTACACCTGCAGCGGCGGGGGAAGGGGCTGTCAACGAGGCAGAGCCAGGGTGTAAGGTGCAACAAGAAGGTTTAATGTGCAGTTTCACAGAGAACTGTGCAGACAAGTGCAAACAGAATAGTGCAAACGAGCAATTTAAACTGTGCAAACACATAAGAACATAACATACATAAGATATGCCATACTGGGTCAGACCAAGGTCCATCAAGCCCAGTATTCTGTTTCCAACAGTGGCCAATCTAGGTCATACTGAACACACACACTGAACAATTCTTATAAAATTGTGCAAACACACTGCAATTCTTCTAAAATTGTGCAAATACTCTGAGTAAATCTTAGAACAATAAGGCGCCAACAACCGCCAGGTTGGAGACAGTCAACTGTTGTGGGGCGAAGCAGCCCAATTCAGACAGAGTCCATTGCGCTTGTTGCTGCAGACAGCACGGCAAGGCCGAACGCGGAGTCACTCTGATTTGTCATGTCCAGACAGTAGTGTTTTTGGAAGGTTTGGATCGAGGCCCATGTGGCCGCTCTGCAGATGTCAGGAACCGGAATGGAGCACAGGTTGGCGATGGTGGCGGCCAATGCTCGCAAGTGGTGAGCCCTGATTCCTGCGGTAGGAGGTGCTCCTGCTCGTGACAAGCATAGGGAGATGCAAGAGGAGATCCAGATGGACAGGGTACGCTTGGACACTGGGCGTCCGGGTCTTTTCGGGTCATATGATACGAAGAGCTGAGAGCCTTTCCGTAAGGCTGAAGTCCGCTCCAGATAGCATCGTAGGGCTCTAACACAGTCTAGGGTATGCAGACGCTGCCGCTCCAGGTCGGAGTGTGGCCCCGGCAGGAAGCAAGGTAATTCGATGGTCTGATTGATGTGGAATGTAGTGGAATGTAGTGGCCACCTTGGGAACAAACTTGGGGTGTGTTCGCAGGCAGGCCCGGTCTTGGTGAAGTATGGTATAAGGCGGGTGGGCTACCAAGGCGTGTAGCTCGCTGATCCGTCTGGCTGAAGTTATGGCGATGAGGAATAGCATTTTCCAAGAGACGAACTTCAGCTCAGCGAGTTGCAGCGGTTCAAAGGGCTCACGGTGAGCTGGTTGAGGACGATGTTAAGGTCCCATGGGGGCACAGGTTCGCGGACCGGGGGATGTAGGTTGGCCAGACCCTTCATGAAGCGAACTACCAGAGGTAGTGTTGCTACCGACGCGTCACCTACTCGGTGGTGGAAAGCCGCTATGGCCGCTAGGTGGACCTTAATGGACTGGGTCTTCAGGCCCAGTGTTGAAAGAGAGGTGAGGTATTGGAGGAGCAGGGGTACCGGGCATGAGAAGGGGTCCAGACTTCGTGATGCGCACCAGATGCTGAAGCGGCGCCATTTGAACTGTAGGATTTCCTGGTGGAAGGGCGTCGTGCCGCCAGAACGACTTGCTGGACCTCTGCTGGGAGATTGAAGGAAGCGAGGGTTAGCCTTTCTGTTTCCACGCCGTTAGCGATAGCATCCACAGGTTGGGGTGCAGGATCGTTCCGTTGTCCTGTGAAAGTAAGTCTGGCCTCAATGGAAGATGGATGGGGGGTTCCAGTGCCAGGCGGTGCAGGTAGGGAATCCAGACTTGCCTGGGCCAGTAGGGAACTACCAGGATGTCCAACACCTTGTCCTTGATCAGCTGTTGAATTGTCCGAGCAACGAGTGGGGTGGGGGGAAAGGCGTAGACAAGAGGCCACTGGCTCCAGGTCACATCGAAGGCGTCCGCCGCTATTCTGTGTGGCGCAGGCCGTTTGGAGCAGAATAGGCGGCACTTGGAGTTCTCCTGTGACGCAAAGAGGTCGATCAGCGGGTGGCCCCATCTCGCAAAGAGGGACGATGACACTTCTTCGTGGAGTGTCCATTCGTGGGGGTTCAGTTGTCTGCTGAGCCGGTCAGCAATGACATTCTCCTCCCCCGGCAGGTAGCAGGCTTGGAGGCTGCACCTGTAAGAGAGGGCCAGGCGCCATGTGCGTAGAGCCTCTCTGCATAGGGGACACGACCCAGTGCCCCCTTGTTTGTTTATGCAGAACATAGTTACTTGATTGTCTGTCTGAATCTTGACGGTTCTTCCCTTTATAAGCTCCCGAAAAGCCTGAAGTGCGTGGCGGACAGCTATGAGCTCGAGGATGTTGCTGTGTAGGGCTCTCTCTGAAGCCGACCACAAGCCCTGCGTGTGAGTGCCAGTGCAGTGGGCTCCCCAACCTAGAGCTGATGCATCTGTGGTCACTGTGATCTGGTATGCCGGAAGTTGGAGGCGTCTGCCCTGAGACAAGTTTTTCGGATGAGTCCACCAGCGAATTGCCTTGGCCACCGTGGAATCGATGGGGACCATGGCGGACAGGGGCTGCGAGTGCTGGCACCAGTGAGAGCGGAGGTGCCATTGAAGGGCTCGCATGTGCAGTCTCGCAAGGGGAAGGACATGGGTGGTAGCTGCCATATGCCCCAGGAGGCGAAGGATGGTTCTTGCCTTCGAGTGCAAGGAGTTGATGACTTGAAGGGCAAGATTGATGATAGTGCGCTTTCTGCTCTGGGGAAGGAAGACCTTGGCTAGAGTAGTGTCTATGTAAGCCCCGATGAATTCCAGCCTCTGGACTGGGGTGAGGCGAGACTTCGTGTGGTTGACCAGAAAACCCAGGGAGGCGAGCAGTGTTGTGGCTTTCTTGACTGCCCTCAGAAGCTCTGAGGGGGAGGGAACAGAAAATAGCCAATCGTCCAGGTAGGGCAGGGGTCACCAACCTCCAGGGGGCCGCGGGCCGCACAGCCGACTACCGGCAGACTCGCGGGCCGCACCCCCCTCCCCTCCCCTCCCCTCCCCCCCCCGCGCGCATGCGCGCGAAAAAAAAACCTGCTCATACCTGTACTTTTATTTTTCCATGTCAGCTCCCTCCCTTCTTCTGCAGTCGCGGCTCCCTGCCTCTTAGGGAACCGCGGCTGTGCTTGTAAAATCATCGCGGAGCCCTTCCTGTCTTGACGGGCTCCGTGCAGCATTGTCCCGCCTCTAAAGGAAGTTGTTTACCACTTCCTTTGGAGGCGGGACAATGCTGCACGGAGCCCGTCAAGACAGGAAGAGCTCCGCGATGATTTTACAAGCACAGCTGCAGTTCCCTAAGAGGCAGGGAGCCGCGGCTGCAGAAGAAGGAGTTGGTGAGTTTGCCTTGGTGGGCCGCACCGGGGTAGAGTCTCGCGGGCCGCACGGAGGGACCTCGCGGGCCGCAGGTTGGTGACCCCTGAGGTAGGGGAACACAATTATCCCGGCTTTGCGTAGATGTGCGGTTGCTACTGCTACACACTTTGTGAAAACTCTTAGAGCAGGAGAGAGGCCGAAAGGAAGGACCCTGTATTGGTAATGGTTGCCCGCTACCCGAAAGCGCAGGAATTTCCTGTGGTGAGGATGAATGGGAACGTGAGTGTAGGCATCTTGGAGATCCAGGGAGGCCAGCCAGTGATTGAGCTGGATGAGGGACAGAATGGATGAAAGGGAATGCATCCTGAATTTCTCCTTGGTTATGCACTTGTTGAGCTCCCGGAGGTCGAGGATGGGTCAGACACCCCCCGACTTCTTGGGGACGAGGAAGTACCTGGAGTAGAACCCCGAATAGACTTCGCTGGGGGGGACTGGCTCGATGGCCTTGGCCTTCAGGAGGGATACTATCTCCAAAGTCATAGGAGCAAGGTGTTGCAGAGGGATGTTGCTCGGAGGTAGAGAGCATTGAAGTGGAATTGAGGAAAATTGTATGCTGTAGCCCTGCTTGATGATGGTGAGCACCCACTGGTCTGTTATCATCTCCCAGGAATGCCGGAAAGCTGACAAACATCCCCAGCCGGCGGGTGCAGGCCGGGCGGCGAGTCAAAAACTAGGGTTGGGCTTCGCGGAGGCGGACGTAGTTTTCTTTTGTGTGCGCTCCCGCTGTCGCGGCTTCTGCCTGTAAGGTTGTTGGTAAGGCTGCTGTTTGTACTTGGGTTGTTGCCATTTGCGATAATAATTGTAGTTTTTGTGAGCTGAGGAGTTTTGAGAGTTTCCTTTGCGGTAGGAGCGAGAGCGATCTGTACATTCCTCGAGGGTTTGAAGCATGGTGCAGCGTTCACGCATGTCATTCACTGTGTCCTTAACCTTGTCGCCGAATAGTGAGTCCCCGGTGCAGGGGGTATCAACGATCTTGTTGTGGGAATCAGTTCGCAAGCCTGAGGCCCTGAGCCAGGCAAGCCGGCGCGCGGAGATGGCAGTTCCGGCAATTCTGGCGGCTGATTCAAAGGCGTCGTGGGCCGCCCGACCGTGATGCTTAGTGCAATCCTCGAGGTCTGCCAGAGCAGTGTTCGGGGCTGGCGGAGCTTCCGTTAGTTGGGTGATGGCAGATTTAATGCTGGTCACCAGTAGGTCCTGGTAAATGGCATGCTGGAATTGGTGTGCCGCTATCCTTGCGTTTAGCATGGCACCTTGGTAGACGCGCTTCGCCACATCATCCAGTAGCTTGTTGTCTTTTCCTGGAGGTGCGTTGAGGGAGCTGCGAGAAGACTTGGAGCGCTTGAGGGCAGACTCAACCACGATGGATTGATGTGGTAGCAGTTCTTTGTCGAACCCGGGCAGGGGTTGGATCACGTACTTAAGATCCAGTCTGTGCGGGCAGGGATGGTTGGATGCGGGGGTCTGCCATATCTTGGAGAGATTGTCTCTGAGGAGTTGGTGAATTGGCAGAGAAGTGGTCGTCTTGGGGGTGTCGACGAACTTGAGTGCATTTTGAACTTCAACGCGCTGGTCCGGGGCATCCGTTGACGTGATAGAGAGAGAGGAGATGACTTTACGCACATACTTATAATAAGTTAGGTCCTCTGGAGGGTTGGATTGGTCCAGAGGGCTGTCAGAGGCAGGAATGGAGAGAGAGTCCCTGTGTGACGGAGCTTCTGGCTGCAAGATCTCCTCAGCGTCGTTCCCCACTGGTGGAGGAGGGGCATCAGCCCCCGCAAAAGGGGCGGCGGCTACCTGCACAACCTCCGGGTGGGCCAAGGTTTGTGGCAATCGCTTGGAGGCAAGGTCTGAAAGGGTGGAAGCCCATTGCTGCAACATGTCAGTGAGGAGATGCAGTGTCTCTGGGACCTGTTGCGAAGTCTCTGGAGCGTGATAAGATGCGGGCAGCGTGTGCTCAACATGCTCTTAGTGTGATGGAGAAGAAAGGGAGGAGAGGAGGGAGATCTCTCCGTCGTTGGAATAGAGGTTAGAGGCCAAGGAGCTGGAGATCTTGTGGGCAGAGTAGATGCTTGATGTGGAACTGCTGCGGCTGTCTGAGCCATCTTCGGAGCTGCAACGGCGTGAACGTTGGTGCCGTGCCTTGCGTCGATCGCCATTGTGTGAGCTGCTCCTGCTCCGCTTGCATTTACTGCTTCGTTGCAGAGCACTGCTTGTGCTGCGGTAGCGGCTCCTGCCGCGATGGTCTGATGAGCGGCGCCGGCTCTTGGAGGCTTTTCGCTTGCTCCGGGAGC
The DNA here is from genome assembly GCA_033557465.1 of Ichthyophis bannanicus. NCBI lineage: Eukaryota > Metazoa > Chordata > Amphibia > Gymnophiona > Ichthyophiidae > Ichthyophis > Ichthyophis bannanicus. The sequence goes on along the minus strand of CM066048.1, from coordinate 36,663,302 downwards.
CTCTGCGCCGGCAGGATCTGAGTCTTCTTTGCTTGCTGTGCCGTTTATGAGAAGCCCTGTGCCTGGGGGAGCTGTCGGCGCTGTGCCGAGCGCAGGAGGAGGTCCCAGCCGGCAGTCCAGAACCCGGAAGTAGGGCAGCCGGAAGCAAGGAGGAGAGCCTGGCAGCAATGGCCGCGTCCACAGGAACGCACGTGGCAGAGGGAGACTCTCCTTCGCGGCGGGAGACGGAGGCCGACATCGGCACGTCTCCGGCCGGCACAGCAACAGCAGAAGGATCCATAGAAGAGCTGGGGACCGCGGCAGCGACAATGGCAGCGGCAGCAGCAGGAACAGACTCAGACTCAGCGGATGGAGAGAACAACTCCCAAAGGGCGTGCTCGCGGGCCCGGGGCGACATACGGCCGCAGGCAGAACAATCTTCAACGGGGTGCTCCTTACCCAGGCACCGGAGGCAGAGCTGATGAGAGTCAGAGTTGGCCATCTTCCTGGAGCATCCCGTGCACTTCTTAAAGCCTGGTTTCTTCATTGATGAACAACAGTATGGATTCCGCCCAAGACATGGCGTTGAATCACTCCTAACAGTTCTATTTGACAAGCTTGTCAGAGGAATAGACAACTCAAAACATGCTTTCCTACTTATATTCATTGATGTCTCCGCAGCCTTTGACAGTGTACACCATGCAACAATGATTAATAACCTTAGGCAAATAGGTATAAAATCGACAGTTCTAAAATGGTTCACCTCTTACCTAACAGACCGAACTCAAACGGTTCAAATCGGTAACCTCACTTCTGAAACATACAATCAAGAAATAGGCCTCCCACAAGGATCAGCATTATCAGCGCTACTATTTAATATCTACTTAAAACCTATTTGTAATATCTTTAAAAAATTTAATGTCCTCTATCACCTATACGCGGATGACATTATGATGTATGTCCCTTTCAAAATACCTAACGTTCCCATACAACTAATTAATGAATGCCTCAATGAAATAACCACCTGGCTAAGTGAAAAAAACCTCTACATTAACCATGCAAAAACAGAAGCTTTAATAGTAACAAAAAGCACAACTTTCACTCCCCCAGCACATATAACATTGCAGAATAACAACATCATACTGAAAGATGAAATACGTTATCTGGGAGTTATTCTGGACAGACACCTTAACATGGATACTCACGTAAGAAATATAACAAAAAAGTCCACTTTAAACTGAAAATATTAAAGCAACTCCGCCCCCTAATGCTCTTACAGGATTTTCAACGAGTAATACAAGCTATCATAACCCCCCATTTCGACTTCGCAAATCAAATCCTACTTGGTGTAACTAAGCAAACCGTAAAAAAACTACAACTAGCACAAAACGCGGCAGCAAGGACCATTACGAAGGCCCCACCTTTCCAACACATTACCCCGATTTTAGAATATTTACACTGGCTCCCAATTCAAAGCAGAATAGAATACAAAACTCTCTTAACCACCTACAAAGGCATAAATAAAACCGCACCATGGTCAAGAAACACCTCATCAAGACAGAACCCTCCCATAATCCCCAAAGGAGAGACCAGCTAAATAAACTAACAATACCAAAAGAATTCATTAAGGCTAAAAAATCCACTAACAAAAAGGCATTCTCCCACGCAGCCCCCACATTGTGGAACGCAATTCCAATAGAACTACGACAATTACCTGAAATCATGGAATTTAGAAAAAGACTCAAAACTCATCTATTCACACTGCACTATGGTTCCGAAGCAAACTCACCCAGCACCGCCCAGCTTGATAAAGGATAACTCTACCATAGCTGATACATATTAAGATAAGGGAAAAGGTACTGTGGCAATAAAATAAGATATTGAAAACTGAACAACAAATAACCCTGTATATAGTTTAATCCTGTACAAATGTAAATAGTTCTCTAACTGTTAATTGTTAATTGTTAACTGTTAATTTGTAAATGTAGCCTTCAAGTTACTACTGTTATATGTAAAACAGCCTGCTCTGTTAATTGTTGTTATATGTAAACCGCATCTGATCAATGGAAGAAGCGGTATAGAAAAACCTGTTAATTAAAAATTAAATTAAATTTACAAGGATTTTTGAGGTGAGGTGATGAGAGTAAAACAAAAAACGTCTTGCTGGCAAGGCAGAAGACAAAAATCTGACCAGCTAGGGGCGGATCTGGAGGTGGGGCTACTAGCCAGGCTAATGAGAGTACTTCCATCTATAGGCGCCGTCGGATGACGTCACCACTTGTAGCTGACTCATCCTGCTTGTCCTGGGAGAACAGTCATTATGCTCCTTAATCTAGCCGTCTTCTCCTGTTGCTCCTGCTGCTGACCGGCCTACTCCCCCTCCCTCCCCTCATGCTCCACAATTTCACTTCCTTTTGGTGTGCAAATTAAGCCCTGGCATTCTGTATCTGTGCATATAAAAGCATGGGGGCAGATATTCATCATGCCGGCTAACGCATAGAGGTCATGCACATAATTATACCTATAACTAAACATATATTCACCCACCTTATGAATTTAAAATGAGTGGCTGAATATTCAAGAATAACTTTAAATGGGTAAGTTAACTGTTTAAAATTAGACCAGCTATTTCAGCAGGCCCGATACATGGATAAATTATTCCATTCAGTGGTTGAATTCCCAAAACCAGACCAAAATGCAATCTGATTCTATATGGCCAGAATTTGATCATATATCCGCATGGGATATTCTTCTGATCAAGCCCTTATGTGGTGAGCACCACTGCAGACCATATAAGGGCTTTTGAATATTGATCTAATGATACCAAATTGAATATTTTCACAGGATTGTTTTGGGAGCACTGGTGGTGGGATCACAATGATTTTTTTTTTTTTAGTTTAATTTTAAAATTTGGGAAGGGGAGATGGGTTTGAAAGCTAATTGAAGGGGGTGCAAGGCTTAATGTTCACCCAGGGCTCCTGGTCTCTTTGCATTAACCCTGCCCATGACACAATACTTCTAACGCCAGCTTCGCAGGAGCCCGCAGAGACCCAAAAGAAGAAAGCGGCTCATACTATACTTGCACTGCTGCACCGGCAGAAGGAAGAAGACATCAGCCCTCAAGGGGCCAGAAGGAAGGCTGAGTAGGCAGCTGTCCTTCCATCAGCTGGCAATGAGGAGGAAAGCTGCTGCGGTGGGCCTGTAGTTCAGATTAACAGGGGCTGAAGAAGGGGGGAGGGGGGTGTTCAATAGGGAAAGAATAATGGGGGCCTACGTAAGTTTGCGCAAGGCCCCTTAAGTGGTTAAAGCAGCCCGGATATCAGCGAGCTGCTCCATTTTCCTCACCTCATTACTATTCCCCTCGGGGTGGCTTCAATAATGCTTCTGAGGGCATCTCATCGTTATTCTAACCTATGCAGCGTACAACAGCCTCTGGGACACTTTTCCCTTTTGGGAGAAGGGAGTATGTGAGGAAATTATAGCCCATGTCAGCATTTCTCCAGAAGTGTGCTCTCAGCTCACCTTCAGACTTTACAAATGCTGCTTCTCTTCCCTCACTGGGATTTAGCTCGTGCCTTTTTTCAGTAGTAGCTTAAAGCAAGACTCATTGGGGGACAACAGGTATTTTCTTCTTCCTTGGAGGGTTTACAATCTAAGAAGCTGATGCAAAAAGCTGGCATTAGAGCCATGCACACGGTTTTATAGTGCGAGATTACCGCACAAGAGGTGCATCAGTTTGCCATAAGCAAAATATATGCAAATGAGATATGCACAAAACCTCTGCGCTAAAAGTGCGATAGGCACCAGACACAAGCGCAGAAAGCTTATGCCTTAGTGGCGACATATCTGTGAAGCAAGCACAAGAGGAGCAGGAACCTCTTGCAAAACAAACAGCAATACACAGGAAGCAAGAGTGGAGGATGAACACAGATGCTTTATTGAATCCCCAACACGTTTCGGCAGATGCCTTCTTCGGGGGGAGGATACTTTTAATATATATAAAAAACACAACACATTAAAACCATAATGAATCAAAAATCAAATTAAAACAGGCATATGGTTAAAATTAAAATATATAACCATGAGTACAACAATAAAAACACCATAAGTGTTCAAAAAGACCAATAAATAAATAATTAAACACTAAAATGAAGTGAGACCACAGTTATGAATAAATATATAAAAGTATATAAAATTATATAAAATAGACGCAGGGCACAACGAAGTCTCAGTCAATATGAAAACCAATGCACAAACATACATACACCATGTTACTCACATTCAAGCACTGTGGGTACAAGGACCCAGGTAGTAGATCCTCTTATATTGCAGCTATCACCATGAACTGGAAATAATAGGCTCTTGCAAAATAAAACTGTTGTGTATCTAATAAAACTGCAACATAACAATTAAAAGTGACAACATGGTCTATAGAAAAACTAACATATTTACTAAAATAAAATACAATGAATCCAAAACTCTGTTAAAACAAAACTACAGAGGTAAGTACTCTCTGAAACGCCGAGAAAACTCTTATTGTATAGTCAATAACAAAAGGGAATTGTATAAGCACAATGTTATGCTATTGTAGATATGATCAATTTCATGGCTAATGTAAACCATTGTGTAACTACGAGAGAGCACCATGTTAAAAAATGAATTAGATCAAAGACCTCATCTAAACAACAGGGGAGAATGGTAAATACTTAAACTGTGAATATATCTGAAGGGAATCGACTGATGCTTTATTGAATCCCCAACGCGTTTCGGCAGATGCCTTCTTCAGGGGGAGGATACTTTAATATATATAAAAAACACAACACATTAAAACCATTATGGTTCATTATGGTTTTAATGTGTTGTGTTTTTTATATATATTAAAGTATCCTCCCCCCGAAGAAGGCATCTGCCGAAACACGTTGGGGATTCAATAAAGCATCTGTGTTCATCCTCCACTCTTGCTTCCTGTGTATCGCTGTTTGTTTTGCAAGAGGTTCCTGCTCCTCTTGTGCCTGCCTTTGGGTTCGAGCCATGTTTTCCCCCTGGAGGGATGTCCTAAGTTATAAAGAAGAAGAATTACAGTCACTACTCCCAGAGGACCCCTTCTTCACAGAAGATGAGACTACTCCAGATCTAGAAGAAGAATGGGGGAACCTTGTCAGGATGACACAACGCTACATAAGAGAGGACCTCCATGCTGCATCTATGTTGGAATACTGTCGTAAAAAAATTATTCCACGTGGACTCAGGATGCAAAAAGCACCGGGCATGTTTAAGGACGATAGAACTTTTATGTCCGATTGGATTAAGATTCTGAACAAATGTTCTCTAGATTTAATGATTTTAATCATAAATACGTCGAGACGCAGGGCTGAAGTTCTCAAACCATTAATGGATTCATCAATGGATAAACTTAAGAAACTAGATAATTATCAATATGAAGCTGAGAAAAGGAAATTTGACAAAAACACTATAGAGTATAGAAAGGATATTAAAGATATAAAAATAAAAAAGTTCAAGAGAGATGAAGAGGATTATAAAATGAACACAGTTTATTACTGGACCCACGATGGGTCAGTTTTTAAAGGTAGGCAGAGAAACACCTCCTACAAAAAGTCTTTACAATCACCTAGACAGAAAGTAAGGAATAGTCCTAGGAATAGATACAGATTCAAAGGCAGGTCTCCCTCTGTGTCTCCTAATCCAGTAAGAAGTCACAAAAGAAGTAGGCGTGCATCAGGTGGACCTTCCGAAGATCCTGTAGATCCCTCGGGCTCTCTCTTCTCTGCGGCTCCACCCCCTCCCTGACGTCAGACACATAGTCCCCTTCAGAATTTTCAGATGGACTCCCTTTGGAGAGGAGGTGGACGCGACTTTTATCATTATCCTCACAACTCACCACCCAACGCCAGGGACCACCATCCGTACTCCTCACGGGGCAGGGGCAGAGGGCCAGGCCTCATGTCCAAGAGAAGGTTGGATTGGGACTTATGAGCGGTATCATAAATCTTTCTAGTTATCAACTCAGTGATACAGAAATACAAGTTTTAGAAAAAGGATTATCCTTTGTGCCCACAAAAGCACACGATAAATTCACAACTCACATTGAACTGTTTAAGTTCTTTCGTAAATTGAAGATTATTAATTACTTTGGCAGTATTGATGACACTAACATTGACCCTTCGGTTATTAAACAATCATCAACTTGGATGCCACCGTCTAACACCGATCCACTAATTACAGCGTATGAGAAAGTGGTTTTATCTAGAATAAATCAATTATATTGCAATAAAACTAAAGCTAAAGTTTTTTTTATAATTTTTCTAAGACACAGAAGTTAGCATTACATAGTCTTCGCAATAATAACTCAATTATAACTCCATGTAATAAGTCTGTAAATAGTTACCCCTGTTAGCCAAGTTTCTGTCCCCTGTTATATGTAAACTCATACATGTTAACTGTAATGAGCATTTGTTCCATGTGAACCGCGCTGATGCTGAATAGTGCGGTATATAAGAGACTGTAAAAAATAATTATCAAACCTGTAGATAAAGGTGGAGCATTAGTAATACAAGATCGCACTGCTTATATCGCTGAGGTTACGCATCAACTTAATAGTTTTTTATGAAAAGATTTATGATGACCCGACAATACAATTGAAGCAAAAAATAGACACTCTTCTATACATAGGCAGTCAAGCCGGGTATTTGACATCCAAAGAGACATCTCTTCTCACGGTATCACATCCAGTTACCCCTACTATTTACACGATTCCTAAAATCCATAAAACTCTTGAGAATCCCCCAGGCCGTCCAATAGTTTCTGCCATCGGATCTCTCCTTGAACCCATATCTAAATTCCTTGACATTTTTTAAGACCTTTTGTCTCTAAAGCAGACTCTTATGTGCAAGATTCAACTCACATTATCAATATACTACAGAGTTTTTCAGGGTATCATGACAAATTAATATTAGTTACTTTGGACATCAATTCACTTTACACTAATATACCTCAAAAAGCAGCCATAGAAATTTTAGCCAACACTTTGATTCAAAGGCCAAAGCCTGTTCGCATTCCCACTTTTTATCTCACACAGCTAGCTTCCTTAGCCATGATGGAAAATTATTATATGTTCAAAGGAATATTTTACAAACAAGTTAAAGGGGTGGCCATGGGCTCGTCGATGGCCCCAGATGTTGCAAATTTATATGTGGCGAATTTTGAGAAGCTACATTTAAGTTTCCATCCTTTTAAATCCCATATACGTCTATGGAAGAGATACATTGATGATGTCTTATTGATATGGGATGGCACTGAATCAGTATTACAGCAATTTTTCCATTGGCTTAACAATTTGGATCCCAATCTACAGTTTGAAGGCACGTTCAATTCTGAACGTATAGCGTACCTTGATATAATGATTAGAAAGGGAGAAGATGGTTTTATTACAGATTTATACCGAAAGCCTACTGATCGCAACACTTTTTTGCAATATGATAGTTTTCACAATACTACTTTGAAAAACAACTTGCCCATAAATCAGTTTTTGAGAATCAAAAGACTTTGCACCACTGATACAGATTTTGAGAAACATGCAGCCGATATGCACCATAGATTTCAACAGCGCGGGTACCCCAAACACTGTATTAAGAAGGCCTTCCTTGATCATATCTACAATAGCATAACATTGTGCTTATACAATTCCCTTTTGTTATTGACTATACAATAAGAGTTTTCTCGGCGTTTCAGAGAGTACTTACCTCTGTAGTTTTAAGTTTTAACAGAGTTTTGGCTTCATTGTATTTTATTTTAGTAAATATGTTAGTTTTTCTATAGACCATGTTGTCACTTTTAATTGTTGTGTATCTAATAAAACTGCAACATAACAGTTTTATTTTGCAAGAGCCTATTATTCCCAGTTCATGGTGATAGCTTCAATATAAGAGGATCTACTACCTGGGTCCTTGTACCCGCAGTGCTTGAATGTGAGTAACATGGTGTATGTATGTTTGTGCATTGGTTTTCATATTGACTGAGACTTCATTGTGCCCTGCGTCTATTTTATATAATTTTATATACTTTTATATATTTATTCATAACTGTGGTCTCACTTCATTTTAGTGTTTACTTATTTATTTATTGGTCATTTTGAACACTTATGGTGTTTTTATTGTTGTACTCATGGTTATATATTTTAATTTTAACCATATGCCCGTTTTAATTTGCTTTTTGATTCATTATGGTTTTAATGTGTTGTGTTTTTTATATATATTAAAGTATCCTCCCCCCGAAGAAGACATCTGCCGAAACGCGTTGGGGATTCAATAAAGCATCTGTGTTCATCCTCCACTCTTGCTTCCTGTGTATCGACATATCTGTAGAGCACATGGGAATAACATGATACCAATGTAGGAGTAGTTTAGCGTATGTTGGCGCAAATTTAAACTAATTTTCAGGCCTATGTTGTTGTGCTGTCCATTTGCTCTGTCATTTTTCCCATTTCCTCTAACGTGTTCCGCTTCAGCCCATGCAAGCAGCAAAGCCAGAAGTGGGTAAGACACACCTGAAAACATTTCTGTTCTCCTACATGATGATCTTTCTCCTATATGCACCAAAGTTTTTTTTTTCTTACACCTGTGACGTTTTCTTCTACATGCACCAAAGTTTTACTTCACCTCCCACCAGGCGTTCAAACAATGGTGCTATTGAACTCTGCACTTGGCCTTCCGGTCCTCTACGCATTACTTTACATCTGGATGGAATAGCTAATGACCTAATTACCATGTCATTTGAATATGCACGATCATTAGAATGCAATTTTAATAGGTCTCACGCTACTATCTGCACAGCCATTTGTGTGACAGTAAAGCTTGTGCCAATCCTTTTTCTGCATTGTGGCGCAATAGTTTTTGCATGCTTACTATGTGCAAACGTTTCTGCTTTGGCCCCTAAAATTATACCTGAGGCAATAAAAGGTCACAAGGAGCAGCAGTGGATTTGAACTCTAGCTGCCCTAGTTCTTAGTCTGCTGCTTTAACCATTAGGCGGCTACTCTACTCTATCCTTACAATTTGGCTAAAACAGATAGCCTAGACTAGGGGTTCTCAACCCAGTCCTCTTCTCCACGCCTTGTTGCTCAAACCTGGAACTGAGGCGTCCTTTCCGTACTCCCACCCCCCACTTGGAATAGTGCCCCAGATTTGCCTGCAGAAAGTCTGGTAACCTTGGGCTTCTTGCTACCTCTCCTTTCTTATTTATGCCTACAGTCCTACTTGGCAACTCCGCTCATCAAGCAAATTGCCTTTATCTGTGTCCTCCTGTTTACTGCCAACTCCAGACTGTTCTTTCCACTTTGCTGCATCACATCCTTGGAATAGACTATCTGAGTCGGTACATAAGGCTCCATCTCTGGTCCTGTTCAATCCAGGATAAACTCATCTTGTGCAGGCTGCTTTAGGATCTTGATCCCCTTATTCTCCTGTCTACGCCTATGTATATGTTAATCATGTCCCTTGTTTGTTCTGTTTTAGCAGATTATACGCTATGTGTAGTGCTCGGCGTAGGCCTAGTAGCACTATATAAATGATAAGTGGTAGTAGGTTAAAGCCTGGGAATAATGACAGAGGAGCCTTACCTGTGGGGAGCATAAGGGATAAAGCCTGGGATAAGCAAAGCAGGGAGTGAGGGGAAACTATCTTAATGTGTATTAGTTATGGCTCTGGGTGGCTTTGCCGTCTGCATCCCTCCTTTCCTCATTTGCGGTGGGGTCTGAATGGTGCCAAGGGTCTCTGCAGTTTGTCTGTACTTACCCCCTTGACTTGCTCTATCATGTGCCACCTCTAGATGCTCTGGTGTACTGGGACAGCTAGAATTCAGGATTCTGTTTCTGAGCACAATCTCTCGGATCTATAAAGCTGCTTATTGCCAGGCTGAAGAGGGGAAGTGTCATAATTAATGCCTAATTGGTAACCTCATCATTTACCATTGTAAAGCACCTCTCATTAGCAGGCATAGGGCTTGGATGCACAGACAGGATATTAATCTCCTCTGAGCCAGGCTGAGTGTGGATGGAGGATGATAAACACATTAGGGAGGGCTTCATGGTTTCTCAGGCACCGCAGTAAACCCTGATAAATCTCAAACCGTGTTTCACTCAGATCTGCTGTTCATCAAAAAAGGTTTAACTCTCGCATGTTTTGGAGATCTTCACCTGACTGACAGCTATGGCAATGTTTACTGCACCTTGAAGCTTATTATAACCTATGATTGATCAAGGTGAGGTTAAGTGACTTGGCTTAAGCTGCCTGAGTAGTGGCAAGTTAAAAGGCAGATGAACCAGGGTCTGAGTTGTGACATCCCACTGATGCTCCTTGTGGCTTTGGGAAAGCCACTTAACCCTCCATTGCCTCAGGTACAACCTTAGATTGTGAGCCCTCTGAGGACAAGAAAATACCTACAGTACCTGAATGTCAATACTGGAAGGGCACAAGCTAAATGCTAGTAAATCAAATCCAATGGGGCTCAAAACAGTCCTCTCCCCAAACCCCTCCCCCCAGCTGTCATACTGTATGCATTGGAGGCAGCACATGCAACTATAACGCAAGCATGGCTAGCCCAAGGGCATTAGACAACCCTTAGCGAACATTCGGCGTTGTGCCTCCTCTAGTCATTTTCAGACTTAGTCTTCCTCGCTGAGATTTTGCTAATTTAACTCAACAGTCGTGCTCACCCCAACACTATCCCTTCCAGAATGAATCAGTAAAACTCCATAACTGGAAATCACACCTGTACATATTAAACTTTATTTCATATACATATACACAACAAAGACAATTTCCGAATGTTGTTTAGTTGCGCAAAGGCTTCTTGATACTTGCCCACCCTCATTGTGGGTAAATGTAGGCACTGATGACTCTTTGAGCTTTGTGGGGCTGACAGGATCAATTGTTTTGCTTTGACTGCTGTTACTTTTTTCATCCCACCAAAATGATGCCACTCTAAGTAACTGCCTAATCTACCTAATGGTTGAGCCGGCCCTGACTGCAGGCTTATTCCCTCTCTTCAAAACCCTATGCATTTGGTGGATGGGATTGCCCCACTGACTAACTACCACACTAATCTGCAAAAAGGACACTGAAAAGGTGCCAAGATTTACTAAAGAGGTGCACAGTGCTGCAATTCCACTGGTCTTTTGCAATTTTCATTCATCCTGCAGAGTAAGTATGCAGCCATGCAGGGCCCACTTTCATAGTGCAAGAGCACAGGATTATTATACCAGGGGCTTAAACTTTACATGAAAAACCCTGGCAAGGACTGGAGGGTGACATGGAGGTACAAAGCAGAGTGAGTACTATTAGTGTTAATTCAAAGCACTGTATCTTTCCAGAGGGAGCTGCGCTATCAGATCCCCATCTCCTTCACCCCAGTGCAGCATAGGATAAGAGATAGTGGGAAAGCAAGACTGGAGGTCCAGTCCTCATCCAGCCAATGCCCTCGCACCTGCAGTTCAACCAATCTGCATTCATTTCAAGTTCAACAATTGCCATATATGCATATAATACACATTTCAACGTACACACACACACACACGTTTTTTTGACAGAACTAATGTAGTTTAGAAGATCATCTAAAATCCACTGCAGAAAGACCAGCTGCCCAGGCCCCCAAAATTCCAAACCCAATACAAATCAAGCTGTCATAGAGAAAAGAAAAATTATGTGAAACAGAGCTGTAGAAAACTAGTTTGTGGCCTAACGAAGGATCCTGACTGACAATGTCCTCAATAAGTGAGAAAGTCAATTTAAAGTGCTCGCCTCACCTCCAGGAATCCAGTGATGTAATTACAAGAACATTATGTTATGCCTTTCCTGCCCAACTCACATGTTCAGTTCTAGTTCTGAACTCCTGCAGAGAGAAAATGGAATGCAAAGACAGGACGTGTTCTTCCCCTATTACTTGATTTCACAACTAACCAGATACCAGAAAGGAGCTATGATCAATGTTTCTACCAAGCTGCATGGGAGTCTTCTGGCCATGCTGCTGCAAGCAGCAAGAAAGGTGTTGCAATATCACATTTTTATTCAAGAGGAGCAGGGCATTACCTGCTCTTTGTGATGAAAAGCATGATAGCACAGTACCTCCTTCTACCTGCAGCACTGGGCTGGAGGATTGCTGCACAGCTTGGTGGGAACACTGGCTATGATCTGCTAACATATACAGAGAATGGCAGCCTGGGCACTGTCTCCTCTTCTCCCTCATCACATCTTTTAAGATGGGGAAAACTGAACAGTGGACTGGGCAGGGATGGACTGGAAGGACATCGCATAAGCAAGTGTTAAAAATTCTATGATGCAACCCAAGTTGGGGTGAGGGGAGAGATGCTGTGACATTGCTTCCCCCTTAAGCTTCTTACTTTTGACCAACAATATGTATTTATTTATTTATTAGTATTCAGCTCACACCTTTCCAGTAGACATTCAAGACGAGTTACGTTCAGGTACAGTAGTTATTCCCCTGTCCCCAGAGGCCTTACAATCTAAGTTTGTACCTGAGGCAATGGAGGGTTAAGTGGCTTGCCCAAGGCCACAAGGAGTGACAGTCACCAAAATTAGATCCCTGATGAAATTCCTAGCACTGGGTGCCACAAACACTCGAGCAAAATACTCCAGCAGCAAAATCACAATGAAATTGTAAGTAAATTTGTAATCACCCCTTTCCTGCATCTCCTTTTTCTCTTGCAGAATATTTCTTCCAAGATCAGACACTCATGAAACACAGAATGGAAAACATTGAAGGCGGCGGCAGAGGACTAGCTGCGTGATTCATGCTTCTCCTCCACTGTCTCTCACTCTCTGCAGCGCAGAGGAGGACCAGGAAAGGATTTTGGCTATAGGTTTTAATGCTGGGCCACATTCAAGACTAATCGAAAGCATGACACCCTAGAAACCATGCACAGAATTCATGGATCTAGCCAAGCACTGTAGAGGAGGCAGCAGGAGAATGGAGACGATACTTGACCAACAACAGTGCTGTTACAGGAAGAAGCGTCCAGGGGAGGTCAGTATGGGAAGGACACGAGTTAGCATTGCTTATGAACAGGATACAGCACAGTCTCAGGCAGGAGCAGAAGAACATGGTTGTTGAAAGTCTGGAGCAATGTAGGACTTTGACAGAAGAGGTCTTCATTTTGGGATTTTCTTTTAGAGAGAATATTTGAATCAGATGTCTTGCCTTCTTCTGGAATCTGGATCCTGCCTAAGCCTCAGTGTTTGACATAAATACACTCTTTTTTTTTTTTTGCAATCAGTTGGAGTTTCTCCAAGAACATGTGCTGGCCAGAAAGCAAGGGCTCTTGGGAGCTCTAGATGTCTTGCTGGGAAAGATGAATTCCACCTTTCTTCTAAAGACAGAGAATCCAACTCACTTGCCAGTGGTCAACTATAGCTGGAGACCAGTTCTGGAGGCAGTCGAGTCCACAAGACCCAACGTGACCCTCCCCAGTGAGGAGGTATTTGTACTTCCCACTTTCTCCACAGCTTCCAAGGTCAGGGTGGCCATCACCTTTGTTATTTTCATTTCATCAGCTTGCTTCAACATCATTGCTCTCTGGACCATCACCCAGAAGTACAGGAAGAGGTCGCACATCCGGATCCTGATCAGCAATCTGGCTGTGGCAGACCTCCTGGTCACCTTCATTGTGATGCCCCTGGATGCCATCTGGAACATCACAGTGCAGTGGTATGCTGGAGACATGCTCTGCCGGGTCCTCATGTTCCTCAAGCTGGTGGCTATGTATGCATCAGCATTTGTCACAGTGGTGATCAGCCTGGACCGCCAGTCAGCCATCTTGAACCCACTCGGCATAGGGGATGCCAAAAAGAAGAATAAGTTCATGTTGTGCGTGGCCTGGGTGTTGAGTGTCCTACTCGCTGTTCCACAGGTAAGTTCCTTCTCTCACTGTCCTTTACTTATCATCAAGCTGGACATAACTGATTATTTATGGAAAGTACACTGTCAGAGCCCTGTGTTGGTCTTTCATTATCTAAGCTCACTGGCGTAGCAGAATATTTTGATGGAGAAAAGGTCTCATCTTTTAAGCCAAGGAAGAGGGAAATCTAACTCCTCTCCAACCACAGATGTATGTCACGCTTACATACTGTTACTATAGTGCATACCCAATGCTAGCACAACCATGTAATGTTCCAAATGACATCCTTATCGCTATCCCAGTGGCTTGGTATGAGCAGCCCTGCACAACATGCTAGTTCCATTCCCAGGGCTGGTTTTCACTCTTCGGGCTGGACAGGGCTGGTGATGTCACAGAGGTGGCATTCATAGTCCCATGGGTTGGGAGAGGAAGAGGTGGGAGTCTCGGCACTCACGCATTAGTAACACCTAATGCTCAGATACAAGGTCCACATGAACTACACTCTGGAGAGAAATGGAGCCCAACACTGTGGCTGCTGGATTAGAAGGGAGAAAACCACAACAGCTGAGACTGAAGATTCAGGGCATCACAGCTCACTACAAGCTGGTTCCAACTGAAAATCAAATAATCACGTCCTGGCCCATAAAAACAAGTTTTCTAAACCCTGTTGAAATAGTGCTGTGAAGACCCCTCCTTCTTTACAGGGCACTAATATGACACACACACAGCATTCTCTTAGGCGCCTCTGTGGTTTCTTCCCTTGTCGATTACCCCAAAGGTGTCCTGTGGCCCCCAAGATCTGTAATTCAGAATAACCCTTCTCCAGGACTGCTGGCACATTTAGTTTATTTGACAAACCGCAAAGTGGTTTACATTAAAAATCAAACCAATATCCCTCATACTCGTAAACGATCATAGCTGAACCCTGAGGACTCTCGGCAGAGTATAAGTAATAGAAAAAGAGATGCTGCCTTTTATCAGTCAGAGAATAAACCTGTTTTGTTACGGATCTGTAGCACATTTCCATAATAAGTGTCTTTCCTGCAACGTGCATGAGCCCCTTCCACCCCCTAACTAAAGGGCATGTGTGTATTTCACTTGATGACACAGAAGAGAGAGATGCGTTTTAAATGTCCCCATTCTTTCTCTGGCCAGATATTCGTCTTTTCTGTTTTCAGCCCTTCCTCCTACCTCCTGAGTAACAGTCCTGACTCAGGCAGGCAGCATCTGGAACACCTCCAAAAAATCCATGGCTGGCGCTTAGTGATTACACAAATGAAGAGCTTCTCTAGTACTGCAGAGTCAGCCATAGTGGATGTGAACACTTGAACCACACACAGCTCTGCAATTCCCTGCAGTACTCCCTGCTCTGCACATGAGGTCCTAGCTCTGTCAGTGCATCCCAGGCACGCTCTGAAACATGCCTGCTGTTCCGGTACCTAAGCTCTCCCACAGCTCTGTCAGTGCATCCCAGGCACGCTCTGAAACATGCCTGCTGTTCCGGTACCTAAGCTCTCCCACAGCTCTATCAATGCATCCCAGGCACGCTCTGAAACATGCCTGCTGTTCCGGTACCTAAGCTCTCCCACAGCTCTGTCAGTGCATCCCAGGCACGCTCTGAAACATGCCTGCTGTTCCGGTACCTAAGCTCTCCCACAGCTCTGTCAGTGCATCCCAGGCACGCTCTGAAACATGCCTGCTGTTCCGGTACCTAAGCTCTCCCACAGCTCTGTCAGTGCATCCCAGGCACGCTCTGAAACATGCCTGCTGTTCCGGTACCTAAGCTCTCCCACAGCTCTGTCAGTGCATCCCAGGCACGCTCTGAAACATGCCTGCTGTTCCGGTACCTAAGCTCTCCCACAGCTCTGTCAGTGCATCCCAGGCACGCTCTGAAACATGCCTGCTGTTCCGGTACCTAAGCTCTCCCACAGCTCTGTCAGTGCATCCCAGGCACGCTCTGAAACATGCCTGCTGTTCCGGTACCTAAGCTCTCCCACAGCTCTATCAATGCATCCCAGGCACGCTCTGAAACATGCCTGCTGTCCTAGTACCTAAGCTCTCCCACAGCTCTATCAATGCATCCCAGGCACGCTCTGAAACATGCCTGCTGTCCCAGTACCTAAGCTCTCCCACAGCTCTATCAATGCATCCCAGGCACGCTCTGAAACATGCCTGCTGTCCCAGTACCTAAGCTCTCCCACAGCTCTATCAATGCATCCCAGGCACGCTCTGAAAAATGCCTGCTGTTCCAGTACCTAGAGCTGTGGGAGAGCTTATCAGTGAAGCACAGTCCTATCCCGTCGCCTGGATATTTTAATACTCAGATTTCCTACCCGCAGTTCTGACAGCCAGGGCCCTGCTGCAAGGGTATTGGGTGCCCTCAGGCGAAGGATGAGATGGCGCCCCCATACCCCTCCCCCTGTAGAATGTGTGTGTGGGGGGTGTGCCTTCTCAAAACTCAGTCAAGGACTGAACCAAACCAAAAAGCTAATTGTATAATATGGAGGAAATGAAAGATGTTTGCACACCAAGGAGCTAAAAGAATGAGCGAGACCCACATCACACTTTATAAAACTAAATTATAACTCATTTTTATTTTGTTATAAACTGTGTTATGGTTCTTGCTTTTTCTTTTTGAATATATATTTTGCATCCACAGAACCCCTTCTCTCAACAGTGGGTGCAGAGCAGAACTAGAACATTCACCCACAGAACTCAATATCTTTAAAAAAAATAATCTGATTATCTCACTAACAAATATTCTCCAGTACCAGGAATATTGGAAACTAATATAAAACCCTACAAAAGTCACCAGAGATCTACAAGGCCAAATCTACCATACCATTATCAGTATAGACTTCCAAAACTCATACAAAAAAAAAAGCAGCACTATAAATTCTGCAGCAGGCCCAAGAATATCTAACACCTATTTGAAAAGCTGAACAAGGGAAATTGCTACAGTACAGATCCCTGTGTACAGATTTCATGTTAACAGAACACACAGCCTTGGTCACACACTAGGAACACAGACTCCCACCAAGTACAGAATAAGTAATCACAACCTAAAGTAAACATAAAATATTTAGAGAAAAATTAAACCAAAACCCCAAGAAGTCAGACCTGCATGCAGCGCAACACCAGATAAGAGATGCAGTATCCCATACTATGTAAACTATAAAAATGGCACAAAGTCCAATCACTAAATTGAAAATAAAATTATTTTTTTCTACCTTTGTTGTCTGACCATTTTATTTTCTGGTCATGCTGGTCCTGATCTGAGGCTTCTGCTTTCCTGTCTTCTCTTAGCACTCTATTTGCCATTTCTTATCTTTTCTTTTTTCTTCTTCACTTCCTTCCATCAGACTATTTCCAATCCCAATGACCCCCCACACGTCAGCTCCCTTCCAGTCCCAGTGCCTCTTCCCTGCCAGCCTCCTCCCTATTAACCAGCCACCTACCAGTCCCATCCCCAAATGTCAGCTCCCTCCAGTACCACCCCCAGGTATCAGCTCCCTTCCATCCCCCTCTTATCCCCCGTCAGTTCCCTTCCAGCCATCTCCTTCCCCTCTCTCAATTCCCTTCCAACCATCACTTTCCTCCCCTGTCAGCTCCCTTCCAACCCTATTTTCCCCATGTTAGCTTTTTTCCAGACCACTCTTTGCCCCTCTTGGTTCCCTTCCAGTCCTCTCTTCCCCCTGTCAGCTTTCTTCCAGCCCCCATCAGCTCCCTCTCCTTCCCCTCCGTGTAGCTCGTTCCTCTTCTCTCATTCCCCCCCCACCATGTAGCTCATTCCTCCTCTCATCTCCCCCCCATGCAGCTTGTTCCTCTTCTCTTATTCCCCCGCCCTCATGTAGCTCGTTCTCTCATTCCCCCGCCCCGTGTAGCTCATTCCTCTTATCTCATCCCCCCGTAGCTCGTTCCCCTTCTCTCATTCCCCTGCCCCCATGTAGCTCGTTCCTTTTCTCTCATTCCCCCCCCCCCCACAATGTAGCTCATTCTTCCTCTGATCTCCCCCCATGCAGCTTGTTCCTCTTCTCTCATTCCCCCGCCCGTGTAGCTCGTTCTCTCATTCCCCCGCCCCTGTGTAGCTCGTTCTCTCATTCTCCCCCACTTGTAGCTCGTTCCTCATTCCCCCACCCCCGTGTAGCTCGTTCTCTCATTCCCCTGCCCCCATGTAGCTCGTTCTGCTCTGCTGGCCATTTCTCCATAGTTCTGCTCCTTCCCCTTCGGCTGCCTGCGATAGCTTTTGAAATGAGAGGAAACCAGTGCGGAGCCTTCCGGTGGTATGGAACCTCTGCTGTTGCCATGTCCCACTCTAGCATCACTTCCTTTTGGGGGCAGGACGCAGCAGCATCAGCAGAGGTTCCATACCGCCGGGAGGCTCCGCACTGGTTTCCTCTCATTTCAAAAGCTATCACGGCCACAGCAGTTTGTCCGCATTTTGTTTTTTTTAAACTGAAGGCGGAGTGAGGTGGCTCTTTTGGGGGCATTTCTGCCACCCCCAAACGTTTGCCACCTACCTCACTCCACCTAATTATAGAGCCACCTCTGGGTGCCCTAAGGAAACCTCCAGCTTTATGTGTGCCCCCAAGCAGAGCTGGCACCAAAGTTGGTTTAAGGTGCTGGTGCTAGTCTAGGCAAACTTTAAGCGCCCCTGACAGAATCTATTGTTTAGCTTTGAATGCCTTGTTGTTTGCCACCCCCAAGAAGCTGTCACCCTAGGCTACTGCCTAGTTTGCCTGATAGTTGGGCCAGCCCTGCTCCCAAGACTTTGATATTTAAATTTATGACTATCCCAACACCTTCCGTCCCACAACAACCCTGTAAAAATGCATAACTGGATATCACATTTTTAAATCTTAAACTTTGCTTTGTATGTATTTGTGCCTCACTAGTCCTGCTTATAAAAGAATGTGCTGATGGCTCTGTCCATTTGTCTATCAGGATCAATCATTTGCTGTTTAAAACAGAAGCTGGTGCCTTAGGCATCTGCTTAACTAGCTTAATGGTTGGGCCAGCCTCACTCACAGCACAGCACATCTCACCTCTGCATCAGACCAGGTTATTCGAGTACCAACAACTCGCTCTGCCTGTGAACAACAGAATCCCTGCATCATCCCTCTGCTATTCAGTTCAGACTGTGCCGCTCTCCCCATCCTAGTGCACTGATTTTTCTTACACTTCCATTCACACCCAACCCCTTACAGAGCAGCAGGCTGGTGTCAAGAGCATGGATCCTGATACACTATCCCCTTCTCTTCTCTTCTGCAGAGTTGCCAAGTTACTCACTTTCAGGAGTGAGATTTGTAGCCAGTTCTCATTTTAAATTTGCAGTGCAATATAGTATGGTTTTTGTAGTCACTGATTTTTACCCATTGAAATCAGTGCTGCAGGTCCCATCAGAATAAGATTGTGATTTTGTGCTAGTCCTGGGATTCAGGCAATCCTGGAACTGGGCAACTCCACCTTCTGGCAGCCCTACAAGGGCCACTGCTACAGATTCAGAATGTACATCATTAGCACTCATTTAGTTTGTTAGTGTGCCTTAAAAAATTTACTGTGCACTAAATCAACATTTTGCTTTATCCTACAAATTAATGCAAATTCAGTTTTCAATGTTTAAATTTTCAATCTTGGAGAATTCTGCTCCTCAACCCCAAATCAATAATCTACCCTTTCCCTCTTGCCAATAAAATAAAAATGGCCATCCACTTTCCTCTCCTGGTACCCAAACAAACAAAATGCTGGCTCTCCTGAGACAAAACCCATCTTCCTATGTATGAATTCTTTCCTTGGATGTCAGTGTTTTACCAGGAATTGTTATCAGATGTTATTTCTTTCCTGTTGAATCCGGTTGTTTTCTCTTCCTGTTTAATATCAACAATGTAGGTTATTTTTTAGTAAGCATGGTTGTAGTTTCTTAAGATTTAGAAATGTTGCTCATAAACATCCAGACAACATTTAGACATGGCTTACCCATAAGATGACAATGGGAATAATTTTATAACTGTGCAGACATATAGGGGGCAACTCTATAACAGATCATCTAAGCAGGAAGTCCACATAGGAGGCGATAAGTGCGCTCAAACTAACTGGCATTACATTTACTGCAAGGCAGAGTATTCTGTTATGCAGCAACTATATGGACACAGGCTGGGAACACCCTCAACAGTTACCACATACTTGGCTTTGAACGTACCGAAGGTTAGAGTTTGCATGTACTGTATGGCTAGTGCAAAACTCTAACACACTTAGCAAACAGGACCCCTCGATTTATCCAGATGAATAGGAACATAGTATATGATGGCAGATAAAGACCAGCATGGTCCATCTAATCTGCCTAGCAAGGTGGCAAGATTAGGTGCACCTAGAACACACATCAGTGGGCTTTTATAAAGCTGACTGTTTATCTCAAGGTGGCAAAACAGTGCGACAAGGCGGTGGCAAAAGCCAGGAGGATGTTGGGTTACATACAAAGAGGAATCACCAGCAGAAAGGAAGAGGTACTTATGCCACTGTATAAGTCTCTGGTGAGGCCTCACTTGGAATAGTGTGTTCAGTTTTGGTGACCGTATCTTGCAAAGAATGTAAAAAGAATGGAAGCTGTTCAGAGGAAGGTGACCAAAATGATTTGGAGCCTGTGTTAGAAGCCTTATGAGGAGAGACTTGAAGACCTAAATATGTACACTTTGGAGGAGAGGAGGGATAGGGGAGATATGATTCAGACCTTTAAATATTTAAAGAGAAATAATGAACAAACAAACCTCTTCCAGAGATGGGGAAGCTGTAAAACTAGAGGGCATAACATGAAGCTGCAAGGTGGTAAATTGAAAGGCAATGTCAGGAAATACTTTTTTTACTGAAAGGGTGGTGGATGCTTGGAATGCCCTCCCGATGGAGGTGGTGGGAACAAACACAGTGACAGAATTCAAAGTGGCCTGGGGCAGACACAGTGGATCACTTTACAGCAACAGAATAAAATCAAAATAAACTGAACCATCTAATTTCTCAACAAATAGGTGTCCTACATGGAGCGATGGGTTCACCCCTAAACAAAGAAATGGGGAGAGGTGCACCACTAAGCAAAGACATGGGAAGTGATGCACCTACTCTTGTCATATTGCTGGGCAGACTAGATGGACCATACTGGTCTTTTTATCTGACGTCATTTACTATGTTACTATGACTGCCTAATATGTGAGTAAGTGTATGCACAAAGGACATTTAATGTGTACTTTTATCTGCTTCATTTCTGGAACTGGGGTTGGGTCAGGTTTGGAACATTATATATTCTTGCATTTTCAAATGCATGTGTGCATTTTAACTATCAAAAAGGTCTCTTCATACAAGACTAGGGGGCATGTTTACTAAAAACCGCCAATGTGTGCGCCGCACAATAGCGCACTAAAAGCGGTACTTAAGAGCGCTTAAGTGCCCCGCACACGTGCGATGAAGCCACGCACCCGTGCGCGTCACTAACGGGCGCCGCACAAGAACGGGCCCGCAAATGTCCGAGAAAGGTGTGGAAAGGCTAACGGAGGGCGGAGAAAGGCCCCGGAGGGGCGGAGAGATGGGGTTAATGGGCGGGGAAGGGGAGGGGAGAGGCACCCCGCACATTATCGGGGCCGAATTTACAAGGAAAAAATAGCGCGAATGAAACACTCGCGGTAGAGGGCAGTTAAAGGGAAGAGAAACCATTTCCGTCAGCAATGTACAGGAAAACCGGGGAAACCTGCAAAACGTAAGCAGTGTGATACATGTGCACAGCACAAAAGTGAAAATAAAAATAGAAAATGACCACAACAAAAATATTAAAAATAGTAATTCAGCTGGGAAACAGTTATAGTAATGGGCAAATATAAAAACCACACCCAGGAAAGCTCCAGAAAAAAGAAATGAATTTTGGAAGGGTCTACGGAGCGGAGACTCCACCAAAACTAATTGCCATCTTTGGAGCTTTCCTGGGAATGTTCCCTATGGTTGCCCATTAATAGCACTGTTGCCCAGCTTGGCTAAAAGTATAGCCCCTGTTTTTCGTGGTCATTTCCGGGGTTTATCTGCACGTATGTGACCAGACAAGGTGAATGAGCCCACAGTAAACATGTGCAGAGCAGGGTTTGCGACCCCATCCTGCCAGGTTTACCATCTCCAGGGACTGCACTGTCTCTGTGGCCACAGTGTGGTGCAGCGGACAGAGCCAGTACCTCTAAGACCAGAGGGTCACAGGTTCAAATCCCAGCTGCAGCTACTGCCAACCCTGTCCACATATTTTTCCCACAACTACACCGTGATAGTAAGGACAAACCTTTATTGCTAAGAACATAGGCATGGTTAATACGCCTATATTTTACCACACCAAACACAGACACCATAAACAGGCACATTATCTAGAGCAGAGTCTCCCAAATGCAGTCCTGGAGGGCCAAACACCATTCAGGTTCCATGCTTCCCCTAAGAAAGATGTCTGTGCTGCATATGTCTGCACCACCCCCATGGTATGCAGATGTAGCTCATGCATATTCATAGGGGACAGCATGAAGACCCGAACAGTGTCTGGAACACCAGGACTGGAGTAGGGAAACTCTGCCGTAAAGCAGCAGACAACAGGGCCAGACACACCCACACCCCCCATTGGCCAATGCCTCCTGGAGAGGCAGGACATTGGGCCCTGCGTGCATCTCCCAGATCTAGCACCTGCGTACCTTAGCAATGCCACCCTATACCTGGGTACACGGTACACAGCCCTCAAACGTTTGATGTGGGTACCGGCAGATAGACAGTCCTACGTTCAGCACTGTTTGCTTCTTGAGCTCCATCAGAACAAGCTGTCTGATGTCTGCGGTGCGTGCTCCAGGTCTGGCCCCTGACAGTGTTTACCACTCTGGGGAGTGACCCCCAGCAGTACTGTGTACCATATCCATGGCTGTACCGTGCCCAGGACTGGTGTGGTGGGCAGGGCTACTAACCTCCTCTATAGTAGCACATTGCTGGCATAGGTGTGGGTGTGTGTGTCTGTCTATACAGTGTGTGGTGGCTGCAAACACCTTCCACAGCCCACACTGCCAGCACTGTTGCCAGTATTGGCCTGCCAATGCGCATAATGAGCAGCAAGGTACCATGGGTATAGCTCAGACAGGGTGACCTCTGTATGTGCTGCTGGGGGATCACTCCACCCTGACTGTGCAGTGACCACAGCATGGCTAGGCACCCCCATAGTGCTATATAGTATTCCTCTCATGTGATATATATGGGTGTCCTTTTGGGGCCCAGTCACTGACGTAACTGCTTGTGTGTGCTGCCATCCCAGTTCTGGGTGCATGCATTTCCACCAGGACTAACTAGCAGACTGTATTCAGCTGGTCTGTGTCTTGAAGGGGTGCCATGCAGGGTGCAGCGGCTGATGGCTTGCTGCAGGAGAATATCTGACAGCGGTGGGGTGCAGCTTAGCATATCCAGGCCTAATGTCTGTCTGATATTGTGTTCTGGGGGTGTATAGAGCTCCTGTGACTGCCCTGTGGGGTGTCTGTTCCCCAGTAGGGCTGGGGTTGATGGTCCACTCTACTGCCATCATTGCAGGGGGGTAGAATGTGGATCCGTTGATAGGTGACCCTGTTTGCCACCCTCAGCCGAGGGGGGGTTGGTGGTGCATGGCCCACCTAGGGGTCCATGGGGGGGTTCCCCTGACTGAGACAGACAGATAGATATATCCAGGATGTTTCTGCAGAAACAACCTATCTCACAGATTAACACTGCTTTGGAGCTCTGACATGGCCTCTCTCAGCCATGGAGGGTGTTGTGGACCTGGTCCTGGGCACCTCATCGCACCCTCAGGGTGAGCACAGTACCCGCACAATGCGACGGGGTGTAGCTACTCTGTGCCAGTGGAACACCCGCTCAGTACACCCTACCAGGCCGGGGTGCTGTGTGGGTGCACATGGACACTTCCTCCTGCCAGGCCGGGGAGCTGTTGAGGTGCATTCCCCATCTTGTGTGCATCTGTGGACAGCTGATTTGCATGTGCAGTGCATCATGGGTACGGGTGGCCTAACCCTATCCTGTCTACAACAGCAGACTGTCTGTGGGGTGACGTGCAGGCTCTCTGCAGCCAGCCAGGGGCTTGCTGTCAGCTATAGAGCTGTAGCCCAATGGTTATGTCACTGCCTATGACGCCAGAGGTCATGGGTTCAAACCCACAGTGGGGTTATCTGATAGGGTTTTCCACAGCATTATTTTATTTCTTGTACATATGTTACTGCCAGCGTACTGTACCCATGGGGTGCCTCTGCGGGTGCTTTATTGGGCGCCCTATTGGCCACCTTATGGTTGCCGTCCATATAAGGTGCACTATACCTTACCCTCTGCCGCAACATATATGGTGCCCTATAGGGGACATTCTAGGGTGCCTTGGCGGACAGTGAGCTGTAACATGTGCGGTATGGGCCGCCTTATGTTAACACGCTTTGCGTGTGCGTCTGCTAGTCGTGAGTACTAAAATAAACGTAACTTGCCTCCTACAGCACTCATCCCCATAATATATAATGCCTCAGCCAGCCTTGTTTACTGGGCACTGTACGGATTTGAACCCCTGCTCCCTGCACCATTGGTCAGTGTCCAAACCATTGTGCTGTGGCTCTGTTCCTGTGCATGAGCATCAGCGCGCCACTTCTGCCGCCCACTATTTGAATGCCTCCGCACACATCAGCACGCAGCCTGATGCCCATCAGCGCGCCGCCTCCTGCTGCCCACAATTGACAGTGCGCCGCCTTCTGCCGCCCAAAATGACAGTGCGCCGCCTTCTGCCGCCCAAAATGACAGTGCGCCGCCTTCTGCCGCCCAAAATTATTTTGCCTCCTCAACCACTTTTAACCATTAAAGTTGATGCCTCAGCTGGCCTTTTTTGTGGAGCACAATGGGGAGTCGAACCTGTGGCCCCTGCACCATTGGTTCGTGTCTTCACCGTTGTGCTACGGCTCTGTTCCTCTATGTGCCCAGCGGCGCCCCGCTTAGCCTTCCCATGCGCTAATGTGGGCCCCGCACATTTGCGCGGCACGCACACGTACGGTCGGTTTTTTCCTTTTGTCAGCCTGATCCGCCCACTCCTTATATGGCACAGGCACACTACCGCGGCCCCGCACGTTAGGAATGTTTAGTAAACATGCCCCTAGGTGTGGTACAATAACATCTAAGCAATGCAAGTTTGATGTTTACTTATTTTGTTTGCACATTTCAGATATACACACTGTAGATTGCAATAGAGTAAAAGTTACAATTTGTGGGCAGAAAATACAACGAAAGCGGATAATTGACAGTGCAAGTCAACCTTAAGCAGCCAAGTGTCAGTCCAGAAACCTCAGGTGAATCGGAAGACTAACCTTAAACCTCTTTAAACATCTGTGTGGGGATGTTCCTAGAATAGTTTTCAAAGTGGCATAATATTTGTGATAAATACTGTGTCTAAAGACATCCCCCCTGAACCACCATAATATAATGAAGTAATCAAATTCATCCTAACCCACAACTACTTTAATAGACATCTGTCTCTAGATCATGGGCACTGCAGTCTTTTCATGGTACTACTGTTATTAAGGTAGACCGGAAGAAAATGACTGCTTATCCCTGGGATAAGTAGCATGGAACTGGCTACTTTTGGGATATGTCATGTACTTGTGACATGGATTGGCCACTGTTGGAAACAGGACATTGGGCTTGATAGACCTTTGGTCTGATCCAGTATTTAATTTCTTTTAACTTATTTAATCCCTGATTAGGTCTAAAATGGCTAAGAAGTTACAATAAAGTATAAGAATATCACAGCATACAAAAATGCTAAATAAAAACAGGATGCTTATCATACAAAATAAGTTAAGAGAATGACAAAATTGCAAATAGTTATTCAAAGATCTCAGTTCATTCTTTAGCCGCTCTATAGCAAAATATCTTATCAAGTAATTTTTTATACCTTAATTCTCTAGGAGAGAGATACTCTATTAAAAAGTGATCCTCTGAGCAACGCACTCTTAGTATAGCACCAGAACCTCTGAAGTTTTATAAAACTATTTAAAATTTAAAAAACAAAACAAAGGAGCTTAGAATTAATTCTTTCTGTAGCAGGAAGCCAATGCCAACTGACATAATAATGGAGAAGCCCTCTCAAACCTGTGACACATGAAAATTAATCTAGTAGCTGTAGTCTGCAAATGTTGTAATTGTACCTTTTGTTTAGCTAAGAAAAGAATATTGCAGTGATCTAAATACAACACTGCTTCCATGTGCACTAACATTCCAAAGTGGGCAGCAGTGAACTATTTGACCTAATTTACAGAACATTTTTTTGTATTTTAGTTTTTTTCGTATGGTAGGTCTTATGTTCTTAAGTCTCTTAGCCAGAGTTGAAAGGTTCTAGCATGTGATCCATTTTCACACATTTATTTAAAAAAATATATCACAATATTAACCAAAAATCAGTGAAAACACCCAAACCGAAAACGTTTGTCCTGTGCACATCCCTACTGCAGGTTTCTTTATAGGGATCATATTGGTGGGGGGGGGGGGAGGGAGATGCCCTGCAGCTGTGAACCCTAGTGTGCATGTGCACCATATGATGAACCTGCATGGCCAGCAAACAGGAGAGTGACAAAGTCCTTCCTCCAGCACAGGGGGGGATTAAACAGAAGTGGATCCAGAAGCCAGAGAGAGAAAAACATCACACACTTATCCTCTACTTTTAAGACAGTATTTCCAATTGGCATTGTTACCTTGAGTTGTCTAATCCTTTTTCCTGTGGGATGGGGGTCTTTTTCAGCTCTTTGTGTTTCATGCCGTGAGCCGTTCGCAGCCTGCGTATTTTATCCAGTGCGCCACCGTAGGCAGTTTCCAGGCGCACTGGCAGGAGACGCTCTACAATATGTTCACCTTCTGCTGGCTCTTCTTGCTGCCCCTTCTCATCATGGTGCTTTGCTATTCTCGTATCCTCATCGAGATCTCCCGCAAAATGAAGAAAGCTGGTGGTGAGTCAATTAGAACTCTGAACTCCCCTCAACTTCTTGATGTTAACATACTATAGCTGGTGAAAGACATTCTGTGATGAAGAAGTTGGTTATGTGACCCGAGATCCAATGCAATATGGAAGCAATAATTAAAGCTTTCCACAAATGCACAGTCCCCCACAGAATAGGGATAACACAGGACAGACAGTAGCCATCTAGCTTACAGCATATGATCTGGCACAATACAAACCTGCTTTAAAATCCCACCCATCGTCTGCCTCTTGTACAGGAGCACACGATGACCTTAGCGCCACACATTAAAGCTAACATCAGGTTTTGATGTCTCTTTGTTCCTTTTTGCAGTTTCTTCCAAAGAAATTCATCTCAGACGATCCTCCAACAACATCCCCAAAGCCCGCATAAGGACGCTCAAGATGTCTGTCGTCATTGTCCTAACATTTATCGTGTGCTGGACTCCTTACTACATGTTGGGTATCTGGTACTGGTTCTCGCCAGAGATGTTGACGAGAGAGCGAGTGCCACCCTCCCTCAGCCACATCCTTTTTCTCTTTGGCCTCTTCAATGCTTGTTTGGACCCCCTCATCTATGGCCTTTTTACCATCCACTTCCGCAGGGAGATCCGGCGCGTTTGCCGTTGCACCAAATGGACCAAGGAACCAACAGCCTCCATGGCCACTGGCTCCTTTCGTGTCTCTACCTCTGTGGTGCCCATTAGGAAGACTAATGGTGTTCAGAATGGACTGGAGAAGTATGAGCTGGAGGTCACTGGGCTCAGCCTTCAACCTGGGAAGTGTGAGCAATGTAGGAGGAGGATGGCCGAGAGCTTCCTGTGATCTGGCCCCTAGACCTAGAACACACCAGTAACAAGATCACCTCCCCTGTGCTGTAAGCAGAACTATAAGCCTCCAAAATAAAGATGGCTTTTCCTCGCAGAAACTGTAAGGAAAAGGGCACGAGATCTAGTTCCTGTACAGGCTACCAGTATTTGGACAGTGCAAAGAAGGCTGTTTGGGATTTCCACTTTTTTCTCTTATGGAAAACAAGTCAGTTTGCTCTCAGCAGAGCTCTGGCCCAGCTGCTCTCCCCAGCCACCATGAATGAGTCCAACTATTCGACACCCATCCAAATTGTGATGATTTTCCTAATCTTAGAGGCCAAATGACACTGTACATATTTTTTCTGTTATAAAGTAAGTTTATGGACTAATCAGTATCGGCCTCTACCCTACCCTTGAACCCTCTAAAATGCTCAAATATCCAGTCTGATAGGGCCTGTTTTAATTTGCAGTTCTAGGCCACACCCTTCTGAATTTGTTCAGGAATTCTGTACTGTCATTAATAAGAGAACATGCAAACAAGTCAGCTTAATTTAGATAGTTCTCTCAAACTTTTATCCACTATGACCTGACTTTAACACCTAAAAATGCATGACTCAAGACGACAAAAACAAAATTGCAGACCCAAACTCCCCTTCCTCCATTTATCTAAAGCAGCAGTCAACATAGGGCCCTGTATGCCAGTGTATAGGCACAGACCCCAGCACTCGGTGTAGGTTTCCACTCCAACAGGAAGCACATAGGGGAAGAGGTAAAAGGGCTTGTGAACATTCACCGACTCAAAGGCCCCCTGCTGCCTGCCACTAGTGAGCATAAATCACAGTAGAGGTCCTGAGGAAGCAGCCCTGTTTCTAGGACCCCTTTTGCTGATCATTAGGACCTCATCTGGGGCCCCAACTCACAATTTAGGAACCACTGATGTAGGTGTTCAAATCTACCAAAATGTTGCCAGAAAACTAGATAAAAAGGATGAGCAAAAAAGGAGCCTTATCTTCCTCAATTGCAACTGGATTACACAGGCTTTCAAATGAGTAATGATGGTCTTATGGGGGGGGGGGGGGGAGGGAGAGAGAGGATGGAGAGGAGGAGTTCAAGTTCAGCTACACTTCTACCTTCATGTTCCCTGCAGCAGTGCACCATCTGAAGCAAACCCGACATCTAGTGGCCACCTTCAGACATTACACCTTTCTTTATCCAGGAACTATCCCAGTTGCTCTCAAGGAAATGAAATACATATATGCATACTTAGGGAAAGGGTGCCCTAAATGCACTATTTAGTAGCAAAAAATTATGAATCAGGTCTAACCTTTTTGCTGTACACTTGCTAGTACCAGAAGAAATGTTACACAACTCTCTTCACATTATTCCCTCCCTATGGTCCTACTGAGTGGAGGAGTAGCCTAGTGGTTAGAGCAACTGCATAGTACCCAAAGATCAAGGGTTCGATTCCCTCTGGCACTCCTTGTGACCTTGGGCAAGTCACTTTACCCGCCATTGCCTTGGAAGAAAAGGCTGGCAATCTACTTCTGGTGATACATTGCCAAGAAAACCCAGAGGTAACTGGGTCACTATGAGTCAACACTGACTTGATGGCACTAAAAAAAAATGGTCCTACTTCTCAAGAAAGGATCTAGGTAGGGGAGAGCACTCAGGCTTGCATTCAGAAGCTAGAATAATCTCAGGTTTCCCAGGACTCCTGCTCTCTACTTTGGCCATGTTCTTCATGTTACATCAGACAAAACCAAGGGGGCTAAAGCTGCCAGTCTAACAGGAGGCAGATCTGAACCTTCAGAGACAGAACAAGCAACCCAAGCCATTCAAGAAACAAGAATAAGTGACCAGGTCATCTCTACTACTACTTGTCATGTCTATAGCACTACTCAGTAGAAGTAGTGAGGTACACATATACTGAGAAGACTGTCTCTGCCCCACAGAGCTTACAATCTGTTCAAGGCAAACAAGGAGCCAAGATAATTCTTAAGCTAAATGATTAAAAGGCACTATTTAGTAGCAGGGAGTGGAGGGTCCGAATCCAAAAGCAGCTTCAAAGAGATGTGTTTTTAGTCTGGTTTTGAACTGGACCAGATATTCTATTCCTGGCAGATGGTATAGCAAGGCAGAACAAACAAAAGCAGAGCACCGATAAAAATGATTTGCTTTATAAGCAGAGTTGCCAAGAAAGGGTGTAGAAAGACAAGAGGTAATGAGGAGGAGCAGCAGAGTGAATACACTTGTAGCTGAGTAGGAGAAAATTGAACTGCATGCTGAAAAAGACAATAAGCCAATGATGTGACTTGCGAAGAGGGGTTATGTAAGTATAGAGACACTGGCAGATTAGCTGTATGGTCTTTTTTTTTTTAAACTTTATAAATGTAAGGAATACAAAACACCATGAAGTATAACAACCTATCAGAAGAAAAAAAATCTTTCAGCCATCATACATTAATTGATGGTGAGGTAGACATGTTTATACAAAACAAAAACGAGAAGCTACTTCAGAGAGATACCCCCTTGAAATTATTCTTCTTAACAGAAATAGCACATTTAGAATTTCATTAAAGTATAATCTTAATTAAAAGGTCACAGGTGGTGCATATATGTATCTTGAGTTATACATAAAAGAGGGAAGAGGTAGAGAAGCACGGGTAGGGAAGACTGGTCGATCAAGAGCACTGATTAAGAGCCATTGGCCTACAAGCTTCCCATGCTAGAGGGGAAACTTAGCAAGAGTGGGACCCTACTCCACAGTCATTTTCCAGAGTCTAATTGTGTACTCAGCCAATGAGCATAAGGACACCAGATACACTCAAAGCAGTCTTGCTGTCCTTTAAGCATAGTAGAGAGCTTGTCCATATTCATCACTTCATTAACCCAGATTCACCAGCCAGCTACATCCGGCCCTTCCACTGTCCTCCAGTGCTGAGCAATAACTACCCAGGCAGCAACCAACAGCAAATCCACCAGGCCCTTGGTTGCAGCAGGAATATCAGCCCCACCAATACCAAAACTCAGTAAATAGGCAGCAGACTCAACCAAAAAGGCGAGTTGCCAACAATAGAGTTTATCAGTAATCCATGTCCAATGTTCCTGGACCCACAGACAATCCCACCACATATGATAAAAGGATCCAACACAACCACATCCTTGCCAGCACAGATCAGAGTCCTGCAAGCCCAGCCACTGTAGACACATGGGAACAACATACACCTGTGGTAAAAGCTTGAAATGAGTCTGCCGGCAGTTAGTACTATGGTCACAGCAATAGTCTGTGGTGGATAAGCTGACACTCATCCAATCTGAGTTCCTGTCTGAGAAAGTCGTGCCAGCCTGCCACATGGGTTCCCAACCCAGGAAAATAAAGGTTAAGAGCAGCACAGTACAGTTTAGCCAATACTACCTGCCAACATTGCCCCTCCCAGAATATAACAGCCTCTAATTCTGAAGGGGTGCAGAGCAGTTGAGGCCAATGGTCTTCCCAGCTCATAAAGTAGCAGAACTGAAAGTATTGGAAAAAGGGGATGGAAGTCCCCCCCCACCTCCTAAACAGTTGTTCCATGTTCATAAAAGAACCAGCCTCTAGCATATCTAAGTCGGCGAAGACCATTCAAATTCCAACTATTGCCATAGACACCAAAAGTCTGCTCCACTAAATGGGTGAAAATCATAAATTTTGGCATCTGGAAACAGTTTCCCTCTTAGCCACACCCCCCCCCCCCCCCCCTTTTGCCACACACTTGAACCATAGGGCTTAAGAGAATGAGACCCTCCATTACACTTTTTCTTTTGTTCTGTTTTAAACGTATTTTTAATTCCTCCCTTGCCCTCAGACAGACATCGATGAAATCCAACTTCTCTCCACTGAAACCCATTGCACATCCAGGAGGTAGACATAGTGGTACCGCAAACCACAAAGGACAGCAGCTTTATAATAGAGTAACTTAGGAACCCCCAAATCTTCTAGTTTCAACAGGGCGAACCAATCTCTTCCACCTGATCCAGGCTCTGGGAGAATTCCACACAAACTGACTAAAACACTTCCAATTTTGCAAAGAACTCTGCGCTGGCAGCTTAATGGGCAAATGTGAGAACATAGGAGAAGTTTGGGAAGAACCACAATTTTCAATGCAGCAGCCAGACCAAGCTAACCCAAAGTTAGTTCCCCCCAAAGGACCAATTTCTCTCCAATATCAGTGATCAAAGGGGTATAGTTTAAGGAAAAAAGATCCTCAACCTTAGAGGACACCTTCACCCCTAGGTATTTCACAGGGCCAGCTACCAGCCGGAATGGACAACCTCTTGACAGGGTGACCGCACAGCTTCCCAGAGCTAAAATTTCTGATTTGTCTAGATTAACCTTAAACAGAAACAGACAATGGAGGGCACAAACCACGGCCACACACTATGATTAAAAGGAAAAACGTTTATTACGGACCCAACTTTACAAGTTTTGGTCTAAGATCTTAGACTTCAAGCTTCATTTGTATGCGGTGTGCATTTTACAGTGGTACTGTTCCCATTTTCCAAAATAATTTTGTACCAGCTCACAAGACAGCATATGAGGTTATAAACGATAGAGATTGGGAAGAGTGATATTGTACCACCCCCTGGGACGGGCACTACGCATTGTTTGTTGTATCTTTCTGACCACTGATGAAGGCCTAAGGCCGAAACTTGTAAAGTTAGGTCCGTAATAAACTTTTCTCCTTTTAATCATAATGTGTGGCTGTGGTTTGTGCCCTCCGCTGTTTGTTTTGTTTTTGCAGAAGGTGTACTTCTTCTCTTTCCTCCTAGATTAACCTTAAACCCAGAGATCAAAGTGAAGTACCCGTTCCAGACTCATTATGGACTGCTCCAGATCCTCTAAGAAAAATCAATGCATCATCTGCATATAAAGATACATAATGGGAAACAGAGTCAGTAGTAATAGGTTTAATATCCGGGGCGGAACACAAAAGATAGGCAAGAGGTTCAACTGCCAGAGCAAACAGTAGTGGAGATAGGGGCAGCTCTGTTACGTCCCATGATAAAGTGGGAAGCTATTAGACTGAAGCCCATTCACCATTACCCAAACCTTAGGAGCCACATGTAACACTCATACCTATCTCACAGAGGGTTCACCCAGACCAAATTGAGCCAGGACTGTGAAAGGGTACTCCCATTTAACAAGGTCAAATGCTTTCTCAGCACCCTGAAAAACACAACA
This sequence comes from Ichthyophis bannanicus, assembly GCA_033557465.1. Lineage (NCBI taxonomy): Eukaryota > Metazoa > Chordata > Amphibia > Gymnophiona > Ichthyophiidae > Ichthyophis > Ichthyophis bannanicus. Next base: position 36,630,351 of record CM066048.1, on the reverse strand, counting down.
AACAGCCTTTGGCACCCGGAATAAATGAAGAATAATATTGAGCAGCCGATGTACATTGTCAGTTATTTGCCTTCCTTGAATGAACCCAGTTTGGTCTGGGTGAACTAGGGTTGAGATAACACTGTCAAGTCTATTGGCTAAGACCCAAGTGAAGATTCTGACATCGCTATTCAGCAAGGAAATCAGGCAATAGTTGCCACATTCCTCAGGCGATCTCCCCCCTTTGTGGATGAGAGAGATCCCTGCTTCATCCATGTTTGGGGGCAGATGTTCCAAGCTCAGAGCTTCATTGAAAACATACTGCAACAATGGAGCTAAAGAGGTATTCATAGTTTTATACCATTCCATAGGGAAGCCGTCTGTTCCCATAGCTTTACTGGAAGCAAACAAGTTTATGGCCAAGACAATCTCATGTGCCGGGATAGCCCAGTTCAGTGAATCTCACTGTTGGTCAGATATCACAGGAAGTCCAGACCGATCCAAAAAGGTGGCAATATCTGAAGATGTAACCGAGAGCTCAGAAGAATATAATTGCAAATAAAAGGCCTGAAAAGCTCAGAAAATCCCAAGACTATCCCTCTGAAGCACTCTATTGGAGTCGAAGGCTGCATTGACAAACCGATTACTATGTTTCTTGCGAAGCTGCCATGCCAGCAGCCATCCAGACTTCCTCCCCATGCTCTACAAAGTTGCACTTAGACAACCGTAGAAGGAATTACAGTCATTCTGTCTCGAGCAAATCAAGTTGTCACCTGACCTCTAAAAGTCAGATAGATCATAGGTCTTATGATTCCCCAACCTCTTATCTGTAACTCCTCAAGCTGGGCCCATAACCGAACAAGCTCAGCCTCCTGCAATCACTTTTGCCTAGATGCCAGCTGTAAAAGCCAACCCCTCATGTAAGCTTTCCCAACCTCCCACGGTAAGCCAGACAAGGTATTACCATCATCATTATTAGAAAGAAAAATATTGGTCCACCACTCCTCCATCAACATCTTAGTCCCTTCCCTCCTGAAGCAACTGGACATTAGCACACCAATGCCACCCCCTTGCAGCAGACCTCTGGCTATCTAAATCAAGCAGTAAACACACCATTCCATCTATCACCTCCATAAGACAAATAGTTACATCCTCCACTTTCATAGGTTCCTCTGTCAGGCAACAGAACAGATCTAATCTGGAATAGCCCTGCATCTTTGCTAAACAATGGGCATAATTACACTTGTTCGAGTACAATTGTCGCCAAGCGTCTCTTCATCCCTCCTGTGACAAGGCCTTCCTCAGCACAGCACCTTCCACCAAGGAAGACACTTAAGTCACCCAACCTGAACAATCCAGGGCAAAATTCATATCCCCTCCTACCCAAAGGGAGCTTTTAGCCTTTTGTGCAAAGGTAGCAAAAGCCTGTTGGGAGAAAATACCCTTTGGACCATTGAGACTTTGCAATGACAGCTGATGCGCAACTAATACATACCTTACAGTCCACAGCTACTGTAGACTTAACAGCAGCTTCTCTTGCCATTCACCCTCTCATTTCTCCTCCCACATTCAATACAGCCACCTGCTGAAGACCACACATGCCCTCCAGCATATCCCCCTCTCTCTTCACATTAGTTGGCCGAGTTGTTTGTGGAAGAACCACCCCACCTCTCTGGACTACTGATTGGCTGTGGGGTGGGAGCATGGTGAGGTAAAGACGACCGCTGCTTGTATAGTGCTGGTTTGTGCACAGATGATGCTGTGGCTGTTCTGAGATTGGAGAAGATGAAGTCTAATCTTACAGCGTGCTCTATGTGTCAGCTTCCAGGGATCACCAACAGACTACATTTTGGTAGGGCCAGGGTCCATCCCATTCAGACACCTATGCTCTAGTACTAGTGATGTCGTTACTGGAAGCTTCTGGTCTTTTCTTCCTTTATCATCTGTATGGGGGAGGGGAATAACCCACTTGTCCTGGGCTGGTCTAGCAGGATGATCTGGAAGAATGAATTGTGCTGATAGTATAGAACAGGCATGTCCAACAGGTAGATTGCAATCTACCTGTAGATCAGAGGGGTCAGAGGTAGATCACCAGCCTCACTTGGCTCCATCTCTCCAGCAGCTCGCCCCATCACCAAGGGCTTTCCACCACTGCTGATCCTTTGCCTGTCTTTTTTCCCTGCCTGCGGGAGTATTGGGGGTGCTTGTTGTTTTCGTGCCAATAGTTTGTGGGTACCCCAGGGGACCGCCGCCTGGCGTCATACTTGGTCTCCTGCCTTTCAGAATCACCCATTCCTGCCCCTGCCCCAACACCCCTTAGAAGTGTGGACATGCCTGCTCTAGAGGATCGGTGCAGTGTAAGCTGTCCACTACTTGAACCATTAGAGCAGGGAGTTCATCCTTGTGGAACAGGTGGATATCCTGTGTACTGTCTTGCTCGTCAGCTCACCATTCTCCCAGTCAGAGGCATCCAGGCTATCCTTGGCTGACAAGGCTTCTTCATCTGAGAAATCAGGTGCACAGGCGGCCGCAGCCCAAGAAAGGTTTCTTGAGAGGATGCTACGTGTTCCTAAGAACTCACTCCTTCCGAGAATGCTTCCGGGACCCCAACGTAGAGTCTAATGAGGTTCTGTGGACTGAACAGGCCTCCAAGCCAGAGATGACAGGGTTCACATGCCAAGGGTCCAAGCCTAAGGAGCACTAGAAATTGTTGTGAATCTTGGTTCTGAGAAGACAGAGATAGGTTTTGAGGCAGCAGCATCTGAGCAGGAGGAAGAGAGGAGCGACCCTGGAGACCACTGGGGGTGACAGAGCAGCGGGAACCCCTATCGCTGCCTACTGACTGTATGAGAAGACTCACCCGGGTAAGCGGAACAGGCCAAGCACCCCCCTGTGATGTAAGTATTTCTGCTTGTAGCTGTAGACAGTACACTTCTGAAGGGCACTGTAAATAAAACGTTACCCCAAAATAATGTTACATAAAGGAGAAAGAAAACATTGCGGCTCTCGCAGGCTGCACAGCTAACTTTCCCGCTCCAAACCAGCCACCGTGGCTGAGAATGCTGCGCGGCTCTGACATTTAAAAATGGATGCTGCATCCCCTGTGGCTGAGGAAATGGCTGCCACATAGGCCGGATCAGTCCAAACAAAAAGGCAGGAAGCAGAGAAACAGAAACACAGCAGTGCAGTGCAGCCGCAGCAGTCTTGAAGAAAAAAAACCCCAAACACGGTGTCTCTGCGATAGTGGCAGTGCAACCCAGCGTTCAAAACAGAGGGGGGGGGGTATTCAAACTCCCTGTGTCCTCCTTGAGAAGCAAGAGCCAAGGCAGCAGCAGTATTGCAAGAGACCGACTCAGAGCACTTAGCAAAAAGAAAAAGGCTCTCCCTGCTGCCGGAACCCCACTGTACAAGCACCTGGAGCCTCTGTATCCCAGAAGGTAAAGAGCAGCACACCCGGGGGTGGGGGGGAGGAACTTACTCACTGTGCCCCATGCGATCACAGGAAAAGTAGAGCAGGGGAGCCAAGACAGACGCTGCAAGAAGGCTGACAAACTGCTGCTGTAGCTAAGCTCTATAAAAGCAATGAAGGCTCCCACTGCTGCCGGCCTACCAGGTCCTCGCGATCAGGAGGCGGCCTTCCCCTCGCATAATGGGAGCTCCACTAGTGACCAGGAGCTCAACCCAGATCCCCAAGGCAATGAGCTGGGAAATTTCAGAGGGGCACCTCCTGTGCACCCTGAAAACATCCAGCTGAAATTAATAACTTAAAAGAAAACCTAAAGAGAAAAACAACACCAGCATCTGCTGGAGACAGAAAATACTGAGGGCGACCTCTAGGAGTACAGCTATATGTCTGCCAGGGCTCAACCAAGCAAGCTTCTGGTAGTTTTTCTCTGTCTCCAACATCTGCTGGCAGGGGAACTTAACCCATTTGTCTGGACTTGTCTAGCAGGATGACTTGGAAAGAGGGATTTGAATAAGATTAGAAGGATTGCAGCGGAAGTGACCGAAATCCCTAGGGGGGGCCAGAATTGGGATCGAGATCCCCAGATTAAAGAAGGAGCAGGAGAATACAGGCAAAAAGAAAAGAAGGCACGATGGTGAGGTGGTTCTCAGAGTGGAGATGACAGAGGAAGAAAATGTTGATGCTCAACAGCAGATAATGTAGAAGATAAAAAAATGGCTGGAGAGGTAAACGAAAGAAGGTAGCGGGAGATATGGACTAAGGGCATGAAGTTGTTTGCATGAAGGGAAAAGATTGGGGGAGAGTTAGTATCAGGAAGAGAAAGTGATGTGGAGCCAGAAGAATAGATGGGAAAAAGACTGCAGATCTGAGAAGAGGTATGCTAAAATATGGTAAGGCAGGATGGCATGCTCCAGTGGGTAGGTGTACCTGGGAATAATAGTGTTAAAGAGGTCAAGAATGGCTATATAGAAAGTTCAGACCATGGGGGCATGGGGAAGGGGGGGGGGGGGGGAATAAGTCATCAGGTCAGAAGATAAAGGGTTAATTTCTTTAGAGAGTAAGAAGAGATAAACAGGCAGAAAGAGAATATGAGCACAGAACATTAAGAATGAAACACAGTAGCACAAAGCAACCAGAAGAAAAACAGGTTATAGTACAGACAGAACCCTCTTCTTTCCACACCACCGCCCCAAATTCATTGCAGTTTTCCCCAGACGATAAGCCCATGATGATGTCACGGCATAGCTTTGCTTTCTTTTCTTCCTCATCTGCTGGCAGGGTGAAATAACCCACTAGTCTGAACTGATCTAGCAGGAAGATATGGAAGAGAAATTACAATGGAAGAAAACCACAAACCCTCAAGACTTTCAGGCACAGAATGGGAGCGACCTCCGCTCCAGCTAGGCTCTTTTCAGACAAAGTCTAATAACTCCACCTACTAACTTGAAGATAGAAGTGTTATTCTTTGACGATTTTATTTTGAGGGTATGAACATTGTTCTGATATTGTGGGGTCATGGGAAAAAAAAAGTGTCAGTTCCTGATAAACGAGCTTACACATCTTAAAAGACAGGAGGTGCTCTCAGGTGAAGCTCATTACCCAACTCAGTCATATACTAAGGACCTGAGATTAATTAAGCTTCAGGTGAACAAGGTATATTAAACATAGAAGGTACAGTTTTATTAGTATAAATATCCATAGCAACCCTTAGTAAGTAAAGAACTTAAAGATCTAAACACAAGCTTAAAACTAAGATGCAGACAGCAGTCCAGCAGTGAGATGGGGGCTTTCCAGTCTTTTGCACTGAGTGTCACATGTATGATTTTCTCCCAGTTGGTGAGAGGGTCTTACGTGTGCACTAGGTGCAAGGAGCTCTTTGCTCTCAGGGAACGAGTCCGTTCTCTAGAGGCTAGAGTAGCAGACTTGGAAAACATAAGACAGACAAAGAGGTACATAGACGAGACCTGCAGTCCCACCTCCAGTCTGGCAGCATCCCTGTTGCCATGGAGGAGAGAGGTCACATGACAGGAGAGCATCACCCTGGTGTGGCAGGAAGTGATCCTGTAACTAGGACCCGTCCTCCAGGTGATGTAAAACCCTCTCGCACCGAGGACGTTTCTCCAGGGCCATGTGTCCATGAGGGGAGGGTTAGGACAGGTGTCATAGTTGGTGATTCGATCATTAGGCATGTAGATAGCTGGGTGGCTGGTGGACGCGAGGATCGCCTGGTAACATGCCTGCCTGGTGCGAAGGTAGCGGACCTCACGCGCCACCTAGATAAGGTCTTAGAAAGTGCTGGGGAGGAGTCTGCTCTCTTGGTACATGTCGGTACCAATGACATAGGAAAATGTGGTAGGGAGGTTCTGGAGACTAAATTTAGGCTTTTAGGTAGGAAGTTGAAATCCAGAACGTCCAGGGTAGCGTTCTCCAAAATGCTTCCCGTTCCACGTGCAGGACCCAAAAGGCAGGCAGAGCTCTGGAGTCTCAGTGCGTGGATGAGACAATGGTGCAGAGATGAGGGTTTTGGATTTGTTAGGAACTGGAGAACAGTCTGGGGAAAGGAGGGGCTCTTCCGAAGGGATGGGCTTCACCTTAACCGGGATGGAACCAGGTTGCTGGCATTAACCTTTAAAAAGGAGATAGGGGGAAAGCCGACAGTCGCCCAAGAGCGGATGATTCGGAAGAATGTATCCTTGAAGGATACTACCAAAAGCAGAGAGGTTCCACAAAAGAATAAAGTAGCCCAAATGTCCTCGAGTATGGAGCAGACAAAGCTTAAAGATCCCAAATTACCTATGTCTACCAATAGCAAAATTAATATGAATAAAATAGTCTCTAAAATGCTTGTATGCAAATGCTAGAAGTCTAAGAAATAAGATGGGAGAGTTAGAATATATAGCACTAAATGAGAGGTTAGATATGATTGGAATCTCAGAGACATGATGGAAGAGGACAACCAGTGGGACACTGTGATACCTGGGTACAAACTATATCGTAATGATAGAACAGATAAAATTGGTAGAGGGGTTGCGCTCTGTTAGAGAGGGCATTGAGTAAGGAAGGATTCAAGTTTTGCAGGAAACAAAATTTGCTGTAGAATCTCTATGGATTGAAATTCCATGTAAAAAAGGGAAAGGCGATAGCAGTGGGGGTGTACTATCGACCGCCTGGCCAGAATGAACAAATGGATAATGAAATGCTCAAAGAAATCAAGGAAGCTAACAAACGTTACAGCGCAGTAATAATAATGGGTGATTTCAATTACCCCGATATTGACTGGGTCAGTGTCATGGCAGGACATGCTAGGGAGATAAAGTTCCTAGATGAAATAAATGACTGCTTCTTGGAGCAGCTGGTTCATGAACCGACCAGAGGGGAAACCACCACGAAAAGGCAAATAATCACGTAAAGCAACGAACCCAGTACAAAGCGTGATTATAAAAGCAGAATCTATTAATTTATTCTTACTGCCAACCCCAATCACGCTTTGTACTGGGTCCGACCAGAGGGGAAGCCATATTAGACCTAGTCCTTAGTGGAACACCAGATCTAGTGCAAGAGATAAGGGTGTTGGGGCCACTTGACAATAGTAATCATAGCATGATCGCGTTTGATTTAATTAGTGGAGGAGGGATAGTAAGGAAATCCACAGTACTTACTACCCTTTAACTTTTGAAAGGGAGACTGATAAAATGAGGAAAATAGTTACAAAAAAACTAAAAGGAGCAATGGCAAAGGTTAAAGACTTACATCAAGCTTGGGTGTTGTTGAAAAATACTATCTTGGAAGCCCAGACCAGTTGTATTCCACGCTTTAAGAAAACTGGAAGGAAGTCCAAAAAACTGCCAGCATGGTTTAAAGGTGAGGTCAGAGAGGCTGTTGTTGCCAAAAAAAGCATCTTTCAGGAAATGGAAAAAAGAGCCAAACGACGAAACCTGGAAACAGCACAAGCACTGGCAAGTCAAATGCAAGGCATTGATAAGGCAGGCAAAGGGAGAATTTGAAAAGAAGCTTGCTGCGGAAGCAAAAACACGAAGTAAAGACTTTTTCAAGTACATTCGAAGCAAAAAACCTGTGAGAGAGTCAGTTGGTCCATTAAATGATAGAGGGGTTAAAGGGGCACTAAGAGGCGACAAGGCGATAGTGGAGAGACTGAATGAATTCTTTGCTTCGGTCTTTACTGAGGAAGATGTAGGGATGTTACCCATGACTGATGTGGTATTTAAAGGTGCAGAAGAATTGAAGGAAATATTGATACATCGGGAAGATGTATTACAACTATTAGATAAACTGAAGAGTAGCAAATCACCTGGGCCGGATGATATACATCCAAGGGTGTTGAAAGAACTGAAATATGAGATCGCAGACCTGCTATTAGTAATCTGTGAACTATCATTAAAATCATCTCTAATACCTGAAGATTGGAGGATGGCCAATGTAACACCAATTTTTAAAAAGGGTTCCAGGGGTGATCCAGGAAACTACAGACCGGTGAGCCTGACGTCAGTACCGGGAAAAATGGTAGTAACCATCCTAAAGAATAAAATTACTCAGCATGTAGATAGTCATGGCCTAATGGGAGACAGCCAACATGGCTTTAGACAAGGAAGATCTTGTCTTACTAATCTGTTATGTTTTTTTGAAGGTGTGAATAAACAGGTGGACAAAGGTGAGTCAGTTGATATAGTGTATCTGGACTTTCAGAAAGCCTTTGACAAGGTCCCTCATCAGAGACTTTTGGCAAAACTAAAGAGTCATGGGATAGGAGGCAGTGTACTACTGTGGATCAAGAACTGGTTAAAAGATAGAAAGCAGAGGGTTGGGCTAAACGGCCAAGTCTCCCAATGGAGAAAAGTGAATAGTGGTGTACCCCAGGGATCTGTGCTGGGTCCGTTGCTTTTTGACATATTCATAAATGACCTGGAAAGTGGAATAACGAGCGAGGTTATCAAATTTGCAGATGAGACAAAACTATTTAAAGTTGTTAAAACCCAAGAGGATTGTGGAAAATTGCAAGAGGATCTTGATAAAATTGGAAGACTGGGCATCGAAATGGCAGATGAAATTTAATGTGGACAAGTGCAAAGTTATGCACCTAGGGAAGAACAACCCAAACTATGGCTACACGATGCAAGGTTCCGCATCTCATTTCACACCTTCAAAGCCAAACTTAAGACTCACCTCTTTTGAGCTTCCTCCCCCTCCTCCTTCCGCTGACAATTGACGGTATTCCCTCCCTCTACAACTGCCTATTCTATCGCATTGTCTTCTACTGCTATCCCTTTCTGTAAACAAATGGCGTTCCTTTTCCTGTTTCCTTTTTCTCCAGTAGTATCCTTTTGTTTCATTGTAAACCGCCGTATACCTTTTGGTTCAGGCGGTATAATAAGTTTTAAATAAAGATAAAGAAGATAAAGAACCACCACCCAGGAAAAAGATTTAGGCGTCATTGTGGATAACATGTTAAAACCCTCTGCCCAGTGTGCAGCGGCAGCCAAGAGAGCAAATAGAATGCTAGGTATCATAAGGAAAGGAATGGAAAATAAAACAAAGGATATTATAATGCCTCTGTATCGTTCCATGGTGAGACCGCACCTTGAATATTGTGTGCAATTCTGGTCGCCGTATCTTAAAAAGGATATCGCGTTATTAGAAAAGGTTCAGAGAAGAGCCACCAAAATGGTAAAGGGGATGGAAGGATACCCCTATGAAGAAAGGCTAAAAAGGTTAGAGCTCTTTAACCTGGAAAAGAGACGGCTGAGGGGAGATATGATAGAAATCCATAAATTAGTGAACGGAGTGGAACGGGTAAACGTAGATCAATTGTTTGTTATCAGAATATAGAAAGACTAGGGGACATGCAATGAAGCTACAGGGTAAACTATTTAAGACTAATAAAAGAAAAATATTTTTTTAGTCAACGTGTAATCAAGCTCTGGAATGTTACCAGAGGTTTGGACAAGTTCCTGGAGGAACGGTCCATAAACCATTATTAAGAAGGGACCCAGGATATCAATGCTTGACCCAGTACAAGCATTGTGGAACCTGTGTCTTTTGGGGAAACTACTAGGTACATATGACCTAGATTGGCCACTGTTGGAAACAGGATACTGGGCTTGATTGACCTTGGTCTGACCCAGTATGGCATATCTTATGTTAGCTCTATGCTCACAGCTCAGGTCTAGCTGCCCTGAACACCGTTCTATACTAAAGCATCTGGGCAACTTGTCTGACGAGTGCTTCTTGCGCAGTTATGCCACCAAACTAACGTGCTCAGCTTGACCAAACTTTGTAGCTGCTGTTCAAGAAGTGTATGCACGCTCACCCGCTATGACAAGTCAAGCTACCAACAATTAACACGTTTTCTCTACTGCCTTATCTTGTATTCAAAGCGATTTACAGTGAATAAACTAAAAAAAAAGGATAACAAGGGAGATAACAGGGTCAACAAACATTCATTTACATGGTGAATTTACCTCAATCTGTGTATTCTATTGTCATTGTGTGGGGAGCAAGTGATATAGAAAGTCAATATTGGGTAGCCTAAAGGGGGGATAGACCAGGCAGGAGGGGGAGAATATAGGTATATGTTTTACTGAGGTGGGCGAGTGTCCAAGGGTGATATAAGGCAATATATTGTCTTGATTTGCAGAATTCTCAGAATACAACAACGTGCATTTGATAACCGTACAGAAGACAAAATGTCACATAAAATCTGATTCTATTTTTAAATGTTGATTCAAAATCATTAAAGCTATGGGAAAACAATTCATAATTACTATTCAGGGATTACAGAAGGTTGATGGACTTTTTTTCTACAATTCATGCTGCTCTGGAAGATTAACTGATTGACCAAAGAAAACAGCAGCCCAGTGGTTCCCCATCACTGCCACAGTAGCGTTAAAACATTCCTTGGATTCAGTTAACAGCCAAATTCTTGAAAATCAGAAAACAGCTGGTTTCTAGAAACTGGTATGAAATGCAGTGTCCAGATGCCTCACAAGTTTAAACCAACTAAGAAGATATGAGGTAGCGCTTTATGAATGTTAAATAGTAGTCGTAGTAGTAGTAGGAAAGGTTTGCCGTTTTGCCCAGGGTGTAGGAGACGATACATAGCTTTGTTGATTTTGAACAACAAAGAATTATCCAAAGACAAAGAGGCCACAAGTTCTGTTCAAAGTCATCTTGGTGGCCACAAAAGCTTCAGGTACAATTTTATTTATTTATTTAACAGTATTTCTAAACCGCCTTATCTTATTAATCAAGGTGGTATCACAGCAAACAATCGGGTAAAGTGAGCGTGTTATACATGCAGTGAGGGAGAAACTTCACCGAGTGTATGCTGTGTTGAGTGTGAGATTAGTTTGAGCTATTTACAAAGTGCGCTGTATACAATGACAAATCTTTTCCCAATGTAGTAAAATCCAAGCACCCTCACCAATCACAGCTGCACAGCCAACTACCTGAATTTACACTGATGCACATTTATGATCAGTCCGGACATGGGCCTCTGCCAGACAAATGTAATCCACTGTGCTGGTTATTGTGCGTGACCATGGGCAAATCTCTCTCCGTGACTCAAGATTACTCATGAGAAAATTGTCCCTTCTCTCCTAAAGGAATGGCTCCTAGGATACAGGCAGCTTTGATCAGCACACAGCAAAGTCTAATCTGAACAACAATTAGCAGGCACACAGTTACTAACCTGAAGACAGACGTGTCATTTTTTAAAGATTTTATTTAGATGGTATGAACATTTTACACAGGGTTTCGTTCCGGTATTGTGGGATCGTGGGAAAAAGTGTCAGGACAAGCAGTGCCCCATATATGGTTGTGAAACATTTGTCCCAGTGGCCACAAAATGCAAAGAATCTGCATATTGTGCACACAGAACTTCTAATATAAACCTGAAGTTACTGGGAAAACACTCACCATGAAAATCAAACATTAGCAAAATGTCCCTAAAACAAGGTCCTTTTTAGTTTTTAAAAAAAAAATTAAACTGAAAGCTGTCAACTGGAAACTGAATAAAACCATTATATAGCGTTCGGCACATGAAGACGAGAGGGAGTTGCTGGATTCACATCCAGTCTTCAAAGGAAAGACACGTGGTATGAGAGACCTCAACGGCGGCGTCTGTCTCTGTCTCTGTCTCTGTCGGGGCTCCTACTCCGCCTGCGTCCTCCCCTGAAAGAGGGATGAGAGTTAAAAGGGATATGAAAGATTAAATGCTATGGGTTAAGTTTGCTCAAATGATCTTTATCAAATTGGTTGTTTCTTTTGACAATTTTTCCCCTACTTCCCTTCATTTCTGTGTCAGAAGCAAGCTTTCATGTACCAGTGACATTACAGACATGGAGCCACAAGCTAGAATCTCCTCAGAAGAAATATTCAGACGACAAAGATTTGACCAAACAAAAAGCATCTAACATTGGCTGTGAAGCCCAGGAGCTCACCTTCGTTTTCCTCTCGGGGGTCCTCTGACAAAACACCAGTCCACGCTGACTGCCTGTCCCATCAGTTCCTGGCCATTCAGCCCTTCCATGGCTGCTAGGGCCTCCTTATAGGTTTCATATTCCACTAGTGCATATCCCTGCAATAGGTGGGGATGGGGGCAGGGAAAGGAACAACGTGTTAGACTGATGAAGGAACCATTCCCAGGAACCTTCAAGGAATGTATTATTTTCTGGCTAACCTAGTCCAGTTTCTCTCCTACCTTCAGGTACCCTGTTCTTCTGTCGAGATTTAAGTGGACATTCTTTATCTCCCCATACTCAGCAAATTTATCGTGTATGTCTTCTTCGGTGGCTTCTTCGTGCACCCCCGTCACAAACAGAATCCAGCCTTCAACCGCTGTTGTCATGCAGGTATGAGAAAACCCAAAGCTTTATCACATGCAATGTAACGCGCACCACCTCCTCCCTTTCTAGACCTCACTAATTACCTAGTTTACAAAAAACAACATACATAACAAAAATACAAACTAATACACATAATAAAACAAAACATCATAAAATAAATGGCAAAAATAAAAACAGAACTTTAATGTGCACTGTACATAAGGGGACATGGGTAGAACATTTTGCTCAACTGTAAGGTGTATCCAAAAATGAACACCAGGGAAGAAGAGGCAAGCTGCTAAATCTTGGAAATTAAATAATTTATGAAAAAAGTGTTAAGACAGAAATGTGTCCATGTAGATTCTATAACTACTCCAGTACTCATTGCAAGCCCCACACATTATTGCATTCATAGTGAGAAGTTTTGGAAAACACTTTTTAGCTCACAACAATGTATGTGGTAAAATAGTGTGAGTTTATGCTCTGCAGAAGGCGAAATAAGAAGGCAGCTTCCTCAGAAGTGATAAAAATTGCATGGCACATAGAGCTACTATTCGGTCTTTGCTACAATTAGCAGATCTGATCCTTCCTCTGGTGTGTGTGGTTTTTTTTGTGTGGGGGGGAGGGGGAATCTCTCAAGGGTCTGTCCTTAGCCCTCTAGCTCTTCTCCATCCACATACATCTCTCTCTTTTTCCTGTGTACCCTCTCACCCTCTGTTTCTGTATCACATCTGTGACCCTCCCAGATCTTAGATGAACTCAATGCCACAGAAACTGAGGCTCTCTACTTTCCTGCCAAGTTCCCATTTCCCACCTTCTCTCTAATTTCTTTAACAGCATAATTCTTCTATTGTTCCCCAGTTCTACTGGGAATATGCAAGAAGCTAAAGATACAGAAGGCTCAATGGTGACATGTCAACATTTTATCAGTTAGAACATAAGATATGCCATACTGGGTCAGCCCAGTATCCCGTCCCTAAGTGGCCAATCCAGGCCACAAGTACCTGTCAGCTTCCCAAAAGGTACACAGATTCCAATGTGCTTGTCCAATGGATAAGCAGTGGATTTCCCCGGTTCTCTTTAATAACAGTTTATGGACTCTTCCTCTAGAAACTTGTCCTGAAACTTCCTCCAGAAACCTCTTAAATCCAAGAATGGTCACCCCTTTTTGGGAGCTGCAGTAAAGCATTCTGGATTCAGGCACTTGTATAGAATTAATAAATAATGACCTGCAGATGGAAAACAAATCATAACGATGCATAATTAAGTTGTAGAATATGTTGTTGGAGGATGTGGCAAGGTGATCACATAGTGGGATTCAAAAGAAGTTTGGACAAGTTCATAGAGGAAAAGTCCAGGAGAATCAATAACCTTTGCTATGCTGATATTAGCGTAATACTGGCTGAAACACTTGCTTCAAGATCAAGGAAAGTCTTAAATTGGGCCTACATCTTAACGTAAAGAGGACAAAGATCCTGACAATTAGCAAAATCAATAAAGTTCATCGTTTATGGAGAAGAAATTGAATAATGGACAGCTTTAATCAGCTTGGATCAATAGGGAGGAATGGCCTAGTGGTTGGGGCAAGGTACCCCAGGCCGGAAGGTCAGGGGTTCAAATCCCACTAGAGGGCAGCAACCTTGGGCCGGAAGGACTGGGTTTCTAGTCCCACAGGTGCTCCTTGTGGTCTTGGGCAAGCCACTTAACTATTTTACAGGAACATGGGCAATGGAGGGTTATCTCCAAGTTATAATGCCCTGTTCAATGTAATTTCAGTTTGTTCAATGTAAACTGCCTTGATATCATGAAAGGCGGTATATAAGAAATGTTAAATAAATAAAAATAATCAATAAAGAAACAAGCAGTGATGAAATCAGATGCATTGTTCTTGGCAGAATGGCTATGACAGACCTAGACAAGGTTTTCAAAAGCAGAGATGTCTCTCTCCATGCAAAGATTCGACTTGTCCAAGTCATGGTATTTTCAACAACATTTTATGGATGTGGAAGTTTGACAGTGAAAAGATATTCAGGAAGAAAATTGATGCCTCTGAATTATGGTGCTGGCAAAGAATATTGTGTATACCATGGACTGCCCGAAGAACAAACCAGTCAGTACTAGAGGAGATCAAACCAAAGCTCTCTTTAGAAGCTCAGATGACAAGACTTTCACTTTCATACTTTGGACACGTCATACGAAGAGAGAGATCATTAGAGAAAGACATCATGCTTGGCAAGGTTGAAGGCCAATGCAAAAGAGGAAGGCCAGCAAAGAGATGGATCGATGCAATAAATGGAAATTACACTTACCTGGTAATTGTAGTTCCTGAAGGGTCTAGTTTAGTCCTCCACATCTGGGTAGTGCACCTCCTCCTGCAGCACGGAGACTGGACCAATCAAAATCTTGTTCTCATTCAGTATCCTGCTGGAGCTCCCATCAGCCCCCCAGTGACCTATTAACAAAGCAGACTCAAAGAAGCAACACCTGAAGAAAGTATAAACAGGAACTATGTACCAATAACATCCCTGCGCTGTGAAAATGACCCCCTCCCCAAACGAGGAAGCCTAGACTCTGCACCGCGCCTCTGACGCCCGTGAAAGCCCGCAGTCAGCGAGACAAAAAACCGAAAGAGCATGTCTGAAGGAAAGAACCCGAGAAATCGTCAATCGAAGAGAGTCCTCCGACAAAACCTGAAAGAGCGCACCGTCGCCGAGTTGCTAGCGCGCCGACAGGAACCATAAAAAGAGAAAAGGGGAGGGAAGGAGGACTAAACTAGACCCTTCAGGAACTACAATTACCAGGTAAGTGTAATTTCCATTTCCTGAGCGGTAGTCTAGTTTAGTCCTCCACATCTGGGATGTAACAGAGCAGTTAGGAACGGGCGGGACCCTGCAACCCGGCGCACAAAACCGCCGATCCAAAGCAAGAATCCCGAGGGCCGAAACGTCCAAGCGGTAGTGCTTACTGAAAGCATGCATGGACCACCAAGTAGCCGCTTTGCAAATCTCCACCGGCGGAACCAAGGCATGTTCGGCCCACGACGCCGCTTGCGCCCTAGTAGAGTGCACCCGCAACCCCACTGGGACCTCTCGCCCCTGCAGAAGATAAGTGGAAGCAATCGCCTCCTTAATCCACCGGGAAATAGACGACTTGGCTGCCGCTTCGCCTCTGCGCAGCCCGCCAAAAAGAACAAATAAGCGATCTGACTTACGGAAGGTTTCTGAAACTTTCAAATAACGGCGGAGAACCTGTCGAACATCCAAGGAATGCAGACCGCCCCCAGATGCACTCGCTGCATCAGAGGGAAAAACTGGAAGAAAGACAGACTGATTGAAATGAAAAGGAGAGACCACCTTAGGCAGAAAAGACGGCACTGGTCTCAAAACCACGCGATCACTAGAAAAGGACAGAAACGGCTCCCGGCACGAAAGTGCCTGCAACTCCGAAATGCGCCGCGCTGAACAAATGGCCACGAGAAAAACAGTTTTCAGAGTGAGATCCTTGACCGACGCTTGCCGTAATGGCTCAAAAGGTCGAGCAGCCAAAGCCTTCAAGACCAGATTCAAATCCCAAGGAGGAACGACAATCCTGCGGGAAGGCCGAAGTCGGCCGACTGCTTTCAAGAAACGCTGGACGTCCGCGTGCATCCCCAGCGAGACCCCCAGCACCTTGCCCCTGTAGCAGGCGAGAGCCGCCAGCTGGACCTTTAAAGAACTGGCAGCCAGCCCCTTATCAAAACCGTCCTGCAGAAAATTGAGAATGATGGAAACAGAAGACGTCGCCGCACGGATGCCTCGACGCGAACACCAGTCCTCAAAAATGCGCCACACGCGCACATAAGCGAGGGAAGTGGATGACTTGCGAGCTCGCAGCAGTGTAGAAATCACTGCAGAAGAATAGCCCTTCTTCCTCAAGCGAGCCCTTTCAATGGCCAAACCGTAAGCGAGAATCGATCCACCTGAGGCATCTGCAGCGGACCCTGCAACAGCAGATCCGTCCGTACCGGCAGCTTCCAGGGATGCCCGTCGACCAGGCGTACCAAATCGGCGTACCAGGGACGCCTGGGCCAATCCGGAGCCATGAGTAATACCCGACCGCCATGCGCCTCGATGCGCTGGATGACTCTGCCGATCAACGCCCACGGCGGGAAGATATAGAGAAGGCCGCTCCTTGGCCACGGCTGAATGAGGGCGTCTATGCCTTCGGACATGGGTTCCCTTCGCCTGCTGAAGAAGCGGCCCGTCTTGGCCGAATGAAACGTCGCCATGAGGTCCATCAGCGGAGGGCCCCACCGGCGAACTATCTGCGCGTAGACCTGAGGGTGTAACTCCCACTCTCTGGGATCCACCTGCACCCTGCTGAGAAAATCCGCCAAGACATTGTCTTTCCCCGCGATATGCGCTGCCGACAGCGCCAACAGACGAAGCTCGACCCATTGGAATAACGCTTCCGCCTCTTCTTCCAAGGCTACACTTCCCGTGCCTCCCTGCCGGTTGATGTAGGCTACCGCCGCCGAATTGTCCGAGAGAACCCGGACAGCTCCGCCCTGCAGAGTTGTTTCGAAGGCCTCCAGGGCTCTCCTGACCGCGCGGAGCTCTAGCCGGTTGATCGACCAGGAGACCTCCTGAGTCGACCAAGTCCCCTGCGCGAAGCAACTCTCGCAGTGGGCACCCCAGCCGAGGAGACTGGCATCCGTAATCACCGGGATCCACTAAGGCTATTCCAGGGGCATGCCCGCACGCAATGTTCGGGAGCACCTCCAACACCATAGAGCCTGACGAACCCGGAGCGGACAAGGCAACCGCTTGTTGAGCGAGTCCGACTGGTTCGACCAGCGTCGCAACAGCGCCCTCTGGAGAGGTCGCATGTGAAACCGGGCCCAGGGAACCACCTCCAGAGTAGCCGCCATCGTACCCAGTACGCGCAGGTACCACCAAGCCGAGGGGGCGGACATCTTGAGAAAAGCTCTCACCAGAGTTTGCAAGGCCTGAACACGCCGTAGCGGTAAGCAAACCAACCCTCTCGCAGTGTCAAACTGAACCCGAGATATTCGAGACTCTGAGTCGGCACCAACTGGCTCTTCTGCACATTCACCACCCAGCCTAGAGATTGCAGAAGAGACACCACTCTTTCTGTAGCCCGTACGCTCTCCTCTTTGGACTTTGCACGAATCAACCAGTCGTCTAGGTAAGGGTGGACCAGGATCCCGTCCCGCCGTAATGCCGCGGCCACTACCACCATGATCTTTGTGAATGTACGCGGAGCGGTTGCCAAGCCAAAAGGCAGAGCTTGAAACTGAAAGTGTCCCCAGGGGAACGCAAACCGCAGAAAACGCTGGTGGACCGACCGGATGGGAATGTGCAAATAAGCCTCGGACAAATCCAGAGAAGTGAGGAACTCCCCCTGCCGAACCGCCACAATGACGGAGCGGAGAGTTTCCATGCGGAAATGAGGGACGCGAAGACAACGGTTGACCCCTTTGAGATCCAGAATGGGACGGAGAGTACCGTCCTTCTTTGGCACCACGAAATAAATAGAGTAACGACCCAGCCCGCGCTCGGCAGCCGGGACGGGAACCACCGCACCCAAGGCGAGAAGCCGATCCAACGTCAAGCGAAGTGCAGGTTCCTTGTGCGGGCCTCTGCTGGGAGACAGAACGAAGGAATCTCGAAGTGGACTGGCAAATTCGAGGGCATAGCCCTCTCGGATGACCTCCAACACCCATTGATCGGACGTGATCCGGGCCCAAGCCGGCAAGAAATTCCGAAGATGGCCCCCGATAACTGGAAACCTCTCCGGAAGGCGCCTGGCGTCATTGCGGCTTGCGAGAGAAAGAGGAGGAAGCCGAAGAGGCCGCAGGGGTAAATCCCCTGCCGGCCCCCTGGAAGCCGCGAAATCCCTGAGAACGGTACCCAACTCGGCCCCTTTGGGAACTCCACAAACGGGATGAGCGAAATCTGCGAAAGTCACGAGAAGAACCTCACGGGAGGGACGCAGTTCTGCCGAGCTTAGACTTATCCTCAGGCAGCCTACCTCCTTTGGAGTCCCCTAAATCCTTCACTAACTTATCCAAATCCTCACCAAACAATAGCTTCCCTTTAAAAGGAAGTTTGCTGAGCCGCGACTTAGAGGAACCGTCCGCAGACCAATTCCTCAACCAAACAGACCTGCGCGCCGCCACCAAGGACGCCATGCTGTTAGCCAAAGTGCGAATCAAATCATAATGAACATCTGCCAAGTAAGCTGAACCAGACTCCAAACGGGTTACTTCGAACATCTTCTGTTGGTCAAAGTTGGCATCCTGACGTAAACGCTGAGCCCATCGTAAACAGGCTCGAGCCACCCAGGCCCCACAAATAGAGGCCTGCAGAGACAAGGCATTAGTTTCAAAGGCCTGCTTCAACAGACCATCCACCTTTTTGTCCTGCGTATCCTTCAAAGCCGCATTGCCTTCGACTGGAATCG
Source organism: Ichthyophis bannanicus (assembly GCA_033557465.1). Taxonomy (NCBI): domain Eukaryota; kingdom Metazoa; phylum Chordata; class Amphibia; order Gymnophiona; family Ichthyophiidae; genus Ichthyophis; species Ichthyophis bannanicus. The sequence continues at coordinate 36,611,601 of CM066048.1, read as the reverse complement.
TAGTCTTTTTAGTGACTGCCGAAACCAGAGCATCAACCCGCGGAGACCGAAACTTGTCCTTGTCGGCTAGAGGATACAACCGGTTCATTGTACGAATGCCTTTCAGACCGGCCTCAGGCTGATCCCATTCAGTCTGAATCATCTGAGCTACCACGCGATGGACGGGAAAAACCATCTGAGAGTCCCGCACGGCTTGAATGAGGGGATCTTCCAGACCCTCTTCCTCCGTCGAAGGAACGGAGGCCAGATTAAGGGCCTGAAGGGACTCCGTAATCAAAGGAGCCAACTCCTCTTTCCGAAATACCCGAATGATACGCGCTTGATCCTCGGGATCCGGAATCTCTCCCTCTTCCAACGCATCAGAAATGTCGTCGGACTCCAGCGCCAGGTCAGACTCTGGCCAGTCAGCTTCAGCACTCTCAAAGGATAAGCGAGAGCGCTTAGCTGGCTGAGAGACAGAACGCTGACTCTCCTCCCCCAAACGGGAAGGAAAAGGCGAGGAAGAAACCCCGGCCTCTGGGATCTTGCCCAGCCGGCCTAGTTGGAAGGCCTGATGCATCAAGAGAATAAAATCAGGCGAAAAACCCAGCGAAGAAGAGCCCGACGGAGCTTCGGGCAAGGAAATTCCCTGTCCTGTCGACGCCCCAGGAGAGACTGGCAATGGAGAACCTGGAGAGGGCATCAGGACAGGCTGCTTGGCCGGGCTATCCGGATCCAAAACCACCTTGTCAGCCATCTGGAGTTCGAGGGCCGAAGAAACTGAAGAACAGCCCTTGCAAACCCCGGAATCTGATATAGCCCCTCTGCGAGAACCGCAGACCAAACATTGAGGCCTGGACGCCATCAAAACTAGCAGGCTATAGGTGAAACAGCTGAGAAGACCTACAGGACAAGGCCTTGACGTGACTGTCTTTACCTTTTTTTTTTTTTTTTTTTTTGAGAAAGAGAAAGGAATCCGATGAAACAAAGGGCTTCCGACTTGACAACAAAGCCAGAAACTGAAAAGGGCAGCCGCAGCAGCCCCCAACACCACGGAAAAAAACACGGGAAAGCTAAAGGATGTCGGCGCGATAAAATGGCCGCCGGCACCCACGGCTGAGGGAAAAAAAAAAACGGCGGGAAAAATAAAATAATGAAGAGAACCGCGCGATCCGCAGCCCGACACCGAAAACAACCCCAAAATAAAGAAAAAAAGAAAAGCGCCGCTAAAAGCACTGCTGGTGCTTTGAGACTCACCGCTGTCTGTAAGAACGTCGCCTCCGAAGAAACGCTGAGGAGACGCGGCACCGCAGGACAGCCCCAAGTAAGCAGACAAATCTCAGCTACAGTGGAATGCAGCCCACGCCGTGACAATCCTACGGCCGGCTGACCAGTAGCAATGGGGCTGTCTAGACTAGATCTCACCTCCGTACTGTCCAGGAGGGAGATCGATAGTCAGCTGCTGCCTGCAGTTCCCCCACAGACGCTGAGAGCAGAAGCGGGCAGAGTAGGTGCCTCAACCAGCCCCCCCTTCAGAAAGTTGAGTACTAAAGTTAAAGGGACAGCCACCAAAATAAAAGAAAAGGTATAGCAGAGAAATAAACAATAACCCCAAGGAAAAACTAACAAGTGTTGCCTCAAAGTCTCTAAGTGAGCCCAGCTACAGGCTCACAAGTCCTCCTGCTGCACGGAGACTGGACACACTGGGGGGCTGATGGGAGCTCCAGCAGGATACTGAATGAGAACAAGATTTTGATTGGTCCAGTCTCCGTGCTGCAGGAGGAGGTGCACTACCCAGATGTGGAGGACTAAACTAGACTACCGCTCAGGAACAGCAGCTATGGATGGCAGTCTATTAACAGTGAGCAGCCTGACTGAAAACAGTTCAGGTCAACTATCCAGAGGGTTGCCATGAGTAGACACCAACTCGACAGCACTTATCAGATTTGACAGAGCCATTGCTCACCTCTGGAAATGAACCATGAAAAAATAGATCAACTTTTGGGGGTGGGGGATCTGCTGGATTTTATTTTATTTAGCGAGCAACATTTTATACCACATACTCTACAAGTCACAACGGTTTACAATAAACTTGAGAGCAGAGAAGGAAGGTTACATGGAACTTAATAGATACAAAAACTCAATAGCTTAAAGTAACAGCGATTATATATGATAGAAGGTGGATAGTAACAGTTAAAGAACATATACTTTTCTATAAGGGAGTTTAATTTGAAAGCTTTTAATGCACACAGGGGGTATAAGTACATGAGTTTAAATAGCTGTACAGTAAATTAAAAAGGTAGTGCTAGATGAGTGTATGTGTGCATGTTGGATCCTTAACTTTATGGTTTATGTTTGATCAGCAGAGTTGGATCCATAGTGCTGTAGACTTGAGAGCACCATTGCTCACCTCTGGAAATGAGCCACGAGAAACAGATAAACGTTTTGGGAGATCTGCTGATCGGTGTGATCCAGCTTCACCACTGTCAGAGACAGGATGCTGGCATCGATGAACCTCAGTCTGACTCAGCATGACCGCGCTCATATTTTTGTAGCTAGTCAACACTCCATGAACATGTCAGATACTCACATCTCTGTGGACCTGGCTCATCTCCATCTTGTTCCACACTGTCATAATCCTCACGTACTCGGGCCCTGGAGCCTTCATCTAAACAGCAAGCATGAAAAGCCCCATCAAAATATATTTATCATATCATTGTGTTTCACTGGAAGGAGCCAGCCTGATGGCAGTGTCGTACGCTGCTGTACAGAAGAACCCACATTCAATTCTCAGTCCAGGTTTTCTGTTGCCAGGGCCTGGGGCTACTGTGGAAGCAACATTCCCCATCTTGGGGCAGGGCTGGGAGTCACAGTCATTACAAAACAGCGACACCCATTGGATATACTTAGTGTCAAGTTTATTAGATGTTTAAAAAAAATCATAAAATGGAGAACAGAAACACAAATGAATGTATGTATCACATACATGCGCTCACCTGAACCAAATCCTCTTCCCTTCCTCTTCTTGGCTTTCTCCTTCAGCTTGTGAATACTTTCTGTACAAGTAAAGTTAATATTTAAATAAAATAGTATTTTGTCCTAAAGTAGAAAAATAAAAAGGTAAATCATTTCACCGAAGAACCTCCTTCTCAGGGCCAGTTCTAGGAAGCAGCAAATCAGGCTTGTGCTTGGGGGGAGATTTTAAATGGCAGCATTTTGGCCATTGTTTTAACAAGTTAAAATGAGGGATATGCATGCCTTACTGTACATCTGGTTTGCTAATGTCCCTTAAAATCTTTAGTACATGCAAAATTAAATGAATGTCCATACAATTAAGCTGCACATATTTTGACAAGCACCAAAAACTGTAATAAATAATAAATCAAAGAGCTCCCATCTGTATGAAAAAAAATAATTTGCAAATTGGAGGCAAGGGTAAAAATTAACAAATAATTTATAGAGAGGGGCGGCCACAAATTGATTGTGTGGGACAGCAGAAAACCTAGAGATGATCCTGCCTCCTTCATGTATATTCATGGAGGAGGGGACAGAGAGGAAAAGAATTGTTCAATATCATTTTTGTTTTATACATGTAAACCGCTTTGAAGGCTGGTTCATAATTGTGGTATAGAAATGTTTTAAAATAAACAAAGGAGTCATTTGCATGGGGCGAGTTCTTGTTTGGGGATAATTTACATACCATCTTGAAAACCCAATTTGAGAGTTGGTGTTTGCTCCAACACCCAAAAAACGGAATATAAACAAATTAGTAAATAAATAGAATTGTTGAAGAGTGGGATGGGGTGCAGAAAGTTGGAGCTGCCAAGTTACCCGATTGCAGTAGGGAGATTTTAGGGCAGTCTTGAATTTCTGACAGTCTCACACTAGTGCATTATGGGCAGGGCTGGCCCAAGAGCTTCTGTCACCTAGGCTGGCTCACTGTGCCATGCCCCCCAGCCTACCATACAGCACCCCCACCCCCCCACAGCCATCCTTTCAGCTGGGGGAGGTGGGCAGTACATCGATCCCTCATCTTCAAAGCGCCATGGTGGGCTTTAAAGCACCCATGCACATGTGCGCACTCACAGCCTGCTACTTCTGCCCCCTCTGACGCAACTTCCTGTCGGAGGGAGCAGGAGCAGCAGGCTGTAACCATGCACACAGGTACTTTAAGGCCCTCCGTGGTTCTGCAGAAGCTTCAAAGGAGGACGGGATCACCATGCCGCCTAGTTGGCAAGCCAGCCCCCATTATGGAACCTGCAGAATTATTTGGGGTCAATGCAGTAAATTGTACTATGCTTTAGCACAGCGATGTACTCAAGATTTTCCCAAACTAGTCTTACTCCCAATGCAGAAAGACTTCCAGCGAGGGAAAAATCTGTCGTAAAAGTCACTTCACTAAAGGATAGCCCATTGAGCAAGCAAACAGCTGAATAGGAAGTCACTCCCGATATTAAAAACTGCACTGAAACAGCACAGGTTTATTACTCTTCTCTTAATGCTGAACCTTTACACCAGTTTGGGGCTGGAGTAAAGATGCAACTTGGGAGCATCTAAGGCAAAGTACAGCATTTCACCTAAGATCTTCCTCCTATACTACCCCCAGACACCTTAATACCCTCATCCACAACTTAGACAACACTCTTCAGCAAGCCCTACTGCAAAGCCAAATACTACTACGATTAGAGATGTGATGCCATTTGGCCATACTAATGTACATAGTTAACCCCTTGTTTTCCAAGTTCAACTACCTTGTTACACCTGGTTATCCAAGTTCTATTTACCTTGTTCAATGTAAACACAAATCATATTCTGAGATGTGTAAGTTGTTAAATGGAAACCGCACTGATGCTGAATAGCGTGGTATAAAAGAGACTGTAAATAAATAAATAAGATACCCCAAGATCCTTGGTAGCTCAAGTGGGACCCCAGCCTCCCTTCCCCTAACCCCACCAAAAAACCCTTGGTGGCTCAAGTAGATCCCCCTTCCCCAAAGCAGCATAACCCCACAAAGTCATATCATCCACAAGACCCTAGACAATCAATCATCAGAGCACCTTCAATCATTAAGCCATGCCTTGAACCCTGACAGACCAAGAAGGAGCACTCAAAACCTCCTCAGTTTCCCATTGCAGACTCAGAAGAGCAAAGCAAACCATATGACTAGGAGCATTCACCTTATATGTCTCCATCCTCTGGAACTCACTACCTCACTACGAAGCACTAAAGCAACCATAGATTTTCGCCAAAAAACTAAAGACCCATCTCTTCCTGGAGTACTTTGGCAACAAACACCTACCAACTACAGAACAAAATGATCACAACCAAACACAATATCCTTCACCCCACCTCCATAAAAGGGCTCCCACAACAACCCTATCCCCCCCATTCCCCAGCCCCTACTGTAGAAAGTTTTATGAATATTTATGTATTAACTTATTGAGCTTCTAATAGATGTTCTCTTCTCTGTTATCTTCAAAACATTCAAATTGTTCATTATAAAATGTTCATAATTGTTCTATTTAACGTGCTCATTGTATGATTTCATTGAGTTCCATGTAAACTATTTTGACTTGTAGAAAAATGGTATATCAAAACGTGTTAAATAAAGAAGCCCCTATGTCTGCTTCCACATAGTCATCTTGAACACTTTGCAGTGCAGAAAGTACCAGTTAAAGGAAACATTGTCTTATCTGGCAGACTGACTCCATGTAGCATGTCCCAGTGCACCATAAGGGGCAGGTACCACCATTTTCCAAGGTGGTGGCAGGGCAAAAACATACCATGGGATGCCTCCCCTGGCCAGTAGTATTGGTCCAGGATGAAGGGAGGGTCAAACTGCACAGGAGTCTATCCAGTCAGTGGCCTTCCTGGTTAGGGCTGCCCATGTCACATGTGCTCTGGAACAGACAGCCCCAAGGGGTTGGGGGGATAATCAGCAGACATGGGAGCAAGGGGGGGGGGGGGGGGCAGGTCTAGAGTCCATCGTGTCACCAGAGACATTTTGTGGAGTTGGAGTAGGGGTATGTTGGGAGTTAAACTTTTTAAAAATGTTATTTTATTAAATATCTTCCTTCCTGTCAAGTGTGAGACCTAACCGGTATTCACACAGTCCCAGGAAGGGAGAGCTTTTTCTCACAATTCTGCATATTAGCATGGTGGTGCAAGCTTTTTAAATAATAACAGCAGTAATTTACATGGCATTAGTTTATTACATCAGGTAGCAGGTACTTTGGAATGCAATGTGCTGGAGCGCAGTGCAGTAAGCTAATGCAACACCTACTGCACCGAGGCCTCAAAAGGTAGAATCGAGGACTACAAATCCCAAACTGCATTAGGGATATGAATTCAGAACCAATTGGACTAAGACGTTCCTTCCTGGGACTAGTTAACTCGCCAGCTCTGAAACGTTATAGAAAGGAGACACGAGATGCAGGAGGGTTTATAGCACTACATCGGGGTTCTTAACCGCTCACCATCACCGTCCTCGTCCATGGCGAAGTCTTCGCCGCCCGCCTCATGAAGATCCAGCACGTCCGCCATCTTCTTGTTACTATACACAAACCAAACCGACACCGGGAAGAAAGAGAGAGAGAGAGATAGAGATGAGCCGCGTGGAACGCTGGGATACTGAGGGGCGGGGAAAATAGGAGCCATAAGGATGCCGGGATACTGAGGGGAGGGGCGGAGCAGCGAGAATACCGAAAGATGTGGGTTGAGGAGGATGCCGGGATACTGAGGGGGCGGAGCAGCGAGAAATACTAAAAGATGGGGGTTGCGAAGGACACCGGGATACTGAGGGGCAGCATCTCCAGAGTGATAAGAGTCTGAAGGGAAGGACATGAAGAATAAGAGACGTAGACAGCAAGAGATGTTAGAATATTGCGGAACAAGGAGAGCGGAACCGTGGGGGATACTAAGGGGCAGGAAAGTATAGCAGTTAAAAATACTGAGAGATAGAGGAAGTAGAAGACGCCGGAAAGCTGGGGGGATGACGACGACGGACATGCAGGCTATCGGGGACTCCGTGATACCGAGGGGTAGGATAGCGGGTTACGGAATGATAAGAGTCACGGGAATGGCGTCTGAGTACTGGTTACATTTGTGTGGTGCTTGCTTTTGGGGCAGTGTTTTCACTTCAACTTGCTGTCGTTTTTAACATGCCTTGGCAGACATGATTTTTCGGTGATAAGCCGAGGTGCTTGAAGAATTAACCCAGCAGTAGGGCCGATGCTTGCATTGTATCAGAGCACCTTCTACTGGCGTTTATCGGGTGCAGAATATAGGTCCATTATCTTTCAACAGGCTTTCTTGGTTTCTGCTTGCCTTTTTTATACTTAATTTATCATTCTCGAACCACAATTGTCCCTTGATCCCTAGTAGTAGGCTTGACAGCACACACTATTTCTACGTACACTTTCATTGTTGAATAGACTAAGCTCGCATCTTTTTCATACCAAGGTAAGGTAGTCAGGTTGATTATAATCCTGTTCTGACCTAAGGAAAGTGGTTTAGTCTTCTGAAGTTCATATTTTTCAGACTCTGCCTTAAATATGCCACTTCTAACCCGAGTTGTCTCCCCTTTTGAAACAACGTTTACACAGGTCTCCCTTACTACTAACTTAAGCACCTACAAACCATTCAGAACACTACCATAAGATTGCTACAGCATGCTTCCAAATTTCACCAGGTTACATCGTCTACCAGCTCACTGGTTACTCATTCAATACAGGATCTAATATAAGTTTTTCACTGTGATTCATAAAATATTGCATACCAGACCCTCTTATCCTTCCTGTCTCTTAGTTCAATCCATGCTAATTGCCTCTTTCTCTCACCCAATATGAATCTACCCTTTTCTTTCTTAGCCCCAGCCTATGGACTCCCTTACACCCCCCTCCCCCCACTTGGAACTCTCCTACCTGAGATTTAAATCGCTTCTTCCATATCAGCCTGCAGGAGCAGTCCAGATAAGTGGGTTGTGTTCCATTACCAGCTGATTTCAGCCATTTCAACCTGTACCTTATGATCGGGAACTATTGCTGATGAAAGAAGAAGTTGAAGCAGTATTGAAAGCCTTATCAAAGGACAAAGCACCAGGCATTGATTGCTGTAATACTTCTATGGGAATGCTATCTGATGCAGCTGTTACCATACTTACAAGACTCTGCCAAGAAATATGGAAGACAACAACCGACTGAAAAAGATCTGTGTTTATACCAATACTAAAGATAGGTGATCCAACTGACTGTGGAAATTATATCACAATCGCTCTGATCCCACATGCCAGTAAGATTCTACTGAAGATTATTCAAAAGAGACCAAAACCATACCTGGAACAAGAACTATCTGAAGTGCAAGGAGGGTTCAGGAAAGGGCAAGGAACAAGAGACATCATTGCAGATGTGAGATGGATCCTTGAAAAGACTAAAGAATACCAAAAGGATATCTATTTGTGCTTTATCGACTATAGCAAGGCTTTTGACTATGTAAACCATGAGAAACTTTGGGCCACATTAAGAAGCATGGGTATACCAGAACACCTGATCATTCTCTTGTACAATCTGTACATTGATCAAGAAGCAACAGTTCGAATGGAACAAGAAGAAATAGAATGGTTTAAAATAAGCAAAGGTGTAAGACAAGGCTGCATACTTTCCCCCTACCTGTTTAATTTATATGCAGAACAAATCATCAGAAGCAGGATTGTATGAAGACAACAGAGGAGTGAAGATTGATGAGTCTTCCACCAACAACCTTCGCTATGCTGATGATACCACATTACTGGCTGAAAGTGAAGATGATCTGAAACATTTGCTTTTCACAATCAAAGAACATAGTCTCAAAATGGGCCTGCACCTTAATGTAAAGAAGACAAAGATCATGACAACTGGCATAATCAACAGGTTCATCTTTGAAGGAGAAGAAATTGAAATCATGAACAACTTTAACCTAGAGTGGAGGAGTAGCCTAGTGGTTGGGGCAAGGTACTTCAGGCCAGAAGGTCAAGGGTTCAAATCCCACTAGAGGGCAGCAACCTTGGGCAGGAAGGACTGGGGTTTCTAGTCCCACAGGTGCTCCTTGTGGTCTTGGGCAAGCCACTTAACCCTTCATAGCCCATGTTCCCTGTAAAATAGTTATCTCCAAGTTATAATGCCGTTCAATGTAAACCGCACTGATGCAGAATAGCACGGTATATAAGAGAATGTAAATAAATAAATAAATTTAAAAAAAACCTACTTGGATCAACTATCAATAAAGAAGCAACAAACAGTCAAGAAATCAGACAATGCATTGCTCTTGGCAGAATGGCTATGAAAGACCTAGATATGATTCTCAAGAGCAGAGATGTCTCTCTCCATACGATTCGACTTGTTCAAGCCATGGTATTTTCAATTACATCATATGGATGCGAAAGCTGGACAGTGAAGAAAATTGATGCCTTTGAATTATGGCCCTGGCAGCGAATACTGTGTATACCATGGACTGCCTGAAGAACAAACCAGAGGAGATCAAAGCTAGGCTTTATTTAGAAGCTCAGATAACAAGACTTCGACTTTCACACTTTGGACACATCATGCAAAGAGAGAGATTAGAGAAAGACATCATGCTTGGCAAGGTAGAAGGCCAACGTAAAAGAGGAAGGTCAGCAATGAGATGGATCGATTCAATAACAGCAGCTACGGGTACCAGTCTGTCAACAATGAGCCGCCTGACTGAAGACCAAACACAATTTAGGATAGCTATCCCGAGGGTTGCCATGAGTCAACTCTGACGACAGCACTTAACACCACCAGCACATTGTTGGAGACAAAGAATCAATGAAAAGCCCTAGTTTCAATGACATCGCTCCTTTGCCACTATTCCTCAGCCACCAGAAGTCTCTTCAGTATTTCTTTGTCTCCAGCAGATGGCAGAGAGATTTTCTCCTCTCTGAAGAATTTAGAGGAAAAGACTGATTAAAAACACTCATGATAGACTCATATCGTCCTATTGCAAGACGTCATATCGTCCTATTGCAAGTATTCCATTCCTTGCCAAGATTATTGAAAAGATTGTGCAAACGCAGCTGCAAGATTATATAGACTCATCAGCTCCATTAGATGATCATCAATATGGATTTCGCCCATTTCATGGTGTAGAAACACTCCTAACAGCACTATTTGATACAATCATCAGAGGTATTGATAATACCAAGCGAGCCTTCATTCTCATATTCATTGATATTTCCTCGGCCTTTGACACTGTAAATCATATCACACTCATTTCAAGACTCTCACAACTAGGCATCAAAGATAAAACCCTTGAATGGTTCATATCCTATTTTACTAACCGGACCCAATATGTGCAAATAGATCGAAATGCCTCATCCCCATTTCCACAAGAACAGGGCATCCCTCAAGGCTCTGCCCTTTCGGCTCTATTGTTTAATCTTTATCTTCAACCCATCTGTTCCATATTTAAATGCTTCAAAATCAACTACCACATCTACGCGGATGACATCATGTTATACTCGCCATTTGATGTGTCCAACCCGGATTATAGCAACATCTGTCATTGCCTCTCTGAAGCTGAGCTGTGGCTGAAATCAATGAATATGAATATTAATTTTAAAAAAACAGAAGTTCTATTCATAACAAGAAACACAAGCTTCACTCCCCCACTTGAAATCAACATTGGAAACAACTCTCTCCCAGTCAAAGATGAGATCAAATATTTAGGAGTCACGCTGGATAAGACCCTCAGCCTCACTAAACATATAAAACAATCTGTAAAAACAATATATTTCAAATTAAGGACGATCCAACAACTTAGACCATTGATAGATAACACTGATTTCAGAACCATAGTACAAACACTAATTACACCACATTTAGACTACTGTAATGGTATTCTTCAAGGGACCTCTAAGAAAAATATTCACACACTTCAATTAGCCCAAAATGTCACCGCAAGGATTATCCATAAAGCGAAACTTTCGGATCATATATCTCCGATTCTCTACTCTCTCCATTGGTTACCCGTCTCATGCAGAATCATCTACAAGACCTTAGTCAATACATTTAAGATCTTTAATAACATAGCTCCATCCTTCTTATCTACACTCATCAACATCCCACATGAAAATAGATCAAGACGAAAAATAAACCTTCACACGTTACAAGTCCCTGATTCTATCCGAAAGACAAGTCAGAAGACAAGCAACACAGCTTTCTCATACTTCGCTCCTACATTATGGAACAACCTCCCGACTGAAATCAGAGAAATCAAGGACCTTCAATTATTTAGAAAAAACCTAAAAACCCATCTATTCACTCTGCACTACAATAACCTTCACATTGAAGATAATCCTAACACTGAGAAAAACACCGATCATCAGTCACTTAATGACCCTACCTAGACAAGCATAAAATCCTTTCCCACACATTTCACATTGCTCACCTAGTTTAAGCTTACTCTTTGAAAGCAATTACTTGTCGCTAATGTGAAAAACTGTAATATATTGTAAATATATCCTTTACTGTTATACTGTTGGTAGTATTTTTGAAACATTATCTAATTCTTACCCAGTTCAAATGTTCCTACCTCTCTTACTATCTCCTGGTATATATAAGTTACAATTAATAGTTGAATGTTCATTGTTCTAAATCTGTTCTATGTAAAATAATAGTACTCTATTATTAAAGTTTGTTACCTGTAAACCGCCACTGATCTCTGGAAGTGGCGGTATAGAAAAGATGTATAAATAAATAAATAAATAAAGACTCTCTCGCTTGAGCACAACATGGAAGGCTCCTTTAGACTGCACTCTTTTTTGTAGCCATAGGAGGAGGAAAAATTGGTTCAGCTCTTACCCAGGCTCCAAATCATTTTGGTCGCCTTCCTCTGAACAGTTTCTATTCTTTTTACATCCTTTGCAAGATATGGTCTCCAAAACTGAACACAGTATTCCAAGTGAGGCCTCACCAGCAACCTGTACAGTGGCATAAGTACCTCTTCCTTTCTGCTGGTAATCCCTCTTTGTATGCAGCCCAACATCCTCCTGGCTTTTACCACTGCCTTGTCGCACTGTTTTGCCACCTTGAGATCATCAGAGATAATCACACCAAGGTCTTTCTCCTGAACCATGCACACCAACCTCTCACCCCCTATTGCATACATTTCCCTTGGATTTCTGCTACCCAAGTGCATGACACTGCACTTTTTCCCATTAAATTGTAATTGCCAAGCATTAGACCATTCTTCCAGCTTTTGTAGATCTTTCCTCATGTTATCCACTCCCTCGGGGGAGTCCACTCTGTTGCAAATTTTTGTAGTATCTCCAAAAAGACAGACCCTTCCATTCAGTCCTTCAACAATATCACTCACAAATACATTGAACAGTGCCAGGCCCAGGACCGAACCCTGGGGCATCCTGCTAATCACCTTCCTTTCATCCGAGTGAGCTCCATGTACCATCACCTTCTGTCATCTGTCAGTCAACCAATTTCTAATCCAGTTTACCATCTTGGGACCCATCCTCAAGCTACTGAGTTTATTGACAAGCCTCCTATGAGGAACAGTATCAAAGGCTTTGCTGAAATTCCAGGTAGATGACATCCATCACATGCCCCTGCTCTAGTTCCTTGGTCACCCAGTAAAAGAACTGATTTGTTTGGCAAGACCGTCCTTCAGTAAAACCATGTTGCCTTGGATCTTGCAACCTGTTGGTTTTGAGAAAGTTAACTATTCACTCTTTCAGGAGCACCTCCATTACTTTTCCCGCCACTGAGGTAAGGCTCACGGGTCTGTAGTTTGACACTTCTTCCCTATCACCACTTTTGTGTAGAGGTACAACATCAGCCATTCTCCAGTCCTGAGGAACCTCTCCTGTTTCCAAGGATCTCTTGAATACATCGTTTAACGGCCCTGCAAGAACCTCTCTGCGTTCTTTCAGTATCCTGGGATGTATCCCATCCGGTCCCATGGCTTTGTCCACTTTCGGTTTAGCAAGTTGTTCCAACACCTCGTCTTCTGTGAATGGTGTGGTATCTACTTCATTCCCATTTTTATATTTGGGAGTCACAGCTGGTCCATCTCCAGGATTTTCTTTAGCAAAAACAGAGCAGAAGTATTTAGCAATTTTGCTTTTTCTATGTCACTTTCCACGAGTCTTTTCCCAGCACTTCTGAGTCCTGCAATTTCAACTCTGATCTTCTTCCTTTCCCGAATATACCTGAAGAAAGTTGTCGCCACCCTTAACATCTTTAGCCATCTTTTCCTCTGCCTTTAATTTTGCTAGCCTTATTTCTCTTTTTGACTCTTAGTTTGATCCTGTATTCATTTCTGTGTTTTTCTGTTTGCAAGCGCTTGAATTTTGCAAAAGCTGTGTGTTTTGCTTTATTTGAGCAGCCACTTCTTTGGAAAACCAAATAGGTTTCCTTCTCCTCTTGTTTTTATTTACTTTTTTAAACATATTTATCTGTTGCCACCTTTAATTTAGCCCATTGCAATTCCACTTCCCTTATCTCCTTCCACCCTGTCATCTCCTCCTTTAGGTACTCGGCCATTTTATTGAAGTCAGTGCTTTTGAAGTTTAGGACTTTGAGCTTGCTATGTTTGGCCTGTACCTTGGCTTTTATCTCAAACCACACCGTGTGATGATCGCTGTTCTTAATAAATCATAGTCAAAAAGGGTATTGCTAATTTAAAAAATTTGTTATGATTTTTTGCCCTTAAGGCCAGTTGTCTTATATCTCTGTTGACATAACTCCTGAATACTCCACACGAGGTTGAGCGTTCCGCTCCATTGCACTCTTGATGGGAAAGCTAAAGCGGGCAAGTAGCCCCTGCTGCCTGTGAGCCTGTTACAAAGGCTCCTATGGATGTTTTTCTTCTTGCTTGGGAGCAGCAGTCACCATGTGAGGGAGCAGCGTTGAGCCTGGCTGGAGAGATGCTGGAGCAGGAGAGCTCGCCCCCCCCCCCCATGTGCGGTGTACTTTGAAATTGTCTTGGCTTCTGGAAGTGACGGGAGGTGTTTAGAGATCCCATCTTGCTAACTGCTGGTTAGCATCGGCTCAGAGTGTGTAGATAAATGCAGTAGTGGTCATCCAGTAACTGGATTAGCAAAAATGGATGATACTTTGCCGGAGGGTGTTTCAGGTGGTGGTTCTTTTGAATGTCTTCATCAAAGACCGGACCAGATAATCCTTATGATCAGCAATTAAACAGTTGGGAAAGGCTCTTTTGCCACAGGTACATTCTTTGAACTTTCAACTTCAGGTTACTCAGAAAAATACTGAAGATATTTCCACTCTACAGGCTTCAGTGGCTACTATTGTTACTCATACTGATCAGTCAGAAAACCTTATGAAATAGTCTACTTATTTGAAGACTAGGCTAGAACATTTAGAGAATGATTCTAGGCAAGGGAACCTACGTTTAATTAATTTCCCCAAATCACAGGAAATGTTCAAGAGCTATTTAGTGGAGGTTTTAGGGGTTTCTCATGAAACCCATCCACCAGTTGCAAAAATGTACTATCTCCCTTCTGGGAAAAAGATTTGGGGGCCTCTGAAGACCTGGCTTTACCACATGCCGATGTGTTCAATGTGAGATTTTAGAGAGTTTGGTTTCTGAATCTTGTGTTCTAGCTACTTGTTTAGTACAATTTGCACTGCTTTCTGACCATGATTGTTTTTCCATAAAATGAAGATGTTGGTTTAAGGGCTTTCTGGTTAGGGCTTTCCCTGACCTCGCTCGGGAAACCCAATGATGCAGAAGGGAATTTCACCTTCTCCACCTCAGGATTTCTCAGCTTGGCACATTATTTTTCCTCAAATACCCCTGTAAATATTTAGTTAATCTACTTTATTTGGACAGTTTTCTATACTACCCCTTCCAGAGATCAGTGGTGATTTACATAGAACACAAGTTACACTTAGTTCTATGAAACTATAGATATAGAACACAACAAGTTCCATATGTTTTTATACCCCTCGCAGTTGTCCTTTTTGCATGCTCGCTGGCCACCTGATACCCTTCTGCAGCCATCATAATTTAGTTTTAGGTTGATTGTGCTTTATCTTGTTTTCTGTGATGGTATAGTTATTTTGTATGTCCTTTGGTTATCCCCATGTATTGTAGGCTAGAGAAAGGGCTGCATATATGTGTTTTGTGTTTTTTTTCCAGCTGCCCTTATTTCTTTACAAAGTTGTATTATTTTAAAATTCATAAATAAAAATAAATACTCCACACAGCTGAGGCAGCCATAATCCAGTTTTTAATCTGTTACATACTGTAAACAGTACAATGTGTCTGTCACCTTTATGTGGTTGTGAATGCTCTGGTAGGTGCCCATTGCATATGGAAAGAGAACAATTTCAGGAAAGTGGCCCATTTCTTTGCCAGACAAATCAGATTTATACTGCCTCCTTGCAACTATTAAGTGCCAATGGCATCCAAGTCAGAAAACTACCCAGACAATCAGCACTTTTGGAGTAAGGGATGGTGTAGTAGTGCACTCTGGGCCAGCCCAACCATTAACCAAAATGAGCACTAGCAAAGAGCAGAATATTCAAAAATAAATAGATTCTGACAACCAATATATGGATGGATGGGAGGGAGGGAGGGAGTGGGGGGGGGGGGGGGCGGCGACGCAAGAAAGTATAAGGCTTAAGGCTCACCTAGGATGTCAGTACCTCAAACCAACTGGGGGTGAAGCAGCTCTGAATGCACCTCAGTATAAGTATACCTTGCCGCTGCTACAGCATATGCCATAACTGGACAGCTAGAACAGGCCAGTCATATCTTCAGTTTTAAAATAGATTGAAAGCAAAGGTAGGAAGCTCCTGTATTATTTCCTACTCTGTAGCAGCATACATTAATATTGGTGGAAGCTAAGCAAATTAGTCTTTGGCTACTCCTACTCTTCCAGCTAACAGCAGGAAAAACCCCACTGCTGGATTTTGTAATAACAAATGATTTTCTTTTTAATCTTCAAAAATAAAAAGGAAAAAAAATAGTCACCACCCCACTTTAATGAGGGAGGGTTTAGATTTGCTGGCAAGTCTTGCACACGTTTATAATATGCAGAAGTTTGGGTCAAAATGTTTAGTGATAGGGGAGGATACGAAGAAATTAGACCTTACCTGCTAATTGTCTTTCCTTGAGTTCTCTCTGGGCCAGTCCAGGTACTGATGGGTGGTCAATCCCTTCTAGCAGCTGAGGACTGATTTTTTTTAAAAACGTCTGCTGGCAGACACTATAGCTCCCTCTAGCGCTTGAACACCAGTCACCTATTAACAAAGCAGCGAACACCCGAAACCGAACTCGAAACCATGAAAAAACTTTGGTAACAACAACAGAAACTGTCAACTCAAAGGGAGACCCCCTCTGAAAAACCCCAACCGGAAGGGAAAAAACCCGCCGCGAAAGAGGCTACAGACCCGTCCGGTTAAGCAGACAGTGTCCTGATTAGTTGCAGCGTACCCCTTTTTTTTTTTTGGTATTCCTCTTTAGAATTGATATCTTCAGACCACCGATAAGACATCGGAGGCATAATAGGCCAGGAAGGGAGAACCTACCAATATCCTCCTCCCCATCCAAGGCTCATCCCGCGCACAGACAGAAAATATAACCAGACGCTAATTAGTCAACGCTCGCGGCCCAAGGAGGTGGGACCTGGACTGGCCCGGAGAGAACTCAAGGAAAGACAATTAGCAGGTAAGGTCTAATTTCTTCTTCCTTTTCGTTTCTCCGGGCCAGTCCAGGTACTGATGGGCAGTACCAAAGCAGTACCTAAACCGGGGAGGGTACCGCGAGCCCCGCCACAATGGCTGAAGCCCCCACCTTAGCATCCGAACGAGCCTGGACATCCAAGCGATAATGCTTCAAGAAGGAATGCAGAGAAGACCAGGTCGCCGCCCGACAAATATCCGCAGGCGGAATCAGAGCCATCTCCGCCCACAAGGTCGCTTGCGCTCTAGTCGAATGCGCCCAGAGTACGCGCGGAGGCAGTTTACCCGCAGCGTCATAGGAGCCTGCTAGCGCTCTTTTCACCCAACGAGCGATGGAAGCCTTGGTCGCCGCATGCCCCTTGCGAGGAACACCATAGAGAACGAACAAACGATCCGATTTGCGAAAAGACTCCGTACGATGAAGATACCTCCGGAGCACCCGACCCATGTCCAAGCTCCGCAAGGTGCGATCTAAAGGAGTATCGCCCTGCGATCGAAAAGTGGGCAGAGAGACAGGTTGATTGACGTGGAATGCCGAGACCACCTTCGGCAGAAAAGAAGGCACGGGCCGAAGAACCACTTTCTCCATCGAAAAACATAAATACGGCTCCTTACAGGACAGCGCCTGCAAATCTGAAATGTGACGAGCCGAGCACAAGGCTACAAGAAAAGCTGTCTTCCAGGACAACTCCCGCATCGCGGTGTCCGATCCAGCCGCAAATGGCGGTCGCGTCAGAGCCTCGAGAACCAAATTCAAATCCCACGGAGGAACCACCACCCGGTAGGGGGGCCGAATGTTCTTAGCCGCCCGAAGGAATCGCTGAACATCCGGATGGGACGAAAGGGAGCGGCCCTGCACGCGACCCCGAAAACAGGCCAGAGCCGCCAAATGTACCTTGAGAGTATTGAAGGCCAGACCCTTGTCGAGACCGCCCTGCAGGAACGCCAACACCTCCGGCAAACCTGCCGTCCGAGGTGAAACGCCCTTGTCAGCCGCCCAGGCCTCAAACACTCGCCAAATGCGCACATAAGCCAAGGAGGTCGAGCGCCGCTGGGATTGCAACAGAGTAGCGATCACGGAGCTCGAGTAGCCCTTGCGTCGCAACAGCTGCCCTTCAACAGCCAAGCCGTAAGCAAGAATCGAGCCACCTGCGGCATCAGCACTGGACCCTGGAACAACAGATTCACCCGAGCAGGCAATCGCCAAGGAGGGGCGATCAGTAGCCGCACTAGATCGGCATACCAGGGCCGCCGAGGCCAGTCCGGAGCGATGAGGATCACCTTGCCCCTGTGCAGTGATATCCTCCTGATGACCCTGGGCAACAACGGCCAAGGAGGGAAAATGTACAGAAGCAGGTCCGTTGGCCAAGGCTGGACCAACCCGTCCAGACCCTCCGACATGCGCTCCCTGCGTCTGCTGAAAAACCGACTCGCCTTCGCATTGTCCAGAGTCGCCATGAGATCCATCCCGGGCTGACCCCAACGCAATGTGAGCTCGTGAAACACCGCCCAGTTGAGCTCCCATTCCCCGGGATGCAGGCGGTGCAGACTGAGAAAATCGGCCTGTACATTGTCCTTTCCTGCCACATGGGCCGCCGACAGAGCTTGCAGATGCAACTCCGCCCAGTGAAACAGACTCTGACTCTCCTGCAAAAGAGAAGCACTGCCTGTGCTCCCCTGCTTGTTGATGTAACCGACCGTGACGAGATTGTCGGAAAACACTCGCACCGCCCTCCCGCGGAGGAGTTCCGAGAAGTGCAAGAGGGCTAGACGAACCGCCCGCAGCTCCAAGCGATTTATGGACCAAGTGATCTCCTCCTCGGACCAATTGCCTTGAGCTATTTGGGTAAGACAATGAGCCCCCCAACCAGAGAGGCTGGCGTCCGTCGTGACCAGCACCCACTCCGGATCCGCTAGTGGAACCCCCGCTTGCAGGTGAGAGGGGCACTGCCACCACTGGAGACTGAGGTGAACGTCGTCCGGACAAGGCAGCCGACGGGTCAACAGATGCTGCTGAGCAGACCACCGAGACAAAAGAGCGTGTTGAAGCGGACGCATGTGAGCCCTGGCCCATGGAACCAGATCTAACGCCACGGCCATCAAGCCCAACAACTGAAGGTACCTCCAAGCAGACGGCGCCTGGAAACGAAGGAAGGAGTGCACCTGCTCCAACAGCCTCCGGACTCGGAGCGGCGGCAGACAAACCTTTCCGCTGTCGGTATCGAAAAGTGCACCTAGGTACAGCAACCGTTGCGCGGGACACAATTGACTCTTGGACTGGTTGATGACCCAACCGAGACTCTCCAGGAACCGGACAACGCGAGTTGTCGCTGCTGCCGACTCCTTCTGCGAACCCGCACGGATCAGCCAATCGTCCAGATACGGGTGTACCTGGATGCCCTCCTTGCGAAGGGCAGCCGCCACCACTACCATCACCTTCGTAAACGTGTGCAGCGCGGTCGCCAGACCGAACGGCAATGCCCGAAACTGAAAATGTCCCGCGGGCACCGCGAAACGGAGAAAACGGTGATGCTCGGATCGGAATGTTAAGGTAAGCTTCCGTGAGATCTATGGAGGATAGCCATTCTCCAGGCTGCACCGTGCGAATTACCGCGCGCAGGGTTGCCATCCGAAAATGGGGCACTCGTAAGCAACGATTGACATGCTTGAGATCCAGAATGGGACGGAAGGAGCCTTCCTTCTTGGGCACCACAAAGTAAATTGAGTATCGACCGAAGCCGCATTGATCTAGCGGCACCGGCTCCACCGCTCGCAGTTGTAGCAAACGCCGCAGCGTCAACTCAACGGCCCGCCGCCTCGCACGCGGACCGCAGGGAGAAAACACAAAGGCATCTGACAGAGGAGAGGCAAACTCCAGAGCATATCCTTCGCGGATAATCTCTAGAACCCAGAGATCGGTAGTTATGGCGGTCCAGACGGAGAGAAACTCCTGCAAACGGCCTCCTATCGGAATCTCCGCCTGGACCTGCAAACCTTCATTGCGGCTTTTTGGTGGCAGACTGCGGTGTACCGAAAAAGCCCCTTCCAAAGCCACGGGCGCCACGAAAGGACTGACCCCTGGCAGGAAAACGACCCCTCTGATAAGGAGCGAACCAAGAACCGCGAAACCGGCGAACGTCCCTGTTGTGACCTCGCTGTATGGAACCCGATCTGGGTCGATCTTCCGGCAGGCGACCCCCTTTGGAATCACCCAAATCTTTAACAATCTTTTCCAGCGCCTCCCCAAACAGCAGCTTCCCTTTGTACGGAAGCTTACTGAGGCGCGATTTGGAAGACGTATCCGCCGCCCAGTTCCGTAGCCAAAGACAGACGCCATAGCCTTAGCCGAAATGCGGATCAGATCGTAGAAGGCATCCGCCAGGTATGCCGCTGCCGACTCGAGCTTAGCTCCTTCCGGAGCACCAGCCTCCTGCTTGAGATCGGACTGATCACCCTGAATCCAGCGGATAGAAGCCCGAGAAACAAAAGCCCTGCAAATCGACGCCTGCAAGGCAAGGGCGTTAGCGTCGAAAGCCTGTTTCAGGAGAACTTCCAGCTTACGATCCTGAACATCCTTGAGGGCTGCTCCGCCCTCCACAGGAATGGTAGTTTTCTTAGTGACCGCCGAAACCAGCGCGTCTACCTTTTGGCATGCGGAAGAAGTCTTTTTCTTCCTGAGGGACCGGGTAAAGACGAGAGACTACGGCCTCCACGGAAACTAGCCTCAGGGAACTTCCACTCAGACTCTATCATCTTCTTAATCATTCGGTGCATGGGAAAACACTTCTGTTCCGGCCTAAAACCTTGCAACAACGGATCTTCAAGAGGCTCCTGCTGCTGAGCCGGCGACACTATCAGTGCCCCGAGCTCTTCCTTACGAAAGACCCTGAAAACATTAGGGTCCTCACCAGGCCCGAGTTCCCCTTCCTCTAACTCCAGAGGCCAGGACTCCAGACCTTCCTCAGAACCGAGCTCACTTTCCTCAGGGAGAGAAGGACACGCTATGCCAGGCTCCAGCTCTACCGAGGAGAGCAGCCCTCCCCCGGAGTAGCCAACCCAGGGTCACGCAATAATGGTTCCTGAAGCCCTGCAGCAGTACTGACAACAGGCTGAGACAACTTTAACAGATAGGCTTTGTGCATAGCCAGTATAAAATCTGGCGAAAAAAACGAAATTCCGGGCTCCTGGGCCGCAGGGGTCAAGAGAGGTTTTGTGTCCCCCTTAGCAGAAGACCTGTGAGATTTGGTCTTTCTCTTCCCGCCGCCCTTCAAAAGCGCGGGAGAATTCCCTTCTGAGGAAGGCAGCGAGACAGCCGACCCCGATTTCGGTAATGGCGACTGAAGCCTGTCCCCCGACAAATCTGCTGTACTAGGCACCTCCATGCTGCCCCAAATGACCACGCAAAGGCCAATCCGGCGAAAAACCAAACGCCACCGAGTAACCCCCGCGAAGAGAAAATGGCGCTCCCGCCAAAACCGCCGGCGCAAAATCGAGACCGCAAGAACCGGAAGGCCTGTGAACAATGGGGTGAGACAGAGCGAATTAGCTCTTACCTGAAGGAGCTCATGAAGTACCTAAAGACCTGCTGCCAGCAAGGTACGGAGGCACGGGGACAGCGTCGGGAGGAGGATACTGGGGCTCCCAGCCCTCTCAACCCCTGAGATTCAGCGACCCCTACGGAAGCAGGCTCTGCCCCCGGGGAATTTAGAAAGCAATGAAATTAAAAGAAAAAAACAAAGTAAAGTTAGCTAAATAAATAAATTAAATAAAGGATCGCTGAAAGAGGAACAGGAACACTGCTGTGCCCCAAACAAGGACGATCCCGCTATGGAGCTCTGCTAGAGCCAGGGAGCAGGGATCCCCTTAGAAAATCTGCGCTGTCCCCTCTGGTACACCCGGTCAAAAAAAAATTCACCAAATTCTGCAATAAAACGAACACTAGCGCTGCCAAGTCCAGTCTTCAGGGAGCCTGCCAGATAGACGTCCGTTCAGCTGCTGAGGACTGAAGACTGGTGTTCAAGCGCTAGAGGGAGCTATAGTGTCTGCCAGCAGAAGTTTTTAAAAAAATCAGTCCTCAGCTGCTAGAAGGGATTGACTACCCATCAGTACCTGGACTGGCCCGGAGAAACGAAAAGGAATCCATGAATAGCTGACCTGAGCTCCTGCCATTGGACATAATTTATCCTTTATTGACAGGCGGGATAAAAAAAATCACATCACTATAGGGCGATTGGGCAGCTAAACCAGAAAAGAGCAGTACAAAAAGTACCTTACACAAGAAGGCCCCTCGAGTAGGGAATTCTAGAGGAGGATTTTTTGGCTGAGGGCAGCTTAACATTGAGGCAAATCGCTGCCATTAAAGGAGTAAGGGTTAACTCAATTTTCACCCAACCGGTGAAAAACCGAAGAGACTCACATCCTGTGATCACCACTAAAACCTTTTTAAAAACAAATGCCAACTTAGCTTTTAAACAGAAGTTCAAATGAACCTCAAGCAGGTTCCATGAAGCAGAACGGAGATTGGCTACTTGTGCTGGTGACTTCAATAGCAGTCTATGAGAGTGAGAAAATTGATGGCTTCGTGTTGAAAAGGAAATTGAACAACTGAAGTTTAACCGCTGTTGGTATACATCAGAATCTCCGTTCAGCGGGAGGTGCTTCATGGAACCTGCTTGAGGTTCATTTGAACTTCTGTTTAAAAGCTAAGTTGCCATTTGTTTTTAAAAAAAAGTTTTAGTGGTGATCACAGAATGTGAGTCTCCTCGGTTTTTCACTGGTTGGATGAAAACTGAGTTAATCCTTAGCTCATTAAAACAAACAAAAGGAAAATTTGCTACAGGAGAGTGTGACATCTTAAGGCAAATAGTCTGACAAAAATATGTACTAAAGTATAACAGTAGGGGATATATTTTTTTCAGTTATATGGTTATATTTCCCTGGGTATTAGTATATTCTTCAATTAAAGGAGTAAGAACATAAGGGAGAACTATTCTCAAGGCAACTAATAACAGAACCCACAAGTGATGGGGCCATACTGGACTTAGTGTGGATATTTTAAAGGTAACAAACCTTTTTGTTAGAAAAGTAAAACAAAAAAGGCCACTATGGTTTTCAAAAGAAGTAGCTGAAAAGGTGAAGAAAAAAAAGAGGGAGGCCTTCATGAAATACAAGAGATCACAAAGAGAGGAAGACTGGTATCTATACTTAGAAAAACTTAGAGAAGCTAGCAAAGTAGTCAGGAAAGCAAAGTACAAAAAGAATAGCCTGCATTTTATTGCATTGACTAAAACATTTTTCAGATATGTTAGAGGAAGGGCAAAAGTGGTATTGTTAGACTCAAGGGTGCAGGAGAGGAACATGCAGAAACTGATGAGGATAAAGCGGAGTTACTTCACAAATATTTCTGTCCTGTATTCACAGACGAAGGGCCAGGAGCAGGACCTCTGAAAACACCCACAAATAGGATCAGAAGCGACGGGGATCTCGATCGATTTTCAGACTGTTCATGAGGAACTAGCTAAACTAAAAGTAGACAAAGTGATGAGTCCAGATGGGATACATCCGAGAATACTTGGGGACATTCTAGCGGCTCCATTGTCTGACCTTTTCAGTGCCTCTTTGGAGTCAGGCTTGGCGCCAGAGGACTGGAGAAAGGCATATGTGGCCCCTTTACACAAAAGCAGAAGAAAGGATGTGGTTGAAAACTACAGGCCAGTTAGTTTAACTTCTGTGGTAAGTAAATTATTGGAAACGCTGCTGAAAGAGAAAAAATAGTGAGGTTTCTGGAGTCCAACTGATTGCAGTATCTGAGGCAGCATGAATTCACCAGGAGCGGGTCTTGTCAGACAAATCAGATTGATTTTTTTGACTGAATGACCAGGGAGTTGGACAGAGGGAGAGCCCTACATGTGGTGTATTTAGATTTCAGTAAAGCCTTTGACACTGTTCCGCACAGGCAACTTATAAACAAACTGAGCACCCTAGGGATGGACCCTAAAGCTACTGACTGGGTTAGAAATTGGTTGAGTGGGAGGCGACAAACGATACAGGTAAATGGAGCTCACTCTGAAGAGGAGGAGATTACCAGTGGTGTGCCACAGGGATCTGTCCTTAGTCCAATTCTTTTAACATCATTGTTAGTGATATTGCAGAAGGGCTGTCTGGTAAAATTTGCTTGTTTGCAGATGATACCAAAATCTGCAATAGAGCAGACACCCAGGAAGGAGTAGGTAACATGAGGAGAGATCTAGCTAAGCTTTAAGAATGGGCTAGAATTTGGCAGCTGAAATGTAATGCTAAAAAAATTCAAGATCATGCATTCAGGCTACAAAAATCCAAAGGAATGATACAGTGTAGGGGGTGAGGTACTACTGTCCACAAAAGAGCAGGACCTGGGTGTAATTGTGTCTGACAATTTTAAAGTAGCTAAACAGGTAGAAAAAGTGACTGCGAAAGCTAGAAGGGTGCTTGGGTGTATAGGGAGAGTTATGGCCAGCAGAAAAAAATAAGTGATAATGCCTCTGTATAAGTTTCTGGTGTGACCTCATTTGGAGTATTGTGTGCAATTGTGGAGATCGCATCTTCAAAAGGATATAAGCAGGTTGGAGTCTGTGCAGAGGGTGGCAACTAAAATGGTTAGTGGTCCTCATTACGTATCATATGAGGACAGATGCAAAGATCTTAATATGTATACTTTAGAGGAAAAGTGGGATAAAAGCAAGACATTTAAATACCTCTGTGGCATAAATGCACAGGAGGATCTCTTTCAATTGAAGTTAAGCTCTGCTACGAGGGGGGACAGGATGAGAGTGAAAGGGGATAGATTCAGGAATAATATGCAGAAATATGTCTTTACAGAAAGAGTGGTAGATTTGTGGAATAGGCTTCCAGTGGAGGTGGTGGACACAAGGACAGTATCTGAATTAAAAAAAACATGGGAAATCAGGATCTCTGAAGGTAAAAAGCAGACTATTGTAGTTGATATGGTCTTTTTCTGCTGTCATGTTTCTATTTGAAATGCCATACTGGGTCAGACCAAGGTCCATCAAGTCCAGTATCCTGTTTTCAACAGTGACCAATCCAGGGCACAACTACCTGGCAGGTTCCCAAAAGGCACACAGGTTCCACAATGCTTGTCCCAGGACAAGCAGTGGATTTCCCAGGTCCTCTTTAATAATGGTCTATGGACCTTTCCCAAACCTTCTTTTTTAAACCAACTACACTAACAGTTTTTACTACATCCTCCGGTAACTAATTCCAGAATTTGATTATGCATTGAATGAATAAATATTTTCTCTTATTAGTCTTAAATGGGTTACGCTGTAGCTTCATTGTATGTGTCCCCTAGTCTTTCTACTTTTTGATGGCATAAACAACCAATCTAAGTTTACCCGGTCCATTTGATTCATTAATTTATAAACTTCTATCATATCGCCCCCTCAGCCGTCTCTTTTCCAAGTTGAAAAGCCCTAATCTTTTAAGTCTTTCCTCATAGGGGTATCCTTCCATCCCCTTTTCCATTTTTGTGTCCCTTTCTAATTCCACTATTATGGCAACTAGAATTGCACACAATATTCAATGTAAGGTTGCACTATGGCCCGATACAGAGGCATTATAATATCCCTGTTTTTATTCTCCATTCCTTTCCTTATAATTCCTAGCATTCTATTTGCTTTCTTGGCTGGCGCTGCAGACTGGGCAGAGGGTTTAGCGTAGTTACTCACCTGTAACAGGTGTTCTCCAGGAGCAGCAGGAATCAGTCCTCACATATGGGTGACGTCGGTGCCGACGGAGCAATTTTCCCCTGCTTTCAAAGAAAGCCTTTGGGAATTGCAGCGCGCATGCGCAGTCCTCTTCCCGCCCAAGGGTGCCATCTTGCTCAGTCAGATGACATAGCTAAAAGACAGCAAAAATTAGCAAAAACGAAAGCATAAAACTGCAACTCCAAGGGGAGGAGGGAGGGTTGTGAGGACTGATTCCTGCTGCTCCTGGAGAACACCTGTTACAGGTGAGTAAAGCGTAGTTACTCACCTGTAACAGGTGTTCTCCAGGAGCAGCAGGAATCAGTCCTCACTTATGGGTGACGTCGGCGCCGACGGAGCCCTCGCGGAGCAATTTTCCCCAGCTTTCAAAGAAAGCCTTTGGGAATTGCAGCGCGCATGCGCGGTCGTCTTCCCGCCCGAGGGTGCCATCTTAGCCAGTCAGATGACATAGCTAAAAAAGACAGCAGAAAATTTGCAAAAAGAACATAAGCAGACGATTGCAACTCCAAGGGGAGGAGGGAGGGTAGTGAGGACTGATTCCTGCTGCTCCTGGAGAACACCTGTTACAGGTGAGTAACTACGCTTTCTCCAGGACCAAGCAGGAAGTCAGTCCTCACTTATGGGACTCCCAAGCTCAAGGCTACCGGAGACCCTAAGCACAAAAAATGAGCTCCCTCTAGCTCAGCAGCACAGAAGGATAGAATCTTCGCTGAATTATCACCCACCGGTAGCCCACATCCGGGATGGAGTAGGAGTTGCTCAGACCTCAAAGAGATTACGGAGGACTGCCTGTCCGAAAGCACTGTCCCTACGGGACTCCCTCTCGAGACAGTAATGGACCGCAAAAGTCTGGCTCGAAGACCAAGTAGCGGCCCGGCAGATGTCTGCCAGCGGAACAGAGCGGAGGTAAGCCACTGACGTGGCCTTTGCCCGAACGCAATGAGCCGTGACTCGACTTTCTAAGGCGAGTCCGGCTGCCCCATAAGCCCAAGAGATACAGTCCGCAACCCAGATGGACAGAGTACGCTTGGAGACCGGGAGCCCCAATTTATTGGGGTCAAAAGACACAAAAAGCTGAGCAGCTTTACGGTGCTCCCGCGTACGGTCAAGGTAGAAGTTCAATGCCCTTCTACAGTCCAGGGTATGGAGGACCGTTTCAGCTCGGCTGGAGTGTGGTCTGGGAAAGAAGGTTGGAAGTACCACCTCCTGATTGATGTGAAAAGGGGAGACCACTTTAGGCAGAAATTTCGGGTGAGTCCGAAGGACTACCCTATTCTTGTAGAACCTAGTGTAAGGGGGATCAGACACGAGGGCCTGCAATTCACTTACGCGTCTAGCGGAAGTGAGGGCTATCAAGAACAGTGTTTTCCAAGACAGAAAACGGAGAGAACAGGTAGCCATAGGTTCAAAAGGCGGACAGGTGATCCGCTGTAAAACCACATTCAGGTCCCAGTCAGGTGCTGGCGGGCGCAGAGGTGGTTTAAGTAGAAGAAGACCTCGGAGAAACCTCGCAACGAGAGGGTCGTTGGAGAGAGGTCTGCCGTCCACATGATGTGCTGAAAGAGCACTGAGGTGAACTTTGACGGAGTTGGACTTAAGTCCCAGATTAGAGAGGTGTAGCAAGTACTGCAAGATCACCGACACCGGGCAGGAGAAGGGATCCTGAGACTGTTGGGAACACCAGACTGCAAAGCGACGCCATTTAAGGGCGTAGCATTTGCGGGTAGAAGGCCGTTGCGAAGCCAAGACGACGACCTCCACCTTCCGCCGGCAGTAGAAGGGGAGCGAGGACTACCCTCTCAGCAGCCAGGCCATGAGGTTGAGAGACCTGAGGTTGGGGTGCAGTAGGGACCCCTGATCCTGAGTGAGGAGATCCGGTTGTACCCCCAGAGGGATTGGATCCTCCACCGCCAGTTGCAGCAGGAGCGGAAACCACGGCTGCCTGGGCCAGCGAGGGGCCACCAGGATCATGAAGGCTTTGTCTCGGAGAACCTTGAAAAGAGTCCGAGAGACTAACGGGATGGGAGGGAAAGCGTACAGAAGGCTCCCCGACCATGAGATCAGAAAGGCGTCCGCCGCAACCCGAAGGGGGTGTGGCTGACGAGAGCAGAAGCGAGGAAGCTGCCGGTTGTGAGGACTGGCAAAGAGATCCACCGTGGGGAGGCCCCACTTGAGGAAGAGCTTCTGAACTATCAAGGGATCCAGACGCCACTCGTGTGGCTGGAGGACCCTGCTGAGTTTGTCCGCAAGGCAATTTTCTTGGCCCGGGAGATAAACCGCCTTGAGGAGAATGCCGTGACTGACAGCCCAAGAGCAGAGCTTCTGTGCCTCCCGGCAGAGGAGGAAGGAGCCCGTGCCCCCCTGTTTGTTCACGTAGAACATGGCAACTTGATTGTCCGTCTGGACAAGGACGGACTGCTGGGAGGTCAGGTGGGAGAAGGCCTTGAGAGCTAGGCGGATCGCCCTGAGCTCCAGGAAGTTGATCTGCTGAGCAGACTCCCACGTGGTCCAGAGGCCCTGAGTACGTGCCTCTTGGCAATGTGCTCCCCAGCCCAGGAGGGATGCATCGGTGGTCAGCACCCGGGTCGGTTGAGGCGACTGGAAAGGCATTCCGAATATCAGGTTCGGCTGCCGGAGCCACCACCGGAGAGACGAGACCAGCGGCTCGGAGACGCGCACCAGGTCTGCTAGGCCGCCTGTGGCCACTGCTGGCGGAGACACCATTGAGCAGACCGCATATTCAGGCGGGCATTGGGGGTCACATGGACGGTGGAAGCCATATGGCCGAGCAGTCTCAGGAAGCGCCTGGCGGAGACCAGGGGCTGGCTGCGAAAGCGGTCGGCGAGGTCCATGAGCCGTTGAGCCCTGTCGAGCGGTAGGTATGCTCGCGCCTGAGGAGTGTGCAGCCTCGCGCCGATGAACTCGAGATCCTGTGAGGGGAGCAAAGTGGACTTTGCGAAGTTTATAACAAAGCCCAAGTGCTGCAGCAGAGTCACCGTGCGGCACGTGGCGTTGGTGACCTCCTGAGCGGACGCTGCTCTGATGAGCCAGTCGTCGAGGTACGGAAAGACATAGAGGCCGTGAAGGCCGGAGATGGGCCGCCACGACCGCGAGACATTTTGTGAAGACTCGCGGTGCGGAGGACAGGCCAAAGGGCAGTACCCTGTACTGGTAATGATTTCCTGCCACCACAAACCTTAGGTATTGGCGGTGGCTTGGGTGGATGAGGATGTGCGTGTAGGCATCCTTTAGATCCAAGGAGCATAGCCAATCTCCCTGCTGGAGGTAGGGCAGAAGGATTCCAAGGGTAAGCATTTTGAACTTCTCCCGCACAAGGAACTTGTTGAGGTTGCGCAGGTCCAGGATGGGTCTGAGGCCCCCTGTTCTCTTTGGTATCAGAAAATACCTGGAATAAAAGCCTTGACCTCTCAGGTGGTGGGGCACCGGTTCCACCGCCTGTTCCTGCAGAAGACCTGCTAACTCCTGCAGGAGTAATTCCCTGTGCAGAGGGGGTCGCGGAGGTTCTCCCGGAAAATAGGAGGGAGGGACCTGATGGAAGTGGAGAAGGTAGCCTTCTCGCACGACTTGAAGCACCCAGGCATCTGCGGTGATGCTGGACCACCTGTGAGCGAAGTGAACCAGCCGGCCTCCGGTGCTGGGAGGAACCAGCGGGGGGGGAGAGGCTATGCTTTGTGAGTCAAAAACCCCCACCCTGCTGAGCAGGGGATGGTGGTGCAGGCTTGGGGGCTTGCTGCCTACGGGACCCGTTACCCCGTCCCTTGGCCTGCTGGCCCTGTTGGGGAGCTGCAGGGGCCTGATAATGGGGGTATTGTTTGTAGGCAGCCGCCTTCCTCGGGTAAAAGGACTTTTTCCCCGAGCCCTTCTTTTTCTGGGAAGGGGCGGAGGTCTTCCTAGAAAGCCTGGTCCTGGTGAGAGTCTCAGTCTCAATTTGTGCAGCCTTTTCCGCCATGGGCTTGCCAAAGAGGTTTTCGCCTCGGCAGGGGACATCGACCAACTTGTCCTGCACCCAGGGCTCAAGGTCTGACGACTGAAGCCAAGCCTGTCGGCGGGCACCGATGCCGGCTGCGGCCACTCGAGCCGATGCTTCAAAGCCATCATAGGCTGCTCGGGACATGAACTTTGAGCATTCCCGAATGCCAGTGGACAAGGCCAGGAACCTCCGCAAGGGTTCCTCGGACAAACCAGCGGAGAATCCGGCTAGCTCTTTAGCCAGATCCCGGAGATACATGCCCATGTATAGCTGGTAAGTCTGGACACGACATGCGAGCATAGAGCCCTGGAAACACTTCTTACCAAGGCCATCCAGGTTACGGGCCTCCCTGCCAGGAGGCACCGAGGAGTGCATCTTCTGGCTCTTAAGACGATGCATGGCCGATTCCACTACCATGGAATGGTGTGGTAGCTGTGCCTTTTGAAAGCCAGGGCTCTTGCGGACTCGATAGATAGAATCGACCCGCTTGCTCAGGACCGGCGAGGAGGCCGGACTCTCCCACATGCGGAAGAGTAGTCGTTCCAGCATAGGAGGAACCGGTACAGTAAAGTGTTCCCTCGCGGGAGAGTCATAATGGAGGGCGTCGAGCTCTTCGGCTCGAGGCTCCTCCTCGGGATCCGCAGGGAAGGCCAAAGCCTTGGCCATATCCCTAACGAAGTCCGAGAACCGGGCATCCTCCGGGGGGGACTGCTTCCGAGGCTCGGACTCCGGTGAGTCCGAGGGGACACACCGAGTCCGGAAAGAATCAGGTGACTCTTCCTCTTCAGACTCCCAGACCGACTCCGACGAGGACTCGGTGGGGTCGGCCCGGGCAGGGTGCGGCGCCTGCCGCCCCGACGCCGAGGGAGTCGGCGTCGGCGACCTCGGTCCCGAACGGGAGGCCGAGGGTGACCTCGACCGAGGATCGTCTCGAGTTCTCATCGACTCGAGGATCGGCTCGGTCTCCGGGGTCGACTTGGACGTCGACGTCCCGGCGGTCGGGGCAGCGGCGCCAGCGAGGCCAGCGAGCAGTGCCCGCTGCTGGTCCATGAAGGCAGACAGTCTGCTCTCCAAGGCCGTCAACCTGATTCCGAGCTCAGGTGACCCAGCAGCCCCCGACTCGGGCCCCGACGGCGGCTGTCGCGGAGGCGAGTCCAGAAGGACTACAGGACTTACCCGAGCAGGCATCTCCGACTCCAGGCGAGGTCGCTTCGGGAGGTGTTCCTTCTCCAAGGACCCGGGGCGGCTATCGGGGCTATGCGACCTGGCCCTCGCGGAACCAGGAGCGTCCACCGACGCCGCCCTCGCGGGTTTCACCGTCCGACGATGGTCCCCGGAGGGAGAACCCCGGTCGGAGGAACTCCGGCGACGGTCCGAGCTGGAACCTTTTGACGCGGAGGCCTCCGACGAGGTCCGGGTACGGCTGGGGTCAGCGAAGATTCGATCACGCTGATGCCGCCGACTTCTCAACGCTTTTGAGGACATTTTGCCACAGGGCCCACAGATCAGTTCCTCATGATCCTGGCCCAGGCAGCGGAGGCAAAAGTCGTGTGTGTCAGTTAGTGACATATTTCGGTCACACTGACCACACCGCTTAAAGCCACTGGCAGCCATCGGGGGAAAAAGGGCCCCTGCGAGGTCAAAGGACCGGGCTGCCAGGGAAAAATCGAAAACGAAAGCTGACAAAGTCAGAAAAACCGAAAAAAGTACGAGGACTCGTGACCGGCGTCGCGAGTCCGGGCGGGAAAACGATCGGTCGAAGGAAAAAAGGATAAAATAATGAATAAAATCGACTTTTTCGCGGGGACAAGACGGGCTGGCTAAGATGGCACCCTCGGGCGGGAAGACGACCGCGCATGCGCGCTGCAATTCCCAAAGGATTTCTTTGAAAGCTGGGGAAAATTGCTCCGCGAGGGCTCCGTCGGCGCCGACGTCACCCATAAGTGAGGACTGACTTCCTGCTTGGTCCTGGAGAACTACGCTTTCTCCAGGACCAAGCAGGAAGTCAGTCCTCACATATGGGACTCCCAAGCTTAAGACTACCGGAGACCCTAAGCACAAAAATGAGCTCCCTCTAGCTCAGCAGCACAGAAGGAAGGAATCTTCTCTGAATATGTCTCCAACCGGTAGCCCAACATCCGGGATGGAGGGTAGGAGTTGCCTATACCTCAGAGGTTACGGCGGACTGCCTGTCCGAAAGCACTGTCCCTGCGGGACTCCCTCTTCAGGCAGTAATGGGCTGCAAAAGTCTGGCTTGAAGACCAAGTAACGGCCCGGCAGATGTCTGCCAACGGAACAGAGCGGAGGTAAGCCACTGACGTAGCCTTCGCCCGAACACGATGAGCGGTGACTCTACCTTCCAGCACGAGGCCCGCAGCCTCGTAAGCCCAAGCGATGCAGTCCGCAATCCAGATGGACAGAGTACGCTTGGAGACAGGGAGCCCCAACTTGTTGGGGTCATAAGACACGAAGAGCTGAACAGCCCTTCGGTGCTCCCGCGTACGGTCAAGGTAGAAGTTCAGCGCCCTTCTACAGTCCAGGGTATGCAGGACCATTTCAGCTCGGCTGGAGTGTGGCCTGGGAAAGTAGGTCGGAAGTACCACCTCCTGGTTGATGTGAAAAGGGGAAACCACTTTAGGAAGAAACTTAGGGTGATTCCGTAGGACTACCCGGTTCTTGTAGAACCTAGTGTAAGGAGGATCAGACACCAGGGCCTGCAGCTCACTAACGCGTCTAGCAGAAGTGAGGGCCACCAAGAACAAGGTTTTCCAGGAAAGAAAACGAAGAGGACAGGTAATCCGCTGTAAAACCACATTGAGATCCCAGTTCGGGGCTGGTGGGCGCAAAGGTGGTTTAAGGAGTAGGAGGCCCCTGAGAAAACGAGCCACCAGAGGGTGGCTGGAAAGAGGTCTACCATCCACCGGTAGGTGATGCGCAGAAATAGCACTGAGGTGGACCTTGACCGAGTTGGTAGAGCAAGGGAGAGCAAAGCAGCTCTCGCAGTATAAGCCAGAGATCACAAGAAGCGAGAGAGTATGATGACACAGATGCTTGGTCCAACAGATTTTATTAAATTCCCCAACGCGTTTCGGCTTACGCCTTCCTCATGGGGACTTAAACATGAATAAAAACACATATATTAGAATAATAATAATAATAATAATACATAATATTGTATAAAAAACGACCCAGGCATGATAGAGACACATGAAAATGCATTAGAAATAAATAATTAAAAATAACAATTAAAAACATTTCCCACCACATTAAACCTATAACGTATAGACGGATAAAACAATAAATAAATAAATACACTCATTATAACTTATTAATAACCAGACTTTTAGGGTAAAAAATATATATATATATAATATTATAATGTACCAATATCAAACCAGATATTAAGGGTTTCAAAAAATGTATTAAAATTAAAAAATTAATATTGCAAAATAACATTAAAAAATAACATTAAAAATATTAACATTAAAAAGTAACAAAAGACGCAGGGCAAAGGAGACTACTCACTAGGAAATGCACAAAGGTGCTGAAGTCAATGTGGTTTTCTGCTGATTTGACCACTGTATCATAGAAAAAACAAATGTAAATTGCTATACATGAAAAATGAAAGAAAATCCGAGGATCTGGAAATAACTCTTAAAACAAAATACCTGTTAAGACTGTATAGCCAAAGTTGTGTGCTGGAAGGATTTAATTCACTCAAAGAGGAATACTGAAAAGCAACATTGTGGAGGTGGTCACTCTGTATTCTATTCATAAACCAGAAATAGGTGACTACTATCCTCAAATGTAAATCAAAAAAAAGAAAATATAATCCAGAAGTACCGCTGAAACGAATAGACTGCATATTATGTATTATTATTCTAATATATGTGTTTTTATTCATGTTTAAGTCCCCCTGAGGAAGGCGTCTCGGCCACCGGGGCGCCACTAGGATCACCGACGCCTTGTCTCTGAGAACTTTGAAGAGTGTCCGAGACACCAGAGGCATGGGTGGAAAGGCATACAAGAGGCCTGTGGACCATGTAATCAGAAAAGCATCTGCCGCTACCCGGAGAGGATGCGGCTGTCGAGAGCAGAATCTGGGAAGCTGCCGGTTCAGAGGACTGGCGAACAGATCCATGGTGGGGAGGCCCCACCGGAGAAAGATCCGCTGAACCACAAGCGGATCCAATCTCCACTCGTGCGGTTGGAGGATCCTGCTCAGTTTGTCTGCCAGGCAGTTTTCTTGACCTGGGAGATAGACAGCTTTGAGGACGATGTTGCGATGGACGGCCCAAGAGCAGAGCTTCTGTGCTTCTTGACAGAGAAGGAAGGAGCCGGTTCCGCCTTGTTTGTTCACGTAGAACATGGCAACCTGATTGTCTGTCTGGACAAGTACCGACTGGTGAGAAATCAGGTGAGAGAAGGCTTTGAGCGCTAGGCGGATGGCTCTGAGCTCCAGGAAGTTGATCTGCTGAGCGGACTCCCAAGGAGTCCAGAGACCCTGAGTACAAGTCCCTTGGCAATGTGCTCCCCAACCCTGGAGAGAAGCATCGGTCGTCAGGACCCGAGAATGTGTAGAGGGCTGAAAAGTCACCCCCAGCACTAGATTTGGTAGATGAAGCCACCATTGCAGAGAGGAGACCAGCTGGTCGGAGATCTGTACGGAGTCCGCTAGGCTCCCCGTGGCCTGATGCCATTGTTTGCGAAGGCACCATTGAGCAGGTCGCATGTTCAGGCGGGCATTGGGGGTTACATGGACCGTGGAAGCCATATGGCCGAGCAGTCTCAGAAATTGCCTGGCCGAGACCAGGGAATTGCTGTGAAAGCGGCTGGCGAGATCCATGAGCCTTTGGGCCCTGTCCAGAGGCAGGAAGGCCCGCGACTGAAGAGTGTCCAACCTGGCGCCGATGAATTCTAGATCTTGAGAGGGGAGCAAAGTGGACCTTGCGAAGTTTATGACAAAACCCAAGTGCTGGAGCAGAGTCACAGTGCGATGAGTAGCCTGAGTGGCTGCTTGGGCAGACTGGGCCCTGATGAGCCAGTCGTCCAGGTATGGGAACACAAAGAGACCTTGAAGTCTCAGATAGGCCGCCACCACTGCTAGGCATTTGGTGAACACTCTGGGGGCGGAGGATAGGCCGAAAGGCAGTACTCTGTACTGGTAATGGTGTCCGCCCACAACAAACCGGAGGTATTGTCTGTGGTCCGGATGAATAAGGATATGAGTATACGCATCCTTTAGATCTAAGGAGCATAGCCAGTCTCCCTGCTGGAGGTAGGGCAGCAGGATTCCAAGGGTAAGCATTTTGAACTTTTCCTTTGCAAGGAACTTGTTGAGGTTTCGCAAGTCTAGGATGGGTCTGAGGCCTCCTGTTCTTTTCAGAATCAGGAAGTATCTGGAATAAAACCCTTGACCCTTCAGGTGGTGGGGCATCGGTTCCACGGCTTGTTCCTGAACAAGACTTGCTAACTCCTGAAGGAGTAAGTCCCTGTGCAGAGGGAGTCTGGAAGGCTCCCCTGGAAAGTAGGAGGGAGGTACCTGGTGAAAAGGAAGAAGATAGCCCTTTTGAACTATCTGAAGCACCCAGGTATCTGTGGTGATGTTGGACCACCTGTGGGCAAAGTGGACCAGCCGGCCTCCTGTGCTGAGAGAAACCAGCTGAGGGGGAGAGGCTATGCTGAGAAAGTCAAAAACCCCACCCTGCTGAGCAGGGGCCGGTGGTGCAGGCTTGGGGGCTTGCTGCCTACGGGACCCATTACCCCGTCCCTTGGCCTGCTTTCCCTGTGGGGGAGCTGGTGAGGCCTGATACTGAGGGTAGTATTTATAGGCAGCACCTTTCCTCGGGTAAAAGGGCTTTTTCCCCGAGGCCTTCTTCTTTTGAGAAGGGGCAGAGGTCTTCCTTGAGAGACGAGTCCTGGTGAGAGTCTCCGTCTCGATTTGTGCAGCCTTCTCATCCATGGGCTTGCCAAAGAGGTTATCACCTTGGCAGGGGACATCAACCAACTTGTCCTGTACCCAGGGCTCGAGGTCGGACGTCTGAAGCCAAGCCTGGCGGCGTCCACCGATGCCGGCCGCGGCTACTCGAGCCGAAGCCTCAAAACCATCATAGGCTGCTCGAGAGATAAACTTGGAGCACTCCCGAATACCAGTAGACAAGGATTGGAACCTCTGCAAAGGTTCGTCGGAGAGACCAGCAGAGAACCCGGCTATTTCCTTAGCCAGGTCTCGGAGATACATGCCCATGTAGAGCTGGTATGTCTGGACTCGACAAGCAAGCATAGAGCCCTGGAAGCACTTCCTACCGAGGGCATCCAGGCTTCGGGCTTCTCTACCAGGGGGCACCGAGGAGTGCATTTTTTGACTCTTTAGTTTATGCATTGCCGATTCCACCACCATGGAATGGTGCGGTAGTTGTGCCTTTTGGAACCCGGGGCTCTTGCGGACTCGATAAATGGAATCGACCCGCTTGCTTAACACCGGTGACGACGCCGGGCTCTCCCACATGCGGAAGAGAAGCCGTTCCAGCATGGGAGGAACCGGTACAATAAAGGCCTCCTTCGGGGGAGAGTCATATTGGAGGGCATCGAGTTCTTCGACTCGAGGCTCCTCCTCGGGATCCGCAGGGAAGGCCAAGGCTTTGGCCATATCCCTCACGAAGTCTGAGAACCGGGTATCCTCCGGGGGGACCGTCTCCGAGGGGGAGTCCGAAGGGACACACCGAGTCCGAAAGGAACCAGGTGACTCTTCGTCCTCAGATTCCCAGGCCGACTCCTCGGAGGAGGAGTCGATCGGCTCCGGTCGGGCGGGCACTGATGCCATCCGCCCCGACGCCGAGGGAGTCGGCGTCGACGACCTCGGTCCCGAACGGGAGGCCGAAGGAGACCTCTGCCGAGGATCGACTCGAGCCCTCATGGACTCGAGGATCGGCTCGGTCTCCGGAGTCGATTTGGAGGTCGACGTCCCGGCGGTCAGGGCAGAAGCACCAGCGAGGCCAGCGATCAATGCCCGCTGCTGGTCCAAGAAGGCAGACAAACTGCACTCCAAGGCCGTCAACCTGAGTCTGAGCTCAGGAGACCCAGCAACCCCCGGACTCAGGGCCCGACGGCCTCGGGCCCGACGTCTGGTCCTTCGGAGGCGAGTCCACGAGGACAACAGTACTTACGTGAGCGGGCAAGTCCACCTCGAGTCGAGGATGTTTTGACGGCCTCTCCGACTCCAAGGACCCGGGGCTATGCGACCTGGCCCTCGAGGAACCAGCAGCGTCCACCGATCCCGCCCTCGCGGGTTTCTTCTTCCGATGATGCTCCCGGGTAGGAGACCCCCTTTCAGAGGAACTCCGACGACGCTCAGGACCAGAGTCCCGAGACGTCGAAGCCTCTGACGAGGTCCGAGCCCGGCCGGAGTCAGAGAAGATACGCTCCCGCTGGTGCTGCCGACTCCTCAATGCTTTTGAGGACATTTTGTCGCATGGCCCGCAGATCATGGGATCATGATCTGGGCCGAGGCAGCGGAGGCAGAAGTCATGAGTGTCTGTAAGAGACATAAGTTTCTTACAGAGGTCACATTTTTTGAAACCACTGGCAGCCATCGGGGGAAAAAGGGCCCCTGCGAGGTCGAACGACCGGGCAGCCAGGGAAAAAGGAAAAAAGCGCGAAATCTGTCACGAAGGACAAAAAACCCGAAAAATAAAGGACGGACTCGCAACCGGCGTCGCGAGTCCGGGCGGGAAAAGAACCGGCGTCGAACCGGAGAAAAAACAGAGAAAAATCAACTTTTTTGTGGGGAATCACAGGCAACGTCTGTAGGGCTCCGCGGAAAAAAGAAGACTGAGCAAGCTGGCACCCTTGGGCGGGAAGAGGACCGCGCATGCGCGCTGCAATTCCCAAAGGCTTTCTTTGAAAGCTGGGGAAAATTGCTCCGCGAGGGCTTCGTCGGCGCCGACGTCACCCATATGTGAGGACTGACTTCCTGCTTGGTCCTGGAGAACAACACATTATCCGTCATAACACCTAACTCTTTTTCCTGGGTGTTGGTTCCTACTGTGGAATCTTGCATTGTTTAAGCATAGTTAGCGTAGTTACTCACCTGTAACAGGTGTTCTCCAGGAGCAGCGGGAATCAGTCCTCACATATGGGCGATGTTGGCGCCGACGGAGCCCTGGTGCAGAGCATTTCCCCAGCTTTTAAAGAAAGCCTTTGGGAATGCAGCGCACATGCACGGTCCCCTTCCCGCCCAAGGGTGCCATCTTGGTCAGTCTGATGACATAGCTAAAAGACAGCAAAAATCAAAATGAAGGATAGGACTGCAACTCCAGGGGAGGAGGGAGGGTCGTGAGGACTGATTCCTGCTGCTCCTGGAGAACACCTGTTAAAGGTGAGTAACTATGCTTTCTCCAGGACCAAGCAGGAAGTCAGTCCTCACATATAGGACTCCCCAGCTCTAGGCTACTGTGAACCCAGAGCTGAAAAAATGGCTCCCTCTCAAGAGCCTCAGCATCCGTGATAAGAATTTTCTCTGAGAATGCACCCCCTACGGTAGCCCAACAAAAGGGCCAGAGGGTAGAGTTGCCTAAACCTCAAAGAGATTACGGAGTACCGCCTGGCCGAAAACACTGTCCCGCCGGGAATCTCTCTCCAGGCAGTAATGGGCTGCAAAAGTCTGGCTTGAAGACCAAGTTGTGGCCCGGCAGATATCTGCCAACGGAACAAAGCAGAGATGAGCTGCTGACACGGCCTTTGTCCTTACACGGTGGGCCGTGACCCAACCCTGCAAGGGGAGGTCGGCTTCCCTCTATGCCCAGGCGATGCAATCTGCTACCCAAGTGGACAACGTACGCTTGGAGACAGGTAACTTCATCCTATCCAGGGTCAAACGAAACGAAGAACTTAGCCCTTCGATGCTCCTTTGTGTGTTCTATGTAAAAGGACAACGCCCTTTTACAGTCCAGGGTATGCAAGACTGTTTCAGCCCGGCTGGCATGTGGCCTGGGAAAAAAGGTTGGAAGAACCACCACCTGGTTGAGGTGGAAAGAGGAGTCCACTTTTGGGAAGAACTTGGGATGAGTCCTGAGGACCACCCTGTTCCTATAGAACCACGTGTACAGTTTATCAGAAACCAGAGCTTGTAATTCACTCACACGTCTGGCCGAGGTAAGAGCCACCAGGAAGAGCGCTTTCCAAGAGAGGAAGCGCAAATGGCAAGTAGCCATTGGCTCAAACGGTGGGCGAGTAAGTTGCTGCAAGACCACGTTCAAATCCCACTCAGTTGCTGGTGGACGAACCGGAGGCTTGAGTAGAAGCAGACCTGAGAAATCGGGACACGAGGGGGTGAATCGACAGACTGTCCGTCCACCGGTGAGTGGTGCGCTGACAAAGCACTGAGGTGGACCCAAACAGAGTAAGACTTGAGGCCTAAGTCTGAAAGGTGAAGTAGATACTACAGTACTACTGGCACAAGGCAAGAGAAAGGATCTTCATTGCGCTGAGCACACCATACTGTAAACCTATGCCACTTGAGGGCATAGGACTTTCTGGTGGACTGCCTCCTAGAGACCAAGACCACCTCCTCAGGTAGAAGTAAGGGAGCTAACTCTATCCTTTCAGCAGCCAGGCCATCAGATTGAGGGACCTGAGATTGGGGTGCAGAAGGGAACCCTGTTCTTGAGACAGGAGATTGTGTTGCAGCCCCAGAGGGAACGGAGCTTCCACCACCACCAACTGCAGAAGAAGCGGAAACCACAGCTGCCTCGGCCATCTGGGTGCTAGGGGCGTGGGAGGAAACGCACAGAGGAGGCCCGTAGACCAAGAGATTAGATAAGCATCTGCTGCCATCCTCAGGGGATGCGGCTGTCTGGAGCAAAACCTGGGCAGCTGACGGTTCAGTGGACTTGCAAAGAGATCGATGGATGGAAGTCCCCCTCTGAGGAAGATCTGCTGGACCACCAATGGATTCAACTGCCATACGTGGGGCTGGAGAATCCTGCTTAGCTTGTCTGCTAGGAAGTTCTCCTGACCAGGTAGATAAACTGCTTTGAGAAACATGCCTTGTCTGACCGCAAAAGAGCAAAGGTCCAGTGTCTCCTGACATAGGAGCCTGGACCCTGTGCTGTTTGTCTGTCTGAACTAGGACAATGTTCTAAGTGAACAATCAGGTAGCAGACTGTTGAGAAAGAGCATGGCAGAAAGTTTGCAGAGGCTAAAAAGGTTAGGGCTCTTTAACCTGGAAAAGAGACGGCTGAGGGGAGATATGATAGAGGTCTATAAATTAATGAATGGAGGGGAACGGATAAACGTGGATCAATTGTTTACGCTATCAGAATATAGAAAGACTAGGGGACATGTAATGAAGCTACAGGGTAAACTATTTAAGACAAATAAGGAGAAAATATTTTTTTCACTCAACGTGTAATCAAACTCTGGAATCTGTTACCGGAGAATGTAATAAGGGCTGTTAGTATAGCTGGGTTTAAAAAAGGTTTGGACAAGTTCCTGGAGGAAAGGTCCATAAACCACTATTAAAAAGGGACCCAGGATATCAATGCTTGACCCAGTACAAGCATTGTGGAACCTGTGTCTTTTGGGGATATTGCTAGGTACGTATGACCTAGATTGGCCACTGTTGGAAACAGGATACTGGGCTTGATGGACCTCGGTCTGACCCAGTATGGCATGTCTTATGTTCTTAAGCGGATTGCTCGCAGCTTTAAAAGGTTGATCTGCTGCGTGGTCTCCCGAGGGGACCAGAGGCCTTGAGTGCATGTGCCTTGGCAATGTGCTCCCCAGCCCTTTAAGGATGCATCTGTCGTCAGCACCCTGGTGTGTGCTGAGGCCTGAAAAGGAACGCCCTTGAGCAGATTTGGCAGATGTAGCCACCACTGTAAGGAGTTCAGAAGTTGTCTGGACACCTGTACTCTGTCTCAGAGGTTGCCAGTGGCTTGTGTCCACTGATCTCTGAGGCACCATTGAGCAGCCCGCATGTGCAGACAGGCATTTGGGGTCACATGTACCATGGCTGCCATGTGGCCCAGGAGCCGCAGGTAGTGCCTTGCGGAAACATGAGAATTGCTTTGGAACTGGTTGGCCAACTCCATCAGTCTGTGGGCCCTGTCCTCGGGCAAGTAAGCTCTTGCCTGAAGGGTGTCTAGCCTCGTCCCTATAAACTCTAGGTTCTGAGAAGGGAGCAAAGTGGACTTTGCGTAGTTTATGACAAAGCCCAGATGCTGAAGAAGAGAGACAGTGCGAAGACTGGCCTGTCGGGCCTCCTGGAGTGATTGGCCCCTAATGAGCCAGTTGTCCAGGTACGGGAAGACAAAAATCCCCTGATTTCTGAGAAAAGCTGCCACCACCGCCAGGCATTTGGTGAAAACCCTGGGGACAGAGGTCAGGCCAAAGGGAAGTACTCTGTACTGAAAATGGTTTCCTCCCACCATAAATCTGAGATACATCCTCATCCATCCGGACCACAGACAGTAAGTATAAGCATCCTTTAGGTCTAAGGAGCATAGCCAGTCTCCCTGATGGAGGTAGGGCAGCAGTATCCCAAGGGTAAGCATCTTGAACTTTTCCCTCTCCAGAAACTTGTTCAGCTTTCGCAAGTCTAGGATAGGCCTGAGGCCTCCTGTCCTCTTTGGTACTAGGAAGTACCCGGAGTAGAAGCCTTTCCCTTCCAGGTGGTGTGGCACCGGTTCCACCGCCTGTTCCTTTAAAAGACTTGCCAACTCCTGAAGGAGGAGGTTCCTGTGTAGAGGGAGTCTTGGAGGCTCCCCTGGGATAGTAGGGGGGGAGGGGTAGCTGGTGGAAATGGAGCCTATAGCCCTTCTGGATTATGCTCAGTATCCAGGCATCCCCTGTGATGGCTGGCCACCTGTAGGCATACAGGGTCAGCCGACCCCCAGTGCTGAGTGGAGCCACTAGCGGAAGAGAGGCTATGCTGTGGGAGTCAAAACCCCGCTCCCTGCTGTGCAGGAGTTGGAGTTGGCGGCCCCTGCTGGCTCTGTTGGGGAGCTGGAGAGGCCTGATACTGAGGGTAGGTTTTGTAGGCAGCACCCTTCCTTGGGAAAAAGGGCTTCTTTCCTGAGCCCTTCTTTTTGTGAGAAGGGGCAGAAGTCTTCCTGGACAGTCTTGTCCTGGTGAGAGTCTCTGTCTCGATTTCTGCAGCCTCTTCAGTCATGGGCTTACTGAACAGGTTGTCACCCCAGCACGGGACATTGACCAACTTGTCCTGTACCCATGACTCTAGGTCCGACGACTGTAGCCAGGCCTGATGGCGTGCACCGATGCCGGCCGCGGCTGCCCAGGCCGAAGCCTCGAAGCTGTCATAGGCTGCTTTAGATATAAACTTCGAGCACTCCCGGATCCCTGAAGACAAGGCTTTGAATCTCTGCAAGGGTTCCTCGGAGAGGCCAGTTGAGAACCCGGCAATCTCTTTTGCCAGGTCCTGTAAGTACATGCCCATGTACAGCTGGTAAGTCTGGACACGGCAAGACAGCATAGAGCCCTGGAAGCACTTTCTACCGAGGGCATCTAGGTTCTGGGCCTCCCGGCCGGGAGGCACCAAGGAATGCATCTTTTGACTTTTCAGCCTGTGCATGGCCAATTCCACAACCATGGAGTTGTGTGGTAGCTGCGCCTTTTGGAACCTAGGGCTCTTATGGACTCGATAAATGGAATCAACCCGCTTGCTCAGAACCGAGGCCGGTGCTTCCCACATACGGAAGAGCAGCCGTTCCAGCATCAGAGGAACCGGAACAGTAAAGGCTTCCTTCGGAGGAAAATCATACTGGAGGGCATCGAGCTCTTCGGCGAATGCCAAAGCCTTGGCCATGTCCCTGACGAAATCAGAGAACCGGGTATCCTCTGGGGGAGGGTCCTTCTCTGAGGCTCGGACTCCGATGGGATGCACCAGGTCCGGAAGGTGTCAGACTCCTCACTCTCCCACGCTGACTCCAGCCGTGTGGGCCTCAATGCCACCCACCCCGACGCTGAGGGCACCGGCGTCGACGACCTCAGCTCCGCATGGGAGGTCAAGGGAGACCTTGGCCAAGGATCTACTCGAGACTTAATGGACTCAAGGATCGGCTCGGCCTCCGGGGTCGACTTAGACGTCGAGGACCCAGTGGTCGGGGCAGATGCACTGGTCATACTGGCGATCAGTACCCGCTGCTGCTCCATGAAGGCAGCCAGGCTGCTCTTCAGGGCCATCAACCTGAGACCGAGCTCAGGAGACTCAGCAGCCCCTGACGGCGGTTCTCCCGGAGGAGAGTCCACGAGGACAACAGAGGTTACCTGACCTGGGGACTCTGGCTCCAATTGAGGTAGTTTGGTCGGCCTCTCCGACTCAGAGAGCCCGGGACGGCGGTCAGGGCTGTGTGACCTGGCCCTCGAGGATCCAGGTGCTTCCACTGATGCTGCCCTCACGAGCTTCTTCTTCCTTTTGTGCTCCTAGGTGGGAGACCCCCTTTCAGAGGATCCACGACAGTGCTCTGAGTTAGACTCCCAAGATGTCGAGGCCTCTGATGAAGTCTGGGTCTGGCCGGACGCGGACTCCGAAAATTTTTCTTCATGTTGATGCTGACTGCTCCGAAGTGCCTTTGACATCTTGCTGCACGGGCCACAGACCAGTGGGTCATGGTCGGGCCCGAGGCATCGGAGGCAGCAGTCGTGAGTGTCGGTGAGAGGCATAAGTTTCTTATATCGATCACATTTTTTGAACCCGCTGGCAGCCAGCGGGGGGGGGAAAAAGGGCCCCTGAAAGGTCAAAAGACTGGGCTGCCAGTGAAATTAACAGAAAAATCACGCATGCTAGTCACAAAGGACAAAAGATGAAAAAGAATTTCCAGACTCGATACCGGTGTACCGAGCCCAGGCAGGAAGGGGAACCGGCGTCAAACTGGATAAAGAGATGCGAAAAATCGCAGAAAAAAAATCAACTTTTCCCAGGTGACATGAACTACGTCCATTGGGCTCTGCAGAAAAGACTGAGCAAGATGGCACCCTTGGGCAGGAAGGGGACCGCGCATGCCCGCTGCATTCCCAAAGGCTTTCTTCGAAAGCTGGGGAAATGCTCCGCACGAGGGCTCCGTCGGCGCTGACGTCACCCATATGTGAGGACCGACTTCCTGCTTGGTCCTGGAGAATGAATTATTTCCTAGGTGCATAACTTTGCACTTGAACACGTTAAATTTCATCTGCCCTTTGAACATCTAATCTTCCAACGTATCGAAGTCCTCTCGCAATTTTTCATAATGCTCTTGTCTCTTAACATATTTGAATAATTT
This sequence comes from Ichthyophis bannanicus, assembly GCA_033557465.1. Taxonomy (NCBI): domain Eukaryota; kingdom Metazoa; phylum Chordata; class Amphibia; order Gymnophiona; family Ichthyophiidae; genus Ichthyophis; species Ichthyophis bannanicus. Next base: position 36,567,872 of record CM066048.1, on the reverse strand, counting down.
TGTGTCATCACCTCACTCGTTATTCCCATTTCCAGGTAATTTATGAATATGTTAAAGCAGCAGATCCTTGGGGTACTCCACTATTCACCTTTCTCCATTGAGAAAATTGGCTATTTTGTCCTACTCTCTGCTTTTTATTTTTTAACCCGTTCCTAATCCACAATTGTACACTGCCTCCAATCCCATGACTCTTTTTTTCCATTTTATATTTATGGAATTTACCACAAAAAAAATCAAACATAACACTTGTAAAAGGAAAAGGGCAGGGGAAAACAATAATCCAAGTGCAGAAAAGCAGAAATATAATTCAGCAACAAAAGAAATTACATTAAATGTCCTAACCCACTAGCCCAACAATAAAAGGATCCAAAATGAGGAAATTTATATAATTCCAAATATGTGAAGAAAAACATACAGCCTGCCTAAACGGCAACCCAAATCATATTGCTGCAATATCTTAAGCTATACAGATAAATCCTTAGCTACAGACAGACGGGAGCTGACAAAGGCCCCCAACTGAGGGGGAATCAAAGAAAAAGTGTAGTTACTCACCTGTAACGGGTGTTCTCCGGGGATAGCAGGAATCAGTCCTCACATATGGGTGACATCGGCACCAATGGAGCCCTCGTGGAAGCATCCCCCCAGCTTTCAAAGAAAGCCTTTGGGAGATGCCACCACCCATGCATGGTCTCCTTCCTGCTCAAGGGTGCCATCTTGCTCAGTCAGATGACATAGCTAAAAGACGGCAAAAATAAAAGATAGTAAAGGAGCAACTCCAAGGGGAGAAGAGAGGATTGTGAGGACCGATTCCTGCTGTCCCCAGAGAACACCAGTTACAGGTGAGTAACTATGCTTTCTCCGGGAACAAGCAGGAAGTCAGTCCTCACATATGGGACTCCCCAGCTACAGGCTACCAAAAGCCCATAGCAAAATAGAGGCTCCCTCACGGGGGAGCCACAAGCAGCAGCAATTTAGTCCATGTACTCAGACGACAGTAAGACCCCTGTGTCTAATTAACCAGCACTCTGCTAGCATGAACACAGAAGGGTCGGAGGGTAGGGGTTGCCTAAACCCCAAAAAGGTTACAGAGCACAGCCTGGCCAAAGGCACTCTCCCGTCAGTACTCTTTCCAGGTAGTAATGGGCTGCGAAGATATGGACTGAAGACCAGATGGCGGCCCGGCAGATGTCCACCATTGGGACGGAGTGCAAGTTTTAAATTGCCGTGGCCCCTACACGGTGTGCTGTGACACGGCCTTCCAGTGGGAGCCTTGTGATGGCGATACAGTCCGCCACGCATGTGGACAGCGTACGCTTGATCACCGCCTCCCCCAGCCGACTGGGGTTGTAGGAGATGAAAAGCTGAGCAGCTTTGCGGTGGCCCTGAGTGCGCTGGATATAGAAGGACAAAGCCTTCTTACAGTCCAAGGTGTGAAGGACCATTTCTGCCTGACTGGAGTGAGGTCTTGGAAAGAAGGTATGTAGCACCACTTCCTGGTTGAGATGAAAGGGAGACAGTACCTTTGGCAGGAATTTGGGGTGCGAGTGGAGCACTACTCTGTTCTTGTAGAACCTGGTATAGAGCGCCTTTGCCATGAGAGCCTGAAGCTCGCTGACTCTGCGAGCGGAGGTAAGTGCAACCAGGAAAGCCACCTTCCAAGAGAAGTAGCGGAGATGGCAGGTAGCCAGAGGTTCGAAGGGCAGGCGAGTGAGCTGCTCCAACACCACGTTGTGGCCCCATTCGGTTGCCGGAGGTTGAACCGGGGGCTTAGATAAGAGCAAGCGCCCGAGGAAATGGGTCACCAACAGTTGGGCTGAGAGGGGCTTACGATCCACCAGATGGTGGTGCACTGCCAGGGCACTTGGATGGAGTTAGAACTGAGCCCGGACTGGGAGAGATGGAACAGGGTACTGCAACACCAGAGCCACCGGGCATGAGAAAGGGTCAGTCCCATGTTTGGTGCACCAAACAGAGAACCTGCGCCATTTGAGGGCGTAAGCCTTCCTAGTAGAGGCCTTATGAGGCCAGCAGAATGTCTTCTGCCTCAAACGGGAGGTTGTAAGGGGCCAGAGTCACCCTCTCAGAAGCCAGACTGTCAGCGACAGGGACCCCAGGTTGGGGTGCAGGAGAGAGGCCCCCCCTCCTGAGATAGGAGCCCCGGGGAGGTCCCCAAGGGGATGGGGGTCTCCACCATCAATTGTAGAAGTAGCGGGAACCACGGTTGCTTGGGCCACCGAGGAGCTATCAGGATGAGTGAGGTCCTGTCATGGAGGGTCCTGAACAAGGTCTTGGTGATCAGCAGTGTAGGAAGGAAGGCGTACATGCGGTCTTCCGACCAGGAACGCGTCCACTACCACCTTGGAGGAGTGGGCCTGTTGGGAACAGAAATGGGCAACAAAGTTGTCCGGGCTGGCGAACAGGTCCATCATGGGTTCCCCCTCTCCCCGAGCCAGAAAAGAAGACTGGCTACCCTGGGGTCCAGCTGCCACTAGTGCGACTGGAGAACTCTGCTGAGCCTGTTGGCCAGCAGGTTGTCCTGGCCTGACAGGTACACTGCCCGCAGGAGTATACCCTGTTGGACTGCATATGAGCAGAGGACCAGTGCCTCCCAACAAAGGGTACGAGACCCTGTGCCCCCCGGTTTGTTCATGCAGAAAATCATCACCTGGTTGTCCGTCTGGACTAGCACTGGTTGGTGACAAAAGACCCTCAGGGCTAGGTGTTTGGCTCAGAGCTCCAGAAGGTTGATCTGCTGGATGCTCTCGTCTGGTGACCAGCTGCCCTGGGTGTGGAGATCTCCACAGTGGGTTCCACAGCCGAGCAGGGAGGCGTCTGTGCTGAGGATCCTTTAGCGGGTTGGTGCCTCAAAAGCCATGCCCACTTCGAAATGCTAGGGTGACTGCCACCAGACCAGGGAGTCCGCCAATTGGCGGGTCACAGAAACTCTGTCTCAGAGGCAGCCCGTGGCCTGAGACCACTGGTCCCGGAGACACCACTGTGCCACCCTCCATGTGGAGGTCATATGCCTGAAGAGACGCAGGAGAAGCCGAGCAGGCACTGAGGGATGGTACTCTACGTCCCGAGCTAGAGTCCTGAGACAACTGGCTTGGTCTGGGCAAGAAAGCCTTTGACTGGAGAGTGTCTGTCCTTCCCCCAATGAACTCCAGACACTGCATCGGGAGGTGGTGAGACTCAGGGTAGTTTATGTCAAAGCCCAAGTGTTGCAGAACCTGTATGGTGTGTGTGGTGGCCTGCTGCACCTCTGAGGTCGTGCCCCCTTTATGAGCCAGTCGTCCAGGTAGGGAAAGATGAAGACCCCCTGGAGCCAGAGGAAGGCGGCCATGACTGCCAGGCATTTTGTGAAAACTCTTGGGGTAGAGGCTAGGCCGAAGGGGAGCACCCTATATTGAAAGTGCCTGCCCCCCACTATGAACCGCAGGTACTGCCTATGATTGGGGTGGATGAGGATGGGGGTATAAGCATCCTTGAGTTTTAAGGAGCATAGCCAGTCTCCCTGCTGGAGGTATGACAGCAATGTTCCAAAGGAGAGCATCCTGAACTTCTCCCTCACCAGGAATTTGTTGAGGTTGTGCAGGTTGAGGATGGGCCTTAGGCCCCCTGTCCTCTTTTGCACGAGGAAGTACCTGGAGTAGAACCCTTTGCCCTTGAGGTGGTGGGGCACCGGTTCCACCGCTTTGTCCTCAAGAAGACCTGCCAACTCCTTCAGAAGGTGGTCCCGGTGGAGGAGAAAACTGAGGGGGCTCTCCAGGGAAATAAGGGGGAGGTGTCAGAGTCAGGTGGAGGAGGTCACCCTTCCTGACTACCCAGGAATCGGTGGTGATGGTCACCCATCTCTGGGCATAGAGGGCCAGACGTCCCCCTGTGGGCTGCTGATCTCCTTGGGGGGGGGGAGGCTATGCTCAAGGAGTCAAACTCTCCCCTGCTGGGCCGGAGCCAGTGCTTAGGGTTTTGGAGCCTTCTGCTTACATGGGCTATGCCCATGTCACTTGGCCTGCTGACCCTATTGGGGAGCTGGGGAGGCCTGATAAGGTGGATAGTTTACCCGAGCCCTTCTGTTGGGGAGGGGCAGCGATCTTTTTAGAGAGCCTGGTCCTCATCATGAACTCAGTCTCCAGCTCGGAAGTCTTTGTCGGTCATGGGCTTGCCAGAGATTCTCTCCTTGGCAGGTGACACTGACCAATTTGTCCTGAACCCACTGCTCGAGGTCGGACGACTGTAGCCAAGCTTGGCAGCGTGTACTGATGCCAGCTGCCGCTACTCAAGTCGCTGACTCTAACTAGTCATATGCCACCTGAGACATGAATTTGGAGCATTCACGAACTGCTTTGGCTAGGTCCTTGAACCGCTGCAAAGGTTCCTTGGAGAGACCAGCCGAGAACCTGGCAAGTTCCTTTGCCAGGTCTCTCAGGTACATGGCCATGTACAGCTGGTGGGCCTGGATGCGGCTGATGAGCATTGAGCCCTGCTAGCACTTTCTGCCAAGGGTGTCCAGGGTGCGGGCCTCCCTGCTGGAGGACACCGAGTAATGCGTCGTCTGGCTTTTCAGCCGACGCATGGCCGACTCCACCACCATGAAGTTATGCGGCAGCTGTGACTTTTGGAAGCCCAAGCTCCAGCGGACTCGATATAATCGAGTCGAGCCGTTTGCTCACCACCGGCACCAAAGCTGGTGTCTCCCACATTCGGAGCAGCTGCTGTTCCAGGATGGGAGGTATGGGCACCATGAGTGACTCCTGTGGAGGGGCCTCGTATTGGAGGATTTCCAACTCATCCACCCAAGGGTCCTCCACTGACTCGGTCGGAAATTCCAGGGCCTTAGACATGTCCTTGACAAAATCAAGGAAACCCATATCCTTGAGCGGGGACTGCTGTCGAGGCTCCAAGATGGGAGAGTCAGATGGGATGTCGCGATGGTGATGTGTATCGGGGGACTCTTCGACCTCCATCTCCCACTCAGAGTAGTCTGTCGAGGACTTGTAGGAAGGATGCTCCATGGGCCTAGGGGCCCCTGATGCCCTGCAGCCGGTGCCCGGTAGACCTGCCGGAGATGACTGCAGTCCTGTCGAGTGGAACTTGGATCGTGACCTTGGCCGAGGATCAACTCAGGGCCTGTGGACCTAGAGGATCAGCTCGGTTTCCGGGGACGTCTTAGGCCTGGTGGTCGAGGCAGATGAACCGGTCGTGAGGGACAACAGTGCCCGCTGCTGGTCCATGAAGGCAGACAAACTGCACTCCAGACCAGAAGGCTCTGCAGTCTTCAGTGCGGGCACAGAGGGATTTGGGCCTGACGCCGGCTCCCCCAAAGGGGAATCCTCTGAGGATTATGTCTGGGGACCAAGGCCGGTCCGTGGTCGTATCTTTCCGGATGACCCTTCGCCAGCTGCTCCTTCTCAGATGCCTCAGACAAATGTCTCAGTCTGCGGGACTGGGCCTGGGGGACACCCGGCCGGTCGGAACCGTCCAAGGACGCTGCCTTTCAAGGTTTCTTCTTCTTGAATTCCCTCGAGGGAGAACCCCTTTCTGAGGACCCACGATGAGACTCGGGTTTGGAAGGCACTGCCTGAGATGTTGGGGCCTCAGCCTTTGGGAGGCATCAGGGACTTGGAGGAAAAACTTATTGTGCTGCTGCTGGTGGCTCTTGAGGGCCTTACTGGACATCCTCTTGCAAAGACCTCAGGCTTTCGGGTTGTGGTTTGGCCTGAGGCAGTGGAGACAGCAGTCTGTGTGTGTCAGTCAAAGACATAATTTTGGAGCATTGATCACACTTCTCAAAGACACTGGTAGCTATGGGGGAAAAAAGTACCCCTGCGAATTCTAAGACTCTCCCAGCTGCCAGTGGGAAATGCCAGGAAAAAAACGAAAACTACAAAAATAGGCTGACCTAGACACCGAAGTTGGTAGGCGGGAAGAGTACCAGTGCGATATCGGAGGTATGAAACTCGGAGAGAAAAATCAACTTTTTCCAGGGACAAGCCAGGCAAACGTCTGAAGGGCTCCGTGGAAAAAAAGATGGCACCCTTGGGCGGGAAGGGGACCACACATGTGTGGTGGCATCTCCCAAAGGCTTTTTTTGAAAACTGGGGGGGGGGGGATGCTTCTGCGATGGCTATGTCGGTGCCAACGTCACCCATATGTGAGGACTGACTTCCTGCTTGTTCCCGTAGAAATCCTGGTTTTCTGATAGAGGACGTTTTATTGATAATATGCTGGATGGGTTCTCTCTTGTCCCTACCCACCTTCTTTTTTTGGGAACCCCGAGGGCAAAGTACCACAGGCCTAAAGCTTAGTAATATTACCAGTGTTATATTCAACATTCCAGCATAAGCCCCTGACATAGCTTATCTGGAGGGGAATGGGGAGCAGCTGATGAATTCACCTTAGTTCAGGGGTCTCAAACTCAAATTGCTTTGAGGGCCAAATGAGGACTTGTAGAGTAACCCGGGGGCCGCACAAGACGCAGGCCTCATTTGCATAAGGGCATCATTTGCATAATATTTGCATAATGTTACCATACACTAACTTTTAGTAAACATGCCTCTTAATGAGTGTATGGATAAAGAAAGACTAAAAGATTTCTACATTACTATAAACCAGTGCCAACCGCCAGGCACATTGGAAACTACTAGAACACTGCTCATTTAGAACCCATAGCAAACCTGCCGTGTCCTAACAGCACTACCAGGACTCACAAAGCACCATACCCTAACTATCAAAAGGCAACACTGCAAATATTAAATCAACACATTTCAGAGAATAACAATACATGACCTACTCGGGAAAGAGAACAAGTGGCAATGTCAAATAGGAATTACATAAACAGAATACCTCAGCTCAGTTACACATGCAGAACATACACCATCACCAAACAAGGAATCACAATTTAGAAACAGGAAGACAATTAAACTGGGAACCCCAAAAGCCAAACTTAGAATGTACAACACTGTAGAATAAAACTATACATTGATTTCCTCTTGTATTAAATAAAGTGCAGACGTTAAAGATGCACATTTCCAAGAGCTGACATATTTCAGTAATAAATTCAAAATAAAGAGATATTTTTCTACCTTTTGTGCATTTTTTTTTTCAGTTGCAATTGTTCCATTCACTTTCTTCTGGTTTCTTTGTGTCTTCTGCTAACTCTCCATCGTCTGCTGTCCATTTGTCCTTTCTTCTTTCCTAGTTTTTTTCCATTCTCTCTACATCTGCTTTAACATACTAATCATTCTCCTTTGGCTCTTTCCTCATTCCTATTTCATCCACTCAAATTTTACCCCTCCATCCTCAATCCCCACTTACTCTCCAAAATACCCGGCCAATTGTAGATTTTTCTTCCCTCCCACACAAAATATATTTCCCCTCTCCATTTCACTCTCCCAGCCCCATCCCATTCTAATCGTCCCCCAACATCAACTCCCTTCTAGCTCCTGCCCCACCCAGCATCCGCTCCCTTCTAGTCCCCGCATCATCAGCCCATTTCCAGTCCTAGCTCCCTCCCCTCACAGCCCATTTCCTTTCCAAGCCCCCCTCCCCATCAGCCCATTTCCATTCCAAGCCCCCTTCCACTCAGCCCAATACCATTCCAAGACCCTGTCCCCATCAGCTATGTGCAGTTCAAGCTCCCCCTTCTACACGGCCCATGTCCGGTCATAGCACCCCCCCCCAGTCCATTACCAGTTCTAGCCCCTCCCCCTAGCCCATTATCGGTCCTAAGCCCCCCCAACAGCCCACTTCCAGGCCTAACCCTTCCATCGCCCTATCTTCATTCTTAGCCCCCCCATAACCCCATTTCAGTCTTAGCCCCCCAATCAGACCACCTCCAGTCCTAACCCCCATCACCCCATTTTCAGTACTACCCCCCCCAGCCACACATCAAGTCCTGCTCCCCCCCACATCAAGTCCTGCCCCCCCCCACCTCAAGTCCTGCCCCCCCTCCACATCAATTCCTGCTCCCCCCCCGTCCTGCTCCCCCCATCAAGTCCTGCTCCCTCCCTCCCCCCCCCCCGGGAAAATTAAACTTTAAAAAAAACCCAGCTTCTGCTGCTGCTACCGCCGCTGCCGTGGCCGGCAATAGCAGCAATATCGCAAGTCCCGCGGGCTCCGTCCCCCCCCCCTTCCTTCCTTCCTGCTTGCCAGCCAGTTCTCCGCTTCGGCTTTGGCTTTCAGAGCCGCGAAGGGAGAGCTTCTCCCTCGTGACTCTGTTCAGCCCGCTGGGGCAGATGGGAAATTTCCCATCTGCCCCAGCGGGCTGAACAGAGTCGCGAGGGAGAAGCTCTCCCTTCGCGGCTCTGAAAGGCGAAGCGGAAGCGGAGAACTGGCAGGCAAGCGGGAAGGACGGAAGGAAGTGCGGGGCGGGGGAGCGCAGACCGCGGGACTTGCGATATGGCTGCTATTGCCGGCCACGGCAGCGGCGGCAGCAGCAGCAGAAGCCGGGGTGTTTTTTTTTTCCCCCTATGCATCGCGGGCCGCACAAAGGTCTCTCGCGGGCCGCATGCGGCCCGCGGGCCACGTGTTTGAGACCCCTGCCTTAGTTTATGCAGAAATCTCAGTTAAAATTAGTTCTATTTAATCAACTGACCCTCACACTAAAGGATTTTTCCTCATTTTGTGGAAAAACTACTTAATCTGCTCCTGACCCAAAGGAACAAAAAAACCCCTAATAGCCTAAATTATTGCAGTAAGCCTTCCCCATGCACGTTACCAAAGACAGCAACAACATTTTAGCTTAAAGATATGCCTTAATAACATCCCCTGCCTACAAACCGATAAAGGTGCATTTTAATTCTGGAATTAATAATAGTTATGCCAATTACCTCCAGTAAAGATCATTGGCATAGTTCAATTGCATCTATTTGTTCAGTCTGTACTATATTGATTCTATCACTCTTGCAGAGACCAGTTTGCAATTCTTTTTATTATGTAAAATTATGCACATCAGTAAAAAACAAATTTGAATAATATTTAACACCATAATGTAACTGAAAAGCAGAACAAAGCAGTAATGATTTTCATGTATTTTTTTTCTGATTATACAAAATAAAGCATGCTGTATGTCATTAGAACTGTTTTTCATCTAGAGCCCACCAGTGGTGATGTACCACCAATTACACACATTTACGAATCTTAGACTAAAAAGGTCCCTTTTCTTCTCAACTTGTATAATGCAGGGATACTCAACCCAGTCCTCTGGACACATCTAGCTAGTTAGGTTTTCAAGATAACCACAGTGAATATGATTAGAGTTCTGCATGGACTGCCTCCATTGTATGGAAAGAGTGGTAGAATGCCCACCCAAAGGTGGCAGGAGCAAAAGCATTGATGAAATTCAAAAAGGCAAGGGGCAGACAGCATTACTACATAGCAAGAGGATGGAATCAAAATAATTGTAAATAACTTCTAAATAGAGAGAGGTAACCTGCCTGGAGTAGTCGTCTAGCGGTTAGAGTAATAGCTTACAACCCAAGTGATCTGGGTTTAATTCTCACTAGTACTCCTTATGGCCTTCAGCAAGTCACTTTACCCTCCATTGCCTCAGAAGAAAAGTCCTGGCAGTCTACTTCCAGTGATACCTTGTCAAGAAAACCCAGGGGCTGCTGGGTTGCCAGGCATCAGCAGACTTGATGGCACTTAGCAACAACCACCACCTGCCTGAAGCAGCACGTGCAGTTCTACAGCTCTGACACCTTGTTGGCAGACTGGATGGACTGTGCTGCTCTTGTTCACTATGTTACATTGTGGTTATACTGAAAATCTGACTGGCTAGGTGCATCCTCAATACTGGGTTGAGAATCCCTGGTAAAAAGTAAAACAAATAGTTGAGTAATGTACCAAATAAGGAAATTAGCTGAGTAACAGAAACAGCAGCTTAAAAAGTGGTCAAAGTTCTATGGCTGGGATCGCCTTAGAAGCATGTGTTGGAATGGATAGGACACCTTCTTTAAATCTGCTGTCATCTTCTAAATTTTCATCTTTATAATCTCTGGTTTGCCCTTGAGCAAAAAAGATGTGATGTATTTCCAAGGTTTGGCAATATGATGGTCTCAGATCTGGCATTTTTCTGCCCCGATGACAATGTTTTCTGGAGAAAGCATTTACAGTTCTGGTTTTGTGAATATACTGTGAAAGGGACTCTGAAAGTGTCATCTCTCTTCAGGATTTCTTAACATTTCTGCAGTATGACTGTAGAACATAAGAAGGGCCATCCCATTTTCACATTATCAAGAGCTAAGCTATCCTACATACTTGTAAATGAAGACTAGGTATTTTTCTAAGGTGTAGATTAAAATGTAGAAGACTAACAACCAAGCCATAACAGTTACAAATCAAATGTGTAGATCTAACATGAATATAATTGCAGCAAAGTGGTATATGAAACATAGGAAAATACAAAAACACAACCCCCCCCCCCCCCAACACTATAAAACCCTAAGGCACAGAATTTGTTAAAAGACCTAGGAGCACCAGATACAGCACCATCACAGTCTCACCTATTTAAGAGCATATGAGATTAGTGCTAGAAACATTTTTCTCAATGGCACCAAATTCTGTTGGGTAAGGCAATTCACATCCACTTTTTTAAAGTTACAGTTTGATCATTCTTTAAAATAGTCATGAGACTGATTTATGGTATAATACATTTTTCACTTGTGAGGCAAAAGGTAGAGTTCCATATCATGTGTTCTTACGCTACAAGTGTGACATCCCCTTCCCCCCCGACTTTTCACAGTGCAAAATCATAGTACGCTACTGTTGAGGGAATGGGTAGAGAAAACAAGACTGACGTCCATCCTAACCTGAGATCAGATATCAAGCCCCACTAGCTAGGCAACAGTATACTGAAATCTTCAAGTGTTGACTGTATCTAGGCTAGCAATATGATGCAGATGACAGCAAGTTTATGTATGTATTTTCCTTTTAGCAACACCACTCCTAAATAGAATAGGCCAGTCACAATCCATATATCACTAAGGGCATGCTTATTAAGGTTAATATGTTAAGTAAAATTAATGCATGTTAGGTGCTGCAATTGCCCATAGAAATGAACAGGCTTTGGCAGCACATAATGCGCGTTTCCTAAAGGGTAATGTGCGTTATCATGCTCCTAAGATTCAGTAGAGTTTCTTTACAAGCTATTGTAGTTTAAGATTTGACATCATGGCACAACAAGGATCTAAAACAGCCATCAGAACCACTGTATGTGTGGGCTCTGCAAATAGTGTTCATCTCAGGCTGGGACAAGCACACACATCCAATATCCACAGTATGAATTTGATAATCTCCCATCCAAATCAGGAGAACAGAAAATGATGCGTGCAGTAACTGTTGTAGCACTTTACAGTAAAATAGATAGAATCAGACTATAAAAGCTGAAGTAGAACACTACCAAAAATATATTTGGTATGGCAAAGGTGACAAAAATGTTTCAAAAAAACTTGGCAGCTTCATTATGGATACTTGGCTACTTTTACAAATAAAAAGAAACTGCAGAAAGTCATTTGTAGACAGATACTTCATAAACAATGAACATGGCAGCTACCACCAGAGAGAATCCCCCCCCCCCAAGATTGTACTTACCAATAATCTCCTTTCCTGGAGTCCTGCTAGACCAGTCCAGACAAGTGGGTTGTATTACTCCATCAGTAGATGTGGAGACAAAAAAAGAAAGGAGAAGGAAATGTCCACAGTCAGTCAATGCACAAGAACAAAAAGACACAGAGAATGACCAAAGCTGCGGGTACACAGAAGTTCTTCAATTGAAATATATTAGTATCCAACTCAACCAAGTTTCAGTCAACACAACTGCGTAAGGGGATCTGGGTGTTATTCACCAGCAACCCGATAAGTCATAGATGATGACTATGATAGTGAGCCTAAATCAAATGTATCTGATAGCTAACTCCTGTTATCGTAAGTGAGGCTAAAGGGAACACTTGTTAAGTAACACCTGTGTGTTCTTCCAAAATGATTGATCATCATCTGTGTGCTCACAGCTGTGGTCATTCTCAGTTTTGCCTTTTTGTTCTTGTGTACAGACAGAAAAAGAATCAGAAACTTTAGTAACCTAAGGCTGACACAGCTGGGGCACACTTTGGTATTTGTACCAAAGCATATGGTCAAGAATCTCTGACTGCACACAACCTCATTAAGAATAACAAGTAAGGAACAGAAAACTATAGAGTTGTGGTCAACATTATTGGCTCCCTTGCAGTTCAACCCCTTAATGTCCAATATCTCCTTAAAAAAGTGGCCAGTGAAATGGCTTTGGACTACATATGCACACATATTTGACAAATAAAAGAATCAAATAAAAAAAGACCAATTAAAGGAATATTAGGAAATAGTATAAAAACTGGGACACTGTCAGGACATGATTATTGGCACCCTTAAAAAAAATTCAAAACAAACACTTTCAGGAGATTCAGGAGTGATATGCGGAAATATTTCTTTACGGAAAGAGTAGTGGATCCGTGGAATAGTCTCCCAGTGGAGGTGGTAGAGATGAGGACAGTAACTGAATTCAAAAAAGCATGGGACCAACACAGAGGATCTCTAAAGGTAAAAAGTGGACTGTTGTAGTTGTTATGGAAGGACAGACTAGATGGGCCTTGTGGTCTTTTTCTGTCATCATGTTTCTATGAACAGAAGAACCACATTCCCACTATAGTAAAATTTGACACACCTGTGATCAATTGTCAATACTCACATGATTTGAATTAACCAATGAATGTTTGTTCTAATGTTTAAAATGGCCAAATTCACTCCCTGTTCCATTTCCACAAAGGTGAAGGTGAGAGCTGCCTGAGACCATCAGAAAAGCCATTATCACCAAACATCAAAGTAGTAAAAGGCCATCTCCAAAGATCTTGGAGATTCCTGTCTCTACAGTTAGCAATGTTATTAATAAGTTTTCTGCTCATGGAACTGTCAAGAACCTCCCAGGATGTGGTAGGAAGAGGAAACTTAATCCACAAATTCTTCAAAGGTTAGTGCAAACTGTTGGAAAAACATCACATATACCATCCAAAGAGCTTAAGGTCGACCTGGAGCGGATTGATGGTTTCATCCTGCACCATATGCCACACACTAAACAAAGGACTTCACGGGGGAAGGCCAAGAAGGACCCCACTTCTTTTTGCTCAAAGCCACCTTGAGAAACTACAGTCCTGGAAAAATGTTCTGTGGACAGATGAAACCAAACTTAAGCTCTCTGACAATGCAGACTAGCAATGCACTTACAGGTGAAGAAATGAAGCTTATAAGAAAGAAAAACAAAACATCCTTCTCACAATTAAATATGGTGGAGATTCCATACTGTTGTAGGGCTATTTTGCTGCCTCAGGAACTGGAGGCTTGGAATATATTAAAGGAACCATGAAGTCAAAATGTGCTGCCTAGTATCAGAAAGCTAGGTCTGGTTCAAAGGTCATGGATCCTTCAGCAGGGCAATAACCCAAAACATACATCCAAAAGTACAAAGGAATGGTTAAAAAAGGAACAAATGGACTGTGTTAAACTGGCCAGCAATGAGTCCTCATTTCAATCCAATCAAGAACCCTTGGAAAGAGCTAAAATCTGACATTGGTTAAAGGAATCCTAGAAACATTCATAAGCTGGAACAAACCACAGTTGAAGAGTGGGAGAAACTACCAGCAGACAGATGTATGAAACACAGATGGCTACAAGAAACATTTGGAGGCTGTCATCACTGCCAAGGGTCGTACACTCAAATATTAGTGAAGGGTGCCATTAATCCTGTCTGGGTCATACTTTGTTTTGTTTTTTTCGCAGAACTTACTACGACAAAGTTGCACAGACATCTTTTTTTCTGTTGTATATCTTTGAACATACTATTAAAATATTGTGATGACATACAGTTGTAATATTTCTAATTATTTCTCAAGATATTGTACACAACATACCTAAAATGCAAGGGTGCCAATAATCTTGACCACAACTGTATACAGAATCTTTTCCAAGATGATGACAGACCATACAAGGTCAAACAGACCAAACTCCCACCAAGAAGATATGGAAGGACATAAATCATACAGGGCCTAATGGACCTAGTAGCAGACAAATATCTTTCAAGACAGTCATATCATGCAAGACCAACTGCAGAAACAGCCAAGTAAAAGGCTGGTCCTGGATTGGTCTAGCAGGATTCTAAGAAAGGAGATTATTGGTAAGTAAAATCTCACCTTCCAGATTGTCCTGCTAGACCAGTCTGAATAGGGGTGTACCCAAGCTACTATTCTACTGGGCAGGAAGAAGTTATGGCTGCTTTCAAAACTTATGTGCCAAAGGCCGCATACACCCTAGCATGTACATCCAAGTGGTAATGCTCAGCAAAAAGCTAACCACGTCGCCATCCTAAAGTTAATGGGCAGCACAGAAAGAATAGTTACTCATCTGTAACAGGTGTTCTCCAGGAGCAGCAGGAATCAGTCCTCACATATGGGTGACATTGACGTCGATGGAGCCCCCATGCGGAGCATTTCCCCAGCTTTCTAAGAAAGCATTTGGGAATACACCCACGCATGCGCGGTCCCCTTCCTGCTCAAAGGTGCCATCTTGCTCAGTCAAATGACATAGCTAAAAGACAGCACAAAAACAAAATGAACTATGTACAACTGCAACTCCCAGGGGAGGAGGGAGGGTTGTGAGGACTGATTCCTGCTGCTCCTGGAGAACACCCGTTACAGGTGAGTAACTACTCTTTCTCCAGGACCAAGCAGGAAGTCAGTCCTCACATATGGGTGACTCCCTAGCTCTGGGCTACCAGGAACCCAGGCTGAAAAAGAAACTCCCTCTGTGAAGCCGTAGCATGAAGGAAAAATTTTTACTGAGACCAGAACCCCTCGGTAGCCCAATAAGAGGGTAGGAGTTGCCTAAACCTCAAAGAGATTCCGGAGTACTACCTGACCAAAAGCACTGTCCCTACGGGACTCCCTCTCCAGGCAGTAATGGGCTGCAAAAGTCTGGCTTGAGGACCAAGTTGCAGCCCTACAGATGTCTGCCAATGGTAGAGCGGAGATGAGCTACTGATGCAGCCATGGCCCGGACACGGTGGGCTGTAACTCGACCCCACAAGGGAAGGTCTGCTGCCCTGTAAGCCCAGGTGATACAGTCTGCCACCCATATGGACAAGGTATGCTTGGAGACAGGAACCCCCAAGTTGTTCGGGTCAAAGGAGACGAAGAGCTGAGTAGCCCTTCTGTGACCCTTAGTACACTCAAGGTAGAAAGACAAGGCCCTTCTACAGTCCAGGGTGTGGAGGACCTCTTCAGCCCTGCTTGCATGGGGCCTAGGGAAGAATGTGGGAAGAACCACCTCCTGGTTGAGGTGGAAGGAGGAGACCACCTTCGGGAGGAACTTAGGATGAGTCCTAAGGACCACCCTGTTCTTATAGAAACGAGTGTATGGCCTGTCACAGACCAGGGCCTGAAGTTCACTCACTCGCCTGGCCGAAGTCAGTGCCACTAGGAAGAGAGTCTTCCATGAAAGGAAGCGAAAAAGGCACGTAGCCATAGGCTCAAAGGGTGGGCGAGTAAGCTGTTGCAAAACCACATTCAACTCCCACTCAGGGGCAGGTGGATGGAGAGGGGGCTTTGGCAGGAGCAAGCCCCTGAGGAACATGGCCACCAGGGGGTGAACCGACAAAGAATGCCCCTCCACCACTGAGTGGTGGGCTGCCAGAGCAGAGAGGTGTACCCTAATCGAATTGGACTTAAGACCCTGATTAGACAAGTGCAGCAGGTACTGAAGCACTACTGGCACAGGACAGGAGAAGGGGTTTTCCTGGCGCTGATCACACCACAGGGAGAACCACCTCCATTTCAGGGCATAGGTCTTTCGTGTGGATTGCTTCCTTGAAGCTAAGACAACCTCTTCCACTTCCTGAGGCAAGCCCCAGGGAGCCAGTACTACCCTTGCAGCTTCCAGGCCATCAAATTGAGAGCCTTGAGATTGGGGTGCAGACGGGGATCCCTGATCCCGAGAAAGAAGATCAGGTTGAAACCCCAGAGGAAGAAGGGTGTCCACCGCCAGTTGTAACAGGAGGGGAAACCAGGGTTGCCTTGGCCACCAGGATGACCGAGGCCCTGTCCCTTATAATCTTGAATAAGGCCCGAGCCACCAGGGGCGTGGGAGGGAACACACACAGTAGGTCTTGGGACCATGAGATCAGGAAGGCATCCGCCGCCAATCTTTTGGGATGCGGCTGCCTGGAGCAGAACTGGGGCAGCTGCCTGTTCAGGGGACTGGCAAAGAGGTCGACAGATGGAAGTCCCCACCTCAGAAAAATGGTCTGGACCACTAAGGGGTGCAGTTGCCACTTGTGAGGCTGTAGAACCCTGCTCAGTCTGTCTGCCAGAAAGTTCTCCTGGCCAGGAAGATAGCCCTCAGCAGCATGTGGTGCTGAAGGAGCAGAGGGCCTGAGTCTCCCGACACAGGAGCCTGGACCCTGTGCCCCCCTGCTTATTGACATAAAACATTGCCACTTGGTTGTCGGTCTGCATCAAGACAGCCTGGTGGGCCAGGGTATGGGCGAAGGCCTTGAGGTCTAAACATATCACCCTGAGTTCTAGCAGGTTGATCTGCTGAGTGGCCTCCCAGGGGGACCACAGGCCCTGTGTGCACTTGTCCAGGCAATGTGCACCCCAGCCCTGCAAGGAGGCATCGGTTGTGAGTACCACTGTGGGAACAGGTACCTGAAAAGGAATCCCCTGTAGCAGGTTGGGGGAGTGTAGCCACCACTGCAGGGAGTTCAGGAAGGGTTTGGATACCCTTACTTTGTCTCTGAGGTTTCCTGAGGCCTGCCTCCACTGAGTTCTGAGACACCACTGTGCAGGCCGCATATGCAGGCGAGCATTGGGGGTCACATGCACTGTCGATGCCATATGGCCTAGGAGTCATAGGCAAAGCCTGGTGGAAACCAATGGGTTGGTTATGAACCGGTTGGCCAAGCTGATCAGCCTTTCCACCCTGTCCTCTGGCAAGTAAGCCTTCGCTTGCAGGGAGTCCAACCTTGCCCCTATGAACTCTAGGTTCTGGGAGGGGAGCAAAGTGGATTTTGCGAAGTTTATGACAAAACCTAGTTGCTGAAGGAGACAGTATGGAGGGTGGCTTGCCTGGCCTCCTGGAGAGTCTGACCCCTGATGAGCCAGTCGTTCAGGTAGGGGAAGACAAATATACCCTGGTTTCTCAAGTAGGCCACTTTTGCAGAGAAGCTATGGCCATGCTCAGATCCTTTTTTTCCCCAGGGGGTCTCTTGGCTGGCTGCATGGAGGAAAATCTGAAGTCCCAGGAGTTATCCTGGAATGGACAGTTCCTCCAGAAAGACCATGCTTGCTGGAGAAAGGAAAAGAATTCTGCCAAACACAACCAGAATTAGAGGATCCCTCATCATTTCTTGCTGTTCCATCCATAGAGAACAGCCTCTCAACCACAGTGCCCATCTGCAATAATAGGAAAGGCGAAGTGGGAGTCCCAGAGCAAACAGACATCTGATGTCATGGAGACCCTTTTCTGAGTGGCCAATGCTGCAACTATTGGAGATCTTTTATTGGCAGGACCAGAGGGAGTTCTACCCTCAATGGTCTTCCTGAATTCTTTGCATAATGCCCACATAGGGATGTCATTGGGCTAACACGATGTTTGCCATAGGCCAAGAAGTATTGTAGGGGCCGACTTGTGGATTTGAATGCTGTAAGCAGGTGAAGTATTTTTCCAGCTGTACTACTCGCTCATGTGGCCAGACATGTCCAAACGCACCACTCACATGCACAGCTAATGCCTTAGCATGTGCACGAAAGGAAACCATGCAGCTCTGCAGCACTTGCCAGGTACATGCATGCCAACGCATGCGCAATACCCCTGCACTGCTTCTGCACGCACTGCATCCATGCGCCAACACATGGCACAATTCCACCCATGTAGATAGTGCATGCATTAGATGGCAGGAAGTCTTAACGGTAGAACAAATGGTAAATGATCAACCCATTCCCTCGGACGATGTCAGGCCACCGCTGCCACCCCCCCCCCGAAATTTATTTATTTAGACACTTTTGTATACCACCTTATCCTTCAATCAAAGTGGTCACAACACAATTGGGGGATACATTTAACACGAGGGGATATGAGACACATACACTAATACTTACAGGGAACATGGGCAATGGAGGGTTAAGTGGCTTACCAAAGACCACAAGGAGCACCTGTGGGACTAGAAACCCCAGTCCTTCCGGCCCAAGGTTGCTGTCCTCTAGTAGGATTTGAACCACCGACCTTCCGGCCTGTGGTACCTTGCCCCAACCACTAGGCCACTCCTCCCTAATTGAAATTGAAACAGAAGCAGTACTCAGCACCCAGGGAGCCCATGATAACCTTAATAGTCTGAGCCTCAGGCCTCTCCTTGTGAGCAAGCTTTCTGGCACAAACCTTTTTTTGAAAAATCTTCTCTTTGATCAAGCTGTCTGGAGGAGGACACCCAGAGGCACTTGAGGCTGTATGAAGACAAGGGCCTTGATCCAACTGAATCCAGACTGCTCAGCTGGTCTACAATTCTGACTGGGAGTGGGAGTGGGAGTGGATCTTTTTTTTTTTTTTCTTCACCCTCCTCCATGTAGAAAATGTCAATGGGGTATCCAAGGTACCCCCTGGAGACATCTACTGTCAAGCTCTACACTAGGGAGACCTCATTTAAAAATGGATGCTCAGAAGCTAACCCATTTTGAAACAGAGCTGCATCAGAAATGACATCCACTATCTGCTGGAGATAGAGAAATACTGAAGTGTGCACCTAGCTTTATTAGTATTATTAACAGTGATTATGTCACTGAAGTTTCTAGTTTTGTCTGTCTCCATATCTGCTGGTAGGGAAACACTATCCACTTTCTGGACTGGTCTAGCAGGATGCTCTGGAAGGAGGCATTAACTGCAACAAATCAATGTACCAGAGAAAGAGCTGGGCAAGTTTAACAAAGAAAGATAAAGACAAAGATAAAGAAAAAAAAAGACCAACAAAGCTATACACTGTGAAGTTGCATTTAAGTTCCTTGTAAAGAGCCACATACTACCCATATAAAAAGGCTGGTAGACTGGTTCCTTTAGTCACGGAGACCCTAACAGCTTATCATTGAGAGCTCATGAGAGTTGAGACAGAGCTGCTTAGCATTTCAAACATAATTTACAATTAAAATGATTCAGAGTATTTTTCATATACCGTTCTGAAACAGCACAGAAAATAGCTTTCTTCCTCATACCTTAAACAAAGTCATACAGCAAGTTGGCAGAAGGGATATAGCATAGTTACTCACCTGTGACAGGTGATCTCTGGGAACAGCAGGAATTTAGTCTTCACATATGGGTAACATCGGTACAGACAGAGCCCGCGTGGGAACACACCCCAGCATCCAATAGGATAGCTTTTGGGAGCATCCCACTGTGACTGCCTTCCCAACTCCCTCTCTGCAGTTGAGTTTGTAGCTGAGAAAGGAGAGTAAAT
Source organism: Ichthyophis bannanicus (assembly GCA_033557465.1). Lineage (NCBI taxonomy): Eukaryota > Metazoa > Chordata > Amphibia > Gymnophiona > Ichthyophiidae > Ichthyophis > Ichthyophis bannanicus. The sequence goes on along the minus strand of CM066048.1, from coordinate 36,548,350 downwards.
GAAAGCCTACAACTCCTAGGGGAGGAGGGCGGGTTGTGAAGACTAAATTTCTGCTGTTCCTGGAGATCACAGATGAGTAACTACACTATCTCCAGGAACAAGCAGGAATCTAGTCTTCACATATGGGATTCCCTAGCTCCAAGATGCCAGATGAAGTGACCTCAGAACCGGTGGAGGTTCGCCTCAGAGTAGGCTTCAGAGGTCATTTATTTATTTATTTAAAGTTTCTTTTATACCGCACTATTCGGCATCAGCGCGGTTTACATAGAACAAAAACATCTCAGTACATTTAACAAGTATGAGTTTACAGATAACAGTTTAAGAACTTGGATAACTGGTATACTCTATTTGTAGAACCATTCCATAAACTAATTACATAAGATCAACAAAAACATATGTATTTAAATTTACATGAGATCAACAAGAACAGCGTAGTTACTCACCTGTAACAGGTGTTCTCCAGGAGCAGCAGGAATCAGTCCTCACATATGGGTGACGTCGGCACCGACGGAGACCTCGCGGAGCAATTTTCCCCAGCTTTCAAAGAAAGCCTTTGGGAATTGCAGCGCGCATGCGCGGTCCTCTTCCCGCCCAAGGGTGCCATCTTGCTCAGTCAGATGACATAGCTAAAAGACAGCAAAAATTAGCAAAAACGAAAGCATATAACTGCAACTCCAAGGGGAGGAGGGAGGGTTGTGAGGACTGATTCCTGCTGCTCCTGGAGAACACCTGTTACAGGTGAGTAACTACGCTTTCTCCAGGACCAAGCAGGAAGTCAGTCCTCACATATGGGACTCCCAAGTTTAAGGCTACCGAAGACCCTAAGCACAAAAATGAGCTCCCTCGAGGTCAGTAGCACAGAAGGAAGGAATCTTCTCTGAATATGTCTCCAACCGGTAGCCCAACATCCGGGACGGAGGGTAGGAGTTGCCTATACCTCGAAGAGGTTACGGAGGACTGCCTGTCCGAAAGCACTGTCCCTGCGGGACTCCCTCTCCAGGCAGTAATGGGCTGCAAAAGTCTGGCTTGAAGACCAAGTAGCGGCCCGGCAGATGTCTGCCAATGGAACAGAGCGGAGGTAAGCTACCAATGTAGCCTTCGCCCGAACACGATGAGCTGGGACTCTACCTTCCAGCACGAGGCCGGCAGCCTCGTAAGCCCAAGAGATACAGTCCGCAATCCAGATGGACAGAGTACGCTTGGAGACAGGGAGCCCCAACTTGTTGGGGTCATAAGACACGAAGAGCTGAACAGCCTTTCGGTGCTCCCGCGTACGGTCAAGGTAGAAGGTCAACGCCCTTCTACAGTCCAGGGTATGCAGGACCATTTCAGCTCGGCTGGAGTGTGGCCTGGGAAAGTAGGTCGGAAGTACCACCTCCTGGTTGATGTGAAAAGGGGAAACCACTTTGGGAAGAAATTTAGGGTGAGTCCGTAGGACTACCCGGTTCTTGTAGAACCTAGTGTAAGGAGGATCAGAAACCAGGGCCTGCAGCTCACTAACGCGTCTAGCTGAAGTGAGGGCTACCAAGAACAAGGTTTTCCACAAAAGAAAACGTAGCGGACAGGTAGCCATAGGCTCAAAAGGCAGACAGGTAATCTGCTGCAACACCACATTAAAATCCCAGTCCGGGGCTGGTGGGCGCAAAGGTGGCTTAAGGAGAAGGAGGCCTCTGAGAAATCGAGCCACCAGAGGGTGGTTGGAAAGAGGTCTACCATCCACCGGCATGTGATGCGCAGAAAGAGCACTGAGGTGGACCTTTACCGAGTTGGACTTAAGTCCAAGGTTGGAGAGAGAGAGCAAGTACTGCAAGACCACTGATGCTGAACAGGAGAAAGGATCTTGAGACTGCTGAGTACACCAGACGGAGAACCGACGCCACTTGAGAGCGTAGGCCTTTCGGGTGGAGGGCCTCCTGGAGGCCAAGACGACCTCCTCCACATCTGGAGGTAGCTGCAGAGGAGCAAGGACTACCCTTTCAGCAGCCAGGCCATCAGATGAAGGGACCGGAGATTGGGGTGTAGGAGAGTCCCCTGATCCTGCGACAGGAGGTCGGGCTGAAATCCCAGTGGAAGAGGAGTGTCTACCGCTAGCTGCATCAGAAGCGGGAACCAAGGTTGTCTCGGCCACCGGGGAGCCACTAGGATCATCGATGCTTTGTCTCTGAGAACCTTGAAGAGCGTCCGAGACACCAGTGGCATGGGAGGAAAGGCATACAAGAGGCCGGTGGACCATGGAATTAGAAAAGCATCCGCTGCTACCCGGAGAGGGTGCGGCTGTCGTGAGCAGAATCTGGGCAGCTGCCGGTTCAGAGGACTGGCAAACAGATCCATGGTGGGGAGGCCCCACTTGAGAAAGATCCGCTGAACCACCAGCGGATCCAACCTCCACTCGTGTGGCTGGAGGATCCTGCTGAGCTTGTCCGCCAGGTAATTTTCTTGACCTGGGAGATAGACAGCCTTGAGGATGATGCCGTGGTGGACTGCCCAAGAGCATAGTTTTTATGCCTCCTGACAGAGAAGGAAGGAGCCTGTTCCGCCTTGTTTGTTCACGTAGAACATTGCAACCTGATTGTCGGTCTGTATCAGCACCGACTGGTGAGAAACCAGGTAAGAGAATGCTTTGAGCGCTAGGCGGATGGCTCTGAGCTCCAGGAAGTTTATCTGCTGAGCTGACTCCCAAGGAGTCCAGAGGCCTTGAGTACATGTCCCTTGGCAATATGCTCCCCAACCCAGGAGAGAAGCATCGGTCATCAGGACCTGAGAATGCGTAGGGGACTGAAAAGTCACTCCTAGTACCAGGTTTGGCAGATGAAGCCACCATTGTAGAGAAGAGACCAGCTGGTCGGAGATCTTTACGGAGTCCGCTAGGCTCCCTGTGGCCTGATACCATTGATTGCGAAGGCACCAATGAGCAGGACGCATGTTCAGTCGGGCATTGGGGGTCACATGGACCGTGGAAGCCATATAGCCGAGCAGTCGCAGAAAGTGCCTGGCTGAGACCAGCGCATTGCTGTGAAAGTGGCCGGCGAGATCCATGAGCCGCTTGGCCCTGTCCAGAGGGAGGAAGGCCCGCGCCTGAAGTGTGTCCAACCGGGCGCCGATGAACTCGAGATTTTGAGAGGGGAGCAAAGTGGACTTTGCGAAGTTTATGACAAAACCCAAGTGCTGGAGCAGAGCCACAGTGCGATGAGTGGCTTGAGTGGCCTCTTGGGAAGACTGGGCTCTGATGAGCCAGTCGTCCAGGTATGGGAACACAAACAGACCTTGAAGTCTCAGATAAGCCGCCACCACTGCGAGGGATTTGGTGAACACCCTGGGTGCAGAGGATAGGCCAAAGGGCAGCACTCTGTACTGGTAATGATTTCCTCCCACAACAAATCTGAGATATTGTCTGTGGTCCGGATGAATGAGGATATGAGTATATGCATCTTTCAGATCCAAGGAGCATAGCCAGTCTCCCTGCTGGAGGTAGGGCAGCAGGATTCCAAGGGTAAGCATCTTGAACTTTTCCTTTGCAAGGAACTTGTTGAGGTTTCGCAAGTCCAGGATGGGTCTGAGGCCTCCTGTTCTTTTTGGAATCAGGAAGTACCTGGAGTAAAACCCCTGGCCCTTCAGGTGGTGGGGCACCGGTTCCACGGCTTGTTCCTGAAGGAGACTTGCTAACTCCTGAAGTAGTAAGTCCCTGTGCAAAGGTAGTCGGGGAGGCTCCCCTGGAAAGTAGGAGGGAGGTACCTGGTGAAAGTGAAGAAGATAACCCTTTTGAACTATGTGAAGTACCCAGGTATCTGTGGTGATGTTGGACCACCTTTGGGCAAAGTGGACCAGCCGGCCTCCTGTGCTGAGAGAAACCAGCTGAGGGGGAAAGGCTATGCTGAGGAAGTCAAAAACCCCCACCCTGCTGAGCAGGGACCGGTGGTGCAGGCTTGGGGGCTTGCTGCCTACGGGACCCATTACCCCGTCCCTTGGCATGCTTTCCCTGTGGGGGAGCCGCTGAGGCCTGATAGTGAGGGTAGTATTTATAGGCAGCACCTTTCCTCGGGTAAAAGGGCTTTTTCCCCGAGGCCTTCTTCTTTTGAGAAGGGGCAGAGGTCTTCCTCGAGAGACGAGTCCTGGTGAGAGTCTCCGTCTCGATTTGTGCAGCCTTCTCATCCATGGGCTTGCCAAAGAGGTTATCACCTCGGCAGGGGACATCGACCAACTTGTCCTGTACCCAGGGCTCGAGGTCGGACGTCTGAAGCCAAGCCTGGCGGCGTCCACCGATGCCGGCCGCAGCTACTCGAGCCGACGCCTCAAAACCATCGTAGGCTGCTCGAGAGATAAACTTGGAGCACTCTCGAATACCAGTAGACAAGGATTGGAACCTCTGCAAAGGTTCGTCGGAGAGACCAGCAGAGAACCCGGCTATTTCCTTAGCCAGGTCTCAGAGATACATGCCCATGTAGAGCTGGTATGTCTGGACTCGACAAGCAAGCATAGAGCCCTGGAAGCACTTCCTACCGAGGGCATCCAGGCTTCGGGCTTCCCTACCAGGGGGCACCGAGGAGTGCATTTTTTGACTCTTTAGTCTATGCATGGCCGATTCCACCACCATGGAATGGTGCGGTAGTTGTGCCTTCTGGAAGCCGGGGCTCTTGCGGACTCGATAAATGGAATCGACCCGCTTGCTTAACACCGGCGACGACGCCGGGCTCTCCCACATGCGGAAGAGAAGTCATTCCAGCATCAGAGGAACCGGTACAATAAAGGCCTCCTTCGGGGGAGAGTCATATTGGAGGGCATCGAGTTCTTCGACTCGAGGCTCCTCCTCGGGATCCGCAGGGAAGGCCAAGGCCTTGGCCATATCCCTCACGAAGTCCGAGAACCGGGTATCCTCCGGGGGGGGGGGACGACCGTCTCTGAGGTTCGGACTCGGGGGAGTCCGAAGGGACACACCGAGTCCGAAAGGAACCAGGTGACTCTTCGTCCTCAGATTCCCAGGCCGACTCCTCGGAGGAGGAGTCGATCGGCTCCGGTCGGGCAGGCATCGATGCTATCCGCTCCGACGGAGTCGGCGTTGACGACCTCGGTCCCGAACGGGAGGCCGAAGGAGACCTCGACCGAGGATCGACTCGAGCCCTCATGGACTCGAGGATCGGCTCGGTCTCCGGGGTCGATTTGGAGGTCGACGTCCCGGCGGTCAGGGCAGAAGCACCGGCGAGGCCAGCGATCAATACCCGCTGCTGGTCCAAGAAGGCAGTCAGACTGCTCTCCAAGGCCGTCAACCTGAGTCCAAGCTCAGGAGACCCAGCAGCCCCCGACGGCGTCGGGTCCTTCGGAGGCGAGTCAACGAGGACAACAGTACTCACGTGAGCGGGCAAGTCCACCTCGAGTCGAGGATGTTTTGACGGCCTCTCCGTCTCCGAGGACCCGGGACGGGAATCGGGGCTATGTGACCTGGCCCTCGAGGAACCAGGAGCGTCCACCGATCCCGCCCTCGCGGGTTTCTTCTTCCGATGATGTTCCCGGGTAGGAGACCCCCTTTCAGAGGAACTTCGACGATGCTCAGGACCAGAGTCCCGAGATGTCGAAGCCTCTGACGAGGTCCGAGCCCGGCCGGAGTCAGAGAAGATACGCTCCCGCTGGTGCTGCCGACTCCTCAATGCTTTTGAGGATATTTTGCCACATGGCCCACAGATCATGGAGTCATGATCTGGGCCGAGGCAGCGGAGGCAGAAGTCATGAGTGTCTGTAAGAGACATGAGTTTCTTACAGAGATCACACTTTTTAAAGCCGCTGGCAGCCATCGGGGGAAAAAGGGCCCCTGCGAGGTCGAATGACCGGGCTGCCAGGGAAAAAGGAAAAAGACACGAAATCTGTCACGAAGGACAAAAAACAAAAAAATAAGGGACGGACTCGCAACCGGCGTCGCGATTCCGGCCGTGAAAAGAACCGGCGTCGAACCGAAGAAAAAAGAGAAAAATAGAGAAAAAAATCAACTTTTCTGCGGGGATTCACAGGCAACGTCTGTAGGGCTCCGTGGAAAAAAGAAGACTGAGCAAGATGGCACCCTTGGGTGGGAAGAGGACCGCACATGCGCGCTGCAATTCCCAAAGGCTTTCTTTGAAAGCTGGGGAAAATTGCTCCGCGAGGGCTCCGTCGGCGCCGACGTCACCCATATGTGAGGACTGACTTCCTGCTTGGTCCTGGAGAAATAAGTATTTCTAAGTGTATATACAACTGCATTGCGTAATTCTAATACATTTGGGTTTTTGTTAAGCATTGGAGGTATATGTCATGGATCCTACATGGATTTCTGGTATCGTCGAAGTCCAGGACAGAGGGTGGTAGGAGTTGCATTAAAGTCTGAAAGAGGTGTTGGAGTACAGCTTGACCAAACATGTCATCCCAGCAGGAGTTCTTGTCCAGACAATAATGGGCAACAAAAGTATGGATGGAAGATCAAGTTGCTGCCTTGAAAATCTCATCAATAGCTACCGAGCATAGATTTGCCATTAAGGTAGCCATGGCGTGCATGCCCTTACAGGGCGAGTCCTGCTTTGTCATATGTAAATGAAACGCAGTCCGCTATCCATCTGGAGAACATATGCTTAGATACTGGTAGACCCAGATGACTAGGGTTAAAGGAGATGAACAATTGCGAGGCTTTACAATGACCCTGAGTTCTTTGGAGATAAAAAGCCAATGCACACTTGCAGTCAGGAGTGTGCAGAGTTGCTTCCACTCGAGGCACATGCGGTCTAGGAAAGAAGACTGGAAGGTACATTGACTGGTCTAAATGGAAAGAAGATACTACCTTTGGCATAAAGTGTGGGTAAGTCCAAAAGAAACCACTGTTGCCACAGCCAGTGAAGGGCTATGAGAATCACAGAGCCCTTGTCGGACTGAAGCTTGAAAAGCGTCTTGGGAATGAGGGGTATGGGAAAGCATAGAATAGACCCTGACCCCCGTGTAGGTGAAAGGCATCCACCTGATGGTTGCTGGATGTCTGAGTCATTGTGCAGAAACAAGGAAGCTTGGCATTCTGTGGAGTAGCAAATAGATCTATCTCTTGAGTGCCCCAGGTCTGGAAGATGTAGGACGTTGTGTCTGAATGGAGATACCATTTGTGGGGAAGGAGGATCTGACTCAGCTTGTCTGCCAAGATACTGAGCTCCCCCAGGAGGTACACTGCTTGGAGATGTGTATTTAATGGGAGATGCAAAAGACCAGAGGTGAAGGGTCTCCTCGCAGTGGGGCCATGAGCCCATTCCTTCCTGTTTGTTCACACAGAACATGGCTACCTGATTGTCCGTCCTGACTAGGACCTGTTGTGACCTGAGGTAGTGTTGAAACACTCTGAGGGCATTCGAGATAGCACAAAGTTCCAGAAGATTGATTTTGAGGTGTAACTCGTGCATTATCCAGAGCCCCTGTGTGGACAGATCACCCAGGTGTGCTCCTCAACTCAGTTTGGATGCGTCTGAAAAGGTGACCCTACGAGCAGATTTTCTGGAGAATACCTCCACTGAAGGGATGTGGTTAGAGGGGCAGTGAACTGGATCCTGTCCTGGAGACAGCACGAGCTCTGTGTCCATTGGCAAGTGGGAGGAGTGGCCTAGTGGTTAGGACAAGGTACTTCAGGCCGGAGGGCCGAGGGTTCAAGTCCCACCTGAGGACAGCAATCTCAGGCCGGAGGGACTGGGATTTCTAGTCCTATAGGCACTCCTTGTGGTCTTGGGCAAGCCACTTAACCCTCCATTGCCCATGTTCCCTGTAAGTATTAGCATATGTGTGTCATATCCCCTCGTGTTAAATGTATCTCCCAATTGACCGCTTTGACCCAGTGAAAAGCGGGATATAAATACAGCTAAATAAATAAAATAAATAAGGAACAGTCCATTGGGCTGTGCGCATATGTAATCAGGCATAAGGAACGACATGTACTGTAGAGGCCATGTGCCCGAGGAGCTGCAGCATTTCACAGGCAGTCAGATGGTCCCTTTGGAGCATCTGGGACACTAGTCCGATTAGACAGGCACGGCAGAGCTGGGGCAGAAACACCTGGACTGTTGGGTGTCCAGGAGGGCTCTGATGAACTCTATCTTTTGGGTTGGAGCAAGCTGGGATTTCGGGAAGTTTATGACAAATCCCGTGTTGTAGTAACGTGATGGTACGATGCAAGGAAAGCGGCACCTCTTGTGAGGTGTCTGCTTTTATGAACCAATCTAAGTAAGGGAAGACAAATATTCCCAGAGACCTTACATAGGTGGCTAAGACCGCCATGCACTTTGTGAAGACTCTTGGGGCAGAGGTGAGTCCGAAGGGAAGTACTCTGGTATTGATAATGTGTTCCCTGAAAGGTGAAGCGTAGATATATCCTGTGTCTTGGATGGATGAGGATAAGTGTATACGCTTCTTTTAGATCTAGAGAACAGAGCCAGTCCTGACTCTGGATGTAGGGAAGAAGAGTCCCGAGGGAGATCATCTTGAACTTTTCTCGGACTAGAAACTTGTTGAAGTTTCTGAAGTCCAGAATGGACCAGTTTCCTTCGGTTTTATTTGGAATGAGAAATTACAGAGAGTAGAAGCCTGTTGGGATGGCAGGACCTTCACTATGGTACCCTGGGGTCAGAAGAGAAGATATCTCATCCGGTAGGAGCGCAGTGAGAGGAAGCTGTGTTTGAAATTCTCCTGTGAAAGTGGAGGGGAGTAGAGTTTGCCGATGAAGTCTGTATCCCTCCTGGACTATGTTTAATGTCCACTGCTCTGAGGTGCCATCTGTGGGCATAGAGACACAGTCTGCCTGCTATATGGAGGGGATGGGGGACCTCCTGGAGCAGAGTGGCAATGTTCTTTAGAAGAGAGTCAAAAACCAGGCACAAACTGTGGCTGTGCAGCTTGCTGAGGTTTAGCCCTCTGTGGTTTCCTCTGCTGCTTAGGAGTTTGTTGCCTCTTCTGTGATGCTGGAGTCTGGAACTGAAAGGCAGAAGGATAATTCTACTTTTCTTATTGTAGAAAGATTTCCTTATGGTTGCCTTTTTTTCTAACAGGGTCAGCTGTTGTTCTAGACAGTCTCTTTAGAGTAGTGTTTTCTAACTCTAATTGAGAGATCTTATCTTGCCAGTCTTTGCCAAAAAGGTTTTCACCTGTGCAAGGTATACTGCCCAGCTCATCTTGAACCCACTGTTCAAGATCTGAAGTTTGAAGCCATGCAATTCTGCATGCACCAATGCATATTGCTGAGGTCCTGCTTGTGCATTCAAAAGCATCGAAGGTGGCCCTATTAACTTAGATACATTCTGGCTATGCTAGACTAGTCTGCTCTCTTATTTGAAAGAAGAGGGGCAAAGGCTTCAAGATCCCTGGATACCTTTTTGAGGAACATCCCCATGTAGAGGATATAGGAGTTAATCCTAGCAGAGAGCACGGAAGCCTGGAAGCACAGATGCCCAAAGGCATCGAGGGTTCTTGATTCTCTACTTGGAGGTTTAGAGGAGTGGGTCTTCGGGCTTTTGATTCTGAGCATTGCCGATTTGACCACCATGGAATGGTGGGTGAGCTGCTGTTTTTGGAAGCCTGGGCACTTTGGTACCTGATGCCTGGTATTGGGGCACGACTGTGAGGGGAGACTGTGAAGGGAGTTTTCCACATACAGAGCATAAGATTATGAAGGATGCGGTGCACCAGCAGAGTGGTTGCCTCCTTCAGTGCTGTTAGATATTGGAGAATCTTCATCTCCTCCGCCCATGTTACTGTGATGGAGATCTCGAATGAATTCCTGGAAGGACATGTTCTCCGGAGGCGACAAGTATTGCTGTTGACGTGGAGAAGGGTCCGAAGGAAGGTCCCGGGGCTCACAGGAATCTAGCAATTCCCCATCCGAAATGCTGGAATTGGAGGACTCAAAGTACCACCACATATTGTGTTCACCCGAAGCTTGATGTCTGTACCGGTGTTCAATGAGACTTTTGGGTTGGTAACAGATATCGGTGATGGTTTCCAGGGAGGGAATGGGTGGCAGCAATGTAGACGCCATGTGCATCAGCATTGATGTCAATGTCAGTACCGGTACCGACGGGCTGGTGCCTGGAGCCAAGGGCTTGATAGGTACCGAGGCTGCCAGGAGAGCTGCTAAGCTCCGTTCAATGGCCAGTATGCACTGGTCCATTGAGGTTGCCGATGCTTGGGTATCGGTCACAGATACTTGTGCTACCATCCCTAAGCATGGCACCAGTAGCTTTGAAGAAGTCGAGGCCTTGGGAGCATCCTGGAGCATCTCTGTGGCTTTGGGGGACAGGGCCTCCTGTCGGGGTTGTTTGGCAGGCCCATCTACCTCTGATTTAACGCCCGAGGCATCTCGATGTCTCAAGCGAGATCTACCCCTAGAGGTTTTCTCTTGCTTCAATGCCAGCTTTAGCTTTGAGGATACCTGGGATCCATGAGAGGAGGATGAAGCCCTCAACGAAGTGGACGCCAACGATACCACATCCGAGGCGAAGGGTGTCCCAAATTTAGAGGCCCGGTTCTGTAGGTCTCTCCAAGTCATCTTTTGACAGAGGGGACAGTCTTTTGGCTGGTGATCTGGGCCGAGGCATTTTAGACACCAGTCATGTGTGTGTCAGTCACTGAGATGCTGCTGGCACACGAACATTTCTTGAAACCACTAGCTGATTTCTCCATGCCTTCAATGATGGGAAGGCTTTGGTAGGTTTAAGGCCTAAAAGGGCATTGAGACACCTGGGGTTTTGTTAGGAAAAATAAAATAAGAGAAGAAAAGAAATGAGAGAACCGGCGATGGCTTTGACGGTGCCGACGGGAAGGCAAAGGTGCTATCCAAAAAAAAGTGTTTTTCTGCGGTGACAGGATTTGCTTCCTGCTGGGTCCGTGGAAAACAAAGAACTGAAGAGAGGGAGTTAGGAAGGCAGTTGCACATGCGCAGTGGGATGCTCCCAAAAATTTTCTTATTGGACGCTAGGGAGTGTTCCCGCACAGGCTCAGTTGGTACCAACATCACCCATATGTGAAGACTACATTTCTGCTTGTTCCTGGAGATAGTTTGTTACCTGGGTTCCACCTTTTTTCTAAACACTTCCACAACTTAACTGGAGAGATTTGGGGAAAACCACTGAGGACAGTCAATGGATGGAGATTTACAAAGTGACTGCTAGTTTATCAGCATCTGCTAAGTTAGTGGAAAAGGGATATAAGTGTTGTACAGGATGTGTTATACACTTATGCATCTCTATAAAATGAGAAAGCTCACATCAGAGTTATGCTGGCGCTATTGTGGACAAGTGGGGAGTTATAGGGGAGGGGAAGGGAGGGGAGATAACTGTCTAAATATGCAGTTATTGGAGGTGAGGCGAGGCGAGGCGAGAAATTTCTGGTGGAATCTGAATATGGATCTTAAGGTAGGGCTCAATAAACCCCAAGTACCAGATCGCCATAGCAATATAAAAAAAAAAACCCAAGACCTGGTGCCTGAGGCTCAAACCTCATATGGGCATAAGTGCTGCAAAAGGCCACAACTGCAGCCTTTTGCAGCACTTATGCCCACAAGAGATGGGATCCCCATGGGCAGAAAGTGCTAGAGATGGCCTGCAATGTTGGAGCCTAAAAAAAAGTTAGAATGGAGCTAAAGACATTTAAAGGGACAGCAGGTTTTATTTAATAAAAATGGTTGGGGGGGTGCAAGGGAGAAGGAAGGGGAGGGAGTCTGGGAATGGAAACAAAGTCGGAGGGTGGAGGAGGAAACAGGAGAGGGTTTGGCATGTTGGAGGGGGAGGGGATGGAAGAGTGCAACTGGTTGGAGGGTGAAGCACTGCGCCACACATACACATGGGATCAGTGGGGCTGCTGGGCGATGGAAGAATGAGGCCATTGCCTTCTGTTCTCACTTTGCAGTGGCTCATTAGAAACATGATTTATTAAGTTTTTCCAATAGGAAATCAGGCCCTAAAGCCTTTAAAAAAAAGAAAAAAAAGTAACCGATATACCTTTTGGTAGGGGGGAGGGGGATGCACTGTGACCTAGGTTTTGATGGCAGGCTCCTGCATTGTTAAACTGCCTTCTGGAGTCCAAGAAAATGTGTCAAGGCCCGTCTTACGGGTTGGTTTGGTTTTTTTTTTCTTTTGCTAAAAGTAGCTCCCTGAGGCTCTTGAGAACAAGTTAGCCCAAGTTTTTTTTTTTATGTACGACAGCAACCTACTGTGAAACAGACTTGGAAATGGATCCAGCTGCCTGATCAATCGTTGGTCAACACATTTGAGACAGATTATATTTAGTGTGTGCAATAGAAAGCAAAATCTGAATAGCTTCTTGGAGGATTGAGGACCCTTTAAATGATGGTTGGAAAGAAATCAAGATAAGGTCTAGGGGATGAGTAGGTGGGAGGCATGAGCAGGGAGAAAATGTGTTGGTATGACTCAGTGTGTTTTCAGGGTTCTGTTTATATGCTTCTTTATGACTTATACTTTCTCTAAGTGGAGGGGATGATCCTAGGAGGGAAGACGGGAGGATAGTAGCAGTTTCTTATGTATCCCAATTGGCTGTTCCAGTTATGATGCTAGGAAAATTGTTATGGAGAAATTTCACTTACCATTAATTTCCTTTCCTGGAATCCTGCTAGACCAGTCCAGACAAGTGGTTAAGTCAACCTGCCAGCAGATGTTGGAGACAAAGTGCCAGAAGTATCAGCAAATGGGCTCTGGCATACAGAGGGGCTCCCCTGGGTGTCACCCTCAGTATACTCCTGTAAAAGCAGAGGATACCCTTTGGCAATCTTGAAGGAAATCATCAATGAACTATATCGTCAAGGAACTGAAAGCATGAAGTCATGCAACTATGTACAAGAAACCCAGCCTAAACTGAACAGAAGTGTAAGGCAGACAGTACAGCCATAATGCTAATAAGGCTCTGCTGATACGACTGTCGAGTTGGCCAAAAGGCTGTTGCTAGAGAACGCAGTGAGGGGTGGGTCCTGGGGTGGTCTAGCAGGATTCCAGAAAAGGAAATTAACGTTAAGTGGAATTTCTCCTTCCAATTCATCCTGCTAGACCACTCCAGACAAGTGGGAAATACCAAAGCTACATCACCCCTGGGAGGGAAGAGATAGCCACCGCCACCACAGTGGCCCCAAGCACCGAGTCACGAGTGTGAAGATCAAGATGGTAGTGGTGCACAAAGGTGGACAAGGAGGAACAGATGACCGACTGGCCAATGTTGACGGGAGACACAAGCAACTGTTCAGCCCACAAAGTTGCATGAGCACGTGTGGAGTGAGCATGAAGCCCCACAGATATAGGCTTCTTATTCAGAATGTAAGCGGATTCAATAGTGCATTTGATCTAGCACGCAATCATAGCTTTAGAAGCAGCAAAGCCTTTACGGGGACCGGCAAAAAGTACAAAGAAGTGATCAGACTTCTGAAAGGAATTGGTGCCCTTAAGATAGCGACGAAGTACTCTCTTGATATCGACTGTGCAGAGTCCACTCTACATCCCTGGGAAAAGAAGGAAGTAAAATGGTTTGATTCACATGAAAGGGCGAGAGAACCTTTGACAAGGAAGAAGGTACAACCCAAAGCGACACACCTTCTGAGGAAAACAAGAGAAAGGGACCTCAACAGGACAAAGCCTGCAGCTTCAAAAGTCGAGCTGAAATGATGGTGACCAGGAAGGCAGTCTTAAAGGACAGATCCTGAAGAGTGATATGCTTAAGAGACTCAAAGGAAGCCTTCATGAGGCTCCAAAGCACCAGGGAGGAACAAGGATGCAGAGCGGAGGAAGGAGCATATGTACTCTGTACAGGAAGTGGCTGATATCTGTATGAGTCGCAAGCAAGCGTCCTGCCACTGGACCTCGGAAACAGGTGAGGGCAGCGACCTGCACCCAGAGGGTGTTAAGGGCTAACCCCTTATCAACCCCCTCTTGTAGAATTGCCAGGATATCTGGTATCCACACTCAACATGAAGAAATGTTTTGCAGAGCACACCATGACTCAAACAGGCGCCATACTCTAGCGTATGCCATCGAAGTAGAAGGGCACTATGCTTTGAGAAGGGTATCTGCGAACTTATGAGGGCTTTTGAATGCTCCACAGAATCGGATCCGCCCGAGACAGAGCCTGGGTAGTATCCCATCCTGGCGGGTCAGAGAGATGCAAGGCTTCGACAACTTGCGTAATTAAGGATGAAAGCTCCTCCTTGTGGAACATACATCCTGAGCCTCATCCTGATCCTTTGTCTCATCGTCGGAGGGGGACCATTCCCCATTCTCGCGGTCAGAGGAATCTAGGGTCTCATCAGAAGAGAGATCTTGCTCTTCCGGCCATTCACCGGCAGCCCATGAGATTTCCTTAGGAGGATGTCCTGAATCTGGAGTAGGAAGATTGTCCTAAGCATGCTTCTTTACCTGGTGAGCTGCTTGGGGACCTTCTGCCTGGGATTGCAGGAGGAGAAGACTTCCAAAGAGCCCAGGCTTGCCGAAACAGGGACAAAATTTTCAGAGTCCTGAAGTGAGCCTCCTGAGGTGTACTCTGATATGCTGCGCTGTTGAGGGAGCAGGAGGGAGGGGGAGGGGGCATCCTCAGGAAAAGTCCCCTACTGCTAGGATTGAAGCAGCAGGGATATCTGAAGTGGAAAGCCCTGTATTGTTGTGCCCAATTCCTGCATTGTATTGGCCAGCCTCCTGCAGCACTGAAAGTGAAGACTCCCCGGATAATCTGTGCAGACTGAGCAAAGCCGGTCAGCCAAATGCGACATTTTCTGCTGCACACAATACAACAAGGCAAGGAAGAGGGCATCTTGCCTGCCAAGTACCTGCGCTAGAAATTTGCCACACAAACTCTGATTCAGAGCTCCCGAGACACCAGGAAATGCAGGAGTTGTTTCTAAGATGCCCACCACAGAGATCTGAAGGTGGCATGACCGACCCGAAATGGAAGAAAAATAGGTGGAAGACAGCTGCGCGGCAGGCCCGATATGCAGGAGAAGGGTGGCAGTGGAGACAGCCATTCAGAGAAGAGAAGCTCAGCAGGACTGGTGAAGGCAGTGGGAGCAGTGATACCTAACAAACAGCCATTAAAGAAGCAATGCAGGCTTGAAGTGAGGAATCAAGGCTATCCTTTTCAAGACGAGAGGTTTTTTTGTTTTTTTTTTAAATAAAATAAAAAAGTGAGCTGTCAGGACAGTCCTCTGACTGTTATAGAGATACCAAAGGCTCTCCCCTTACTGAGCTCTACTGGTCCTCCTGGCCAGGAACTGTTCCCCCTCGAGGAGCTACACTGGTCCTCCTGGCCAGGAGCTGCTCTCAAAAGAAACAGCAACTATGGGAAAACATCTAGTGGGAAACTTCAAAGGGAACATCTCTTGTGATTCCTGAAGACTTCCACTCAGGCAGTCTCCACTGGCAGAGTACCCTTAAAGCAGCTGCCAGGAGAAGAGGAAACGATATCCACTGTCTTCTGGAGACAGAGAAATAGTGGAGGGTGACACCCTAGGGGAGCCCCTCTATATGCCAAGCCCATTTGCTGATGCTTCTCTGGCACTTTCTCTGTCTCCAACATCTGCTGGCAGGGGGACTTAACGCACTTGTCTGGACTGGTCTAGCAGGATGAATTGGAAGGAGTCATGCCCTAAAGCATGTCCCACTTGTCTTTTTGACAAAGTATTGTGGATCCTAAAATTTCAATTTAAAGCATTTTTATTTAATGCAGGGTCAACAAAAATCAGTTCATCTAATCTTAGGGAATATTACATGAAAAAGATGGATTTTCATTATAGCTGGTACCATTAAGATCTGTCAAATTCCCAGACCCAGCTTTTTCAGGTTGGAGGGTGCTTTACAGTGTATCTCCGCATTCACTAAAAAACTAGCAGCTACTGGTTAGTTCAAGAGTGCATCAGGCTCCAGAAGGAAACCACTCACACCAGAGGACTGAATGAGGGGGAGAAAGATGATATGAAATAACAGAAAAACCTTGGATAGCTGCAAATGTCAATCACAGCAGCTCACACTGACTGAGCATGGACCACAGCAAAGTCAGCTTAAACATACATTTGCCATGCTGCCTCTGTGGGACTGTTCGGGGGGGGGGGGGGTGCATCATGGCTCAGCAGGGAGTACCGGCAGCAAGGTGGGCAGCGCCTGCCCTGCAGTCATCATGAGCCATTTAATCCAGCCACCAGGTGCAATGGCAATGACTTTCTCCTCCCTCTTTCCCTTCCTAAGAGCTATTAACACTGCCCAGGGCTCATGGCATCACAGCTCCAGTAGCCTCTCGTTCTGACTGAGCTCGAAGCTCAAATAAATTAGCTAATACACCCCTCTCCCTCTAAGGAACATCTGGTATAAAAAAAAAAAAGACTCCAGGAAGAAATACTTATAAAGAGGACTTGATCTCCAGTAGTGTAGGTAAATATAATTATCTCAATATACTAAGAAGTGTTATATCTGCAAAGTTTCAGTTTAACTCTCTAATAACAATATGTTAAAAATTAAATGAGCAACAGCAAGAGTGGGACAAAACCCACAGTGAACTTAGAATGCCTTACTTAACACTTTCTACAGTACCCAAAGAAATTTCTATTCCTGGGTTTAATCACACTTTACTAATACTGACAACAGATACGTATAATATACATTGATCGCTCCTGTTTAAAAAAATACATAATAGAAAGTTACATATCCAAATTTAGTATTAACATTTAATAAGTCTGTACAGATTATTTTGTCTTAAATGCCCTTTTAAAAAAGGGTAAAAAAAAAATGTGCAAGTGGTTGGTGTTTTGCGTAGAAAATGTGAAACCTCTGCTGGGTTGCAGACTAGCAGCTAGGGGTATGTAGGGTCCCCAGCTGACCAGCTGCTAGCATCAGAATATCTTTCTTTTCCTTGTGATAGCGTAGTTCCTTGCCAGCAAGGCGTGCTTCGTCAAGCTCCTGTTCTGTTGACGCCAGCTCCCTGGTAAGGGTGCCTGGCATGTCCTGCTCACGATTCACCCAGTCCATGGCCATCTGATTTCTCATGTCATCATCCAAAGCACGATGTGAATAATGAGCCAACACTTCCTGTCGAAGGAGGAGAGGGCCAGAGGTTAGGAATCAATATAGCATTCTAGTATCTGTACTGGTCCTGAAGAAAAACTGTGACTCTTTGCTAGCTATATTATTTGATCTTCTGAATGAGTTTTTCAGACCAAAGCTGAAGGCAGGGCCTTCTTGTGGTCTAGAAAGCTTATGTACTGCATCTCTGGATAAGTTATGTTGGTTAAACTTACAGACAATTGCAATTTCTAAATACTGTTGCTGAGAAAAGAAGCAAACACCATGGCCTTGTGTGGTATACTCAATCAGTTTCTGACTGACTGGGTTAGAAATTGGTTGAGTAGGAGAAGACAATAGCAGTAACTGGAGTTCTCTCTGAAGATTACCAATGGTGGGTCACAGGGATCAGTTCTTTGTCCTGTTTTTTTAACATTTTTGTAATCAATATTGTGGAAGGTCAGTTGGGAAAGGTATCTCTTGTTAGGAAAGATATCAAAATCTGCAACACCCTGGAAGGTGTAGACAATATGAGGAAGTATCCAGCAAAAGTTGAAGAATGGTCACATATTTAGCAGCTAAAATTTAATGCTTAAGTATGCAAGGTCATGCACCTGGGGTGCAAAAACCCAAGGCAGTGATACAATATCGGGGGAGTGATTTATTTCAACACATATAAAAAGGTGATCACATTGGATAAACAAAGTAGCCAAACAGGCAGAAAAGGTGACAATGAAAACCATAATTATGCATGGATGCCAAGGGAGAGAACTGGTCAGCAGGAAAAGGAGGAGATAGCATCTTTTTAAAAGTCTCTAGTGAGACCTCCATTTAGAGTACTGTGTACAATTCTAGAGTTCACACCTTCCAAGGATATAAATGGGATGGAATCGGTCCAGATGGCAGCTACTAAAGTGGTCATAAGGCCTATGGGGTACAGAGTTTAAAGATCTTATTATATATACTTTGGAGCAAAAGTGGGAAAGGGGATATATGATATACCACAGAGGTATATCCACATACACTGGCCTAGAAGTGAAGTTCATGAATGTCATGGTATTCGCATAATTAACCCATTTGGAGAAAATGCCCTGTATAGAAATATGTTTAAATGCATTGGAGATGGCCCTCTTTCAGCTGAAAGGAAGCTCCAGAATGAGGGGTCATAGGATGAAGGTGAAAAAGGATAGATTTAAGAATAATCCAAAGAAAAAAACAGTTACTTGCAGCTGGTGTTCTCCATGGACAGCAGGATAAGTCCTCACATATGGCCGGTATCACTGATGAAGCCCACATGGGAACGTCTCAGTTCTTTCCAGAAATTTTTAGACTGGCTCTACTGTGCCTATGTGCAAGTTCCCACCTCACCCTTTCTATTCAGTCAAGTGAATAAAAGTAGAATTCAATTCCAAGGGGAGGTGGTTTGCTATAGGAGGGCCCTTTTGTCCCAGTCTGCAGTCACAGCAGTATGTAGTCATGGGAATGGCCATGTACAGTCAAGACTGGTGGCCATATGCAGCCTACTCTTTAAGGGAGGTAGACCTGGTGGTGGTAACAACTAACTCCAACCTCAGTGGCTGGGGGGCCTGCTTGCCAGAACCAGGCCATCCAGGGGATGTGGTCCTCCATGGAGGAATCCTGGACCAACACCAAGAAAGCTGGGTTATCAGGCTGGCTCCCGAAGCATTTCAGCCCTTTCTGGAGGGACGAGCAGTGCTAGCTTTCTTGGATAATGTTGACTGCCGAGGTCTATGTGAACATAGAAGTGTGAATGCAGTGTCTGGTTGTGGCCTTGGAAGTAGCTTGCTGATACAATGGGTAGCAATTCATTTGGTGGCCCTGTTGGCGGCTCATATTGCAAGCCTTCCACCAAACTAATCTAGCGCTATGAGTACTCCAAACCTTTTCCTGAAAGTATGTCTGCTCACACTGATTCCAGCGTATGCATTCAACTCAAACTTTTACCAACCCTTAACACACCTATGCACCCCGATCTACCTCCTATTCACCATACAAACACCTCAATCATCCCCACTCATACCTTTTTGCACCCCCAGAAAAGAACCAATACACACACCCTACCAGAGGTCCTCTACCAGCAACAACAGTCGAACACAGAGACACCGCAAACCTAGAGCAACAAAAACGCAAATCAACGGGCCATTCCTACTCCCAACCACACAAAACCAGGCTCCGCAAATACCGCATGAGACCTGTAACATCACCCTCATCAATGCTCGATCAATCAGGAACAAGACCCACATAATCTACAACATCATCAAAGATGAGAAACCAGACATACTCTGTATAACAGAAACCTGGATCACTGACACGGATGCAGCCATATTAAACCAGATAAGCAGTCCCGGATACAACATGTATAACTGCCCACGTGCCAATAAAAGAGGTGGAGGAGTTCTCATAATAGCTAAAACCAACCTGCAACTCTCCACCACGTACTTGGACTCAAACATAGACATAGACCTCCTTAAAGTCGAAAACCCAGCTCTCTCCATCTGTCTGATATACAGATCCCCCTCGACGCAGCATGATATACTTGCATCAGCACTTGAAAACATTTCCGCAACTCAACCAAAGAAATTCCAACTTATTCTAGGAGACTTAAACCTAGCATCAACAGCAGCCTCTCACGCAGAAACCTTCCTGGAAGCCATGCCCCAACTAGGATATCAACAAATAATAAATGAGCCCACCCATGACAAGGGCCATACACTGGATATGGTCTTCATTCCCACAAGCAAACAGTGCAATGAAGAGAAACCATTGGTAAAGATCAACCCAATACCGTGGTCAGACCACCACCAAATCGATATTTGGATAAAACTACCGTCTTTACCAAAAGACACAAAAGCACGAAGAATAATACACCAACAAAGAAGATTCAACAAACTAAACCTGGAATGCCTTATAAGCAACATTAAGACGCACATAGACCTGGAAAGCACGGATCTCGATGCACTAACAGAAAGCTGGGACAACGGAATTCAGACCGCAGCAAACCCTAAATGGAGTACCACCTCGAACCTGACCAAACACCAATCTGAACCCTGGTACACTGAAACTTTGACCAAAATGAAGCGAGAACTCAAAGCGTGAAAAAAAATGGAGATGTATGAAATCCATTGAACACAGGACAGAGTACCTCAACCTCCTCACGAAATACAAAGAAGAGGTAAACGCTGCAAAAAGGACGCACCACACAAACATATTAAATAAAGCTATCAACAAACCTAGGGAACTATTTGAGCTGGTGAAATCTCTAACAAAAACTTCCCAACCAGACCACCAGGATAACTCTATCCACCCCCAAACGCTGGCAAATCATTACGCAAGCAAGCTGACTGCAACCCTGCCCGACCCCTGTATGGAAGAGGCACACCTGAAATCTATTGTGGAACAAGAACTGACATGGAGGAATTTCCACAAGATTGATGATCAACAAACAATCAACATAATAACTAACATCAATACCACCACCTCCCCACTAGATCCCTGCCCTACTGCTTGGGTCAAGGCAGCGAAAAAAGATATAGTCCACCAAGTCTCACACATAGTAAACCTATCGCTGCAGCAAGGAACTATGCCCGACCAGCTCAAGAAATCCATAATAAGGCCAGTACTAAAGAACAACACACTCAACAAAGTAGACCCAACATCCTACCGTCCCATCTCCAGCATATCTTTCCTAGCAAAAATCATCGAAAAAGCAGCCCTCATACAACTTCAAGAGCACCTTGACGACCATGACACACTGGACATGCAACAGTACGGATTCAGACGAAACCATGGGGTCGAAACGCTTTTAATAGCACTGCTTAACCACCTCCACAAAGGCCTTGAAGACAGGAAGAAAATGTTTGTACTCATTTTCATTGACATCTCTGCCGCCTTTGATACTGTCCATCATGGAATCCTATTGAACAAACTGGAGTCAATAGGAATTTTGGGAACCCCCCTTAAATGGTTCTCCTCCTACATAACGAACAGAAGGCCACAGGTCCAATTCAACGGCGAAAAAGCAGAAGCATTCACACAAACTCAAGGCATACCTCAGGGTTCGGCCCTCTCGGCGCTACTTTCCAACATTTACATGCAGCCCCTCTGTGACATTTTCAAAAAACATAATATCAACTACCATATCTATGCAGATGATATTATGCTATACACACAATTGGACACCACCGACCCGAAGTATACCCAGCTCGAAGCCTGCCTGTACGAGATGTTAGCATGGCTGCAGCAAAATAACATGACAATCAACCACAAGAAAACTGAAGAGATGTTTATATCAAGTAAACCCAATTTTGAACCTCCTCCGACAATCACCCTCTGTAACAACACGTACAACACAAAGAATGAGATCAAATACCTGGGAGTCACACTCGACAGCAAGCTAAAGATGGAAAAACACCTGCGCAAAACCAACAAGGCCATTTTCCACAAACTTAGAGTCATACAACCCCTGCGGAACTTAATCGAACCCTGTGATTTTCGGTCTGTTGTGCAAGCACTCATTATGCCTCACCTAGACTACTGCAACGCCATCCTGCAGGGTCTGCCAAAGAAAGCCCTAAATATCCTGCAAATGGCCCAAAATGTGGCGGCAAGGATCATCATGCGAGCAAGCATTGCTGAACACATTACACCTGTATTGATCGAGCTACATTGGCTACCCATTGCTGCCAGGATACAATATAAAACATTGGTAACCACGTTCAAACTCATACACAACCTAGCGCCATCATTCCTTTCAACCCTTGTCAGCACGCAACCAACAGAGACAGGAGAACTAGCAACACAGGCACACTACAAGTTCCTAATAACATCAGATCAGTAAAAGCCAGTACTAGCCGCAGAGCATTCTCATTCTCTGCCCCAACCATCTGGAATCGACTACCATACGAACTACGAACAATTAAAGACATTAATGCTTTCAGGAAGAAACTAAAAACCCATCTTTTCCAATGTCACTACAACCAGATGTAAATCACAGCGGACCACCACATAAAACAAACGAAACATTAATCTGATATGTAGAAATATTCTCTGTAAATATGTAAAAGTGTAAATATGTAAAGCCTAGCCATTAAGTGCTTAATTCTGTGTGATGTGCCATACCCTCTAATCTATGTGTATTTTTGCCCAAATTTGATTTGACAAACTTCCAAATTTGTAATCAAACCGCTACTGATCGCTGGAAGTAGCGGTATATAAGTGTATACTACATAAATAAATATTCAGGCCGACTTGCGCTGGATGCCATAGAATGTCATGCGCTGGATGCCATAGGATAGTCTCAAAGATGAGGCATTTGCAACAACTGTTCACTGGTGAGGGCAGCCCCACGAGGACGTTGCCAGCATTTGAAATACCAAGGCCAGAGTTTTTTTTCTTCCTCCAGCAGGCAGACTGGGAGTGGCTCCCGGGGCATCAATGTGCTGGTGCAGAGGTAGCCAGTAGGGATTCTTCTGTATGTTTTTCTGCCCTGGGCTCTGGTGGGCAGGGTCCTGCAGAAGGTAGTTAATCGTTGAAGGAAGATGGTACTCATAGCCCTGGACTGGCAGTGGAGGCCTTGGTACACAGATGCAAGATTCTTGGACGCTCTTGTCTTCCAGAGGGGAAAGGGCTGCTGCATCAAGGGCCCATGCCTACTCACTTACGGCCTGGCAAGTAAAAGGGAGACACTCCGGAGAAGGGGGGTTACTCTGCAGAAGTGATTTCTACCTTGCTGCGATCCTGGTGTAGTTCTACTTCTTTGGCTTATGTCAGACCTTTGAGGCATGATGCCATCCAATTTCCTTGGCTGCACTTTGGTGGCATGCATTCTGGCCTCTCTCCAAGACGGACTGGACAGGGATTTGGCTCTTAATTCCCTGAAGGTACAAGATGGCTGCTACTTTGTCTTCCAGGCCAAGTCCAGAAGAGGTCCCTTAAGCCTTCATCAGAATGTTGTGCCTTCCTCAGGGGGACCACCAACATTAGACCATCATTTAGACCAGAGGTTTCTTCTTGGAATCTCAATTTGGTGCAAAGAGCATTTGTCTTTGCAACCCTGAAGGACTTGACACTGAAGGCTGTCTTATTGTTGGCTATTTGTTTGTCCTGGTGCATTTTCGTATGCCAAGCCCTTTCTTGTATGGATCTTATCTTGGTGATCAAGGACGGAGGTGATCATTATTCATCTGCTGCCCCTCATTCCTTCGAAAGGTGGTGTGGAATTTTACGTCAACCAGACGGTTACTTTGCCCTCCTTTCAGCCCACGTTCCCCTTTGTGAGCATGCAAAGTCTTGGGAAAAAATGCTGGAAGAATGATTAACTGATTAACCTCCAGCTGCTTGGAGACCGAGATAACTGGACAGAGGAGGTGGTACCCGGAGTATTTGTACCAGGGTCATCAGAAGAATGATGTTTCTCAGTCTCCAAAGCTGCTGGAGGATGTGCTAAACCCCAGAGGTTTGGGATTAGACTGGAGGGACAATAAGGAAGGGGGGATTAAAGTTTGGCAGCTGAATGAATTGGTTTTGGGGGAGTCAACTGTATTTCACGAAGTAGGGAAGGCAATTAAGGACTACTACCTACAGAACAGGGAGGAAGGGTTGGGGGAGGGAATGTGGTGGGATGATATGAAAGCAGTGATCTGGGAGATTTTGATTTCTGAGGGGTCAAAACAAAGCACGGCACAGAAGAGAGGGAATTGAGGGCAGAGTTAAGGGAGTTAGAGGGGCAGGGGGGGGGGGAGTTAGAAGATGTGGTCAGAGTATAGGAAGTGAAACCCACCTCTTGGAGCTGGTGCACAGAGACATCGGGTTTCAAATGGAGAGAGTTAGACAGCACCACTGAGTGGGACAACAAGACAGGGCAATTATTGGCGGCCAAATTAAAGGCCCAAGTGAGGCAGCAGCAAATTTTAAAAATTAGGGGGGAGGGAATATGTGGCTCTCCAGTTTGTGGAGGCATATAAAGCGGGAGGCATTCCGACAATTTTATTACAAGCTTTATCGAAGTGAACAGCAGGTCACGGAAGCAGACATTAACAGTATTTAGGGGAGTGCTCTATGTCCTGTTTAACTACAGAGGAGAAAGCCCGTCTAGAAGCAGATATCAGAGGCAGAGGAGGGGGGGAGGGCTTATAGCTAGTTTGAAGGGGGGCAAGGCACCTGGGTTAGATGGATACACATCCATGGGAAAGTTAGTGGAGGTATTTCATGAGGCACGAGTTTTGGGGCAAGTCCTGGGGTCAATGTATGTAGCAGGAATAACAGTGCTGTTGAAACCAGGTTAAGGTCTGTGAAGTCTACGGACAGATATCCCTAATTAACTTGGATGCCAAGTTATTGGCAAAGATTCTGGCAAACCATTTGTAGGGGGTAATAGAGAAGGTGGTTAGGGATAATCAGGCAGGATTTATACCGGGGAGACAAGCAAAGGACAATATCAGAAAACTCTTAAAAATTTAATATGGAAGGCTAGAACAAGCCAGGAATGTATCATATTGGTAGCAGTGGATGCTGAAAAAGCGTTTGATAGGGTGGAGTGGGGATTCATGAGACAGGTGTTGGATCGGGTAGGCTGTGGGCAGGGCTTTATCCAGGGGGTTAAGGCATTATATAAGCAGCCACAGGTGAGGGTGCAGGTTAATGGGCTCTATTTCAGAGGAATTTGCCCTGGGGAGGGGAATCAGGCTGGGTGCCCACTTTTGTCATTGTTATTCGCCCTGGTGATAAAGCCATTGGCAGAGTGTGTGCCAATGTCAGCATCAGGTGGGCTCTAGATCATATAAGATTGGTCTATTTGCAGATGATGTAATTTACACTTTAGCACAGCTTTTGATCTCGTTACCAAATTTGTTGAAGGAAATATCCCAGTATAGTAGATTATCCAGATACAAGATGAATCTGACCAAGATGGAAATCTTGAAGGTATATTTAGAGGAGGGGCTAGAGTTTAGATTGTGGACTGCTTTCCCCTTTAAGGGGGCTAGAGGTTCCATCAGATATCTAGAAGTGCAAGTTGGAGCGAAGTGGGAAGAAAGAGTAGTTACTCACCTTTAACAGGTATTCTCCAGGAGCAGCAGGAATCAGTCCTCACATATGGGTGTCATCGACGCCGATGAAGCCCCAGCGGAGCATTTCCCCAGCTTTCCATGAAAGCCTTTGGGAATGCAGGCACGCATGCGCGGTTCCCTTCCCGCCTAAAGGTGCCATCTTACCTCAGTCAAATGACATAGCTAAGAACAGCACACAAAAAATGAAAAAAATAAACTATGTACAACTGCAACTCCCAGGGGAGGAGGGAGGGTTGTGAGGACGGATTCCTGCTGCTCCTGGAGAACACCTGTTACAGGTGAGTAACTACTCTTTCTCCAGGACCAAGCAGGAAGTCAGTCCTCACATATGGGTGACTCTCTAGCTCTGGGCTACTGAGGAACCCAGGCTGAACAAGAGAACTCCCTCCAGTCTCAGCAGTAAAGAAAGGCTTTTTACTGACACAACCTCCACCGGTAGCCCAACAGAGGGCAGGAGTTGCCTAAACCTCAAAGAGATTCCGGAGTACTGCCTGGCCAAAAGCACTGTCCCTACGGGACTCCCTCTCCAGACAGTAATGGGCAGCAAAGGTCTGGCTTGAAGACCAAGTTGCAGCCCTGCAGATGTCTACCAACGGTACAGAGCGGAGATGAGCCACTGAGGCAGCCATTGCCCTGACACGGTGGGCCGTGACCCGACCCTGCAAAGGAAGGTCAGCCGCCTTGTAAGCCCAGGTGATACAGTCAGCCACCCAGATGGACAAGGTACGCTTGGACACAGCTAACCCTAAATTATTAGGGTCAAAAGATATGAAGAGCTGAGTAGCCCTTCTGTGCCCTTGCGTACGGTCAAGGTAGAAGGATAAGGCCCTCCTACAGTCCAGGGTATGCAGAACTGCTTCAGCCTGGCTTGCATGAGGCCTAGGGAAGAATGTTGGAAGAACCACCTCCTGGTTGAGGTGGAAGGAGGAGACAACCTTTGGGAGGAACTTTGGATGAGTCCTGAGGACTACCCTGTTCCTATAATTTCTGGTGTAAGGTCTATCACAGACCACAGCCTGAAGCTCACTCACTCGCCTAGCCGAGGTAAGGGCTATCAGGAAGAATGTCTCCCAGGACAGGAAGCGTAGTGGACAAGTAGCCATCGGCTCAAAAGGTGGGCGAGTCAGTTGTTGCAAGACCACATTCAACTCCCACTCAGGGGCAGGAGGACGGATTGGAGGCTTGAGCAAGAGCAAGCCCCTGAGAAACCGGGACACCAAAGGGTGAACCGATAGAGAGTGTCCTTCCACCAGAGAGTGATGAGCTGCTAAAGCTGAGAGGTGGACCCGAACAGAATTGGACTTAAGACCTTGATTGGATAAATGCAGCAAGTATTGAAGCACTACTGGTACTGTACAGGAGAAAGGATCCCCTGTACGTAACTGACACCACACTGAAAACCTTTTCCATTTAAGAGCATAGGTTTTCCTAGTGGACTGTTTCCTAGAGGCTAGGAGAACCTCTTCAACCTCTTGAGGTAGGCCCCAGGGAGCCAAAACTACCCTTGCAGCCTCCAGGCCATCAAATTTAGAGCCTTGAGGTTGGGCTGCAGAAGGGTACCCTGATCCTGAGAGAGGTGGTCGGGTTGAAATCCCAGGGGCAGAGGGGGATCCACTACCAACTGAAGTAGAAGTGGAAACCAGGGCTGTCTGGGCCACCTGGGAGCCACCAGCAGGACTGAGGCCTTGTCCTGAACAATCTTGAACAGAGTTCGGGCCACCAAGGGCGTGGGAGGAAACGCATACAGGAGGCCCTGAGACCAGGGAATCAGAAAAGCATCTGCTGCTACCCGCAGAGGATGTGTTTGCCTGGAGCAGAAGTTTGGCAGTTGTTTGTTCAGAGGACTGGCAAAGAGGTCTATGGATGGAAGTCCCCATTTCAGGAAAATACTTTGAACTACCAAAGGATGGAGCTGCCACTCGTGGGGTTGCAGAATCCTGCTCAACCTGTCCGTCAGGTAGTTCTCCTGGCCGGGCAGATATACTGCTTTGAGGAGCATGTTGTGTCTGAGAGCAAACAAGCAAAGGTCCTGTGCTTCCTGACAGAGGAGTCTGGACCCAGTTCCGCCCTGCTTGTTCACATAGAACATGGCTACCTGGTTGTCTGTTTGAACTAGGACAGACTGATGAGCCAGGGTTTGAGCAAAAGCCTTGAGGGCTAAGCGAATAGCTCTGAGTTCCAGGAGATTGATTTGCTGAGCAGATTCCCATGGGGACCACAGGCCCTGGGTGCACTTGTCTATACAATGAGCTCCCCAGCCTTGGAGAGAGGCATCCGTGGTCAACACCACTGTGAATGCAGGACTCTGAAAAGGTACTCCTTTCAACAGATTGGGTGGATGTAGCCACCATCTGAGGGAGTGCAGCAAGTGTCTGGACACCCTTATCCTGTCTGTGAGGTGGCCTGAGGCATGTGACCAATGAGTCCGCAGGCACCACTGTGCAGGCCTCATATGGAGCCTGGCATTGGGGGTCACATGTACTGTCGAAGCCATGTGGCCAAGCAGCCTCAAGCAGAGTCTGGTGGAGACCAGCGACCTGATGAGAAACTGGTTTGCTAAGTCTATCAGTCTCTGGGCTCGGTCTTTTGGCAAGAAGGCCTTTGCCAGCAGCGAGTCCAACCTTGCTCCTATGAACTCCAAGTTCTGGGAGGGGAGCAAAGTGGACTTTGCGAAGTTTATTACAAACCCCAGACTTTGAAGAAGAGCAATAGTTCTGAGGGTGGCTTGTCTGACCCCCTGACGAGCCAGTCGTCCAGATAGGGGAAGACAAAGATCCCCTGATTCCTCAGGTAGGCCGCCACCACAGCCAGGCATTTGGTAAAGACTCTTGGGGCGGAGGCAAGGCAAAAAGGTAGTACTCGGTACTGATAATGGTTTCCTCCCACAATGAACCTGAGGTACTTTGTGGTCTGGATGAATGAGGATGTGAGTATACGCATCCTTTAGATCTAAGGAGCATAGCCAATCTCCCTGCTGGAGGTAGGGCAGAAGTGTTCCAAGAGTAAGCATCTTGAACTTTTCCTTCTCCAGGAACTTGTTGAAGTTTCTGAGATCCAGAATAGGTCGAAGACCACCAGTTCTTTTGGGTACCAGGAAATACCTGGAGTAGAACCCTTGACCCTGCAAGTGGGGAGGCACAGGCTCCACCGCTCTGTCTTGTAACAGACCCTGTAGCTCCTGAAGGAGAAGGTCTGTGTGCAGGGGAGGCCTTGGAGGCTCCCCTGGAAAATATGGAGGAGGTTGTTGTTGGAAGTGTAGTGCATAACCCTTCTGGACTATGCTTAATACCCAACTGTCTCCAGTAATGAGTGGCCACTGGTGGGCAAACAGAGCGAGGAGACCTCCTGTGCAGGGTTGGGAGAGCAGGGATGGAGAGACTATGCTGAAGGAGTCAAAACCCCCCACCCTGATGAGTGGGAGCAGGGGCCGGAGGCTTGGGGGTCCTCTGCCTACGGGGCCCATTACCCTGCCCCTTGGCTTGCTGACCCTGAGGGGCAGCTTGGGCAGCCTGATATTGCGGGTACTGTTTGTAGGCAGTGCCCTTCCTCTGGTAAAAGGGCTTTTTACCCGAGCCCTTCTTTTTGTGAGAAGGGGCAGAGGTCTTTCTAGACAGCCTTGTCCTTGTAAGGTGCTCGGTCTCGAGCTGTGCGGCCTTCTCGGCCATGGATTTGCCAAAAAGGTTCTCACCTCGGCAAGGGACATCGACCAACTTGTCCTGAACCCATGGCTCGAGGTCTGATGACTGCAGCCATGCCTGGCGTCGAGCCGCGATGCTGGCTGCCGCAACTCGGGCCGAAGCCTCGAAGCCATCGTAGGCGGCACGGGACAAACTTGGAGCAGTCCCGAATCCCCGAGGACAAGGACTTGAATCTCTGCAAGGGTTCCATGG
Organism: Ichthyophis bannanicus; assembly: GCA_033557465.1. Lineage (NCBI taxonomy): Eukaryota > Metazoa > Chordata > Amphibia > Gymnophiona > Ichthyophiidae > Ichthyophis > Ichthyophis bannanicus. The sequence goes on along the minus strand of CM066048.1, from coordinate 36,519,355 downwards.
AGAGACCAGCAGAGAACCCGGCCAACTCCTTGGCCAAGCCTCAGAAGTACATGCCCACATACAGCTGGTAAGACTGGACACGGCAAGCAAGCATTGAGCCCTGGAAGCACTTCTTACCAAAACCATCGAGGTTCCGGGCCTCCCTACCAGGGGGGGGCACCGCGGAGTGCATCTTCTGACTCTTCAGGCAATGCATGGCCGATTCCACAACCATGGAATGGTGTGGCAGCTGTGCCTTCTGAAAGCCAGCGCTCTTCCGGAGTCGATAGATCGAATCGACCCGCTTGCTTAAAACCGGCGCCGAGGCCGGTGCCTCCCACATCCGGAAGAGGAGCCGTTCCAGCATCGGAGGAACCGGAACAGTAAAGGCCTCCTTCCGAGGAGAGTCGTATTGCAGAGCCTCGAGCTCCTCGGCTCGAGGCTCTTCCTTGGGGTCCGCCGGGATAGCCAACGCGGTGGCCATATCCCGGACAAACTCCGAGAACCGGGTATCCTCCGGAGGGGATCTACTCCGGGGTTCAGACTGTGGTGAGTCCGACGGGACGCACTGAGTCTTGAAAGTGTCAGGGGACTCCTCATCCTCCGTCTCCCAGGCGGACTCGTCCGACAAGGAGTCAGGATCCGATCCCGCGGGGCCCTGGAGCACCCGCCCCGATGCCGGAGGCACCGGCCTCGACGCCCTCGGTCCCGAACGGGAGGTCACGGGAGACCGCGACCGAGGTCGACCTCGAGCCATCATGGACTCGAGTATCGGCTCGGTCTCCGGGGTCGACTTCGATGTCCCGGTGGTCGGGGCAGATGTGCCAGACAGGCTGGCCATCAGTACCCGCTGCTGCTCCATGAAGGCAGACAGTCTGCACTCCAAGGCTGTCATCCTGAGACTCAGCTCGGGAGACGCAGCAGCCACCGACTTGGGCCCTGGCGGCGCCGGGCCCTACATCGGCTCTCTGGGAGGAGAGTCCTCGAGGACTACAGGGCTTACGTGTCCAGCAGACTCCGGCTCCACGCGAGGAACTTTAGCAGGCTTCTCTTGCTCCACGGGCCCGGGGCGACGGTCGGGGGTCTTAGACCTGGCCCTCGAGGAGCCAGGGACCTCTTCCGACGACGCCCTCACGAGCCTCTTCTTCCTCTTGCGTTCCCGGTCGGGGGACCCCCTGTCCGAAGAGCCACGACGGCGCTCGGGATCCGAATCCTGAGATGTCGAGGTCCGGGCCCGGCCGGAGGCTGAGTCAGAGAAAAGCCTTTCTTTCTGCTGCTGGCGACTTCGCAGTGCCTTGGAAGACATCTTCCCACATGGTCCACACGTCTTAGGGTCGTGATCAGGACCAAGGCACCGAAAGCAGCAGTCGTGTGTGTCGGTGAGAGACAACTTCTTACACCGATCACACTTTTTAAAACCGCTGGAAGCCATTGGGGAAAAAAAAGAGTCCCCGCGAGGTCAAAGGACCGGCCTTCCAGGGAAAAGCGAAAAAAGGGCGTGAACGCCAGCCATGAAGGACAAAAACCGAAAAAGAAGAAATGGGCTCGATACCGGTGTACCGAACCCGGCGGGTGGGGAACCGGCGTCGAACCAGAGAGAAAAAAATAGCGAGAATCGCCGAAAAAAATCGAACTTATTTGGGATGACAGGACACACGTCCGGTGGGCTTCTCGGAAAAACAGACTGAGGTAAGATGGCACCTTTAGGCGGGAAGGGAACCGCGCATGCGTGCCTGCATTCCCAAAGGCTTTCATGGAAAGCTGGGGAAATGCTCCGCTGGGGCTTCATTGGCGTCGATGACACCCATATGTGAGGACTGACTTCCTGCTTGGTCCTGGAGAATTATTTAAACTTAACCATGAACAGTTGTGGATAACCATTAAGGGGGACTTAGAACAATGAGAGCGAGTTAAGCTACAATTAAAATGAACATTCGTCCGAGATTACCATTTCTTTTTTTGGCCCTACCCATTCCGATACCCAATGAGGTCCTGCAGAGGTGGCAGTGGCAAATTTTTTATTAATTTGGCAAAGACGACCACCAAGGGTGGGAAGGCAGGTCCTCCAAGATCGGGGATACCCACCCCTCCTATCCACCTACGTACATGCAGGGACCACCTACATACGTGCAGGGACGTATTATACTGGGACAACTTTAAGTGCGGTGGTAAAATGGGGAAAAGGGGAGAGCAGCAAACAGTGGGTAGTGATTTAACAAGCACTGAGTGGGGGGGGGGGGGGCTCAAATATTCTTTGCTTTGGACTATGGGCAAGGATAGGAGGCGGCGTCCTTCTTTGTGTCTCATATATTCAAGCTATGGAAGAAGCATCGAGAGAGCCTGTGCAGAAAAAAATTGCTTTATTGGAATATGCCCATCCAATTTAATGATCATTTCCCAGCGGGGAGAATGTGTGGAGTGTTCATGGAGTGGGAAACACAGGGATTAACAAAGGTGGGTCAAATGGTAAGGCAGGAGGGGAAGAAGGTGGGCTTTGTCGAGATGCAGCAGCTTTGAGTAGAGACCATGAATTTTATCAGGTGGTGCACTACATGCAATCGGAATGCACAAGGGGGACTAGCATAGGACAGTGTACAGCATTTGAAAGGCTGTATGTCAAGTGGGAGGGATCCAAGGGACTGCTATCAGGGGTGTGTAAGTGGGTGATAGGACAGTGCCAGAAAATGCTGGGGTTTCAATACAGATGGAAAGTGGATCTGGGGGTGCAATTAGGGAAGCATGCATAGGGTATGATTTATGAAAGGACCAGGAAGTTATCTGGCGTGGTCTCCATATTGAAGCAAGTATACAAAGTGTTATATAGGATGTACTGGAGCCCCAATAGATTACACAGCATGGGCATAATCCCTGATGGGAGTTGCTGGAGGAGACGCGGACAGGATGGTGATATTTTTCATATGTGGTGGGGGTGTCTGGCGGTGGCCACCTATTGGGGAAAGTGACAGCCCTTATAGCAGAGTTGGGTGGTGGTAAGTAGAAACCTGACCCACTCAGCTATCACCTAAATATGCCCCTAGAGGGGATTGACAAAGTGGCTCAAGTACCTGCCAGAATGTGTGTAGCGCTGCATTGGAAGGATCAACGAATGCCTTATGTGGAAGAGGTGATTGCTAGATGAGAGTGGATTTACAGGATGTCTGAGGCAGTAGCTTGCCACTGAGCAGTGGCTCAGTTCTATGAACAGTGGAACTTCTATGAACGATGGAAGAAGAATGGGAGAAGAAAGGAACCTCATGCCTAGGAGGCACATGTAAGGACGAACAGGGTGTGGGCTGAGGGGTAGGGGTTTGTTTGTTTTTTTAAGACTTTGTGGGTGTATGGCAGCTGAAGGGTGGTGTTCATGCCCTCAAATGTTAGGTTCAATGCTATGTTGAACTTAGTTCAAGCTATTAGAAACACAGAAAAATGACAATAGAAAAAGACCACATGGCCTATCTACTGTAGTCTGTCCTTCCATATCAACAACAGTCCCCTTTTTTCCTTTAGAGATCCTCTGTTTGTCCCATGCTTTTTTGAATTCAGATACTGTCCTCATCTCTATCACCTCCACTGGGAGACTATTCCACAGATCCACCACTCTTTCCGTAAAGAAATATTTCCGCATATCACTCCTGAATCTATCCCCTTTCACCCTCATCCCATGACCCCTCATAGCAGAACTTGCTTTCAATCGAAAGAGACTCTTCCCCTGTGCATTTATGCCATGGAGGTATTTAAACGTCTCAATCATATCACCTCTATTCTGCCTTTCCTCTAAGGTGTACATATTAAGATCCTTAGGTCTGTCCTCATATTTATTTATTTAACATCTTTTATATACCGCACTCTTCGTCATCAGCGCGGTTTACATTTTAACAAGTTGTACTTAAGCATGAACATATGTTAAGTTTACAGATAACAGGGAATGAACTTGGATAACTGGGGATTAAATAGACAACAAGAATTCAAACTATTTACAGCAAGAAATCACATGTTTATAATTCACAGGCTTGGGGCTCTAAGGGGATTTGAAATGGGGTGAGAAATGAATATGGGGTGTACTTGACTAACCATGATCGTTGGTTCGTGTCGGGAGGGAATGACTTAGGAAGTTCATACTCTGAGGGAAGTGTTGTAGGAAGAGGTGTGTTTTTAGATCTTTTCTAAATTGTGAGAGGTCCTTTTGTGATCTGATGTTGGGTGGTAGCATGTTCCAACATCTAGGGGCAAAGGATGAGAATGCTCTTGTGATAGTTGTCTGGTTGAGTTTTGATTGGTATTTTGGGATCACTAGAGTGTTTTCTGTTGTGGAGCGTCGGGATCTGGAACTTTGTGAGTAATGAAGGAGGTCAGATAATGATGATGATGAGATTTGGTGAATTGCCTTGAATGTGATGAGAAGGGCTTTGTATAAAATTCTATATGATATCGGGAGCCAGTGAAGTTCGAATAGGATAGGAGTGATATGATGACTCCTTGGTGCTCTGTGTAGAACTCTGTCAGCCGTATTCATGGCCAATTGTAGAGGATTAAGCGTACTCTTGGGTAGGCCCTGTAACACAATATTAGCGTAGTCGAAGTGTGGGGTGACCAACGCTTGGAAGGTTGTTCGGAAGTCTTGTGGTTCAAGCATTGGTCTGAGGTGTCGTAGAATTCTGATTTTGTGATAGATGGCTTTAACTGTATTTTTTATATGATCTTTGAACTCAAGTCGGTGGTCGAGTATAACGCCTAGGTAATGTATAGTTGATTTATAGTAACATAGTAAGTGACGGCAGATAAAGACCAGCATGGTCCATCTAGTCTGCCCAGCAAGATGGCAAGAGTAGGTGCACCTGTCGCTCTGTGCAGGCCACCCCTCCCCATGTTTTTGTTTCTGTTTAGGGGTGAACCCACCACTCCATGTAGGACACCCTTATTTGTTCAGACGCTAGATAGTTCAGAAGTTAGATGGTACCGTTTATTTTGCTTTTATCCTGTTGCTGTAAAGGGATCCACTGTGTTTGTCCCATGCCGTTTTGAATTCCATCACCGTGTTTGCCCTCACCACTTCCATTGGCATGGTAACTCGGCATCTCTTGTTCTTAGAGTTGGTGGGGGTGAGAAGTTTTTGTTCCTTGTTACAATCAAAACTTCCGTTTTTTTAAAGTTAATTTGGAGGTTTTGTGAGAGCAGCCAGTCAGAGATTGTATTGAAGCAGGTAGTTAGTGTGGTATAGTCGGGTTTCAGTACGTTGACTGGTGTGAATAGTAGTACATCATCTGCATAGATGAGGCAAGATGTTCCAAATGACCGGGCGATGTTGCAGATGGGCTGCATATAGATATTAAATAGCAGGGCCGAGAGGGAGGAACCCTGTGGTACACCTTGCTTCTGTTGGAAAGGCATAGATGTATTGTCACCCGACCGGACCTGCTGCCAGCGGTCTTCCAGGTAAGATTTGCACCACTTCCAGGCCATTCCTTGAATCCCTTTTTCATGTAGTCGGTTAAGCAGCTTAATATGGTCAACAGAGTCGAAGGCTGCTGCAATGTCTAGGAAGATCAATGCAATTCCATTTTTGATGTTGTCTGTTGTAGTAATAAGCGTGTTCATTAGAGAAGTTAAAAGGGTTTCAACTCCGTGGGATTCTCTGAAGCCATGCTGATTTGGGTCGAGTGGAGCTTCGGAGTCAATGTGTTGTTGGATTTGCCTTAGAGTGACTTTCTCTAGTATCTTGGCTAGAAAAGGGATACTTGAGATTGGGCGGTAGGAGTCTTCTTTTTTTGGGTCGAGTTTTTGAGTAGTGGACGAATGGAGGTCTGTTGGGAATATCCCTGTGCTAAGTGAGTGGTCAACTAAAGCTGCTATGTAAGGGCTGAGTTCTGTTCTTAGTGATTTGATCCAGTGGGCTGGACATGGATCGTTGGGGGCAGTGGTGGCATTGATGGAGGTTATGAGTTCTTCGATTGCCTTAGGGGTTGATTGCCTTAGGGTTCGATTGCCATATGCTTTATAATGAAGACCACTACCATTTTAGTAACCACCCTCTGTACTGACTCCATCCTGCTTATATCCTTTTGAGGGTGCGGTCTCCAGAATTGCACACAATACTCCAAATGAAGTCGCACCAAAGACTTATACAGAGGCACTATCACCTCCTTTTTTCTGCTAGCCATTCCTCTCCCTATGCACCCAAGCATCCTTCTAGCTTTTGCTGTTGCCTTTTCTACCTGTTTAGCTACTTTAAGATCATCAGACACAACCACACCTAGGTCCCGCTCTTCTTTAGTGGACAAAAGTACTTCATCCCCTATACTATATTGTTCCCTTGGATTGCTGCAGCCCAAATGCATGACCTTGCATTTTTTAACATTAAATCCCAGCTGCCAAATTCTAAACCATTCTTCAAGCTTAGCTAGATACCTCCTCATGTTATCTACACCTTCCTGGGTGTTTACTCTATTGCAGATTTTGGTATCATCCGCAAAGAGGCAAACCTTACCCGACAGCCCTTCCGCTATATCACTAACAAAGATGTTAAAAAGAATCGGACCAAGGACAGATCCCTGGGGCACACCATGGTAACTTCCTTCTCCTCAGAGTGAGCTCCATTTACCTGTACCCTTTGTTGCCTCCCACTCAACCAATTTCTAACCCAAGCAGTAACTTTAGGGTCCATCCCTAGGGTGCTCAGTTTATTTATAAGTCGCCTGTGAGGAACAGTGTCAAAGGCTTTACTGAAATCTAAATACACCACATCTAGGGCTCTCCCTCGGTCCAACTCCCTGGTCACCCAGTCAAAGAAATCAATCAGATTTGTCTGACAAGACCTGCCTCTGGTGAATCCATGCTGCCTCGGATCCTATAATCCGCTGGACTCCAGAAACCTCACTATTTTCTCTTTCAGCAGTGTTTCTAATAATTTACTCACCACTGAAGTTAAACTAACCAGCCTGTAGTTTTCAATCACATCCTTACTTCCACTTTTGTGTAAAGGGACCACATGAGCCTCTCTCCAGTCCTTTGGCACCACAGACTCAATGGACAGGAAAGAGAAATTAGACTTACCTGCTAATTGTTGTTCCTTGAGGAACTCCAGTCCAGTCCCTCACCGCTGGGTAGTGCACCTCCTCTCGCAGCATGGAGACTGGGCATGTCAGAATTCTGATGCCTCTGACACATATACCGGTGGCACCTCCCACCAGCTCCCAGTGACCTATTGACAACGCAGACTCAAAGGAGCATAAGTAGCTATACCAACAATTAAATATAACACTAAACCTTTGCAGAAAGTTAACTGACCCCCTGAAAGAAGAGGAGAACTTCTCCACTTCCCCTCAAAGGAAGAATGAAACAGTGCAAAGAATGCACAACCGAGTAAACAGATAGATAAGAATGTTTAATACTAGAGAAAGGTAAATACTCACTGTGATCAGTCTCATCTGGACGAGCTTCCACTAAAAACCACGAAATGCCGACCAAAAAACAAACCTGGGTTGGAATCGGGACTGGACTGGAGTTCAAGGAACAATTAGCAGGTAAGTCTAATTTCTCTTTCCTTATCGTCTCTCCAGTCCAGTCCCTCACTGCTGGGATGTAACAGAGCAGTATACTAATAGGAGGGACCTGCCCAACTGGACCGCAAAAACGCCGACCCGAAACAGGCATCCCCCGCCGCTTGGACATCTAGCCGGTAATGTCTACTGAAGGTGTGCAAGGAGGATCACGTGGCAGCCTTGCAAATTTCAATCAGCGGAACCAAACCATGTTTCGCACATGACGCCACCTGAGCTCTTGTGGAGTGTGCCCGCAAGCCTAAAGGCACTTGCTGACCTTGCAAAATATAAGCTGACGCTATCGTCTCTGATCCACCTAGAAATAGCTTTGGCCGCCGCTTCACCCTTAGCACCAAAAAGACTGAACAAACGCTCAGATTTGCGAAAGGACTCCGAAGTCTTCAAATAATGACGGAGAACTCTTTACGTCCACAGCAAATGCAAACTACGGTCAGCCACACTGTCACCTACTGACCTCAACACTGGTAAGGACACTGACTGATTCACATGAAACTGCAAAACCACCTTCAGTAAAAAGGAAGGTACTGGCCGCAATACCACTTTCTCCCGAAAAAGTCCAAAAAGGCTCTCTACAGGACAAAGCCTGTAATTCCGAAACTCGCCGTGCAGAATAGATCGGCACCAGGAAGACCATCTTTAAAGTCAGATCTTTAATTGAGGCCTGCTGCAAAGGTTCAAAGGGCTGCCTCATCAACGCTCCCAACACCAAATTGAGATCCCATGCAGGAATCAGCACTCTGTGTGGAGGCCGCAAACGAGACACCGCTCTCAGGAAATGCAAAACATCCGGATGAGACCCCAAGGAGGCCCCCTGAATCTTTCCGCGATAACAAGAAATAGCCGCCAACTACACCCTCAACGAGCTGGTTGCCAGCCCTTTATCAAAACCGTCCTGTAGGAAATTCAAAACCACCGGAATTGATGCCATGGAACGCCGCACCTGTTACACCACTCATCAAAAATATGCCAAACACAAACATAAGCTAAGAAAGTTGACCCTTTTCTGGCCAAGAGTAAAGCAGAAATTACTGCCGAAGAGTAACCCTTTTTCCTTAAGCGAGCCCTTTCAGTGGCCAAGCCGTAAGCGAGAACTGAATTACCTGAGGCATACGAAGAGGACCCTGCAACAGGAGATCCTCCCGAATCGGTAACTGCCACAGCTGTCCGCCAAGAAGCCGCACCAAGTCTATGTACCATGGGCGACGCAGCCAATCCGAAGCTATTAAAATTACACATCCCCGATGTGTTTTGATGCGCTGAATCACCCAGCCTATGAGCGCCCATGGAGGAAAGGCATATATGAGTCCCTGCGAGGGCAACTGTAGCAGCAAGGCATCCAGCCCCTCGGACATCCTTTTTCTCTTCTCCTGCTGAAGAAGCAGCTGACCTTGGCTGTCTTAAAAGTCGCCATGAGATCCATTATGGGCATCCCCCACTTGACGACCAACTGTGCAAATACTTCCGGGTGCAGCTCTCACTCTTCAGGATCCACTCAAACTCGTCTGAGGTAATCTGCCATTATATTGTCTAAACCCGCTATGTGCGCCACTGAGAGAGCTTGGAGACAAAGCTCTACCCATTCTTACAGAGCCTCCGCTTTCTCCTCTAGAGCCATGCTGCCCTGCCCCCTTGACGACTGAGGTATGCCACTGCGGAAGCATTGTCTGAGAATACTTGAACTGTGCGACCCTGCAACATGGACTCGAACGCACGCAGTGCCAGGGCAACCGCCCGTAACTCTACGCAATTGATTGACCACTGAGTCTCCTGCATGCTCCATTCCCCCTGCGTGAAGAGCCCCTCGCAATGAGCTCCCCAGCCCGCTAGACTGGCATCGGTCAACACAGGGACCCACTGCGGCTGCTCGAGAGGCATGCCTGTCACCAACGTCTCCAGACGCAGCCACCACTGAAGAGACACCTGGACCCTCACTGGACAAAGCAAACGCTTGTTCAGAGAATCTCTTTGATGAGACCAGCAACGGAGCAGAGATCTCTGCAAGGGCTGCATGTGCACCCTGGCCCAAGGTACAACCTCCAACGTAGATGCCATTGTTCCCAGCACTCGAAGATACTGCCACGCCGACAGCATCGGCTGTTTCAAAAAGGTGCCGCACCAAGAACTGCAGTCCTTGAACTCAAGTCTCCGGCAGGAACATCGCTCCGACCCACGTGTCGAATCGAACCCCCAAATATTCCAGACTCTGAGAGAGTATCAACCGGCTCTTGGAGGCACTGACCACCCAACCGAGACTCTGCAGGAACTATACCACTCTGGACGTGGTCCTTACACTCTCGGCTGAGGACTTCGCTCGAATCAATTAGTCGCGTTAAGGGTGAACTAAAATATTCTCTCTGTGAAGAAATGCCGCCACCACCACCACCATCACTTTGGTGAAAGTCCACGGGTCTGTTGCCAACCCAAACGGCAAGGTTTGGAATTGAAAATGACCCCACGGCACTGTAAACCGCAAAAACCTTTGATGATCTGGCCTGATTGGAATGTGTAGATAAGCTTCGGTAAGATCGAGTGATGTCAAGAACTCTCCTTGATGGAGACGCTAGCCCAGGACTGCCTGCTAACGTCAGGAGACATTGAGTGGGAATTGTTTTCAGCTGCATACCTGGCCGGAAGCGAGCTCCTCCCTCCTGCTGCGATCGAGGATAAGAGCCAACCGGTACCATGGGACACGGTGCATGTCTGAAGGGGTGTGTTTCAAGGGGCAAGTTAGGCCCCTTGTGAGTCCCTTAAGAGCACCTGGGAGTTTGTTTGTGTTCCTGTGTCTTTGAATGGGTAAGCGGAAAGCCAAGAACAAGGGCTCAATTGGGGGTCAGGTGGTGAAGGGCCCTATGGATACTGTGGTGATGCGCAGGTAGCTGAGCCTTTTAAAAATGGAAAAAAAGAGTTTTTTTCTCATGAGCAGGGGAAGGGCTCACTACAGCATAGCTCCCAGGCAGAGAAAGAAGCTAGAACACACACTAATAGGGATAGCTTGAAGCCACACCCAGCCTCTAGAGCTCATGCAGGCAGAGAGGGGGTGGGGCCAGAGAAGGAAACAAGCTGCAGGATATTTAAGCTGCGTCACTCAGGAAGTGGGCAGGCAACAAGGAGAGAGGACACAGATCCAGGAAGAGAGGATACAGATTCAGCAGCTGAAGCAAAAACAGAGAGAGGATGTGTTCAAGGAAAACTGCATGCTAAAAGCCAGGAGGAGAGGCCAAGAGTCCAGAGGAACCAAGGGAAGAAACAGCAGTATAAGGCTGTAGGGCCTGGAGGTTCAAAGGGGACCAGCCATAACTCCCAAGGCAAGTGCAAAGGTTGTGGGCATGAGTGGAGCTGGGGAAGACGTCAGGAGTATATGACTGATTCTGAACGTAACAGCTCAAGTCCTGAGTCTGTGATTAGGCAGTACAGAAAACCAGTTAAAAAGAGGGTTTCTGCCAGTAAAGCAACTTGTCTGTGTCCTGAACAGGAGTGGCTAAGTGAAAGAAGGGCAAGAGCTTTTGACCCGGTAAAAAGGGGAAGCCAGAAGTTAAAATGGGGGAAACTTCTTAAGCTTTTAAAAGAAGTAGAGCATAGCGTTCCAGAATGTGCCCCAAGCCCTGAGTGTTATAGCACCCCAGAAGAAATGGAAATAGAACCGTACTCAGACTCTCCAATATCCTCTGCAGAATCCATGGAGTGTGGGATATGTATAAGCCGGGTTTAATGCTTTTATAAGAAGCTGTGGGTAACAGGTTAAGAAGATAATCTGTGCTGGTGTTATTGTGTGCCAAGGTGAAAAGCAGACAAGAAGTTACAAGAACCTCATTGTTTAAAAGCAGCCAATTGTATCTCTGAAGAAGCCAGGTTAACAGGGCTAGCGGTTTTAAACCAGGAGGCAGCACAGGAGAGATATCCTAATCTGCAGCAGCTGAGAGTTAAAGGTCAAAAACTGTCTTACAGAAGTTTTTGGAAAACTGTGCATTTAAAAAAGTGTTACACTGCTTTGTAAATGGAAGAAGCTAAAAAGAGTATCAAGAGTGAAGTAACTACTTGAAGAAATATTGCTGAGAAGTTTAAGGGAGAAAATATCCTGTATTTTCAGTTTGCAATATTGTTTGCCTTATCAAGGTCATTTGCCTCAGCAAGGTCATTTGCCAAAATTGGTTCCAGAAAGAAAGAAATAAAAAGCAATTTAAGTTAACAAATTGTCCTGTGATCCTCTTCCACTCGAATTGCTGACAAAGCAAACCCACAACTACACAAAAGAAGAGTGATGTCCAGCGCTCCCCACTAGGCAACCGCCTAGACGCACGGGGCAACGGCCACAATACCCACCTGATTAGTGCTGCTGCTTCACGAAGGCCAGCTCCTCAGGACCCAGGAGCAAGGTCAGTCCCAGAAGCTTCATTAAGTTCGGGGGATCGTACCCCTCCCCCCTAACCTAACTTTGGTGAAAAAATGCACTCTCCAAAATGCCTCCTTTGTTGGAGATGGCAGTTTGTTTTCCATCTCCACCCCTTTCTCCGATGGAGCTTCTTTTAAGCAGACTGGTTTGTCTGGAGCTGAGCTTGCATACCCTTCGGGTGTTTCTTTACCATCTTCTGACTTGCTGCCAGTTCTTTCTAGTTCTGCTATGTCTAATATTTCCTTGAAAGATGTTTTTGATGCTATATCTCAGGTGGAATGTGTTCTTTCGGGTACTCTCACTCAGCTGTGTAGTTTTTCCCATGACACTGCGAATGTTCTGCATGGTCATGGTCAATCTCTATCAGCTGTTAGTGAGAGGGTTCGGAAGTTGGAGGGGTCTGCGGAGAGTGTACAGGTTGTGAGTTCTTCTTATTTAAAAGGTGTCTACTGCGCTTCAAAATAGATTGGAAAAATTAGAAAACCTGTCTAGGGCAAATAATCTTGGAGTTTTAAATTTTCTGATGGTACGCCTTCTCTCTCCATTTGAGTTATTTAAAAAATATGTTCATGATACGTTACTATGTTTAACATTCGATGTGGCTAATATTACTTCTATTTACTATCTATCCCAGGGGGGTAGTGAGATAGCTAAGGAGGGAGAGGCTGATGAGCAGGTGAGCCTGGACCAATTAGATTTAACTCAATTTTTAGAAACCTCTCTAGATAAGGTGACTAAAACGGCCACCTTATTAGTTACCTTCTCTTCTGAGAGCGAAAAGGTTGCTATTATGAAATTATATTTCGCTAAGAAGGATGCTTCCTTTTGTGGGAGTCCTTTAATGATGTTTCCTGATGTTGCCAAGGTTACCCAGCTCAGACAAAGTTTTTTGTATCTGAAATCTAGGGTCCTTGCTTTGGGAGGTCAGTTCTACTTAAAATTTCCTTGTAAATGTTTTGCTACTTATTCTGGGAATAGATATATATTTACTGAAGTGTTACAGTTAGAACAGTTTTTGGTGGGTAAGAACTCACAATAAGATTATTATATTGTTTTTTGAGTGGTTTAGTTGGGAAGTAAATTGGGGTCTTGATTTTTGGTATGCTCTGCTAGCTGTCTCATTTAATGTGATTTTGTGAGATTGTTCCCTCTGAAAAATATTTGAATTTGTAATTTTCTTCTGTGTTTATGCAAAGGGAATGTTCTTTTCTAAATGTTTACTCTGTATTCATGACAAATTCAATAAAAATATAAATTAAAAAAAAAAAAGCTCTCCTTGAAGAACTGCTACTATTACTGAACGCAAAGTTTCCATGTGGAAATCGAAGACAGCGGTTCACGCCCTTGAGGTTGAGAATCGGGTGAAAAGCACTGTCTTTCTTTGGAACCACAAAATAAATTGAGTATCGACCGCAACCGCACTGTTCTAGTGGCACTGGAACAATGGTTCCTAGCTGCCACAGGCGTGATAGTCTCGCCCGAACTGCCAACTCCTTGTTCCGTCCCCTGCAAGGAGAGAGAACAAAGGAGTTGCGAACTGGCCGGGCAAACTAGAGAGAATAGCCTTCTCAAATGACCTCCAAGACCCACTGATCGGATGTTATCCGGACCCAGGCAGGAAGAAATTCCCGAAGTCGACCCCCTACGGGCTGAATCCCTGCCTGAGCCCCCCTCGCTTCACTGCGGTTTCTTGAAACCAGCAGGAGAAGGACTGGTGAACCCTCTGCCCACTCCGCGGAAGTCTCTAAAACCTTGACCTCGAAAGGGATATCTTCCTCTCTCTGAAAGGTCCCCAAACGTGAGGTCCAAAAACGTCTAAAATCCCGAGACTGGCCACTTGCCACTGCTCCAGTCCGTCCCGGTCTTGGCTTGTCTTCTGGTAATCAACCTCCTTTTGACGCCCCCAAATCCTTGACCAGCTTGTCAAGATCTTCAAACAACAGTTTTCCTTTAAAGGGGAGTTTTCTCAGCCTCGACTTGGAGGAGCTATCCGCTGCCCAATTTCTCAGCCAAATATACTGAAGAGCAGCCAACAGGGAAGACATGCTATTGGCTAAACTTCTGATCAGGTCATAATGGACATCAGCTAAGTAAGCATCCCTGGACTCTAACCTTATCATGTCCGCCATCTGATCCTGCGAATGCTCTCCTGCCTGCTGCAAATGCTGAGACCAGCGAAGACAAGCTCTCGCCACTCATGCTCCACAAATAGAGGCCTGTAACGAGAGCGCATTGACCTCAAAGGCCTGCTTTAATAATGAGTCCACTTTTCTATTTTGACCATCCTTTAATGCAGAACTACCTTCCACCGGAATGGTAGTCTTTTTCGTGACCGCCGAAATTGCTGCATCCACTCAAGGAGAACGAAACATCTCTCGTTCTTGGTCAGGTAAGGGATAGAGACGAGTCATAGACCTTACGCCCCTAAGACCTGCCTCCAGAAAATCCCATTCGTCCTGAATCATCTGCTTAATCACTTTGTGAACCGGAAACACCGCTTGGGATTTCCATACCGCCTGAATCAGAGGATCTTCCACACACTCTTCCTCTGAAGGCATGACAGCCATAAGGTTAAGGGCCTGAAGAGACTCTGTGATAAGAGCTGTCAGCTCTTCCCTCCTAAAGACTCGGATAATTCTGGCCTGGTCCTCAGGCTCTTGAATCTCACCTTTCTCGAGTTCTTCTATAGGACCCTTTGGCTCCATGTCAACCTCGTTACCTTCTAACCAATCCGACCCAAGAGGATGCTCGTCCAGAGACCGAGCTCTCTTAACTGGTCTCGCTTCTGCGCCTGCAGATTTAGTGTAGTTACTCACCTGTAACAGGTGTTCTCCAGGAGCAGCAGGAATCAGTCCTCACACATGGGTGACGTCGGCGCTGACGGAGCCCCCATGCGGAGCATTTCCCCAGCTTTCAAAGAAAGCCTTTGGGAATGCAGCGCACATGCGCGGTCCCCTTCCCGCCCAAGGGTGCTCAGTCTGATGAAATAGCTAAAAGACAGCAAACAAAATAAATTATATGACTGCAACTCCAAAGGGAGGAGGGAGGGTTGTGAGGACTGATTCCTGCTGCTACTGGAGAACACCTGTTACAGGTGAGTAACTACGCTTTCTCCAGGACCAAGCAGGAAGTCAGTCCTCACATATGGGACTCCCCAGCTTAAGGCTACCGGGAACCCAAAGCTGAAAAAATGAGCTCCCTCTAGAGCCTCAGCATGTGTGAAAAAAATCTTCTCTGAGAACGCCCCCGAACGGTAGCCCAACACCAGGGCCGGAGGGGTAGGAGTTGCCTATACCTCAAAGAGATTACGGAGTACCGCCTGTCCGAAAACACTGTCCCTGCGGGACTCCCTCTCGAGGCAGTAGTGGGCCGCAAAAGTCTGGCTTGAAGACCAAGTAGCGGCCCGGCAGATGTCTGCCAACGGAACAGAGCAGAGATGAGCCACTGATGCAGCTTTCGCCCTGACATGGTGAGCCATGACTCGACCCTGCAAGGAGAGGCCGGCTGCCCTGTACGCCCAGGCGATACAGTCTGCTACCCAAATGGACAGGGTACGCTTGGAGACAGGTAACCCCAACTTATTAGGGTCAAAAGTGATGAAGAGCTGAACAGCCCTTCGGTGTCCCTGCGTACGATCAAGGTAGAAGGATAACGCCCTCCTACAGTCCAGGATATGCAAGACCATCTCAGCCCGGCCAGCATGCAGCCTGGGAAAGAAAGTTGGAAGAACTACCTCCTGATTGAGGTGGAAGGAGGAGACAACCTTTGGAAGGAACTTAGGGTGAGTCCGTAAGACTACTCTGTTCCTATAGAACCTAGTGTATGGTGCCTCTGACACCAGGGCTTGAAGCTCCCTTACTCGCCTTGCTGAGGTAAGAGCTACCAAAAACAACGCTTTCCAGGAAAGAAAGCGCAAAGGACAAGTAGCCATAAGCTCAAATGGGGGGGCAAGTAAGTTGTTGCAAGACCACATTCAAATCCCACTCAGGGGCAGGTGGACGAACTGGAGGCTTAAGCAAAAGCAGGCCTCTGAGGAAGCGAGCTACCAAAGGGTGGCTTGAGAGAGACTGACCCTCCACCGGGGAGTGGTGCGCTGAGAGAGCACTGAGGTGGACCCTAACAGAGTTGGATTTAAGGCCTAGATTGGACAGGTGCAGCAAATACTGCAGCACTACTGGTACCAGGCATGAGAAAGGATCCTCCTTGTGCTGGTCACACCAGGTGGAGAATCTACGCCACTTAAGAGCATAGGACTTGAGTGGACTGCCTCCTGGAGGCCAAGAACACGTCCTCCACTTCCCAAGGTAGCAGTAAGGGTGCTAGAACTACCCTTTCAGCAGCCAGGCCAACAGATTGAGGGACTGGAGATTGGGGTGTAAGAGAGATCCCTTCTCCTGAGACAGGAGATCGGGTTGCATCCCCAGAGGAAGAGGAGCGTCCACCGCTAGTTGCATCGGAGGAACCGGTACAGTAAAGGCCTCCTTGGGGGGGGAGAGTCATACTGCAGGGCCTCGAGCTCCTCGGAGAGACCAGCAGAGAACCCGGCAATCTCCTTTGCCAGATCTTGAAGGTACATGCCCATGTACAGCTGGGTAGGTCTGGACACGGCAAGCAAGCATTGAGCCCTGGAAGCACTTTCTACCGAGGGCATCCAGGTTCCGGGCCTCCTGGCCAGGAGGCACCGAGGAATGCATCTTCTGACTCTTCAGACGATGCATGGCCGATTCCACAACCATGGAGTGGTGCGGTAGCTGTGCCTTTTGGAACCTGGGGCTCTTGCTGACTCAATAGATGGAATCGATCCGCTTGCTCAGAACCGGCATCGAGGCCGGCGCCTCCCACATGCGGAAGAGCAACCGTTCCAGCATCGGAGTAACCGGTACAGTAAAGGCCTCCTTGGGGGGAGAGTCATACTGCAGGGCCTCGAGCTCCTTGGCTCGAGGCTCCTCCTCGGGATCCACAGGGAAGGCCAAGGCCTTGGCCATGTCCCGCACGAAGTCCGAGAACTGGGTATCCTCCAGGGGGGACCGTCTCCGAGGCTTGGACTCCAGTGAGTCCGAAGGGACACACTGGGTCTGAAATGTGTCCGGGGACTCCTCATCCTCTGTTTCCCAGCCCAACCCCTCGGAGGAGGAATCGAGCGGCTCCGGTTGGGCAGGCACCGATGCCATCCGCCCCGACGCCGAGGGTACCGGCGTCAACGACCTCGGCCCCGAACGGGAGGCCGAGGGAGACCTTGGCTGAGGATCGACTCGAGAGCGCATGGACTCAAGGATTGGCTCGGCCTCCGGGGTCGACTTGGACGTCGATGTCCCGGTGGTCGGGGCAGATGCACCGGTGAGACCGGCGATCAGTGCCCGCTGCTGTTCCATGAAGGCAGCCAAACTGCTCTCCAAGGCCGTCAACCTGAGTCCGAGCTCAGGAGACTCAGCAGCTCCCGACTCGGGGCCCGATGGTGTCGGGCCCGACGTCGGCTCCCCCTGAGGAGAGTCCACGAGGACTACAGTACTCACGTGACCCGGGGACTCCGTCTCTACACGAGGTTGTTTAGCAGGCCGCTCCGACTCCGAAGACCTGGGATGGCGCTCGGGGCTATGCGACCTGGCCCTGGAGGAACCAAGTGCATCCACTGACGCCGCCCTCACGGGTTTCTTCTTTCTTCGATGCTCCCGCGAGGGAGACCCCCTCTCAGAGGAACCCCGGCGATGCTCGGGATCAGAGTCCCGAGACATCGAGGCCTCTGACGAAGTCCGGGCCCTACCGGACGCAGAGTCGGAGAAGATCCTTTCTTTTTGGTACTGCTGGCTCCTCAATGCCTTCGAGGACATTTTCCCACACAGGCCACAGATCATCGGGTCATGATCGGGCCCGAGGCAGCAGTCATGTGTGTCGGTGAGAGACGTAAGTTTCTTACACCGATCACACTTTTTAAACCCGCTGGCAGCCATCGGGGGAAAAAGGGGCCCTGCGAGGTCAAACGACAGGGCTGCCAGTGAAAAATAGAAAAAAGGCGCATACGCTAGTCACTAAGGACAAAAACCGAAAAATGAAGTCCGGGCTTGATACCGGCATACCAGGCCCAGGCGGGAAAGAGAAACCGGCGTCGACCAAAGAAAACACGGGTCCATGCAGAAAAATCAACTTTTTCCTCGGGTGAAAACGAAAAAACGTCCGTCGGGCTCCATGGAAAAAAGAAGACTGCGCAAGATGGCACCCTTGGACGGGAAGGGGACCGCGCATGCACGCTGCATTCCCAAAGGCTTTCTTTAAAAGCTGGGGAAATGCTCTGCATGGGGGTTCCATTGGCGCCGATGTCACCCATATGTGAGGACTGACTTCCTGCTTGGTCCTGGAGAATTCCGCAACTGTGCGGACTCACCCGGAGCCCAAACCTGAGAGATTCGGAACAGTCCCCTGCTGTCACAGACAATAAGACTGATGTAAAAAGCAGCACAAGTTCGGGGAAAAGTCACCCACAACTGATGCACTTACCCCTGGTGGACCAACAGGACTCGGTCGCGATAAGCTCGTCGCCCACGGAGAGGCTGGAGGCTCTACCAGAGATCCCCCTTCCGCAGCTACCACAGCCTCCTGTGGTACGGGGAGGGGCACCTCTTTGACCTTGTCCTGAAACTCCTGTTCCATACTAAGGGCCTCTGACACACAACCGCGACACACTCCGGCATCCGAGACTGTCCCCCGACGGGTACCACACACTAGAGACTACGGACGCGCAGGCATTAGACCCCGCTACCCAGAAAAGGTACAGAGATCGCCTTAAAACAAAAGCCAGAGATAAATGAACACACCAGCAGTGGTTCTTTTTTCTTCTTTTTTTTAGATCTCTCTGCTTTACCTAATAACAGGCTTAAAGAGGTCCCAAAGTGTGTAAAAATTATAACTGACAACTTCCCTGCTCAAAATCTTTGCCACGAGATCCCCTGCAAGTGAAACGTTGAGCTGAAGAAAACCTGTGGGAAAAAAACAGCCACCGCTGAAACTGACGTGCTGAAAACAGTGCAGTAGGGCTGAACAAGAGGGAACAGGCCACAAACAGCAAGGAAACCGCGATCGGGAACTCACCTGCATAAAAACTGATCCCTTCAGCGATTCAGAGCCTTTTTAGAAGAAACAGCCTGCATTGCTGACAGAAACCTCCCTTCAAACAGCACAGGACGGCTATGCGAGAACAGAGACAGTGCCGACGGCTCCTCACCTGGCAACGCGATCAGGAGCCAACCAGTAGGCAGAGCAGGTAAACAGAAACAACTCCCCTCCGTACAGACAAGGAGGGGAGTGCAGCAGGGCACAAAAGAAATAAAGATTGGATTGAAGATGGAGAAGGAATCCTCTTCCAACTGTCCCCCTCAACTGCCCTGTTCAGCTCTGACATTTTTGTCTTTTTTTTCCAACCAACTTAAAATTATTGCACCCAAACCAAAGGAAGATAAAGGGATAAAACCAAAACCCCAAATTCACTCAGAAGTCTAACTAAAGCTGCTTATATGCTCCTCTGGTGAGCCCAGCACCTAGGCTCACTACCTCCTCCAGCTGCATGGAGACTGAGCACACTGGGATCTGGTGGGAGGTGCCACCGGTATATGTGCCAGGGGCATCAGAATTCTGACATGCCCAGTCTCCATGCTGCGAGAGGAGGTGCACTACCCAGCGGTGAGGGGCTGGAGGGACGATAAGGAAAGCTGGCACAATGAAGGGGGGGAAGGGTTGTTGTCTACTTGAATAGGGCATTCTGTGTCTATTGGCTTGTACGATAAGCTGATGTTGTAATATTTAAAATGGATAAACAATTAAAAATAAATACCATTTCAGGCATGGGTAACCTCCCTACATCTTCTTCAGTAAAGACCAAAGCAAAGAATTCATTCATTCAGTCTGTCTGCTGTGCCTTGTCCTCCCTTAGTGCCCCTTTTATCCCTCTATCATCTAGTGGTCCAACTGACTTACAGGTTTATTGCTATGAATGTACTTGAAAATTCTGACCTGTTGAAAACTAAAAACATACTTATTTTCATAGGCTTTCCCTATGGCTGTGTTATAGAGTGAAACTCAGTCAAACTTACTCAATGATATTGTAACATTGATTTTGTTTATTAGTTAATATGATTTTACTTGTGTATGTTATTTGTGATCTACCTAGGTTTATACTGCAGAATATAAACAGGAGTATAGTGGCAGTCTAATGGCTAGAGCACTGGTTTGGTAAGCAAGAGACCAGAGTTTGAATCCCACTAACACTCCTTGTGGCCAGGGCCAGCCTGTCCAGTAGGAGAACCAGGCAGTTGCCTAGGGTAGCAGGCCCCGGTGGATGGCATTGGCCCCCTTCCTCCCAACAAAGCAGCAGCTCATTGCCACTCAGCCTACCATGCCGCCCCCCCTCCCCTGGCATCCATCTTCTTATCTGGGGGGAGCAGGCAGATGGACGACAGCATGGTGATGCCTCTACTGCATTTGGCTTTAAAGTGGTTGCGCTAGTATACTCATGGCCTGCCGCTCTTGCTCCCCTTCAATATAACTTCCTGCTCCCCCCCCCGACAAGAATTTGTATCAGAGGAGGTAGGAGCAGCAGACCGCGAGCGTACTAGTGTGGGCACTTTATAAACCCAATGCAGCAAAGGCATCGTCATGCCACTTCCCCTCCCCAAGGTGAGAAGATGGATGCTGGGAAGGGACGTGGCATGGTGGGCCAGGCGGCGCCGTAATCTTCAAGGGACGGCATGGGAGGGTCTGCCAAGGGCAGCAGAAACTCTTGGGCTGCCCTGCTTGTGGGCCTTGGGCAAGTCACTTAACTCTCCATTGCCTCAGAAGAAAGGCCTGGCAATCTACTTCTGGTCACACTGCCAAGAATACCCATGAGCTGCTGGATTGCCAGGAGTCCATCACTGACTGAAGGCATACATTGTTGGCAAAAATGTTGTTGGGATGAAGCAGGTTGAAGCCCACTTCATACCATATCCTAAAGCAGTCCTGTGGCCTAACAGAGTGACTGGAAATAGATCTGTAGCAAGAGCCTAACTAAATGTGGCCATTGGTTTTTTTTGCTGGGCAGATTTCAGAGAGCACAGATTGTTTGCAGAGAACACATGGCAGTGGGCCAAGTACAGGATATGTAGCTCAGCTTCTGTTCTCTTTGTCCCCTAACCTTCTAGCACTTGGTCAAACTGTATTGTTTAACAAATAACGCTGCATTTTGCTTTTTGGCTAAGATTGTAACTGATTTGGCATAATAAAGATCTCATTTCCTTCCAAGTGTCTGAGTCTGTTTGGAGCAGTGTGAGGTCAATCTTATATCTTTGGGGTACAACACAGCAACCTTAGTCCACCAAAATCCCCAAGAATGCACAGGAGAAGAGCCTCTTTCAATTGAAAGAAAGCTTTGCAACAAGGGGGCATAGAATGAAGGTGAAAGGGGATAGGAGTAATATGCTGAAATATCTCTTTACAGAAAGAGCATGGTAGATGCATGGACCAGAGGATTTCTAAAGGGGGAAAAAAGGAAATATAGTAATTTGTATGGAAAAGCAAACTGGATAGACCGTATGGTCTTTCTTCCATTATGTTTTTATTTTTATTCTGCTCTGGAGGTCAGACAGGAAGGCTGAAGTCTATATGAAGACAGGGTCTTAACCCGGGCAAATCTTGAGTTGTCAAATGATTAGGAGCACTGATGGGGAAGACAGCCCTTTTCCCTCCACATGGGAACCTCCTGTAGGGAACCCTTAGATAGGCTCTGGAGACGTCTGCTGTTTATGTTTATTTACTTGATTAACTGCCCTTCTAAATTAATCAGAGCGGTGTACAATATACAAATTAACAAAGTGAGGCACTAGGCCAGAAAATTGAAAGGAAATTACAGTATTTCAAAGGACAGAAGAGAGAGACTGGGAAAGAGAAAAGGTATAGACCAGGAGAAGGAGTTCACACAAAGGGGGTGGGAAGGTTGAAGGCAAGGGAGAAGAGATGAGTCTGTCAAACTCTACTGGTTCAACAGCTCCCCCTAGGACAGCTGCTCAGGAGCTAATCCACTTCCAAAACAGAGCTGTACTAATCCTGCATCCACCATCTGCTGAAAGACAGAAATATGGACATAAGCCCTTAGCAGCACTAGGATGATGTCACTAGAAGTTTCTAGTTTTGTTTCCACCTCTGCTGACAGGGGGAAACAACCCACTTGTCTGAGATGGTTTAGCAGGATCATCTGAAAATTTGCTGGTAATGTTACACAAAAGAAATAAAAATTATACTTTGTACCTCCAGCCCAAATACTGTAAGATTCATATTGACCCATTGTCAGTTCTGTTAAATGAAGTAAGATGATGAGACAAGCTCCACTGCCAATTCGATGCACCCAGTGAAACTTAGTATTGCCTTCTAAGCAGGTTGTACTTTTAGAAAAGTAACTTTAAAAACTTAGAAAGATAACATTAAAAAATTTTTAAAATTAATATTAAACTGGCTTAACTGTAAATCTGTATGGCAACATTATTAAGACTAGTGTTCCATTTTGAAATAAAGGCCACCATTTTACACAGTTGCAACTCACACCTGTCTAGAGCACTGCCTCTCTCTCATAGCCTTAAGGCTGCCGTTCCAGTGCAACAGTTGAAAAACAGTCATCAGTTCCTAAAAGAGAAACAGACATTTGGTTACAAAGGAAAGTGAAGGGGAAGCAAATATTGGATCAAGGCTATATAAATAAACTTAAAAATTAGAAAGGTTATCCAATTATTTCAGAAATCTTTATTTCTTTTAGCTGCTCCAGGGCCACCGCCAATAAATTTTAATCATATCTGATAATTTCCTTTCCTTGAAACCTGCTAAACCAGTCCAGATGACTGGATAAGAACATAAGAACATAAGATATGCCATACTGGGTCAGACCAAGGTCCATCAAGCCCAGTATTCTGTTTCCAACAGTGGCCAATCTAGGTCATACGTACCTAGCAGTTTCCCCAAGGGACACAGGTTCCACAATGCTTGTATTGGTTCAAGCATTGATATCCTGGTCCCTTCTTAATAATGGTTTATGGACCTTTCCTCCAGGAACTTGTCCAAACCTTTTTAAACCCAGCTACACTAACAGCCTTACTACCTCCTCCGGTAACAAATTCCAGAGTTTGATTACACGTTGAGTGAAAAAATATTTTCTTTTATTAGTCTTAAATAGTTTACCCTGTAGCTTCATTGCATGTCCCCTAGTCTTTCTATTTCTGATAAGGTAAACAATCGATCTACGTTTACCCGTTCCACTCCGTTCATTAATTTATAGACTTCTATCATATCTCCCCTCAGCCGTCTCTTTTCCAGGTTTAAAGAGCCCCAACCTTTTTAGCCTTTCTTCATAGGAGTAGCCTTCCATCCCTTTACCATTTTGGTGGCTCTTCTCTGAACCTTTTCTAAAATTGCTATATCCTTTTTAAGATATGGCGACCAGAATTGCACACATATTCAAGGTGCGGTCTCACCATGGAACGATATAGACGCATTATAATATCTTTTGTTTTATTTTCCATTCCTTCCTTATCATACCTAGCATTCTATTTGCTCTCTTGGCCGCCGCTGCACACTGGGCCGAGGGTTTTAACATGGTATCCACAAGGACGCCTAAATCTTTTTCTTGGGTGGTGGTTCCTAATGTGGAACCTTGCATCGTGTAACCATAGTTTGGGTTGTTCTTCCCTAGGTGCATAACCTTGCACTTCTCCACATTAAATTTCATCTGCCATTTTGATGCCCAGTCTTCCAATTTATCAAGATCCTCTTGCAATTTTCCACAATCCTCCTGGGTTTTAACAACTTTAAATAGTTTTGTGTCATCAGCAAATTTGATAACCTCACTCGTTATTCCACTTTCCAGGTCATTAATGAATATGTCAAAAAGCAGCGGACCCAGCACAGATCCCTGGGGTACACCACTATTCACCTTTCTCCATTGGGAAAATTGGCCTTTTAGCCCTACCCTCTGCTTTCTATCTTTTAACCAGTTCCTGATCCACAGTAGTACACTGCCTCCTATCCCATGACTCTTTAGTTTTGCCAAAAGTCTCTCATGAGGGACCTTGTCAAAGGCTTTCTGAAAGTCCAGATACACAATATCAACCGACTCACCTTTGTCCACCTGTTTATTCACTCCTTCAAAAAAACATAACAGATTAGTAAGACAAGATCTTCCTTGTCTAAAGCCATGTTGGCTGTCTCCCATTAGGTCATGACTATCTATATGCTGAGTAATTTTATTCTTTATGATGGTTTCTACCATTTTTCCCGGTACTGATGTCAGGCTCACCGGTCTGTAGTTTCCCGGATCACCCCTCGAACCCTTTTTAAAAATTGGTGTTACATTGGCGATCCTCCAATCCTCAGGTATTAGAGATGATTTTAATGATAGTTCACAGATTACTGATAGCAGGTCTGCAATCTCAAATTTCAGTTCTTTCAACACCCTTGGATGTATACCATCCGGCCAGGTGATTTGCTACTCTTCAGTTTATCTAATAGTTGTAGGACATCTTCCCGATGTATCGATATTTCCTTCAATTCTTCCACACCTTTAAATACAACTTCAGTCGTGGGTAACATCCCTACATCTTCCTCAGTAAAGACCGAAGCAAAGAATTCATTCAGTCTCTCCGCTATCGCCTTGTTGCCTCTTAGTGCTCCTTTAACCCCTTTATCATCTAATGGACCACTGACTCTCTCACGGGTTTTTTGCTACGAATGTACTTGAAAAGGTCTTTATTTCGCGTTTTTGCTTCCGCAGCAAGCTCTTCTCAAATTCTCTCTTTGCCTGCCTTATCAATGCCTTGCATTTGACTTGCCAGTGCTTGTGCTGTTTCCAGGTTTCATCATTTGGCTCTTTTTTCCATTTCTTGAAAGATGCTTTTTTGGCAACAACAGCCTCTCTGACCTCAGCTTTAAACCATGCTGGCAATTTTTGGACTTCCTTCCACTTTTCTTAAAGCGTGGAATACAGCTGGTCTGGGCTTCCAAGATAGTATTTTTCAACAACACCCAAGCTTGATGTACGTCTTTAACCTTTGCAACTGCTCCTTTTAGTTTTTTCTTAACTGTTTTCCTCATTCTATCATAGTCTCCCTTTCGAAAGTTAAAGGGTAGTACTGTGGATTTCCTTACTATCCCTCCTCCACTAATTAAATCAAAGGCGATCATGCTATGATCACTATTGCCAAGTGGCCCCAACACCCTTATCTCTTGCACTACATCTGGTGTTCCACTAAGGACTAGGTCTAATATTGCTTCCCTCTGGTCGGTTCATGAACCAGCTGCTCCAAGAAGCAGTCATTTATTTCATCTAGGAACTTTATCTCCCTAGCATGTCCTGTTGTGACACTGACCCAGTCAATGCCGGGGTAATTGAAATCACCCATTATTATTACTGCACTGTAACTTTTGCTAGCTTCCTTGATTTCTTTGAGCATTTCATCATCCATTTGTTCATTCTGGCCAGGCGGACGATAGTACACCCCCACTGCCATCGCCTTCCCCTTTTTACATGGAATTTCAATCCATAGAGATTCTACAGCAAATTTTGTTTCTTGCAAAACTTTAATCCTTTCTGACTCAATGCCCTCTCTAACATAGAGCGCAACCCCTCCACCAATTTGATCAGCTCTATCATTTCGATATAGTTTTGTACCCAGGTATCACAGTGTCCCACTGGTTGTCCTCCTTCCACCATGTCTCTGATATTCCAATCATATCTAACCTCTCGTTTAGTGCTATATATTCTAACTCTCCCATCTTGTTTGTAGACTTCTAGCATTTGCATACAAGCATTTTAGAGACTGTATTTTATTCATATTAATTTGGCTATTGGTAGACATGGGTAATTTGGGATCTTTAAGTTCTGTCTGCTCCATACTCGAGGGCATTTGGGCTACTTTACTCTTTTTTGGAACTTCTCTGCTTTTTGTAGTATCCTTCAAGGATACATTCTTCCGAACCATGCGCTCTTGGGCGACTGTCGGCTTTCCCCTATTATCTAGTTTAAAAGCTCCTTTGCCGGCAGGCAGAGGCAGAACTTGAGCATCTCTCAATGATGTCATCAGGAAGTATAATTACTGGTGCAGCACTGAGAGAAACAGACACTTCCCAAGCAGTAAGACTGAAAGACCAAGATAAACTCAAGAACAATAAGCAAGAACAATTGGAACAATTATTTGGCTATCTTACTATAGAGATAAGTCTATGTATCAGGCTTTACAACAGAATATAATGCAAAGGCAGTAGGATTCCCCAACCTGCAGTAAAGTCTTCCAGGCCAGGTCCGGGACTGGGGTCAGGCAGGATTCAAGGAAAGGAACAATATTAGCAAGTATGATTAAAATGTATCCTTACTTATCGTCCTGCTAGACTACTCCAGACGAACAGGATGTACCCAAGCTGTCAGGACACAGGGAGGAAGATGCCCTGGCCAGTAGTGTTTCACAACGATACACAAAGAGATGGTGGGGCAATTGCAGGCTCTTCAAGACTTAAGACAGCTGTAGTGTCCTGGATCAGTACCGGAAGGTCCTCCTAGCAAAAAGCATGGTTACTCATCTGTAACAGCTGTTCTCCAGGGACAGCAGGAATCAGTCCTCACTTATGGGTAACGTCGGCACCAACGGAGCCCGCGCGGAGCAATTCCCCAGCTTTCAAAGAAAGCCTTTGGGATTGCTGTCACACATGCGTAGTCCTCTTCTCACCCAAAGGTGCCATCTTGCTCAGTCAGGTCCCATAGCTAGAGTCCTACTAAGCAGATGGCAAGGGAAGGTTAAAATTGCAACTTTTCAGGGGAGGTGGGAGGATAGTGAGGACCAATTCCTGCTGTCCCTGGAGAACACCTGTTACAGGCGAGTAACCATGCTTTCTCCAGGAACAAGCAGGAAGTCAGTCCTCACTTATGGGACTCCCCAGCTACAGGCTACTGAGCCTGTAACCAAAAACGTCTCCGTGAGGCGGTGGAGCAGAAGTCGATGCCCGAAGGAGCCCGAGCCCTCTGGTCCCCAGGGCGAAGCTCTTGGTAGCT
Organism: Ichthyophis bannanicus; assembly: GCA_033557465.1. Lineage (NCBI taxonomy): Eukaryota > Metazoa > Chordata > Amphibia > Gymnophiona > Ichthyophiidae > Ichthyophis > Ichthyophis bannanicus. The sequence continues at coordinate 36,492,378 of CM066048.1, read as the reverse complement.
GTCAAGAAGGGTCGGAGGGCAGGAATTGCTTATACCCCGAACAGATTACGGAGAACAGCCTGGTCGAAGGCACTGTCCCGGCAGGACTCCCTCTCCAGGCAGAAGTATTCAGCGAAAGTGTTCACTGAAGACCAGGTCGCAGCCCAGCAGATGTCCATCAGGGGCACTGAGCGTAGCAAAGCCACCTTGGCTCAGACACCGTGTGCGGTGACTCGCTGATCCAGCGGGGTGCCCGCCTTTGGGCGAAGGCGATGCAGTCTGCCACCCAGATGGAGAGGGTGCGTTTGGTGACTGCCTGCCCTAGACGATTGGGATCATAGGCAACAAAGGGCTGACCAGACTTGTGATGAGCCTGGGCGTGCTGGAGGTAGAAGGCAAGAGCCCTCTTGCAGTCAAGCGTATGTAATACTGCCAATGCCTAATCGGTATGCGGTCTCAGGAAGAAGATCTGTAAGACTATCTCCTGATTGAGATGGAAATTAGAGACAACCTTCGGTAGGAACTTGGGGTGGGTGCATAAAACCACCCTGTTCCCATAGAACCTGGTGTAGGGAGCCTCAGCCATAAGGGCCTGAAGCTCGCTGACTCGGCGAGCCAAAGTCAAAGCCACCATCAGAAAGACCACCGTCCAGGAGAGGTGCTGAAGCGAACACGTTGCCATCGGCTCAGATGGTGATCGTGTAAGTTGCATGAGCACCACGTTGAGGTTCCACTCCACCGGAGGAGTCCGGATGGGAGGTTTGGAAAGTAAGAGGCCTCACATGAAGCGGGAGACCAAGGGCTGCCCCGAGAAGGGTTTCCCCTCGATGGGGAGGTGGTTTGCCGAAATGGTGCTCAGGTGTACCCTGACCGAGTTGGATTTCAGCCCTGCTTTCGAGACGTGGAGGAGGTACTGGAGAACCCACCAGGTAGAGCAGGAGAATGGGTCGATCTGGAGTTCGGAGCACCAGACTGAGAAGCATCACCACTTTAAGGCATATGCCTGTCTCATTGAGTCCTTCCTTGACGCGAGGAGGATGCAGCGGGGCTAGGGAGACCCGTTCAGCCGCCAGGCTGTAAGGGACAGCAAGGCCAGGTTCGGGTGGAGCACCCGACCCTCCTCCTGCATTAGCAGGTCAGGGGCACAGCCCAAGGGGACTGGAGGCTCGGACAAGAGCCGGAATAAAGGCTGTCGAGGCCACGAAGGAGTCATGAGGATCACTGAAGCTTGTTCCCGCTGAACCTTGTGGAGGGTCCTCACAATTAGAGGAGTGGGAGGGAATGTGTAAAGAAGCCCGGAGGTCCAGCTTAAAAGGAATGTTTCTGGGGCCACCCTGTTCGGGTGTGGAACCGAGCCACAGAAGTGGGGAAGCTGCGCATTCGCCGGGCTGGCGAACAGGTCCATGAATGGGGTCCCCCACCAATGGAATAAGAGGTCAGTGACCTTTGGATCCAGGCGCCACTCGTGTGGGCGAAGGATCTTGCTTAGTTTGTCCGTGAGGACATTCTCCTGGCCCGGGAGGTAGACCGCTCATAGGGTCATCCCCCAGTGAAACACAAAGGAGCAAAGGAGGATTGCCTCCCGGCAGAGGTGGCAGGAACCTGTTCCCCCCCCCTCCTTGTTTATGTAGAACATGGCTACCTGGTTGTCGGTCTGCACGAGCACCGACTTCCCCCTCAGATGGCCCTCGAAGGCCCTCAGGGCCCACCCGAAGCTCGAGCAGATTGATCTGCTGCTGAGATTCTATGGGCGACCACTGCCCCTGGGTACACAATGCGCCACAGTGGGCTCCCCAACCCAGCAGGGAAGCATCCATCGTCAGGACGAGCTCGTGCTGTGGGGTCTGGAAAGGCATTCCCCGAAGGAGGCTTTGAGGGTCCCGCCACCAATCTAGGGAATTGTGGAGATTGTGGGAGACTCCGATACGGTCTCTGAGGTGGCCAGAGGCCTGGCTCCATTGCACCCTGAAGCACCACTGGCTTGTCCGCATGTGCATGCGGGCGTGGGGAACCACATGGATGGTGGAGGCCATGTGTCCTAGGAGGCACAACATGGCCCATGCCGTAATCCGAGCCCTGTTCTGGACCCAGGCAACCATGGCTCAGAAGCGGTCCGCAGGCAGGAAGGCGGTCGCTCGCTCGCTCTGTGTCAAAGTGTGTGCCGATGAACTCCAAGGTCTGCACCGACTCAAGGTGGGACTTGGAGTAGTTGACCAAGAAGCTGAGGTGCTCGAGGAGAAGGATCATACGCAATGCCGCCAAGCGAGTTTCTCCGGCCGAGGTCCCTGTGATGAGCAAGTCATCGAGGTAGGGGAAGACAGGTATGCCCTGCCGCCTGAGGAGGGTGGCGGCTGCGGAAAGACACTTTGTGAAAGCCCACGGCACAGATGCGAGCCCGAAGGGGAGCACCCTGTATTGGCAGCGCAAATATTGCCCGTGTTGGGGGTGGACTAGGATGTGGGCATAAGCATCCGTGAGATCCAAGGAGCATAGCCAATCGCCCTGCTGGAGGAAGGGCAGTAGGACGCCAAGCGATAACATTTTGAACTTCTCCCGCACCAGAAACTTGTCTAGGTTCCTGAATTCGAAGATGGGGCGTAGGCCCCCTGTCTTTTTTGGAATGAGGAAGTAGCGGGAGTAAAATCCACGAACTCGAAGTTGCAGCAGTACCTTTTCAACCACCCACTGGGCGAGGAGGTTGGACAGCTCCCGCTGCAAATAAGTCTGGTGCGAGGGAAGCTGAGTAGGCTCCGCTGAGGAGAAGGGAGGAGGGAACCTGTCCAGGTGAAGACAATATCCATCTCGGACCACCCGGAGGACCAAGGTGTCCGACGTGATGGACACCCACTGCTGGGCGAAAAGGGACAGACATCGCCCACCCGGCGGAGGTGCTGCTGCGGGGCGAGAGGCTATGCTTTCCGGCGTCAAAAACACTGAGCAGGTTGGGGTGGCACCAGGGATTGGGCCTTGGGTCCTTTAGGCTTGCTGTGGCCATGCACTCCTTTCCCCTGCGTGCTGGAGGCCGGCAGGAAGGGCAGGTATCCCCTGGTAGGGGAGCCCCTTCCTTTGGAAGAAAGGCTTCTTCTTCCGAGGGAGAGAAGAGGTCTTACCCGAGAGGTGGGTCCGAGTCACAAACTCAGTTTCTATTTCAGCTGCCTTATCCACCATGGGCTTACCGAACAGTTGTTCGCTGAAGCAGGGGACATCCAGGAGCTTCTCCTGGACCCACTGCACCAGGTCCGTGGACTGGAGCCATACCTGGCGTCGGGCCCCGATGCTGGCTGCCACCACTCAGGCGGAGGACTCAAATCAGTCATACGTGGCACGGGAGAGATACTTCAAGCACGCCATGATGGACCCCAGGAGGGTTTGGAACCCTGAGAAGGGGTTCACCCCCGAGACCTGCGGAGAACCCGCCCGGCTCCTTGGTAAGGTCACGCAGGAACATGTCCATATAAAATTGGTATGCCTGAATGCGGCATGTGAGCATGGACCCGATAGGCTTTGCGCCCAAGGGCGTCGAGGGCTCTAGACTCCCTGCCTGGCAGGAGCGAAGAGTGCGACTTCAGGCTCTTTTGCTTCCGCATTGCAGATTCCACTACCATGGAGGTGCGCGGAAGCTGGGTCTTCCGGAAACCTGGGCCGCATTGGACCCTGTACATGGAGTTGAGGCGTTTGCTCATGATAGGGACCGAAGCAGATGTCTCCCACATGCGGAGGAGCAGCCTGGACAAAATGGGAGGAACTGGGACAGAGAGACTCCTGAGGCAGGAACTCATACTGTAAGATGTACAGCTCCTCAGCTCACGGCTCCTCTTCAGCCTGCGTAACCAGGTTGAGAGCCTGTGACATGTCCCACACGACCACTAGAAAGGATGTGCCCTCGGGCGGTGAATGCCTCCGAGAGGCAGGTGGTTACGGGTCTCTGAGGAGGTATACCCGTCTGACTCTCAGCCCGAGAGGTCCGAGAAAGAGTCTGACTCGGGTTGGTCGCCCCGTCCAGAGGCCAAGGCCTGCTTGGAGTCAGAGGCCTTGGAGGATCTCATCCCAAGGACCGGGAAGACGAGCGAGACCAACGCCAAGGATCCTCAGGAGGCCCACGGCTCTCGGGGGTTTCCAGGGCGGGTTTGGGTGTCCCTCTCAAAGGAACCTCGGTTTCAAGGCACAGGCCAGCCGTGCTGGGCAAGAGCGCCTGCTGGGCAGCTAAGAAAGCAGAAACGCTGCATGCTCTAGTGCCAGCATTCGGGACTCCCACGTCGACATGGGTCCCTGCAATGCCAACACTGGGGTTACCGGGTCTGGCGTGGAAGAGGAGAGGGGGTCCTCATCGGGACGACCCTCAGGAGACCAGGCGCCATCGCCGGAGGCCTCCGTGTCTGTACGGGTTACCTTTCGAGGCCGCTCCTTATCCAACTCTCGGGAACGCAGGGTGGGGGCTGAGCAACCGAGCGCGAGCTCTTGTCTGGAGCCCCTGACAGCGACTTCGAGATCATCTTCTTCTTATGCCTCTCCACTTCAGGGGACCCCTGATCAGAGTGCTGCCTTGAACACGGGGCTGAATTGGGAGATGGGTGTCCGTGGGCGACATATTTTTTGGAGCATCTATCACATTTTTTAAAACCGGTGGTCATTGGGGATCTTTGCAACCAGCGGTTGAGGAAAAAAGGGTGCGAAGCCCGCAAAAGAAATTTGTATACAAAAGGATGTCCCCTCGCTCAAGAGAAAAAAAAGCAGCGGAAGGAGGGGTAGAGGACCGGTTCTACCGGAAAAAAAACAGGCAAGATGACGAAAAATAGGAATTACACTTACCTGGTAATTGTGGTTCCTTGAGTGACTCCAGTTTAGTCCTCAACCTCTGGGTAGTGAACCTCCTCCTGCAGCTTGGAGACCGGGCATGTCAAAAACTCATGACATCACTGGATATAGCCTGCTGGTCTCTCCCATCAGCACCCAGTGAACTACTGACAAAAGCAGACTCAAAGGAGCAAAAAATCAGTAACTTTTTTTTTTTTAAACTTATTATATTCAAGGGCACGCAGAATATATAACCTATCTACCTACTACTCCCCTTCCAGAAGGAAAGGGACTGCTTCCTGCATGCTCTCCTTTCCGTCCAATACCTAGCCCTAAACAATCCAGAGCAATATAGCAATATAATAATATAACAATATATAATAGCATAATATAACAATATAGCGCAAAACAAATGGAAGCATCAAAACGAATGAACACCAGTGAAGGCCTATATCCACTTTTAACCTTGCACTTCCCCCAACAGAAAAAACACTGCTAAGACCCCATCCCCGGGCGGGAATGAGGACTAAACTGGAGTCACTCAAGGAACCACAATTACCAGGTAAGTGTAATTCCTATTTCCTTATCGTTCCTCCAGTTTAGTCCTCAACCTCTGGGATGTATCAGAGCAGTAATCATTGGGAGGGACATTTCCACCTGGATCTCAACACCGCCTCCCTGAAAACGGTATCCTTAGCCGCCAGAACATCTGAAAGTATGGAGAGACAACCAAGTGGCCTCCCTACAGATGTCCACTGGCGGAACCAAACTGTGCTCCATTCAAGACGACGCTTGCACTCTGGTAGAGTGAGCTCGTAAGCTCCCTGGGACTGTATGGCCCCGTAGAAAATAAGCCGACGCACTTGCCGCTCCAATCCATCCAGAAATGGACTCCTTTGCCACCGCTTCCCTTTGTGGGGCCCCCCGAACACCCTGAAGAGAGACGATCCGCCTTGCAAAAGTTTCTGAAACCTTTAAACACTGCCGCAGCGCTCTCTTGATGTCCAAACAGCACAAGCTATGGTTCAATACGCTCCGCCGCACCTAGCGCTGGAAGAGAGACCATTTTAGTTAGGTGAATGTAGAAACCACCTTTGGCAACAACGACGGAACCAGCCGCCAGGCCACTTTCTGTCTGGAGACAGACAAAAAACGATGCCTGACAGGTCAACGCTTGCAACTCCGAAAATCGCCTCGCCGAACATATGACCATCAAACATACCGTCTTCAAGGCAAAACCCTTAACCTATGCCTGTTGCAAGGGCACCAATAGCACGCTAGCTAACGCTCCTAAAACCAACTTGAGCTTCCCCGAGGCCCCCAACCACACATTTCCCCGAAGCGCTTCAATACGCAGAACCACTTGACCTATGAGTGCCCCTGGTGGAAAGATAGAGAAGACCGGATGACGGCCGCCGTTGAAACAGTGCGCCGATGCCTTCCGACCTCCTTTCGCCTTCCGACCTGTTTACGCAGAGTGAAATGCCACCATGAGGTCCATTACTGGCTGTCCCCATATGTGACCGATCTGTGCGAACACCTCCGGATGCCACTCCCATTCTCTGGCATCTACTCTGACCCAGCTGAGGAAATCTGCCGTTACAATGTCCTTACCCACAACATGCGCCACCGAAAATGCTGGCAGCCAAAGCTCTATCCATATACACAGACCCTCTGCCGCGGCCTCTATGGCCACACTTCCGATTCTGCCCTGCCGATTGATGTAGGCCACCGCCGCAGAGTTGTCAGACAGTACTCGCACTGCTTGACCTGTCACCGTAGCTTCGAATGTCTGCAACGTCCGGTGTATCGCTCACATTTCCAGTCTGTTGACCGACCACTGGGTCTCCTGGGTACTCCAAGAGCCTTGCGCGAAACGATCTCCGAATGTAGCGGAGCTTAACAAAGTTTTTGGCCAAGCTCCCGGAGGAAAGGTCCATAACCTTTTATTAGAGAGAAGCTGGAAAATTATATATTTTTTTCTTTTTATACCAACTTTCACCAATTCAAGATGTTCTACAAGGCACACAACCCAACAGAGCGTCACATCTGTTGTACATGCAACGAAACCCTTAAAATATGAGCATACATTAATCCACCGCTTGCCCCGATACAAGCATTGAGTAGCCTATTCGTCTTTTTGGAAACCAGCCAGGTCCTTAAGACCTGGATTGGCTACCCTAGGAAACAGGATACTGGACCTGAAAGAGCTTGGTCTGACCCAGTATGGCATTTCTCGTATCCTTATGAAGGGAACCTCCCCAAGGTCTCTGCCTTGGAAGTAACAGGCTGCACCTGGACCCTATGGCCTAGTGGTTGAGGCAAGTTGCCAGAGGACCAAGGGTTTGAATTCCAATTGAGACCACCAAGCTTGGGCCATAAAAACTGGGGGTTCTGGTCCCACAGGTGGTCCTTCTGGCCTTCGATAAGCGACTTAACCCTCTGCCTCATGTACCAAAACAAACTGTGAGCCCTTCAGGGACAAGGGAAATAGAAATACCGTAATCGACTGTATGCTACCCTGACCTGTAGGCAATCAGTATACTCAAATAAATAACTGACTGGGAATATGTGACCATAGCAAACACTGGCAGTGGAGAGACATCAGAGCTGGTGCTGGTTCCTGGTCTTCATTTCTCGCTCTCCCAGTCCTTCTGCCAGCATTGAGAAAAGGCTGAGAATAGATTGTCCAGTGGGCCGGGGACCTTGCATCCTGGACATCAGAGAGAAAGAGGGGCTAGGATCTGGGAGCAAAGCCCAAAGAGAAAGGGAAACTGGTGACTGACACTGTAGCTCCTCCGGACGGCTCACTCCACAGAAGATCCCACGACTGCATCTCCAACCCCATGTAACACCATGAGGACCTCATGCACTTTATTACAATTGACATCCTCCCATTACTGGAGAAATTACCTTAGTCTGATAATACAGTCTGAGCAAAGAAATGCAGTCTCACTCTGCAAAGAGTGCACCCAAAATTCATGCCTAAGCAATTGTGAGCACATACAAAATGCACATCTACATATACGGGTGACCCAGCACCTGTCATCCAAACACAGTGCAGTGAGCACGCTTGAACATAGGCTGAATGCATGGAGCATACACAGAGTATTGACTTCCTCTATGAAACCTTCCAGTGCCCTGGAGCGTTAAGCCCCAGACTGTGCTACCTAGACGTCCTTCTCTTCACCCTCTGCACGGGCCCTTTAACAAGATGGCACAGACAGGTCAGTGCCCCTGCTAAGTGCTTAAAGCCCTGCTCTGACAGCACAGGCTCTAGAAATAGATGAGAATTTCCTGGGAAGGGCATGCTAAGTGGAGCTATGAAACACACAGGCACCCCCCCCCCCCCCCGGCCTTTCTGCAGTCCGAGAAATAGCAGTATGATACACCGACAACCTTGCAAGTGGAGGTCTTAGAGGTTGCTGCCTGTGTGAACCTGATAAGATTTTGTATTTTACCACCACCCCCCCAGGGATGGGGGCACTGAAATACTATGTTTCATGAGCAGTGCTGCCATCTGGTGGCCTTTAGGGCACCAGAGCCCGACAAACGATACAGTTTTAAATCTTGGTCATATAATCTTGATTTGCAGAACATTACAGTTGCTTGTTTAGTCACTAACCCCTGAATGCCCATGAGGTGGCCCTGTGGTTATTTCTTCCCTGACTTGCAGAGATCAATCTGATGATGGCTGCATACACACGGTCACAGAAAGGCACTACTGAGTGTACCAGCTGCCCTCTGGTGGCCATAGACCATAGCAAAGGCACTTCTTGGTTGACAGTTTAAACTGTCATTATTATTATAATATATTTTTTTATATCCTAAGGTTTCCTAAACTTGTCCCTGTGAAACCACAGGCGTTTTGGCAACTTTTATAGAATACACAAAAGCACACTTCCAGCCTGTCCCTCCTTCCACCTACAAGTTAGGGCTCTGCTCTTGAAGAACCTAAAAGGTGGCAATTTGCCTAATATCCCGGGACTTAACAGATGCTCCTCAGAGACATGATTAGGAGGGAAAGAGTAGTTACTCACCTGTAACAGCAGGAATCAGTCCTCACTGATGGGTGACGTCGGCGCCGACGGAGCCCTCGCGGAGCAATTTCCCCAGCTTTCAAAGAAAGCCTTTGGGAATTCCAGCGCGCATGCGCGGTCCCCTTCCCGCCCAAGGGTGCCATCTTGCTCAGTCTGATGACAGCGAAAAGACAGCAAAAAAGTTAGCAAAAACAATGGATAAGAATGACTGCAACTCCGAGGGGAGGAGGGAGGGTTGTGAGGACTGAATCCTGCTGCTCCTGGAGAACACCTGTTACAGGTGAGTAACTACTCTTTCTCCAGGACCAAGAAGGAAGTCAGTCCTCACTGATGGGACTCCCAAGCTTAAGGCTACCGGAGACCTCAAGCCGAAAAATGAGCTCCCTCTAGCTCAGCAGAACAGAAGGAAGGAATCTTCTCTGAATACGCTCCCGGCCGGTAGCCCAACACCAGGGCCGGAGGGTAGGAGTTGCCTAAACCTCAAAGAGATTGTGGAGAACTGCCTGTCCGAAAGCACTGTCCCTGCGGGACTCCCTCTCCAGGCAGTAATGAGCCGCAAAAGTCTGGCTTGAAGACCAAGTAGCGGCTCGGCAGATATCTGCCAACGGAACAGAGCGGAGATGAGCCACTGATGTAGCCTTCGCCCTGACACGGTGAGCCGTGACTCGACTCTCTAAGGAGAGGCCGGCTGCCCCATAAGCCCAGGCGATACAGTCAGCTACCCAGATGGACAAAGTATGCTTGGAGACAGGCACCCCCAACCTATTGGGGTCAAAAGAAACGAAAAGCTGAACAGCCTTTCTGTGCTCCCGCGTACGGTCAAGGTAGAAGGATAAGGCCCTCCTACAGTCCAGGGTATGCAGAACTGTTTCAGCCCGGCTGGTATGCGGCCTGGGAAAGAAGGTTGGAAGAACCACCTCTTAGTTGAGATGAAAAGGGGAATCCACCTTTGGAGAAACTTAGGGTGAGTCCTTAAGACCACCCTATTCTGGTAGAACCTAGTGTAAGGAGGCTCAGACACTAGGGCTTGCAGTTCACTAAAATGCCTAGCGGAGGTAAGAGCTACCAAGAAGAGAGTTTTCCAGGAAAGGAAACGAAGAGGGCAGGTAGGTAGCCATAGGTTCAAAAGGCGGACAGGTAATCCGCTGCAAGACCACATTGAGATCCCAGTCAGGGGCTGGTGGGCGCAAAGGAGGCTTAAGCAGAAGGAGGCCTCTGAGAAAACGCGCCACCAAGGGGTGTGCGGAAAGAGGTCTGCCGTCCACCGGCGAGTGATGTGCAGAGAGCGCATTGAGGTGGACCCTTACAGAGTTGGACTTGAGGCCTAGATTGGAAAGGTGAAGCAAGTATTCCAATACCACCGATACCAAGCAGGAGAAGGGGTTCTCAGACTGCTGAGAACACCACACAGAGAAGCGACGCCATTTAAGGGCGTAAGACTTCCGGGTGGATGGTCGCCTAGACGCTAGGATGACATCTTCCACCTCCGGAGGTAGTAGTAGCGGAGCTAGGACTACCCTTTCAGCAGCCAGGCCATCAGGTGAAGGGCCCGGAGGTTGGGGTGCAGGAGAGTGCCTTGATCCTGAGTCAGGAGATCGGGCTGAAACCCCAGAGGAAGAGGAGTGTCCACTGCCAGTTGTAGCAGGAGCGGGAACCAGGGCTGTCTCGGCCACCTGGGCGCTACCAGGATTACCGAGGCCCTGTCCCGGAGAACTTTGAAAAGCGTCCGGGACACGAGTAGCATGGGAGGAAAGGCATACAGTAGGCCCGTGGACCACGGGATGAGGAAAGCATCCGCCGCTACTCTCAGCGGGTGCGGGTGCCTGGAGCAGAACCTGGGAAGTTGCCGGTTCAGAGGACTGGCAAAAAGATCCATGGTGGGGAGGCCCCACCGGAGGAAGATCCCCTGAACCACCAACGGGTCTAACCTCCACTCGTGTGGCTGCAGAATCCTGCTCAGTTTGTCGGCCAGGTAATTTTCCTGTCCTGGCAGGTAAACCGCTTTGAGGAGGATGCCATGGTCGACTGCCCAAGAGCACAGTCTCCGAGCCTCTTGACATAGGAGGGAGCCGGTGCCCCCCCGTTTGTTCATATAGAACATGGCAACTTGATTGTCCGTCTGGACCAGTACAGACTGATGAGAGGTGAGGTGAGAGAAGGTCCGTAGAGCTAGGCGGATCGCCCTGAGCTCCAGGAAGTTTATCTGCTGAGCAGCCTCCCAAGGGGTCCAAAGGCCTTGAGTACATGTCCCCTGGCAATGTGCTCCCCATTCCAGGAGAGAGGCATCTGACGTCAGCACTTGGGAAGGCGGAGGACCAGATTGGGCAGATGAAGCCACCATTGCAGAGAGACGACCAGGCGGTCGGAGATCTGTACTAAGTCCACAAGGCTCCCTGTGGCTTGATGCCATTGAGTGTGAAGGCTCCACTGAGCAGGCGTCATATGTAGACGGGAATTCGGAGTGACATGGACCGTGGAAGCCATATGGCCGAGCAGCTGCAGGAATTGCCTGGCCAAGACCAGGGAAGTGCTGTGAAACCTGCTGGCCAGAGCTCTGAGCCGGTTGGCCCGTTCCAGAGGCAAGAAGGCACGAGCCTGCAGAGTGTCCAACCGTGCTCCTATGAATTCGAGTGGACTTTGCGAAGTTTATGACAAACCCCAAGTGCTGAAGCAGAGCCACAGTGCGATGAGTGGCTTGAGTGACCTCCAGGGAAGACTGTGCCCGGATGAGCCAGTCTAGGTAGGGAAAGACAAAGAGGCCTTGAAGCCTCAGGAAGGCTGCCACCACTGCCAGGCATTTGGTGAACACCCTGGGAGCGGAGGACAGGCCAAAGGGCAGTACCCTGTACTGATAATGATTTCCTGCCATAACAAATCGTAGATATTGTCTGTGATCCGGATGGATAAGGATGTGAGTATAAGCATCCTTTAGAGTCCTCATTTGGCCCTCAAAGCAATTTGAGTTTGAGACCCCTGCTTTAGATCCAAGGAGCATAGCCAATCTCCCTGCTGGAGGTAGGGCAGCAGGATTCCAAGGGTAAGCATCTTGAACTTTTCCCTTTGCAGGAACTTGTTGAGGTTGCGCAAGTCTAGGATGGGTCTGAGGCCTCCTGTTCTTTTTGGTATCAGAAAGTACTGCGGCGCTCCTGCCCCGCCTTGGGGCTAAAGACAGGAGCGGGGTTTAAGGCTGTTTCTCTTCTCCTCTCTCAGGTTAATTGTGTCAGAGTAACTCTTAGGCTCTTTTGCTAATATTTCAAAAACAGGAGAGTTAGCTTTACCTTCAGTCTGGAAACTCTTTGGCAAATCGCTTACTTGTTGCCAAGCCCCTCTTACTTCAGATGGCTCCGATGTTCTCCAGCTGTGAGAATGTCCGTGGCTCTCTGGCCCAAACGGTAATTCCCAGAATGATTGTTTTCTCTCTCGTGCCTGCCTTGAAGGCTTCCTCTCCCAGGGCTGTGCCTTCCAGCGGTTGTCTATTCCAGGGCTAGGTCCACTTTCCTTGGGACTTCTACTCACTGCCTCTGAATAGATCCTTGCAGGTCTCCTTACAGTGCCAGGTTCCCAAGTATCACCATACTGTCTTCTGGCCTTCCAATCATTCTCATTCTTCTTCTCTATCCGTCTCTCCTTCTCATTCCCATGCTCCAGCTGCTTCTTCCTCTGCAGCTTATACTTCTCCCTCTTCTCATTCTCTCTCTCATTCTGACTAGCAAAGCCATACTCTGGTTTAAAACCACGTTCTCTCCTGGACACGCCCCTTCCAAGGACAGGGTGTGCCCAATCAGGACTGCAGGACTCCTCCCCTGGGCTGGTCTCCATGCTCAGCTCCGTGGAATAGAGTCTCTCTTTCTTTCCAGCTTTATCAAATAGGCATAAATCCTGCTGAACCTCAGGATTTTCATCCGTCTCCATAGCCTCAGGAGGGCGCTGTTCACCACAGTACCTGGAATAAAAGCCGTGACCTCTCAGGTGGTGGGGCACCGGTTCCACAGCCTGTTCCTGAAGAAGACTTGCCAACTCCTGAAGGAGTAAGTCCCTGTGCAGAGGGGGTCTTGGAGGCTCCCCTGGAAAGTAGGAGGGAGGTACTTGGTGAAAATGCAAAAGGTAGCCCTCTTGAACTACCTGAAGCACCCAGGTATCTGATGTTATGGCTGACCACCTGTGGGCAAAGTGGGCCAGCCGGCCTCCCGTGCTGAGAGAAGCCAGCAGGGGAGGGGGGGGGAAGAGGCTATGCTTACGGAGTCAAAAACCCCCACCCTGCTGAGCAGGGGCCTGTGTAGTGGGCTTGGGGGCCTTCTGCCTACGGGACCCATTACCCTGTCCCTTAGCCTGCTGACCCTGATGGGGAGCTGCTGAGGCTTGATATTGTGGGTGGTGTTGTTTATAGGCAGACACCTTCCTCGGGTAAAAGGGCTTTTTCCCCAAGCCATATAACACTACAAGATCAAGAAATTAAAATAAAAAATGAAATAAGATATCTAGGTGTGATCTTAGATACACACCTTACAATGGAAACCCACATTAGAAACACCATAAAGAAAATCTATTTCAAACTTAAAATTCTCAAACAACTACGCCCACTAGTATTTGTACAAGATTTCATTAATATAACACAAGCTATCATAACCCCTCACTTTGATTTCGCTAACCTAATACTTATGGGCATTTCAAAACAGAACATTAAAAGAATTCAACTAGCCCAAAATGCAACGGCAAGAACTATACTAAAAATAAACTCACTCCAACACATAACACCAATACTAGCATCCCTTCATTGGTTACCAATACAAAGCAGGATAATATATAAAACAATAATAACCTCATTCAAAGCATTAAATGACATGGCTCCGACTACACTATGTAATCAAATATGCAAAGAAACACCTAAACCTACTCACAGAAAAGAACAATTAAATAAACTAAAGATTCCGAAGGACTTCATAAAAGCACATAAATTAACCAACAATAGAGCCTTCTCTCACATAGCTCCAACTATCTGGAATTCCCTACCAGAGGATCTGCGATCACTAACAGAGATCTTGGAATTCTGCAAAAAATTAAAAACGTATCTATTCACTAAACACTACAACACCATGGAAAACCTTGCACTCAACTTAGATAAAGGCTAAACAGGTAACCGACTACACAAAGCACAAACCTCCCACCTAAATGGACAACACACATAACTCAAACGAAATGACGATCCAATCTCTTACGCCCCAATACCCCCTCATGTATATAGTTACATCTGTTATGTACTATCTTATGTATATACACACTACATTTTGTTAGTAAATTGTTTTAACACGGTTCCAGTTTAAATTCACTGTTTAGTTTCCTTGACTTAACTTTGATTACTTTATCATATTTTAAGATGTTCCATGTTCTATGTTATTTTAAGATGTTCTATGTAAAATTAAGACGTTCTATGTAAAACAAACTTCGCTTTGTTAATTGTTGTTATTTGTACACCGCAACTGATCTCTGGAAGATGCGGTATAAAAATGAATGTTAAATAAATAAATAAGCCCTTCCTCTTCTGTGAAGGGGCAGAGGTCTTTCTGGACAGGCGAGTCCTGGTTAGAGTCTCGGTCTCGAGTTGTGCAGCCTTTTCAGCCATGGGCTTGCCAAAGAGGTTTTCACCTCTGCAGGGGACATCGACCAACTTGTCCTGCACCCATGGCTCGAGGTCGGATGACTGAAGCCAAGCCTGTCGGCGGGCACCGATGCCGGCCCCGGCTACTCGAGCCGATGCTTCGAAGCCATCGTAGGCTGCTCGAGAAATAAACTTCGAGCACTCTCGAATACCAGTGGACAAGGCCTGGAACCTCTGCAAAGGTTCCTCGGAGAGACCAGCAGAGAACCCGGCAATTTCCTTTGCCAGGTCTCGGAGATACATGCCCATGTAGAGCTGGTATGTCTGGACTCGACAAGCAAGCATAGAGCCCTGGAAGCACGTCCTACTGTGGGCATCCAGGTTCCGGGTCTCCTTGCCAGGAGGCACCGAGGAGTGCATCTTTTGACTCTTGAGTCGATGCATGGCCGATTCCACCACCATGGAATGGTGCGGTAGTTGTGCCTTCTGGAACCCGGGGGCTCTTGCGGACTCGATACATGGAATCGACCCGCTTGCTTAACACCGGCGTCGATGCCGGGCTCTCCCACATGCGGAAGAGAAGTCTTTCTAGCATCGGAGGAACCGGTACAGTAAAGGCCTCCTTCGGGGGAGAGTCATACTGGAGGGCCTCGAGCTCTTCGGCTCGAGGCTCCTCCTCGGGATCCGCGGGGGAAGGCCAAAGCCTTGGCCATATCCCTCACGAAGTCCGAGAACCGGGTATGCTCCGGGGGGACCGTCTCCGAGGCTCAGACTCGGGCGAGTCGGAGGGGACGCACCGAGTCTGAAAAGAACCGGGTGACTCGTCCTCCTCCGTGTCCCAGCCCGACACCTCCGTGGTGGAATCGAGTGGCTCCGTGCGGGCGGGCGCCGAGGACCTCCGCCCCGACGCCGAGGCCGGTGTCGACGACCTCGGTCCCGAACGGGAGGCCGAGGGAGACCGTGGCCGAGGATCGACTCAAGCCCGCATGGACTCGAGGATCGGCTCGGCCTCCGGGGTCGACTTGGACGTTGACGTCCCGGTGGTCGGGGCAGATGCACCGGCGAGGCCAGCGATCAATGCCCGCTGCTGGTCCATGAAGGCAGCGAAACTGCTCTCCAAGGCCGTCAACCTGAGTCCAAGCTCAGGAGACCCAGCAGCCCCCGACTCGGGCCCCGAAGGCGTCGGGCCTGACGTCGGCTCCTTCGGAGGCGAGTCCACGAGGACTACAGTTACTCACGTGTCCAGGAGACTCCACTTCGAGACGAGGATGCTTCGAAGGCCTCTCCGACTCTGAGGACCTGGGGCGGCTATCGGGGCTATGCGACCTGGCCCTCGAGGGACCAGGAGCGTCCTCCGACGCCGCCCTCGCGGGTTTCTTCTTCCGATGATGTTCCCGGGCGGGAGACCCCCGATCAGAGGAACAACGACGACGCTCGGGGCCGGAGTCACGAGACGTCGAAGCCTCTGACGAGGTCTGGGCCCGGCCGGATGCGGAGTCAGAAAAGATTCGCTCCTTTTGAGACTGCCGACTCCTCAACGCCTTCGAGGACATTTTGGTACACGGACCACAAATCATCGGGTCATGATTGGGTCCGAGGCAGCAGAGGCAGCAGTCGTGTGTGTCGGTAAGAGACATAAGCCTCGTACACCGATCACACTTTTTAAACCCGCTGGCAGCCATTGGGGGAAAAAGGGCCCCTGCGAGGTCAAAAGACTGTGCTGCCAGAGAAAAAGAAAAAAGTGGCGGGAACGCCAGTCACGAAGGACAAAAACCGAAAAATAGTGAACGGACTCGACACCGGAGTATCGAGGCCGGGCGGGAAAAGGACACGGCGTCGAACCGAGAAAAACAGAACGAAAAAATCAACTTTTTCAGCGGTGATCACAAACTACGTCTGTAGGGCTCCGCGGAAAAAAGAAGACTGAGCAAGATGGCACCCTTGGGCGGGAAGGGGACCGCGCATGCGCGCTGCAATTCCCAAAGGCTTTCTTTGAAAGCTGGAGAAATTGCTCCGCGAGGGCTCCGTCGGCACCGACGTCACCCATCAGTGAGGACTGACTTCCTGCTTGGTCCTGGAGAAAGAGCATGTATCAGAGATCAATGCCAAAACTGCTGTCCTATAAAACTAAGAATAAACTTAAAAATAAAGAGGACTGACAAAAGCCCCCTTAAGGCTGAGGAACCCCCCGAGCCTCAAAAAACCTACAAACAAAAGAAAGAAACATTAGACCTAAAAATCTAGCTATTCTGCCTGTCGTCTTCCTCACACTAGCAGCTCACTGCAACTCCAGCCACGCGGTCCAAATACCTAGAGAGAAAATGGCCGCCCCCTTTGCCAACGAATTTTGGCACCAAGAACCACCACTGCAAAAAGGAGGCCTCAGCAGACCGACAGAGCCCGAAGGCCTTACCTGCAGGGCTGAAAGCCACGCAGCCTGCTCCTACCGCCTTGAATTCATCCGATCCTCAAGCTGCGCTGCCGTGCCTGGCAGCCGTGGCGAGGAACGCTCAGACACTTCCACAGAGTAAAATTAAAATCCCGCAGTAACGGAAAGGCTCCGTCTCACACAGCTTCAGTGTGGCTGTACGGGTCCCGGAGCTCTTCCCCTTATCGTCAAGAGAGAGATATCCGCACCGGCAAATGCCTGCGAGTGAAAATAACTGACAAGGAGGGAAGAAGAGAGCTGCTACTGAATTAAAGAGACAGGCTCAAATTTAAAATTTGCTCCGAACAACTAAAGGGAACTAATCCCTGATTGCCAATTAACCAAAGGTAACTGAATTAAAAGTAAAATTAAAGGTAAAAATCAAAAGTAAAATCAGAATAGAATTTGTCACACTAAATGCTCCTTATCTGTTCCCCCAAGTGATCCCAGAAGCTAGGCTCACTACGTCCTCCTGCTGCATGGAGACTGGACACACTGGGGGCTGATGGGAGAAACCAGCAGGTTTATATCCAGTGATGTCATGAGTTTTTGACATGCTCAGTCGCCAAGCTGCAGGAGGAGGTTCACTACCCAGAGGTTGAGGACTAAACTGGAGGAACGATAAGGAACGAAACACTTTTTCTGAGGGGTGAGGACGTGCGTCCGAAGGGCTTTGCGGAAAAAGGGAGACTGAACAAGATGGCACCTTTGGCCAGGAAGAGGACCACGCATGCATGGCAGCAATCCCAAAGGCTTTCTTTGAAAGCTGGGGAATTGCTCCACATGGACTCCGTCGGTGCCAACGTCACCCATAAGTGAGGACTGACTTCCTGCTTGTTCCTGGAGAAAGAGACAGATCACCAATGGATCCTCACCCTCCATGAGGGGAATTTCTCCTTCCTGCTCAGACTCTCTTCCAAACGCAAAGAGATCTTCTCCCACATAACCAGACAACCCCTGTATGGGATAAGGCCAAGCTTTCAGAGGAGCAACCGGGCAAATGGGCAAGACGGGGACACTGAACCCCTAAAACGGCTGTGGCATCTCCACTGGAGGGCACAGATTTCCACAAAGGGGACGCTGGGGCCCCAGACCGCTGCAAAAGATGTTACATACAATAAAAAAGGCCTGAAAAACAGTAGAGAAGCCGTTTCAGCAGTTAATGCTCTCTGCCCGCCGATTCTCCTGTAGCCTCAAGCCAGCCACTGAACCTCACTGACCGGAGGCTGTGGCCTCCTCAGCCCTCTGCAAGGCACCATGGATGTCTTCAGTGAGAGCCAACAGCTTCGTGGCTGATGCAGGCATAGAATAGAATGAGTAGGTAGCCCTTGAATCTGTTCCAAAAAATCCTGGGCCCTTACATCCCTATCATAGGGGGTGGGAAAAAGGAGCCTGCTGTGGAGCTGACCCTGCGGTGCTGCAATGGGCACATGCCCTGTGTGCCCATTGCTCTTCCCCCTCAGTCCCTCCTAGAGCCTAGATGTCCTGTCGAGAATCGCAGTAGCTTCAACCAATAGGGGAGGAGGGATTGTGTGGCTGATTTATCCCGCTATCCATAGAGAACGATCATTACAGGTAAGCAACCTTTCGTTCTCCATGAACAAGCAGGATATAAAGCAGCCACTCAAATGGGTGAATCCCGAGCTAAGGATGCAAGGGTCAAGATATTCAGCTTAGCATAGGACCCCCTGAACCAGGAAACCATGCTGTGATGGGTTGAAGCTAATATCCAAGGAATACCTGGAAGAGTGGTCACTGAGGTTTGACCATGCCCACTGCACACATGTGATATAGGTAAGGGGAACGGAACAATAGGAGAAATGTGAACCCGGATGTTTCTGGGACCCGTTTTTCTCCTATTTAAAATTTTGGTGTTTGAATCTTTGAACATCTGCTATAAAGTTTAAGAATTTGGTGGAGTGTTACGATATATATATGCTCAATACTTCAGCTAGACATACCTTAAACATCTCTTTAGCTGAAATATTAGAAACAAGAGGAAAATTTACTAAATGTAAATTAGCTAGTCTGGAGTACTTATCCAACATCTCCAAATGCGCTTTAATATTAGTAACATCTCTAATATATGCATCAGAGTGAATGTCTAAGCAATCAACACGCTGAAGTATGCTTAAAACGTCTATGGAAGGCTTACAGTTTGTCTAACATTTTCCCAAGGTGGTCTCAGAATTTAGATACTGTCCTCATCTCTACCACCTCCACTGGGAGACTATTCCACCTATCTACTACTGAGCATTTATATCTACCACTCTTTCCGTAAAGAAATATTTCCGCATATTACTCCTGAGTCTCTCTCTTTTCACCCTCATCCTATGTCCCCTCATAGCAGAGCTTGCTTTCAATCGAAAAAGGCTCTCCTCCTGCTAGTAGCCCTCAGGAAACAGTGCTGGATCCTGGATGGCTGTCAGCTCAAAGAGTCAAGGGTGCACTCTCGCTCCATAGTACTCTATCGGGCTCAATCCTAGGCCTCTGCACTGTAGCATGGGCCAGGAGAGCCAGGCTTATCAGCACTGCTGTATCAGTACACAAAGACCTTGCCACCAGCTGGAAGCAGACATTACTGGCTTATCTCTGTGCTGCACCAATCGTTATATTCCTGAAGACATGCTCAAGTATGTCTCTATGTGCTGGCAAGGGAGCATAACCCCACTCATCTGGCTGTTCTAGCAGGATAAGGGTAAATTTTATTTACTGATAATTTCCTTTCCTGGGCTTTGCTAGACTAGTCCAGACCATAGGGTTGTCTCCCCCAACCAGCAGATGTGAGACAGAGAAAAGACCAGAAGAATGCGATGACATCATCCCTGGTATTATATCCAGTACAGCTAGGGGCACTCTTCAGTTATGTAGCAAGCCGATGATTGCCAAGAGAGCTTCCTTGAGCCAAAGTAACCCGCCAAAACGGCAGCTATATACAATTGTACTCACGCTTATGGTATGGCAGATACAGGCTTCAGAATAGCAGAGATACTCGTTCTGCCTTTAAGTCCCGCTGCAGCCCCCAATCAAAGGGCAGATCCTGGACTGGTCTAGCAGAGCTCCAGGAAAGGAAATTATCGGTAAGTAAAATTTCCCCTTCCAGAGTGCCTCTGCTAGACCAGTCCTGACCATAGGGGAGTGCCAAAGCTAAACCCTCTGAGGGCAGAATGCCAACGCAGCAGCCAATACCTGTGATCCAAAATAGGCTGGCACCCCAGCCTGAACCTCCAGGCAGTAATGTCGGGCAAACAGAGAAGATCACGTCGCCTTACAAATATCCATGGGAATTATTGCGGCAATCTCTGCCCAGGACGTCGCCTGTGTCCATGTAGAGTGCGGCTGTAAACCCACTGGGACCTGCTTGCCTGCCAACAGGTACGCGGACGAAATGGCTTCTCTTATCCAGTGGCCTCGAGTTGCCTTGGAGGCAGCTCGACCCTTACGTGGGCCACCGAACAAGACAAAGAGGTGATCGGAGAGACGAAAGGGATTCGTCACCTCCAAATACTCTAATAAAACCCTACGAACATCCAGCTTTCGCAAGGATGCATCTGCTCCAGCACACTGCTCTGGAGAAAATGACGGCAAAGAAATTTCCTGATTAAGGTGAAAGGCCAGAAGGACTTTTGGCAAAAAGGAAGGCATTGGGCGCAATGTTACTCTCCCTGATGAAAAGGAGAGGAACAGATCCCGGCAAGATAATGCCTGTAGCTCCGAAATCTGCCTTGCTGAGGTAATGGCTACCAGAAACACTGTTTTCAAGGTAATGTCTTTAAAGGGTCGCACGGTACAGCGGCTCAAAGGGGGCCTGCACCAGGGCCTTAAGAACTACCGAGAGGCAACAAGCGGGCACTACCACACGCACCGGCAGACAGAGAGCACAGACTCCTTTCAGGAAGCGACTAACAGCTGGGTGAAGGAGCCTCCCTGAATGGATCCCTGATATACAGAGAGCGCGGCCAGTTGCACCCACAACAAACTGCACGCCAGGCCCAGCTGGAAGCCGGCCTGCAGGAAGTCCAAGCTCTGCAGGCCTTCCGCCCACCAGAGCGAAATGTGAAGTTGCACACACACCAGTCCTCAAATTTTCACCAAGCGCGCACATAGGCTACGGATCTGGAAGAGCATCAGGCCTGCAACAGTTTGGCAACCACTCCTGCCAAGTAGCCTTTGCGCATCAGTCACCGCCTTTCAATAGCATGCTGTAAGTGAGAAGTGAGCCGGGTCGTCTAGACACAGAGGGCCCTGTTGCAAGAGGCTCCAGCGAGCCCCGAATGGCAGAGGGGGCTAGATCTGCAAATGGACCAGATCCACATACCACAGCCGCCGAGGCCAATCTGGAGCTACTAGGACTACGCAATGCAGGTGGTGCTCTATTCTGCGCAGCACCCGGGGGATCATGGGCCATGGCAGGAAGACGTAAAAGTAGCAATGCAGGAAGCCACAACTGCACTAAAGGTGTCCTTCCCCCTGGACCCTGGGCTCTGCCGGCGGGAAAAGGCAGCCGCCACCTTCGTGTTGATTGAGCTGGCCATGAGATCCATCTCTGGTTGACCCCATCAGTCGATTATGCGTTGGAATGCCCAAGTTGCGAGTTCCCACTCGCTAGGATCCAAGCGATGCCTGCTGAGGTAATCTGCCTCGACGTTGTCCTCACCTGCAATGTGCTGTGCCGAGATTGCTTGGAGATGCCGCTTGGCCTAGAGAAACAAGAGGGACTTGGTGCCCCCTTGGTGAATGAGATAGGCAATCCCCGTTGCATAAGAACATAAGATATGCCATACTGGGTCAGACCAAAGTCCATCAAGCCCAGTATTCTGTTTCCAACAGTGGCCAATCTAGGTCATATGTACCTAGCAGTTTCCCCAAGAGACACAAGTTCCACAATGCTTGTACTGGGTCAAGTATTGATATCTTCGGTCACTTCTTAATAATGGTTTATGGACCTTTCCTCCAGGAACTTGTCCAAACCTTTTTTAAACCCAGCTACACTAACAGCCTTTACTACATCCTCCGGTAACAAATTCCAGAGTTTGATTACACGTTGAGTGAAAAAATATTTTCTTTTATTAGTCTTAAATAGTTTACCCTGTAGCTTCATTGCATGTCCCCTAGTCTTTCTATATTCTGATAAGGTAAACAATCGATCTATGTTTACCCGTTCCACTCCGTTCATTAATTTATAGATTTCTATCATATCTCCCCTCAGCCGTCTCTTTTCCAGGTTAAAGAGCCCTAACCTTTTTAGCCTTTCTTCATAGGAGTATCCTTCCATCCCCTTTACCATTTTGGTGGCTCTTCTCTGTACCTTTTCTAAAATCGCTATATCCTTTTTAAGATACGGCGACCAGAATTGCACACAATATTCAAGGTGCGGTCTCACCATGGAACGATATAGAGGCATTATATCATCTTTTGTTTTATTTTCCATTCCTTTCCTTATCATACCTAGCATTCTATTTGCTCTCTTGGCCGCCGCTGCACACTGGGCCGAGGGTTTTAACATGGTATCCACAATGACGCCTAAATCTTTTTCCTGGGTGGTGGTTCCTAATGTGGAACCTTGCATCCTGTAACCATAGTTTGGGTTGTTCTTCCCTAGGTGCATAACCTTGCACTTGTCCACATTAAATTTCATCTGCCATTTTGATGCCCAGTCTTCCAATTTATCAAGATCCTCTTGCAATTTTTCACAATCCTCTTGGGTTTTAACAACTTTAAATAGTTTTGTGTCATCTGCAAATTTGATAACCTCACTCGTTATTCCACTTTCCAGCTCATTTATGAATATGTCAAAAAGCAGCGGACCCAGCACAGATCCCTGGGGTACACCACTATTCACCTTTCTCCATTGGGAAAATTGGCCATTTAGCCTACCCTCTGCTTTCTATCTTTTAACCAGCTCCTGATCCACAATAGTACATTGCCTCCTATCCCATGACTCTTTAGTTTTGCCAAAAGTCTCTGATGAGGGACCTTGTCAAAGGCTTTCTGAAAGTCCAGATACACAATATCAACCGACTCACCTTTGTCCACCTGTTTATTCACTCCTTCAAAAAAAACATAACAGATTAGTAAGACAAGATCTTCCTCGTCTAAAGCCATGTTGGCTGTCTCCCATTAGGTCGTGACTATCTACATGCTGAGTAATTTTATTCTTTATGATGGTTTCTACCATTTTTCCCGGTACTGACGTCAGGCTCACCGGTCTGTAGTTTCCCGGATCACCCCTGGAACCCTTTTTAAAAATTGGTGTTACATTGGCGATCCTCCAATCTTCAGGTATTAGAGATGATTTTAATGATAGTTCACAGATTACTGATAGCAGTTCTGCAATCTCATATTTCAGTTCTTTCAACACCCTTGGATGTATACCATCCGGCCCAGGTGATTTGCTACTCTTCAGTTTATCTAATAGTTGTAAGACATCTTCCCAATGTATCGATATTTCCTCCAATTCTTCCGCACCTTTAAATACCACTTCAGTCATGGGTAACATCCCTACATCTTCCTCAGTAAAGACTGAAGCAAAGAATTCATTCAGTCTCTCCGCTATTGCCTTGTCGCCTCTTAGTGCTCCTTTAACCCCTTTATCATCTAATTGACCAACTGACTCTCTCACAGGTTTTTTGCTACGAATGTACTTGAAATGATCTTTATTTCGCGTTTTTGCTTCCGCAGCAAGCTTCTTCTCAAATTCTCTCTTTGCCTGCCTTATCAATGCCTTGCATTTGACTTGCCAGTGCTTGTGCTGTTTCCAGGTTTTGTCGTTTGGCTCTTTTTTCCATTTCCTGAAAGATGCTTTTTTGGCAACAGCCGCCTCTCTGACCTCACCTTTAAACCATGCTGGCAATTTTTTGGACTTCCTTCCACTTTTCTTAAAGCATGGAATACAGCTGGCCTGGGCTTCCAAGATAGTATTTTTCAACACCCAAGCTTGATGTACGTCTTTAACCTTCACAACTGCTCCTTTTAGTTTTTTCTTAACTGTTTTCCTCATTTTATCATAGTCTCCCTTTCGAAAGTTAAAAGGTAGTACTGTGGATTTCCTTACTATCCCTCCTCCACTAATTAAATCAAAGGCGATCATGCTATGATCACTATTGCCAAGTGGCCCCAACACCCTTATCTCTTGCACTAGATCTAGTGTTCCACTAAGGACTAGGTCTAATATGGCTTCCCCTCTGGTCGGTTCATGAACCAGCTGCTCCAAGCAGCAGTCATTTATTTCATCTAGGAACTTTATCTCCCTAGCATGTCCTGACGTGACACTGACCCAGTTGATACCGGGGTAATTGAAATCACCCATTATTATTACTGTGCTGTAACTTTTGTTAGCTTCCTTGATTTCTTTGAGCATTTCATCATCCATTTGGTCATTCTGGCCAGGTGCTCGATAGTACACCCCCACTGCCATTGCCTTCCCCCTTTTATATGGAATTTCAATCCATATAGATTGTACAGCAGATTTTGTTTCCTGCAAAACTTTAATCCTTTCTGAGTCAATGCCCTCTCTAACATAGAGCGCAACCCCTCCACCAATTTGATCAGCTCTATCATTACGATATAGTTTGTACCCAGGTATCACAGTGTCCCACTGGTTGTCCTCCTTCCACCATGTCTCTGATATTCCAATCATATCTAACCTTTCATTTAGTGCTATATATTCTAACTCTCCCATCTTATTCTTTAGACTTCTAGCATTTGCATACAAGCATTTTAGAGAATGTATTTTATTCATGTTAA
The DNA here is from genome assembly GCA_033557465.1 of Ichthyophis bannanicus. NCBI lineage: Eukaryota > Metazoa > Chordata > Amphibia > Gymnophiona > Ichthyophiidae > Ichthyophis > Ichthyophis bannanicus. Next base: position 36,467,795 of record CM066048.1, on the reverse strand, counting down.
TTTGGCTATTGTTAGACATGGGTAAATTGGGATCTTTAAGCTCTGTCTGCTCCATACTTGAGGGCATTTGGGCTACTTTACTCTTTTGTGGAACCTCTCTGCTTTTGGTAGTATCCTTCAAGGATACATTCTTCCGAACCATCCGCTCTTGGGCGACTGTCGGCTTTCCCCTAATATCTAGTTTAAAAGCTGCTCTATCTCCTTTTTAAAGGTTAATGCCAGCAGCCTGGTTCCATCCCGGTTAAGGTGAAGCCCATCCCTTCGGAAGAGCCCCTCCTTTCCCCAGAATGTTCCCCAGTTCCTAACAATTGCAAAACCCTCATCTCTGCACCATTGTCTCATCCACGCATTGAGACTCCGGAGCTCTGCCTGCCTTTTGGGTCCTGCGCGTGGAACAGGAAGCATTTCGGAGAATGCTACCCTGGAAGTTCTGGATTTCAACTTCCTACCTAAAAGCCTAAATTTTGCCTCCAGAACCTCCCTACCACATTTTCCTATGTCATTGGTACCGACATGTACCAAGACAGCAGACTCCTCCCCAGCACTATCTAAGACCTTATCTAGGTGGCGCGTGAGGTCTGCTACCTTCGCACCAGGCAGGCATGTTACCAGGCGATCCTCACGTCCACCAGCCACCCAGCTATCTACATGCCTAATGATCGAATCACCAACTATAACGGCTGTCCTAACCCTTCCCTCATGGGCACATGGCCCTGGAGAAACTTCCTCGGTGCGAGAGGGTTTTACATCACCTGGAGGACGGGTCCTAGTTACAGGATCACTTCCTGCCACACCAGGGTGATGCTCTCCTGTCACGTGACCTCTCTCCTCCATGGCAACAGGGGTGTTGCCAGACTGGAGGTGGGACTTCAGGACTATATCCCTGTAGGTCTCGTCTATGTACCTCTCTGTCTGTCTTATGTTTTCCAAGTCTGCTACTTTAGCCTCTAGAGAACGGACTTGTTCCCTGAGAGAAAAGAGCTCCTTGCACCTAGTGCACACATAAGACCTCTCACCAACTGGGAGAAAATCATACATGTGACACTCAATGCAAAAGACTGGAAAGCCCCCATCTCGCTGCTGGACTGCTGTCTGCATCTTAGTTTAAGTTTGTGTCTAGATCTTTAAGTTCTTACTTACTAGGGGTTGCTATGGGTATTTATACCAATAAAACTGTACCTAATACGTTTAATATACCTTCTTCACCTGAAGCTTAATTTATCTCAGGTCCTTAGTGTATAACTGATTTGGGTAATGAGCTTCACCTGAAAGCACCTCCTGTCTTTTAAGATGTGTAAGTACCTATATAAAGCTATGATTATCCCAGGGGAGGGAGGGAAATAACACTTATTAAAAGAGGGCTGCTACACAGTACCCTGTTTTGTGCTGCTGAGGTAAGCTAAATTCTGATTTGATTTAAATTATAGCTCTTAGCTGCTGCTAGGCTCTAACTCCTTACGAAATTTAAACTACAAGCTCTCTGCTGGGTACTAAATTTAACCAGAAAGCTCTCTTCCGTGTGCTAAATTTAAACCAAAAGTACCTTGCTGTTACTTGGCCCTGAGTGACCACTAAATTTAAACTACAAGCTCTCTGCTGGGTATGAAATGTAACAAGAAAGCTCTCCTCTGTGTTTTAAATTCAAACCTCAACTGCTGCTACTAGGCCCTAACTGATCCAACAAAAAACAGTGGGTTCACAGATTAAGTAGCTTCAATACAAAGAATTCTCTTCAGAAAATTACCAGAAGTATACACTCACAGTTGCAGATCTCTCTCCAGAAGTAACTGTCCCCCTTTCTAGTCCTTATGTTCTTATGTTATGTTCTTATCTAAGGTTGCTGCCATTACGCCGAGAAGCTGAAGGTAGTCCCAAGCATGGGGTGCAGTGGAACTCTGGAACCTGCATAGTTGAGATTGAAACTTGGTCCAGCGCTCCTTCGTGAGAGACACTGTGCCCTTGGCGGTGTCTAAATGCACCACGAGGAAGTCCATCTGCTGGGGCAGTTCCAAGGAGCTCTTGCTGTAGTTGATCACCCAACCGAGTTGTTCCAGCACCTGAAGAACTCGCCGTACTCCCTACTGCGCCAACGCATACAACCGTGCCCGAATGAGCCAGTTGTCAAGATATGGATGCAATCGAATCCCCTCGTGACGAAGCACCGCTGCCACTACCACCATGACCTTGGAAAAGGTCTAGGGTGCGGTTGCAAAGCCGAAGGGCAGTGCGCAGAATTGGAAATGCTGCCCGAGGATGGCAAAGCGCAGGTAACATTGGTGGTCCTTGCGAATCGGAATGTGCAAGTACACCTCCGTGAGGTCAAGGTTGGCGAGGAACTCACCAGGCCGTACAGCCTGGATCACAGCCTGTAGCGCTTCCATGCGAAATTGCGGAACATGCAAACTCCAATTGACCCCCTGGAGATCGAGGATCAGCCTGAAGGCTCCGTCCTTCTTTGGCACTACAAAGTAAATTGAGTAGCGTCTCTGCCTTTGCTTGGGAGCTGGGATGGGTACTAGCGCTCTGAGTTGTTGAAGCCGATGTCTGCTACAGCTATGCGCTTGACTCCCAAAAAGGTGTCGTGAATGGGTCTGGCAAGGTTGAGAGCATACCCGTGGCGAATAATGTCAAGCACCCAGGCATCAGAGATGAGAGCCCACTCCTGGTAAAACTAGCGAAGTCGCACACCGACCCGCAGTAGCATCGAATGGGCCCTGGGCTTGTCAGTGGGAGGAGCGAGAGGCAGGAGAAGCAGACCACCGAGAACTGGCTGCCGAATCCTGCGGACACCGAGCTCCTCGAAAGGGCCGTCCCTGGTTGTTGAAGGCATAAGGCACGGACCGTCAACTTGCACGATAGGATCGCGCTTCACATCAAACCAAACGATGCATCCCTGGACTAGAGCCCCAGGTCCAGCGCACCGAGCCCCTAGGTCTATCCTCTGGCAAGCGCTGCAGCTTGACCTCACCCAGATTCTTGATCAGCTTCTCTAGATCCTCATCAAAGAGCAGACTGTCCTTAAACGGCAAGCTGGCCAGGCAAGCCTATGATGCAGTATCTGCTGATCAGTTGCTAAGCCAGAGCAAACGACGAGCGACATTCTCAGACGCTACAGCTCTTGCCACTAAACGAAGTAGGTCGTAGAGGCCATCCGCCAAAGAACGTGGCCACGGACTCCAGGCGAGCCGACATCATGTCCTCCAGGAGTAGTTGGATCCAGTGAAGCAAGGCCTGCGTTGTGAGACCACTGCAGGCTGCCATTTGCAGGGCCAACGTGGACGCGGAGAAAGTAATCTTTAATAAATTCTCCACCTTGCGGTCATGCGGATCCTTGAGGGCCGCACCTCCTTCGACTGGAATTGTAGTCTTTTTGGTTACTGCCATGGCCAAGGAATAAACCTTGGGATGCCGGAGCCAGTGCTGAAGCGCCTCCTGGGGCCAAGCATAAATCTTCCTGAGGCGTTGAGTCGATTTAAACAAAGCCTCCGGTGACTCCCATTCTTCAGAAACTAGCTGTTGAAGTTCTGGAGGAAAAGGAAAGATCTTTGACGTCGGTCAGACCCCCCGAAGGATAGGGTCCGAAGCAGACTGTTCCAGAGGCCCCAACACCTGCTGAATGCAGAGCTCTGCAGTAACCTGATCGATAAGGGCTGCCAGCTCCTCTCTGTGAAAAAGGCAAACCACTCGTGAGCATTCCTCCTCATCCAAGGGCACATATTCTCCCTCTTCGAGGCTTGAGCCAGACACCAGCGAGCCTTCGCTGTCCTGGTCTACCTCCTCCGGAGAATTGAGGTCTCCGAGAGCCCAGTGAAATGCATTGCGTCTGCGCTTGGCCCCATGGTCCTCCCTAGGGGTCCCCAAGTGCCTGCTCCCTGAAGCAACGCAGCCTGCCACCCTTGAGATTTGCTGCAGTTCTGGTGCTGCCAGCATAGAGGAGGATATAGCTGCAGACTGCTGGGATTTCCAAATTCCCCATGCCTGTCGAAAAAGCGTGGCAAATTCCATGTTATCCTCCTGAGATGACTCCACGGCGGGCTGATCATCCCCTGGAATTAGAGGGAGCTCTGTGGGCCAGTCTTCCCCTCCTCCCACCGTCTGCGCTAATAGCGCTGGTGGAGATGGGCTTTGGAGCTGCTGAGATGGCATAGCACCTGCTCCAGAAGCCTGCCCTGGGTCCGTGGCACAGGAGGCACACATCTGATTGACCAGCACCCTGCATCGTCTGCCACAGCCCAAGCACCATGGCGCCGTACTAGGCATACCACCACAGCCAGAGAGCACCCCAGAAAGACCGATGCAGTCAAGCACTAGGCCATCGGCCCGAGACCTTAAGTATAGGCGGTAACAAAACCACAGGGTCAAGTGCATGGCAGACTGACTCTCTGGCTCTATGGCGGGAAACAGGCCGCAGGGCTGCTCCGAGTCCACCTCATGAATTGCACTAACCCTTCCCCGTCTGGCATGCCTCACACCGCCGTGACACATGCAGCCCAGACAGGCCGACAGGCCCTCGAATAAAGAACAATTTCTACTACATCCTTAAGTTGTGAAGGGCTGCCAAAGAATTTCCCCGAATAGAATACTCACAGGTGGAAACAGTGGTGCAGGCTACTGCCGCATGCCGTCCTAACCTCAGGCCTTCAGGCGAAGCGGCACTGAGCAGTGATCAGGAAAACAACTGCCTAAAGGGAAGGAGGACTGCCGCGGAGATCCCGCCATCCAAATCTACACTGCTCTAAAACACCATCCTATCTGTCTTCTGTTATTCCCTTTTTAAATTTTTTTTGTTTTCGTTGTGCGCACGCAGCTGGCTATAGAGGAAACAGGTACCCTCCTGATCTCTCTCTCTCTGATCCGCTGCTGAGCTGGTGTCTTCTCCTAGGATCCGTCCCAATAGAGTGTGTCTCGTACACGCTCATGGGTCAGAAGGACCAAACCCTGCAGGCCCTCATGGCCTAGATCAGTCTTTACAAGAGCTGTACTAGTCAACCATCATCTGCTGAGACAGAGAAAAAAAAGAAGAGTGCCCCTAACAGTACTGGATATTGTACCAGGAATGATGTCATCACATTCTTTTGGTCTTTTTCTCTCTCTCACATCTGCTGGTTGAGGAAGACAACCCTATAGTCTGGACTGGTCTAGCAGAGGTGTTCTGGAAGGAAAGTTTATTTCATAGCATTCTGCTATTGCAATTGTATAACTGTAATCATCTCGTTGTTTATCCTTCCCTTCTCTTGTCCCCTCTCCCTGTCTTGTACAATGATGGACCGCTTCTGATCGCTGGAAGGAGCAGTGTATAAATGTATGCCAAATAAATAAATAAATAAATAAATTCTACAGAAAATGTTTTACAGAGTCAAACACTGAGCAATTGGACTTTTATACACTGCCTCTGAAAAGAGTCATAGCTATATTCATAAGACAAAGTAACCAATTTTAAGATGTTTATGGTCTCAATCTCCCCATTTCAAGATTTATTCATAATGGGTAAAGTATTCAGTTCTGCATCTTTCACATTGTAAAATAAAAAATATAGGACAATTTTCAGCATGAAAACAAACCCAAAGTAAAAAAATGGAACTATAACATGTAGCCCAACTCAACCGTCAGCTCTGTATAAACAGTAAAAAGATAGCTAGTGTTTCTCTTTTGGCTATACATTCCTACTCTCGCCCAACTGCTAACAGTCAATAAGAGCTCATAACAGGTAGATGAACAGAATTAGTTGCCAGTATATGCTGCTAGCTATTTCTCCATAACTGCAACTTTTACTTATAGAATTAGAGAAACAAAGGAGGTAAAGCACATATCAAAAAAGAGCACACATTAAAATTGGTAACTTGTGCCCCCAATAAGAGAATTCTCCACATTAAATCATATTAAGAGTCCAAAGATCCAACCAAAAAAAAAAGTTGGCCAGCTATTCTCCACTCCCAGATCATATTCGGTGTTCAACAGAGACCACACATTTTACATTAACTCCAATTTAGTCTTGTGCCCCTTTTGTAGATCAATTGAAAGATCATAGTTTTTACTAATGCAGAAGGATGAAAAGGCACTGCTCTCCAGTCCCTCTCTCCCACAGGCTACTGTGATGAGCAAAAATAAATTTGACTGTTTTATGATTCAGCCAAGTTTGAAAAATACCAAAAAGTACTCCAAATCCTATAGTCACAACAAAAAACTTTATGTCAATGTCACATTAAGAAATCCTCAGAATGGGCTTTAACAGTGCATAAAAACACTAATAACTTGCCCTTATCATCATTATCTGTCTCAAAAAAGGAGAAATTAGACCTTACCTGCTATTTTTTTTCCATGAGTCCCTCCAGTCCCATCCAGACTCCTGGGTTTTGTCCCTCCTCCAGCAGATGGGGACTGACAACCAACTTCTGTTATGTCGCCTCATGAAGAGGCGGACGCTAATCAAAAAGCAGTATGGAACAATGCCAAAGCAAACAAAAAGCGTAGTTACTCATTTGTAACAGGTCTTTTCAGAGGACAGCAGGAATCAGTCCTCACACATGGGTGATGTCGGCATCGACGGAGCCCTCGTGGAAGCATCTGCCCAGCTTTCAAGAAAGCCTTTGGGAGATGCTACCACGCATGTATAATCCCCTTCCCGCCCAAGGATGCCATCTTCAGATGACATAGCTAGAGCCGGAAAAAGTTGTACAGCAACTCCGAGGGTAGGAGGGAGAACACAAGAACATAAGATATACCATATTGGGTCAGACCAAGGTCCATCAAGCCCAGTATCTTGTTTCCAACAGTGGCCAATCTAGGTTACAAGTACCTAGCAGTTTCCCCAAAAGACACAGGTTTCAACAATGCTTGTATTGGGGCAAGCAGTGGATATTCTGGGTCCACTTTAATAATGGTTTATGGACCTTTCCTCCAGGAACTTGTCCAAAACCTTTTTAAACCCGGCTACACTAACAGCTTTTACTACATCCTCTGGTAGCAAATTCCAGAGTTTGATTACACGTTGAATGAAAAAATATTTTCTCTTATTAGTCTTAAATAGGTTACCCTGTAGCTTCATTGCATGCCCCCTAGTCTTTCTATATTTTGATAGCGTAAATAAAAGATCTACGTTTACCCGTTCCACTCCATTCATTAATTTATAGGCCTATATCATGCCTCCCCTCAGCCGTATCTTTTCCAGGTTGAAGAGCCCTAGCCTTTTAGCCTCTCTTCATAGGGGTATCCTTCCAGCCTCTAACATTGTGGTAGCTCTTTTCTGTACCTTTTCTAATAACGCAATATACTTTTTAAGATATGGCAACCAGAACTGCACACAATATTCAAGGCACAGTCGCACCATGGAACGAGGCATTATAATATCCTTTGTTTTATTCTCCATTCCTTTCCTTATGATACCTGGCATTCTATTTGCTCTCTTGGCCGCCGCTGCACACTGGGCGGAGGGTTTTAACATGTTATCCACGATGACGCCTGAATCTTTTTCCTGGGTGGTGGTTCCTAGTGTGGAACCTTGCATCATGTAACCATAGTTTGGGTTGTTCTTTCCTAGGTGCATAACTTTGTACTTGTCCACATTAAATTTCATCTGCCATTTGGATGCCCAGTCTTCCAATATATCAAGATCCTCTTGCAATTTTCCACAATCCTCATGGGTTTTAACAACTTTAAATAGTTTTGTGTCATCTGCAAATTTGATAACCTCACTCATTATTCCAATTTCCAGGTCATTTAGGAATATGTTAAAAAGCAGCGGACCCAGCATAGATCCCTGATGTACTCCACTATGCACCTTTCCTCTTTGGGAAGATTGGCCTTTTAGCCCTACCCCTCTGCTTTCTATTTTTTAATCAGTTCCTGATCCACAATATTACACTGCCTCCTATCCCATGACTTTTTAATTTTACCAAAAGTCTCTCATGAGGGGCCTTGTTGAAAGCTTACCGAAAGTCCAGATACATTATATCAACCGACTCACCTTTGTCTACCTGTTTATTCACACCTTCAAAAAAAGATATCAGGGCAGGGATAGGGCTGATTCAGGAAACGCACCTTACCAAAACAACAGAGTACCTGGTCAAGCCTAGGGGATTTGGGGTATGTATTCATGCCTCTAACACAGTTGAAAAGAAGAAAGGGGGGGTGGCTATTCTGATAGCCTCCAGATTGAAGACCCAAGTGCACTCCGTTGTCAGGGATAAGGGAGGGAGATATGTACTGGTGAGGGTGCGGGTGGGGAACGAGTGGTACTGTATAGTGAACCTATATGCCCCTACGGGATCGCAAGGTAATTTCTGGAAGCAATTGACTGAGGAGGTGGGGAACATGGGGGAGGGTACCCTTATATGTGGGGGAGATTTCAATCTTACCTGGAATCCGGCATGGGATGCAACTGGGGGTCGGGAGGGTAAGCGGGCGGACAGGAAGAGGTATCGAGCTTTTGTGGTGCAGCATGGATTGGTTGACGCTTGGAGGTTACAATACCCTGGGAGGAGGCAATTTTCCTATTTCTCGCCCACGCATGGGTCCTACTCCCGGATAGATGCTATCTGGGTTTCCAAAGAAGTAGGGGGTCGGATTACTGAAGCAGCAGTGGAGGCCATTACATGGTCTGATCATGCCCCGGTGATGGTCTCTTTGCGCATGGCGGATGAAGGGAAAGGGCTACAATACTGGCGGTTGAACGAGTCGCTGCTGGATGATGAGAGGGTCCGGGAGGAGGTAGGGCGGGAAACAAGGGAATATTTTATAATTAATGATAACGGGGAGGTGGCATGGGGCGGGGTATGGGACGGCTACAAGGCAGTGATTCGCGGGGTGCTTGTCAAGTGGGGGGCACGGTTAAAGAGGGAGAGAGAGCAGGGAAGGGGCATTGAGGCTCCGTTTATTAGAATTGGAAGAGTTGGATGCACAGGGGCGGTCGAGATCTTATCGAGGACAGATACTGGCGGTGCGGGCACAGTTAAATGCGCTGCAGGCAGAACGGATACAGTATCAGATGCAACTCTTATGGCAAGAGGTTTTTGAGGGGTGGGATAAAGCGGGGAAATTTTTGGCGCAGAGGCTTCGACAGAGGAAGTTGCGTTCCCATATCATCCGAGTCCGATCTAAGGGAGGGACCCTGGTCACTAAGGAAGGAGAAATTAGGGAAGCCTTTAGAGAGTTTTACCAGGAGCTATATAAAGCCCGTGACTCGGCAACAGAGGACAGAGTGAGCAGATACCTTGCTTCAGTGTGATTGCCTAAACTGGGGAGGGAGGAGCAAGGGGAAATTAATAGACCAATAAGCGGGGATGAAGTGCAGCGGGCAATTCGACAATTAAAAATCGGAAAAGCTCCAGGCTTAGACGGGTTAACAGCGCCATTCTATAGACGGTTTGGGCATCTCCTGATCGAGCCATTGGTGAAGTTATTTAACTTGCCAAGGGAGGGAGGGAGACCAGCGGGCACGATGGGCTGGGCGGGGATTACGGTTATACATAAGGAGGGGAAAGACCCACAGGATTGTGCATCTTATCGGCCCATTTCTTTGCTTAATCTCGATGCCAAGCTACTCGCAAAGATATTAACAGCCCGATTAAACAAGGTAATTGGAAAATTGATCCACCAGGACCAGGCGGGCTTCATACCAGGTAGACAGGTGGCGGACAATATAAGGAAAATATTGAATATAATTTGGTCAGTTGAGCAGAGCGGGGAAGAGGCCCTGCTCCTGTCGTTGGACGCCGAAAAAGCCTTCGACCAGGTAGCCTGGCCCTTCTTGTTCCAGGTGTTAGAGAAGGTTGGACTGGGGAATGATTTCTTGGCCTGGATAAAGGCACTCTATGAGCGGCCGCAAGCATGTGTTCGGGTGAATGGGGCGTACTCGGGGTTTTTCGAGAAGGGGAGGGGTACCCGACAGGGGTGCCCTCTGTCGCCGTTGCTCTTTGCCATCGCGTTAGAGCCGTTTGCACAGAGGGTGCGAGAAAGGGAGGATATCCGGGGACTACTGGTGGGGACGAAGGGCTATAAGATTTCCTTGTTTGCTGACGATATCATTCTAAGCTTGGGTAGTCCCAGAGTGAGCATTCCAATAGTGATGTGGGAATTGGAGGAATACGGTAAGCTGTCGGGTTTTACAATCAACTGGGCTAAATCGGAGATTTTAAATCTGGCGGTCTCGGGAGCAGGACAAGCAAGGTTGGCCAAGCAATACCCTTTTAAATGGGCGAGGGAAAGCATAAGGTACTTAGGAGTACGACTAAGTAACAAAACGGCGGCACTATATAAACTGAATTATGGGAAGGTACTCGGGCAGATGGAGAGTTGGTTGGGGGGTTGGGGAAAGGGGTTTATATCTTGGTTTGGGCGGATAGCGACAGTTAAAATGATGCTTGTGCCACGCCTGCTGTTCTTATTCCAGACACTCCCCATAGCGGTACCGCGGAACCATTTGAAACGGGCGCAAGGGATGGTAAATAGATTCATATGGAAGCAGCGAAGACCGAGAGTGGCGATGAGCATACTGCAGAGAGCGAAAGAAGAGGGGGGCTGGGAGTTCCCAACCTGGGGACAGACTATGAGGCAGCCCAATTGAAAACCGTATATGAGTGGCAACGAAATGAGAGGAAACAATGGGTGCAGATGGAGCAGGAGCAGATGGGGGGGCGGACATGGAGAGGGTGATTTGGCGGGGAGGAGCGGGCGAAGCCTCTAACATTCTAAACCCCATGATAGTACATAGTCTGAAAGTGTGGAAACGGTACAAACAACAGCTGGTGGCAGGAAAAGGGTATACACAGGGCATGGGATTAGAGGCATGTTTTGAGAAGGGGCAGGGGCCGGACGCGCAGACCTTTCAAAGGTGGGCAAGGGGGGGGGTTGACGCAAGTATCCCAGCTCTTACATAACCAGGGGATGTATGGGTTTGAGGGTATAAAGGATCTCTATGGGTTGACAGAGAATGATCACTATGCCTATTTGCAACTCTGTCATTGCCTCCGGCAGACCAGGGTGTGGAAGGACCTGTGGGGGCGTCGTAGTTGGTTTGAGGTTTTATGTACAGGGCATCTGGGGCAAAAGGGGGTGTTATCCCGAATATATAGAGGTCTGATGGAGCCCGGGAAGGGTAAACTGCCCTATATGCTGAAATGGGAGGCAGATTTGGGGATGGTGTGGAATGAAGAGGTGTGGACCAAAGTGCTCCGGACTGTAGCGCATGTCTCTATCTCTGCATCCCTTAAGGAAAACGCATATAAAATGCTGTCCCTATGGTACTGGACGCCAGTACGTCGTGTGAAAGCTAAACTTGGACAGGATGACCAATGCTGGCGAGGGTGCGGGGAGAGGGGGGACTGGATGCATATGTGGTGGCGGTGTGTCCATATGCGAGCTTACTGGACGAGGGTTTTAGAAGTGATACATGCGATGACAGGACACAAAGTGCCACAAAAGCCCGAAACATGTCTGTTACATCTCCTAGAAGAAGAGATACCCAGGAGGGAGGCGGGGGTACTACACCATTGTCTAGTAGCGGCCCGTTGCGAAATAGCCCGGCACTGGGGGGGACAGAGTGCCCCGCAGGTGGCTGGTTTCATCCGAAGAGTGAGTGAAGTGGGGCTGATGCACTGGCTGACAGTGCAGCGCCGGGGGGGGGGGGAGAGAAGTGGGGTACATTGGCAGAAGGTATGGAAATGGGTGGAGGAATGGCAAGAGGAAGGGGGGAGTAGGGGGAGGATTTATGGAGGGGGGGCAGGTGGGGGTGCAGGGACTGGTGGGGGGAACAGTGGGCATAGGTAGGGTTCGAAGATGCAGAAATGGATCTAAGTGTTTGCATACGGGGGGAGGGGGAGGGGGAGGGGGGTAGGGAGGGGAGAGGGGGGGTAGAGTGGGAAGGAGGGGGGATTTAGCACAGGGGAGTTGCCTGTGTTTTGTTGAATTATAGGCGGGGGGATTAAAGCAGGGGAACATCACATCTGCTGTTTTATTTTATGTTATTTAGCGCTGGTGAATTGATCACTGTTTGAGTTATGTTAGTGCTTTCATTGTCTAAGAGCAGTTTACTTCGGTTCCTCTGTCCTATAATAGTGATGAAGGGGGTGGGATAGGGTGATAACTTGCTGTATTAAACATGCTTTATATTGGTGTGTTATTCACTAATAAAAATTTTAAATGAAAAAAAAAAAAAGATATCAGATTAGGTGATTTGCTACTCTTCAGTTTATCTAATAGTTGTAAGACATCTTCCCAATGTATCAATATTTCCTTCAATTCTTCCGCACCTTTAAATACCACTTCAGTCATGGGTAACATCCCTACATCTTCCTCAGTAAAGAATTCATTCAGTCTCTCCGATATCGCCTTGTCGCCTCTTAGTGCTCCTTTAACCCCTTTATCATCTAATGGACCAACTGACTCTCTCACAGGTTTTTTGCTACGAATGTACTTGAAAAGGTCTTTATTTCGCGTTTTTGCTTCCGCAGCAAGCTGCTTCTCAAATTCTCTCTTTGCCTGCCTTATCAATGCCTTGCATTTGACTTGCCAGTGCTTGTGCTGTTTCCAGGTTTCGTCGTTTGGCTCTTTTTTCCATTTCCTGAAAGATGCTTTTTTGGCAACAACAGCCTCTCTGACCTCACCTTTAAACCATGCTGGCAGTTTTTTGGACTTCTTTCCACTTTTATTAAAGCGTGGAATACAGCTGGTCTGGGCTTCCAAGATAGTATTTTTCAACAACACCCAAGCTTGATGTACGTCTTTAACCTTCGCAACTGCTCCTTTTAGTTTTTTCTTAACTGTTTTCCTCATTTTATCATAGTCTCCCTTTCGAAAGTTAAAAGGTAGTACTGTGGATTTCCTTACTATCCCTCCTCCACTAATTAAATCAAAGGCGATCATGCTATGATCACTATTGCCAAGTGGCCCCAACACCCTTATCTCTTGCACTAGATCTGGTGTTCCACTAAGGACTAGGTCTAATATGGCTTCCCCTCTGGTTGGTTCATGAACCAGCTGCTCCAAGCAGCAGTCATTTATTTCATCTAGGAACTTTATCTCCCTAGCATGTCCTGACGTGACACTGACCCAGTTGATACCGGGGTAATTGAAATCACCCATTATTATTACTGTGCTGTAACTTTTGTTAGCTTCCTTGATTTCTTTGAACATTTCATCATCCATTTGGTCATTCTGGCCAGGTGCTCGATAGTACCAAAAGGAGCTAAGGATCCGCACAATATAAGAGAGAACAAAATAGCGGAGCCTGGACTGACAAAATAAAACCTTGTTTATTACGCCCCAACGCGTTTCGGCCACCGGCCTTCTTCAGGGGGTCTTAAAGAGCACACCTCAAAAATAATAAACATAAACATATAGGTTAAACACATTATATAAAAAACTGTATTACATCAATAAATAAATAAATGAAATATTGATGAAATAATAATTAAAACCATAAAATACACTCAAAACATCTAAAGGACAATCTATTAATTCATAATAGTTAATTAGAAACCCAACTACTAAATAAAAATATATTAAAAAAAAATATATATATATTTTAAGAAATAATAATAAATAATAAAACCATGTTAAAATACTAAGAAAAAGGAGAGAGACGAGGAGAAGCAAACAGTAAATAGATACCTTAATGTGATCAAATTGAGTGTTATCCCGGATAGATCAAATCTATATCAATATCAATCTCAATGTTGATGTTGTTTATCCAGCTTTGTGGTATACATCATTATATGCACTTGTCTAAAAGTATATGTGGGCTCTACTTAATGGCAGATAAAAGTGCATTTAACTGAACATTTTAGTAGGATGAATACTGGGACTGTCAGGGCTCCCCTGGTAGATCATTTTTTAGTTTGTGTTCATGCCAGCAGAGATTTTACTTAGCAAGCTATAGACATGGTGCCAGAACATTGAAAGGGTGGTAATCGAGAGCAATTATTTAACTTATGTGAACTGGTGATTTACTGTTTGCAATTGGGTTCACCTTATGGACTTGATCACCACTCAATTTCTTGATTAATAGTATTGTGAATGTGCTGCCTCTGATGCTAAATTAGCCATGTGCTTGATATTCCATCCATAAATTCTGATATCACTTCCTCTTCCTTGGCAACTTTGGAAGAGTTATGGCTACCTCTCGTCGAGTAGCTGATTTTGGATATCTGCTCCTTTTTGAACTTCCCCTTAAGCAAGGCTCCTTATGAGACAAAGATGAATTCATGCTGGGATTATCTTCAGGCAGATAGAGTAGTTACTCACCTGTAACAGGTGTTCTCCAGGAGCAGCAGGAATCAGTCCTCACATATGGGTATCATTGGCGCCGATGAAGCCCCAGCGGAGCATTTCCCCAGCTTTCCATGAAAGCCTTTGGGAATGCAGGCACGCATGCGCGGTTCCCTTCCCGCCTAAAGGTGCCTTCTTACCTCAGTCAAATGACATAGCTAAGAACAGCACACAAAAAATGAAAAAAATAAACTATGTACAACTGCAACTCCCAGGGGAGGAGGGAGGGTTGTGAGGACGGATTCCTGCTGCTCCTGGAGAACACCTGTTACAGGTGAGTAACTACTCTTTCTCCAGGACCAAGCAGGAAGTCAGTCCTCACATATGGGTGACTCCCTAGCTCTGGGCTACCGAGGAACCCAGGCTGAACAAGAGAACTCCCTCTAGTCTCAGCAGTAAAGAAAGGCTTTTTACTGACACAACCTCCACCGGTAGCCCAACAGAGGGCAGGAGTTGCCTAAACCTCAAAGAGATTCCGGAGTACTACCTGGCCAAAAGCACTGTCCCTACGGGACTCCCTCTCCAGACAGTAATGGGCAGCAAAGGTCTGGCTTGAAGACCAAGTTGCAGCCCTGCAGATGTCTACCAACGGTACAGAGCGGAGATGAGCCACTGAGGCAGCCATTGCCCTGATACGGTGGGCCGTGACCCGACCCTGCAAAGGAAGGTCAGCCGCCTTGTAAGCCCAGGTGATACAGTCAGCCACCCAGATGGACAAGGTACGCTTGGACACAGCTAACCCTAAATTATTAGGGTCAAAAGATATGAAGAGATGAGTAGCCCTTCCGTGCCCTTGCGTACGGTCAAGGTAGAAGGATAAGGCCCTCCTACAGTCCAGGGTATGCAGAACTGCTTCAGCCTGGCTTGCATGAGGCCTAGGGAAGAATGTTGGAAGAACCACCTCCTGGTTGAGGTGGAAGGAGGAGACAACCTTTGGGAGGAACTTTGGATGAGTCCTAAGGACTACCCTGTTCCTATAAATTCTGGTGTAAGGTCTATCACAGACCAGAGCCTGAAGCTCACTCACTCGCCTAGCCGAGGTAAGGGTTATCAGGAAGAGTGTCTTCCAGGAGAGGAAGCGTAGTGGACAAGTAGCCATCAGCTCAAAAGGTGGGCGAGTCAGTTGCTGCAAGACCACATTCAGTTCCCACTCAGGGGCAGGACGACGGATTGGAGGCTTGAGCAAAAGCAAGCCCCTGAGAAAGCGGGACACCAAGGGGTGACCTGACAGAGAACGTCCCTCCACAGTGAGTGGAGAGCTGCTAGAGCTGAGGTGGACCCGAACAGAATTGGACTTAAGACCTTGATGGGATAAGTGCAGCAAGTATTGAAGCACTACTGGCACAGTACAAGAGAAAGGATCCTCTGTATGGAGCTGACACCACACAGAAAACCTTTTCCATTTGAGAGCATAAGTTTTTCTAGTGGACTGTTAACTAGAGGCTAGGACAACCTCCTCAACCTCCTGAGGTAGGCCCCAGGGAGCCAAAACTACCCTTGAAGCCTCCAGGCCATCAAATTGAGAGCTTTGAGATTGGGGTGCAGAAGGGAACCCTTTTCCTGTGAGAGAAGGTCGGGTTGCAACCCCAGAGGCAGTGGAGGATCCACTGCCAGTTGAAGCAGAAGAGGAAACCAAGGCTGTCTCGGCCACCTGGGAGCCACCAGCAGGACAGAGGCCTTGTCCTGAAGAATTTTGAAGAGAGTTCGGGCCACCAGAGGCGTGGGAGGAAACACATACAGGAGGCCCTGAGACCAGGAAATCAGAAAAGCATCCGCCGCTATCCGCAGAGGATGCGGTTGCCTCGAGCAGAACTTTGGCAGTTGCTTGTTCATTGGGCTGGCAAAGAGATCTACCAAAGGGAGACCCCATTTTAGGAAGATCTTCTGAACTACTGAAGGATGCAGCTGCCACTCGTGGGGCTGCAGAATTCTGCTTAATCTGTCTGCCAGGTAGTTGTCCTGGCCTGGAAGGTACACAGCTTTGAGGAGCATGTTGTGCTTGAGGGCAAATGAACAAAGGTCCTGAGCCTCCCGACAAAGGATCCTGGACCCAGTTCCGCCCTGTTTGTTTACATAAAACATGGCTACATGGTTGTCTTTCTGAACCAGGATAGATTGATGAGTCAGGGTAAGAGAGAAAGCTTTGAGTGCTAATCGAATAGCTCTGAGTTCGAGGAGATTGATCTGCTGTGCAAGCTTCCCAAGGAGACCACAGGCCCTGGGTGCACTTGCCTAGACAATGAGCTCCCCAGCCCTGCAGGGAGGCATCTGTGGTCATGACTACCATGTACCCTGGAATCTGAAAAGGCACCCCCTTCAGTAGATTGGGTGGGTGCAGCCACCAGTTGAGGGAGTGCAGAAATTGTCTGGACACCCTTATCCTGTCTCTGAGGCTGCCTGTGGCCTGTGACCACTGAGTCCGAAGGCACCACTGTGCAGGCCTCATATGGAGCCTGGCATTGGGGGGTCACATGGACTGTCAAAGCCATGTGGCCAAGCAGCCTCAGGCAGAGTCTGGCGGAGACCAGTGACCTGCTGAGAAACTGATTTGCCAAGACCATCAACCTTTGGGCCCTGTCTTTTGGCAAGAAAGCCTTTGCCAGCAGAGAGTCCAGCCTCGCTCCTATGAACTGCAAGTTCTGGGAGGGGAGCAAAGTGGACTTTGCGAAGTTTATGACAAACTCCAGCCTTTGAAGAAGAGCAATAGTTCTGAGGGTGGTTTGTCTGGCCTCCTGGCACGTGTGACCCCTGATGAGCCAGTCGTCCAGATAGGGGAAGACAAAGATGCCTTGATTTCTCAGGTAGGCCGCCACCACTGCTAGGCACTTTGTGAAGACTCTGGGGGCGGAGGTGAGGCCGAAAGGCAGCACTCGGTATTGATAATGGTTTCCTCCCACAATGAACCTGAGGTACTTTCTGTGGTCTGGATGAATGAGGATGTGAGTGTACGCATCCTTTAGATCTAAAGAGCATAGCCAATCTCCCTGCTGGAGGTAGGGCAGAAGTGTCCCAAGAGTAAGCATCTTGAACTTCTCCTTCACTAGGAACTTGTTGAGGCTCATGAGGTCCAGAATGGGTCGAAGGCTACCGGTTCTTTTGGGAACCAGGAAATACCTGGAGTAGAATCCGTGACCTTGCAAGTGGGGAGGCACAGGCTCCACCGCCCTGTCCACCAACAGACCTTGAAGCTCTTGCAAGAGAAGGTCTGTGTGCAGGGGAGGCCTTGGAGGCTCCCCTGGAAAATAAGGTGGAGGCAGTTGGTGAAAATGCAGGGCATAACCCTTGTGGACTATGTCCAACACCCAACTGTCCCCGGTGATAAGGGGCCACTGGTGGGCAAAGAGGGCGAGGCGACCTCCTGTGCAGGGTTGGGAGAGCAGTGGAGGAGAGGCTACGCTCAAGGAGTCAAAAACCCCCACTCTGCTGAGTGGTAGCAGGGGCCGTAGGCTTGGGGGTCCTCTGCCTACGGGGCCCATTACCCTGCCCCTTGGCTTGCTGACCCTGGGGGGCAGCTTGGGCAGCCTGATATTGAGGGTACTGTTTGTAGGCAGTGCCCTTCCTCGGGTAAAAGGGCTTTTTACCCGAGCCCTTCTTTTTATGAGAAGGGGCAGAGGTCTTCCTAGACAGCCTTGTCCATGTGAGGTGCTCAGTTTCGAGCTGAGCAGCCTTCTCGGTCATGGGTTTGCCAAAAAGGTTTTCACCTTGGCAAGGGACATCAACCAACTTGTCCTGAACCCATGGCTCGAGGTCCGATGACTGCAGCCATGCCTGGCATCAAGCCGCAATGCCGGCTGCCGCAACTCGGGCCGAAGCCTCGAAGCCATCGTAGGCAGCGCGGGACATGAACTTCGAGCAGTCCCGAATCCCCGAGGACAAGGACTTAACTCTCTGCAATGGTTCCCCGGAGAGTCCAGCAGAGAACCCGGCCAACTCCTTGGCCAGATCCCGTAAGTACATGCCCATGTACAGCTGGTACGACTGGACACGGCAAGCAAGCATCGAGCCCTGGAAGCACTTTCTACAGACTCCATCGAGGTTTCGGGCCTCCCTGCCAGGGGGCACTGCGGAGTGCATCTTCTGGCTCTTCAGACGATGCATGGCCGATTCCACAACCATAGAATGGTGTGGTAGCTGTGCCTTTTGAAAGCCAGGGCTCTTTCTGAGTCGATAGATCGAGTCGACTCGCTTGCTAAGAACCGGCGCCGAGGCTGGTGCCTCCCACATACGGAAGAGGAGCCGTTCCAGCATCGGAGGAACCGGGACAGTAAAGGCCTCCTTCGGAGGAGAGTCATACTGTAGAGCCTCGAGCTCCTCAGCTCGAGGCTCCTCCTTGGGATCCGCCGGAATAGCCAAAGCAGTGGCCATATCCTGGATGAACTCCGAGAACAGAGTATCCTCCGGGGGGGGGGGGGGGGGGGATCTCCTCCGGGGCTCAGACTGCGGTGAGTCCGACGGGACGCACCAAGTCTTGAACGTATCGGGAGACTCCTCGTCCTCCGTCTCCCAAACTGACTCGTCCGAGGAGGAGTCAGGGTCTGACCCCGCGGGGCCCTGGAGCACCCGCCCCGACGCCCTCGGTCCCGAACGGGAGGTCGAGGGAGACTGCGACCGAGGTCGACTCCGAGCCACGATGGACTCGAGTATCGGCTCGGTCTCCGGGGTCGACTTTGAAGTCGATGTCCCGGTGGTCGGGGCGGATGCGCCAGACAGGCTGGCCATCAGTGCCCGCTGCTGCTCCATGAAGGCAGTCTGCTCTCCAAGGCTGTCATCCTGAGACTCAGCTCGGGAGACGCAGCAGCCACTGACTCGGGCCACGGCGGCGCCGGGCCCGATGTTGGCTCCCTGGGAGGAGAGTCCACGAGGACTACGGGGCTTACGTGACAAGCAGACTCCGGTTCCACGCGAGGAACGTTTGCAGGCTTCTCATGTTCCACAGGCCTGGGGCGACGGTCAGGGGTATTAGACCTGGCCCTCGAGGAGCCAGGGACCTCCTCCGACGACGCCCTCGCGAGTCGCTTCTTCCTCTTGCATTCCCAGTCAGGGGACCCCCTGTCCGAGGAGCTTCGACGGCGCTCAGGATCGGAATCCCGAGATGTCGAGGCCTCAGATGAGGTTCGGGCCTGGCCGGAGGCTGAGTCCGAGAAAAGCCTTTCTTTTTGTTGCTGTCG
Source organism: Ichthyophis bannanicus (assembly GCA_033557465.1). Taxonomy (NCBI): domain Eukaryota; kingdom Metazoa; phylum Chordata; class Amphibia; order Gymnophiona; family Ichthyophiidae; genus Ichthyophis; species Ichthyophis bannanicus. Next base: position 36,448,365 of record CM066048.1, on the reverse strand, counting down.
ACTTCGGAGTGCCTTGGAAGACATCTTCCCACAGGGCCCGCACGACTTAGGGTCGTGATCCGGGCCGAGGCACCGAAGGCAGCAGTCATGTGTGTCGGTGAGAGACATTAATTTCTTACACCGATCACACTTTTTAAAGCCACTGGAGGCCATCGGGGAAAAAAAAAGAGTCCCCGCAAGGTCAAAAGACCAGTCTTCCAGGGAAAAAGAGAAAAAAAGGCGCGAACGCCAGCCACGAAGGGCAAAAACTGAAAAGGAAGAATCGGGCTCGATACCGGCGTACCGAACCCGGCAGCAGGGGAACCGGCGTCGAACCGGAAGAAAAAATAGCGATAATCGCCAAAACAAATCTACTTTTAACCGGGAGGACAGGACATACGTCCGGTGGGCTCCACGGAAAAAAATAGAGACTGAGGTAAGATGGCACCTTTAGGCGGGAAGGGAACCGCGCATGCGTGCCTGCATTCCCAAAGGCTTTCATGGAAAGCTGGGGAAATGCTCCGCTGGGGCTTCATCGGCGCCGATGATACCCATATGTGAGGACTGACTTCCTGCTTGGTCCTGGAGAAAAGTAGTCTATATGATAATTACACTTACCTGGTAATTGTAGTTCCTTGAGTGACGGTTGCCATACCTTCCATTTTGGGATTTCTGCAGGATGGTTTTGATAAAGGTCTTGCGGCAAGTTCCTTACACGTTCAATTGGCAGCCCTGGCCTGTTATCGGGGTAAGGTGCAGGGCGTGCCGCTGGGTGCTCACCCAGATGTAGTTCGCTTTCTGAAAGCGGTTTCCAGGATGCAGCCCTCGCGTAGGGTGTTGCTTCCGTCCTGGGATCTCAATCTGTTATTGGCGGTGTTATCCAAGCCTCCCTTTGAGCCGTTGCTCCAGGCTTCGATGAAGGATTTGACATTGATAACTGTCTTCCTCGTGGCGATCTGTTCGGCTCAGCGCATCTCGGAATTGCAAGCCTTGTTGTGTAGGGAACCATTCTTGATATTTTCCAGGGAGAAGGTGGTCCTTCGTCCGGTTCCTTCCTTTTTGCCTAAAGTGGTGTCTCCTTTCCACTTGAACCAGGCGGTGTGTTTGCCTGTTCTCGGTTCATTGCCAGGCGACGAACAGGATCGCAGTTTACGTCGGTTGGATGTCAAAAGGTCATTGCGGCGGTATTTGAAGGTGACGGAGTGTTTTCGCAAATCGGATCGCTTGTTTGTGTTGTTTGGTGGCGTGCGCAAAGGTGAGGCGGCGGCTAAAGCGTCTATTGCCAGGTGGGTCCGGGAGGCGATTGCTTCCACCTATTTGCTTCAAGGTCGAGTTGTGCCCGAGGGATTGCGGGCGCATTCCACCAGAGCGCAAGCGTGCTCCTGGGCGGAACACAGTTTGGTTCCGTCAGGGGAAATCTGTAGGGCGGCGACTTGGTCGTCGCTGCACACGTTCAGTAAGCATTACCGTTTGGACGTCGCTGCTGGTTCAGATGCCGGTTTCGGTTCGGCGGTGTTGCGGGGTCCCTCCCAATGTTGACTGCTCTGGTACATCCCAGAGGTAGAAAGCGAACTACATCTGGGTGAGCACCCAGCGGCAAAATGGAAGGTATGGCAACCGTAGCTGCTCTAATCTGATGCCTCGAACACCAATCCTCAAATATGCGCCAGACACGCACATACGCCAAAGAGGTGGACTGCTTCCGCGCCCTAAGCAGAGGTAGAGGACTGAACTGGAGGAACGATAAGGAATAAGAGGGTTTTTTTCTTTTTAAATAGTGGTGTTTGAGGATATACTTTAAAAAAATAACCTAAAAAATTAAAAAAATTAATTAAAAATCAAATAAAAACACATTTTTTCAGACCAATGATGGTGTGAAGGACAATCTATTAGTGTTTTTGTACATTGTTTAAGTCCACTCTGAGGGTCTCTTAATGTGACATTGAGATAAAGATTTTTGTTGCGCCTATATGATTTGGAGTACTTTTTGGTATTTTTGGATATGTTCTTGTAAAGCTACTCCGATAAGATCCTAATATTGTTTGTCAGCCAATTTGAAGCAGAGGTCTTGCACCTTTTGATCAGTCAAAAAGCAGGAGCAAAACTTCTGAAGAAATCTGTAATCTGCCTTATAGGGTGATAGATGAGAAAAAGCAAATCAACTTGGACAATACCTGGAACTCCAGCATGGACTTTCCTTTATTTGATTCCAGCATGAAACGGAAAGCACCAATTCCGGTGTTTGGATTGTCAGCTTCTTCTCTGTTACCCTGAAACAAAACCAGAACAAGCATGCATGATTCTATTGAAAAATGTAGTTCAGGATGGGACTGGCAGCCTTATTAGCCAATTCTTTAAAATTTCAGATCCAAAGTTGCTCTTAGCAACATTCAGTACAGATGTTTTGGTAATCTATAGCACTGCTTCTTTCTACATCTCTAGCTGACTTTTTTCAAATGACAACAGCAGATGTGGGGAGCTGTGGAAGTAACAGACTACAAGAAAAATACTCCCCCCCCCCTCAAAGAAAGGTGAAATTAGACCTTATCTGCCAATTTTCTTTACTGGAATCCCTCCAGTCTAGTCCAGTCACATGGGTCATGCTTATATATCAACAGATGGAGACAGACACACTGGTCTGAAAACAATCCTATAAGAAGTCCATCCTCAGCCAGTATGAACCTAATAAAGCAGATGAGTCCTGAATATCAATTCTACGCCAGCACAATTAAATCTTCTACTTTTCATTTTTTTCCTTCATGCAAACATGTAAGCTCTAAAGCCCCCAAACTACCCCAAGTAGGAAAAGTGTAGTTTCTCATCTGTAAAAGGTGCTCTCCAGGAACAGCAGGAACCGGTCCTCAAATAAGGCAACGTCAATGGAGCCCTCGCGGAAGCATCTCCCCAGCTTTCAAAGAAAGCCTTTAGGAGATGCTACCACATATGTGTGGTCCCCTTCCCACCCAAGGATGCCATCTTACTCGGTCATATGACATAGCTAGAGCCAACAAAAGAAGAGGGCCAAAAACTGTACATCAACTCCAAGGGGAGGAGGGAGGGCTGTGAGGACTGATTCCTGCTGTCCATGGGGAACACCTGTTACAAGTGAGTAACTATGCTTTCTCCAGGAACAAGCAAGAAGTCAGTCTTCATATATGTGACTCCCTAGCTACAGGCTACCAGGAACCTGAAGAAGAAAACATGGTGCAGCTGCAAGCGAATTTGAGGACAGACTCAGAGGATCAACGTGTACGAGGAGAACCGTGGCTCCGGTAGCCTGAACAAGATGGGTCAGAGGGCAGGAGTTGCCTAAACCATGAACAGATTACGGAGTACAGCCTGGCCAAAGCACTGTCCCATCAGGACTCCCTCTCCAGGCAGTAGTGAGCTGCAAAGGTGTGGACGGACTGAGGACCATGTGGTGGCCCGGTAGATGAATGCCAAAGGGACAGAGCGTAGGCTCGCAACTGAGGATGCCATAGCCCTGACACTGTGCGCCATGACCCAGTACTCCAACGATAGCCCATTCTGATCGAGGGTGAAGGTGATGCAGTCTGCAACCCAGGTGGACAGGGTCCGCTTGGTGACAGCCTCCCCCAGTCGACAAGGGTTGTATGAAACGAAAAGCTGTGAGCTTTGTGGTGGCCCCGAGTACACTGCAGGTAGAAGGACAGGGCCCTTTTGCAGTCCAGAGTATGTAGAAGCCTTATCGGCATGGGGCTGTGGAAAGAAGGTAGGAACCACCACCTCTTGGTTGAGGTGGAAGGCGGATTCCAACTTCAGAAGGAATTTTGGGTGGGTGCAAAGAACGACCCTGTTTTTTGCAGAACCTAGGGTAAAGGTGGCTCGGCCATCAAGACCTGAAGCTCGCTGACTCTGTGGGCAGAGGCGAGTGCCACCAGGAAGACAACCTTCCAAGGCAGGTAATGTAAATGGCAGGTAGCCAAAGGTTCAAAGGGTGGCTTGGTAAGCTGCGTCAGAACCATATTGAGATCCCATTCCGCCGGAGGCAGCCGGATGGGGGTGCTTAGAGAGCAGAAAGCTCTGCATAATTGGATAATGAGGGGCTGCACAGAAAGAGGCTTGCCCTCTATGGAGTGATGGTGCATGGAGAGCGCGCTTAAGTGTACCCTGATGGAGATGGACTTGAGTGCGGTCTGCGAGAGGTGGAGCAAGTATTGCAGCACCGTGTACACCTGGCAGGAAAATGGATCAATCCATTGCTCCGTACACCATACTAAGAATCTTCGCCACTTGAAGGTGTAGGCTCGTCTCGTGGAGTTCTTACTAGAGGCCAGGAGGACTTCTTCCATATCCCTGGGGAGGATGAAGGGTGTTAGGATGATTCGTTCAGCAGCCATGCTGTTAGCGAGAGGGACCCCAGGTTGGAGTGGAGAAGCGAGACCTTCTCCTGGGTCAGTAGTCCTGAGTGACTCACCAGGAGGAACTGGAAGCTCCGTTGAGAGGCGGAGTAACAGGGGGAACCAAAGCTGGCTGGGCCATCGCGGGGCCACCAGGATGATGAAAGCCTTGTCCCGCTGGACCTTGAAGAGGGTCTACGTAATTAGTGACATGAGAGGGAAGGCATATAGAAGGCCCTCCAACCACGAGATGAGGAAGGTGTCCGTTGCTATCCAGGACGGGTGCGGCTGGGGACAGCAGAAGTTGGGCAACTGAACATTGGCTGGGCTGGCAAAGAGGTCAACATTTGGGGTTCCCCATAGTCTGAATAGCTGCTGCGCCACCCTGGAGTCTAGCTGCCACTCGAACGGCTGGAGGACCCTGCTCAGTCTGTTCACCAGGGCATTGTCCTGGCCCAGAAGGTATACTGCCCTGAGGAGCATCCCCTGACTGATCCAAGGGTGTTGAAAGAACTGAAATATGAGATTGCAGACCTGCTATTAGTAATCTGTGAACAATCATTAAAATCATCTGTAATATCTGAAGATTGGAGGATGGCGAACATAACACCAATTTTTAAAAAGGGTTCCAGGGGTGATCTGAGAAACTACAGACCGGTGAGCCTGACGTCAGTACCAGGAAAAATGGTAGAAACCATCATAAAGAACAAAATTGCTGAACATATAGATAATCATGGCTTAATGGGAGACAGCCAACATGGCTTTAGACAAGGAAGATCTTGTCTTATTAATCTGTTATTTTTTTTGAAGGTGTGAATAAACAGGTAGAAAAAGGTGAGTCTGTTGATATAGTGTATTTGGACTTTCAGAAAGCCTTTGACAAGATCCCTCATCAGAGACTTTTGGCAAAACTAAAGAGTCATGGGATAGGAAGCAGTGTACAATTGTGGATCAGGAACCGGTTAAAATATAGAAAGCAGAGGGTAGGGCTAAATGGCCAATTTTCCCAATGGAGAAAGGTGAATAGTGTTGGCACCCATGGATCTGTGCTGGGTCCACTGCTTTTTGACATATTCATAAATGACCTGGAAAAGGGAACAATGAGTGAGGTGATCAAATCTGCAGAGGACACAAAACTATTTAAAGTTGTTAAAACCCAAGAAGATTGTGGAAAATTGCAAAAGGATCTTGCTAAATTGGAAGACTGGGCATCAAAATGGCAGATGAAATTTAATGTGGACAAGTGCAAAGTTATGCACCTAGGGAAGAACAACCCAAACTATGGTTACACAATGCAAGGTTCCACATTAGGAACCACCCAGGAAAAAGATTTAGGCGTCATTGTGGATAACATGTTAAAACCCTCGGCCCAGTGTGCAGCAGCGGCCAAGAGAACAAACAGAATGCTAGGTATCATAAGGAAAGGAATGGAAAATAAAACAAAAGATATTATAATGCCTCTATATTGTTCCATGGTGAGACCACACCTTGAATATTGTGTGAAATTCTGGTCGCCATATCTTAAAAAGGATATAGCGTTATTAGAAAAGGTTCAGAGAAGAGCCACCAAAATGGTAAAGGGGATGGAAGGATACCCCTATGAAGAAAGGCTACAAAGGTTAGGGCTCTTTAACCTGGAAAAGAGACGGCTGAGGGGAGATATGATAGAATATAAATTAATGAACGGAGTGGAAAGCACAGTTACTTACCTGTAACAGGTGATCTCTGGGAACAGCAGGAATAAGGTTTCACATATGGGTATCATCGGTACCGACGGAGCCTGCGCAGGAACGCTCCCCAGTGTCCAGAAAGCAAGCTTTTGGGAGCATCCCACAGCGCCTGCGCGCTGCCTTCCCGCCTTTCCTAACCGCCTCTCTCCAGTTCGAGTTTTAAGCTGAGACAAAGAGAGAGAGAGAGGAAAGGAAAGATAGAGAGAGAGAGATACAGCTCCTAGGGGAGCTGGGTGGGTTGTGAAGACTTATTTCTGCTGTTCCCAGAGATCACCTGTTACAGGTAAGTAACTGTGCTATCTCCAGGAACAAGCAGGAATGAGTCTTCACATATGAGGACTCCCCAGCTAGAGATGCCAGGGGGAGATCTCCAAGGTTGTGAGTCCCTGAGAAGGGCTCTGCCTCCCCCCATGGATCTCGGGCATCCAACCAGGGATGGGGGGGTAGGAGTTGATTAGGTATGGAATAGGTGTTTGAGAACAGCCTGACCAAATATGGCATCCCGGCGGGAGTCCTTGTCCAAGCAGTAATGGGCTGTAAAGGTATGAACCGAGGCTCAGGTGGCCGCTCGACAGATTTGGTCGATGGACACAGAGTTTAGATGAGCCACAGAGGCTGCCATGGTCCTCACATTGTGAGCTGTGACATGGCCCTCCAGAGAAAGGTTCTTACTCTGGTAGGCGAAAGAAATACATTTAGCAATCCAATTGGACAGAGTTCTCTTAGAGACTGGAAGTCCTAAATGAGAGGGATCAAAAGCAACAAATAGTTGAGAGGACTTTCTATGTTGCTGTGTCCTTTGTAAGTAAAAAGCAAGTGCTCTCTTACAATCCAGGGTATGGAGATTCCTCTCTGCACTTGATGCATGAGGTCCTGGAAAAAAGACAGGTAAATACACCTCCTGGTTCAGATGAAAAGGTGAGACCACTTTAGGCATAAAATGTGGATTAGTCCTGAGGACTACCTTGTCATGAAGGAACCTTGTATAAGGAGGATTAGCCACCAAGGCTTGCAGCTCACTGATACAGCGAGCTGAGGTGATTGCAATGAGAAAAATAACCTTCCAGGAAAGGAATTTCAAGGAGGTAGTGGCTAAGGGTTCAAAGGGTGGCTTCATAAGCTGGCCAAGAACCAGATTCAAGTCCCAGGCCACTGGAGGTGGTCTAATGGGAGGTTTAGTTAAAAGAAGGCCTCTCATGAATCTTGCAATAAGAGGATGAGAGGAAATAGGCTGTCCATTGAAAGGCTTAAGGGATGCTGCAATAGCACTCAAATGGACTCTTACTGAATTCGTTTTAAGGCCTGCATGGGATAAATGCAGCAAATACTCTAGTAAAGAATTCAGAGGTATTGCAAGAGGGTTAAGACCCTTCTCTGCACACCAAATGGTAAACCTTTTCCATTTAAAAGCATAGGAACGTCTAGTGGAAGGCTTTCTGGAAGCATGAAGGATATCCTTCACCTGCTGAGAAAGATGCAAATCTTGAAGGTCTAGGCCTTCAGCAACCAGGCCCTGAGATGAAGAGAATGGGGATTTGGGTGCCACAACGTTCCCTCCTCCTGGGACAGGAGGTCTGGAGCAGATCCCAAGTCCAGGGAGGGAGCTTGAGAGAGATGCAGAAGTAGAGGGTACCACACTTGGCGTGGCCAATGTGGTGCTATGAGGATCACAGACCCCTTGTCTCTCTGAAGCTTGAACAGTGTCTTGGGAATTAGGGGAATGGGTGGAAAGGCATAGAGGAAGTCTTGCCCCCAATGAAGGAGGAAGGCATCCCTGCCTGAACTCCCTGACACAGAATCCTGGAACAGAACCGGGGAAGTTTGGCATTCCACGGACTTGCAAACAGGTCTATCTCCGGGGTTCCCAAATTTGTAAGATCCTGGCTATCTGGTCCCCATGGAGGGACCATTCGTGTGGAAGTAGAACTCGGAGTCTGTCTGCCCAAGAGTTTTGAACCCCTGAAAGATACACTGCCATGAGATGAATTTGATGCTCTCTGACGAAGGCCCACAATCTCAAAGCTTCGTTGCAAAGCGACAGAGAGCCAGTCCCGCCCTGCTTGTTCACGTAGAACATGGCTACTTGATTGTCCGTGTGGATGAGGACTGTCTTGTAGCTGAGCAGGGTGTGGAAGACTCAGAGCTAGAAAAATTGCTCTGAGCTCCAAGAGGTTGATATGTAGAGATGTCTCCTGTGGAGACCAGATGCCCTGGGTGGAGAGATCTTATAGATGAGCTCCCCAACCCCTTGGAGAGGCATCTGTTGTAAGGGTTGCTTGGGGTAGCAACTGTTGAAAGGGGGACCCCAGCAACAGATTTTGAGTGGACTTCCACCACTGGAAAGACCAAAAGAGGCGACTGGAGGTTGCTATGTTGTCTGACAGGCACCCTGATGCCTGGGTCCATTGGGTGGACAGAGTCCACTGAGCTGCCCGCATGTGAAGGCGAGCGTAAGGAACCACATGCACGGTGGATGCCATGTGGCCTAACAGTTGTAACATCTCTCGAGCAGTTAAATGGGACTTTAACTGAACTTGTGAGGCTAACTGCACCAAGCGTAGGCAACGGGCCTGGGGAAGATAGGCCCTTGCAGTTGTGGTATCTAGCAAGGCCCCTATGAACTCTAATGACTGAGTAGGGGTGAGATGTGATTTTGGGATGTTTATTACAAGTCCCAGATACTGAAGAACACGCCTTGTGCAGGCTAGGGAAGTCTGGGCCTCTGACTGGGATGGAGCTCGGATGAGCCAGTCGTCCAGATATGGAAATACAAATATTCCTAGAGTGCGTAGAAATGCTGCTACTACTTCCATGCATTTTGTGAACACTCTTGGAGCAGAGGCCAGACCGAAAGGAAGCACTCTGTATTGGTAGTGCTTTCCCTGATAAAGGAACCGAAGGAACCTTCTGTGTGTTGGATGGATGAGGACATGGGTGTACGCATCCTTGAGATCTAGAGAACAAAGCCAATCCTGACTCTGAAGGTATGGAAGGAGAGCACCGAGAGAAATCATCTTGAATTTCTCCTTGCATAGAAACTTGTTCAATTCTCTGAGATCTAATATGGGTCTGTAGCCACCTGTTTTCTTTGGGATAAGAAAATAGGGGGAGTAGAACCCTGAGCCCTGTTGAAGAAGGGGTACTTCTTCTATTGCCCTTTGGGCAAGAAGGGTAGCAATCTCCTGACCCAGGTCAAGGAGAGATGTTGGAGAATTGAACTGTCTCACCATGGTGTGAGGAGGAAGGTTTAAGAAATGAAGCTTGTACCCCTCCCTTATGATGGAGAGGGTCCTTTGCTCTGCTGTGATTTGTTCCCATCTGGGAGCAAAGTGAGCTAACCTTCCTGGAATGGTGAGAGGCTCTGGTTCTTCTAGAGCCAGAAAGGCTAAGTACTCTAGTTGTAAGTCAAAGGCCCTGAGGAGGCTGAGGCTGATGGGCCGTAGCAGTCCTTGCAGCCTTAGGCTTGGCTTGTTTAGGTTGTTGCTGACGCTTTGCAGCAAAATGACCTGCAGAAGATGCCTGCTGACCATAAACAGGATAATATTTCCCCTTTTTGGGAAAGAAAGCCTTTTTGAATAACCTTTTTCTAACAGGAGCAGAAGTAGACTTTGAAAGTCTATCTAAGGCAGAATTCTCAGCATCCATCTGAGTGGCCTTTGCTTGCCAATCCTTGCCAAAAAGGTTTTCACCTGTACAAGGAAGATTTCCTAATCCATCCTGGACCCAGGGTTCCAAATCAGAAGCTTGTAACCAAGCAAGTCTGCGTGCACCTATGGCAATAGCCGAGGCTCTTGCTGGCACACTCAAAAGAGTCAAAGGCTGCACGGTTGGAAAATTTGGAAACATCCTGGGCATGTTTAAGCCAGGTGAGAAACTCCTCTCTTTTATCTTCTGAGATAAAAGGAGATAAAGTTTGCAGATGATCTTATTTATTTATTTATTTAATTCTCTTATATACCGCGCTATTCTGCATCAGTGCGGTTTACATTGAACAAACTGAAATTACATTGAACAGGGCATTATAACTTGGAGATAACTATTTTACAGGGAACATGGGCTATGGAGGGTTAAGTGGCTTGCCCAAGACCACAAGGAGCACCTGTGGGACTAGAAACCCCAGTCCTTCCAGCCCAAGGTTGCTGTCCTCTAGTGGGATTTGAACCCCCGACCTTCCGGCCTGAAGTACCTTGCCCCAACCACTAGGCCACTCCTCCACTTCTTTTAGAAACATCCCCATATAGAGACTATAGGAGTTGATTCTGGCAGCAAGCATATTGGCCTGGAAAATTCTCCGGCCAAAAGCATCTAAGGTTCTGCATTCTCTTCCTGGAGGATTGGATGAGTGCCTTTTTGCACTCTTTATCTTCTTCATAGCAGACTCCACCACAATAGAGTGGTGAGGAAGCTGAGTCTTATGAAAGCCAGGACAAGGAGGAACACGGTACATGGTGTCCAACCTACGAGAATGAGGGGAGGTGGTGAGAGGAGTCTCCCATATGCCCAACATGTGGTCATAAAGGATCTCATGAATTGGTAAAGTAGCTGCCTCTTTAGGAGCCTTAGGATATTGTAAAATATCCAATTTTTTGGCTCTAGGCTCTACCTCAGGGGCCACTGTAATGGAGAGGCCCCATACCACTTCCCTAATGAAGACTTGAAAAGACAAGTCTTCTGGAGGAGACATTCTTCTTTTTTGGAGAAGAGGGCTCCTGAGGAAGGAGTACCGATGCTTCGACAGAAGCCTCTGATTCATCAGAGTCTTCGGAGGAATCGAAGTATCGCCTGTCTGGATGCTCCTGCAGAGCCCGATACGCGTACCGCGTGGTATCGACATCGGGAGTGATCGGTACCGATGGGCATCACAGAACAGGGTACCGCTGCAGTCGACACCGAAGCCGATGTCGATGCAATCGGTACCGGCACCGGAACCGATATCGGTGCCGGAACCGGTACCGACAACGGAGTTTGTTGCGGTACCGGAGGCGTCGCAGCTTGTATGAATGCCATAATGGCACGCTGCATGGTCAGAATATTCTGATCCATCGACGCCACCAATGTCTCGATGTCGGTACCAGTGGAAACCACCGGTACCCCAGCACATGGCAACAGGTGATCGGTCGAGGCTGAGCCATCGATGTCAACCTGTGACCCCATAGATAAAGCGTTGGAAGCCGGAGCCTCCCGCCAGGGTAGTTTTGCCGGTGCGGAATCCTCAAGAGCAAGCCCGGAGGCATCTCGATTCTTAGAGGGAGATCTACCCTTTGAGGACCGGCTGGACTTATGTTTGGTTACCTGAGATCCATGGAAGAAAGAAGAAGCCTTGGAAGACGTCGATGCCACCGAAGCTGCAGAGGGAAACAGGGTACTGAGCTTGGCCGCTCGATTCTGTCGACCTCTTTTAGACATTAAGGAACAGGACTCACAATCCATGATGGAGTGGTCAGGACCCAAACATTTTAGACACCAGTCATGGGTGTCGGTGACAGAAATAGTGCCGCTGCACTTCGTGCACTTTTTAAACCCGGAAGTGGGCTTTTCCATGAGGAAAATTTCCCCTAGGTCTAAGAGCCAAAGAAGAAAAAATGCACAGAAGTGGGAAACGGTAGGGGTTTGTTTTTTTTTTGAGAATAAGAAAGAAAGACCAGCGGTACTGGTCCGACGTCTAAGAAGGCAGACGCGCGACCAAAGAAATAAAAGAAAATAAAGAACTTCTTCAGCAGTGACAGGAACACGACCTGCTGGCTCCGCGGAAAAGAAGAACTGGAGAGAGGCGGTTAGGAAAGGCGGGAAGGCAGCGCGCAGGCGCTGTGGGATGCTCCCAAAAGCTTTCTTTCTGGACGCTGGGGAGCGTTCCCGTGCAGGCTCCGTCGGTACCGACGATACCCATATGTGAAGACTCATTCCTGCTTGTTCCTGGAGATCGGGTACACGTAGATCGACTGTTTATGTTATCAGAATATAGAAAGGACTAGGGGACATGCAATAAAGCTACAAAGTAAACTATTTAAGACTAATAAAAGAAAATATTTTTTCGCTCAACATGTAGTCAAACTCTGGAATTTGTTACTGGAGGATGTAGTAAAGGCTGTTAGTGTAGCTGGGTTTAAAAAAGGTTTGGACAAGTTTCTTGAGGAAAGGTCCATAAACCATTATTAAAAAGGGACCCATGATATCAATGCTTGCCCAATACAAGCACACTGGAACCTGTCTCTTTTGGTGAAACTGCTAGGTACTTATGACCTAGATTGGCCACTACTGGAAACAGGATACTGGGCTTGATGGACCTTGGTCTGACCCAGTATGGCATATCTTATGTTCTTATCGCATATGAGCGGAGGGCTACTGCCTCCTGGCAGAGGCGTCAAGACCCTATGCCCCCTTGTTTGTTTAGGTAGAACATCGCGACCCGATTGTCCATTTGGACCAGCATCGACTGGTACTGCAGGCAGTGTTGGAAGGTCCTGATCGACAGAAAAATGGCTCTGAGCTCCAGCAGGTTGATCTGCTGCTGGCTCTCCTCGAGAGACCAGCTGCCCTGCATGCGCAGTTCCTTGCAGTGGGCACCCCAGTTCTGTAGGGAGGCATCCATAGTGAGGACCCTCTGGGAGTTTGGGTGTTGAAAGGGCATGCCATTCTGCAGATGCTGTGTGCCCTGCCACCAGTTGAGTGACACTGCTAGTTGGCAGGACATAGAGACTCTGTCCCAGAGCCTGCCACTGGCATGAGTCCACTGTGAGCACAGGACCCACACTGAGCTGCCTGCATGTGGAGGTGGGGTTGGGGACCACATGGACTGTGGAAGCCATTGTGGCCTAGCAGGCAGAGCATGGACCGCACTGACACAGCATGATGGTGCTGCACCTCGGTCGCTAGGGCCATGAGGCGATCCGCTCTGTCCAGGGGAAGGAAGGCCTTGGCTTGAAGGGTGTTCAAGCAATCACCTATGAACTCCCAAGTCCTGTGTTAGAGTGAGGTGGGATTTGGGGTGGTTCATCATGAACCTCAGATGTTGTAGAACCTTGATAGTGCAGGCCATGGCCTGTTGCACCTCTGAGGTAGTGTCTCCTTTTACTAGCCAGTCGTCCAGTTATGGGAAAACCATGGCCCCTTGGAAATGGAGAAAGGCAACCACCACTGCCCCGCATTTGGTGAAGACTCTTGGTGTGGAGGCTAAGCCAAAGGGTAGTACCCTGTACTGGTAGTGGTTGCCCCCGACCATGAACCTTAGGTACTGCCTGTGGTTGGGGTGGATCAGGATGTTGGATAAGCATCCTTTAGGTCCAAGAAGCATAGCCAATCTCCCTACTGGAGGTAGGGCAGCAATATTCCAAGGGACAGCATTTTGAACTTCTACTGCACCAGGAATTTGTTCAGGTTTCTCAAGTCCAGGATGGCCCTTAAGCCTGCTGTTTTTTGGGACCAGAAAGTACCTGGAGGAGAACCCCTTTCCTTTTAGGTGGTGGAGTACGACTCCACAGTCCTGTCCCTGAGAAGGCCTGCAAGTTCCTGCAGTAGCAGGGCCTGGTGCAGGGGAGTCCAAGGTAACCTTCCCTGACCACCTGGAGTGCCCAGGAGTCAGTGGTGATGGCAGCCCACCAGTGGTCAAAATGAATCAGGCACCTCCCTGTTGGTAGCTGGTCCCCCATGGATGGAGAGGCTATGCTCTGGGAGTGAAAACCCCGACCCAGTTTGGGCTTGGGCTGGTATCTGGGGTCTTTAGGCTTATGTGGGCCTTGGCCTGCTCCCTTACCCTGATGACCCTGCTGAAGGGTCTGGGGGCCTGGTATGAGGGATAGCCTCAGTAAGGCAGGCCTTTCCAGTGGAAGAGAGGCCTTTTCCCCGGTAGTTTCTTCTTGGGAAGAGTAGAAATCTTCATCGAGAGTCGAATCCTGATTTCCGCCACCACTTTGTCCTCCATCGGCTTGCCAAAGAGGTTTTCACAGAGACAAGGGACATCTAGGAGTTTTTCCTGGACCCACTGCTCGAGGTCCAATGCCTAAGCCAGGCCTGGCATCGAGCACCGATACTTGCGGCAGCCACCCTCGCGTTAGACTCAAAGCTGTCGTAGGCCGCTTGAGATAAATACTTCGAGCACTCTCACAGACTTCATGACGGTTTGGAAGCATTGGAGGCAGTCTAGGCTGAGACCCGCCGAAAGACCCCCCCCCCCCCCCCCGAGTTCCTTAGTTAGATTTCGGAGGTACATGCCGATATACAGCTGATAAGCCTGCATGCGGCATGCCAGCATAGAGCCCTGGTAACATTTAGCCCGAGGGCTTTGAGGGCGCAGGATTCCAGGCCCAGGAACACTGAGGAGTGCGTCTTCAGGATTTTTTGGCAATGCATGGCTGACTCGACCATCATAGAGGTGTGAGGGAGAAGTGCCTTCCTGAAGCCGGGTCCCCACTAGACCCGATACATAGTGTCCAGGTGTCTGCTAACAATACGCACCGATGGCAATGTTTCCCACATTCGGAGAAGGAGCCTCGTACTGGAGGATTTTGAGTTCCTCCATATGAGGGTCCTCCTCCGACTCCATAGTGAGGGACAGCCTTTGCCATGTCCCGGACAAACTCAAGGAATGAGCTGTCCTTGGGCGGGGACCAGTGCCTCGACACTGGCAGGGATGGATCAGAGGAGAGGTCATGGTGTGCTCGTGAGGCTTGGCCAGAACCAGAGGCACTTGCCTGGGAGGATCTTGGTCCCAAGGACCAGGAGTGGGATAGAGACCCTCGCTAAGAATCGGCTCAAGGCACAGAGCTCTTGAGGATCTCTTTGGCGGCCCGGAGAGTCCTCAGCATTGAGGTTCCTGTAACATAACATAAGAACATAAGATATGCCATACTGGGTCAGACCAAGGTTCATCAAGCCCAGTATTCTGTTTCCAACAGTGGCCAATCTAGGTCATATGTACCTAGCAGTTTCCCCAAGAGACACAAGTTCCACAATACTTGTACTGGGTCAAGCATTGATATCTCCGGTCACTTCTTAATAATGGTTTATGGACCTTTCCTAAAGGAACTTGTCCAAACCTTTTTTAAACCCAGCTACACTAACAGCCTTTACTACATCCTCCGGTAACAAATTCCAGAGTTTGATTACACGTTGAGTGAAAAAATATTTTCTTTTATTAGTCTTAAATAGTTTACCCTATAGCTTCATTTCATGTCCCCTAGTCTTTCTATATTCTGATAACGTAAACAATCGATCAACGTTTACCCGTTCCACTCCGTTCATTAATTTATAGACTTCTATCATATCTCCCCTCAGCCATCTCTTTTCCAGGTTAAAGAGCCCTAACCTTTTTAGCCTTTCTTCATAGGAGTATCCTTCCATCCCCCCTTTACCATTTTGGTGGCTCTTCTCTGAACCTTTTCTAAAATCGCTATATCCTTTTTAAGATACGGCGACCAGAATTGCACACAATATTCAAGGTGCGGTCTTCACCATGGAACGATATAGAGGCATTATAATATCTTTTGTTTTATTTTCCATTCCTTTCCTTATCATACCTAGCATTCTATTTGCTCTCTTGGCCGCCGCTGCACACTGGGCCGAGGGTTTTAACATGGTATCCACAATGACGCCTAAATCTTTTTCCTGGGTGGTGGTTCCTAATGTGAAACCTTGCAACGTGTAACCATAGTTTGGGTTGTTCTTCCCTAGGTGCATAACCTTGCACTTGTCCACATTAAATTTCATCTGCCATTTTGATGCCCAGTCTTCCAATTTATCAAGATCCTCTTGCAATTTTTCACAATCGTCTTGGGTTTTAACAACTTTAAATAGTTTTGTGTCATCTGCAAATTTGATAACCTCACTCGTTATTCCACTTTCTAGGTCATTTATGAATATGTAAAAAAGCAGCGGACCCAGCACAGATCCCTGGGGTACAACACTATTCACCTTTCTCCATTGGGAAAATTGGCCATTTAGCCCTACCCTCTGCTTTCTATCTTTTAACCAGTTCCTGATCCACAATAGTACACTGCCTCCTATCCCATGACTCTATAGTTTTGCCAAAAGTCTCTGATGAGGGACCTTGTCAAAGGCTTTCTGAAAGTCCAGATACACAATATCAACCGACTCACCTTTGTCCACCTGTTTATTCACTCCTTCCAAAAAACATAACGAATTAGTAAGACAAGATCTTCCTTGTCTAAAGCCATGTTGGCTGTCTCCCATTAGGTTGTGACTATCTACATGCTGAGTAATTTTATTGTTTATGATGGTTTCTACCATTTTTCCCGGTACTGACGTGAGGCGCACCGGTCTGTAGTTTCCCGGATCACCCCTGGAACCCTTTTTAAAAATTGATGTTACATTGGCAATCCTCCAATCTTCAGGTATTAGAGATGATATTAATGATAGCTCACAGATTACTGATAGCAGGTCTGCCATCTCATATTTCAGTTCTTTCAACACCCTTGGATGTATACCATCCGGCCCAGGTGATTTGCTACTCTTCAGTTTATCTAATAGTTGTAAGACATCTTCCCGATGTATCGATATTTCCTTCAATTCTTCCGCACCTTTAAATACCACGTCAGTCATGGGTAACATCCCTACATCTTCCTCAGTAATGACCGAAGCAAAGAATTCATTCAGTCTCTCCGCTATCACCTTGTCGCCTCTTAATGCTCCTTTAACCCCTTTATCATCTAATGGACCAACTGACACTCAGCCTTTTTGATACGAATGTACTTGAAAAGGTCTTTATTTCACGTTTTTGCTTCCGCAGCAAGCTTCTTCTCAAATTCTCTCTTTGCCTGCCTTATCAATGCCTTGCATTTGACTTGCCAGTGCTTGTGCTGTTTCCAGGTTTCGTCGTTTGGCTCTTTTTTCCATTTCCTGAAAGATGCTTTTTTGGCAACAGCCTCTCTGACCTCACCTTTAAACCATGCTGGCAGTTTTTTGGACTTCCTTCCACTTTTCTTAAAGCGTGGAATACAGCTGGTCTGGGCTTCCAAGATAGTATTTTTCAACAACACCCAAGCTTGATGTACGTCTTTAACCTTTGCATCTGCTCCTTTTAGTTTTTTCTTAACTGTTTTCCTCATTTTATCATAGTCTCCCTTTCGAAAGTTAAAAGGTAGTACTGTGGATTTCCTTAATATCCCTCCTCCACTAATTAAATCAAAGGCGATCATGCTATGATCACTATTGCCAAGTGGCCCCAACACCCTTATCTCTTGCACTAGATCTGGTGTTCCACTAAGGACTAGGTCTAATATGGCTTCCCCTCTGGTTGGTTCATGAACCAGCTGCTCCAAGAAGCAGTCATTTATGTCATCTAGGAACTTTATCTCCCTAGCATGTCCTGACGTGACACTGACCCAGTCGATACCGGGGTAATTGAAATCACCCATTATTATTACTGCACTGTAACTTTTGTTAGCTTCCTTGATTTCTTTGAGCATTTCATCATCCATTTGGTCATTCTGGCCAGGTGTTCGATAGTACACCCCCACTGCCATTGCCTTCCCCCTTTTATATGGAATTTCAATCCATATAGATTCTACAGCAGATTTTGTTTCCTGCAAAACTTTAATCCTTTCTGAGTCAATGCCCTCTCTAACATAAAGCGCAACCCCTCCACCAATTTGATCAGCTCTATCATTACGATATAGTTTGTACCCAGGTATCACAGTGTCCCACTGGTTGTCCTCCTTCCACCATGTCTCTGATATTCCAATCATATCTAACCTTTCATTTAGTGCTATATATTCTAACTCTCCCATCTTATTCTTTAGACTTCTAGCATTCGCATACAAGCATTTTAGAGAATGTATTTTATTCATGTTAATTTGGCTATTGTTAGACATGGGTAAATTTGGATCTTTAAGCTCTGTCTGCTCCATACTTGAGGGCATTTGGGCTACTTTACTCTTTTGTGGTCTCAGCGTGTGCACAAGTGGGGCCAGGCATCAACACTTGCTGCGAGGCAAGGACTGCAGAAATACTGTGTTCCAATACCATCATCTTGGCCACTCGGGGGTTGCAGCCTTTGGACACTGACGCCGGGGTAATCGGGTCAGGTGGGGAGGAGTCAGACAGGATGGGCCTCAGGTGTCCGATATCCGTTGCCGAAGGCCCTGGTGTCTGTCCTGGGTACCTTCACCGGCTGCTCCCACTCCAACTCCTTGGATACCTTCCTAGGGCTGTGGGACCGCGCATGAGATTGCCAAGCATGTCTGCTTCACAGGAAGAGGCCCTCAAAGATTTCTTTTTTTTCTTATGCTCTTGCTCCGGGGAACCCTGGTCGGAGTGTCCACGTGCCCGCTTTACGCGACTCCAAGGATCCGAGGGGGGCCTTAGAGCGCGCAGCTACCGGAGATACTGGGGCTGAGTCTGACCTATGGAAGATGTCATCCTGCTTCTGCCAGCGACTCTGGATGGCCTTAGCGGACATCTTTTTGCACAGGGAGCACACCTCTGGGTCATGGTTGGCACTCAGACACCTGAGGCAACAGTCATGTGTGTCAGTAAGGGACATTCTTAGAGCACAGATCACACTTCAACCTCGCTGGCGCCCTTTTTGCCTCAGTGGCCAGCGGGTTTAAGACTTCCATGCAGCCAGCGGTTGAAAGAGGTATGAAATCACACTGGATGAAAATAAAACCTAACTAATAGGTTCCGAGTTCCGAAGCCGGGGTGACAAAGAAGTGCACGAGGACATCAACCTTTTTCCGGGGAAGAGACACGAACATCTGTAGGGCTCCACGGAAAAAAGGAGACCGAGTAAGATGGCACCCTTGGGTTGGAAGGGGACCGCGTATGTGTGGTGGCATCTCCTAAAGGCTTTTTTTGAAAGCTGGGGAGATGCTTCTGCGAGGCCTCAGTCGGCGTCGACATCACCCATATTTGAGGACCGACTTCCTGCTTGTTCCTGGAGCATACAAGGCTCCAGCCAACCAACTGCAAGCACCAGAACCACTGACGAAAAAACAGATCTCTTATACCTCACTTGTCAAAAAGGCTTTTATAGCTAACAGAAAATCCTTCAAAAAATATGTGGGGGAGGGAGGGGAGAGCCAAATGATGAAAACAGGAATCACCACAAGTACCAGCGAGTTAATTAATAAGACAAAGAATTTGAGAAGAGGCTCGCTGTGAAAGCAAAAGCGCATAATAGAAAAACTTTTCCAAGTACATTCGCAGCAAAACATCTGTGAGAGCCAGATGGACCATTAGATGATAGAGGGGTAAAAGGGGCACTAAGAGAGGACAAGGCCATAGCGGAGAGACTGAATTAAATTTTTGCTTCAGTCTTCACTGAAGAAGAAATAGGAAACAATCATGCCAGAAATGATATTCAAAAGGTGATGTATCAGAGGAATTGAAACAAATCTCTAATCGAGAAGATATAATACAGCTATTTGATAAAACTAAAGAGCAGCAAATCATAAGAATATAAGATATGCTATACTGGGTCAGACCAAGCTCCATCAAACCCAGTATCCTGTTTCCAACAGTGGCCAATCTAGGTCATACGTACCTAGCAGTTTCCCCAAAAGACACAGGTTCCACAATGCTTGTATTGGGTCAAGCATCGATATCCTGGGTCACTTCTTAATAATGGTTTATGGACCTTTCCTCCAGAAACTTGTCCAGACCTTTTTTAAACCCAGCTACACTAACAGCCTTAACTACATCCTCCAGTAACAAATTCCAGAGTTTGATTACATGTTGAGTGAAAAAATATCTTCTTTTATTAGTCTTAAATAGTTTACCCTGTAGCTTCATTGCATGTCCCCTAGTCTTTCTATATTCTGATAACGTAAACAGTCGATCTACGTTTACCCGTTCCACTCTGTTCATTAATTTATATTCTTTTCCAGGTCATTTATGAAAATGTCAAAAAGCAGCGGACCCAGCACAGATCCAAGGGGTACACCACTATTCACCTTTCTCCATTGGGAAAATTGGCCATTTAGCCCTACCCTCCGCTTTCTATCTTTTAACCAGTTCCTGATCCACAAGAGTACACTACCTCCTATCCCATGACTCTTTAGTTTTGCCAAAAGTCTCTGATGAGGGACCTTCTCAAAGGCTTTCTGAAAGTCCAAATACACTATAACAACCAACTCACCTTTGTCCACCTGTTTATTCACACCTTCAAAAAAACATAACAGATTAGTAAGACAAAATCTTCCTTGTCTAAAGCCATGTTGGCTGTCTCCCATTACGCCATGACTATCTACATGTTCAGCAATTTTGTTCTTTATGGTTTCTACCATTTTTCCCGGTACTGACGTGAGGCTCACCGGTCTGTAGTTTCCCGGATCACCCCTGGAACGCTTTTTAAAAATTGGCGTTATGTTCGCCATCCTCCAATCTTCAGGTATTACAGATGATTTTGATAGTTCACAGATTACTAATAGCAGGTCTGCAATCTCATATTTCAGTTCTTTCAACACCCTTGGATGTATATCATCCGGCCCAGGTGATTTGCTACTCTTCAGTTTATCTAATAGTTGTAACACATCTTCCCGATGTATCGATATTTCCTTCAATTGTTCCGTATCTTTAAATACCACTTCAGTCATGGGTAACATCCCTACATCTTCCTCAGTAAAGACCGAAGCAAAGAATTCATTCAGTCTCTGCGCTGTCGCCTCTTAGTGCCCCTTTAACCCCCTCTATAATTTAATGGACCAACTGACTCTCTCACGGGTTTTTTGCTACGAATGTACTTGAAAAAGTCTTTATTTATTTTATTTACTTACCTTCTCTTATATACCGCGTTTTTCTGCATCAGTGCGGTTTACATTGAACAAACTGAAATTACATTGAACAGGGCATTATAACTTGGAGATAACTATTTTACAGGGAACATGAGCTATGAAGGGTTAAGTGGCTTGCCCAAGACCACAAGGAGCACCTGTGGGACTAGAAACCACAGTCCTTTCGGCCCAAGGTTGCTGTCCTCTAGTGGGATTTGAACCCCTGACCTTCCGGCCTGAAGTACCTTGCCCCAACCACTAGGCCACTCCTCCACTCCACTTTATTACGTGTTTTTGCTTCCGCAGCAAGCTTCTTCTCAAATTCTCACTTTGCCTGCCTTATCAATGCCTTGCATTTAACTTGCCAGTGCTTGTGCTGTTTCCAGGTTTCGTCGGTTTGACTCTTTTTCCATTTACTGAAAGATGCTTTTTTGGCAACAAGAGCCTCTCTGACCTCACCTTTAAACCATGCTGGCAGTTTTTTGGACTTCCTTTCACTTTTCTTAAATCATGGAATACAGCTGGTCTGAGCTTCCAAGACAGTATTTTTCAACAACACCCAAGCTTGATGTAAGTCGTTAACTTTTGCAACTGCTCCATTTAGTTTTTTCTTAACTATTTTCCTCATTTTATCATAGTCTCCCTTTCGAAAGTTAAAAGGTAGTACTGTGGATTTCCTTACTATCCCTCCTCCACTAATTAAATCAAACGCGATCATACTATGATCACTATTGCCAAGTGGCCCCAAAACCCTTCTCTCTTGCACCAGATCTGGTGTTCCACTAGGTCCAATATGGCTTCCCCTCTGGTCGGTTCATGCACCAGCTGCTCCAAGAAGCAGTCATTTATTTCATCTAGGAACTTTACCTCCCTAGCATGTCCGGCCGTAACATTGACCCAGTCAATACCAGGGTAATTGAAATCACCCATTATTATTACTGTGCTGTAACTTTTGTTAGCTTCCCTGATTTCTTTGAGCATTTCATCATCCATTTGTTCATTCTGGCCAGGCAGTCTATACTACACCCCCACTGCTATCGCCTTTCCCCCTTTTTACATGGAATTTCAATCCATAGAGATTCTACAGCAAATTTTGTTTCCTGCAAAACTTTAATCCTTTCTGACTCAATGCCCTCTCTAACAGAGCGCAACCCCTCTACCAATTTGATCAGCTCTATCATTACGATATAGTTTGTACCCAGGTATCACAGTGTCCCACTGGTTGTCCTCTTTCACCATGTCTCTGAGATTCCAATCATATCTAACCTCTCATTTAGTGCTATACATTCTAACTCTCCCATCTTATTTTTTTAGACTTCTAGCATTTGCCTAAAAGCATTTTAGAGACTGTATTTTATTCATATTAATTTGGCTATTCGTAGGCATGGGTAATTTGGGATCTTTAAGCTCTGTCTGCTCCATACTCGAGGGCATTTGGGATAGCACAGTTACTTACCTGTAACAGGTGATCTCCGGAACAGCAGGAATTAGTCTTCAAATATGGGAGACGTCGCCGACTGAGCCCGCACGGGAATGCTCCCCAGCATCCAATCAGAAAGCCTTTGGGAGCATCCCCCGCACCTGCGTGGTGGCTTCCCGCCCTTCCTACTGCCTTCTCCCCAGTTGAGTTTCATAGCTGAGTCAGAAGGAGAGGAGAGGAAGGAATAGAGAGAAAGAGATACAACTCCTAGGGGAGGTGGGCGGGTTGTGAAGACTAATTCCTGCTGTTCCGGAGATCACCTGTTACAGGTAAGTAACTGTGCTATCTCCAGGAACAAGCAGGAATGAGTCTTAACATATGGGGACTCCCTAGCTGAGGATGCCCAGGGGAGATCCCATAAGCCCAGCCCAGGACGGGATGGCATTTGCCCAACCTGAATCCCCGGCATCCCCCGAGGGATGGAGGGTAGGAGTTGAGAAGAGAGGAACAGCAAAACCCAAAGACTACAGGGAGAGTAGTCATTAGAATGCATGGAAGCATCATTAAGTTTTTAATGAATTAATGACTTAGTACCATGTAGAGCTTACCTACTGAGTTGTAGGAAGTAGGACTGTGATGCAGGTACTGTAGACGCAGTAGCGAGGTCTTCAAGGGAACTTCACCGCAGCGAGGAGGAAGTTCCAAATCCGGAAGGCCAGGAGATCCAGGCGTCAGCTGGGTCAGGAGAAGGACGGCAGGTCTTCAAGGAAGCTTTATGCAAAGCTGAGCACTCCCTTAGGAGTAGAGTCCATAACTCAGAGGACTAACAGTAGAAGACTGGCCGATCTGGATAGCCTATTCCGGAGAAGAGTAGGGGTGTACCCCGGAGCAGAAGGAGTACACAGCCTGCCCTAGCGAAGAGATAGGGAGACAAGGGTCTGAACCTCCAGGAGGAGGGCATAACTGAAAATAGAAGCTGTTGACTTCACAGCAGTAGAGTAGAACCAGTCCGAGGGCCGATCTAAGGAATAGGCAGGCGGACAGGCCGGACCCCGGGGGGGGGGGGGGCGTGAGTACCGGCCATTGGGAAAAAAATAGGCGGCAGAACACAGGCACTGTGGGCATCCCCCAAAAAGCACCTATCGAGCAGGCGATATCTGGCATATCTAGGCCGTTGGGCATGGAGAACGCCCCACCCTGGCACTAATGCAGGTACGTCGAGGAACCTACCTCCATGAGCATAACACTGGTAAGGCGGACCTGCCAGTGATCCACAGAACGTCCACCTGGGGAGGTGGCGTCAAGATCCGTCCGGGAGAGGGATCTATTCCGGTGGAACAAGGGCAGATCGGCGAACGAACAGCACGGTAGCGTGAAGGACAGAGGATAGCATCAGTCCGGAAGAACGCACCAGGGGGCTTGAGGCCCTATAGGTGTCCCCAGGACCTGCATGCAGAAACTCGCCCCCCCGCACTAATCGGGGAACATGAGGGCATAGTCCTTGGTAAGCATTGGGGGACTATAGCGGCTGGAAGGAAAATTCCGGTACAGAAGCAATCAGCAAGGGAATACTGGCCGAGAAGGGTTCGGGGACATACCTAAGGGTAAGCTAGTTGACCGTGGGCCAGAGCTATCATGGAGTAGAGGTGGTCTCCCTCTACCAACGGAAGGAGAATCCCTGAACCCCTGGATAAGCCCCGAACCATTTGCCCTACTGAACGAGCCCCAGAGTAGAGCTCAATTTTAAACTTCTGGTAAGAAGGTAAATTGCAGGCAGCCGCCCACCGGAGCCTAAAACTGCTTGGTATGAGAGTTCTGGCGCGGGCCCGGGAACTTCAACCCAGGGTGAGGGGTCCCTTGCTTGGGCGCACCTGGCGGGTGGGCAGAGGGGTGACATTTCCTCTTCCTAGGGAAGGAGGGCCTGCTGAGGCGCGCACCACCGCCAGGGGGAAGCCGGGCCCTAGGATGGCTTCTAACGCTGGGAAGGTTAGCGAAGCACTGCGCGACCTGACGTAAGGCTTCGCTATTGAAGAGGTGATCTCCGTCACAGGTAGAATTACCCAGGTTATGCTGTGCCCGTCTACACAACTCGGACGCCTGCAATCATGCTGTACGGCGTGCTCTAATGGCAACAGCAGAGCATCTGCTGACCGACAGGAAGGAGTCTAGAGAAGCACGAGAAAGGAACCCAGAGATATTCCTGCAGTGATAAAGAAGCAAGGAATATTCAAAGGCCTTGGTTGCAGACAAGAAGGGAGACAACAGAGATAACCTCTCGGTGACCTCCCGGAGCGACAGACTCATATAAAAAAAAAATGAAATAATCCTGGACGCCAGCATAGACGTTTGGAAGGTTTGACGTCCTAGGGTATCTAGCGTCTTCGAGGCGCGGCCTGGAGGGCGAGAAGAATGCTTTTCCTTGCTTCCGGCCTTCCTCAGCGCCGATTCCACCACAATGGAACGATGTGGAAGCTGGTGCTGCCAAAAACCCGGGGAGGGAGGCACCCGATACAGAGCAGGCATCGCAGTCGACGGTGCCGGAACCCTCAAAGGCGACCGCCAAGCCCCCAGCAGGAGATCCTGCAGGGAGGGATGCAGAGGAAGCATCACGGCGGCCCGTTCTGCAGGGCCTGGAGTTAGGTCCGGGATAGGGATGGCCAGCAAGTCCGCCATGTCAAGGAGGAAATTCTGAAAAGACGGCTCTCCGGAGGGGCTATGCCGTGGGAGGCGGTGGCGGAAGAGGCCGCCAGGGCACCGAGAAGCCTCTCGGGCTGATGCCCGCTGGGCAGAGGAGGGGACCAACAGCCCCGGACCGGGATGGTCAACAAGGCGTTGTCGGCTCCTGGAATTGATTCCAAGCTAGGCATCGAAGGGGTCGATGGCACCGGCGGAGCCGCCGGAATCGGCCTCGGCCCCGAATCCGGGGGCAGCGCTGCCCCGGCAACTGAAGCGGTTCGGTGGCAGCCGGAGGGCAGTGGCCAACGATCTCCGCTCTGCGTCGCGGGAGGGGACAGGGGCCGATCCCGAGAAGTGTCGTGGCCTTTGAGGCTGGATACCAATTCCAGGCTGGGCATCGAACCGAGCGATGAGATCGACTCCCTTCTAGAGGGCCCCGGCGGGGGCGGCCGTGCCGGCGGTGCTGATCCCGGGGAGCGGATCGGAACCGCGTCGATCGGCGTCTCGAGCATCAAGGGCCCCCGAGGACGAAGCTCGGTGGAGAGGGGCGGGCACTGCCAGATGCCGGGCCCCCTCTCGAGCCCACCGGACCCGGAGGGAAATCCTTCCGGGGCATACGACCCGTCCCCGAGGGTACCCAGGTCGCCCGACGACGAGCCCCTGCAGGGAGGGAAGTGCAAAACTCCTGCGCCGACGCCGGGGTACCGTTGCGGGACGGCGCAGATCCAGGCTGGATCGAAGCGATCAAAGACCCCGGGGCCCCCTTTCTCGGAAAGGGCGGGGCCCTCGACGATGCCGGGGGGGTCGCCCGTCTGGTGCTGATCGACATACCCCGAGGCTCCCGGGGAAGGCCGACGGCGGTCCCTGGCGCTCGACGCCCCTGCCGTCTCCGGCGGAGCGGTGCCGCGCAAACCCGGTACCACCCTCGCGCAGGGCTCGGATACCGGCAACCCAGAGCGGGTCGAGGCGACCGGCCCCGAAGGGAGAGAGGCCAGATGACCATCCCCGGCAAAGGGTGGAACCATCGATGCCGACGCGCCCGAAGCGGGTACCACCTCCGCGCATGGCCTGAACGTAGGGCCGCCAGACTGTGTCGAGTCGGTCGGCCCTGGAGCTGCTGAGGGCAGCGGCAGGTGATCCCCGGTGGGGAGAGGGTCACTCGACACCGATGGGTCGGCACCGCCGGAAGCGGATACCACCCCCGTAGGAACACCATACCAGCAGGAATCAGTCGTCCCCGGGGGCGCCGAGGACCGCGGCTGACAGCCCCCGGTGAGGAGCGGAACGCTCGACACTGACGTCGAGGGGTCGGCACCACCCGTAGCGGATACCACCCCCGCGCATGGCAGGGATGAAGGAAAGTCAGGCTGGACCGATTCGATCGGCCCCGGACGATCCTCGGTGAGGAGCGGAACGCTCGACACCGACGCCGGGGGGTCTGCACCGCTCGAAGCGGGTACCTCCCTCGAGCACGGCTCGGGAATGTTCTGTGAGGAGCGAACCCCAGGAACATCCCGAAACCCCGTAAATGCTTTGGAGCCCGAGGACTCCCGCCGGGGTATAGTAGCCAAGGGGGACTTGAGGGGTTGGCCGGAGCCGTCGCAATGCCGCGCATGAGACTCGCCCCTCAAGACTTGGCTAGTCTTAACAGACTGTTGCATGGTTACCTGATCCTGGAGAGAAGAAAAACCCGATGACCGCGCCTTGGGCGTAAAAACGTCATCGAGGGATACCCGAAAAAAGGAAGGTCTTCTCCCGATACTGTAGCCCGGAGGACCCGGGGGGAAAGAGTCAGGCCCCAAACAAGAGAGGCACCAGGCATTGGAGTCCATGTGGAAAACTATGTCCCCGCAGTGAGGGCACTTCTGGGGCTCCATGCTGTAAGCCCAGTAGGCTTCGGCGCCCAGAGGGAAAAAAGGTCCCGCTAGGCGACGAAAAATAAGTGAGAAAAGAAAAACAAAAGGGGCACAGAGGTGCCGCTGTCGGCGGGAAAAGCCGCGACTACAGAAACAAGAAAAGAAAAGAAAAAGGTGAAAAGTTCTGCGGTGGCAGGAGGGACGTCCTGCCTGCTCCGCGGAAAACGAAAAACTGGGGAGAGGCAGTAGGAAGGGCGGGAAGCCACTGCGCAGGCGCGGGGGATGCTCCCAAAGGCTTTCTGATTGGATGCTGGGGAGCATTCCCGTGCGGGCTCCGTCGGCGACGTCTCCCATATGTGAAGACTCATTCCTGCTTGTTCCTGGAGATACATTACTCTTTTTTGGAACCTCTCTGCTTTTGGTAGTATCCTTCAAGGATATATTCTTCCGAACCATGAGCTCTTGTGCGACTGTCGGCTTTCCCCTATTATCTAGTTTAAAAGCTGCTCTCTCTCCTTTTTAAAGGTTAATGCCAGCAGCCTGGTTCCATTCCGGTTAAGGTGAAGCCCGTCCCTTCAGAAGAGCCCCTCCTTTCTCCAGAACGTTCCCCAGTTCCTAACAAATCCAAAACCCTCATCCTTGCACCATCGTCTCATCCACGCATTGAGACTCCGGAGCTCTGCCTGCCTTTTGGGTCCTGCGCGTGGAATGGGAAGCATTTCGGAAAACGCTACCCTGGAAGCTCTGGATTTCAACTTCCTACCTAAAAGCCTAAATTTAGCCTCCAGAACTTCCCTACCACATTTTCCTATGTCATTGGTACCGACATGTACCAAGACAGCAGACTCCTCCCCAGCACTATCTAAGACCTTATCTAGGTGGCGCGTGAGGTCCACTACCTTGGCACCAGGCAGGCATGTTTATTTATTTACATTCTCTTATATACCGCGCTATTCTGCATCAGTGTGGTTTACATTGAACAAACTGAAATTACATTGAACAGGGCATTATAACTTGGAGATAACTATTTTACAGGGAACATGGGCAATGGAGGGTTAAGTGGCTTGCCCAAGACCACAAGGAGCACCTGTGGGACTAGAAACCCCAGTCCTTCCGGCCCAAGGTTGCTGTCCTCTAGTGGGATTTGAACCCCTGACCTTCCGGCCTGAAGTACCTTGCCCCAACCACTAGGCCACTCCTCCACTCCTCGTTACCAAGCGATCCTCACGTCCACCAGCCACCCAACTATCTACATGCCTAATGATCAAATCACCAACTATAACGGCTGTCCTAACCCTTCCTTCATGGGCACATGGCCCTGGAGAAACTTCCTCTGTGCGAGAGAGTTTTACATCACCTGGAGGAAAGGTCCTAGTTACAGGATCACTTCCTGCCACACCAGGGTGATGCTCTCCTGTCACGTGACCTCTGTCCTCCATGGCAACAGGGATGCTGCCAGAGTGGAGGTAGGACTTCAGGACTATATCCCTGTAGGTCTCGTCTATGTACCTCTCTGTCTTTCTTATGTCTTCCAAGTCTGCTACTCTAGCCTCTAGAGAACGGATTCATTCCCTGAGAGCTCCTTACACCTAATGCACCTGGATTGGGTGGCATACATCCCAGAGTGCTGAAAAAACTGAAATATGAGATTGCAGACCTACTCTTAGTAATCTGTGAACTATCCTTAAAATCATCTGTAGTAACTGAGGACTGGAGAGTGGCCAGAATAACTCCAATTTAAAAAAAAGGGGTATTGGGGGGGGGGGGGGTGGATCTGGGAAACTACAGACGTTTTCCACGGTACAGAATTTTGTATCAGGAAAAATGGTAAAAACCATTATGAAGAACAAAATTACTGAACATGTGCCTAGTGATGGCTTAATGGCAGAAAGCCAACACGTATTTAACCAAGGAAAGTCTTTTCTCACTAATCTCTTACATTTTTTTGAAAGTATGAATAAACAGGTAGATAGTGATAGTGATCATAGCATGATCGCCTTTGATTTAATTAGTGGAGGAGGGATAGTACGGAAATCCACAGTACTACCTTTTAACTTTCGAAAGGGAGACTATGATAAAATGAGGAAAATAGTTAAGAAAAAACTAAAAGGAGCATCTACAAAGGTTAAAGACTTACATCAAGCTTGGGTATTGTTGAAAAATACTATCTTGGCAGCCCAGACCAGCTGTATTCCACGCTTTAAGAAAAGTGGAAGTCCAAAAAACTGCCAGCATGGTTTAAAGGTGAAGTCAGAGAGGCTGTTGTTGCCAAAAAAGCATCCTTCAGGAAATGGAAAAAAAGAGCCAAACGACGAAACCTGGAAACAGCACAAGCACTGGCAAGTCAAATGCAAGGCATTGATAAAGCAGGCAAGGGGAGAATTTGAGAAGAAGCTTGCTGGGGAAGCAAAAACACGAAATAAAGATTTTTTCAAGTACATTCGTAGCAAAAAACCTGTGAGTTAGTTGGTCCATTAGATGACAGAGAAGTTAAAGGGGCACTAGGAGGCGACAAGGCGATATCGGAGAGACCGAATGAATTCTTTGCTTCGGTCTTTACTGAGGAAGATGTAGGGATGTTACCCATGACTGAAGTGGTATTTAAAGGTGCGGAAGAATTGAAGAAAATATCGATACATCGGGAAGATGTATTACAACTATTAGATAAACTGAAGAGTAGCAAATCACCTGGGCCGGATGGTATACATCCAAGGGTGTTGAAAGAACTGAAATATGAGATTGCAGACCTGCTATTAGTAATCTGTGAACTATCATTAAAATCATCTCTAATACCTGAAGATTAGTGGATCGCCAATGTAACACCAATTTTTAAAAAGGGTTCCAGGGGTGATCCGGGAAACTACAGACCGGTGAGCCTCACGTCAGTACCGGGAAAAATGGTAGAGACCATCATAAAGAATAAAATTACTCAGCATGTAGATAGTCATGGACTAATGGGAGACAGCCAACATGGCTTTAGACAAGGAATATCTTGTCTTACTAATCTGATATGTTTTTTTGAAAGTGTGAATAAACAGGTGGACAAAGGTGAGTCGGTTGATATAGTGTAACTGGACTTTAAGAAAGCCTTTGACAAAGTCCCTCATCAGAGACTTTGGGCAAAACTAAAGAGTCATGGGATAGGAGGCAGTGTACTACTGTGGATCAGGAACTGGTTAAAAGATAGAACGCAGAGGGTTGGGTTAAATGGCCAATTTTCCTAATGGAGAAAGGTGAATAGTGGTGTACCCCAGGGATCTGTGCTGGGTCCACTGCTTTGACATATTCATAAATGACCTGGAAAGTGGAATAACGAGTGAGGTTATCAAATTTGAGGATGACACAAAACTATTTAAAGTTGTTAAAACCCAAGAGGATTGTGGAAAATTGCAAGAGGATCTTGATAAATTAGAAGACTGGGCATCAAAATGGCTGATGAAATTTAATGTGGACAAGTACAAAGTTATGCACCTAGGGAAGAACAACCCAAACTATGGTTACACGATGCAAGGTTCCACATTAGGAACCACCACCCAGGAAAAAGATTTAGGCGTCATTGTGGATAACATGTTAAAACCCTCGGCCCAGTGTGCAGCGGCGGCCAAGAGAGCAAACAGAATGCTAGGTATCATAAGGAAAGGAATGGAAAATAAAACAAAAGATATTATAATGCCTCTATATCGTTCCATGGTGAGACCGCACCTTGAATATTGTGTCATTTTTGGTCGCCGTATCTTAAAAAGGATATAGCGTTATTAGAAAAGGTTCAGAGAAGAGCCACCAAAATGGTAAAGGGGATGGAAGGATACTCCTATGAAGAAAAGCTAAAAAGGTTAGGGCTCTTTAACCTGGAAAAGAGACGGCTGAGGGGAGATATGAAAGAAGTCTATAAATTAATGAACGGAGTGGAACGGGTAAACGTAGATCGATTGTTTACGTTATCAGAATATAGAAAGACTAGGGGACATGCAATGAAACTACAGGGTAAACTATTTAAGACTAATAAAAGAAAATATTTTTTTCACTCAAAGTGTAATCAAACTCTGGAATTTGTTACTGGAGGATATAGTAAAGGCTTTTAGTGTAGCTGGGTTTAAAAAAGGTTTGGACAAGTTCCTGGAGGAAAGGTCCATAAACCATTATTAAGAAGGGACCCAGGATATCAATGCTTGACCCAGTACAAGCATTGCGGAACCTGTGTCTTTTGGGGAAACTGCTAGGTACGTATGACCTAGATTGGCCACTGTTGGAAACAGGATACTGGGCTTGATGGACCTTGGTCTGACCCAGTATGGCATATCTTATGTTCTTATATAAAGGTGAGCCGGTTGATAGTGTATCTGGGTTTTCAGAAAGCTTTTGATAAGGTCCCTCAAGAGACTCTTAAGGGAATTAAAAATGTTATGGGATAGGAGGCAGTGTACTACTGTGAATTAGGAACTGGTTAAAACAAAAAACAGTAGGTCTAAACTCTAAATGGACATTTTTTTTCAATGGAGAAAAATGGAGTACCAGAGGGATGTATGCTGGGCCCGCTGCTTTAACATATTTATCAAATGACCTGGAAATGGGAAAAACAAGCAAGGATCAAATTTGAAGATGACACAAAATTATCCAAAGTTGTTATAACCAAAGAGGATTGTGAAAAACTGGAAGAGGATGTTGAAAAACTGGAAGACTGAGCGTCCAAATGGCAGATGAAGCAATGTGGACAAGTGCAAAGCTATGCATTTGGGGGAAAACAACTCAAACTAGTTATACAATGCAGGGTTCCACATTAGGAATCACCACTGAGGAAAAGGATAATACACTGAAATCCTCTGCCCAGTGTGCAGCTGCAGCCAAGCAAGCAAATAGAATGCTAAGAATCATAAGGAAGGGAATAGAAAATAAAGCCAAGGATATTATAATGCCTCTATATCGCTCCATGGTTCGACCACATCTTGAATACTGTATGCAATTGTGGTCACCATATCTTAAAAAAGATATAGCAGAATTGGATGAGTTACAGAGAACAGTGAACAAAATGGTAAAGGGGATGGAAAGATATCCCTACAAGAAAAGGCTTAAAAGGTTAGGGCTCTTCAACTTGGAAAAGAGAAGGCTGAGGGGGAGATATGATATAGGTCTATAAAATAATTAATGGAGTTGAACGGGTAAATATAGATGGGTTGTTTACTCCTTCAAAAAGTAGGAAGACTAGAGGACATGCAATGAAGCTACAGTGTGGCACATTTAAGACTAACCAGAAAAAATATATTTTTTCACTCAGTGGGTAAGACTGGAATTGGTTACCGGAGGATGTAGTACAAGTCGTTAGTGTAGCTGGGTTCAAAAAAGATTTGAATAAGTTCCTGGAGGAAAGAATAGTTACTCACCTGTAACAGGTGTTCTCCAGGAGCAGCAGGAATCAGTCCTCACATATGGGTGATATCGACGTCGATGGAGCCCCTGCGGAGCATTTCCCCAGCTTTCTATGAAAGCCTTTGGGAATACTGCACGCATGCACGGTCCCCTTCCCGCTAAAGGTGCCATCTTGCTCAGTCAAATGACATAGCTAAAAAACAGCACACAAAAATGTAAAAATGAACTATATACAACTGCAACTCCCAGGGGAGGAGGGAGGGTTTGATTCCTGCTGTGAGGATTGATTCCTGCTGCTCCTGGAGAACACCTGTTACAGGTGAGTAACTTCTCTTTCTCCAGGACCAAGCAGGAAGTCAGTCCTCACATATGGGTGACTCCCTAGCTCTGGGCTACCAGGAACCCAGGCTGAGCAAGAGAACTCCCTCTAGTCCCAGCATCAAAGAAAGGCTTTGCACTGAAAGAACCTCCACCGGTAGCCCAACGGAGGGCTGGAGGGCAGGAGTTGCCTAAACCTCAAAGAGATTCCGGAGTACTGCCTGGCCAAAAGCACTGTCCCTAAGGGACTCCCTCTCCAGGCATTAATGGGCCGCAAAAGTCTGGCTTGAGGACCAAGCTGCAGCCCTGCAGATGTCTGCCAACAGTACAGAGCGGAGATGAGCTACTGAGGCAGCCATAGCCCTGACACGGTAGGCCGTGACCGGACCCTGCAAGGGAAGGTCAGCCGCCCTGTAAGCCCAGGTGATACAGTCAGCCACCCATATGGACAAGGTACGCTTGGAGACAGTTATTAGGGTCAAAAGATATGAAGAGCTGGGTAGCACTTCTATGCCCCTGCGTACGGTCAAGGTAGAAGGATAAGGCCCTCCTACAGTCCAGGGTATGCAGGACCGCTTCAGCCTGGCTTGCATGAGGCCTAGGGAAGAATGTTGGAAGAACCACCTCCTGGTTGAGGTGGAAAAAGGAGACAACCTTTGGGAGGAACTTTGGATGAGTCCTAAGGACTACCCTGTTCCTATAGAAGCGGGTGTAAGGCCTGTCACAGACCAGGGCCTGAAGCTCACTCACTCGTCTGGCCGAGGTTAGGGCTACCAGGAAGAGTGTCTTCCGGGAAAGGAAGCGGAGAGGACAAGTAGCCATCGGCTCAAAAGGTGGGCGAGTCAGTTGTTGCAAGACCACATTCAACTCCCACTCAGGGGCTGGAGGACGGACAGGAGGCTTGAGCAACAGCAAACCCCTGAGGAACTGGGACACCAAGGGGTGAACCGACAGAGTGTCCTTCCACCAGAGAGTGGTGAGCTGCTAGAGCTGAGAGGTGGACCCGAACAGAATTGGACTTAAGGCCCTAATTGGACAAGTGCAGCAGGTACTGAAGCACTACTGGTACAGCACAGGAGAAAGGATCTTCTGTACACAGCTGACACCACACCGAAAACCTTTTCCATTTCAGGGCATAGGTTTTTCTAGTGGACTGCTTCCTAGAGGCCAGGACGACCTCTTCAACTTCTGGAGGTAGGCCCCAGGGAGCCAAAACTACCCTTGCAGCCTCCAGGTCATCAAATTGAGAGATTTGAGATTTGGGTGCAGAAGAGAACCTTGATCCTGAGAGAGAAGGTCGGGCTGCAAACCCAGAGGCAGTGGGGTGTCCACTGCCAGTTGAAGCAGAAGTGGAAACCAAGGCTGCCTCGGCCACCTGGGAGCTACTAGGAGTATCGAGGCCTTGTCCTTTAGAACCTTGAACAAGGTTCGGGCCACCAGAGCGTGGGAGGAAACGCATATAGGAGGCCCTGAGACCAGGAAATCAGAAAAGCATCCGCTGCCCACCTCGTGGGATGCGGGTGCCTGAAGCAGAACCTGGGCAGCTGCTTGTTCAGGGGACTGGCAAAGGGATCTATGGATGGAAGTCCCCATTTCAGGAAAATCTTCTGAACCACTAATGGGTGGAGTTGCCATTCCTGGGGCTGCAGAACTCTGCTCAACCTGTCTGCCAGGCAGTTCTCCTGGCCAGGGAGATAAACAGCTTTGAGAAATATGTTGTGTTTGAGCGCAAACAAGCAAAGGTCCTGTGCCTCCTGACAAAGGAGCCTGGGACCCAGCCTGCTTGTTCAAATAGAACATGGCTACTTGGTTGTCTGTCTGTACTAAGACACACTGGTGGGCCAGGTTTGGGGAGAAAAAGTCTTGAGGGCTAAGCGAATAGCCCGGAGCTCCAGCAGGTTGATCTGTTGCGTGGCCTCCCAGGGAGACCACAGGCCCTGGGTGCACTTGCCCAGACAATGTGCTCCCCAGCCCTGCAGAGAGGCATCTGTGGTCAACACCACTGTGAACCCAGGAATCTGAAAAGGCACCCCTTGCAGTAGATTGGGGGGTGCAGTCACCAGCGTAGGGAGTTCAGGAATGCTAGAACTGCTAGGTACATATGACCTAGATTGGCCACTGTTGGAAACAGAATACTGGGCTTGATGGACCTTGGTCTGACCCAGTATGGCATATCTTATGTTCTTATGAATGGTCTGGACACCCTTACTCTGTCTCTGAGGCGTCCTGTGGACTGTGTTCACTGAGTTCTGAGGCACCACTGTGCAGGCCTCAAAGGAATCAGGCATTGGGAGTCACATGCACTGTCGAAGCCATGTGGCACAGAAGCCGCAGCCAGAGCCTGGCGGAAACCAGTGGCCTGTGGAGAAACTGGTTTGCCAAGTCTATCAGTCTTTGGGCTCTGTCTTCTGACAGGAAAGCCTTTTCCTGCCGAGAGTCCAGCCTTGCCCCTATGAACTCCAAGTTCTGGGAGGGGAGCAAAGTGGACTTTGCTAAGTTTATGACAAACCCCAGCCTTTGAAGAAGAGTAATAGTTCTGAGGGTGGCTTGCCTGGCCTCCTGGCACGTCTGACCCCTGATGAGCCAGTCGTCCAGATAGGGGAAGACAAAGATACCCTGATTTCTCAGGTAGGCTGCCACCACCGCCAGGCATTTGGTAAAGAACTTGAACCTCTGCAAAGGTTCCCCGGAGAGACCAGCAGAAAACCCGGCAAGCTCCTTCGCCAGGTCCTGCAAGTACATGCCCATATACAGCTGGTAAGACTGGACACGGCAAGCAAGCATCGAGCCCTGGAAGCACTTTCTACCAAACGCATCCAGGTTCCGGTCCTCCCTGCCAGGGGGCACCGCGGAGTGCATCTTCTGACTTTTCAGACGATGCATGGCCGATTCCACCACCATGGAATGGTGTGGTAGCTGCACCTTTTGAAAACCAGGGCTCTTACGGAGTCGATAAATGGAATCGACCCGCTTGCTCAAAACCCGCGTCGAGGCTGGTGCCTCCCACATCCAGAAGAGGAGCCGTTCCAGCATCGGAGGAACAGGCACAGTAAAGGCCTCCTTCGGAGGAGAGTCATACTGGAGGGCCTCGAGGCTCCTCCTTGGGGTCCGTGGGGATTGCCAAAGCAGTGGCCATATCCCGAACGAACTCCGAGAACAGAGTATCCTCCGGAGGGGATCTACTCCGGGGTTCAGACTGCGGTGAGTCCGACGGGACGCACCGAGTCTTGAAGGTATCGGGGGACTCCTCATCCTCCGTCTCCCAGGCGGACTCGTCCGAAGAGGAGTCGGGCTCCAACCACGCGGGGCCCGGCAGCACCCGCCCCAATGCCGAAGGCACTGGCGTCGACACCCTCGGTCCCGACCGGGAGGTCGAGGGTGACCGCGACCGAGGACGACCTCGAGCCTTCATGGTCTCGGCTCGGTCTCCGGGGTCGACTTTGACGTTGATGTCCCGGTGGTCGGGGCAGATGCGCCAGTGAGGCTGGCCATCAGCACCCGCTGCTGATCCATGAAGGCAGACAGTCTGCACTCCAAGGCTGTCAGCCCGAGACCCAGCTCAGGAGACTCAGCAGTCACCGACTCAGGCCCCGGCGGTGCCGGGCCCGACGTCGGCTCCCTGGGAGGAGAGTCCTCGAGGACAACAGGACTTACGTGTCCAGCAGACTCCGGCTCTACACGAGGCACTTTTGACGGCTTCTCCTGTTCCACGGGCCCAGGACGGCGGTCGGGGGTCTGAGACCTAGCCCTCGAGGAGCCAGGGACCTCCTTCGATGTCGCCCTCGTGAGCCGCTTCTTCCTCTTTCGCTCCCGCTCGGGGGATCCCCTATCCGAGGAACCCCGACGATGCTCGGGGTCAGACTCCCGAGACATCAAGGCCTCAGATGAGGTCCGGGCCCGGCCAGAGGCCAAATCAGAGAAAAGCCTTTCCTTTTGATGCTGGCGACTTCGCAGTGCCTTAGTGGACATTTTGCCACATGGTCCACAGATCTTAGGATCATGATCAGGACCGAGGCACCGAAGGCAGCAGTCATGTGTCTCGGTGAGAGACATTAGTTTCTTGCACCGATCACACTTTTTAAAACCACTGGAAGCCATCGGGGAAAAAAGAGCCCCCGCGAGGTCAAAGGACCGGCCTTCCAGGGAAAAAGAAAAAAGGGCGCTAACGCCAGCCACGAAGGGCAAAAACTGAAAAAATGAGAACGGGCTCGATACCGGTGTACCGAACCCGGCGGTAAGGGGAACCGGCGTCGAACCGGGCAAAAAGCCGCGATGAAATCACAGGAAATAGCAAGAAAAATCTAACTGTTTTCCGGGTGAACTAGGACAGACGTCCGACGGGCTCCAAGGAAAAAGAGAGACAGAAGATTGAGCAAGATGGCACCTTTAGGCGGGAAGGGGACCGCGCATGCGTGCAGTATTCCCAAAGGCTTTCATTGAAAGCTGGGGAAATGCTCCGCAGGGGCTCCATCAACGTCAATGTCACCCATATGTGAGGACTGACTTCCTGCTTGGTCCTGGAGAATAATCCATAAACCATTATTAAAGAGGACTGGGGAAATCCACTGCTTACCCCTGGGACAAGCAGCTTGGAAATATGAATATCTTTGTGAACCCGACAAGTACTTGAGGCCTAGAATGTAATGCTTTTGAGATCCAAAAATGGGCTGACAAGTTCCCCCTTTCTTGGGAACAACAAAGTATGTGGAATTCTGGCCTATGCCCCACTTGCCCTGCTGCACTGGAACTATGGTTTTAAGCTGCAACAGATGCCCCAAGGTAATCTGCGCTTTGGCTAGAGCACAGCAAGTCAATACCATAAAAGCGTCTAAGAGGGGCCATGCCAACTTGAGCATGTAGCCCTCCCAGATGACCTCTAACACCCAAGCATCTGGAGTAATCTGGGCCCAGACGGTGTAAAAGCACTGCAGACTGCCACCTATTGGCTGTATACCCACCAGGGCCCACAAACCTTAGTTCAGACGACTTTGGGGGTCCCCCGCTCCTCTTGTAAGGCAGTCTCTACTACCCGCGCAGCCTCCTTGAGAGGGACAGCCCTGAGGGAGAAACCTGGACTTCTGCAAGTTAACAGATATAGCTGGCCGAAACTTCTAAGAATCACATTCCTGCCCCCAGGAGGAAGCCCCTCTACCAGAGTCTTTGGACCTATCCTCTGGAAGCAGAAAGACCTTCAAGTCTGAGGTCCTTGACCAAATTCACCAGATCCCCAAACAGTAACTGCCTCGCAAAGGAAAGCATGCTGAATTGCATCTTGGAGGCCATATCGGCCGACCAGTTCCGTAGCCACAAAAACCTCCAAGCAGCCACCACTGTGGCCATAGTCTTCTCAAATTCATGAAACAAATCAGAGAACAGCAGCCAAAAAGGCTGAACTGGACTCCAGTCGGGATGCATCTGCCAGATCCACAAGGCACCACTCTGGGATCCTCTGGGACAATCTCAGACAGGCCCTAGCCACATAAGCTCCACAGACCAACACGTGCAGCACCAGTGCGGAGATCTGAAAAGACTGCTTAAGCAGGGCCTCCATTCGATGATTCTGAAGATCCCTTCAAGGCGGAACCACCTTCTACGGGTATTGTAACATAGAAACGTAGAAATATGACGACAGAAAAAGACCACATGGCCTATCTAGTCTGTCCTTCCATATCAACGACTACAACAGTCCCCTTTTTTCCTTTAGAGATCCTCTGTTTGTCCCATGCTTTTTTGAATTCAGTTACTGTCCTCATCTCTACCATCTCCACTGGGAATTATTCCACAGATCCACCACTCTTTCCATAAAGAAATATTTCCGCAAATCACTCCTGAATCTATCCCCCTTCACCCTCATCCCATGTCCCCTCGTAGCAGAACTTGCTTTCAATTGAGAGAGGCTCTCCCCCTGAACATTTATGCCACGGAGGTATTTAAACATCTCAATCATATCACCTCTATCCCGCCTTTCCTCTAAGGTGTACATATTAAGATCCTTCAGTCTGTCCTCATATGCTTTATAATGAAGACCACTAACCATTTTAGTAGCCACCTTCTGTACTGACTCCATCTGGTTTATATCCTTTTGAAGGTGCGGTCTCCAGAATTGCACACTATACTCCAAATGAGGTCGCACCAAAGACTTATACAGAGGCACTATCACCTCCTTTTTTCTGCTAGTCATTCCTCTCCGTATGCACCCAAGCATCCTTCTAGCTTTTGCCATCGCCTTTTCTACGTTTAGCTACTTTAAGATCAGACACAACCACGCCCAGGTCCCGCTCTTCTTTAGTGGACAAAAGTACTTCACCCCCTATACTATATTGCTCCCTTGGATTGCTGCAGCCCAAATGCATGACCTTACATTTTTTAACATTAAATCCCAGCTGCCAGATTCTAGACCATTCTTCAAGCTTAGCTAGATCCCGCCTCATGTTATCTACACCTTCCTGGGTGTCTACTCTATTGCAGATTTTGGTATCATCCGCAAAAAGGCAAACTTTACCCGACAGCCCTTCTGCTATATCACTAACAAAGATATAGTGACCGATGTTACCAGGGTGTCTACCCGTGGCAGATGCAACTTCTCCTCAAATGGAATAAAGCTTTACCGTACTCTGGCCAATGCACAGTCTGGCATCCGGAGACTTCCACTCTGCCACATGAAAGGGAAGATGGGGAAAAAGAAGCTTGCCTGCATGGGAGACCTGTGCTGTACGGTCATGTTTCTGGAGTGATCCAGTGTGTGTTGGAGCTAGTTTGTAGTGCGCCAGTGAGAGTCATCAGACTGCAACTGCTGCTTTAAAAACCAGTGTTTAGCTGAGCAGCTGCGGGAGGTGCTAAGCTGAACAAAGGGCAGCAAACTATTTCAATTACAGCTGCTTCCTCAAAGTTGTCTGGCCCAATGGATAAGCACATGACTGCTACTCTTGTTCCATCTGTGCAGGGACTGCCTAGGGGTCTAACTCATGTCTGTCAGGGGCAGCTTTGAGCCCCAATTCTAGGTCTCCTCCACAACATCCATTACAGATCAGATAGGAGGAGGGGGGGAGGGGGGCACAACACTAACGGTTGCTGTATTAAGATTGTGGCTTCCCCGGAGGTTCTTCCTTCTGTAGTTTGTGATGTTTATATGCCAAAACCTTTGAATTTTTCAACCACATTAGCAGCTTCTCAAAGTAAGGAAAAATGTATTGCCAGAGTCCATTTCCTTGCTAGATATTTGGAAAATGGTAGCTCATACTAATTCACTCTTAAAAAGCTTCATTGAGCAGACTACATCTTTTTCTCAGGAGGTAACTGTTAAATTTGAAAGTCAAGATAAAATGTTTTCTCAGTTTGCTGCTAGGTTAGAGAAAGTGGAGCATTCACTAACAAATGTGCAAGAATCAGGCATTGCTGGGATTAAAGATAGCCTTGTGTTACATAGAAAAATTGAGTCTTTATAAAATTCACTATGTAGTAGAAACTTAAGGGGCCCAATTTTCAAAGATCTTTACACAGGTAACTGCCCTAGTTACCTGTGTAAAGGCCGTATCTTGGATTTTCGAAGGGCACCTATACGTGTAGTGCCCTTCGAAAATTCCAGATATGTCCCTAATACGCCCCGATGCTATCCGCATAGCACTGGGGCATGTTAGGGGCGTTCTGGGGCAGAGCGGAGGTAGGCCATGGCTCTACCTGTGTAGAACAGATTTTCAATTCTACATGGTTAGCGTCCTGCACCTTAAAGGCAGGCATGTGAAAACCTTGCTTATCTTTAAGGCGCAGGGGCTAACTGTGTAGCATTGAAAATTGGTGCTACACGGGCCCCTGCAGCTTCCTGGTTGTGCAGCATGACCCGGATTTTCAATACCGGGACTGCATAAAATCCTGGTATTGAAAATCCGGGTTAGGTGGGAGGTAGACGGGCTATGCGCAGATGCGGCACATAGCACCGCCCAACTGAAATTCGGGCCCAAGTTTTCTTAATATTCCTAAGACAATTTTTCAGCTTTGATCTTGCTTCAGAAATATTTTAAGTATGTACTGCAATTGTCTAATGCTGATACATTGGCTATCACTAATTCTACTACTACTAAGCATTTATATAGCGCTACAAGTCATATGCAGCACTGCACAGACAAGTAAGAGAGAGTCCCTGCTCATCAGAGCTTACAATCTAATCAAGACAAACACAGAAGGTGTGGGCAGGGATAAAGCAAGGGAAGGAGAAGGAGATCAGGAAAGTCAACATCCAAAAGTAGCAGCGAAGAGGTGAGTTTTCAGCCTGGATTTGAAGAGGGTTAGGGAAGATGCCTGGCGTACGGACACAGGTAGTTTTTGTTCCAGGCATACGGTGCAGCAAGGTGAAAGGAGCGGTCTGGAGTTAGCAGTGGAAGAGAAGGGCACAGATAGGAGCAGTTTGCTGGAAGAGCAGCGTTCCCGAGGGGGGTTGTAAGGAGAGAAGAGAAGAAAGGTAGTGAGGAGCCGCAGAGTGAATGCATTTATAGGTCAGTAGGAGAAGTTTGGACTGGATGCGGAAACAGATAGGGAGCCAATGAAGTGACTTGAGAAGAGGAGTAATGTGGGCATGACGAGGCTGGCGGAAGATTAGCTGCGCAGCAGAGTCTCTTGAAGTGCCTCAAGAGTCTATTGATTTATCTAATTTTCTTGAGTCCTCCGAGGACATGAGTCATAATAGAGCCACTCTAGTGGTCACATTTGCTTGTTAGAGTGATAAATTACTTGTGTTGAAATCATATGTTTTGAAAAAACAGGTTTTGTTGTGTGGTCAGAAAATAATGACTTTTCCTGATCTTTGAGAGCAACCCAACTGTGTCATAAGAGTCTTCTTCCACTTAAATCTCGTACTCTGGCTTTCGGTGCTACATTCTTTGTTTTCCTTGTAGGTGTTTTGTGGGTTTGCAGGGAGTCAAATGTTTTTTCGGACCCCTACATTTGGGAGATTTTATGAATGTGCCCCTCTGACCTGGTTCAGTTTCCTTTTCTTTCTTTCTTTAATTTCTTACAGTTGTGGTCAACACCGACACCCTTGCATTTTAGGTACATTGTGTACAATATCTTAAGAAACAATTGGAAACATTCCAACTGTATGTCATCATAATATTTTAATAGTATGTTCAAAGGTATATAATAAAAAAAATAGATGTTTGTGCAACTTGTATAGTAATTTCTGAGAAAAAACCCCAAAATATGACCCTGGACAGGATTATGGCACCCTTGACTAATATTTGGTTGCACAACCCTTGGCAGTTATGACAGCCTCCAAACGTTTCTTGTAGCTATCTGTAAGTTTCATATATCTGTCTGCTGATAGTTTCTCCCACTCTTCAACTGCAATTTGTTCCAGCTCATGAATGTTTCCAGGATTCCTTTTACCAATGGCAGATTTCAGCTCTTTCCAAAGGTTCTCGTTTGAGATCAGGACTCATTGCTGGACAGTTTAAAACAGTCCATCTGTTCCTTTCTAACCATTCTTTTGTACTTTTGGATGTACTGTATGTTTTGAGTCATTATCCTGCTGGAGGGGCCCATGACCTTCAACCCAGACCTAGCTTACTGATATTAGGCAGCACATTTCACTCCCAAATACATTGGCAGTCCTCTGAATTCATGATTCCTTAAATACCTTCCAGCTCTTCAGTTCCTGTGGCAGCAAAAAGTGTAAATTACTCACTTTTAACAGGTGTTCTCTGGGGACAGAAGGAATCAGTCCTCACATATGGGCGACGTTGGCACCGATGGAGCACGCGCAATAGCTTCTCCCCAGCTTTTCAAAGAAAGTCTTTGGGAGCTGCACCATGTATGCGTGGTCCCCTTCCCGCTCAAGGGTGTCATCTTGCCTCAGTAGAATGACATAGCTCGAAGGCAAAAATGACACAAAAGGCAACTCCATGGGGAGGAGGGAGGGTTGTGAGGACTGATTCCTGCTGTCCCCAGAGAATGCTGAGTAACTACGCTTTCTCTGGGAACAAGTAGGAAGTCAGTCCTCATATATGGGACTCCCCAGCTACAGGCTACTGAGAACCTGTAAAAAGCCAGGGGTAACCAAGAAAAGGTGAGCTGTGAGCAGCAGCAGCAATGAGTCCTAAGACAGACAGACTCCTGAGCTGCCAAGGTGTCCAGCGAGAAACCCAGCACTCTGGTAGCCTGAACACATAAAGGGTTGGAGGGCAGGAGTTGCTTACACCCCGAATAGATAATGAAATACTGCCTAGCCAAAGGTATGTCCCTATGGGACTCTCTCTCTAGGCAGTAATGAGTTGCAGATCTATGGCTGAGGACCAGGTGGCAGCTTAGCAGATTTCCTACAAGGGAATGAAACACAGGTTTGCCACAGATGCCACCATGGCCCTAACGCTCTGCACCATGATCTGGTGCTCCAACGAGAGCCTAGTCTTCTTGCAGGCGAAGGCAATGCAGACCGCCACCCAGGTGGACAGAGTTCACTTGGTCACCGCTGCCCCCAGCTGCCTGGGGTCACAGGAGATGAAAGCTGTGAGGCTTTGCAGTGGTCCTGGGTACATTGGAGGTAGAAGGATAGGCCCTCTTACAGTCTAGAGTGTGAAGGACAGTCTCCGTTCTGCTTGAGACTGTGGAAAGAAGGTGGGGAGTACCACCTCCTAATTGAGGTGGAAGGATGACACCATCTTTTATTTTATTTACATTCTCTTATATACCGCGCTATTCCGCATCAGTGCGGTTTACATCTTGAGAAGGAACTTGGGGTGCGTGTGGAGCATGACCCTGGTCTTATGGAACCTTGTGCAGGGTGGATCCGCCACCAATGCTTGGAGCTTGCTGACCCTGTTAACCGATGTGAGTGCCACCAAGACGACTACCTGCTAGGAAAGGTACCGCAGGTGGCAGGTAGCCAGGGGCTCAAGAAGTGGGCTAGCGAGTTGTGACAGCACCATGGTAAGGTCCAACTCTGCCGCTGGTGGGCGGACTGGAGGTTTTGACAACAGGGGGCCCTGCAGAAAGCAGGTCACAAGACAGTCAGCAGAGAGGGACTTGCCCTTGACAAGGTGGTGGTGCACTGCAAGTGCGCTCAGATGGACCCAGACAGAGTCGACCT
Organism: Ichthyophis bannanicus; assembly: GCA_033557465.1. NCBI lineage: Eukaryota > Metazoa > Chordata > Amphibia > Gymnophiona > Ichthyophiidae > Ichthyophis > Ichthyophis bannanicus. The sequence goes on along the minus strand of CM066048.1, from coordinate 36,404,858 downwards.
TCAGTCCTGCCTGAGACACATGAAGCAAATATTACAGTACAAGCTGCACAGAGCAGGAGAACAGATTGACCTGTCACTCTGCACACCACACTGAGAATATGCACCATTTGAAGGTGTAGACCCTCTTGTGGAGGTCTTATGGGAGGCCAAGAGGAATTCCTCCACCTCCGCTGAAAGGTTGAAAGGAGCCAAGGCTACCCTTTCAACAGCCAGGCAGTTAGCATCAGAGACCCCAAGTTGGAGTGTAGGAGGGAGCCCTCCTCCTGTGACAGCATCTCCAGGGCATTCCCCAGGGGGACCGGGGGAGCCATGGATAAGAGAAGCAGCCATGGGAACCACGGTTGCTGGTGCCACAGAGGGTCTACAAGTATCAGAGATGCCTTGTCGTGTTGAACCTTGAACAAGGTCTTGGCAATTAGCAGCATGGGTGGGAAGGCGCAGAGAAAGCCTTGCATCCATGCGATAGGAAGGCATCTGCTGCCACTCAGTATGGGTATGTCTGGCTGGAGAAGAGGTGGGGCAGCTGGGCATTGGCTGGACTGGTAAAAAGGTCCATCCGTGGCATCCCCCAGAGCTGGAAGGGTCAACAGGCCACCTTGGGGTTTAGCTGCCACTCGTGCGACTGGAGAACCCTACTCAGCCTGTCTGCCAGGGCATTGCCCTGGCCTGGTAGATAAACCGCCCGTAGGAGCATCCCGCAGTGGGCTGCATATGAGCGGAGAGCTATTGCCTCTTGACAGAAGGTGTACGACTCTGTGCACCCATGCATGGTTGACATAATACAGCACCACTTGGTTGTCCATCTGGACCAGCACGGTATGGTGTTGCAGGTGGTGATGGAAGGCTCGGAGGGCCAGGAATATGGCTCGAAGCTCCAAGAGGTTGATCTGCTGCAGATTATCCATCTGTGACCAACTGCCCTGAGTGCAGAGGCCATCACAATGGGCTCTCCAATCTAAGAGGGAGGCGCCACTGGTTAGGACCCTCTGGGGGCCAGGGACTTGGAAAGGCATCCCAGCCAGAAGGTGCTGGGAGGTTTGTCACCAGGTGTGGGAATTGGCCAGTTGGCAGGTCACCATCACCCTGTCCCACAGAAGGCCTGTGGCCTGGGTCCACTGGAAGTGGAGGCCCCATTGAGCAGCCCTCAGGCAGGCAAAGCAGAAGGCGGGAGCTAGCGCCCTAAGGCAATTGGCCTTGTCCAGAGGGAGGAAGGCTTTGGCTTGAACAGTGTCCAGTCTTGCCCCTATGAACTCCAGGCATTGTGTCGGGTGAAGATGGGACTTTGAGTGGTTTATTATAAATCCCAAGTGTTATAGGATGAGGATGGTGCATGCTGTTGCGTGATACACCTCTGCAGCTCCTTATGAGCCAGTCGTCCAGGTAGGGAAAGATGAAGACCCACTGAAGACAAAGGTAGGCCGTGACTACTGTCAGGCACTTGCTGAACACACAGGGTGCAGAGGCCAGCCCGAAGGGTAGCACTCTGAACTGGTAGTGGCCACCTCCCACCACAAACCAGAGGTATTTTCTGTGGTCAGGATGGATGAGGAGGTATGGCAGCAGTGTTCCAAGGGAGACCATTTTGAACATCTCCCTTACCAGGAACCTGTTTAGGTCACACAGGTCCAGAATGGGCAGGAAGCCTCCAGTCTTCTTGGGTATGAGAAAGTACTAGGAGTAGAACCCTTTGCCCTCGAGGTGTGCGGGCACTGGTTCCACTGCCTTGTCTTTGAGAAGGCCTGCAATCTCTTGCAGCAGCAGGTCTGGTGGCGGGGAGTCCTGGTTTGCCTGGGGTTCTCCCAGAAAGCACTGAGGGAGTGCCTGTGTCAAGTGGAGGAGATAACCCTCCTTCACTACCTGCAGGGCCCAGGAGTCTGTGGTGATGAGTGGCCACCGGTGGGCACAAAGAACCAGATGCCCCCCTGTGGGCTGCTCGGCTGGGTCTCCTGGGGGAAGAGAGGCTATGCCCAAGGAGTCAAAAGCCCCTGTCAGGCTGGGCTGGAGCTGGTACCTGGGGTATGGGGACCTTAGGCTTACATGGGCCATGCCCTTGCCCCATGTCTGTGTTGGGGAACTGGGAAGGCTTGGTACTGAGGAGTAGTTTCCATAAGCCTTCTTCTTCTTCGGGTAGAAGGGCTTTTTACCCGAAGACTTCCATCGGGAAGAGTCAGCAGTCTTCTTGGAGAGCCTGCTCCTCATCAGGAACTCGGACTCCAGCTCTGCAGCCTTATCTGTCATGGGTTTGCCAAAGAGATTCTCTCCCTGACAAGGGACATCGACCAGTTTGTCCTGAACTCATTCCTCCAGGTTGGAGGACTGTAGCCAAGCCTTGCATCTGGCACCGATGCCTGCCGCAGCTACTCTAGCTGCTGACTCGAAGCAGTCATAGGCTGTTCGAGTCATGAATCTGGAGCACTCTGGCACCTGAAGCCAGGGTCCAGAATTGCTGGAGAGGTTCCTCTGAGAGACCAGCCAGAACCCGATGAGTTCCTTCACCAGGTCTCTCAGGTATATGTCCATGTACTGCTGGTTTGCCTGGATCGGACCAATAAGCATCGAGCTTTGGTAGCACTTTCCGCCCAGGGCATCCAAGGCATGGGCCTTCCTACCCAGGGACACAGAGGAGAGTGTCTTTTGGCTCTTAAGGCGATGCATGGGATACCGCCACGATGGAGTTGTGTGGCAGCTGTGCTTTCTGGAAGCTGGGGCTCCAGCAGACCAGGTACATTCAGTCCAGCCGTTTGCTTACTATAGGAACCGATGTGGGGGTCTCCCGCATGTGTAGGAGCAGCCGTTCCAGGGTTGGGACAACTTCGCAGAGTGTCCTCATACTGGAGGATATCGAGTTCCTCAGTTCAAGGGTCCTCCTCCGAGTCCATCTCGAAGGCCAGTGCCTTGGCCATATCCCGCACAAAGTCGAAGACCCCCGGCCTCAGGGTTCTGAGGCAGCCCGGTATCCCCGAGGTTCTGGGGTTCCAGAGGGGGCCCTGGAGCGTGGTGTTGCCAGAGACTCGTGCAGAGCCTGTCTTATGGAAGAAGGACTCTTGCTGTTGCTGATGGCTCTTGATGGCCTTTGAGTAGTAGGGTTTTTTTTTAAATATATTACAGAAACCACAGTTCAAGGAGTCATGGTCCAGGCTTAGGCATCGGAGGCATTAGTCGTGTGGGTTGGAGCGTGACATGGTCTTGGCCCATCAATCACAGTTTTTAAAGCCAATGGCTGAGGCCATAGTGAGGAAAATGATTCCTGCAAGGTCGAAAACCTCCGGTCCAGCCAGGAACAAAAAAAAGGCCCCAGAGCCAGTCGAGAAGCTCTCAAAAGGAAAAAAAAAGAATGCGATGCTGAGGCAGGTGAGCTCGGGGGCAGGAAAGGGAACCAGTACACGACCAGAGAAAAGAAAAATCAAGATAAAACAAACTAACACTTTTTCCAGGGAGCACAAACATCCAGTGGGTTCCACAGAATAAAGAAGACTAAGGCAAGATGGCACCCTTGAGCGGGAAGGGGACCATGCATGCGTGATGCATTTCCCAAAGGCTTTCTTTGAAAGCTGGTGAGAAGCTACTATGCGGGCTCCGTCGGCGCCGTCACCCATATGTGAGGACTGAATTCCTGCTTTCCTGGAGAACAGCCCTACAACATTATGGAACATCCACCATATTTAACTGTATGTAACTAACTGTTTTTCCTCTTATAAGCTTCATTCTTTGCCTTAAATGTATTGCTGGTCTGCAGTGTCAAAGGGCTCAAGTTTGGCTTCATCTGTCCACAGAACATTTTCCCAGAAGGGTTGTGGTTTCTCAAGGTGGGTTTGGGCAAAGATCAGGTGTGCCTTTTTATGTCCGTCTTTGAGCAGTGGGATCCTCTTTGGCCCTTGCCCATGAAGTCCTTCTTTGTATAGTGCGTTGCGTATGGTGCAGTTGAAACCACCACTCCAGATTGCTCTTTGGATGTTGCACATGGTGTTTTTCTAACAGTTCACACTAAATTTCCAACACTTCTTGGATTAAATTTTCCTCTTCCTACCACATCCTTGGAAGTTCGTGACAGTTCCATGAGCAAAAAAAATTAACATTGTGAACTGTAGAGGCAGGAATCCCAAGGTCTTTGGAGATGGCCTTGTACCCCTCTGAAGTTTAATGATAATGGCTTTTCTGACGATCTCAAGCAGTTCTCTTGTCTTTACCATTATGAAAATGGAACAGGGAGTGAATGTGGCCATTTTAAGGATTAGAGCCATCATTCATTGGCTGATTCAAGTCATTTGAGTACTGACAATTGATCACAGGTGGGTCTAATTTTATTGCAGTGGTAATGTGGTTCTTCTGTTTAAACTGTTTTGAATTGTTTATAAGGGTGCCAATAATCATGTCCTGGCAGCGTCCCAGTTTTTATACTATTTCCTACTATTTCCCTATTTAATTGGTCTTGTTTTATTTGATTCTTTTGTGTGCACATATATAGTCCAAAGCCATTTCACTGGCCACTTTTTTTTTTTTTTTTTTTTTTTTTTTAAGATATTGGACATTAAGGGGTTGAATTGCAAGGGTGTCAATGTTGACCACAATTGCATATATTTTTAATTGTTTGGTGTAGAATATAATCTTGCTTCTAAATGTATGCTCTGGATGAGGCAGCGTCTTACTTGCTCTCCTTAACGAGGAACTACTGAGTTGTGTTTGCTTTCTTTCGTAATTAAACTGTACCTGTAATAATTGTTTTGTAAAAAATTGTTAAAATTTAATAAAGTCTAAGGATTTTGGAGGTTTCTGGCTATCCTCCAGCAGTGGATCCTCCGCTATCCCTATGGGATCCTGCAGCTGTGTGAAAGAGTGCAGCTGCCATGGACTTACTTTTGAGCGGCCCGATAACACATGGGGCTGTCAGGGGAGCTCCTGGGGACTGTGATTGTGCTTCTTTAATCAGAAGAAACCTGTTTTTTCTTTTTTGGCGGTAACTGCCACCATGTCTGCTACCACAACTGCTTCTCCGGTGGAGCCACCAGTGCGCCAAACCTGGGCTTATCAGGCAGTTGTGCCTGAAGGCCCACTGTACTACCGCTGCTCCCCTGAATGAGGATTCTGCAGTCATATTCCACCCCCTCCCCCCCTTTTGAACTTTAGCAAACAAAGCTCTTAAGGCTCAAACTCTGGCCTTCTTCCAGAAGTTTGGGAAGAAAAAGGGAGCTGCTATGGGAGAAGGTTGGGGGGGGGGGGGTGGTGAGGAACCTGGACCCACCAGTTTCTGCACACCCGGGTCCACTAGAGCAAGGCTACTGTGGCCCAGCACCACTAAAGATTCCAATTCCATTCTACACAGTGTATACTCACCACCAATTTCTGAAGACTGAGAAATACTGGCCGAGGACAGGCTGCACAGGCTTCTTATAGGGTTGCGTTTTCAGACCAGTATATTTCAGGTCTACATCTGCTAGCAGGTGAGCATGTTTCTGGACTGGAGGGACTATTAGGAAGTGGAGCATGTCGCTGAAACGTTTTTCATGCACATAACAAAGGCGAACTAGAGAAAATTTGTTGGAAATAAACAGGAGTCATATTGGAATCAAAACAAAGCACAGAAAGGGTTTTTCTTTTTTTTATATTAGAGTTAAAAAGAACAAAAAAAAACCCCACATAAAATTGTAATATATTCCATGGCTCCAGAAGATTTTTTATAAACATTTCCAGATGAGGCATGTCCCACACATGCAGGAGAGCCAGGAAATGCAGTCTCAGTTTGTAAATGTCAGAACATTCAGGTAATCTTACATTAAATGTAGCCAAGGCCTCCAAGACACTCCTCTCTATGAATTCATCGGTGATTCTCCGTGATGGATGCTCGTTAAAGACAGAGTTCATTAATGCTATTTTTGCTGCGCTTCTCCTAGCTTCTGCTTTGGTGGGACAGAACTGGTGAAAAACAATCATGAAGAAAAGGGCTGGATGAAATTAATGTATCAAACTATTCAATGCTTACCACATCAAGTACTTATTAGCTGTTTGGGTTGTGCAATGTTGGAAAACAATTCTAAAATACATCTTGAAGACATAAGATACTAAACTGAAATGAAGCAAGCCAAACCAAGATGAGCACAAATGAGGCAGCAGCTAAGTCAACACATACTGCCAGGGACATGACAACACCAACAAAATTAATACTATGCACCAAGGAATTCTTTCTATCCAAAGCAGTGTGGCAGCTGAACTGCTAAATTCACTTTCAATAACTACATAAATGAAGAACTGAGAGTAGGCTGTGCAGAGGGTGAATACAGCTCAAGTAAACAGGCCAGTCTGGTCCGGTCCTGTTTTGCCCTGTCTATATATACAGGCCCCACTTTCCTTGAAGAAACCAGAACTACACCCCAATCCATGTAGTGGGGTAAAACCAGGACTGAACCACCTAACTTTGTTGAATGAGATAATATTAAAGTTACAGAATTACAGGGTTTAAAAGGGAGCAAGGAGGCACTGTGGGTTAAACTAGAAAGAGGGAAAGGGAAATTAATTTGCATTTTGCAATATACAGATCTCATTCATAGGGAGAAGTGGATGGAGATTTAACAGAAGGCATACACAGTATTGCCACAAAAGGAGAAGTACTACTGATAGGTGATTTCAATATGCCAGTTGTTGATTGGCACATCCCTGCTGCAGTGTCATCTAGAAGTAAAGAGATCCTAGATTTTCTACAGGGAGAACTATTGCGGCAACAGAATCAACACGTGAAGGGGCCATACTGGACTTGGTGCTTACCAATGGGGAAAGTGTTTCTGATGTTATAGTGGGAGATAATCTCGCATCCAGTAATCACCTGATATTGTGTTTCAGTATTAGGACTACGGCTGATAAAATCCATTCAAAGGCAAGGGGTCTTAGATTTTAGAAAAGTTGACATTTTACTTACCGTTAACTTCCTTTACTGGAATCCTGTTAGACCAGTCCAGACTAGCGGACTACTTTCTCCCTCTCAGCAGATGGAGACAGAGAACCAATCAGAAGCTTCAGCTACGCCCCTCTGTGAGTCAGCTTTAGTTAACCACTGTCAAAGCATAAGGTCTTCCAAACTTGAACTGTAACAACTACTAAGTACCAGAACCCAAAACATTTTTTTTTCCTCCAAGGAGCACTGGATTCCCGGAACTATGTACAAGGCAAAAACCAAGCCCACCGGCAAACAAGCTGGAATCTCAGTGCTGCAGGTAAATGCGACCATTGGTCTTGCAAGACCAGAAATTACGTGTGGGTTCTGGACTGGTCTAGCAGGATTCCAGGAAAGGAAATTAACGGTAAGTAAAATTTCACCTTCCAGCTCATCCTGCTAGACCAGTCCAGACTAGTGGGAAATACGAGAGCTACTCCACCTCTGGGCGGAAAGACCCAGTTGTGGCCAACACGGCGGACCCAAAGCACGCTGCTTCCCTGGCTTAGAGGTCCAAGCGATAATGCTCAGCAAAGGTAGAGTAAGATGACCACATTGCTGCCCAGCAAATATCTAGTGGCGTGACTTATGACTGCTCCACCCAGGACACCGCTTGGGCTATCGTGGAATGAGCCCATAATCCTTCTGGTACAGGCTTGTTATGCAGTATATATGCTGATTCAATAGTTCGCTTAATCCACCGTGCAATGATGGATTTCGATGTGGCCTGCCCTTTACAGGCTCCGGCTGTCAAGACAAAGAGCCTGTCCGAAGGAGGGAGTTGGTCGCCTTCAGAAAGCGCCATAAGGTAGACAGATATCCAGCAGACGGAGATGCGCATTGTGACCCAAGCTCTCTTACTTCGGGAAGGACGGGATAGAAACTGCCTAGTTCACGTGGAAATTGGAGATGACCTTGGGCAGGAAGGCGGGTGTGGTCCTTAGGTAGACTCTCTCTGCCGAGGACAAGAACAGGTCCTGGCAGCATAAAGCTTGGAGCTCCAACAACCGATGAGCTCACATGATCGCCACCAGAAAGACCGCCTTGAGGGTCAGATCCAGCAGAGTGGCCAACCTCAGGGTTCAAAGGGCGAGAGCCTGAGTGCCTGGAGAACGATGGACAAGCCCCAAGAGGAGATTACTAGACAACATGGTAGCCTAAGTGTATGGATACCCCAAAGAAACCGGCCAACATCTGGATGAGAGGCTAGGGAGCCCCCTTCAAGTGGACTGCGGAAACAGGTTAAGGCCGCCACCTGTACCTTCAGTGTACTGAGAGCGAGGCCACTCTTGAATCCTGTCTGAAAAAAGGAAAGAAAGTTCGGTACCTGCACCCATCATAGGGATAGCGAGTGCTGCTTGCACCAATGCACGAAACAGCGCCAGACCTGGGCGTAAGCTTTTAATGTGGATGCCCTTCGGGCTTTTAGCAGGATGGCTACCACAGACTCCTGGTATCCCTTGTGAATCAGTCATCGCCGCTCAAGAGCCAGGCCATAAACAAATAGGGAGTTGGGTCGTCTAGGAGGATCGGCCCCTGTGGGATCCCAGTATCAGAGGCATGGACCTGGCTAGCCTATCAGGTCAGCATACCATGGGCGCCAGGCCAGTCCGTGGCTACCAATGACCCATTCCTGATGCGAAGCTATGCGCCACAGTACCCGGCCAATCATTGCCCATGGTGGAAAGACATACAGAAGTCGGGAGGGAGGCCACTCCTGCACCAGAACTCGAGGCCATTTGTGCCCGGTTCCTTTCTCCTGCTGAAGAAGAGCGACACCTTGGTGTTGGAGGATGTCGCCATTAGATCTAGGATAGGGTGACCCCACTTCTGTACAATGCAGCTGAAGGCCCAAGGCGCCAGTTCCCACTCACTGGGGTCCAAGGCGGTCCGATTGAGGAAGTCCGTCTGGACATTGTCCACTCCCACGAGGTGCTGAGCCGGCAAAGCTTGTAAGTGACACTCCCCCCACAGAAAAAGAACCACTATTTCCCGGGTCATCTCCAGACATTTGCTGTCCCCCTGCCTGTTGATAGGCTACCGTTGTCGTGTTGTCGGACAATATGCGCACCGCCCTTGTTTGCAAGAGAGGAAGGAAATGCTGTAGTGCCAACCGTACTGCTCGGGCTTCTAGGCTGTTGATGATCCAGCTTGCCTCAATCGGAGTCCAGGAGCCCTGCACCAACTGTCGTTGGCAATGCGCTCACAAGCCGACGAGACTCGCATCGGTCGTGGGGACGATCCAATTGGGAATTTCTAGACTAATGCCCTTCAGTAAATTGTCTGGAGCGAGCCACCATTGCAGGGGCTAGTGAAAAGAGAGAGTGGAAGAGAAAGTGGCACACTGTAATCCTGGTCCACTGGTGACCACCGACCTAGCAGGGCCTGTTGTAGAGGCTGAATGGTGCTCATGCCCAGGTGACCACCTCCAAGGTGGCTGCCATGGAACCGATAACTTGTAGATAATCCTATGCCGTCGGAGACCTCATATGCTGAAATGTCTGTATCTTATTTGCATATCTTCCTCGTTCTCTCTGATGTTAGGAATACGCGACCCTTATGAATGTCGAACCGGGCTCCTAGGAAGTCTAGCGATTGTGACAGGCGTAGCACACTTTTTGCCCGATTTACAACCCATCCCAGCTGTTCCAAAAAAGCTCACTACTCGCTGTACAACTGCAAGCGCCTCGTCGAGGGAGTCTGCTCGTATGAGCCAATCGTCCAAGTAGGGATGAACACGAATGCCTTGCCTCCGTAGTGCTGCTGCCACCACCACCACCATGATCTTTGAGAAGGTGCGGGGGAGCTGTTGCCAGACCTCTGATGCTTGTGGGAAATTGGAATGTGAAGATATACCTCCATGAGGTCTAGGGACGCGAGAAAGTCTCCGGGTCGCACTGCCTGAATGACAGATTTGAGCGTCTCCATGCAGAAGCGGGGAACACCAGTTGACTCCCTTGAGGTCCAGGATGGGTTGGAAGGTGCCGTCCTTTTTTGGGACGACAAAATAGATGGATTACAGACAAAGATCCTCTTGGGCGCCGGGACAGGACAGATTGCCCTGAGATTCAGTAAACGCTGCAGAGTCTTGCGTACCACCAGCTGCTTTGCGGGTGAACCGCATGGGGAAACCAGGAAGGCCTCCCGGATAGGCTTGGCGCAGTCGAGAGTGTACCATCGGTCACCACTCCAAGTACCGACCTGTTCAACGTGATTTGGGCCCATTCGTGGGAGAAAAGGTGCAAGCACCCCCCTATCTGTAGCACCATGAAACAGGCCTGAACCTCGTCAGCAGGAGGAACGTCCTCCTCCGGCAGGCTTTGCAGAGGAGAAATTGTCCCGTGAGCGGCAAACTCCTGAAAGGGCTGAGGCTGGCTTTTAAAACCCTGTTTGGCAGTGGAGGCAAAGGACTTTCCCGCTTCTATCTCAGGAGTCCTGAAAACGGGACCTCTCCAAGTACGTCGCTGAGGAAGACCCCGCGGATCTGCGTCCTGAGGTTCTGGGTCTATCCTCAAGTAGACTTTGAGGTTTGACCCCTCCCAAATCTTTCACTAGCTTCTCCAAATCCTTTCCGAAGAGGAGGCAGCCTTTGAACGGGAGTCTAGCAAGACGAGCCTTTGATGCAGGGTTCGCATTCCAAAGGAAGAGCCAGAGCCAACAATGTGCCACCATCACTGCGGCCACCGACCGAGCAGTGAGGCGGAGAAGATCGTAAAGGACATCTGCCAAAAAGGTGGTGGTTGATGACGCGCGAGTGAGTGGTCTTCCAGCAGCAGCTGAATCCACTGCAACAAGGCGCACGTAGCCAGGCCCCCACATGTGGATGCCTATAAGGCAAGGGATGAGGAGGTGAAGGCTGTTTTCAAGAGACTTTCCATTTTACTGTCTAACTGGTCCTTCAGAGCCGCGTCCCCCCCCCCTCCCACCGGGATAGTAGTATGCTTCGTAACAGCAGTCACTAGTGTGTGTAGTTTAGGGAAACGAAGCCACCTGTCGATCTCTGCCGGGGGCCAGGCATATATTCAACCCTGTCTGCAAGCGGAGCACAAGGTGGTATATGGGGAGTCCCATTCCATGGACACCATTTGCTGGGGGGCTCTGAAGGAAAAGGGAAAGTCTTAGAGGGCTTACAAATGCCTACTATAATGGGGTCTGGCTGTGAGGTACCCATAGCCGGCATAGGCGTGACCATAGAATCCACGAGGTGAAGAGATTCCACAATTTGCGCCATTAAGGCAGGAAGCTCCTCCTTGCTGAACCACTGCATATCCTGCCCTTTGTCCTGGTCGCCCTCTAGAAGAGGCAGTTCGTCTTCCTCTCACTCTGAAGCACTACTGACTCTCTGAGGTCCTCATAGGTTGTCTATACTGTCATCGAGCAAGGACCACTCCTCTAGTGTAACGCACCGCCCCTGTGGCCTCTGATCAAATTTGGGCTGCTTTCTATTCATGGAACCTTGCTCAGACAGACATCGGCAAGGGTGCTTTCCCTGGGACCTTGGGGGTCCCCGACCACCACAAATTCCAGGCTTTAGAGAAAAAAATCCACAAATTGAGCATCGACCTCCAGCTGCCCAAGGGAAGGGTCTGAATGCGCCCCAGGCAAGCCTCCCTGGAAATAAAATTGACGGATATGAATCTGCCCCTGCGGTATTCCAAGCTGTCAGTACGCTTATAGGGGCAGACATCTCCTTAAATCTGTGCTCCCTGTATGGCCTCATTGCAAGATGCAGCCCCCTGATACGCGGCACAGAATGCACACATCTGATCCCTGATGTTGCGTTGCTTGCGGCCGCAGTCAAGGCAGCATGTGAGGGCAGAGGACATGATGCTCAGGAAATGGCACGCTCAGCCCCGAAGCAGACAACAAAATGTCATCAGCCATGCAGAACAAATTCCAGTGGGAAAAACTGCAGGTGCGGCCAGAGAGAGAAGTCCTCTGTGTTGGACCCGGAGCAGAAGCCATGCAATCACAATGGTATGCTGCCAAATCGAAACCAGGGGATGCATGCATTATCTGTCCTACATCCCAGAGCTGAAGTAGGCACCGTGCGACAAACACCGCCATGCTGTGGCTGCTGCTCTCGAGGTCCGTGAGGAAGAAAAAAATGGAAATTACACTTACCTGGTAATTATTGTTCCTTGAGGAACTCCAGTTTAGTCCTCCACCTCTGGGTTGTTCACCTCCTCCTGCAGCTTGGAGACTGGACATGTCAAAACGTGACATCACTGGATGTAGTCTGCTGGTCTCTCCCATCAGCCCCAGTGAACTACTGACAAAGCACACTCAAAGGAGCAACAAATAAGTAGCTAACATATCATCTTAAGTGCATGAAGAAATTGAACGTATAACAATTAACTATATAAAATAGAATTTCCCTCATGAAAGACGGGCCTTTTTCCTCGTGCCTTTTCCTTCCTCCTTATGCAAAATCATAGATCAGAAATAGTAAGAATCGACAGGAAATTATAGAAATAAGTATACCTACTGGTAATCTCACCCTTCTCTCAAATGGAATTTCACTGCTAACCAAACTATACTGGGCGGGAATGAGGACTAAACTGGAGTTCCTCAAGGAACAATTACCAGGTAAGTGTAATTTCTATTTCCTTATCGTTCCTCCAGTTTAGTCCTCCACCTCTGGGATGTAACAGAATAGTCCTTATTGGGAGGGACCTTTCCAGCCGGCTTGTAACACTGCCAACCCGAACACTGCATCCTTTGCTGCAAAAACATCCAGGCAGTAATGTTTACTGACCGTATGAAGAGACGACCAAGTGGCTGCCCTACAAATTTCTCCAGGCGGAACCAAACTGTGCTCCGCCCATTAAGTCACCTGCGCTCTGGTAGAGTGAGCTCGTAATCCTGTTGGTATCGCTCGGCCACACAGAAGATATGCTGAGGCAATCGCCTCTCTAATCCATCTAAAAATAGAAGCCTTTGCAGCCGCTTCCCCTTTACGGGAACCTCCGAACAAGACGAACGAGCGGTCCGATTTGCGAAAAATCTCTGAACCTTCAAATACTGCCGTAGCACTCGCTTTACGTCCAAGCGGCGTAACCCCCGGTCCACTGCATTTCCCTCCAGCGAACCTAGCACTAGAAGAGAAATCGTCTGATTTAGATGAAACGGAGAAACTACCTTAGGCAAAAAAGAAGGAACTGGCCTTAACACCACCTTCTCCCTGGAAAAGGACAGAAACAGTTCTCTACAAGATAACGCTTGCAGCTCCGAAATTCGCCTCGCTGAACAAATGGCTACCAAAAAGACAGTCTTCAATGTTAAATCTTTTACAGACGCCTGGTGCAATGGCTCAAAAGGCTCCTTACAGCAAACAGTACAAACGACGTAGGCAGTAGATTACAAACTCACAACTTTTTATTGGTCCTTAAAAAATGGGGGCCAAACCAACACAGGCCATGTTTCGTGAATCACTTCTTCAGGGGTGAGGCACACCATAAAACTGTAAAAACACAAATACATCAAAACACATAATATAACTCCCCAAAAAAGTTAAAAAACATGAATGATAAAAACAAAATTAAAATATATCAAAATCATTAAATATAAAGACCTTGCGTATAAACCACAACATAAAAATATGCCAATATACATAATAAGAAATATATAAAACTGGGACCCGCCTCACTTCATTGCGATTTTCGAGTTGTTGCTGCGGTTGCTGTTGCAAAACTTCTACTTGCTCCTCGAAACCCACGAAACCCCTGGGCCCTAGAAGCAAATCTTCCTCTTTGGAATCCACCCAAGCGAGAAGTCCGAAATCTCCTAAAATCTCTAAACTGACCCCGAAAGGCCGACGAAAGCTTCCCCTGCTTAGGCTTATCCTTTGGAAGCCTTCCTCCTTTAGACTCCCCTAAATCTTTAACCAACTTGTCAAGATCCTCTCCGAACAACAATGTTCCTTTGAACGGAACTTTACTGAGGTGAGCCTTAGAAGATCCGTCCACCGCCCAACCTCTTAACCACAGGGATCTGAGGGCGGCCACCGACGACGCCATACTATTAGCCAGCACTCTGATCAAATCATAATGCACATCTGACAAATAAGCCGACCCTGACTCTAAACGATCCGACTCTCTCAGACTTTCTTGCTCCAGAAACATAGAAACATGATGACAGAAAAAGACCACAAGGCCCATCTAGTCTGTCCTTCCATAACAACAACTACAACAGTCCACTTTTTACCTTTAGAGATCCTCTGTGTTGGTCCCATGCTTTTTTGAATTCAGTTACTGTCCTCATCTCTACCACCTCCACTGGGAGACTATTCCACGGATCCACTACTCTTTCCGTAAAGAAATATTTCCGCTATCACTCCTGAATCTATCTCCCTTCACCCTCATCCCATGTCCCCTCGTCGCAGAACTTGCTTTCAATTGAAAGAGGCTCTCTCCCTGAACATTTATGCCACGGAGGTATTTAAACATCTCAATCATATCACCTCTATCCCGCCTTTCCTCTAAGGTGTACATATTAAGATCCTTAAGTCTGTCCTCATATGCTTTATAATGAAGACCACTAAACATCTTAGTAGCACCCCTCTGTACAGACTCCATCCTGTTCACATCCTTTTGAAGGTGCGGTCTCCAGAATTGCACACCATACTCCAAATGAGGTCGCACCAAAGACTTATACAGAGGCATTATCACCTCCTTTTTTCTGCTAGCCATTCCTCTCCGTATGCACCCAGCATCCTTCTAGCTTTAGCCGTCGCCTTTTCTACCTGTTTAGAAGATCATCGGACACAACTACGCCTAGGTCCCGCTCTTCTTTAGTGGACAAAAGTACTTCACCTCCTATGCTGTATTGCTCCCTTGGATTGCTGCAGCCCAAATGCATGACCTTACATTTTTTAACATTAAATCCCAGCTGCCAAATTCTAGACCATTCTTCAAGCTTAGCTAGATCCCTCCTCATGTTATCTACACCTTCCTGGGTGTCTACTTTATTGCAGATTTTGGTATCATCTGCAAAGAGGCAAACCTTACCCGACAGCCCTTCCGCTATATCACTAACAAAGCTGCGTAGACGGCCGCAAACTTTGAGACCCTCTGAGACATGCTCTTGCCACCCACGCCCCACAAATATAAGGAGCAGTTGCGAAGGTTAAACACATACATCAAGCTTGGGTGTTGTTGAAAAATGCTATCTTGGAAGCCCAGACCAGCTGTATTCCACGCTTTAAGAAAAGTGGAAGGAAGTCCAAAAAACTGCCAGCATGGTTTAAAGGTGAGGTCAGAGAGGCTGTTGCCAAAAAAGCATCTTTCAGGAAATGGAAAAAAGAGCCAAACGACGAAACCTGGAAACAGCACAAGCACTGGCAAGTCAAATGCAAGGCATTGATAAGGCAGGCAAAGAGAGAATTTGAGAAGAAGCTTGCTGCGGAAGCAAAAACGCGAAATAAAGACCTTTTCAAGTACATTCGTAGCAAAAAACCTGTGAGAGACTCAGTTGGTCCATTAGATAATAAAGGGGTTAAAGGAGCACTAAGGCGATAGCGTAGAGACTGAATGAATTCTTTGCTTCGGTCTTTACTGAGGAAGATGTAGGGATGTTACCCATGACTGAAGTGGTATTTAAAGGTGTGGAAGAATTGAAGGAAATATCGATACATCGGGAAGATGTCTTACAACTATTAGATAAACTGAAGAGTAGCAAATTACCTGGGCCGGATGGTATACATCCAAGGGTGTTGAAAGAACTGAAATATGAAATTGCAGAACTGCTATCAGTAATCTGTGAACTATCATTAAAATCACCTCTAATACCTGAAGATTGGAGGATCGCCAATGTAACACCAATTTTTAAAAAGGGTTCCAGGGGTGATCCGGGAAACTACAGACCGGTGAGCCTGACGTCAGTACCGGGAAAAATGGTAGAAACCATCATAAAGAATAAAATTACTCAGCATGTAGATAGTCACAACCTATTGGGAGACAGCCAACATGGCTTTACACAAGGAAGATCTTGTCTTATTAATCTGTTATGTTTTTTTGAAGGAGTGAATAAACAGGTGGACAAAGGTGAGTCGGTTGATATTGTGTATCTGGACTTTCAGAAAGCCTTTGACAAGGTCCCGCATCAGAGACTTCTGGCAAAACTAAAGAGTCATAGGATAGGAGGCAGTGTACTATTGTGGATCAGGAACTGGTTAAAAGATAGAAAGCAGAGGGTAGGGCTAAATGGCCAATTTTCCCAATGGAGAAAGGTGAATAGTGGTGTACCCCAGGGATCTGTGCTGGGTCCGCTGCTTTTTGACATATTCATAAATGACCTGGAAAGTGGAATAATGAGTGAGGTTATCAAATTTGCAGATGACACAAAACTATTTAAAGTTGTTAAAACCCAAGAGGATTGTGGAAAATTGCAAGAGGATCTTGATAAATTGGAAGACTGGGCATCAAAATGGCAGATGAAATTTAATGTGGACAAGTGCAAGGTTATGCAACTAGGGAAGAACAACCCAAACTATGGTTACATGATGCAAGGTTCCACATTAGGAACCACCACCCAGGAAAAAGATTTAGGCGTCATTGTGGATACCATGTTAAAACCCTCGGCCCAGTGTGCAGCGGCGGCCAAGAGAGCAAATAGAATGCTAGGTATGATAAGGAAAGGAATGGAAAATAAAACAAAGGATATTATAATGCCTCTATATCGTTCCATGGTGAGACCGCACCTTGAATATTGTGTGCAATTCTGGTCGCCGTATCTTAAAAAGGATATAGAGTTATTAGAAAAGGTTCAGAGAAGAGCCACCAAAATGGTAAAGGGGATGGAAGGATACTCCTATGAAGAAAGGCTAAAAAGGTTAGGGCTCTTTAACCTGGAAAAGAGACGGCTGAGGGGAGATATGATAGAAGTCTATAAATTAATGAGCGGAGTGGAACGGGTAAACGTAGATCGATTGTTTACCTTATCAGAATATAGAAAGACTAGGGGACATGCAATGAAGCTACAGGGTAAACTATTTAAAACTAATAAAAGAAAATATTTTTTCACTCAACGTGTAATCAAACTCTGGAATTTGTTACCGGAGGATGTAGTAAAGGCTGTTAGTGTAGCTGGGTTTAAACAAGTTCGGACAAGTTTGGACAAGTTCCTGGAGGAAAGGTCCATAAGCCATTATTAAGAAGGGACCCAGGATATCAATGCTTGAACCAATACAAGCATTGTGGAACCTGTGTCCCTTGGGGAAACTGCTAGGTACGTATGACCTAGATTGGCCACTGTTGGAAACAGAATACTGGGCTTGATGGACCTTGGTCTGACCCAGTATGGCATATCTTATGTTCTTATGAATGTAACCACTTTCCAAGACTGTCTGTGATCAGGCATAAATGCAACCCAATTTGTGGGCCTTCTTGAGGGGTACATCAAGAGAAGCTCCA
Source organism: Ichthyophis bannanicus (assembly GCA_033557465.1). NCBI lineage: Eukaryota > Metazoa > Chordata > Amphibia > Gymnophiona > Ichthyophiidae > Ichthyophis > Ichthyophis bannanicus. Next base: position 36,387,524 of record CM066048.1, on the reverse strand, counting down.
TCAGGAAAGGAAAGGCAATGGAAAGCCCCATGATGCCAGGATCAGAAGTGGAGGAGGTTGGGACAGGTCCAGAGAACTCCGTAATTTGCATTTCAGTGGCAATCTAGACAAAAGGGGAGAGGGGAATCTCCACTCTGTGACAAAGACGCACCATGCGATAGTCGCTATGGTTCTCCCCCGAAAGAGTTCCCCCTTTTCCATGTTTGAGGCAGCTCAACTGGAGTCATCATGGGAAACACCATCTCCCAAAAATTCTGCCTCGCTCCATAATTCAACCTATTCATCAAATACTACCCAACATAAAATAAAACTTACAGTCCCACCGCAAACGTAATCACAGATTTCTCATTGTTACTAACATTCTGGCTAAATTGTGTAAATAGTTTGAGTATGTTGTCTAGTTAACTGATCATATACTCCATGTAGATAGTTCTCCACATTTTAATTGTTTTTTCCAAGTTTATGCTCCTGTTATATGTAACACCGAACAGCTTGTTGTTCTGGTTTTTTTGTTTTGTTCTCTGTAAATCGCGCTGATGCCGAATAGTGCGGTATATAAAAAATGTAAATAAATAAATAAAATAAGGAACTTTGGAGGGGGACCGCGGACCCTCCCGGATAGAGTCCTGCCCTCTCGATCATTTGCAGGAACTGCCTTCAAGAACTATCTGAGGAGCGGCGGAAGATGGGCCCAGCCAAGAGGGAACAAGGCCTTGACCCCCTTCGATAGCCCACAAACATGTTGGAAAATGGGCGAAAAATCTGCCACTGCAGGGTCCAACAGTCGCTGTGGCTGGAATACTTGTGACTGCTGTGGCTGGGAGCGCTGTAACAGTGGAAACAGAAGGAGAGAAGACTCCCCGCCAGCCTCAGGAGCCAGATCCATAGTGAAATTCAGCATCGTGGGAACTGCAGGTCCGCCTGGAGAAGAGTACTGATAATCCCTGATGTGAAAGGCGGCAACGAAGCATCAACTGCATTGGGAGCCAGAACCGCCAACAAGGACGAAGAATTGGCAGAAATCTCCCCTGGATTGGCTGTGCAAGTTGTGCAAAGACGATCAACAAGGGAACCGTTGCCACTTACTGCAGCCGAGGCATCAGGGCAATGAGGTAGGCACTGATCCTAAGGCACCACAGAGTTACACTGGCTCTCAGCCAGGAACTCGCCCCAGGAAAGGGAGAACCATCAGAGAGATATCTCATATACTTCCTGGGGTCTCAGCTGGCCAAGCTGCACTGAAACCAGTCTCAAACTGACAAGGAGCTATATGCCTTAAGGAAGGAAAAATAGTGAGCGGCCTGCACAGACCGGGGACGTCAGGCAGGAAAGGCGGGCTCGCAGCAAACACTGATGGTTATGTACGTTGGCCCCTTTTTGCCACTGGTGCGTGATCTGCACAGGCCAGGAATGTCTGGCGGGATAGGTGGGATTGCAGCAAACTCTCACGGTTAGATGCAGTGGCTCTTTTTACTGCTAGTGCATGGCCTGCACAGGTCAGAGATGTCAGGCAGGATCACAGCAAACACTCGTGGTTAGATGCAATGGCCCCTTATTACCGCCGGTGAAGTTCAGGTGGCGATCCTCTGCAGTTGCCCACTGGAAAAGGTGGCGATCCACTGTAGCTTCAGTGTTGCGGTCCCCCGGGAGTATAGGGGAGCGCGAACTGGTGGGGGGGGGGGGGCACAGGGAGGAAACCCCGATCAGTCACATGCTAAGGAGCTACATGAAGCCTAGCAGAAGACTCTCACACCTTTTATACTTTTTTGTTTGTTAGTTTAAAGAAAGAAAGAAAAGTAAAGAAAAAAGGACAAAATACAGTTAAGGGTTCCTCAGAAGAATCCCTGTGATCCAACCTTCCTACCAAGCTACACTGGCTCTCCTAGCTAGGAGCTAGCTCCAAAGTAACATTTCAACCAGAAAAGGTTATCTCATACACCTCCTGGAATCTAAAGTGGCCAAGCTACACTGCACCCAGACGCAGACTGGGCAGGTGCTATAGGCCTCTCTGGAAGAATGCACCATCTGCTGAGACAGAGCTGTGATAGGTTTTATGCCAGTGGTGATGTCACAGCATAGTTTCACTTTCTTTTCTCCGTCTCCCATCTGCTAGCAGGGGGAAATAACCCACTAGTCTGAACTGGTCTAGTCTAGTAGGAAGATCGGGAAATGGAGAGCAGATTCTAGATTATAGGGTGGAGAGCAGAGGTTTGGGTAGGAGGTCAAAGGGATGGAGGGCACATGTTAGACACAATGTGGCTGGGGGGGGGAAGCAGAGGCTGGACATGGCATGAGATTGGGGAGATAGGACAGGGCAGGAGAGAAGGGGACAGATGCTTTACAAAGGGAGGATGGTGACAAAGAGAAAGGAGAGAGTGAAAGACCGGGAATAAGGGGTTGGGGAATGAGAGGGATTGAGAAGGCTGTGTTAAAGATTGAAAAGTGGTAGGCAGATGAGGTGAAAACAGGGAGATTGAGAATGGGATGTATGAAAGAGAAATGAAGTCCGAGTTGATAGAGAGAAAAATAAATGGAAGAAAAAAACTTAAAGGAAGGCGTAATTAGATCTTACCTGCTAATTTTCTTTCCTGGAGTCCCTCCAGTATAGTCACATGGGTTATGCCCACCCACCAGCAGATGGAGAAAAAACAGAGCAGAGACAGCCCTCTAGGAGTCTGTGCACCCTCATACAGCCTGGCTTAGAAGCAAGGTTCACCAATGTCATGGTATCCGCAAAACTAACCCATTTGGAGAAACTGCCCCAGTATGACTGTAGCAAAGCAGATCAAGGAGTCACAACCCCTATCGTCCGCCAGCCAACACAGCACAAAAAAACAAGAACCTGCTCGAAGCAAGCACCTATCCTATCTTTACTTGTTTCTCTTTCGGTGTCTGACCTTTTTTTTTTTTTTTTTTTTTTTATTTGCTCCCCCACCAGGAATAAAAAAAAGAGGCTCACGTCAAGCCCAGCTGCTGGACCCCAGCCAGTCAGAGAGGTAGCCTTAGAGCAGGGGTCTGCAACCTTTAAGACGTAAAGAGCCACTTGGACCCGTTTCCGAAGGGAAAAAAAAAACTGGGAGCCGCAAAACCATTGCGACATTTAAAACAAATCTAACACTGCATATATTTTTTTTTAACTTAATTATATATACGACCCCATACTTTTCCTGTTAAAATATAGGTGTTTGGCCTATACTCGCCGTATAAGACTACCCCTCTTCCTTCACACACCAAAAAAAAAAAAACGCCAGAAAATATCACAACAAGTAACAATATTTGATTTCAAAATTATGATGATTTTGTAGTCAAATCACTAATATGAAATAAAATTATTTTTTCTACCTTTGTTGTCTGACCAATTTATTCTTTGATCATGCTGGTCCCGATCTGAGGCTTCTGCTTTCCTGTCTTCTCTTAGCTCTCTTTCTGTGGTCTATGGTCCATCTGCCATTTCTTATCTCTTCTTTCGTTTTCTTCACTTCTTTCCATCAGCCTATTTCCAGTCCCAGTAACCCTCCCCAATATCAGCCCCTTTCCAGTCCTCACTCCCAGTACCTTCCAGTGCTAATCCCCCAACCCCATTACCAGTGCTAGCCTCCCCTAATCAGCCCAATACCAGTCCTACCCCCCATCAGCTCACTACCAGTCCTAGCCTCCCCTAATCAGCTCATTTCCAGTGCTCGTCCCCTCAACCCCATTACCAGTGGTCCATCCCTCCGTGTCAGCCCCCTCCCTCCCTCCATCCATATCAGCTCCCTCCCTCCATGTCAGCCCCCTCCATCCCTCCATGTCAGCCCCCCTCCCTCCATCCATATCAGCTCGCTCCCTCCCTCCATGTCAGCCCCCTCCCTCCCTCCATCCATATCAGCTCCCTCCCTCCATGTCAGCCCCCTCCATCCATCCCTCCATGTCAGCCCCCCTCCCTCCATCCATATCAGCTCCCTCCCTCCATGTCAGCCCCCTCCATCCCTCCATGTCAGCCCCCTCCCTCCATCCATATCAGCTCCCTCCCTCCATCCATATCAGACCCCCTCCCTCCATCCATCCATATCAGCTCCCTCCCTCCATGTCAGCCCCCCTCCCTCCATCCATCCATATCTGCTCCCTCCCTCCATGTCAGCCCCCCTCTCCCTCCATGTCAGCCCCCCTCCCTCCATCCATCCATATCTGCTCCCTCCCTCCATGTCAGCCCCCCTCCCTCCATCCATATCAGCTCCTCCCTCCATGTCAGCCCCCCTCCCTCCATCCATATCAGCTCCCTCCCTCCCTCCCTGTCAGCCCCCCGCCCTCCATCCATCATATCAGCTCCCTCCCTCCATGTCAGCCCCCCTCCATCCCTCCATGTCAGCTCCCTCCCTCCCTCCATCCATATCAGCTCCCTCCCTCCATGTCAGCCCCCTCCATCCCTCCATGTCAGCCCCCTCCCTCCATCCATATCAGCTCCCTCCCTCCATGTCAGCCCCTCCATCCCTCCATGTCAGCCCCCTCCCTCCATCCATCCATATCAGCTCCCTCCCTCCATGTCAGCCCCCCTCCCTCCATGGCAGCCCCCCTCCTCCATCCATCCATATCTGCTCCCTCCCTCCATATCAGCCCCCCTCCCTCCATCCATATCAGCTCCCTCCCTCCATGTCAGCCCCCCTCCCTCCATCCATCCATATCAGCTCCCTCCCTCCATCCATATCAGCTCCCTCCCTCCATGTCAGCCCCCCTCCCTCCATCCATCCATATCAGCTCCCTCCCTCCATGTCAGCCCCCTCCATCCCTCCATGTCAGCCCCCCTCCCTCCATCCATCCATATCTGCTCCCTCCCTCCATGTCAGCCCCTCCCTCCATCCATATCAGCTCCCTCCCTCCCTCCATGTCAGCCCCCTCCATCCCTCCATGTCAGCCCCCCTCCCTCCATCCATATCAGCTCCCTCCCTCCATGTCAGCCCCCCTCCCTCCATCCACTCCATATCAGCTCCCTCCCTCCATGTCAGCCCCCCTCCCTCCATGTCAGCCCCCTCCATCCCTCCATGTCAGCCCCCTCCCTCCATCCATCCATATCAGCTCCATCCCTCCTTGTCAGCCCCCTCCCTCCCTCCATCCATATCTGCTCCCTCCCTCCATGTCAGCCCCTCCCTCCATCCATATCAGCTCCCTCCCTCCATCCATATCAGCTCCCACCCTCCATGTCAGCTCCCCTCCCTCCATCCACCATCCATATCTGCTCCCTCCCTCCATGTCAGCCCCCTCCCTCCATCCATATCAGCTCCCTCCCTCCCTCCATGTCAGCCCCCCTCCCTCCATCCATCCATATCTGCTCCCTCCCACCCTCCATGTCAGCCCCCCTCCCTACATCCATCCATATCTGCTCCCTCCCTCCGTCAGCCCCCCTCCCCTCCATGTCAGACCCCCTCCCTCCATCCATCCATATCTGCTCCCTCCCTCCATGTCAGCCCCCCCCTCCCTCCATGTCAGCCCCCCTCCCTCCATCCATCCATATCTGCTCCCTCCCTCCATGTCAGCCCCCCTCCCTCCATCCATATCAGCTCCCTCCCTCCATGTCAGCCCCCTCCCTCCATCCATCCATCCATATCAGCTCCCTCCCTCCATGTCAGCCCCCCTCCCTCCATCCATCCATATCAGCTCCCTCCCTCCATGTCAGCCCTCCTCCTCCCTCCATGTCAGCCCCCTCCCTCCATCCATGTCAGCCCCCCTCCCTCCATGTCAGCCCCCCTCCCTCCATCCATATCAGCTCCCTCCCTCCATGACAGCCCCCCTCCCTCCATCCATCCATATCAGCTCCCTCCCTCCATGTCAGCCCCCCTCCCTCCATGTCAGCTCCCTCCCTTCGTCTGCAGCCGCGGCGCCCTGCCTCATACGGAACCGCGGCTGGGCGTGTAAACTCATCTCGGAGCCCTGACTGGCTTGACGGGCGCCGGGCAGCCGTGTCCCGCCTCCAAACTTCCTTTAGAGGCGGGACAATGCTGCACGGAGCCCGTCAAGACAGGAAGGGCTCCGAGATGATTTTAAAAGCACAGCCGCGGTTCCCTAAGAGGCAGGGAGCCGCGGCTGCAGAAGAAGGGAGGGAGCCCATAACGCCATAAATACCGGGCGGGCAGTGTGCTCCGGAGCCGCGGCAAAGGTGAGAAAGAGCCGCATGCGGCTCCGGAGCCGCGGGTTGCCGACCCCTGCCTTAGAGCATGCCCCTTCCATTGCACTTTGGGGTGATGCAGGCCAATCCCAAACTGACAACCTCAGGTGGGTTCTGGACTGGAGGGACTCTAGGAAAGAAAATTAGTAGATAAGGTATAATTTCACTTTCTAATTGTCCCTCCAGTCCAGACACATGGGATGTACAAGAGCAGAACTAACAGGTTGGACCAGAAACTCCAACGTGCAACACCCGAATCCCAAATGCCACATCCTGTCTGGCCTGCATGTCTAGGCGGTAGCGTTTCACAAAGGAATGAAGACGACCTACGTGGCCACCCTACAAATATCCCGAGGCAGAACGAGACCAAACTCTGCCCAGGAAGCAGCTTGGGTATGTATTGAATGGGCTCGCAGGCCCTCTAGAACTGAGCGGCCTCTGACCAGGTATGCCGAAGCAATGGTCTCAAGGATCCAATGAGCGATAGAAGCCTTTGACGCCTCCTCACCTTTATGCAGCCCACCGAATGCGACAAAGACAGTCTGACTTCTGAAAGTCCTGCGTTAACCTCAAGTACTGCATGAGAGTCCTACAGACATCCAACAAAATGCAAAATCTGAGCGTCTGCAGACTCCCGTTCCCCAGAAAACACTGGCAGTGTAACCACTTGGTTAACATGAAAGGCCGAGACCACCTAGGGAAGAAAGGAGGGAACATGGAGCACCACCTTCTCAATGGAAAAAAAAACAAATAAGGCTTCCTCGCATGGTTGTCTCAATAGAAGATGGGGGCATGAACTGCCCAAAGCTCTTTTTCTAATATAAGGCAGCAGTGCTGCATGGACTACGATAGCACTATGTGAGACCCCCGGATGAGCACTGAGTAGAAATAGAGAATCTTTGGTTGGCCCCTTTCTCTATGTTTGAAGGCCGACTGCTTGATGGGGCTGTGGTTCTCCCCCACATATTGTTAGAACCTCTTACATTGATATGGGGCCAAGTACAGCGTAAGACTGGAGTGCAGCCATTCCTTGGTCCCAAATCCCAACTGGCTGATTTTTTGTCCTTTAGTGATTCATCCTTTTCCAGCCTTTGGTGAGCCTGGCGGGCAAAGGGATTAGTCTGTTTTGCAGACTTCCTAAATGACCGGATATGTAAGAGTATGGCCCAAGTGACCGCAAAAAGTGAAACACAGATTCCATTCTACCAATACTTCCAACTAAGATACTTTATTATTTGTCCAGGACAGCTGATCAACCTTATTCGGAAGCCAACGCCCAGGCAATCTGCTGCCTGAGGCGAAGTATGAAATGGCGCATGCCCCCCCTCCCCACCTTAGAGGGGGCGGGGCTTTTTCAGAAATCCAATCAGAGACTGAATCAAACCAAAAAGCAGATTAGATTATATGGAGGAAATGCAAGATGTTTGTACAAAGGGCCTTATCGAGCTGCAATCGCACCCTGTGTGACTTGCACCTCTGGTGCATGCCCCCCCCCCCTCCCCTCATACCTCCGTTCAGCGCTGCCTGCTCTTTCCCTGCTGCTGCTGCCGCCCTCTTTTTTTTTCACGGCGGCACCGGCAGCAGGGAAAGAGCAGGCAGAGCTGGACGGAGGTATGCGCCGGATCTGAAAGGCACCGGCACTTTAAGTAGATCTGTCCCTCCCTACTCTGACCGCATCGAAGGAGTGAGAAACCAGACCTGCTTAAAGTGCTGCGAAAAGGCTTGGGGAGCGCATTTCGGCTGCCTGTTATTGTCCTGCCAGCAGCGGCAGGGCAACAGCAGACAGACGAAATACGCCCCCCAAGCCTTTCCGCCCTGTGAGGCTGCACCGCTTGCACAGGTCTAAGTACGGTCCCATTTGCACACCAAGGAGCTAAAAGACAGCAAGAACCAACAGCACAGTTTATAAAACTAAATTGTAACTCATTTTTATTTTGTTATAAACTGCGTTATGGTTCTTGCTTTTCTTTTTCAACATATATTTTGCATCCACAGTAGGTAGGTGCAGAGCAGAACCAGGACATTCACCCACAGAACTCAATATTTAAAAAAAAAAAAAATCTGATTCTGATCATCTCACTAACAACAACCACAACCACCACTATTCTCCAGTACCAGGCATATTGTGAACTAATACAACCCTACAATAAAGAGCAAACCTACCATACCATACCATATCATATCAGCACAAACTTCCAAAACTCACATAGGGAGCCCATCCAAAAAAAGCGTCACTGTAAATACTACAGTGGGCCCTGGAACATCCATACACCTATTTTAAAAGCTGAACAAGTCAAATTACTACAGTACAGTATAGATTTTTATATACAAACGCCATGTTAACAGAACAACTGACCTCAGTCACACACTCACATCAACCCTCACCAAGTAAAAAATAAGCAACCACTATCTAAAGTAAAATTAAAAATATGCAAATTTTAAATTGAAACCCCAAGAAGACAGAGTCCACATGCAGGGCAACATCAGATAAATACGAGATGCAGTTCCCCAATACTGTGTAAAATATAAAAATAGCACAAAGTCCAATCACTAAAATTAAATAAAAAATTTTTCTACCTTTTTTCGTCTGACCATTTTATTCTCTGATCATGCTGGTCCCGATCTGAGGCTTCTGCTTTCCTGTCTTCTCTTAGCTCTCTTTCTGTGATCTATGGTCCATGGTCCATCTGCCATTTCTTATCTCTTCTTGTTTTCTTCACTTCCTTCCATCAGCCCATTTCCAGTTCTAGTAACCCTCCCCAGTAATCAGCCCCCTTTCCAGTCCTTCCCTCCTAGTATCTTCCAATGTAAACCACCTTGCATTCCCACGACTGCCATTGGTGTCCATTCCCTTCCAGGCCCCCTCCTTCCTCACTGTCCAGCCCCTTCTAGACCAAATACCATCCCAGATATCAGCTCACGTCCACTCTCAGTGCCACCCCCCAGTCAGCTCCCTTCCAGCCTCCTCCCCATTACCCAACCACCTACCACTCCCATCCTCAAGTGTTGGCTCCCTTCCAGTCCCCCTTCAGTACATCCCAGGTATCAGCTCCTTTTTAGCCCCCTCCTTCCCCTGAGTCAGCTCCCTTCCTGCCCCCTCCTTCCCCGGCAGACCCTCTCATTATCCGCTCCCTTCCAGTCCTATTCTACCATCCTCCTGCATCAGCCCATTTGTAGCCCTAGCTCCTAGTTTTCTTCCAGGGCCAGCAGCACTCTCCTCTCCTCTCCCCTCCCCCATTTCCAGTCCCAGCCCATTTCCTGTCCTATCCCTCCTATCAGCCCACTCTAGTCCTAGCCCCCCAATTGGCCCATTACCAGTCCTAACCCCCCCACAATAAGTCTATTTCCAGTCCTAGCCCCCCCTCCCGATCTGCCCATTTCTAGTTCCAACCCCCCCCATCAGCCCATTTCCAGTTCTAGCCCCTCCATCTTTTCTTCTTTAATCTTTATCTTTATTTTACACTTGACATACCGCCCAGGTCAAGGCATTAGAGTGGTTTATAATAAAACATCAATGTTGCAGAACAGGAAAAGAATGCCATTTATGTGACAGGAAAGTGATAGGAGATACAGTGACAACCAATGGAGATAGGAGGAAGCAAGAGGGAGGGAGACTATGTTTATGTTTATTGAACTTGATATACCGCTGAGGAAAATACATCACAGCGGTTTACATAGTAAAAACAGGCTCAGAAAGGAAAGGAAATTACAATATGAGACAGGAAAGCAAACAGGTAGAGTCATACAACAAGACTGGATGGGGAGGGGACTGGGGGACAGAGAAAAGGGGTCACACAAAAGGGTCGGGCAGGTCGAAGACACGGGCGAAGAGGTGAGTGACTAATGAGGGTTGGTGCCAGGAATGTTATAAGCTGCTTGTTTAGGCCTCTGACTCAGTCAGGAGGGAATCCTTGAGCAAAAAAGCAGAAGATGCGCATTCCCTGGAGTGGCAAACAGATCTATTATGAGAGTCCACCACATGTTGAAGATCCAAGATGCCGTGTCCTGATGCAGAGTCCACTTGTGAGGATGTAGGATACGGCTAAGTCTATCCACCAGGATATTCAGTTCGCCTGGGAAATACACCGCTTGAGAGGTGGATGCGGTGTGCAATGGCAAAGGACCAGAGGTGAAGGGCTTCTTGGCAGAGGGAATAAGAGCCCGTTCCTCCCTGCTTGTTCACATAATTCAGACAAACAACTAGGTGGCCATGTTCTAAGACATGTTTGCTCAAAGGTTGGGGTTGAAAAACCCAAGGAGGGCATTCGTGAGAGCATGAAGCTCTATGAGAATGATCTGCATTTGATATTCCTGCTCTGCCCACTGACCCTGTGTAGGAAAACTGTCAAGATGTGCACCTCATCCTAGTTGGAAGCATCCGCCCTTAGGGTACATTGAGGTGGAGGCATCTGAAAAGGTGACCCTCTGAGAAGATTTTGGAGGGAGTACCAGCAGTGAACGGAGGTGACAAGATGAGAAGTGATGCAAATTTTGTCTGATACACGCCCGGTCGCCTGAGTCCACTGGGCTTGTCTCATGTGCAGACAGGCATATGAGACATGGACCATGAAGGCCATGTGTCCCAGAAGATGCAGCATGTCTCGAGCCGTTACAGCACTTTGACCATGTATGGTGAGGGTCAGCTCGATGAGACGAGCACAGCAATCCTGAGGAAAAGGAAGCTCAGCCCTGATGAGTGTCTAAAAATGTTCTGATGAACTCAAGTTGCTGGGAAGGAACCAGGTGAGACTTTGGAAAGTTTAGCTCAGAGCCTAGAGATTTTGGAGCACCGTGATGGTGCAAGAAAGCAACTGTTTTATGGCTTCTAGGGATTCTCCCCTTATCAGCAAGTTGTTTAAGTACGGGAACCCCTCCCCCCCCAAAGTATGTAGGTATGCTGCGACCACTGCCATGCATTTCGTGAATACTCTAAGTGAGGAAGCTAACCTGAAAGGGAGCAGCCAATACTGGTAGTGGATTTGCTGAACTCGAAAGCACAGAAACTGTCTGAGGTGAACGTGGATCAGCAAATGTGTGTAAGCCTCCTTGAGGTCTAGAGAACATAGCCATCGTATCTCTGAAGGTATGGCAAAAGAATGCCGAGGGAAACCATCTTGAACTTTTCCCGAAAGAGGAATTTGTTGACATCCCTCAAATCTAGAATTGGTCTGAACCCTTCTGTTTTCTTGGGGATAAGAAAGTAAGGAGAGTAGAAGCCGTTGCCTTCTTGGGCAGGGGGAACTCTTAATTGTCTCTTGGGCTAACAGGGTGGCCACCTCTGAGGACAGAAGATTATCCTGCAAATCCTTTGCAGGCCAATCTCTTGTGGAGGTAGTTGGGGGTAAGCTGTGAAAATTAAGCAGATAGCTCCCATGGGCAATGTTGAGAGTCCATCTCTGAAATAATGAGAGTGGGTGTAAGCAGAAAGCTTGCCTGCTATGTGCAGGGGCTGGGGTCCTCACAGAGGCAGGTGTAGCTACGCTCTCTAAGGAGGAGTCAAAAACCAGGTGTGTCTCAGCCTGAACAGCTGGTTGGGGTTTGGAGTCCTTTGCCTTCTTAGGCCGATGTGGCCCTGAGACCTTTGCTGCTGCTGAGGTTGATAAATAGCAGAGGGTGGTAAGAAGAATAAGAATTTAGTCTTCACATATGGGTATCGTCGGTAACGACGGAGCCTACGCGGGAACGCTCCCCAGCGTCCAAAAAGAATGCTTTTGGGAGCATCCCTCAGCATATGGGCGCTGCCTTCCCAACTGTCCCTCTCCAGTTGAGTTTATAGCCGAGACAAGAGAGAGGGGGAGAGAGAGAGAGAGAAAAAGATATAACTCCTAGGGGAGGTGGGCAGGTTGTGAAGACTAAATTCCTGCTGTTCCCGGAGATCACCTGTTACAGGTGAGTAACTACGCTATCTCCAGGAACAAGCAGGCATGCGGTCTTCACATATGGGGACTCCCTAACTGAAGATGCCAGGGAGATGGCCCCAGGAAGCTGCCACCTATAGTAAGATGGGGCATGCTTCCTCCCATGGATCTCTGGCATCCTACCAGGGTTGGTGGGTAGGAGTTGAATTAAGTCTGAAAGAGATGTTGAAGAACAGCCTGGGCAAAGAAGGCATCCCGACGAGAGGCTTTATCTAGGCAGTAGTGGGCTGTGAAGGTGTGCACCGAAGACCAGGTTGCTGCTCGACAGATATCATCGATAGACACAGAGTGAAGGTTAGCCATAGAGGCTACCATGGCTCTCACATTATGTGCTGTGACATGGCCTTGAAGAGGAAGACTCTTACTCTCTTAAGTAAAGGATATGCATTGTGCAATCCATTTAGAGTTCTTTTGGAGACTGGAAGTCCCAAATGACTAAAATCAAAAGCAACAAAAAGTTGAGAAGACTTTCTATGATGCTGTGTTCTTTGTAGGTAAAAAGCCAAGACTCTTTTACAGTCCAAAGTATGAAGGTTCCTTTCTGCATTAGAGGCATGAGGCCTCTGAAAGAATACAGGAAGGTAAATCGATTGATTTAAATGAAAAGGCTAAACCACCTTTGGCATAAAATGTGGATGAGTTCTCAGAACAACCTTATCGTGGTGAAACCTTGTATAAGGGGGAATCAGCCACTAAAGCTTGCAATTCACTAATGCGACGTGCAGAGGTGATTGCAATTAGGAAGATGACCTTCCAGGATAAAAACTTTAGGGTTGTAGTAGCTAAAGGTTCAAAGGGCGGTTTCATGAGCTGTCCGAGAACTAGATTTAGAGCCCATGCTACCGGTGGTGGCCTGATGGGAGGCTTTGTTAATAGAAGACCTCTCATAAATCTTGCTATGAGTGGATCAGAGGAAATTGGCTGTCCATTTAGAGGCTTATAGGAAGCTGCAATTGCACTAAGATGGACTCTCACTGAATTTGTCTTTAGACCAGAATTTAATAAATGAAGTAGGTACTCTAGTACGGATGCCAAAGGTATCACAAGGGGGTTTAAGCCCTTTTGAGAACACCATATAGTAAAACATTTCCACTTGAAGGCGTAAGAACGTCTTGTGGAAGGTTTTCTGGAAGCCTGAAGGACATCCTTTACCTGTTGGGAAAGGTTAAGATCCTGCAGGTCTAGGCTTTCAGCAACCAGGCCCTGAGATGCAGGGACTGGGGATTCGGGTGCCATAGCATCCCGTTCTCTTGGGAGAGAAGGTCTGGAGCACACCCTAAACTCTAGAGGTGCAGCTTGAGAGAGATGTAGAAGCAGGGGATACCACGTTTGTCGTGGCCACCGTGGCGCTATAAGGATCAGACGACCTCTGTCTCTCTGAAGCTTGAAGAGTGTTTCGGGGATGAGGGGAATGGGTGGGAAGGCATAAAGGAAGTCCTGACTCCAGTGAAGGAAGAAGGCGTCCCTTGCCTGGCAATTGTGAGCCGGAATTCTGGAACAGAACCAGGGAAGTTTGGCATTCAGTGGACTTGCAAAGAGGTCTGTGTCTGGGGTTCCCCAGATGTGAAATATCTTTATCAGCTGGTCTAGGTGGAGAGACCTTTCGTGAGGCAGCAGTACTCGGCTGAGTTTGTCTGCCCAAAGGTTTTGAATGCCTGGAAGATATATCACAAGAAGGTGAATTTGATGCTCTCTGGCGAGGGCCCATAGTCGTAAAGCTTTGTTGCATAACGACAGAGAGCCTGTTCCGCCCTGCTTGTTCACGTAGAACATGGCCACTTGATTGTCCGTTTGGACTAGAACTATCTTGTAGCTCAGCTGGGCATGGAATACTTGAAGAGCTAGATAGATTGCTCCGAGTTCTAGGAGGTTTATGTGAAGACAAACCTCCTGTGGAGCCCAGGTACCCTGGGTGGAGAGATGGTGCAGGTGTGCTCCCCATCCCACCTGTGATGCATCTGTTGTTAGGGTGGCCTGGAATGGGGGTTGTTGGAAAGGAGACCCCACTAAAAGATTCTCCAGTGATTTCCACCATTGTAGGGACAAGATCAGTCATTGTGAGTTTGATATCTTGTCCGACAGACATCCTGTGGCCTGTGTCCACTGTTGGATAGTGTCCACTGGGCTGCTCGCATGTGGAGGCGAGCATAGGGAACTACATGAACTGTGGATACCATATGTCCCAGTAATTGCAGCAGTTCTCAAGCAGTTAGGGAGGACTTTCCCTCTGCTTGAGAAGCTAGCTGCATTATGCGAAGACAGCGGGGCTGTGGGAGGAAAGCCCTTGACTGCCTGGTATCTAAACAAGCTCCTATGAACTCCAGGGTCTGAGAAGGAACAAGTTGGGATTTTGGGAAGTTTATGACCAATCCCAAGTATTGGAGAATTTGCATTGTGTGAGACAGTGCAGAGCTGGCTTCTGGAATCGTGGGGGCTCGAATGAGCCAGTTGTCCAAGTAAGGGAAGACGAATATCCCTAGGGTTCGCAGGAATGCAGCTACTACTGCCATGCATTTCGTGAATACTCTTGGTGCCGAAGACAGATCAAAAGGAAGAACCCTGTATTGGAGGTGTTTTCCCTTGAAAAGGAATCATAAGAATTTCCTGTGATTTGGATGGATCAGAATATAAGTATATGCATCCTTTAGATCTAGAGAGCAAAGCCAATCCTGACTTTGAAGGTATGGCAGAAGAGTTCCCAGAGAAATCATTTTGAACTTTTCTTGGAAGAGATATTTGTTCAATTCTCCGAGGTCTAGAATGGATCTGTCCCCTCCTGTTTTCTTTGGAATAAGAAAATAGGGGGAGCAGAACCCTGTACCCTGTTGGGGAATGGGCACTTCCTCTATTGCTTCCTGAGCAAGGAGTGTTGAGACCTCTTGATCCAGTAGATTGTCTGGAGAGGTTTGGGAATTGAACTATCTTACGATTGTAGGAGGGGGCATGCTGTGAAAATGAAGCTTGTACCCCTCCCTTACAATGGACAGAGTCCAATTTTCTGCTGTTATTTGGTGCCATCTGTTGACAAAATGACACAACCTGCCTGGAATGTTTAGGGGTTCTGGAGCCTTCAGAGGCAGGAAAGCTAAGCTCTCTAGGAAGGAGTAAAAGCCCTTGAGGGAGCTGAGCCTGTGGAGCTGGTTGAGCTCTCTGGCCTTTTGGCTTCTTTTGTTGTCTGGATTGTTGCTGTTGTCCCTTTTTGGCAACTTGACCCTGAGCTTGCCCTTGCTGGGTATAGGATGGATAAAACTCTCTTTTTGCTGAAAAAGGGTTTTTTATAGGGTTTCTTTTTGGCTGGAGTGGCTGTAGATTTTGACAATCTGTCTAAAGTGAGATTGTCAGTATCTATTTCATTAGCCTTTTCCTGCCAATTCTTGCCAAAGAGGTTTTCTCCTGTGCAAGGGATGTTTCCTAATTTGTCCTGTACCCAAGTCTCCAAGTCTGATGCCTGAAGCCAGGCAATCCGACGTGCACCAATGGCAATAGCAGAAGTTCTGCTGATGCATTCAAAGCAGTCAAAGGCTGTACGATTTACAAACTTGGAAACGTCTTGAGCATGCTTGACAAGAGTAAGGAAGTCTTGTCGTTTGTCATCAGGGAGAAGGGGGCTCATAAGCTCCAAGTCTCCTGTGACTTCTTTGAGGAACATTCCCATATATAAAATATATGAGCTGATCCTAGCTGAAAGCATGGAAGCCTGAAATGTTCGACGCCCAAAGGCGTCAAGAGTCCTGCATTCACGACCTGGAGGATTGGATGCATGTCTTTTTGCACTTTTCATCCTACGCATGGCTGATTCCACTACCATTGAATGGTGTGGCAGCTGAGTCTTTTGAAAACCAGGACATGGTGGAACTCGGTACATGGTATCGAGTCTCCTATAATGAGGAGATGTGGTCAGACGTGTTTCCCACATCTTCAGCATCAAATCATGAAGAAATTTCATGAATGGGCAGGATAGCTGCCTCTTTGGGAGCCTTAGGATATTGGAGTATTTCCAATTCCTTTGCTCTAGTTTCTTTTTCAGGAGCTACTGTGATTGATAGGCCTCGGGCCACACCACGAATAAAATCCTGAAAAGACATGTCCTCCGGAGGAGACATTCTGTGTTGAGGAGAAGAGGAGTCTTCCGGAAGAAGTACTCTGGTACCAACCGAGTTATCAGAGTCATCGGAACCGGAAGATTCAAAGTATCTCTGATCCCGATGTTCATGCAAAGCATGGTATTGGTATCGATCGAAGTCGGCACCGAGTTGGGCCGGTACTGATCTGTCGATGCCTGAGAAAGCCGGCATGGGCAGAATTTCCACCAGGGCCAGTACCGTCGGTGCTGGTAATGGCACTGGTGTTGGTACCGGCGCCCGTTGAACCGTCGGTAGTGGTGTCAACGGTACCACAGCTGTAAGGAGGGCTGCAAGACTGCGTTCGATAGTGAGGAATCTCTGGTCTATCGACGCTGCCGATGCCTGGGTGTCGGTACCGGTAGAAGGGGTCGGAACCCCTGAGCATGGCACCAGTAGTTCTGCCGAGGTCAAGGCCTTGAGAACATCCTGGAACCCCGTTAGTGCTTTGGAGGCTGAAGCTTCCCGCCAGGGCTGTTTGGCTGGTATAGTTTCCTCATGGGCAATGCCAATGGCTTCTTGATGCTTGGAAGGAGATCTACCCCTCGAGGACCAGCTCTTATGTTTAGTTACCTGAAATCCATGGGAGGAAGATGAGGCTCTGGAAGACATCGATGCAATGGACATCGCATCTGAAGAAAAGAGGGTACCGAGCTTTGCAGCCCGGTTCTGTCTTCCTCTTTTAGTCATCCCCATACAAGAGGAACACTCCGATGGATTATGGTCAGGGCCTAAACATTTAAGACACCAGTCATGGGTGTCTGTGACGGAAATGGTACCCCCACACTTAGTACATTTTTTTTTTTTTTAAACCACTAGCTGGTTTTTCCATTTTTCAGGAAAACGGGGCCTAATGCCCAAAATGGCGCATAGCACCAAAAAGAAAATGTTTCTGAAGAAAAACACTTCAGAAGATTTATTTATTTATTTATTTTTTTAAAGAAAAGAAGAGAGAACCGGCAGTACCGGTAGGCGTCGAGCAGAGGCAGGCGCAACCACAAGAAAAACAAGTTTAAAGAAGAACTTTTCTGCGGTGGCAGGGTATATGACCTGTCAGCACCGCGGAAAGCGAAGAACTGAAGAGGGACAGTTGGAAAGGCGGGAAGGCAGCGCGCGCATGTGCTGAGGGATTTTCCCAAAAGCGTTCATACTGGACGCTGGGGACGTTCCCGCGCAGGCTCCGTCGGTACCGATGATACCCATATGTGAAGACTACATTCCTGCTTGTTCCTGGAGACAGAAATATTTCTGCAAATCACTCCTGAATCTATCCCCCTTCACCCTCATCCCATGTCCCCTCGTAGCAGAACGTGCTTTCAATTGAAAGAGGCTCTCCCCCTGAACATTTATGCCACGGAGGTATTTAAACATCTCAATCATATCACCTCTATCCCGCCTTTCCTCTAAGGTGTACATATTAAGATCCTTAAGTCTTTCCTCATATGCTTTATTATGAAGACCACTAACCATTTTAGTAGCCACCCTCTGCACAGACTCCATTCGGTTCACATCCTTTTGAAGGTGCGGTCTCCAGAACTGTACACCATACTCCAAATGAGGTCGCACCAAAGACTTATACAGAGGCACTATCAACTCCTTTTTTCTGCTAGCCATTCCTCTCCATATGCACCCAAGCATCCTTCTAGCTTTTGCCGTTGCCTTTTCTACCTGTTTAACTACTTTAAGATCATCAGATACAACCACGCCTAGATCCCGCTCTTCTTCAGTGGACAAAAGCACTTCACCCCCTATACTATATTGCTCCCTTGGATTGCTGCAGCCCAAATGCATGACCTTACATTTTTTTAACATTAAATCCCAGCTGCCAGATTCTAGACCATTCTTCAAGCTTAGCTAGATCCCTCCTCATGTTATCTACACCTTCCTGGGGTCTACTCTATTGCAGATTTTGGTATCATCTGTAAAAAGGCAAACCTTACCCAACAGCCCTTCCGCTATATCACTAACAAAGATGTTAAAAAGAATAGGACTAAGGATAGATCCCTGGGGCACACCACTGGTAACATCCTTCTCCTCAGAGTGAGCACCATTTACATGTACTCTTTGTCGCCTCCCACCTAACCAATTTCTAACCCAAGTAGTAACTTTAGGGTCCATCCCTAGGGTGCTCAGTTTGTTTATAAGTCACCTATGAGGAACAGTGTCAAAGGCTTTACTGAAATCTAAATACACCACATCTAGGGCTCTCCCTCTGTCCAGCTCCCTGGTCACCCAGTCAAAGAAATCAATCAGATTTGGTACTCTACGCACATTTCTTCAGCACATTTCTTCAGCAAGATACTCTACGCACATTTCTTGTCAAGACAGTGGACGGAGGAGCTGGGGGAACCAGTAGGAGAGGAACAGCTGGAAAAGTGTTTCCAGCAGATTCCTAGGGTCCTGACTGCAGTGAAATATCAGGAAATGCAATTCCAGATTTTGCATCGGGAATACTTCACTAAAGAGCAGAGTATGCAGCAGGATATTTGGGCACAAGTCATCTGTGATAAATGCAAGACACAGACACATATCCATCCCCTGCAGCATGCTTTTGTTGAGTGCCCCAAACTGGCCAACTTATGGAACTCTGTGTTGAAGTGCCTGACTGGGTAGTTAAACTGGTGGAGTGGTCATATGAGGTGTTGCTGCTGGGGGAGAAGAGGACACTGAGAACAAAAAATAAGACAAGTGGAAAGTAAATTCTTGATGTATATTGGTAGTTAAGAAACTGGTGTTCAGTATTGGGTGGGAGAAGAGATCCCCCTATTTAACCAATGGCTGGCAACTATGCATGTCCTCGTAGCAACGGAGCAACACCTCTTTACTATACAAAAAATACCCAAATGAGTGTGATACAGACAACTTTGGAGACAGTTTCAAATTAGTTTCCCTCAGACAGGAAGGGGTGGGATGGGAGAGCAGCGGGAAGGGGGTAATTAATAGTGGGGAAATCTGAACCATGGGCAGTTAATGTTCAAGGTGGCAAATAAGGATCACAGAATTATAATAATGTTTAGAAGGAATGATGGTAAATGTGACACGAGGTACCTTGGGAATAACTGCCCTAACACGGATTGCGATAATCCAAAATTGTTTTATTGGAAAGTTTGTTATATGAAAAAATTAATAAAGACACAAAAATAAAGCAGAAAGTACCAGCTTGAGGTCCCATAGAGGCACCACGGACCACGCTAGTTTGCACACTTGCTTCAACGCTGAGGATGAGTCACCAAGGAGTAACCCTACACATGTCCTCAATAACAGCAAAGGGCTGTTACCTGCACCCACAAGGAGTTCAAGGCCAATCTCTTGTCTAGTCCTACCTGCAGGAATGCCAAGATATCCAGGAACAAGGACGAGAAGTGACAACAGTGTGCATCCTACCAACTTTCAAACACTCATCATAATCTGATATATGCTAAAGAGGTAGATCTCCCCTGGGCTCTTACAAGTGTCCACCACCAAAGTGGGATGGCCCTTACACCTCAATCATGCCCTTTCAAGAGCTAGACCGTAAGCAAGAATCAATCCACTTGTAGCATGAGGATCGGACCCTGTGACAGAAGACAGATCCTGCTTGGAAAGCACCACGTACTGGCTAACAGAAGGAGCAGATTGGCATACCATGGCCTGCAGGGCCAATCTGGCACAATGAGGATCACCTGATTGCAGTGGACTTTGATGCGTTGAAGACACTCTCTAAAAGCCCATGGAGGACACACATAGAGCAGACCCTCTGTTAGCCACTTTTTTGCTAGAGCATTGATTCTTTTGGACATATGCTTTCTGTGTCTGATGAAAAACCTGCTCGCTTTGGCATTGGAGAAGGCGGCTGCCATCAGGATCCATGATCGGCACGCCCCCTCCACCTGGTGATGCTGTGAAATACTGCATTCAGCTCTCATTACAGGTCAACATTGAAATCGTTACTGACTTTAAAAGGCCCTAATCTGTAGTATCTTGGTGAGCGGAACACAAATATAACTTTAAAAAAATTTTATTGGCTCTCGTTTGGAAGATATTGCATGTAGTTCATTTTTGACATTTCACCGTGTTAACTTATCCAGTAAGACATCAACAACATCGCAAATAAGCCTTGAATGATGTAATATTGCATTACATTGCATAATACCAGCATGCATATATCATCCAAAGTTGATTGCATCATTTTCTGATGCAATACAATACTACTGCCAGACGGCTGCTGAAGCCATCTGACGTCAGTAGTGTACTATAGCAGTCGGAAAGGTTGAGCATTTAAAATATTTCAGACTGTGTGCGAGACAGTTTAAGCTACTGTTACATGTAACTTTTATTAATTATATAATTTTAGCCATTTAGGTACAATACAGAACAGTAATGCTGCGAAAGTGCGTTAATACCGTTGACAATTTCTGATACATTTGTGGGGAAGTGACATTTGCAAACCAGAAGAAAAGTATCACTTCTCAGCTGAAGAAGGCATATCATCTTTACTTCGGATGCAAGATTGGTGACCAAGACAAGCCTTGGGCCCCGCATATATGTTGCGCTACATGTACAACACAGCTTTCACAGTGGTTGAATTTCAAAAGACCATCAATGCTGCTTGCACTCCCCATGGTGTGGAGAGAGCCAAGCAACCACATAAATGACTCTTACTTCTGCTTGGTTCCTCCTCTTTCCAGCGGAATAACGAAGCAAAAGAAGTCAAGCATAGTCTACCCAAACATTCCGTCTGCATTGAGACCAGTTCGACATGGTGAGGGACTTCCTATTCCAGAACCTCAATCAGAATATTCTCTTGATTCATCTGATGAGGACGTGAGCCGACCTGTTCTTCTCCTGGTCCGTCAGCATGCAGTGACCCAGATTTTCACTGGGATGCATATCAACTCCACACAGAATAACACAGGAAGAACTAAATGACCTGGTTCGTGATTTGGACTTATCCAAGAACAAGGCAGAATTGCTAGGATCAAGACTCCAACAATGGAATCTTCTAGAAGATGTCAACATTACTTCATATCGAACGCGCCACCAGCATTTGGAGCCTTTCTTCAGAAAGGAAAGTAATCTGGTATTCTGTTCCGATATTGAAAGCCTCATGAATGCCTTAAAAATCACTCATGACCCACAAGACTGGAGACTATTTATAGACTCTTCGAAAATGAGTCTGAAGGCTGTGCTTTTGAACAATGGAAACAGTCTTCCATCTATTCCAGCAGCGCATGCCGTCCACATGAAAGAGACATACGATAACTTAAAGCATCTACTGACTTCCATTAACTATAACAAGTACAGCTGGCACCTCTGTGGTGACTTGAAGGTAGTTGGGCGGGGCCGGTGGTGGGGGCACGGTGGTGGGGCCGGCTTTCGCCCTCTCGCCATTGCAGACGTATTCCAATATAAAAAAAAATAAAATTTAAAAAAGGATCCACTCCAGCCTCCATGACCCCAATAAAGCATGAGCGCTCATGGTCACTTTGCCTCCACCGACTCAGGTCTCCACACCACCAAGCATACTTTACAGCATACTTTTATTTATCCCTGATGAAATGTATGCTATAATGCCCAGCCCATGTAACCCTGTTGTGTTGTAATGTACTCTTGGTGTAATTGTACTCTATGTGTCATTGTAAGGTATGTACTTATTTATATTGTGTGTGTAGTAAATGCACAGTAGTATTAGTAATAGTACTGGGAGACAGCCAATCTGGCTTTGCCCGAACTAGATTACTACTCTGTGTGTATTATGTTGTCGTGATTATATTGTAAGCTCTGATGAGCAGGGACTGTCACTCTCTATATATTCATGTCTGTACAGCGCTGCGTGCACGGCACTATATAAGTGTTAAATAATAGTAGTAGTAGTTGCCCTTTTAATGGGACTGCAGCAGGGATATATAAAATACATGTGTTTATGTGAGTGGGATAGCCGAGCAAGGGATTGACACTACTTGCGGAAGGAATGGAATCGCAGACAAAATATAACAGTTGGAGAGAAGAATATCCAGCACCCAGCTCTGGTTGAGGCTCACAAAATCCTGCTACCACCCCTTCATATCAAACTAGGTTTGATGAAAAACTTTGTGAAAGCCATGGACCGCACTTCGCCAGCTTTCCGATAACTGGATGAAAAATTCCCTCAACTCAACGAAGCAAAGATTAAAGAGGGAGCTTTTATGGGTCCTCAGATTCGAGAGCTCTTCAAAGATGACCGGTTCAACGACTTGCTGCAGGGTGATGCGAAATAAGCATGGAATGCTTTTTGCCTAGTGTCAACAAACTTTCTCGGGAATGTTAGGGCAGAAAACTACAAGGAACTAGTAGAAGACATGCTGATGCAGTATCAAACATGGCTGCAATATGTCTCTAAAAATCCATTTCCTTGATTCCCATCTCGATTTATTTCCTGACAACTGTGGTATGGTTAGTGATGAACAGGGCGAACGTTTTCACCAGGATATTGCAACGATGGAGCAAAGATACCAGGGAAAATGGTCCACTACAATGCTGGCTGGCTACTGCTGGACACTCCTCAGAGAAGCTCTTGAACAGCTGTACAAGAGACAGGCAAAAAAATCTAAGAAGTAGTCTATGACTTGTTTTTTTACAGGTATTAACCGAAGGCCTATTATATTTACTATTGACATGCATTTCGTGATGTAAACATTAATTCTTGTAGATTACAAAAAACACTAGAGCCAACTTTGCAATTTCACTGTCATATTTGTGTTCAGCATATAAAAATTGATAAGAAATGACTATTTTTATTTCAGTAACATGACTTTTGCAAAAATTTGTTGACCAGTGTTATCTGTGGCGACTGAGGAAATCCGCTTGGACATTTTCTCTGCCTGCCACATGGGCTGCCAGGAGAGCTATGAGGTTCCCCTCCACCAATAACAGAGGGCAAATCTCTTCTAAGGGCACACTGCCCATGCCCCCCTGGCAATTGATGTATGCCACTGTGGTAGAGTTGTCTAAACAGACTCACTGCCTGCTGGTAAATCTGAGCTTGGAAGAAGTGGAGGGCCAGAAATGCCATCCTCATCTCCAGCTAATTGATGGACCGCACGCTCTCCTCTGGGGTCCAATGTTCCTATGCTATGCTACTTGTGACTCATAATTTGCTCCCCACCCTGTGCGACTGGCATCGGTTGTCACTAGAATCCAGTTTGGTAGTTTCAGATGCATCCCCACTGCGAGGTGCACCAGCTGCAGCCACCAGGCCAGCTCAACCCTGGTTTGCACCAAACAGGTTTCATAGACAGAGGATGGTGCAGTGGGGACCACTGAGACAGAAGAGTCTGCTGAAGAGATCTCCTGTGTGCACACGCCCAGGGTAATAGATCCAGGGCCGCCGCCATGATTCCTAGGAGCTGAAGGTAGTACTGCACCGAGGGTGAAGTCATGGGCAGAAAACTCTGTACTGTGTCAAATTTCATCACCCGCTTGATGGGCAAAACAACAAACCCTGCTTCGGTGTCCAACTGAGACACCAGGTAGACCAGGCTCAATCTTGCTCTTGAAAAAATTGATCACCCAATCTAACCGCTGCAGGAAATTCACCACCTGCTGCATATTGGCTTTGACCTTGATCTTTTATTTTGCTCTGATCAACCAGTTGTCGAGGTAGGGATGCACCAGAACACCCTCCTGCTTCAGCACCACCACTACCATGACCTTGGTGAATGTCCATGGAGCCGTGGCTAGGCCAAAGGGCAATGCTCTGAATTGAAAATGCCCCATTGGAACAAAGAACCACAGGTATTGTTGATCTGGTCGGATCAGAATAAGAAGGTATGCCTCAGTGAGGTTGAGTGATGACAGGATCTTGCCCTGCCTCACTACAAGGATAAACAAGCTAACGTTTCCATGCAGAAGTGCAGCACTCGCAAGACCCAGTTTGCATGGTTGAAATCCAATACAGGGTGAAACAAACCATTTACTTTGTTGTGCCCAAAAAGGAAGGAGTATCAACCTGATCAGTATTGGTCACATGGCATTGGCACTATCGCCTCGATGAGCAGCAAGCACTGAAGCGTGTTGAACTGCTCTCTGTTTTGAAAGGGCTTTACAGGGAGATTTCACGAATGCCTCGGAGAGGGGATGAGCAAACCCTAGCGCATACCCCTCCCGAATTATCTCTAGAACCCCCTCGGTCAGTAGAATTGTGGCCCTGGCGGAATAAAGCTGTTGCAACTGACCTCCTACAGGCAAAACGTCCGCCTGGGCCTGCCTTGCTTCACTGGGGCTTCTTGGAAGGCACCGAGGAAGCTGAATAGCAGCCCCTGCTGGAACCTCAATAGCCTCAAAAGGGCTGCACTGTAGAATAGCAACCCCGCTGTTATGGGGGAAAACATGCCAACCAAAGTTTTCTGTAGTCCCGAGGTTGGCCTCTAGGAGTGTTGCCTGGCTTTGGAGTCTTGGGAAGGTCTTCTGGCAATCGGGCTCCCTTTGTCTCAACCAGATCCTTGACCAGTCTGCCAGCACTTCATCAAAAAGAAATTTGCCTTTAAAGGGAAGCTTACTGAGAAGAAACATCCACCGACCAGTTTGTTAACCACAGGAAGTGCCTGGCCGCAATGACAGAGGCCATGGACTTTGAAGATGACCAAATCAAATCATAAAAAGGCATCTGCCAGATAAGCCGAAACAGATTCTAACTTGTCTGCTTTTGGAGCTGCTGTCACAGATTCCAAGTCCGATCCTGACATGCCTTGGATCTAACGGATGGAGGCACTGGTGATGTAAGCCCTCCCCAGATTGAGGCCTGCAGGATCAGAGGGCAAGTGTTGAATGCCTGCTTCAGGAACATCTCAAGTTTGTAGTCTTGCAAATCTTTCAAAGCCGCTCACCTTCCATGGTGGTGGTGGTAGTTTTCTTGGTCACTGCCGAGACCAATGCATCCACCCTAGGCATTCTGAGGAGTTCCTTCTCCTCCTGTGGAATGGGGTACAAGCGACTCATGGCTCTGCCCCCTCTCAAGCCAGCTTCTGGGACGTCCCATTCCACCTCAATCATCTTCTTAATGACCTTGTGGACCAGAAAAGTGGTCTGGGAACATCTGAATCTTTGCAGCAAAGGATCCTCCAATAGTTTTTCAGCCACTGCAGGAGCAGGGACAATGTTGAGTGCCGCCAGCAAGTGATCAATTAATGTAGGCAACTCTATGAAAAAACACACACCGTATTGGGATCCTCTTCTTGTGGGATCTCCCACTTCTAACTCCGGTTGCACAGATTCCCCCCAAAAGGTTCGATGGCCCTTTCATGGGATCTTCAGAGGTTGGAGATTGAGGACAGTCCTGGCTCATCCAGGTAGCTTCCTCCACACGTGCCTTTTAAAAGTGGAGGTTCTCCCTATATGTGAGGCTGCCCTGAAGGACGTCAGAAAACAGCTCTGAGGATTTGGCTGGTGTCTGAAGTTCTGAAGTGCTGCCTTGCTTGTATTTTAAACAATTGGTTTTGTGCAACAACAAAACAAAATCAGGAGAAAAAGCAGCTTCTGACATATCTGCTGTAATTTCCTGTTCCTGGTGCTGAAAATGACGGTCCCCATCTCTTGCCTCGCTTTTTACTGTGCTCGTCTCACCCCCCCCCCCCTGGAAATGGCCGCAGTTCCCACCAAAACTACAGGTCTGACAGAAAACATGTCCTGCCCTGAAGACTCTGACTGAGAATCCATCATCCCAACGGCAAAAACAATTTCAGTTATCTGTCCTGTCTCGTACACACCCAGTAGACCCCAGCCGTTAGCAAACCACAGGATCCCTCACACACCGCATAAAAACAAAAACAAAACAAAATGGCTGCATGCATAGCCCCCCCCCAGTGCCAGAAAAACCGATGGCCAGCTGAAAACGAAAGAGGGAGCAAGAGAGAAGAACATAAGATCATATGATATGCCATAAATTAATGAACAGAGTGAAATGGGTAAACGTAGATCAATTGTTTACGTTATCAGAATATAGAAAGACTAGGGGGCATGCAATGAAGATACAGGGTAAATTACACAGGTACACTAAAAAATTTTTTTTTTAAACTGCCTCTAATGTTTCGATTGATTTTTACGTTTTTTGGTGTGCTGAATCCAAATCTGGTAACCAATTTGCTCTATCACGTACAGATTTTTTGCTACATTGGGTTAGCAGTTTGAGGTGAACGTTTCAGATTGAGTGCGATCGAGATAAAAGTTTCTTGGATGAATTCTTTATACTAATTGTTTAGTAGTTATTCAAATAAGAATAAAGAAAATTGTAACAAGGCAGCACATAAGAATAGAGTAATGTCAACAAAACACACTGTGATGGTAGCAAAATTGTCTGCACTTAAAACAGCCACATACATGTGCACAAACATTGAGCATATAAGAGCGAGGTTAGACACAAAGCAAAGCAAAGAAATGTGCAAAAAATGTTGTACAGGTATGTATGTAAGAATAGTAAACGCAAACCGCACCATTGCAATACATGAAGACAAACACCCGATGGTGTGAAAATAAAATTCTAATAAATGAGATCCGACACTGTGGTAATAACTAGCAAATTTTTATTTCAAAGTTTAGTAAAAACACGATATTTGTCAACACAGTTTAGATTTTAAAGTCATTCTTGGGTCAATCAATCTCCTGGTGGGCCCGTTTCTTCTTCCCCCGAATGCTTCTCTTGGTGCGCTGCTTGGCGTATTTTTCATCTGGGGTTTCCCGCAGCAGCAACCAGCAGAAATCTGCCATCATAGTAGTGTTCCATCTTCCTTGGTACCTTCTCTCTGCGTCCTTGATGTCCTGGTGAAACCTTTCACCTTGTTCTTCACTGTACGCCCCCACGTTTTCGGGAAAGTAGTTCACATGGGAGTGCAAGAAATGGACTTTCAGGCTCATGTTACAGCCTTTTTCTTTGAAGGCATTGAGCATCCTGGCAACAATATCCTTATAGTTCTCATCCCGCCTGTTCCCCAAGAATTTGAGAACAACATCCTTGAAGGAATCCCAGGCTTCTTTTTCCTTCTCAGACATCGTTTCAGCGAATGCTCCATCTGAAATGAGTTTCCTTATATCAGGGCCAACAAACACTCCTTCCTTTAGCTTTGCTTCAGAAAGTCGGGGGAACTTTGAGCAAAGGTACCGAAAGCACTCACCATCTTTTGGAAGGGACTTGATGAATTGCTTAATGAGACCCAACTTAATGTAGAGAGGTGGTAATAGAATTTTATCACGAGGTACCAAGCTCTCATGAAGAACATTTTTCTCACCGGGTCTCAAATACTCCCGAATTGGCCAGTCTTTTTTCCCCCAGTGTAGGTCGCGGGCCCGGCTATCCCACAAGCAAAGGAAGCAGGGATATTTGGTGAAACCGGATTGCTGCCCTAATAGCATGGATAGAATTTTAAAGTCTCCACAAATCATCCACTTATGCTCATCATAACGAATCTTCTGAAGAATCAGGGCCAAATTCTCGTATTTTTCTTGGAGAATAACAGAGTGAGCAATAGGAACTGAAGCAAATGTGTTGCCATTATGAAGAAGAACACCTTTTATGCTGTCTTTGGACGAATCAATGAACAGCCGCCATTCAGCAGGATCATACTTGAGTTTAAACTTTTCCATCACTCCGTATATATCGTTGCAAAATACCAAATCTTCATCTTTGCTGAAATACTTCAAAAATTGTGTCTCGCGGTTGCGGTACCAATAAAAAGTTGTTCCTGGTGACAATAGATTTTTCTGTTTAAGCCGAGAACCTAGCAGTTGGGCAGCATCTTTTGGGAGTCCTAAATCCCGGACTAAATCATTCAATTCAGCTTGAGAGAAAAGTTCAGGTTTCGGATCTGGTTCAGTTTCAAACTCGGAAGTACTGGACTCATCGGGAAAAGCCATCTGATGAGTCTCATCATGATCAGAACCGTCCACACAAATATGATCCAAAGATTTTGGTGGTTCAGGCACAGGTACTTCGTTGCTATGAGGTATAGGCCTAATTGCTGAGGGAAGGTTGGGGTAACTTATTACGTTCTTATTTTTTAAGTTGTATCCCTTCACAATGCAAGAGCAAAAATAGCAGTCACTGCTGTGGTCTCTTCACGCCACATCATAGGTATTCCGAAACGAAATGCTTGTTTTTTACCTTTCATCCATAAGCGTAGATCTTCCTCACATGTCTTGTACACTTTGTGAGGAGCCCACGGTTTATCTTGATCACCTAACTTCAAACCAAAATAGGCGAAATATACTTTTTTAATAAATGCAGAAATGTTCCTCTGCCGCTTTTTCACGGTATATTCCCCACAAATAAAACAAAAACTGTCCGGAGAGTGGACGCAACCTCTGGCTCTGTGAGCCATCACAAATACACAGCACTGCAAACTACAACTGTAGTGAACCACTTCGGAATAAAGCTGGATTACGACTGAGCAAACAAAAGGTAATAATGAACTTGCAAGAAACTGAAATTTGACAGAAACGTTCATGTCGCAACCACCGTGTTTGAGCGAGCGAGCGAACGAGGCGAGGCGAACAGGAAAGAACATGCGCCAGCGCGAGTACTGGATTTAGCCCCCCGCCTCCCAATTGTCCTGTTAATGTATAAAATGAATACAAAACACTCTAAAATATCATGAGGGAGTGTTTCTAGTTAGTTAACCATTACAACCTCTATTTTGGGCCAAGAAAATAAACTGCAGTCGGCTAAAAAGAAATTATGTGAACATTCCTTATATGGGTAAGAAATCTAATTTTGCAAGAAAACGTGACGTGATGGAACATTTTGGCTATTTTTCCTGGATTCAGCACCCCAAAATCTATAGGAATCAGTTGCAAAACTGGAGGCAGTTTTTTGGTAGTGTACCTGTGTTATTTAAGACTAATAAAAGAAAATATTTTTTCACTCAACATGTAATCAAACTCTGGAATTTGTTACCGGAGGATGTAGTAAAGGCTGTTAGTGTAGCTGGGTTTAAAAAAAGTTTGGACAAGTTCCTGGAGGAAAGGTCCATAAACCATTATTAAGAAGGGACCCAGGATATCAATGCTTGACCCAGTACAAGTATTGTGGAACCTGTGTCTTTTGGGGAAATTGCTAGGTACGTATGACCTAGATTGGCCACTGCTGGAAACAGGATACTGGGCTTGATGGACCTTGGTCTGACCCAGTATGGCATATTTTATGTTCACTCACAGACTACAATTAAACCTCTTCACAGGCAAATCAAAACCCTTCTGGTACGGTTGGCTGCTACCAGAACTAAAGGCTAAGTAGTTTCACTTTGAATTGAACTTACTTTGCAAATTAAAGGCATAGAAGCATTTTTTCCACTGAAGGGTTTGCAAAAGGGACTAAACTCGCTAAACCTCTTGCAAGAATGTTGGGTTGTCCAGCTGGGAGGAAAGGGACCTGGACCACCAAGTAATTTAACCCCTGGGCAGTACCAGACCCACTCAAGGGTCCTAATACTTATGAAAGGGCAGATCCTGCTACCTGCCAGCACAACACTTGTAAATATAGTGATACAGTGATACCCAGCTCACAGAATGAAGTCCAGGTGTCTTTGTGCTCTTGAGTTCTTTCTTGGAGCCCAGCCACACAGACTCCTCATCCAGCTGCTGGAGACTGAGATACTGACTCCTGGAGCCCAAGGGGGGGGGAGCTCCAGAACATCAGAAATATCAGACATCCTCAGTCCCCAGTTGCTGGTGGACGGAGATAGCCCATATGTATATGACTGGACTGGAGGGACGATTAGGAAATTGCTGTTAATGAGATGACACAGGAAATTAGGTTTGTTTTTTTCCTTGTATTGGGTTCTATGGTGAAGTGTCTAATTCTACTTTGCCCTAATGTTGGAGGAGCGGATTAGCTGGATAAAAAAGAAAAAGGGAGAGCTATAGTGCATTTTCTAACACCAAAATAAAATTAGTTACAATTTATTTTGATATTAGAAAAGAGAAATTAGACTTACCTGCTAATTGCTGTTCCTTGAACTCCAGTCTAGTCCCGCACCTCTGGGTAGTGCACCTCCTCCAGTAGTTTGGAGACTGAGCGTGTCATCTTTTTGATGACACTAGTGTACATATGCAGCAGGCACCATCCACCAGCCCCAGTAGCTATTGACAAAGCAGACACAGAGGAGCAACAAATAAGTAGTTAAACATGCAACAAACACTTCTACGTCTAAATAAACTAGTACTCCCTCCAGGATGGGATACCCCGTCCCCCCCTTCCAGGATGGGGAGGCCTACCGGTTGAGCGCTTGAGCAACTCCAACCAATGGGAAGCGAGCAACTGACAGCAATTCTGGTCTGCCCCTCCCCCAAACACTGATTACACACCCCTCCCCGGCTTCTCCTGGCCACTTCCTCCACCAAGGGAACCAGCTTCAGGACCAGGGTGTGCATAGATCACAGAAAGCACTCAGGGAGGGTTCTGGGACTGGACTGGAGTTCCTCCAGTCCAGACCCGCATCTCTGGGATGTATCAGAGCAGCTAAACTAATGGGAGGGAGCCGCACAACCAGCCTGAAGCACTGCTGATCTGAACCATAGAAACATAGAAATATGATCACAGAAAAAGACCACATGGCCTATCTAGTCTGTCCTTTCATATCAACAACTACAACAGTCCCCTTTTTACCTTTAGAGATCCTCTGTGTTTGTCCCATGCTTTTTTGAATGCAGTTACTGTCCTCATCTCTACCACGTCCACTGGGAGACTATTCCACGGATCCACTACTCTTTCCGTAAAGAAATATTTCCGCATATCACTCCTGAATCTATCTCCCTTCACCCTCATCCCATGTCCCCTCATAGCAAAACTTGCTTTCAGTTGAAAGAGGCTCTCTTCCTGAACATTTATGCCACGGAGGTATTTAAACATCTCAATCATATCACCTCTATCCTGCCTTTTCTCTAAGGTGTACATATTAAGATCCTTCAGTCTGTCCTCATATGCTTTATAATGAAGACCACTAATCATTTTAGTAGCCACCCTCTGCACCGACTCCATCCTGTTCACATCCTTTTGAAGGTGTGGTCTCCAGAATTGCACACTATACTCCAAATGAGGTCGCACCAAAGACTTATACAGAGGCACTATCACCTCCTTTTTTTTGCTAGCCATTCCTCTCCGTATGCACCCAAGCATCCGTCTAGCTTTTGCCGTCGCCTTTTCTACCTGTTTAGCTACTTTAAGATCATCAGACACAACCACGCCTAGGTCCCGCTCTTCTTTAGTGGACAAAAGTACTTCACCCCCTATACTATATTGCTCCCTTGGATTGCTGCAGCCCAAATGCATGACCTTACATTTTTTAACATTAAATCCCAGCTGCCAAATTCTAGACCATTCTTCAAGCTTAGCTAGATCCCTCCTCATGTTATCTACACCTTCCTGGGTGTCTACTCTATTGCAGATTTTGGTATCATTCGCAAAGAGGCAAACCTTACCCGACAGCCCTTCCGCTATATCACTAACAAAGATGTTAAAAAGAATCGGACCAAGGACAGATCCCTGGGGCACACCACTGGTTACCCCGCCACCTGGACATCCAGGCGAAAATGTTCAGATAAAGTATTCATTCTACAGATGTCCACCGGCAGAACTAAACTATACTCTCTCACGAGGCTGCCTGAGCCCTCGTGGAATGCGTCTGCAACCCCGCCGGCACTGCTCTACCCTTCAAGATGTATGCAGGCGTGATTGCCTCACTGATTCATCTGGACATGGAGGCTTAGCTGCCACCTCACTTTTGCGCGACCCGCCAAACAGAACCAACAGACGGTCCGATCTCCAAAAGAACGAAGCCCTTTTCACATACCTTCGCCTTCAAATGGCACAGCTGTGGAGTGGCAGAGCCCATATCCGCTCTTGCCATCATCCGAGCTCGCCAGAGCTGGTAAGGGAATGGCCTGATTTACATGAAATACTCAACACCACCTTGGGCAAAAATGAAGGTAATGGGCGCAGGACCAGTTTCTCCTTGGAGAAGGAAAGGAATGGCTCCTGGCTTGACAGGGTCCGAAGCTCCATATTCCTGCGTGCCGAGCAAATCGCCACCAGGAATACCTTTTTCAGAGTCAAATCCTTCAGGAAAGCTCGACTCAATGGCTCAAAGGGTACCCCAGACAGCACCGTCAGCACCAGATTGAGATTCCAAGGCGGTACCACTGCCCTCTTTGGCAGACGGAGGTGGGTCACCACCCCTAGAAAGCTCAGCCCGTCTGGGTGCGTACCCAACAGCACCCTGTGGACTTTCCCGCGATAACTGGAAGATGCCGCCAGTTGCACCCTCAAGGAACTGGTATCTAGACCCTTATCAAAACCGGATTGCGAGAATACCAAGATGTCCGGGACAGAAGCAGTGGAAGGGCGCGCCTGCCTCTCTCCGCACCATGATTCAAAGATGCGCCCTACCCAGACGCATGCCAGGTTCGTAGACCACCTCTGGGTCTGTAGCAAGGTCGCTATTGCCGAGCCTGATTATCCTTTCTTCAACTTCACCCTTTCAAGAGTCATGCCGTAAGCGATAATTGATCCACCTGGGGCATACGAAGCGGCTCCTGTGTCAAGAGGTCCTTCCAACCGGAAGCCACCACAGTCAATCCGCCAGTATCCGAATCAGATCAGCATACCACTGGCACCTCGACCAGTCTGGTGCCACCAAAATTACAAATCCCCAGTGCACCTCTAGCCATTGCACTAACCGGCCTATGAGCGCCCACGGGGAAAAACAGAGAAGACCCTCTTCGAGCCACTGCTGAATTAGAGCATCCAGGCCCTTGGACTTCCTCTTTTCTTCTGCTGAAAAACCGGCAGGCCTTGGCCGACTCGAATATTGCCATTAGGTCCATGACCGGTGTGCCCCATCGGTGGACCACCTGCTCGAACACCTCCTGACTGAGCTGCCACTCTCCGGGGTCCATGCACACTCGGCTGAGGTAGGCTGCCGTCACACTGTCAACTCCTGCTACATGCGCCACCGATAACACCTGGAGACGAATCGCTGCCCATCCGAACAGCTTTTCGGCCTCCTCCTCCAGGGCTGCACTGCCTGTGCCTCCTTGCCGGTTGATGTAAGCCACCATGGTCACACTGTCTGAGAGGACTTGGGCAATCTTCCCCTGCAACCATGGCTCGAAACTTTCTAGCACCAAGGTCACCGCTCGCATCTCGAGCCTGTTGATCAACCACAGAATCTCCTGCGGACTCTTGTCCCAGAACAAAGCGTCCTTCGCAAGGGGCTCTCCAACCTGACAGGCTGACATCGGTCATCAGAGGAACCCACACCGGAGACTCCTTCCAGGCTCTCCACATGCAGCCATCAACTGAGGACTCACCTGGCATTCCGCGGGCAGGGGAGTACTTGGGATAGGGGTTGACTCTGATGGGACCATCATCTGAGCAGAGTCCTCTGTAGTGGTTGCATGTGCGCCCTTGCCCATGGGACCAGATCGAGTGGCCACCATGATCCCCAGAACCTGCAGATGCCGCCACTCTGATGGTCTTGCCATCTTCAGGACCTCCCCTAACTATTTTCATAGCTCCTGCACCCGGTGAACCGGCAGGAAAATCCTGCCCACGCAGGTATCAAAGCACGCTCTCAAATACTCTAGCTCCTGGGCCGGCCGTAACCGACTCTTGGCTAGATTGACCCCAACCAAGACTTTGAAGGAACTCTCCCACCCGCGCTGTTGCTCTCTTCGCTATCATCCCTGGACTTTGCCTGGACGAGCCAATCATCTAGGTCTGGGTGGACGAGAACCCTCTTCCTTGTGGAGAGCTGCCGCCACCACCACCACCAAGACCTTGGTAAAGGTATGGGGGGTGGTCGCCAGACTGTAGGGCAACGCTCAAAACTTGAAATGGCCCCTTGGCACTGCAAAGTGGAGAAACTGCCGATGTTCTGGATGGATGGGAACGTGCAGATACGCCTCTGCGCGATCGAAAGTCGCCCAAAATCTCTGCTTCCTACCGCCATTATTACTGTGAAAATGCGGTACCCAGAGACCATAGTTCATGCCCTCGAAGTCGAGAAATGGGCGAAAGGAACCTTCCATTTGGGCACCACGAAATACATGAAGCATCGACCGCAGATTAACTGGTCTCGCCAAAATAGTTCCACGGCTCTCAGCTGCAGGAGACAAGTCAAGGTCTCTGAATGCTGCCAAAACCGCTGTGCCCACTTTGGGTGATCAAAGGAGCTCATTCATGCTCCAGCAGCGGGTATAGGCACGTCATGGATTGCACCACTTTAAGGTCAACCTCCGGCAGATCCCACTCATCATGGATCATCTGTCCTACTACTCCATGTATTGGTACGACTTTCTGTGATTTCTGTACTGCCTGTAACAGTGGATCCTATAGTGCCTCTTCCTCTGCCGGGAGGTTAGCAGGCATATTCAGGGCCTTGAGGGTCTCCAAGGTACAAATAGAATGTGAGCCCTTTGGGGACGAGGAATTGTATCAGTACCTGCTTGTAGTGATTGTAAACTGCCCTAATGGCCTTCGGCTTGGGCAGTATATCGAGAAATTGCATAAACTCCCACTCCCCCCAACTCCCACCCACCCCTAGTGAGCAGTCTTGCTTTATAGGGCACCTCCCCATTTAATAAAACACAGGGACTTGGAACAGCACATTTTGAATGTAATTAAAGAGATTTAACTGCTTTTTCTCTGAAAGGACAGCTGGGAAAGCGGCTGGTACTTTGGTAGATCTCTCTCTTTTGCTTTAACAGATACCTAAGCTCCACGAACAGAACAATGGCTGGGAAAAATCAGATCGCTAAAGCTGTTGCCCCCGTTACAGCTTCTGCCTCTGTCCAGACATAGGTCCCAATGCCAGTTGAAGGACCGGTTCCATGTGTAGGGTGCCTGCATGCTGAATCTCTGAGGAAACAAGTGGAGGAACTCAGAGAGGAGGTGGCAAGGCTGAGGAGCATTCAAGACAGTGAGAAGTACATTTCATTTACTCTTCATCCATTTACGATCAAAGCAGCATATACATCTTCCAGGAAAAATGGGAAACAGGAAGGAAATAAACACCATTAATACATTCAATCATCTAAAGAAAATAAAGAATAACAATTCCTGTCCCAACTACAGCCCACCAAATGAGGAGATCCACCTAATTACTTTACACACAAAATGCTGGGAATAATCATGAGTTGCTGGGAATAATCATGAGTGAACAAACAGTCAAGACTAACTTACTAACAATAGAACTGAGGGCTCCTCAGGCGGACGGCGAGCACTCAAAAAACCCAACAATTGTGAAAGTTCATAGAAAATATAAAACTCATTATTCAATTTAAACCATACATTTACAGGGAAATTTTAGGAAATACAGACCCCCAAAAGCAAAACCCCAGGGTGTAGTAAAAGAACATCTTTCCTATGCTTTTGGGTTTCCTTAGATAGATCTGGAAATACACGTACCAATAAACCATGACAACTGAACATTTTGTTTCTTAAAAAATATTCGAAGCAATCCTTGTCAGATGCTAAGACAAACGAAGCAATCAATGTAGAAGGAGAAGCCACATCATTAGGTGAAGATTCCAATATAGCAGAAATATTTAACAAATCTGCGGAAGCTCCCCCCTCAAGTATCCCACCAACAGAAACTTTTTTCTCCGAAGGGAGATAATATATTTTAAACATAAGAGGATGAGATTCAAAAGGCACATCCAAAACCTCCAACATATATTTCTTAAACCTTTCCTTAGCCGAAACAAAAGAAAGTCTAGGAAAATTAATACAATGGAGATTGCAATACCTAGAATTATTTTCCAACACTTCAATCCTTGATTTCAAAGCAAACATATCTTTCTAATGTAATGAAATACCATCCTCCATACTAGAAATTTTCTGTTGCAGTTCCATTACCGATGACTGTAACGCTGTATGTTGCTGCAGGAGACCTGTATGAGCCCGTGTCTGAACATTCAAAACAGCAATTTGGGGAGCAACAAGTTCACAAAGCTTGACTATAGCTGACCAGATCGTTTCCAAAGTGAAAACGGC
This sequence comes from Ichthyophis bannanicus, assembly GCA_033557465.1. Lineage (NCBI taxonomy): Eukaryota > Metazoa > Chordata > Amphibia > Gymnophiona > Ichthyophiidae > Ichthyophis > Ichthyophis bannanicus. The sequence continues at coordinate 36,351,347 of CM066048.1, read as the reverse complement.
TGGTCTCTCAAAGGTAAAAGTTAATACCTCCGCAGTAGGATCTTCTGCCACTCGGCGCGCCATTCTCGAGTCCTCAGATGCAGGAAGAATGTCCAATAACCTGCCGATATGCCCCCTCAATACCAGACCCTCTGCTTCGGAAGGGGGAGCCGATCCCAACGCTCCACTCCGCCGCTGTACAGTTGATCCTCAAAGGTCAGAGCTTTCCACCACTTGGGAACGGAGCTCCTCCTCAAGCTGCACTGGACTACTCCTCAGCAGAGGATCTTTAGGAGGCCGCCACTGTTCTGGCGGAGAGATTTCGGGCCCGGAGCCTCCCGTCGAGCTACCCAGCCCCGGCGGGGGTTCAATGGGCTGCTGCTCCGTCAACACGCCTGACTGCCGTAGCGGCGTAACAAAGGAGTCAAGTGGACCGACCACCGGACAAGAAGAGGCAGAAGGGGCTGAAGGGCTAGCAGAGGATTTCTTAGGCCCTTTAGCTTTCCTTTTGCCCATAATACAAGAATAAAGGAAAAACGCCGCCACATGTCATTCACTGCAATCCGCCATCTTGGATCTCCGTGATAAGTACATTGATGAGATGCTTCTTGCAGCAACCAAGCTCTCCAGCAGAGGAGATGGGTGCCGACAGAATGACGAAGGTTGGACACAAGTCACCAGGGCCTGCAGAATCACCAATCCAACTTCTCCAGTCCTTGAATTGAAGAACCATTATGCAGCCCTGGAAGTGGAGGAGGTGAAAGCATCCCTGGAAAAGGAAGAACCAGAGCTCAAGTACCCCAAAGTTGCAGAATCAGTGACCACAAGGAAGCGAAGGGTAGTGGTGGTTTGTGACTCTGAGGGGTACTTAGACATCCATCTGCCGACCAGACTTGATGTTCAGAGGGGTATGCTGTCTGCCTGGTGCCAAAATCTAAGATGTTATGGAGAGTTTGCCGAGACTCATCAAGCCCACTGACTATTACCCAATGTTGCAAATCCATGTCGGAAGAAATGATACTACCAGGTATCCCTCTGAGAGTATCAAAAGTGACTTCATGGGTCTGGGACAGAGGGTGAAGCACTTAGGTAACCAGGTGGTGTTCTCTTCAATCCTCCCTGTTGAGGGTAAAGGCCAAGGCAGAGGCTCGCATCCTGGAGATGAATGCATGGCTGCGTGGATGATGTCATCGAGAGCGTTTTGGTTTTCCTAGAACATGGGATGCTGTTCCAAGGGTTGCAGAGCAGAGATGGCATCCATCTGTCCAAGAAAGGTTGACGCGTCTGGCTAATCTACTGAAGAGGTGTTTCAACTAGATTCATTGGGGATGGGTGAAGAAAGCCCCCAGGTAATTGATACATTAAATACCTTTATGGAAAAGGGTAACAGGGGTAAAATATGGAAAGCAGTGTGTATAAATGCCCATAGCATGGGAAATAAGATCCTTGATGTTGAAGCTTTGGTGGGAGTGGCCGACTTGGATTTAGTGGCAGTTACAGAAACATGGTTCACAGAAAGCACAGTTACTTACCTGTAACAGGTGATCTCTGGGAACAGCAGGAATTAGTCCTCACATATGGGTACGTCGGAACCGACGGAGCCTGCGTGGGAAAGCTCCCCAGCTTTTCAGATGAAAAGCTTTTGGGGCTTCCCACAGCGCATGCGCGCTGCCTTCCCGCCTTCCTGACCAGCTCTCTTCAATTTGAGTTTATAGCTGAGACAATAGAGAGAGGAAAGGAAGGTAGATAGATAGAAGATACAACTCCTAGGGGAGGTGGGTGGGTTGTGAGGACTAATTCCTGCTGTTCCCAGAGATCACCTGTTACAGGTAAGTAACTGTGCTATCTCCAGGAACAAGCAGGAATGAGTCCTCACATATGGGGACTCCCTAGCTGAGATGCCTGGGAGATCCCCCTCCAAAGGTAACCATCTTCGTATGGATCTCAGGCATCCAACAGGGAAGGTGGGCAGGAGTTGTTTAAGTATGGAACAGGTGTTTGAGGACAGCCTGACCAAACAAGGCATCCCGGCGGGAGTCCTTGTCCAAACAGTAATGGGCTGTGAAGGTATGAACCGAGGCCCAAGTGGCTGCTCGACAGATCTGATCTATGGAAACAGAGTGAAGATGAGCCATAGAGGTGGCCATGGCTCTCACATTGTGAGCTGTGACATGGCCTTCCAGAGAAATGTTCTTACTCTGGTAAGCAAAAGAAATACACTGAGCAATCCAATTGGAAAGTGTACGCTTGGAGACTGGAAGTCCCAAATGAGAAGGATCAAAAGCCACAAAAAGTTGGGAAGACTTTCGATGTGGCTCAGTCCTGTTGAGGTAAAAGGCGAGAGCTCTTTTACAATCAAGGGTATGAAGGTTCCTCTCTGCACTGGATGCATGAGGAGCCGGGAAAAAAACAGGTAGATATACCTCTTGATTAAGATGAAAAGGCGAGACCACTTTGGGCATAAAGTGGGGGTTCGTCCTAAGGACCACCTTATCATGATGAAACCTAGTATAAGGTGGATTAGCCACTAAAGCCTGCAGTTCACTGATGCGGCGAGCTGAAGTGACTGCAATAAGGAAAACTACCTTCCATGAAAGAAATTTCGTGGAGTCCAAAGGCTCAAAAGGTGGCTTCATAAGCTGACCTAGAACTAGGTTCAAATCCCATGCTACCGGCGGAGGTCGGATGGGAGGTTTAGTTAAGGTCAGGCCTCTCATGAACCTTGCAACAAGAGGATGAGAGGAGACAGGTTGTCCATTTATAGGTTTTAAGGATGCTGCAATAGCACTTAAATGGACTCGTACTGAATTCGTCTTGAGGCCTGCATTGGAAAGATGCAGGAGATAGTCTAGTAGAGAATTCAAAGGAAGTGCCAGAGGGTCAAGACCCTGTTGAGCACACCAAATGGAAAAACGTTTCCATTTGAAAGCATAGGAACGCCTGGTAGAGGGTTTCCTAGAGGCATGAAGGATATCTTTCACTGGTTGAGAAAGATTAAACTCATGAAGGCTTAAGCCTTCAGTAACCAAGCTCGGAGATGTAGGGACTTGGGGTTTGGGTGCCACAAAGTCCCTTTCTCCTGAGACAGAAGGTCTGGCGCAGCTCCCAGGTCCAGGGAGGAGCCCTGGGAGAGCTGTAGAAGTAGAGGGAACCACACTTGGCGTGGCCAGCGTGGAGCTATGAGGATCATTGACCCGTGATCCCTCTGAAGTTTGAACAGAGTCTTGGGAATCAAAGGAATGGGTGGAAAAGCATACAGGAATTCCTGACCCCAATGCAGGAGAAAGGCGTCGTTGGCCTGAGCTCCCTGACACGGAGTCCTGGAACAGAACCGGGGAAGTTTGGCATTCCACGGACTTGCAAAGAGGTCTATGTCCGGGGTCCCCCATTCCTGAAAGATTCTGCGTATCTGGTCCATATGCAGGGACCATTCGTGTGGAAGCAGAACTCGACTGAGTCTGTCTGCCCGAGAGTTTTGAACTTCTGGAAGATATACTGCCAGAAGATGAATTTGATGCTCTCTGGCGAAGGCCCATAATCTGAGAGCTTCGTTGCAAAGCGACAGAGAGCCCGTCCCTCCTTGTTTGTTGACATAGAACATGGCTACCTGATTGTCTGTCTGGACTAGGACAGTCAGGTTGACAAGGAGGGTGTGGAAGACTGTGAGGGCAAGGAAGATTGCTCGCAGTTCCAGAAGGTTGATGTGAAGGGTGGTCTCCTGGGGAGACCAGGTGCCCTGAGTGGTGAGGTGTTGGAGATGAGCTCCCCACCCTGTTTGGGAGGCATCTGTTGTGAGGGTTGCTTGGGGCAACGAAGGTTGGAAGGGGGTCCCCAACAACAGATTTTTGGAGGATGTCCACCACTGGAGAGACCAAAATAGACGTTTTGAGGTGAGTACTTGGTCTGAGAGCGCTCCTGATGCTTGAGACCACTGGGTGGCCAAAGTCCATTGAGCTGCCCTCATATGGAGACGAGCGTAGGGCACCACATGGACCGTGGAGGCCATGTGGCCCAGAAGTTGCAGCAGTTCCCTGGCTGACAAGTGACTTCTGGACTGAGCCTGGGAGGCCAAGCTGATTAGTCGTTGGCCTCGGACCAGAGGGAGGTAGGCCCTTGCAGTGGTGGAGTCCAAGTGGGCCCCTATGAATTCCAGGGACTGAATAGGGATAGGTTGGGACTTGGGAATGTTTACCACAAGTCCCAGATATTGAAGAATACGCCTTGTGCGGTCCAAGGAAATCTGGACTTCTGACTGAGATGGAGCTCGGATGAGCCAGTCGTCCAGATATGGGAACACGAAGACTCCCATGCCTCTTAGAAATGCAGCTACGACTGCCATGCATTTTGTGAATACTCTTGGAGCAGAGGCGAGACCGAAGGGAAGTACTCTGTATTGGAAATGTTTTCCCTGGAACAGAAATCGAAGATATTTTCTGTGGGATGGATGGATGAGTATATGAGTGTACGCATCCTTGAGATCTAGAGAACAAAGCCAATCCTGACTCTGAAGGTATGGAAGGAGAATGCCCAGAGAGAGCATTTTGAATTTCTCCTTGAATAGAAACTTGTTCAATTCTCTCAGATCTAAGATAGGTCTGAAGCACCCTGTCTTCTTTGTTATGAGAAAATAAGGGGAGTAGAACCCTAACCCCTGTTGAGGAAGAGGAACCTCTTCTACTGCCCCTTGGGCAAGGAGAGAGGAGACTTCCCGACCCAACAGGGTCAGAAGAGATGGGGGAGAACTGAATTGCCTCACCATGGTATGGGGAGGAAGGCTGGAGAAATGAAGTTTGTAACCCTCTCGGATGATAGAGAGGGTCCATTGTTCTGATGTAATTTGCTCCCATCTGGGAGCAAAGTGAGCTAACCTTCCGGGAATGGTGAGGGGCTCTGGTTGTTCTAGAGCCAGAAATGGTAAGTTCTCTAGGGGCAAGTCAAAACCCCTGAGGGGGTTGAGCCTGCTGGGGTGTAGCAGACACTGCAGGCCTTGACTTTACTTGCTTAGATTGCTGACGTTTAGCAGCAAAGCGAGGCTGAGCAGATTGTTGGCCAGTATTTGTGGAAAATCTGGCCTTCTTGTAGTAAGGCCTCTTAAAAGGCTTCTTTTTGGCAGGAGTAGAAGTAGACTTAGAAAGTCTATCTAGAGTGGCATTTTCTGCGTCCATTTGAGCAGCTTTAATTTGCCAGTCCTCACCAAATAAGTTCTCACCTGTACAGGGCAGATTCCTTAAGCCATCCACGACCCAGGGTTCTAGGTCAGAAGCCTGGAGCCAAGCAAGACGTCGGGCTGCAATAGCAATTCCCGAAGCCCTGCCTGCAACCTCAAAGGAATCAAAGGCTGCCCTGTTGGAAAACTTGGAGACCTCTGAAAGTTGTGTCACCACAGAAGTGAAGTCCTCCTTTCTATCCTCAGGGATAAAGGGGGCAAAATGCCGTACCTTCAGGGCAAGTTCTCTGAGAAACATGCCCATATAAAGACTGTAGGAATTGATCCTGGCTATAAGCATACTAGCCTGGAAGATCTTTCTACCAAAAGAGTCAAGGGTCTTACATTCTCGCCCTGGAGGGGTAGAAGAGTGCCTTTTAGGACTATTTATCTTTTTCATGACAGACTTCACCACAATGGAGTGGTGAGGCAGTTGAGTCTTTCAAAACCCAGGAGAAGGAGGGACCCGGTACATGGTGTCCAACCTACAGGAATGAGGAGACAGTGTTAGAGGAGTCTCCCACAATTCCATCAAGTGTTCTTGAAGGATTTCATGGATAGGCAGGGTAACTGCCTCTTTAGGAGCTTTGGAGTATCCTAAAATATCCAATTTCTTTGATCTTGGTTCCGTTCCAGAAGATGTAGCAATAGAAAGCCCTTTAGCTACATCAACAATGAAATCCTGAAAGGATAAATCCTCTGGAGGAGACATCCTCCTCTTTGGAGAAGAGGGCTCCTCAGGAAGATCAAGCTCAGCAGAGTCATCAGAGGAATTGAACTCATCAGAACAATCTGAGTATTCTCTCTGTGCTTCCAATGCACGATACGCTTACCGACCGATATCGACATCGGGCGTATCGGGCATGGGATCGGTATCGGGCAAAAGCCTGAATCCGGCATGCGGAACCGATCGACGCTTGGAAGTCGATGGTCTCGGTTCCGGTGTGGATACCGGAACCGGAGTCGGTACCGATGGAATCGGTACCGAGGGCGTCGCAGCCTTAATGAAAGCCAGAACGGCCTGCTGCATGGTCTGGACAGTATTGCCCATGGACGCCACTGCTGCCTGGATGTCGGTACCGGTATCAGCCGGTACCCCAGAGCAGTCTAACAGGTGATCGGTCGAGGCCGTGCCATCGATGTCAACCTGTAACCCCATAGATGGTGCTTTGGAGACCGGAGCCTCCCGCCGGGGTTTTTTGGCTTGGGCAGAATCCTCGAACTCAAGATTGAGAGCCTCTCGATCTTATGAAAGAGATTTGCTTTTAGAGGATATGCCCACAGAAAGTTTGGTTACCTGAGATCCATCCGGAGAGGAAGACCTGGATGACTGTGATGCTGGATTATCTGAAGCAAACAGCACATGGAACTTGTTGGCCCGGTTCTGCATACCACGTTTAGACATCTGGGAGCAGAATGGGCAGTCTGGTATGGAGTGGTCAGGTCCCAAACATTTAAGACACCATTCATGGGTGTCTGTGAGAGAAATAACAGCACTGCACTTGGTACACTTTTTAAAACCAGGAGCTGGCCTCTCCATGAGGAGAATTTGTGTAGGCCTGAAGGCCTAGCAAAAGTTACCACGTTGTGCTGAAAATAAAAAAAAAAACTGAAGAGAGCTGGTCAGGAAGGCGGGAAGGCAGCGCGCATGTGCTGTGGGAAGCCCCAAAAGCTTTTCATCTGAAAAGCTGGGGAGCTTTCCCGCGCAGGCTCCGTCGGTTCCGACGTACCCATATGTGAGGACTCATTCCTGCTTGTTCCTGGAAATAACATAGCTACTCACCTGTAACAGGTGATCTCCGGGAACAGCAGCAATTTAGTCTTCCAATATGGGTATCGTCCGTACCGACAGAGCCTGTGCGGGAACGCTCCTCAGCATCTAATAGGAAAGCTTTTGGGAGCATCCCACAGCGCCTGCGTGCTGCCTTCAACTGTCCCTCTCCAGTTGAGTTTATAGCTGAGAGCGAGAGAGAGAGAGAGCGAGCGAGAGATACAACTCCTAGGGGAGGTGGGCGGGTTGTGAAGACTAAATTCCTGCTGTTCCTGGAGATCACCTGTTACAGGTGAGTAACTACACTATCTCCAGGAACAAGCAGGAATGTAGTATTCACATATGGGGACTCCCTAGCTGCAGATGCCAGGGAGATGGCCCCAGGAAGTTGTTAGCCCCTGTGAAAGGGCCATACTTCCCCCAATAGATCTCTGGCATCCTACCAGGGAAGGTAGGTAGGAGTTGATTAAGTCTGAAAAAGGTGTTGAACAACAGCCTGGCCAAACAAGGCATCCTGGCGGCAGTCCTTGTCTAAGCAGTAGTGGGCTGTGAATGTATGTACCGAAACCCAAGTAGCTTCTCGACAGATGTCGTCGATAGACACAGAATGAAGATGAGCCATTTAGGCTGCCATGGCTCTCACATTATGAGCTGTGACATGGCCTTTAAGAGGAAGGTTCTTACTCTCATAGGCAAAGGATATGCACTGAGCAATCCAGTTAGATAGAGTTCTTTTGGAAACTGGAAGTCCCAAATGACTAGGATCAAAAGCAACAAAGAGTTGAGAAGATTTTCTATGTTGCTGTGTCCTTTGCAAGTAAAAGGCCAAAGCTCTTTTACAAGCCAAGGTATGAAGGTTCCTTTCTGCACTGGAGGCATGAGGCCTTGGAAATACAGGAAGGTAAACCACTTGGTTTAAATGGAAAGGCAAAACCACCTTTGGCATAAAGCGTGGATGAGTTCTAAGAACTACCTTATCATCAGGAGCTGCTTGTCGGAGTGTGCAGGAGGAGCGTGTGCCCTGCTGAGAGTTGGAGGCGTGCTGAGCCGTGCTGCGGGATCATCACAGGCACTCCAGGGACACCCTGCTGCTGGAGGGGGCTTTCTTGTGTATATCTTCGTACTTTGCAGTCTCCGCAACCGTGGGGCATGTCTAAAGGGGCGTGTCTAAAGGGGCAGGTTCTGCCCCTTAGATGCCCCTTCGACGCCACATCGACGGAGGTATCACAGGACTGGAGAGAAATTGCAGCTAAGTGTGGATTATCTTTGGTTATATCTGGCTGTTCTTTCCTTGTGTGACATATGTGTGGTTGTTAATTATTGTCTAATTATGGGTAAAAGGAAGGCTAAGTCTCAGAGTAAAGTCCAGACGGCTGAGTCCGGTACAATTAAACCGGTAGGCCCTCTGGACAAACACTTTGCCCCTATTCTTCTTGCACAGTCCTCTCCAGAGGGGGTGTCCTTAAGTCCCGGGGGGAGGTCCCCCCCTTCCTGCCCTATTGTAGATTCTAATTCGATTTCTGGGTTTTCCTCTGAGATTGCTGTGAGAGATAAGATTGTGTTGAAGTTACCTACTCCGGTTCAATCGACGGCGCTGGGTATCTCTTCGGAGCTCCCTACGCCATCTTCAGAATCTGAAATTACTTTGCAAGATCTGTGGGGTGCTCTAAAGTGCATTGACTCTAAAGTATCTGTTGCCTTTGGTTCTCTTACTGTTTTCTCACAAGAGACTGCCGTCGCTGTGCAGCAGCTTGATGAGAAAATGTCCCTTATTGATAAGGCGGTTGTTAAATTGGAGTCACAGATGCTCTCACTTCATTCAACAAGTGTAGTTGGAATCAAGGATTCCTTGATTTTGCATTCGAAGTTAGAGTCTCTGGAAAATTCCATGCGGGTAAATAATTTAAGATTCTTGAATTTTCCCCATACTACTTTATTGTCACCTAAAATTCTTTTTGATAAATATGTTAGAGAAATTCTTGCTATGTCTGATGTTCCTGAGGTTACTCAGATTTATTATATTCCTTCTGGCACTAAGAAGAGTACCGCATTTTCGCGCATATACCGCACGCGCTATACACTTTTTTACCTACCGCGCAACCCTCCTGCGCGGTATTTGCGAGGGCGCGCTATACCTAAACTTTATTACAAGTAACCGATCCCAAAAAAGAGGCCTTATAAGAACATATTGGTTTAAAAATATATTTAATTAATTTTCATCATCCGATTCCATAAAACCTTCGAAATCACTCCCCTCATCAACATCATCATTGAAATAATTTAAAACCGTCTGGAGACGCTCTTCCGTAACATATGCACTTTCATCGTCACTCCTTTCGATGTTTTCATCATCATCTTCGTCATCACTGCGCATCCGATCCTCGTTCTTATAAACAATGCCGGCTTTTCGGAATCCATTTCTGATGGTTTCCGGGGATATTTTGTCCCAAGCAGAACACAACCAATTGCAGATTTCCGTTAATGTAGCCCTCTTTAATCGTCCCGATGGAGTGAATTCATGAATTCCATGCTGCATCCAATTATCTCACTCTCGTCTGATGAACGTTTTGAAGGGGTGATTAACAGCTATATCTAGCGGCTGCAGCTTGCAAGTAAGACCACCCGGTATCACTGCGATATGGGCACCAGCCGAATTAATATAATTTTGCACATTTGTTTCTTTATGGGCAGCCATGGAATCGAATATCAACAAAGACCTTTTAGAAAAGAAACCTCCAGGCCTGGCCCTATAACATTTATCAATCCATATTTTCATGACCTCAGAGTCCATCCACCCCTTTTTGTTACAGTGAACAATACCTTGTGGAAATTTTTCGCGGGGCATGGTTACTCGCTTGAAAATAACCATTGGCTTCAATTTATGCCCACTCGCTGTGCAACCCAGGACTACAGTGAAGCAAGCCCTCTCATGTCCAGTTGTTGTTATTGCGACAGTTTTTGAACCCGAAGCAGCTACAGTCCTGGTTGGTGGAATGTCAAAAGACACAGGAACCTCATCCATGTTAATAACATCCATTGCTGAAATGCTGAACTCCGAAATTTCTTTGCTGACAAATGTGCCGAAATCCGCCATCTTTTGTTCCCAGTCATCCGGAATCCTCTGGCCTACAGTTGTTCTTATTCGCACGGAAAGACCATTCCTCTTCATAAATTTGCAAATCCAGTTGAAACTAGCGTGGAAACTTGAACTTCCTCTTTCATTGGCCAGCAGTTTTGCTTTGAATTTAATTGCGATAGTTGAGACAGCTTGATTTTGCTCCCTTCTAGACAGAATCCACTTGTTTAAGTCACTCTCTAGCTCTGGCCATTTTTCTTTGGGACCCCGACGCGCACGTTTTCGCGGGTTCATCTCCTCTAGCGCCGTTCTCTCCTTTCTCCAGTCGCGAACAGATGACTCACCAACATCAAATTCTCTTGCTGCTGCTCTGTTGCTTGTTTCTTCAGCTTTTGCCACAACTTTCAGCTTGAAGTCCGCAGTATAAGACTTGCGTTTAATTCCGGGCATGATGACTGGATTATAATAGAAGAGACCGCAAAGTTTTTATGTAAGGTATAATGGAACCGAGGGCCTTTTATACACCTCACAGTGCAGTCGACACATGCGCGTTATACGCGTGTGCGCATTATGTGAGAAATTCAATGCAGGACTGGCCAAAAATTGCGCTTTATATGTGGGTGCGTGTTATATGTGGGTGCGTGTTACATGCGCAAAAATACGGTAGTCCTGCAGATGACATTGTTCCAAATGTGGCTAATCTCAACGCTTTTCTTGAGGATTCCTCAGACAATATTACTACTCGTTCCACTTTGCTGGTCTCCCTTTCTTCAGATGTGTTTAAACAACGTATTTTGAAAGCTTTTTTTAAGGTGAAATCAGCACTTTTTTGTGGTCAGAGAATTAATATCTTTCCAGATGTGTCACGTAGCACCCAATTGCGACGCCGGGAGTTTCTATCCTTAAAGCTCTGCGTCCTGGAATTGGGTGCTACTTTCTTCCTTAGATTTCCTTGTAAGTGCCTGATTACTTTTGAAGGTGCTTCTTTCGTTTTCCTTGATGTGACACACTTAGAAAGATTTCTCTCTGACAGGCAGGGCTCAGCTAGGTCTGGTAGTATCCATGATGTTTCCTCCTAGATTGTGGTCTTTGGCCTTGATTGCTTTATTATTCTCTTCTAATATAGTATGTAGCTTGCTCCCGTAATGTGGTCTGCAACACTGACATTGTTTGGATGTTTTGTATTGATTTTCTTCTTTTGTTAAATAAGTCAGTATTGTGTCCTATACTGTTTTGGTTGTTGTATAATTGAAAAATCTTAAATAAAAAAAAAATAAAAAAAAAGAACTACCTTATCATGGTGGAACTTTGTATAAGGAGGATCAGCCACTAACGCTTGCAATTCACTGATGCGACGTGCTGATGTGATTGCAATGAGGAAGATGACTTTCCAGGATGTAGTGGCTAATGGTTCAAAGGGCGGTTTCATGAGATGCCCGAGCACCAGATTTAAGTCCCATGCCACCGGTGGTGGCTTAATGGGAGGCTTTGTTAAAAGAAGGCCTCTCATAAATCTCGCTATGAGAGGATGTGAGGAAATAGAGGCTTGTAAGAAACTGCAATAGCACTAAGATGGACTTTTACTGAATTTGTCTTGAGACCCACATTTGACAAATGAAGGAGATACTCCAGTATCGATTCCAGAGGTATCGCAAGAGGGTTAAGACCCTTCTGCGAGTACCATATGGTAAACCTTTTCCACTTAAAGGCATACGAGCGTCTTGTGGAGAGTTTCCTAGAAGCATGAAGGATATCCTTTACCTGTTGGAAAAGGTTAAGATCCTGAAGTTCTAGGCTTTCAGCAACCAGGCCCTGAGGTGCAGAGACTGGGGATTGGGATGCCACAGCATCCCATCCTCTTGGGAGAGAAGATCTGGAGCGGATCCCAACTCCAGAGGCGGAGCTTGAGAGACATGTAGGAGCAGAGGGTACCACGTTTGCTGTGGCCAACATGGAGCTATGAGGATCATATAACCTCTGTCTCTCTGAAGTTTGAATAGGGTTTTGGGGATGAGGAGAATGGGTGGGAAGGCATATAGGAAGTCCTGACCCCAGTGAAGGAGGAAGGCGTCCCTTGCCTCACAACATCAGCTGGAATTCTGGAACAGAACCATGGAGGTGTGGCATTCAGCAGACTTGCAAAGAGGTCTATGTCTGGGGTTCCCCAAATCTGAAATATTTGGGCAACCTGGTCTGCATAGAGAGACCATTCGTGTGGAAGCCGAACTCGACTGAGTTTGTCTGCCCAAGAGTTTTGAATCCCTGGAAGATACACCGCAAGGAGATGAATCTGATGCTCTCTGGCAAGGGCCTATAGTCGCAAAGCTTCGTTGCATAGCGACAGAGAGCCTGTTCCGCCCTGCTTGTTCACATAGAACATGGCTACCTGATTGTCCATTTGAACTAGGACTATCTTGTAGCTAAGCTGGGCGTGAAATACTCAAAGAGCAAGGAAGATTGCTCTGAGCTTCAGGAGGTTGATGTGAAGACAGGCCTCCTGTGGAGTCCAGGTACCCTGGGTAGAGAGATCATGCAGGTGGTCTCCCCATCCCACCTGTGATGCATCTGTTAAGGTGGCTTGGGATAGGGGTTGCTGGAAAGGAGACCCCACCAGAAGGTTTCTGGGTGTTTGCCACCATTGGAGGGACGAAATAAGACGGTTTGAGTTTGTTATTTTGTCCGACAGGCAGCCTGAGGCCTGTGTCCACTGAGTAGATAAAGTCCACTGGGCTGCGAGTATATGGAAGCGAGCATAAGGAACCACATGCACAGTGGATGCCATGTGGCCTAGCAATTGTGGCATTTCCCGAGCAGTGAGACAAGGTTTGAGCACTGCTTGGTAAGCTAGTTGTACTATGCGAAGACAGCGGGGCTGCGGAAGGAAAGCCCTTGTCTGTCTGGTATCCTGATGAGCTCCTATGAACTCTAGGGACTGAGTGGGAGCAAGATTGGATTTTGGGAGGTTTATGACTAGTTCCAAATACTGAAGGATTTGCATTGTGTGAAACAGAGCAGAGCTGGCTTCTGGCACTGTAGGGGCGCGCGAATGAGCCAGTCGTCTAAGTAAGGGAAGATGAATATTCCCAGAGTGCAGAGAAATGCTGCTACCACAGCCATGTATTTTGTGAACACTCTTGGCAGAGAAGCCAGGCGAAAGGAAGAACCTTGTATTGGTAGTACTTTCCTTGAAACAGGAATCGGAGGAATCTCCTGTGATTTGGATGGATGAGAATATGAGTATACACATCCTTGAGATCTAGAGAACAAAGCCAATCCTGACTTTGAAGGTATGCAGAGTTCATAGAGAGACCATTTTGAACTTCTCTCGGAACAGATTTGTTCAATTCTCTGAGGTCTAAAATGGGTCTGTCCCCTCCTATTTTCTTTGGAATAAGGAAATAGGGGGAGTAGAACCCTGTACCCTGATGGGGAATGGGTACTTCCTCTATTGCTCCTTGAGCAAGGAGCATTGTGACTTCTTGACCTAAGAGACTGTCGAGAGAGGTCCGAGAATTGAACTGTCTTACAATTGTAGGAGGGGGCATGCTGTGAAAACAAAGCTTGTATCCCTCTCGTACAATGGACAGAGTCCAATTTTCTGCTGTTATTTGGTACCATCTGAGGGCAAAATGACATAACCTGCCTGGGATGGTCGAGGGTTCTGGACCGTTCAGGGGCAGGAAGGCAAAGTTCTCTAGAAAGGAGTCAAAGCCCCTGAGGAGGCTGAGCCTGCTGAGCTGGCTGAGGTTTTGCAGCTTTTGGCTTCTTTTGTTGTCTAGGTTGTTGCTGTTGTCCCTTTTGGGCAGTCTGAGCTGGACGGTGTCCCTGTTGGGTATAGGAAGGATACAACTTCTTTTTCTTATTGAAAAATGGTTTCCTAGAGGATTTTTTCCTTGCAGGATCGGCTGTAGAGTTGGACAATCTATTCAAAGTGATATTGTCAGCATCTATCTCATTAGCCTTCTCCTGACAATTCTTGCCAGAGATTTTCTCCTGTGCAAGGAAAGCTTCATAATTTATCCTGTACCCAAATTTCCAAGTCAGATGCCTGAAGCCAGGCAATCCAACGTGCACCAATGGCAATAGCAGAGGTCCTGCTTATGAACTCAAAACTGTCAAAGGCTGCACGATTTACAAACTTGGAAACATCCTGAGCATGTTTGACTAGAGTAAGATAGTCTTGCCTTTTGTCATCAGGAAGGAGGGGGCTCATAAGCTCCAAGTCTCATGCGACCTCTTTAAGGAACATTCCCATATACAAGATATAGGAACTGATCCTAGCTGAGAGCATGGAAACTTGGAAGCAGCGATGCCCAAAGGCATCGAGAGTCCTACATTCATGACCTGGAGGATTGGATGCATGTCTCTTTGCACTTTTCATCCTTCTCATGGCTGATTCCACCACCACTGAATGGTGTGGTAATTGAGTTTTTTGAAAGCCAGGACAAGGTGGAACTTGATATATGGTAACGAGTCTTCGAGAATGAGGAGATGTGGTCAAATGTGTTTCCCACATCCTTAGCATAAGATCATGAAAGATCTCATGAATAGGCAGAGTAGCTGCTTCTTTGGGAGCCTTACGGTATTGAAGAATTTCAACTCCTTTGCCCTAGGCTCTTTTTCAGGAGCTACTGTGATGGAAAAGCCTCGGGCCACATCACAGATAAAGTCCTGAAAGGACATATCCTCTGGCGGAGACATTCTGCGCTGAGCAGAAGAGGAATCCTCTGGGAGAAGTATTCTTGTATTGCCAGAGTCTTCAGACTCAGAGGATTCAAAATACCTCTGATCCCGGTGATCATGCAAAGCACGGTACCGGTATCAATCGAAGTTGGTATCGGGCTGTTCCGGTACTGATCTGTCGATGTCGGAGATAGACGCATGACTCTGTATGGGTGGCATACCCACCGATGTTAATGCAGTCGGTACCGGTATCAGTTGTGGAGTCTGAAGCGGTTTCAAAGGTACCGAAGCCATGAGAAGAGCCGCTAGACTATGTTCGATAGCAAGGAATCTCTGGTCTATCGACGCTGCCGATGCTTAGGTGTTGGTACCGGTAGAAGCGGCCGGAACCCCAGAGCATGGCATCAGTAGTTCTGCCGAGGTTGAGGCCTCGAGAATATCCTGGAGCCCCGTTAGTGCTTTGGAAGCCGAAGCCTCCCACCGGGGCAGTTTTGCCAGTGAAAATTCCTCAAAGGCAACGCCAGGGGCATTTCGATACTTAGAAGATCTACCCTTTGAGGATCGGCTAGATTTATGTTTAATTACCTGAAATCCATCGGAGGAAGATGAGGCCCTGGAGGACGTCGATGCAACAGACCCCGCGTCTGAGGGAAAAAGGGTGCTATGTTTAGCAGCTCGGTTCTGCTGGCCCCTTTCTGACATCATTCCACAGGAGAGGCACTCTGAAATAGAGTGGTCAGGACCTAAACATTAAAACCTGAAGTAGGTTTTTCCATTTTTAAGGAAAAAATTGGGCCTAGTGCCCAAAATGGCACCTAGCATCAAGGAAAAAGGTTTCTAAAGTAAAACACCTCAGAAACTATAATTTATTTATTTTTTAAAGAAAGAAGAAAAAACGGCGGTACCGGTATGGTGTCGAACGAAGGCAGACGCGACCACAAAAACAAAGATTAAAGACAAAATTTTCTATGGTGACAGGGGTTATGTGACCTGTCGGCTCCGCGGAAAACAAAGAACTGGAGAGGGACAGTTGGAAAGGCAGGAAGGCAGCACGCAGGCGCTGTGGGATGCTCCCAAAAGCTTTCCTATTGGACGCTGGGGAGCATTCCCACACAGGCACCGTCAGTACCGACGATACTCATATGTGAAGACTACATTCCTGCTTGTTCCTGGAGATAACCATGACTGGGATGTAGCTATAAAGTACCTGGCTATATTTTATTCAGAAAGGACAGGGTAGGAAGAAGGGGAGGAGGAGTGTATGTAAAAAATACTATTAAGGCTATATGTAAAAAATACTATTAAAGCTTTGGAATTACAGAGCTTAAAAGGGAGAGAGGAGGCATTGTGGGTTAAACTAGAAAGAGGAAAAGAGAAATCTATTTGCATTGGCGTGATAAACAGACCTCCCTCACGAGAGGAAGAGGTGGACAGAGAATTAATTGAAGACATACGCAGCATTGCTAGGAAAGGGGAAGTGCTACAAATAGGGGATTTCAATATGCCAGATGTTGACTGGCACATTCCTGCTGCAGTATCATCTAGAAGTAAAGAGATCCTGGATTCTCTACAGGGAGAACTATTCAGGCAATTGGTAATAGACCCCACACGTGAAAGGGCCATATTGGTGCTTACCAATGGTGAAAGTATTTCTGATGTTATAGTGGGAGATCATTTTGCATCCAGTGATCACCAGATGGTGTGGTTCAGTATTAGGACTAGGGCTGTTAGAATCCATTCAAAGGAGAGGGTCTTAGACTTTAGGAAGACTAAGTTTGCCAAGATGGGCCAATACCTCAGGAAGTCGTTAGCGGGATGGGAACAGCTGGGGGATGTAGAAAAACAGTGGGCAAAACTGAAAGGGGATATTTTAAGGGCAACCAACCTTTTTGTTAAAATGTTAAATAAAAGGAAAAAGAAGACCGCTACGGCTTTCGAAAGAAGTAGCTGAAAAGGTGAAGAAAAAGAGGGAGGCCTTCATGAAATACAAGAGATCACAGAGAGAGGAAGACAGGCATCTATATTTGGAAAAACAGAGAAGCTAGCAAAGTAGTCAGGAAAGCAAAGATTCAAAAAGAGGAGGAAATAGCCAATGCAATAAAATGGGGGATAAGACATTTTTCAGATATGTTAGTGAGAAGAGGAAGGGCAAAAGTGGTATTGTCAGACAAGGGTGAAGGGGAGGAATATGTAGAAGCTTATGAGAATAAAGCAGAATTGCTTAACAAATATTTCTGCTCTGTGTTCAGAGATGAAGAACCAGGAGCAGGACCTCAGAAAACACCCACAAAAAGGAACAGAAACGAAGGACATCTTGAACTATTTTCAGAAGACTGTGTCCATGAGAAACTAGCTCAACTTAAAGTAGACAAAGCAATGGGATACACCCTAGAATACCGAGCGAACTTGGGGACGTTCTAGCAGCTCCACTGACTGACCTTTGAATGCCTCGTTGGAGTCAGGAGTGGTGCCAAAGGACTAGAGAGGGGCTCATGTGGTGCCTTTACACAAAAGCGGAAGTAAGAATGTGGTTGAAAACTACAGGCCGGTTAGTTTAACTTTGGTGGTGAGTAAATTATTGGAAACGCTGCTGAAAGAGAAAATATAGTGAGGCTTCTGGAGTCCAGCAGATTACAGGATCCGAGGCAGCATGGATTCACCAGAGATAGGTCTTGTCAGACAAATCTGATTGATTTCTTTGACTGGGTGACCAGGGAGTTGGACTGAAGGAGAGCTCTAGATGTGGTGTATTTAGATTTCAGTAAAGCCTTTGACACTGTTCCTCACTGGCGACTTATAAACAAACTGAGCACCCTAGGAATGGACCCTAAAATTACTGCTTGGGTTAGAAACTGGTTGAGTGGGAGGTGACAAAGAATACAGGTAAATGGAGCTCACTCTGAGGAGAAGGATGTTACCAGTGGTGTGCCCCAGGGATCTGTCCTTGGTCCGATTCTTTTTAACATCTTTGTTGGTGATATAGCGGAAGGGCCGTCGGGTAAGGTTTGCCTCTTTGCGGATGATACCAAAATCTGCAATAGAGTAGACACCCAGGAAGGTGTAGATAACATGAGGAGGGATCTAGCTAAGCTTGAAGAATGGTCTAGAATTTGGCAGCTGGATTTTAATGTTAAAAAATGTAAGGTCATGCATTTGGGCTGCAGCAAACCAAGGGAGCAATATAGTATAGGGGGTGAAGTACTTTTGTCCACTAAAGAAGAGCGGGACCTAGGCGTGGTTGTGTCTGATGATCTTAAAGTAGCTAAACAGGTAGAAAAGGCAACGGCAAAAGCTAGAAGGATGCTTGGGTGCATACGGAGAGGAATGGCTAGCAGAAAAAAAGGAGGTGATAGTGCCTCTGTGTAAGTCTTTGGTGCAACCTCATTTGGCGTATAATGTACAATTCTGGAGACCGCACCATCAAAAGGATATAAACAGGATGGAGTCAGTACAGAAGGTGGCTACTAAAATGGTTAGTGGTCTTCATTATAAAGCATATGAGGACAGACTTAAGGATCTTAATATGTACACCTTAGAGGAAAGGGGGGATAGAGGTGATATGATTGAGATGTTTAAATACGTCCGTGGCATAAATGTACAGGGGGAGAGCCTCTTTCGATTGAAAGCAAGTTCTGCTACGAGGGGACATAAGATGAGGGTGAAGGGAGATAGATTCAGGAGTGATATGCGGAAATATTTCTTTATGGAAAGAGTGGTGGATCCATGGAATAGTCTCCCAGTGGAGGTGGTAGAAATGAGGACAGTATCTGAATTCAAAAAAGCATGGGACAAACACAGCAGATCTCTAAAGGAAAAAAGGGGACTGTTGTAGTTGTTGATATGGAAGGACAGACTAGATAGAAATTTGACGACAGAAAAAGACCACATGGCCTATGTTTCTATGAAGGATAAATTAGACTTACCTGCTAATTGTTGTTCCTTACGGAACTCCAGTCTAGTCCCGAAACCTCTGGCGTTTTGCTCCTCCTCCAGCAGCTTGGAGACTGAAAAACGTCACTCTTGTGATGTCATTGGTACATAAGCTCGGAACAGCCTTCTCCCACCAGTAACCTATTGACAAAGCAGACTCATCGGAGCAACAATTAAGTGGAAAGTACTACAAACAAAGAACCTACCAACTGACTAACCTGAGTCTAAAACAACACACAACTATATACATTGTCCCATACATTTTCCATAAGTGCTTAGGCCCACTCTCCCCCCTTATGGAAACATGGAATCTACTTTAACTTGCCGAATGCATACCTCGAGGACATGACTTGTGTCGTCCCCCCTTGAACCTGTCGCTTACCTGTAATTCACCTATGCTTCAGGCCCAAGTCCACTGTAACCACCAGGGTGAGATATGGGACTAGACTGGAGTTCCATAAGGGACAACAATTAGCAGGTAAGTCTAATTTAACCTTCCTTAGCGCCCCTCCAGTCTAGTCCCGAAACCTCTGGGAATGTAACAGAGCAGTGAAAAAACTCAATGGGTGGGATCCTATAGACCCGCCTGAAGCACCGCCGATCCTAAACAGGTATCCCTGCCCGCCTGAACACCCAGCCAGTAATGTTTGACAAAATAATGCAGAGAAGACCAGGTTGCTGCTTTATAAATTTCCACAGCCGGCACTAAACTGCACTCCACCCATGAAGCTGCTTGCGCTCTAGTAGAATGAGCTCTCAAACCTTTCGGCACCGGCTTGCCCTTCAGAAGATATGCAGATGTGATCGCTTCCTTCACCCACCGGGCAGTAGAAGCTTTAGATGCTGCTTCCCCTTTCCTTGCACCCGCAAAGAGCACAAAGAGCCTATCTGTCTTCCGGAAAGGGGACGTCCTTCGCAAATACTTCAAGGCTCTCCAGACATCCAACCACTGTAAGGGCCCTGAGGAAGAGCCTTCCGTGTTAGACCTGAAAACCGGCAAGGACACGACTTGATTCATATGAAAAACCGAGACCACCTTCGGCAAAAAAAGACGGTACAGGCCTCAGAACCAATGTTCCCTCTAATTTTCTGTAGGCTGTGTGCGCATAAAATATCAGCTGTGTGCAGCTTTTGAAGGAAGGTTACATTTTTGTGCGCCACATAACGACACTCTGAGTTATATACTTTAAAATTTGACTACACGTCAGAATACAGTATGTACACCACATTGATTTTAATCAAATTAAATGAAAATAGACGATTACTAAATGAAGCGGGAAATTTCTAGTAATTACAATCATAACTTTTAAATTTTAAGACGTCTGTGTTGTTTTCTATCAGAATCAGAGCCGTAATTTTTGTGCGCTCTGTTGTAAAGTATGTGCGCTCGCTCGGCGAGGTGTGTGCGCGCGCACACGCGCACAGCTTAGAGGGAACAGTGCTCAGAACCACCTTAGATTCAGAGAAAGGCAGAAAGGGCTTCCTAGAGGACAGTGCTTGCAACTCCAAAATCCTTCTTGCCGACGCAATAGCTACCAAGACCACCAACCTTAAGGGTAAGGTCCTTTAGAGAGACACCCTCGCCAGCGGCTCAAAGGGCTCTCATATCAAGGCTTCCAAAACCAGAGGCAGATCCCATGTTGGTACTACCTGTCTACGAGGGGGCCGCAATAGAGCAACCGCTCTTAAAAAACGCTCGGTATCAGGATGTACTCCCAAGGCAACTCCCTGAACCTTTCCCCTATAACAGGCCAGTGCTGCTAACTGCACTCTTAGGGACGAGGCTGCTAAGCCTTTTTGAAACCCATCCTGCAGGAAAGACAAAACCTGCGGGACCAAAACTTTCAATGCCGCCACCTGTCGATCCACACACCAAGCCTCAAATACTCACCATACCTGGATATAGGCTAAGGATGTTGACCGACGAGCCTTCAGAAAGGTGGAAATAACTGCCGTCTAATATCCCTTTTCTATTATCTTTGCCCTTTCAAGAGCCAAGCCGTAAGCGAAAATCGATCCACTCGAGGCATGTACAGCGGACCCTGCAAGAGAAGGTCTTCCCACCGGGGAAGTAGCCACGGCTTCTCAATCAAAAGTCTTATCAGGTCGGCATACCATGGCCTTCTTGGCCAATCCGGTGCGATCAATATTACCTGACCCCGGTGACGCTCTATGCGCTGCAACACCCGACCTATTAACACCCAGGGTGGAAACACATACAGAAGTTGTTCTTCCGGCCAGGTTTGAATGAGAGCATCCAGGCCCTCCAACATGCTTTCCCTTCTTCTGCTGAAGAAGCAATCGACCTGAGCCGATTGAAAAGGACGCCATAAGATCCATTACCGGAGTTCCCCAACGGCACACCAGCATTACAAACACTTCCGGGTGAAGAACCCACTCCCCCCGAGTCCACTCTTACCCGACTTAAGAAGTCGGCTTCCACATTGTCCACTCCCGCTACATGTGCCGCCGACAGCGCCAGAAGGTTCTCCTCGGCCCACACGAACAAGTCCTCGGCCTCTGCTTCGAGTGCCACACTGCTGGTGCCCCCTTGCCAATTGATATATGCTACCGTGGTCGCATTGTCGGAAAACACCCGAATGGCTTTCCCCTGGAGATATGGCTGAAGAACTTGCAGCGCCCTTGCCACCGCTCGCAACTCCAATCTGTTGGTGGCCCAACTCTTCTCCAGCTCTGTCCATTGCCGCTGAGTGAATCTTCCTTGACAGTGCACCCCCCAGCCCCTGAGACTGGCATCCGTTGTCAGTGAAATCCACACTGGGGCTTCCAAGGGCATCCTTTTTTCTAAACATCCTGGATGCAACCACCACTGCAGAGCCACCCGCGTCTCCGGAGGGCAGGGCAGACGCTGTCCCAACCGATCCATTTGGTGTGACCACCTCCTTAACAATGCTCTCTGCAATGGTCTCATGTGAGCCCGCGCCCATCGAACTAACTTGAGCATCGCTGCCATGGTCCCTAGTAGCTGCAGATAGCTTCACGCCGTGGGAGACTGTTTCCTGAGAAATTCTTGGACCAGCTTCCGGAGTCCTAGTGCCTGCTGCTGCGGAAGAAAAATCCTCCCCATGTTCGTATCGAAGCGTGCTCCCAGGTAGTCCAGATGCTGAGATGGATGCAACTTGCTCATGGACATGTTGACTACCCACTCGAGACTTTGCAGAAAGGCTACTACCTTGGCCATAGCTGCTTCGCTTTCTGTTCTGGACTTCGCTCAGATCAACCAATCGTCTAGATAAGGGTACACTAACACTCCCTCCTTTCGTAGAGCCGCTGCCGCTGCCACTACCACCATCACCATCACCTTGGTGAATGTTCGTGGCGCCATTGCCAGCCCAAAGGGTAACACTTGGAATTGGAAATGTCCCATAGGAACTGCAAATCTGAGGAACATCTGATGCTCCCGCTGTATCGGAATGTGCAAATACGCCTCCGACAAGTCTAGGGACATAAGAAACTGTCTGTACTGCCATGATAACCGATCGCAAGGTTTCCATTCAAAACTGGGACAGACAGGGAGTTACCCTTTTTAGGTCTAAAATTGGCCGAAATGTGCCCTCCTTCTTTGGCACTATGAAATATATGAAGCATCGACCGCAGCCACACTGGTTGGGAGGAACCGGCACTATAGCCTTGAGGGCTAACAGCCTTCGCACCGTGCCGTGCACAGCTCTGAGTCTGAGACTTGCCCCGCACAGCGACTGTATGAAAGAATCGGTCACTGGTCTCTGAAACTCCAACGCATAACCTTCTCGAATCACCTCTAACACCCACTGATCCAAAGTGATCTAGACCCAGGCAGGATAAAATTCCCGCAACTGACCCCCTATGGGAACCAGTCCCACCTGGGCCCCCTTGGCTTCATTGTGATTTCCTAAAACTTGAGGAAGAGAAGGCGGCAGCCACAAAACCACTACCTGCTCCTCAAAATCCCCGAAACCCCTGGTTTCTATAGGGAAAACGCCCTCGCTGAGCCTGTCCAAACCTTAGGGAACGGAAATGCTGAAAGTCCCTTTGTTGACCCTTAGGCATGGGAGCAGAACGCCCCTGTTTTTGCTTGTCCTCGGGCAATCTACTGCCTTTTGACCCCCCCAAATCCTTAACCAACTTATCTAAATCCTCCCCAAACAATAGCTTCCCCCTAAAGGGAAGCTTACTTAATCTCGCCTTGGAAGAGCCGTCAGCCGCCCAGTTGCGCAGCCAGAGATACCGCCTAGCCGCAATGGCCAACGCCATACTCTTAGAAAGACCCTGGATAAGGTCATAATGAATATCAGCGAGATAGGCTGCTCCTGACTCCAATCTAGACACTTCTGCCGTCTCCTCTGTATGTTCTGTCTGAATACGCTGTACCCATCGCAGACAGGCTCTCGCTACCCAAGCTCCACCAATAGGCGCTTGCTTAGAGAGCGCATTGACGTAAAAAAACTGTTTCAACAGTGTTTCCAGCCTTCGGTCTTGGGCATCCTTAAGGGCCGCACTACCTTCCACTGGAATGGTCGTCTTCTTAGTAACTGCCGAAACAGCGGCATCCACCCTGGGAGATTTAAACAACTCGCGATCCTGGTCTATTAGAGGGTATAGCCACGCCATAACCCCAGACCCCTTCAGAGCGGACTCTGGCAAGTCCCATTCTTCCTGAATCATCTCCTTAATCACCCTGTGCACAGGAAAAGCTCTCCGAATCTTTCGAAATGCCTGCAACAACGGGTCCTCCAGGGTAGAATCCTCCGTCGGACCCCGAGGGCATATTCAGCGCTTTTAGTGTTTCAGAGATAAGCGCCGGTAACTCCTCTCTCCGAAAAACACGCACGACCCTGGCTTGGTCTTCTTGCTCCGCAATCTCACCTTCCTCCAGCTCATCATCCAAGTCCAAATTGGGATTCGGCTCTTCCGAACGGAGACCCTCCGATACCACCGACTGCTCGGACTGATCCCTGTTGGTCCTGGACTTTTTCGCCGCTATTCCTGCCACTCCCGTATCCACAGGAGTTCCCGGCCTCTTCAACCCCATGACCAAGTCTGTGGCCCCGGGGGAAGGCTTTCCCGAAGGACTGCCAAAGGCCTGCTGGATCAGTGTAATGAAATCCGGCGAAAATATCACCGCCAGACCCCCTGGTAACATGGGTTGCGAACAGGGGGGGATCGGGAGCAGACGAAGTCCCTGGAATCGGCTCTATGGATGGGAGAATTGGGGAACCTGGCTGGCGAAGGGCTATGGGAGTTCCTCCATGAGCATCCTCTACCCCCTATGAGCCCTGCTCCAAGGCCACAGCCTCCTGACTGCAGCCCCTATAGACACCAGCTTCTGACACTGTGCCCCTTTTTGCCCCGCAGAGCAAAAAGTGTGGCCTAGGCATTCCGCCAAAGGGGAGGTGTCCTAACGCAACTGTTTAACGTGCTGCTACAGACTCACAGGCAATCGCAGCCCCAGAGCTCTGCTCTAACAGGACGTTTACCTGAAACCCCCTTGTTCCGTTTTGTTTTGTTTTTTAATTCTTTATTTGTACATTTTTCTATACCGCCTCTTCCAGATATCAGAGGCGATTTACATATAACCGAACAATAATAACGTTCCTTATTATTATTTTACAAAGAACAGTTTAGGTAGTTTAACTAAAGACAATATATAATGAAACAGGTGGCAAAAACGTGTCGATATAATAATAGCAAGTGACATTAAACTATCATCAAAGACTATTTACATGTGTGTGGCATTGAGATACCTGAGGAGTGTGACATATTATAAGCTATTGGTATTTTAACTTGCAGCGCAAACTATTTACATGGGTATAGTATTGAATATCCATAAGGAATGAGGAAGAGAATAATAACTGATTTAATAGAAGAGGTGTGAGTGTATGCTATGTCTAGGTAGGATCAGGATAAAGTTTCTGGCTCGTACAATTTAAACCCCCACAGAGCCTCCACGCTCCTTCCCCACTCAAACTAGTAGGAAACTCTACCCAAAACGAGGCTCCTCAGATGCAACCCACGGCTGAGTAAGGCCGAAAAGCAAACCGGCGTTTCCTGCGCCTCTGCCACGTGGTTCGGCCTGCACCGCCGATGCTACAGCTCAGTGCGCCACCGTTCCTGAGCCCTGAGCTCTCCCCAAGAACAGGAAGGATCCCCCTTACCTGCGGCAAACCAAAATGTGGGGTACAACTTTCTTTCCCGGGCTGTACTGCAGCACAGGAGCTGCCACTTCGAAGACTCCGCCAACGAATCTGATAGCATGAGTGTGGAACAAATCTCTTTTTCTCCTGTCGATGGCCCCAATAGCGCTGGCAGGCACCACTTCTGCACTCGCTAAGGGTCTCGTCTGCACCTGTTCCTCACCCCTGTTACTGGGTTCGGAAACGGAGCCTTCTCCTCAGATAACTTCCCGCCCAGCAAGCAGATTCCACCCGGTGGAGAGGGGGAGGGGGGAGGGAGGGCTTCAGCACAACCGGCCCAGAGAAATTGATAAAACAAAATAAAGGGCCAGTCCTACTTTTTTTTTTTAAACCAATCCAAAACTAATAAATCAAATGAAACGCCTGAACTATACTATCCTAACTCTTCTTAATTGCTCCTCTAGTGAGCCCCGAACCTCCAGGCTCACCAATCCTCCAGCTGCTTGGAGACTGTGGTAACTAGTGGGAGAAGGCGGTTCCGGAGCTTACGTACCAGTGACATCACAAGACTGACGTTTCTCAGTCTCCAAGCTGCTGGAGGAGGAGCAAAACCCCAGAGGTTTCGGGACTAGACTGGAGGAACGCTAAGGAACACATTGTTAAAAGTGCCCGACAAGAAGATTGTCAGGATGCATTCATCAAGTCAAAGATCATATCACTGACTGAAGGATAGGAATCTTTTTTCCTGAGGGACTGCCACCTGCTTCAGGCGTTGTGGAATTTGAGGAAACTGATAGGTACTTATGACCTAGATTGGCCACTGTTGGAAACAGGATACTGGGCTTGATGGACCTTGGTCTGACCCAGTATGGCATATCTTATGATCTTAGGTACTATTGCAGTGGTCTCTGTGGAGCTTTACCAGAGGCAGAACATACACAGCTGCAGACGTGTGCCCCAGAAGTTTAAGGACACATCTAGCAGTAATGTAGTAATTCTAGCTGAGATACAAGCAAAGTTGCAGGATCATATCTACTCTTTCCTTGGGAAGGTATGCCCTCTCATGCCTTGTAGTGAGATGTGTGCACCAATAAAAGTAATGGTCTGAGATGGAACAAGGGCTGATTTTTCTTCGTTAATCAAGAAACCCAGATCTGGGGAGAGGTGGGGGAGAAAATTAAATGGTTTCTTGAATAGAGAGATTTAATCTTATTTTGCTTGGGGCAGATACGAGCCAGTCATCCAGGTAAAGAAAAACCTAATGGCCCCCTTTGCATAACTGACCTGCTACTATTGCGAGACATTTCATGATGACTCTGGGAGCCGACAAAATGCCAAAAGGAAGTGCCTTGTATTGGAAAATGTTGGTCTTGGAATATGAACTGCAGATATTAGCCTGCAATTCGTGTGAATGGGTACGTGACAGTAAGCATCTTTCAGGTCTAGGGAGGCTAACCAATCACTGCGATTTAATACAGGAAGTATTGTTGCTAGGCTAGAGAGTTCATTGTGAACTTCTCTCTATGTGCTTGTTTTGACTATGGAGATAGAGGATCTGTCTCACACTGCTAGTTTTCTTGGTGATAACAATAGTTTTTTTTTTTTTGTTTTTTTTAATTTGTGCCTATTAACTTTTTCGTATATCAACAAAAACATTCCAACAAAACAATTTCAGCATATCACCATCCGTATTAGGGCAGTTATCCCCAAGGCATCTCATGTCACATATTTACCAACATTCCTTCTAAACAATATTTTAATCTTGTGATCCTTATTTATTTATTTGACATTTCTTATATACCGCCTTTCATGATATCAAGGCGGTTTACATTGAACAAACTGAAATTACATTTTACAGGTCATTATAACTTGGAGATAACTATTTTACAGGGAACATGGGCAATGGAGGGTTAAGTGGCTTGCCCAAGACCACAAGGAGCACCTGTGGGACTAGAAACCCTGGTCCTTCTGGCCCAAGGTTGCTGTCCTCTAGTGGAATTTGAACCCCCGGCCTTCCGGCCTGAGGTACCTTGCCCCAACCACTAGGCCACTCCTCCACTCCTTACCACCTTGAACATTAACTGCCCATGATTTGAATTTCCTCACCATTAACATCCCCCCTCATCCCTCCCTGTCCTGCCTAAGGGAAACTAATTTGAAACCATCTCCAAAGTGTCTGTAATCGCACCCACTTGAGTGTTTTTTGTATAGCACAGAGGTGTTGCTCCACTGTTCCAAGGATATGCATAGTTGCTAGCCATTGGTTAAATGGGGGGGGGGGGAGATCTCATCTCCCACCCAATATTGTAACACCAGTTCCTTAACTACCCATATACCTATCATCAAGCATTTATTTTCCCACTTATCTTATTTTTTGTTCTCTCCTCCCCCAGCAGCAACATTTCATATGACCTCTCCACCAGTTTCTTAACTATTCTAGAAACAAGGAGGCCGCATTATAGATTCTAAGATCTGGTAGCCCTGCACCCTCCACCTCCTTGGCCAAGTACATCTTCGCATAGCTGATTCGCACCCGTTTGCTTTGCCCCAAAAATTGTCTATATAATGCTTTTAAAGTGGTTTTCATCTATTGTTTTCACCCAAAAAGGCAGCATCTGTAATTGGTATAGTATCCTGGGTATGACCACCATCCAAACTACTGCCACCCTTCTCCCTACTTTTCACATAAACATTTAATTTGTCTTAAATATGCACAGTAAGTTAATTGATAGACTTGTTTAGGGTCCGAGAGGAGGATGAGGGTGAAGGGGGATAGATTCAGGAGTGATATGCAGAAATATTTCTTTACGGAAAAAGAGTGGTGAATCCGTGGAATAGTCTCCCAGTGGAGGTGGTAGAGATGAGGACAGTATCTGAATTCAAAAAAGCATGGGACAAACACAGAGGACCTCTAAAGGAAAAAAAAGGGGACTGTTGTAGTGGTTGATATGGAAGGACAGACTAGATAGGCCATGTGGTCCTTTTTCTGTCATCATATTTCTATGTTTCTATAAAGATGAGCAATGGTAGCTCCTCCCGGCGGAAAACCCAAACAATCTGTGCCTTTTCCTCCTGTTCTAGGCTCTCTCCTTCTTCCAACTCCTCCTGCAGATCTAGCTCTGTGTCAAGGTTTTCCCCATCCAGCCCCTCCTACAACGGCGATTGCTGCCACTCCTCTAAGCCTCTAGCACGCTTAGACGCCACTGCTCCTGACTCGTGCTCTTTTGCGCCCGACATCCTCTTAGCCCTGTGTTCTGAGGCTGAGGAGCACCTGGTAGGCAAAACGCCTTCTGCAAAAGTAAGAAAAACTTCAGTGAGAACTCCCCCAGGATCCCCACTGCTCCCTGGGCTCAAGGGGTGGATGGTCCGGGCATCGTGCAGGGACCGGGGGCCGGACCTGTTGAAGGTAATATGGCGCCCCCCGCCCCCAGGGTCTCTTGCAACTGGGAGGGGCTCTTCTGCCTCATCTCATCCAGCAGGTCCGGCTCCCATGACAGCCTTTTGCGTGCAGTTTAGTCAAATGCCTGCTTCCGAGATCACACCACATCGGGGACTGCATATCTTGAGGATTTTTAGATTGCGCTGCAGTGTTCTATCTTAAAGATATGAAATGGACCTTGCCCTGATCCAATCAAACTGACACGTTCTCCGAGTAACATTTATGTTTCTCTTCTAATACTAGAAATGGCTATAAGGGAGTACAGCTTTCCTTACAAGCAATATTACAGATTTAATAGGTACATAATCTGAGCTAAGCGAAAAGAGATTACCAAGTCATGTTACTCATCGACCATAGACAGATGGAAGGATTTCATTTGCATCCAATCCACTGTCTATATTTCAAAATTACATACATTTCTTGTATGCAGGTACTTCCTGTTTTCCAGAGCTGTAGCTGCTACAAACCTATATGCAACTCCTCTTTTTTTTTTTTTTTTAAATAACTATCATTATTTCCATCTCTGACTCTTTATCAGACCCTTCTCAGGAAAAAGCAACAATGTTTCAACCAAGTGCCAGTTACATCAGCTGACCCAGCACCACAGCCCTCTGAAAATCCGCCCAGCAACAAACAATGGCCTGTCTGATTAGGCCTTTCCCACGTCTGCATCAAGTCATTGTGCACTGAATCAGTTTTGAGCTGTATAACACAAGGAAAGCTTAAGGATTAAAGTGGGGTTCACGCCCCTTAATACCATCCTATACTAGGCACTGTGGTCTGGCCGGCATGTTGGGAAGGGCTGGGCGCACTCCCCAGGAATGCCCTCAATTTGTATCTGGGTAGGTAAAAGGATCCCCAGCACAGTGCTCCTCCACAGTCAGGCACAGAGCATTAGAGTACTAGAGTACTTGAACTAAAATAAAATAAAAACAAACCAAAATCTAATTAACTGAAACTGAAATTAAAAAGAAACTGCAAATGGCCCCCTAGAAAGAGGCTGCTCTGCCTGCTTTATTCTCCGGCGGCTGCCTATCCCAGGCACCCAGAACACAGCAGGGGGTTAAACACATGCGGGCCTGAAGAAGAAATTGTGCCTAAATGCAGCAGGGCGAGTTTCCCACATTGCTGCAGGCTCCCAAACATGCAGCTGCTCTCTGTCTCATTGTGTTCTGGCGGTGTCTGGGGGTTCCTGCTGTCCTCCCCCCGCCACTCTTACCTTGGAGCCTCTTTGTCGCATGGCTTTTCTACCCCTCATGCTCAGCCTTCCTTTCCGGCTTCGGCGCTGAGGAGGGTGACTCGAGGATGCCAGCTTTCACTCCTGTCAAGCAACTACAGCCCCTGCAGCGGCTCCTCACCTGATAACAGGTTCGGGAGCAGCCAGAAGTCTTGGACTGAGGAAGGCCCCCACAGAACTCCCCCCACCCCAAAATCCTGGGGGGGGGGGGGGGAAGGAATATCCTCCCATCAGCCCTGTTGTCCCCTGGGTTCTCTGTTCCTTCTGATTTTTTTTTTTACACTTCTGCCTTTAAAAACAAGAAACCTGCACCTTAACAGGGGAAATAAAAGCAAACTCTAACTAAACCTATCTCCTTAGTTGTCTCTTCAGTGAGTCCAGCACCCTGGCTCACAACCTCCTCCAGCTGCTTGGAGACTGAGCTTACTGGGGCTGGTGGGCTGTGCCAGCTGCATATGTACACTAGTGTCATCAAAAAGATGACACGCTCAGTCTCCAAGCTGCTGGAGGAGGTGCACTACCCAGAGGTGTGGGACTGGACTGGAGGGACAATAAGGAACTGCTGTGGTTCTTTTTGTCTCTTGGAGTGTGAGCACCTTAGATCTCCTTTGCTTTTAGAACATATACGTATTTACATTTAACACCATGCCAGTCCAGTGTGCAGTTTGAAGTGTTAGCTTTTTTTTATCTTAAAGTGCCAGGCTAGATAATTAAACTGTTACAAATTTTGCTGCATTTTAATTATACAACTTGGGAATATATTCCTTTTTCTTTTTTTGCAAAGCCACAGAGAACCTTTGCTCCCTCTTGGGGGTGCCAACTCATCCCTTGCCTATGTGGTTAATGGCTTTCTATCCATCTAGTGGATTTTTTTTTAAGATAACATAATGAATATGCAAATATGTCGCCTCACCCTTTGTCCTCGCAAATGTAGCAGTCAGATTATGCCCATGCAGGGTTATTTACTAACAGCATGCACTAACACCATTGAAGAGCATTATTTGCTGCAGGACCCTGTGCATAAAATGGGTCTTTGAGCGAATAATGTGCATTAACAAGCATCAGCTCTTTGTAAAATGTATTCAGGAGTAATTTACAAACATAAAGCTAGAAAAGAGAACAGTCAGAAAATCTCTTTACAAATGCATTCATGTTTTCCTTACCTGGAAACTGCCAAAACAGCTTCCTCCTGGCAAGGTCACAAAGCAGATATAAGGAGGACTATTGGAAGGAATCATTTCATAGACGACAAGGGCTCCATTCTTCAGGTCTGCACCACGGGTCTGTTTCATCTGCCAGAATTCCTGAAGTGCCTCCACCACATTAACTGGAAAGAGAAAGCATGGGGCGTATTAAAGATACTCCGACTACTCATTTCTACTGCCCTAAAAAGAAGGGAAACACAAAAGTAATACCCCCATAAGTGGATAAAACTAAAAAACAAAAAGGTCACACACAAGAGGTGCTCAATCATGATGAATGGATTCTTGCTATTTCATAGCCCTTGAGTAAGATGAACACATATGATCTGGAAATCAAAACAAATCACATGCACAGGTTAACATGGTGTCCTTACCAGAGAACTCAATTTAATTAAAGACTTGTAAGATAAAATTCACCCGGAAAGAAAAAATAATCCACAGAAGCAAAACAGGAAGAGAGATAAGGCCCATCTATTCTAGGCAATCTCATTCCTGATGCATGTTATATACCTGTTCATCCCTGGCTCTCCCTTCATTGTTTTGCAACCAGAAGTCCATTTTCTGATATTATTCCTGATTCTATCCCTTTAGGCCCTCATAACAACCTCTTTCAAAAGATTCTCTTCAAAGGGATAGGCTGTGTGGTACTGTCATCTAAAAATTTTAAGGACCAAAGCCCACTGCTGGATAACATACCTGATAATCTCCTTTCCTTGAATCCTGCTAGAACAGTCCAGACGAGTTGGTTATGTCCCCTGCCAGCAGGAGACAGATAGACTTCAGTAACTTTCAGGAATGTCACCACATGGTATATCCTCTGAACAGTACTGAGAGAAGCCTGTATGATACTTCCCAAGCAGCAAGCAAAACTGAAAATCAGAAAGTTACTAAACACATACATCCTTGACACCAAGGTTGATCAAGCACTTGGCTATACCTTTCATGGCAGCCAGACCCCCCCCCCCCAAACCTACAAAAAGCAATGTTACTGCCCAAGAGATTCTAATGCAAGCAAAAAACAGCAGGCTTTCCAGCCCCAAAAAAGGAGTTTTCAGGGGCAGGTCCTGGACTGGTCTATCAGGTTTCACGGAAAGGAGATTAATCAGGTATCTCTACTTCCTTATCCTGCTAGATCAGTCCAGATGAGTGGGATGTACCCAGGGTGGGAGGAAGATGACCAACAGAACAGACTACCCTGCCAGAAAAGTAATCTGAATAACTTCCAAGAGTCTTGGGGTCCTCGCAAAGGTGATCAACTAAGGCCAGGTGTGACTACCCATGCAGACTCCAGAGAAGAGAGTTGCATAAACTGCCAACTCACTCCTGAGCACGTATACCAGGCAGAATGCACACTGTTTCCAAGTCTCCTGGGGTGACCAGGTAACAGAGGACTTAAGCTCTGCGAGCACTTTTCTCAAACCGCCAAAGATGGAGGCGGCCCAATTTAAGTATGGCATGAGAAGTTGCGAAGAACTCTAGCAACACCCTTTACCCATCCACCAGACGCAGCAAGGAGTCTGTTTGAAGACTTCTGTATGAAGGAAGGCAGACCCATATTCCAGTCAGAATGAGAAAAAAAAGTGTGTGGGGAGGGGGTCCTCCCTGAAAAAAAGGACAGCGAATGTTTCACCAAAAAATTAAATAAATAAATAAATAAATAAAAGGGAACCAGAGTCAGAAAAGTGTAATTGAAGCCAAGAGCTGCAGCAGATACCCTTCAATGGATGCCAGAGATGGATTGTAAAGAGTAGTTACTCACCTGTAACAGGTGTTCTCCAGGAGCAACAGGAATCAGTCCTCACATATGGGTGTCATCGATGCCGATGAAGCCCCAGCGGAGCATTTCCCCAGCTTTCCATGAAAGCCTTTGGGAATGCAGGCACGCATGTGCGGTTCCCTTCCCGCCTAAAGGTGCCATCTTACCTCAGTCAAATGACAGAGCTAAGAACAGCACACAAAAAATGTAAAAACAAACTATGTACAACTGCAACTCCCAGGGGAGGAGGGAGGGTTGTGAGGACTGATTCCTGCTGCTCCTGGAGAACACCTGTTACAGGTGAGTAACTACTCTTTCTCCAGGACCAAGAAGGAAGTCAGTCCTCACATATGGGTGACTCCCCAGCTCTGGGCTACCGAGGAACCCAGGCTGAACAAGAGAACGCCCTCTAGTCTCAGCAGCAAAGAAAGGCTTTTCACTGACACAACCTCCACCGGTAGCCCAACTGAGGGCAGGAGGGCAGGAGTTGCCTAAACCTCAAAGAGATTCCGGAGGACTGCTTGGCCAAAAGCACTGTCCCTACGGGACTCCCTCTCCAGACAGTAATGGGCCGCAAAAGTCTGGCTTGAAGACCAAGTTGCAGCCCTGCAGATGTCTACCAAGGGCACAGAGCAGAGATGAGCCACTGAGGCAGCCATCCCCCTGACACGGTGGGCCGTGTCCCGACCCTGCAAAGGAAGGTCAGCCGCCTTGTAAGCCCAGGTGATACAGTCAGCCACCCAGATGGACAAGGTGCGCTTGGACACAGCGAACCCTAACTTATTAGGGTCAAAGGATACGAAGAGCTGAGTAGCCCTTCTATGCCCCTGCAAGGTAGAAGGATAAGGCCCTCCTACAGTCCAGGGTATGCAGAACTGCTTCAGCCTGGCTTGCATGAGGCCTAGGGAAGAATGTTGGAAGAACCACCTCTTGGTTAAGGTGGAAGGAGGAGACAACCTTTGGGAGGAACTTAGGATGAGTCCTAAGGACTACCCTGTTCCCATAGAAGCGAGTGTAAGGCCTATCACAGACCAAGGCCTGAAGCTCACTCACTCACCTAGCCGAGGTAAGGGCTATCAAGAAGAGTGTCTTCCAGGACAGGAAGCGCAGAGGGCAAGTAGCCATCAGCTCAAAGGGTGGGCGAGTCAGCTGCTGCAAGACCACATTCAACTCCCACTCAGGAGCAGGAGGAAGGATTGGAGGCTTGAGCAAAAGCAAGCCCCTGAGAAAGCAGGACACCAAGGGGTGAACTGACAGAGAATGTCCTTCCACTAGTGAGTGGTGAGCTGCTAGAGCTAAGAGGTGGACCCGAACAGAATTGGACTTAAGTCCCTGATTGGATAAGTGCAACAGATAGGGAAGCACTACAGGGACAGTACAGGAGATGGGATCTTCTGTACGTAGGTGACACCACACAGAAAACCTCTTCCATTTGAGAGCATAGGTTTTCCTTGTGGACTGTTTCAGAGAGGCTAGGACAACCTCCTCAACTTCCTGAGGCAGGCCTCAGGGAGCCAAAACTACCCTTGCAGCCTCCAAGCCATCAAATTGAGAGCTTTGAGATTGGGGTGCAGAAGGGAACCCTGCTCCTGTGAGAGAAGGTCGGGTTGCAACCCCAGAGGCAGTGGAGGATCCACCGCCAGTTGAAGCAGAAGTGGAAACCAAGGCTGTCTCGGCCACCTGGGAGCCACCAGCAGGACAGAGGCCTTGTCCTGGAGAATCTTGAACAGAGTTCGGGCCACCAGAGGCGTGGGAGGAAATGCATACAGGAGGCCCTGAGACCATGGAATCAGAAAAGCATCTGCTGCTATCCGCAGAGGATGCGGTTGCCTGGAGCAGAACTTTGGCAGTTGCTTGTTCAGTGGACTGGCAAAGAGATCTATCAAAGGGAGACCCCATTTTAGGAAGATCTTCTAAACTACCAAGGGATGCAGCCGCCACTCGTGGGGCTGCAAAATTCTGCTCAGCCAGTCGGCCAGGTAGTTTTCCTGGCCTGGAAGGTATACCGCCCTGAGGAGCATGTTGTGCTTGAGGGCAAATGAACAAAGGTCCTGAGCCTCCCGACAAAGGAGCCTGGACCCAGTTCCGCCCTGTTTGTTCACATAAAACATGACTACCTGATTGTCTGTCTGAACCAGGACAGATTGATGAGCCAGGGCAGGAGAGAAAGCTTTGAGAGCCAAGCGAATAGCCTTGAGTTCTAGGAGATTGATCTGTTGTGCAGCCTCCCAAGGAGACCACAGGCCCTGGGTGCACTTGTCGAGACAATGAGCTCCCCAGCCCTGTAGGGAGGCATCTGTGGTCAGTACCTCTGTGTACCCTGGAATCTGAAAGGGCACTCCCTTTAGTGGATTGGGTGGGTGCAGCCACCAATTGAGGGAGTCCAGAAATGGTGTGGACACCCTTATTCTGTCTCTGAGGCTGCCTGTGGCTTGTGACCACTGATTCCGAAGGGACCACTGAGTAGGCAGCATATGGAGCCTTGCATTGGGGTTTACATGAACTGTCGAAGTCATGTGGCCAAGCAACCTCAGGCAGAGCCTGGCGGAGACTAGTGACCTGCTCAGAAATTGGTTTGCCAAGCTGATGAGTCTGTGGGCTCTGTCGTCTGGCAAGAAAGCCTTTGCCAACAAAGAATCCAGCCTGGCCCCTATGAACTCCAAGTTCTGGGAGGGGAGCAAAGTGGACTTTGCGAAGTTTATTACAAAACCCAGGCTTTGAAGAAGAGCAATAGTTCTGAGGGTGGCTTGTCTCGCCTCCTGGCACATTTGACTCCTGATGAGCCAGTCGTCCAGAGAGGGGAAGACAAAGATTCCCTGATTTCTCAGGTAGGCCGCCACCACTGCCAGGCATTTGGTAAAGACCCTGGGAGCGGAGGTGAGGCCAAAAGGCAGTACTCTGTACTGATAATGGTTTCCTCACACAATGAACCTGAGGTACTTTCTGTGGTCTGGATGAATGAGGATGTGAGTGTACGCATCCTTTAGATCTAAGGAGCATAGCCAATCTCCCTGCTGGAGGTAGGGCAGAAGTGTTCCAAGAGTAAGCATTTTGAACTTTTCTTTCTCTAGGAACTTGTTGAGGTTCCAGAGGTCCAGAATGGGCCGAAGGCCACCGGTTCTTTTGGGCACCAGGAAATACCTGGAGTAGAATCCGTGACCTTGCAAGTGGGGAGGCACAGGATCCACCGCCCTGTCCACCAACAGACCTTGAAGCTCTTGAAGGAGAAGGTCTGTGTGCAAGGGAGGCCTTGAAGGCTCCCCTGGAAAGTATGGCGGAGGCAGTTGGTGAAAATGCAGTGCATAGCCCCTGTGGACTATGTTCAACACCCAACTGTCCCCAGTGATGTGGGGCCACTGGTGGGCAAAGAGGGCGAGGCGACCTCCTGTGCAGGGTTGGGAGAGCAGGGACTGAGAGGCTATGCTCAAGGAGTCAAAAACCCCCACACTGCTGAGTGGGAGCAGGGGCCGGAAGCTTGGGGAGTCCTCTGCATACGGGGCCCATTACCCTGCCCCTTGGCTTGCTGACTCTGGGGTGCAGCTTGGGCAGCCTGATACTGAGGGTACTGTTTGTAGGCAGTGCCCTTCCTCGGGTAAAAGGGCTTCTTACCCGAGGCCTTCTTCTTGTGAGAAGGGGCAGAGGTCTTTCTGGACAGCCTTGTCCTTGTAAGGTGCTCAGTCTCGAGCTGTGCGGCCTTCTCGGCCATGGGCTTGCCAAAAAGGTTTTCACCTCGGCAAGGGACATCGACCAACTTGTCCTGAACCCATGGCTCGAGGTCCGATGACTGCAGCCATGCCTGGCGTCGAGCCGCGATGCCGGCTGCCGCAACTCGGGCCAAAGCCTCGAAGCCATCGTAGGCGGCATGGGACAAACTTCGAGCAGTCCCGAATCCCAGAGGACAAGGACTTGAATCTCTGCAAGGGC
Source organism: Ichthyophis bannanicus (assembly GCA_033557465.1). NCBI lineage: Eukaryota > Metazoa > Chordata > Amphibia > Gymnophiona > Ichthyophiidae > Ichthyophis > Ichthyophis bannanicus. The sequence continues at coordinate 36,315,010 of CM066048.1, read as the reverse complement.
TCCCCGGAGAGGCCAGCGGAGAACCCGGCCAACTCCTTGGCCAGGTCTCGCAAGTACATGCCCATGTACAGCTGGTAAGACTGGACACGGCAAGCAAGCATCGAGCCCTGGAAGCACTTTCTACCGACACCATCGAGGTTCCGGGCCTCCCTGCCGGGGGGCACCGCAGAGTGCATCTTCTGACTTTTCAGGCAATGCATGGCCCATTCCACCACCATGGAATGGTGTGGTAGCTACGCCTTTTGAAAGCCAGGGCTCTTCCGGAGTCGATAAATCGAATCGACCTGCTTGCTTAGAACCGGCGCCAAGGCCGGTGCCTCCCACATCCGGAAGAGGAGCCGTTCCAGCATCGGAGGAACCGGGACAGTAAAGGCCTCCTTCGGAGGAGAGTCGTACTGCAGGGCCTCGAGCTCTTCGGCTCGAGGCTCTTCCTCGGGGTCTGCCGGGATAGCCAACGCGGTGGCCATAACCCAGACAAACTCCAAGAACCGGGTATCCTCCGGAGGGGATCTACTCCGGGGCTCAGACTGCGGTGAGTCCGACGGGACGCACCGAGTCTTGAACGTGTCGGGGAACTCCTCATCCTCCGTCTCCCAGGCAGACTCGTCTGACGAGTCGCGGTCCGACCCCACGGGGTCCTGGAGCACCCGCCCCAACGCCGGAGGCACCGGCATCGACGCCCTCGGTCTCAAACGGGAGGTCGAGGGAGACCGCAACCGAGGTCGACCTCGAGCCATCATGGACTCAAGTATCAGCTCGGTCTCCGGGGTCGACTTCAATGTCGATGTCCCGGTGGTCGGGGCAGATGCGCCAGACAGGCTGGCCATCAGTGCCCGCTGCTGCTCCATGAAGGCAGACAGTCTGCACTCCAAGGCTGTCATCCTGAGACTCAGCTCGGGAGACGCAGCAGCCATCGACTTGGGCCCCGGCGGCGCCGGGCCCGACGTTGGCTCTCTGGTAGGAGAGTCCTCGAGGACTATGGGGCTTACGTGTCCAGCAGACTCCAGCTCCACGCGAGGAACTTTGGCAGGCTTCTCTTGTTCCACGGGCCCGTGGCGACGGTCGGGGGTCTTAGACCTGGCCCTCGAGGAGCCAGGGACCTCCTCCGACGACACCCTCATGAGCCGCTTCTTCCTCTTGCATTCCTGGTCGGGGGACCCCCTGTCCGAGGAGCCCCGACGGCGCTCAGGATCCGAATCCCGAGATGTTGAGGCCTCAGACGAGGTCTGCACCCGGCCGGAGGCCGAGTCGGAGAAAAGCCTTTCTTTCTGCTGTTGGCGACTTCGTAGTGCCTTGGAAGACATCTTCCCACATGGTCCACATGTCTTAGGGTCGTAATCAGGACCGAGGCACCGAAGGCAGCAGTCGTGTGTGTCGGTGAGAGACATCAACTTCTTACACCGATCACACTTTTTAAAACCTCTGGAAGCCATCGGGGAAAAAAAAAAAAAAAAAGAGTCCCCGTGAGGTCAAAGGACCAGCCTTCCAGGGAAAAAATCAAAAAAGGGCGCGAACACCAGCCACGAAGGGCAAAAACCGAAAAAGAAGAATCGGGCTCGATACCGGTGTACCGAACCCGGCAGGAGGGGAACCGGCATCGAACCGGGAAGAAAAAATAGCGAAAATCGTTGAAAAATCACACTTTTATCCAGGATGACAGGACACACGTCCAGTGGGCTTCTCGGAAAAAGAGAGACTGAGGTAAGATGGCACCTTTAGGCGGGAAGGGAACCGCGCATGCGTGCCTGCATTCCCAAAGGCTTTCATAGAAAGCTGGGGAAATGCTCCGCTGGGGCTACATCGGCATCAATGACACCCATATGTGAGGACTGACTTCCTGCTTGGTCCTGGAGAAAGTATCAATACTCCCCCCCTCCCCAGAGAGGCCTTACACAGACTCCTGGGAGGGACCTTCCAGGGCCCCCTACACCACAGGAGATCAAGACCTGAAAGGACATTCAGGCAAGTAGAACTGTTTCACTCCTGCTGAAAGAAGCTTTGCTGGGATATCGTAGTCCCCCCCTCCCCCCCCACCAAGGCACCCCTTGGAGGAAAGGTCTGTAGCCAAAGCCCAAGGGCTCCGGGTCAAATAACAGTTGGGTTGAAACTGCTTGGAAGCTCTAACATCCACTAAAGGGCCCAGAGACTCACCAGTCCCAAGAGGGGAGATACTAAGTGGCTTAAATACACCAGCATACACCCACCAGGGCTCTGCCCTAAGCAAGGCAGCACCAGTAAACTGCCTACCAAGAGCCACTGCCATGCTTCTTCTGTAGGCCCCTACCCGACAAGGAAGAGAAAACACTGCAAAAAACACAGTGCATGAGCTCAATCCGGGGCCCTGGGGAACACAGGATAGAATGGGCTGCTACTTGTGCAGAAGATGGCTCATACAGGCTCAGAGTGGAGGCCACACAGAGTCAGCCTGCCGTCTGCAAAACACCCCCCTCCCTCCGTGCCTGAAATTGTTCCACCAATCGGACATCCACCAAAGAGGAAGACACACGGGGTACTGGAAGGCAAAGTCTTTGTGCTAAAATATTCTGTGTGGAAGGACTGAATTCTCATTATGTCCAGGACTCATGGAGCTCTGACACAAATATACCACATGCTACCGAACTATATGCTACTGAAGCTCACGATATGCGCTGCAGCTAAGGCAAATCAGATGCTCCTCTGCTAAAACAGTACAGCTGTATAGCTGCAAGAATTGCTCCAGAACTGTAAGCTCTGCCTCAGTAGAAGAGGCATGTGCTACCCATCAGGGCCATTTCCAGGAACACTCAGCCCACTGCTTCCTTTAAAGGAGGTGCGAGTCGCCCTAGGGTAAATGTGTCTACTGCAGCCTCCACATGGAAGACCCTCCCTTGAGGCCCTGTGAGGGTACAGTCCCTGGGCCAACTGGAAGCCCAGCTGACAAGTCTCTCTCCTCAGGTGCTTCACACAGCATGTCAGGAGGTGGAACTATATCAGATATGTCACCTGTTCCTTGATTTTCCAGGGAAGAGGAAGACTGTGGTTGAATGACAAGGAACACTGGAGAACAGACTAAGTGGTGCATTTCAATCAAGTGCTTGTGTCCCCTAATGCAAGAATCTGGCCATAAATCTATGCTAAACGCCCGAGGGCCAGAGGAAAATCAGACCTATTGAGCTGAATGAAGACTAGCCACTCTGAGTCAGTAGCATCTTGAATGAACCTTCCATTGACAATAAATATCACATTGGAGAGCAGCACCCAACCCCTAGGACTTCACCTCCTGAGAGATCAACCAGGCTGCTCTTAGGACAGCTGTGTCTCGATGCCCAACTTTCCAGCCTGAGCTTCGTAGGTCTGTGCCATTAGCACCCTTTGCCAAGAGCACCAAACCCAGCCAACTCGACACCCAGACATGAGCAACCATGCCCTCTGTCTGCAGAAAGGTACTGCTATCACCATTTTTACCTTGAGAAAGGTACAGAGAACCACAAAGTTGAGAAACAACCTAGTGAGGTCCAGGAGACAGGAGAGTAGCCCCCCCCCCATTGGATCAAAGCAACAACAGATCCATAAGGCCCCATATGAGAGACTCAGTCTGAAGACAAATCCGTTCTAGGACCAGAACATGCATGAAGGAAACTCTACCAAAACATCATCTATGACCCTGCTGTGGAGGTGACAGGAGAAACAAGCTGTTACTGCCAGAAGCTGTAAACAATATCCACAAACAGTCCCCCACCCAAGCAGAGCACCTCAAGTTGCAACCGTTATTGAACTCACATAGAGCACTTCAGAAATCCTAATCTGGCTTGGGCCAGCAACTTGCTGGTCCAAAAATAGGTGGCTTGTTGACAGTGCTGAACAACTCCAATCCCAAGAACCCCAAAACTCACTAGCTTAAATGTAGTACAGGTGTGCTCAGAAAAAAAAAGCAGACTGAGCCTCAACCGGCTGAACCTCAGGAGGCCCTGCCAGCATCCAGTGAGTGTGATTATAGGTTTCCAAGAGCACCAGGAGGTGACCAGAGGCTACGAGATGCTCCGCCAGGATTGCCCCTACTGCAATGGAGGCCATTACTGGCACCCTTTCACCAAAGAGCAGCCCTGCCCCCTCTAAGCCTATCCTTCCAGAGTGGCTAAGGTCGCGCTTCTTCTCTTAGAGAGAGCAACCCATAAGGGGGAAGTGCTCCACCACCAACTGGAGCTATATGTGGAAGAATACCAGAACTAACTGGCCACTGCCATGAAGCTAGGAGAAACTCCAAATCAGCGTCAATCATCAGCAGCCACTTCAATGGTCCACTGTGAGCCTGAGGAGAGTGGACTTGCTGACCATTTGCCCCAACACAAGCCAGGTGTTCCCAGGAACAACTTGCAACCATAGAAGCAAGGGTCCATAGCCTTTATGGCTGTAGCCATCCAGCTACTAGCAGAGAGTGGAGTACTCATCTGAGGACTTTGCCCAAGGGGGGCCTACAGCACTGCCAAAAAGTCAAAAAGGTGGCTACTATCAAGGCCTCCTGAATGACAATCTTACAGATTCCATAAATGTCGTAAACCCTGTTCCTAAGATGGGTATGCACCTCGTTCCAAGGGCCCACCAGGCTGGTCCAGCTTGCCACTGGATGAGGGAGCAGCAGAGACAGGACATTAAGGATCCCAGGGGTCTAGCTCGGGGTTTCCCCCCCAAGTCCATACACTACTACAAGAGACATGGAGAAGACGGAACATCAGAGTCATAAGTCCATCAGGGACAAAGAGGGTCAAGTCTGCTACTCTCACCTGAAAGCCAGCTCTGACCTATGGAGCCACCATAAAGTCTAAATACTGCATGGCCGAGGAAAGATGGATCTTGCAAGATCCCAACTGGCCCTTGGCGGGGGAACAAACATTCAGTCATCCTCAGACTTACCTTGTGGTGGTCAGAACTGCACTAGAGATCTTTGGGCATCCCTTGCAAGGAAAGGCTGGGCTTGCAGACAAATGTATGAGTGCAAGGATGAAGCAGGGCCATGATCTCTCTAGCCACCCATGAGAAGAGCGTTCAGGGGCTTTAGAACCCCGGAGGGCACACAGGCCTCAAAATGCACCCGCAAGAGTTTAAAAGCAGCTAGCCAACTGAACAGAGTAAGGTGTAATTAGGTCTTACTTGCTAATTGCCTTTCCTTGAATCTCTACAGTCCAGGCCAGATGCATGGGTTGTGCCCCCCAACCAGCAGGTGGAGACTGAGCAACTCCAACTTGCTGATGCACCATATATAAAGGAACTGTGCATCCTAGGCTGAACAGTATAGAAGTACCAAAGCAGAAGAACAAAAATGCCCCCTAAGGGAAAAAACTATTCAACCATACGAAGTCCAAAAGGTGTGCCCCAAGGCTCTCAAGAACACTCATGGATACCAGCTACAGAACTGGGGACCTTACCGGCACCATCTAGCACCACCACATCTCTGCTCCACTTAATTTTTTTTTGTTCCCCTGGTGTGACCAAACCAGCCTACAATCCTCAAAGGGACCAAAGCTAAGAGGAGTCCAGAAGACTCCAAGCCCCAAATGATGAAAACCACCAGTAAATGCTCAAGGAAAAAGATAAAAGGATGAGCTTGACCAGGTAGGGTTCTGGCCTGGACTGTAGGGATTCGAGGAAAGGCAAATAGCCAGTAAGACTCAATTACACTTTCCATATCATTCTTACAGTCCCATGCATCTGGCCTTTACTGTAACAGCAGTACCTTCTACCGGGTGGGTTCAGCGAGGTCAGCCTTTAAAACCCTGGCCCCGAAACATGCATCCTTCCATGGTAAAAGCATGCAAGGACACTCAGGTGGCTGCCCTACAAATTTCTCCAGTAGGCACAGCCTTGTCGAATGCACGTGCAAGCCTAAAAGGGCTTCTCACATCCCCACAGGGCGGGAAACGGACTCTTGAAGCGGGAAGAACTCAGGGCCCCAGAGTTTGCACCCTACTGTTCCCAAGGCAGTTACCAATTCAGGATGGTTTGCGGCACTCGGGAAGGCAGAGTAGAGCCCTTTGTTTCCTTTTTTCTTTTACTTCCCAAGCTCAACTTACACCAAATGGCTCTACTCACACACACACAGCCTACAGCAATAACCGAGGGACTTTGATTGGCTCACTTAGAACCCAAATCCTCCCCAAAGACCCAGGACCTCTGCCACTGTCCACCGGAAGGACCTTCCAGAAAGCACAGATGCACAGCTGGGTCCCCCACCTGCTGGAGACTGAGCAAATACTGTTCAGCTTGGGATGCACAGTTCCTCATATATGAGGCATCAGCAAGTTTTTGCTCAGTCTCCACCTGCTGGTTGGGGGACACAATCCATGTGTCTGGCCTGGACTATAGGGATAATATGGAAAGGCTGTTTCATAGCTGCACAGCAAGCTGACCCTCAAGCAGGGCCATGGGCTCCCAATGGCCCCTGGGCACTCAGTGCTATTCTGCCATGCTCTGCTCTTACCGTGCCCACACAGTGAATGCAGAGCTAACTAGCAACACCAGAAAAAAAAAAAAAGGGAAAGCGCAGCAGGGACCACAGGTATGGCATTGGGTTATACCCATGACATTGGGCTATATCCATGGCATTGGGCGGGTGTGTGTGACAGGATTATTTTTATATTTTAATTTGTATTTAGCTCACATTTTTTCAATACTAGTTCAAGGAAACTAACAATCAGGTACCTGAGTGAAAACAAAATCATAGCCACTAAAAGAATGTGAATTTATATATAAACTATTGTACACATGAATTCCTAAGTGTAAACAGGGCAAGATAAGAAGCGGGGCTAAAAGACTCACTATATTGCTACAGTGTAAACTGTTTATCCTGTAAGTGTATATACCACTCTTAGCTAGTCCTAAACACAGGATTATAAACAACTTTCCATCAGGGACTCAAAACAAAAAGGGGTAGGAGGCGCATACGTGGCTAAAAATAAGTTCCAGCAAAGTCAAACGCCAAATTGCAAGAGACCAGACCACAGATGAGCCTGTTTTATAAAAGGACAAGTCTCGCACCAAAACAGGTTTGAGTTCAAGCCGGCGTTAAAAAAAAAAATATATATATATATATAACAAATGAAACCTAAAAAGTCAGATTCTAAAAGGTGAGCTTCCAATAACCCATCCTAAAAAATCTCCATACATGCAAAAAAGAGAAAATAAAATAAGACAATGCATATCTGATCGCTTAATTATCCCATATGTAGGTAAAGCACAGTTACTTACCTGTAACAGGTGATCTCTGGGAACAGCAGGAATTAGTCCTCACATATGGGTACGTCGGTACCGACGGAGCCCGCGTGGGAAAGCTCCCCAGCCTTTCAGATGAAAGGCTTTTGGGGCCTCCCACTGCACATGCGCGCTGCCTTCCCGCCTTCCTGACCAGCTCTCCTCAGTTCGAGTTTATAGCTGAGACAATAGAGAGAGGAAAGGAAGATAGATAGACGATACAACTCCTAGGGGAGGTGGGTGGGTTGTGAGGACTAATTCCTGCTGTTCCCAGAGATCACCTGTTACAGGTAAGTAACTGTGCTATCTCCAGGAACAAGCAGGAATAAGTCCTCACATATGGGGACTCCCTAGCTAAGATGCCTGGGAGATCCCCCTCCAAGGGTAAACCATCTTCGTATGGATCTCAGGCATCCATCCAGGGAAGGTGGGCAGGAGTTGCTTAAGTATGGAACAGGTGTTTGAGGACAGCCTGACCAAACAAGGCATCCCGGAGGGAGTCCTTGTCCAAGCAGTAATGGGCTGTGAAGGTATGAACCGAGGCCCAAGTGGCTGCTCGACAAATCTGATCTATGGACACAGAGTGAAGATGAGCCATAGAAGTGGCCATGGCTCGCACATTGTGAGCTGTGACATGGCCTTCCAGAGAAATGTTTTTACTCTGGTAAGCAAAAGAAATACACTGAGCAATCCAATTGGAAAGTGTACGTTTGGTGACTGGAAGTCCCAAATGAGAAGGATCAAAAGCCACGAAGAGTTGGGAAGACTTTCGATGTGGCTGAGTCCTGTTGAGGTAAAAGGCGAGAGCTCTTTTACAGTCAAGAGTATGAAGGTTCCTCTCTGCACTGGATGCATGAGGAGCCGGGAAAAAAAACAGGTAGATATACCTCTTGATTAAGATGAAAAGGCGAGACCACTTTAGGCATAAAGTGGGGATTCGTCCTAAGGACCACCTTATCATGATGAAATCTGGTATAAGGTGGATTAGCCACCAAAGCCTGCAGTTCACTGATGCGGCGAGCCGAAGTGACTGCAATAAGGAAAAGAACCTTTCAGGAAAGAAATTTCAGGGAGGTAGATACCAACGGTTCAAAAGGTGGCTTCATAAGCTGACCCAGAACTAAATTCAAGTCCCATGCTACCGGGAGAGGTCGGATGGGAGGCTTAGTGAGGGTCAGGCCTCTCATGAATCTTGCAATAAGAGGATGAGAGGAGACAGGTTGTCCATTTATAGGTTTTAAGGATGCTGCAATAGCACTTAAATGGACTCGCACTGAATTCGTCTTGAGGCCTGCATTGGAGAGATGCAGGAGATAGTCCAGTAGAGAATTCAAAGGAAGTGCTAGAGGGTCAAGACCCTGTTGCGCACACCAAATGGAAAAACGTTTCCATTTGAAAGCATAGGAACGCCTCGTGGAGGGTTTCCTAGAGGCATGAAGGATATCTTTCACTGGTTGAGAAAGATTGAAGTCATGAAGGCTCAGGCCTTCAGTAACCAAGCTCTGAGGTGTAAGGACTTGGGGTTTGGGTGCCACAAAGTCCCCTCCTCCTGAGACAGAAGGTCTGGCGCAGCTCCCAGGTCCAGGGAAGGTCCCTGGGAGAGATGCAGAAGTAGAGGGAACCACACTTGGCGTGGCCAGCGTGGAGCTATGAGGATCATGGATCCGTGATCCCTCTGTAGTTTGAACAGAGTCTTGGGAATCAAAGGAATGGGTGGAAAAGCGTACAGGAATTCCTGACCCCAATGTAGGAGAAAGGCATCGTTGGCCTGAGCTCCCTGACACGGAGTCCTGGAACAGAACCGGGGAAGTTTGGCATTCCACGGACTTGCAAAGAGGTCTATGTCCGGGGTCCCCCATTCCTGAAAGATTCTGCGTATCTGGTCCATATGCAGGGACCATTCGTGTGGGAGCAGAACTCGACTGAGTCTGTCTGCCCGAGAGTTTTGAACTCCTGGAAGATATACTGCCAGAAGATGAATTTGATGCTCTCTGGCGAAGGCCCACAATCTGAGAGCTTCGTTGCAAAAGCGACAGAGAGCCCGTCCCTCCTTGTTTGTTGACATAGAACATGGCTTCCTGATTGTCTGTCTGAACTAGGACAGTCAGGTTGACAAGGAGGGTGTGGAAGACTGAGGGCAAGGAAGATTGCTCGCAGTTCCAGAAGGTTGATGTGAAGGGTGGTCTCCTGTGGAGACCAGGTGCCCTGAGTGGAGAGGTGTTGGAGATGAGCTCCCCACCCTGTTTGGGAGGCATCTGTTGTGAGGGTTGCTTGGGGCAACGAAGGTTGGAAGGGAATCCCCAACAACAGATTTTTGGAGGATGTCCACCACTGGAGAGACCAAAACAGTCGTTTTGAGGTGAGTATTTGGTCTGAGAGAAGTCAACCAAAAGCCATTGAGCTGCCCTCATATGAAGACGAGCGTAGGGTACCACATGGACCGTGGAGGCCATGTGACCCAGAAGTTGCAGCATTTCTCTGGCTGACAAGTGACTTCTGGACTGAGCCTGGGAGGCCAAGCTTATTAGCCTTTGGCCTCGGACCAGAGGGAGGTAGGCCCTTGCAGTGGTGGAGTCCAATTGGGCCCCTATGAATTCCAGAGACTGAGTAGGGATGAGTTGGGATTTGGGAATGTTTACTACAAGTCCCAGATATTGAAGAATACGCCTTGTGCGGTCCAGAGAAATCTGGGCTTCTGACTGAGATGGAGCTCGGATGAGCCAGTCGTCCAGATATGGGAAGACAAAGATTCCCATGCCTCTGAGAAATGCGGCTACGACTGCCATGCATTTTGTGAAGACTCTTGGAGCAGAGGCCAGACCGAAGGGTAGTACTCTGTACTGGAAATGTTTTCCCTGGAACAGAAATCTTAGATATTTTCTGTGGGATGGATGGATGAGTATATGAGTGTACGCATCCTTGAGATCTAGAGAACAAAACCAATCCTGACTCTGAAGGTATGGAAGGAGAAGGCCCAGAGAGAGCATTTTGAATTTCTCCTTGAATAGAAACCTGTTCAATTCTCTCAGATCTAGGATAGGTCTGAAGCCCCCTGTCTTCTTTGTTATGAGAAAGTAAGGGGAGTAGAAACCTGTTCCTCCTCCCTGTTGTGGAGGAGGAACCTCCTCTATTGCCCCTTGGGCAAGGAGAGAAGAGACTTCCTGACCCAACAGGGTCAGAAGAGATGGGGGAGAACAGAATTGCCTCACCATGGTATGGGGAGGAAGGCTGGAGAAATGAAGTTTGTAGCCCTCCCTGATAATAGAGAGGGTCCATTGCTCTGATGTGATTTGTTCCCATCTGGGAGCAAAATGAGCTAGCCTTCCAGGAATGGTGAGGGGCTCTGGTTGTTCTAGAGCCAGAAACGGCAAGTTCTCTAGAGGCAAGTCAAAACCCCTGAGGGGGCTGAGCCTGCTGGGGTGTAGCAGACACCGTAGGCTTTGACTTTACCTGCTTAGATTGTTGACGCTTAGCCGCAAAGCGAGGCTGAGCAGATTGCTGGCCAGTATTTGTGGGAAATCTGGCCTTCTTATAGTAAGGCCTTTTAAAAGACTTCTTTTTGGCAGGGGTAGAAGTAGACTTGGAAAGTCTATCTAGAGTGGCATTTTCTGCATCCATTTGAGCAGCTTTAATTTGCCAGTCTTCCCCAAATAAGTTCTCACCGGTACAGGGCAGATTCCTGAGGCCATCTACAACCCAGGGTTCTAGGTCAGAAGCCTGGAGCCAAGCGAGACGTCGGGCTGCAATAGCAATTCCCGAAGCTCTGCCTGCAACCTCAAAGGAATCAAAGGCTGCCCTGTTGGAGAACTTGGAGACCTCTGAAAGTTGTGTCACCATAGAAAAGAAGTCCGCCCTTTGATCATCAGGGATAAAGGGGGCAAAATTCTGTATCTTTAGGGCAAGTTGTCCAAGAAACATGCCCATATAAAGGCTATAAGAATTGATCCTGGCTATAAGCATACTAGCCTGGAACATCTTTCTTCCAAAAGAGTCCAGGGTCTTACATTGTCGCCCTGGAGGGGTAGAAGAATGCCTTTTAGGACTCTTTATTTTCTTCATGGCAGACTTCACCACAATAAAGTGGTGAGGCAGCTGAGTTTTCTGGAACCCAGGAGAAGGAGGGACCCGATACATGGTGTCCAACCTACGGGAATGGGGAGACAGTGTTAAAGGAGTCTCCCACAAATCCATCAAGTGTTCTTGAAGGATTTCATGGATAGGCAGAGTGACTGCCTCTTTAGGAGCTTTAGAGTATCCTAAAATATCCAATTTTTTTGATCTGGGTTCTTTTTCAGAAGATGTAGCAATAGAAAGTGCTTTAGCTACATCAACAATGAAATCCTGAAAGGATAAATCCTCTGGAGGAGACAGCCTCCTCTTTGGAGAAGAGGGCTCCTCAGGAAGAGTAAGCTCAGCAGAGTCATCAGAGGAATTGAATTCATCAGAAGAATCTGAGTATTCCCTCTGTGCTTCCAATGTACGATACGCATACCGATCGGTATCGACATCGGGCGTATCGGGCATGGGATCAGTACCGGGTGAAAGCCTGAATCCGGCATGCGGAACCGATCGACGCTTGGAAGTCGATGGTCTTGGTTCCGGTGTGGATACCGGAACCGGGGCCGGTACCGATGTAATCGGTACCGAGGGCGTCGCAGCCTTAATGAATGCCAGAACGGCCTGCTGCATGGTCTGGACAGTATTGCCCATAGACACCACTACTGCCTGGATGTCGGTACCGGTATGGGCCGGTACCCCAGAGCAGTCCAACAGGTGATCGGTCGAGGCCGTGCCATCGATGTCAACCTGTGACCCCATGATTGCTTTGGAGGCCGGAACCTCCCGCCGGGGTTTTTTGGCCTGGGCAGAATCCTCGAACTCAAAATTGAGAGCCTCTCGATCTTTAGAAAGAGATTTGCTTTTAGAGGATTTGCCCACAGACATTTTGGTTACCTGAGATCCATCCGGAGAGGAAGACCTGGATGACTGTGATGCTTCTGAAGGAAACAGCACATGGAGCTTGTTGGCCCGGTTCTGCAAACCACGTTTAGACATCTGGGTGCAGGATGGGCAGTCCGGTATGGAGTGGTCAGGTCCCAAACATTTGAGACACCATTCATGGGTGTCTGTAACAGAAATGACAGCACTGCACTTGGTACATTTTTTAAAACCAGGAACTGGCTTCTCCATGAGGAGAATTTGTGTAGGCCCTAAGGCCTAACAACAGTTACCAAGCTGTGCTGAAGAAAATAAGTCTTTTTTTTTTTTTTTTATAAAGAAAGAAAGAGAGACCGGCGGTACCGGTTTCGGTATGGGGAAGGCAGGTACGCGGTCTAAAGAAAACAAATTTTACAATTTCTTCAGCGGTGACAGGAACACGACCTGCTGGCTCCGTGGAAAAAGAGAAACTGGGGAGAGCTGGTCAGGAAGGCGGGAAGGCAGCGCGCATGTGCAGTGGGAGGCCCCAAAAGCCTTTCATCTGAAAGGCTGGGGAGCTTTCCCGCGCGGGCTCCGTCGGTACCGACGTACCCATATGTGAGGACTTATTCCTGCTTGTTCCTGGAGATACCTCTACAGACTGATATGCTTATGGCCATATGGGAAAAGTGGAACTGCAGTACTCATAGGATATCAGCAAAGAGAAATTAGACTTACTTGCTAATTGTTGTTCCTTGAACTCCAGTCCAGTCCCGCACCTCTGGGCAGTGCAACTCATCCAGCAGCCTGGAGACTGAGCACATCATCCCCTCGATGACACCAGTGTACATATGCAGCTGGCACCGCCCACCAGCCCCAGTACCTATTGACAAAGCAGACTCAGAGGAGCAACAAATAAGTAGTTAAACATGCAAAAACTTCCATGTCTAAATAAACTAGTACCTTCTCCATCCCCTGGAGAGGATACCCCTTCCCCCCCTCCAGGATGGGGAGGCCTACCTGTTGAGTGCTTGAGGAACTCCAACCAGCAGGAAGCAAGCAATCAACGGCTCTTCTGGTTCACCCCTCCCCCAAACACTGATTACACATCCCTCCCCAGCTCCCCATGGCCACTTCCTCCACCAAGGGTTGTGCATAGATTATCACAGAAAGCACTCAGAGAGGGTTCCGGGACTGGAGTTCCTCAAGGAACAACAATTAGCAGGTAAGTCTAATTTCTCTTTCCTTATCGTCTCTCCAGTCAGTCCAGCACCTCTGGGATGTATCAGAGCAGTTAAACTAATGGGAGGGACCCGCACAACCAGCCTGAAACACTGCTGATCCGAAACGAGCATTCCCCCGCCGTCTGGACATCCAGGCAAAAATGTTCAGATAAAAGTATGCCACCCTACAGATCTCCACCGGCGGAACTAAACTATATTCTGCTCACAAGGCTGCCTGAGCCCTCGTGGAATGCGTCTGCAACCCCGCCGGCACTGCTCTACCCTTCAAGATGTATGCAGGCGTGACTGCCTCACTGATCCATGTGGAAATGGAGGTTTAGCTGCCGCCTCACTTTTGCACGACCCGCCAAACAGAACCAACAGACGGTCCGATCTCCAAAGGGACAAAGCCCTTTTCACATACCTTTGCATCCAAGTAGCACAGCTGTGGAGTGGCAGAGCCCATATCCGCTCTCTCCCACATCCAAGCTCGCCAGAGCCGGTAAGGAAACAGCCTGATTTACATGAAATGCTCACACCACCTTGGGCAAAAATGAAGGTACCGGGCACAGGACCACTTTTCTCCTTGGAGAAGGAAAGGAATGGCACCTGGCATGACAGGGTCCGAAGCTCAGAAATCCTGCTTGCCGAGCAAATCGCCACCAGGAATACCATTTTCAGAGTCAAATCCTTCAGGAAAGCTCGACTCAATGGCTCAAAGGGTTCCCCAGACAGCACCTTCAGCACCAGATTGAGATTCCAAGGCGGTACCACTGCCCTCTTTGGCAGACGGAGGTGGGTCACCACCCCTAGAAAGCTCAGCCCATCTGGGTGTGTACCCAACGGCACCCCGTGGACTTTCCCGTGATAACCGGAAATTGCTGCCAGTTGCACCCTCAAGGAACTAGTATCTAGACCCTTATCAAAACCGGATTGCAAGAACGCCAAGATGTCCGGGACGGTGGCAGTGGAAGGGCACGCCTGCCTCTCTCCGCACCATGATTGAAAGATGCGCCCTATGCAGATGCACGCCAGGTTCATAGACCACCTCTGGGCCTGGTAGCAGGGTCACTATCCCCGAGCCCGATTATCCATATTTCTTCAACTTCGTCCTTTCAAGAGCCATGCCATAAGCGATAATTGATCCACCAGGGGCATACGAAGCGGCTCCTTTGTCAAGAGGTCCTTCCAACCGGAAGCCACTACAGTCAATCCGTCCGTATCCGAATCAGGTCAGCATACCACTGGCACCTTGGCCAGTCTGGTGCCACAAAAATTACAAATCCCTGGTGCACCTCTAGCCATTGCACTAACTGGCCTATGAGCGCCCACAGGGAAAAACAGAGAAGACCCTCTTCGAGCCACTGCTGAATTAGAGCATACAGGCCCTTGGACTTCCTCTTCTTCTGCTGAAAAACTGGCAGGCCTTGGCCGACTCGAATATTGCCATTAGGTCCATGACCGGTGTGCCCCATCGGCGGACCACCTGCTCGAATACCTCCTGATAAGAGTTGCCACTCTCAGGGATCCATGCGCACTCGACTGAGGTAGGCTGCCGTCACACTGTCAACTCCTGCTACGTGCGCCGCTGATAACACCTGGAGACTAATCGCTGCCCATCCAAATAGCTTTTCGGCCTCCTCCTCCAGGGCTGCACTGCCTGTGCCTCCTTGCCGGTTGATGTAATCCACCATAGTCACATTGTCCAAGAGGACTTGGACAACCATTGCTCAAAACGTTTTAGCACCAAGGGCACCGCTCGCATCTCGAGCCTGTTGATTGATCACATGGTCTCCTGTGGACTCTTGTCCCTGAACAAAGCATCCTTTGCAATGGCCTCTCCAACCTGACAGGCTGGCATTGGTCATCAGAGGAACCCACACCGGGGACTCCTTCTAGACTCCCCACATGCAGCCATCAACTGAGGGCTCTCCTGGCGTTCCACAGTCAGGGGAGTACTTGGGACAGGGGTTGACTCTGATGGGACCATCTTCTGAGCAGAGCCCTCTGCAGCGGTTGCATGTGCGCCTTTGCCCATGACACCAGATCGAGAGCGGCCGCCATGGTCCCCAGAACCTGGAGATGCCGCCACTCTGGTGGTCTTACCATCTTCAGGACCTGCCGTATCCACTGTTGAAGCTCCTGCGCCTGGCAAACAAGCAGGAAAATCCTGCCCACGCAGGTATCAAAGCACGCTCTCAAATACTCTAGCTCCTGGGACGGCTGTAACTGACTCTTGGCCGGGTTGACCCCACCAAGGGGTCTCCCACCCGCGCTGTTGCTCTTTTCGCTATCGTCCCTGGACTTCGCCTGGACCAGCCAATCGTCTAGGTATGGGTGGACAAGAACCCCTTCCTTGTGGAGAGCTGCCACCACCACCATGACCTTGGTGAAGGTATGGGGGGTGGTCGCCAGACCAAAGGGCAACGCTCGAAACTGGAAATGACCCCTTGGTACTGCAAAGCAGAGAAACTGAAGATATTCTGGATGGATGGGAACGTGCAGATTTTTTTTATTTTATTTATTTAACACTCATTTTTATACCGCATCTTCCAGAGATCAGTTGCGGTGTACAAATAACAACAATTAACAAAGCTAAGTTTGTTTTACATAGAACATCTTAATTTTACATAGAACATCTTAAAATCATAAATATAGATATGCCTCTGAGATCGAGAGTTGCCCAAAATCTCTGCTTCCTACCTTCTGTCTTTAAAAACAAAGAAACCTGCACCTTAACAGGGGAAATAAAAGCAAACTCTAACAAAACCTATCTCCTTAGTTGTCTCTTCAGTGAGTCCAGCACCCTGGCTCACAAACTCCTCCAGCTGCTTGGAGACTGAGCTTACTGGGGCCAGTGGGCAGTGCCAGCGGCATGTGTACACTGGTCTCATCAAGGGGATGATGTGCTCAGTCTCCGGGCTGCTGGAGAAGGTGCACTGCCCAGAGGTGCGGGACTGGACTGGAGGGACGATAAGGAACAAAAGAATGCCCTGACTAAACACATAGCTGACAAAATGACTAACTAAACATTACAAAAGTAAAGAAAAAATAAAATTTAATGTAACCAATGATCAACGGAAGAGGAGTGGGGGGGGAGGAAGGGAAAATGGAAAGGGGGGAGTGAGCAGAAAAGGGGAAAGCTGAGACCAATAGAACCAAACTGTGCTGAAGAATCTGTTAAAAAAAAACCCCACTATGTACCCAATAAATACACAAATAAAAAGTGAGATGAGCATAATAAAAGGATTTATAAAAAGGTATATAACAAAATAAAAAACACTAATAAAACACGCCTCAGAAAAAAAATGTACATAAGTATCCCAATATTCTGTCAAACGAATGTAGCCTAAAGTAAAACCAGCTAAAGAGATTGAGAACAAATAAAACCTACATTTTTTTTTTCAATTTAAATTTTTATTGAATTTTAACATTCATGCATAACAAGAATGAAATAAGAGATGAAAATATACATCAACCTAAAAGAATAAAGAAACTAATTACCCCACAAAGAAAATTCCGTATACTTCATCATTTTCGACCACAAAATACAAGGCAAAATTGGAGAGGCCACAGGAAATCAATAACAGGAAAAGAAAGAAATGCATTACAGAGCAGAGACTTAAGCGTCAGCCGGAGTGGTCGCTATTTGCACCTCCAATCCCTCCCTAGCTAACAGAAAATCAAGCAGCTGCCTTGGTTCAAAGAATAAGAATACTTTACCATCATAGGAAATTATACAACGAGAGGGAAATCTTAATTGAAAACTAGCTCCCAGGGAAAGAACTCTAGAGCACAAGCCCAAAAATTCTTTCCCCCTCACATGAGTAGCGCGAGACAAATCAGGAAACATATAAACTTTGGATCCAAGGAAGTTACAATTGAAATTCCTAAAATATGCCCGAAGAATTAAAGATTTATCAAGCTCCAAAGCTAAGGTCACAAGTAAGGTGGTACGGCCTGTTACTACCTCCAGGGAGTCCTCCAAAAATGCGGTGAGATCCCCAATCCCCACCGCCGGGCTCCCAGAGGCAAGCCCACCAGACCCGCCACCCACCGTTAGATACTGTGCTCTAACAATTGGAGGCAAGTTATCTGCAGGAAGTTTAAGCACCTCCTGCAGATATTTACGGACCATATCAATAGCAGACATAATTGGGGATTTAGGAAAATTTAACAATCGTAAATTATTCCTACGAGTATAGTTCTCCAAATACTCAGTCTTTTTTGATAACACGATCTTATCCTTAGCTTGGGCAGCACATAACCCATGCAGATGTTCCAAGTCCTTTTAAACTCCCTCCAAACGTCGACCTTGCTCCACCAAAGCATTTTTCACTTCTGAAATATCCTTATGAACCACAAGAGAATCCTTTTTTAATACACCCACAACAGCCATAAGGGAAGTATTAACTGTAGCAACAGCGTCCCACAGTGCTTCCATATCTACCTGAGGTGGCTTAATCAACCCTCGCAAAACTGGAAGCATGTCCAAACCTTCTGACGGCTCCAAAGATCTTCCATACTGCAGACCCTTCTCTTCCACCTGTCTCCCATCCGCAGCAGCCTGAACAGAAGTGGCAGACGCTGACAACTCTCTCACCGGTACAGAGGAGAGGCAAGATGGCGTCAGAGCTTTTCCGGCGGTAAGCGGCTCCGCGGTTTTCGTGCCGTTTGCTGCCTCGGCGTGCGTTTTGAGATGGGGCGCCGAAAGAGGAAACAGGCTTCCTTACCCTCGGGGGCGCCTGTATCCGGAGCGACGGGGCAGAAGACGCTTGCGGCGTGCAGCTTTACTTTTCTGGGGAATGGAGCAGCGTCTTCGGCTGAGCCGGGAGTTTTGGAGTCCGCGGCTCTGAGTGCATCGGGGGTGTGGCTGTCGCCGGAGCTGCGCTCACCCCCTCCTCGACCTGGAAGCATTGACCCAGGTTCCAGTGTGCTTCCTGCCAGGGCTGTTCGATGCTCGTCGGCGGTTGGGAGCGAAGAGGGCTCTGTACCGGTGATAAAACCTACATTTTAAGATAAAAAGTATACCACCAAGGGGAAGAGTGAACCAAAAGGCTGATAAAATCGGAAAGTATGCTGATGTAAAACCGGCTAAGCTAAGAAGAGATACTAAAAAAAACTATGGCTAAAAAAAAACTTCCTAAAAGCCACACTGCAGCTATAAAGCGTAGTTATTCACCTGTAACAGGTGATCTCCGGGAACAGCAGGAATTGAGTCTTCACATATGGGTGATGTCGGTATTGACGGAGCCCTCGCGGGAACGTTTCCCGGCGTCCTATAGGAAAGCTTTTGGAAGCATCCCACTGCGCCTGCGTAGCTGCCTTTCCAGCTCTCCCTCAGTTGAGTTTGTAGCCGAGATAAAAGGAGAGAAGGAGAGAGAGAGAGAGAGAGAGAGAAATACAACTCCTAGGGGATGTGGGTGGGTTGTGAAGACTCAATTCCTGCTGTTCCCGGAGATCACCTGTTACAGGTGAGTAACTGTGCTATCTCCACGAACAAGCAGGAATGTAGTCTTCACATATGGGACTCCCTAGCTTGGAGATGTCAGGGAGATGACCACAGAGTGAGCTGTGAAACAGGCATAAGTAGATCATGTATCCTCCAAGGATATCTGGTATCGAAACCCGGGACAGGGGGGGGGCGGGGGGTAGGAGCTGATCTAAATATGAAAAAGATGCTGGAGAACAGCTTGGCCAAACGAGGCATCCTGGCGGGAGTCCTTGTCTAAGCAATAATGAGCTGCAAAGGTGTGAACAGAGGACCAGGTTGCTGCTTTGCATATCTCATCAATTGCTACCGAGTGTAGATTTGCCATGGAGGCAGCCATTGCTCGTACACTGTGCTGTAACGTGACCTTCAAGGGTAAGTCCTGCATCTTCATATGCAGAAGATATACAGTCTATATAAAGAAAAAAACACTAGTTGCAAATATCCTAAACCAATATCGAAAAACACAATGCAACACACATTAATTTAACACATTTTTATAAACAGCATCAATTTTATCATATAACAGTGTAATAAATACACATCATTCAAAAATACTGAAGATATAACATTAATATCAATATTTTGATGTATTTAATATTATATATTCTTTCCAAAGGCAATATTATTACCAATTTTCTTAAATCGCAAAACACGAAATGACTAAAAATCACAAACAATACATGAAATCTAAAAACTCATTCAAATTACTAAAATACGGAAAAATTAGATCTTACCTGCTAATTGTCTTTCCTTGAGTTCTCTCCGGGCCAGTCCAGGTACAGTTGGGTAGTCAATCCCTTCTAGCAGCTGAGGACTGAATGCTGAAACTTTTGTTAACAGATGCAATAGCTCCCTCTGGTGTTTGAAGGTCAGTTACCTATTGTCAAAGCAGCGGATGAACCTAACCAACTCACCCCTATGAAATGCAAACAAGCCTAAACTTCTAAACTTGAAAAAAACAACTGGCAACCCTGCTTTACCTTGCCCAGAAGTGCGCCCCTATGCAAAAACTGTAGTAGGGCTGCTCCCGATCCTTTTAAGTATGAAGAGTCCCCCCAGTTAGCTAGAACTCTCCAATATCCTCTTCCAAAACTCGATCGTCATCTGCAATTGCGGACGCCCACGAAAAACTGTACTGAAAAGACGAACGCACAAAGAGACTCCCCACGAAAAAACCAGCTCGCAGATCACTGGGGTGGGACCTGGACTGGCCCAGAGAGAACTCAAGGAAAGACAATTAGCAGGTAAGGTCTAATTTTTCCTTCCTCTTCGTCTCTCCGGGCCAGTCCAGGTACAGTTGGGCAGTACCAAAGCAGTACCTAAACTGGGGAGGGTCCTGCGAGCCCCGCTATAATGGCCGAGGCCCCCACCTCAGCATCCGCACGCGCCTGCACATCTAATCGGTAATGCTTTGTGAAAGTATGCAGAGAGGACCAGGCCGCCACCCGACAGATATCCGCTGGCGGAATCAAAACTCATCTCAGCCCAAGACGCCGCTTGCGCACTAGTCGAATGTGCCCTGAGCTCTCACGGAGGCGTCCTGCCCTTTGCCTCATAAGCTCTAGCTATCGCCTGTTTTACCCAGCGAGCGATAGAAGCTTTGGTAGCCACTAGACCCTTGTGAGGTCCCCCAAACAGCACAAATAATCGATCAGACCTCTGAAACGGCTTTGTATGACGAAGATATTTCCGAAGAACACGCCCCAAATCCAAACTCCGAAGCGCCCGGTCTAGCTTATTGCCGCTCTGCGACTGAAAGGTAGGAAGCGAAACGGTCTGATTCATATGAAAACCTGAAACCACTTTCGGCAGATACGAGGGAACGGGCCGTAGAACTACCTTTTCCTCCGAAAAATGAAGATACGGCTCTCTGCAGGAAAGCGCCTGCAAATCTGAAACCCTCCTAGCAGAGCACAGGGCAACCAGAAAAGCCGTTTTCCAAGAAAACTCCCGCAGGCTGCTGGGCAGCTCAGACTCAAAAGGCGGACCTGTTAAGGCTTCAAGCACCAAATTCAAATCCCATGGAGGCACAACGGGACGACGAATATTCTTAGCCGCTCGTAGAAACCTCTGTACATCCGGATGCGACGCGAGAGAACAGCCTTGCACTCGGCCCCGAAAACACGCCAGGGCTGCTAAGGTGAAATTAGTCTTACCTGCTAATTGTTGTTCCTTGAGGAACTCCAGTCTAGTCCCGAAATCAGGAGTTGTCAACCTCTCACAGCAGCTTGGAGACTAAGAAAACTTCATTTCTGTGATGTCACGGGTACTTAAGCTCCGACCCCTCCTTCACATTCCAGTAACCTATTGACAAAGCAGACTCACAGGAGCAACAAGTAAGTAAACTCCACCAACCATTTAAACTCTTAACTAATTCAACAGATGAACCAAAGAAACATTAGCTCTTCCATTATTTACAGACTGTTAATAGAAGCCGAGACCCTTCCCCTCCCGAAACCGAGAAGTGGGCCTCTCCACGCTACAACCCCGACCATACCTCCACGGAACAAAAACTGGACTGTATCCGCCATACTCCCAGCTTACCTGTAATACTGGTACACCTCGTACTCTCTGCAGTGACATTTCCAGGGTGGGATACGGGACTAGACTGGAGTTCCTCAAGGAACAACAATTAGCAGGTAAGACTAATTTCACCTTCCTTATCGTCCCTCCAGTCTAGTCCCGAAATCAGGAGATGTAACAGAGCAGTGAAAACCGCTATTGGGAGGGACCCAGCAAACCAGCTGTAAGCACCGCCGAACCAAAACAGGCATCCCTGCCCGCCTGAATGTCCAGACGGTAATGCTTAACAAAGGAGTGAAGCGACGACCAAGTAGCCGCTTTACAGATTTCCGCTGCCGGCACTAAACTGCATTCCGCCCACGAAGTCGCCTGAGCCCTGGTAGAATGTGCCCTCAGGCCGTCCAGAATGCTTCTGCCCCTTAGCAGATACGCCGACGCTATGGCCTCCTTCACCCAACGGGCAATGGAAGCCTTTGACGCTGCCTCCCCTTTACGCAGCCCTGCAAAAAGTACAAACAACCTATCTGACTTCCGGAACCCAGCAGTCTGACGCAAATAAGTCTTCAACGCTTGACTCACATCTAACAGGTGCAGGCGATCCAAAGACGGATCTGCCGCGCCCAACCGGAACGCCGGCAAAGACAGCACCTGATTAACATGAAAAGCTGAAACCACCTTCGGAAGAAAGGAAGGGACTGTCCGCAAAACCACCTTAGAATCTGAAAAAGCCAGGAAAGGCTTCAGACAGGACAAGGCTTGTAGTTCCGAAATCCGTCTAGCCAAACAGATCGCTACCAAGACCACCATCTTCAGAGTAAGATCCTTCAACGACGCCCTCGCTAACGGTTCAAAGGGCTCCTTCACCAGAGCTTGCAAGACTAACGGGAGATCCCAAGCCGGAACCCCCAGTGTGTGAGGAGGCCGCAAGAGCGAAACTGCTCGCAGATAACGCTTCATATCCGGGTGCGCCCCAAGCGCCACTTCTTTAACCTTGCCCCTATAACAGGACAGCGCCGCTAACTGTACCCGCAGTGACGAAGCTGCCAGGCCCTTCTGAAAACCCTCCTGCAGGAAAGCCAACACCTGCGGCACAGACGCCTTTAGCGCCACAATCCGCCTATCCACACACCAATTCTCAAAGATGCGCCAAACACGAATATAAGCCAATGAAGTCGACCTACGGCGAGCCTTCAGCAAGGTGGAAATCACCGCCGCCGAATAACCCCTTGCCGTCAGCCTCGCCCGTTCAAGAGCCAAGTCTTAAGCAAGAATCGAGCTACCTGCGGCATAAGCAACGGACCCTGCGACAGAGGATCGTCCCTCAGCGGGAGGTGCCACGGGTCCCCGACCACCATTCGCACGAGGTCCGCATACCACGGCCTCCGCGGCCAATCTGGTGCGATCAAGATCACTCGGCCCCTGTGTCTCTCTATCCGCTGTAACACACGGCCGATGAGCACCCACGGAGGGAATACGTACAGAAGGTGCTCCTCCGGCCAAGGCTGAATGAGCACATCTAAGCCTTCCGCCATCCGTTCCTTCCTCCTGCTGAAGAAACGGTCCACCTGAGCCGACTGAAAGGTCGCCATCAAATCCATAACTGGCGTCCCCCAGCGCCTCAACAGGAGCGCGAACACTTCCGGATAGAGAACCCATTCCCCCGGATCTACCTTTACTTGGCTTAAAAAAAAAAAAAAAAAAAAAAAAAATCGGCCTGCACATTGTCCACTCCCGCCACATGTGCCGCCGACAATGCCTCGAGATTCCTCTCAGCCCAGTCAAACAACTCTTGAGCCTCCATCTCGAGCTGCACGCTGCTCGTTCCGCCCTGCCGGTTGAGGTAAGCTCCGGCCGTCCCGTTGTCGGAGAACACCCGTATCGCCATCCCCTGCAGATACGGCTGAAAACTGCATAGCGCTAGGTATACCGCTCTCAACTCTAACCTGTTGATGGACCACTCCCTTTCCAGCTCGGTCCACTGCCCTTGAGCAAACCTTCCTTGAAAATGTGCTCCCCAGCCGTACAGACTGGCATCCGTCGTCAGGGACTGCCACTCCGGTGTCTCCAAGGGCATTCCCTTTCCAAGGTTTTCAGGATGCAACCACCACCGCAGCGCCTGGCGCGTCTCCAGAGGGCAAGGAAGAGATTGTGACAAGGGATCGTTCTGATGCGACTAGCGCCTCAGCAGCACTCTCTGCAACGGTCTCATGTGAGCCCTTGCCCAGGGAACAACTTCGAGCGTCGCTGCCATCGTACCGAGCACTTGCAGATAATGCCACGCCGTGGGTCGCCGCCTGTCGAGAAAACTGCGCACCAGCGTTCGCAGTGCTAGCTCCTGCTCGCTCGGAAGAAACACTCTCCCTGCCTTGGTGTCGAAGAGAACTCCCAAATACTGTAGACCCTGCGATGGAACCAACCTGCTCTTTTCTCTGTTGACCACCCAACCGAGACTCTCCAGGAACACCACGACTCTGGCCGTAGCCGATACGCTCTCCTCCTCGGACTTCGCCCTGATCAACCAGTCGTCCAGATAAGGATGTACTAACACGCCCTCCTTTCGCAAGGCCGCCGCCACGACGACCATGTCCTTGGTGAACACCCGTTGCGCTGTGGCCAGTCCAAACGGCAACGCCTGGAACTGGAAATGCCCCATCGGAAGGGCAAACCGAAGGAACTTCTGATGCTGCTGCCGAATGGGGATATGGAGATACGCCTCCATTAGATCTAAGGACGTAAGAAACTCCCCTTTTTGCACAGCTACGATGACAAACCGCAGGGTTTCCATGCGAAAATGGGACATGTTGAGACAGCGATTCACCTTCTTGTGATCCAAAATCGGCCGAAAAGTTCCCTCTTTCTTTGGAACTATTTATTTATTTAACCGATTTTATATACCGTCTTTCTACAACTCAAGACGGTTTACATAAAACATATATAATAGAGTGTTTCCACTGTTTACATAGAACAAGGTAACAAGATATAGGTATAAATAACAATAAAATGACAATAAAATGCCAATAATGCCAACTATGAAATAGATGGAGTATCGACCGCAACCTAACTGGTCCTGCGGAACCGGCACTATGGCCATGAGCGATAACAACCTTTCTACAGTTTCCTGCACTGCCCTGCGCTTGACTCGGGTCTTGCAAGGAGACTGCAGAAAGGCGTCCGATACCGGGCGCCCGAATTCTAGTGCATATCTCTCGAATAACCTCCAGGACCCACTGATCGGACGTAACCTGGACCCAGGCGAGGTAAAACTCTCGCAAGCAACCCCCTACCGGCACGCACCCCGCCCGGGCCCCCCTGACTTCATTGGGATTTGCGGACATTGGAGGAGAACGAACCCGAGGAAGAGGGCGACGCAAACTCCCGCTCTGCTCCCCGGAAGCCTCGAAATCCTTGATTTCTATAAGGAAAGCGCGCTCTCTGAGCTTGGCCAAACCTTGAGGCACGAAAACGCCGAAAGTCCCGCAGCTGCCCCTTGGGCTGCCCAGACACTCGGCCCTGCTTCGGCCTGTCCTCTGGGAGACGCCCCCCTTTGGACTCCCCCAAATCCTTCACAAGCTTGTCCAAATCCTCCCCAAACAGGAGCTGTCCCCTGAAGGGAAGCTTACTGAGACGAGCCTTAGAGGAAATGTCCGCCGCCCAATTGCGCAGCCATAAATAGCGCCTTGCCGCCACCGCCGAGGACATACTATTGGACAACCCTCTAATAAGGTCATAATGAATATCCGCTAGATAGGCCGCTCCCGACTCTAACCTAGCCGCCTCCTCTGCTGAGCCCTCAGCTTGATCCACCTGCATACGCTGCACCCATCAAAGACACGCTCTCGCCACCCATGCCCCACAAATGGACGCCTGCAACGAGAGCGCATTCACTTCAAAGACCTGCTTCAACAAGGCTTCCAGCTTCCGGTCCTGACTATCCTTGAGGGCCGCACTTCCCTCCACCGGAATAGTGGTTTTCTTGGTGACTGCAGACACTGCTGCATCAACCCTGGGATATTTAAACAACTCCCTATCCTGATCCCGAAGCGGGTACAAGCGAGCCATGACTCTGGACGCTTTGAGAGCCGCCTCTGGCAGGTTCCATTCCTCTTGGATCATCTCCCGGATCACCCTGTGCACCGGGAAGGCCCGTTGAGTCTTCCGAAAGGCCTGCAGTAACGGATCCTCTAGGGCCATATCGTCCTACTGCACTCCGGAAGGCATGTTAAGAGCCTTGAGAGTTTCTGAAATGAACACCGGTAACTCCTCTTTCCAGAACACACGCACCACTCTCGCCTGCTCCTCCATCTCACCTACCTCCAATTCTTCAGTGCACTCCAGGTCCGGGTCATCCGACCTGTCCGCCTCCGAGACGGAAGCGTCCCTGTCAACTCTAGGCCTTTTAGCTAGTGAACCCGGACCCTCCCCGGCCAGAGGGGACCCCGACCGCTTAACACCCAGCGTAGGGTCCAGACTCCCCAATGGAGAACTCTCCGCTACCGCACCGAACGCCTGCCTGATAACTGCCACAAACTCAGGGGAAAAAATCGCCGCCAGCCCCCCCGCCCCTGGGGGCTGCTGACCCCCCAAGTCCGGAGACGAGGAAGTGCCCGGCAGCGGCTCAGGACACAGAGGGCAAGGGGACCTCGGCTCCAACTGCACCGTAGACTCCTCCTTCTGCACCTCTGCCCCCCTACCCGACTCACGGTCCAATGTCACAGCCTCCTCAGTGCATGGCTTACACACCCCGGCCTCAGACACTGTGCGCCGTACTCCACAAAGCAAACAAAGTGATTTGGAGGGCATCTTGTGGCCTCTGCCACGAAATGAAAATCGTGATTATTTATTTATTTTTTTTTAAATCTGTATGCCCGGGGAGCTCTTCCCTATGAGCCTTGCACAAATCGGGGCTCAAAAGGCGCCTCCCTGCTTGCCAACACGCTAAATCGCAGCCGTTGCCGAAACCGGCGTTTTCCCGTGCTCCCGACACGCGGCGCGGCCTGTCTCCCCCGGCCGCGGCTCGGAGCAGCGGCCTCGTTCTGAAGAAGCAAACCGCTTACCTGCACAGGGAAGCCCACCTACAGCGGTACTCTCCCCGAACGAGAGTCACCGATCAGGAATTAAACGGTCGTCCTCACCTCATCAGGAGACCGGTGTAAGCAATGCAGTTGCCAGCGGCCTCAGCGCGGCTCACCCCCGCGGTCAGACAGCTTTAGCAGGCAACCTTCTGCATGAGCTCTGAACCGCCCGCTGCACTTCTATCCCGGCACGCTCCCCTTCCTAAGACTCCAGCAGGAAGGAGAAGGAGAGCGAAAGAGGGGGGGGGAGGGGGGACGGCCTCAATGGCTCCTTAACCGAAACCCCTGTAGAATAAGGAAAGAGCTGTTCTTGGAGCACTCCTTTTCCTTTTTTTTTTTTTTTTTTTTTAAAGGGAAATCACCCGACTTCCGGTGGCATGGTGAGCTGAGCGGGACGCATCCCTCTTAGCTCCGGAGCCCGCTCCTTCCCCCCCATTCAATTTACTTGCTTTGACTCTCCATTTGTGGTTTGCAAGTGGGGGAGACATTTTCCGATCTACGGGGGCTTCCTCGAAGACCGAGTGAGATCTGGGGTGCGAATTGAATGGCGACTAAAACCCCTAGACGTGAGAAGCCACATGGCGGAGAGGCCAAAATGGCAGAGGGGGGCTCAGATGGTCTGATGCCGGCGGTCACAGCTACGATGGTGGCTGAGGTGTCAAAAGCGGTGGTGGAAGCCCTCGAGGATCGCCTTGGTGGCTTAGCGACGCAGATTACTGCTGTGGCACAAGCGGTGTCGGATTTTACAAGCCGAGTAGAGCACGCGGAGCGGCGCACTGGTTCTCTCGAGGATACGAGGGTGCAAGATGAGGCTCGGATTACAAAAACTGGAGGAGGCCCTGGCGAGACAACAGGACAAATTAGAGGATTTAGAGAACAGGAGCAGACGAACCAACTTACGGTTCATCGGAATTGAAGAGTCTGTACACGACAAGGATCTTTGGGCCTACCTGGAAAAATGGATGCCTGCTCATCTGCCCTTAGAGGATAATATCGGGGGGGATCGTCCTGGAAAGAGCGCACCGGCTGGGGCCTTACAGAGCTGGGGACAACAGGCCTCGGGCCGTTATCGCCCGCTTTTTGAATGCGGCGCAAAAAGAAGGAGTTCTGCGCGCATCGAGGCAGGTGAGACGTTCAGGAGCTAATGCCAATAGGGTCCTGATATTTCAGGACTATTCCGCGGGGGTCTCGCTGCGTCGGAAGGCTTTTCATGAGGCCTGTCGCCGGTTCGTGGAGAGGGGTCTCCGCTTTACCCTGGCATACCCTGCGATTTTGAGAGTGGACTGTGCAGGGGATCGCCGGGTGTTTTGACTGGAGGAAGCGCTGGCTTATTGTAATAGTCTTGGTTGACTGTTGTGGCTGAGGCGGCAGCGGGTGGTGAGACTCTTTGGGCGTTGTAGCCCCCAAGACTTGGGACCTTTGGATCTCTGTCCCCGATGACTTGACGTCTATGTGGGCGTTGCAGTCCTCGATAACAGGCACCGCTTGCGCTCTGCTTCGGAAGATTGGACAGTGCTATAGCCGTCCTGTTGGCCTGGCTGGGGCTCCTCTCCTATTAGGAGTATTGGTCTCTTATTGGCCCCCTGCGTAGGCCTGGATAGCTGCGAGGGCATAGACGTCCCCAGCTCTGCTCTGTTTTATTTTATTTTGTTTTATTTTATTGCATTATTCCATTGCACTATTTTATTGCACTGTTTCTTTTATTGCACTGTTTATTTTCTTGTTTTGTGTAAACATTCTGGATTTGCGGGTATTTACTCTTACTCTTTGGTATTGGGTAAAAGCTTAAGTTTCTTCTCAAGGCCTCCTGTTTATTGTTGTGGGGATGAGGCCGGGTTACGAGACGATGGGTTTTTTTTTTTTTCTTCTTTTTCTTTCTTGGGCGGGAGGGCGTCTAGTATTTCACTTCTCTGGTGTTTTAGTTGTTTCATTTTTTGCTCCCTCCCTCCCTACCTCAATAGTATATCTCAATAGTGTTCTCTTTCAGTTTCTTTTGCCATCCTCTCCTTGTCCCTCTTGGTTTAATTCTCTCCCACTGGGCTGGAATTCTATCCCTACTTTTACATGGGCTCGGGCTTCTGTGTTACGCCCGGAAAGGTGGTCTGTGGTAGGCCCTGTTAGGGGGGGGTGTCGAGCTGGGCAGACCCCTCCTCGTACTGGCCTGTTTGTGAGTGGCGCGGTGTCAGAATACTGGGCCCGTTTGTCTAGTTGGGTCCTGGTGCTTTGTTTTTTGGGTGGGATGCTGACTCGCTCTTCTAGTGTCCGAAGGGCGGTGGCGCTTCAGACACGCTGTGTTGGCGTTCTGATTTGTTGCCCTGACTTCGGATGGGGGATATGCATGCTGCAGCCGGAGCAGGGAGTGCGAGGGGGAATCTTTCAGGTTTCTCTAACCCTCGTACCATTAGCTACTGCTAATTTTAGGCATGTTTATGGGGGGGAGGGGGATTGCTCCGGCACTCTGGAGTTATGGTCAGCTTGAAGCCCTCCTTCTATATCGTCAGGTGCTTGGAGGAGGATGGCCTGTGGTTGGGGTAGAGTTGGGGTTTGGGATTGATTTCGGGAGTGGGAGGGGGATCGGGTGAGGATAATCAGAATGGGAGTGTGATATAGGGGGGAAAAGGGGGAGCTCCGCATGCTGAGGAAGTAGAGGTGGGACCAGAGCTGGTAGCTCGGCGGTTGGTGGTTGATAGGGTTGCTGGGGGTGAGGGAGGGGATGGGTTAGGGCGGGTGGAGGGGGAGGCATCGGATAGGGGGGTCAAGGTATTATTGCAGGAAGGGGTATAAGTTCTACGGGCTGGGTTTGCTTGTGGTTCTGGTTGGATGTTTGTATGTTGATGTGTGGGCATGGCTGTTGGGGGTTGGATGGATGTTGTTGGTGGCGGGGACCCTAGGCTGGGGGGGTTTCCACTCAATAGAACGGTGGTTTATTGTTTTCTGGTGCATTTATTGGGTTCTAGATCTTGGGTGACAGCACGAGGTTAGCATCGTGGAATGTCTGTGGTTTGGGTTCCCCGATGAAGCGCTATAAAGTTCTTCAGCACTTGAAGCGTCAGCAGCTGAGTGTTATCATGCTGCAGGAGACACATCAGTCGGCGGTGGAACATGAAAAGCTGTGTAAGGGCCCTATCTCTCATGTGTATGGGGCTCCAGCCGTGGGGAAGAAACGGGGGGTTGATTGCTAAGTCCGTGACTTGGGTTGAGGAGCGCGTTGTTGTTGACCCGGATGGCCGATATGTTTGTGTATGGAGGCTGTTAAATGGTAAGAAAGTGGCTATGTGCTCGGCTTATGGGCCCAATGTGTATGAAGCCGGATTTTATTTGGCTCTCACTCGCTTTCTGGAGGATACAAGTGGGTATCAGGTCATATTGGGCGGAGACTTTAATGAAGTCTGTGATAAGGAAGCTTATCATAGCTCAGGAAGGGGCTATAGAAAAGGTGAAGTGTCTCTGAACAAGCAACCTGTCAGTGCTGGTAGAAATGAGAAAACAGAATTTTGCCATAAAAGACTACCAGTCCCAGAATGCACCAGGTTTCCAACAGCCATGAGAGGAGCTGAAGTGAGAAAACGTGTGTTCAATCAAAAGGGCTATGAGGTAATCCCCAAGCACTCATTGCAAAGGGCAGGGCTTGATTCAGCACAGCTGCGCTGTGCTAGGATGGAACACTCATCTCAAAGGGCAAGGCCTGATTCAGCACAGCTGCGCTGTGTTAGGATGGAACACTCATCTCAAAGGGCAAGGCCTGATTCAGCACAGCTGCGCTGTGTTAGGGAGGAGCACTCATCCAAGCAGAATAAGAGTAGAGTTTATTCTACAGATGACCATCTTCATGATCACCTTGGATATCCAGAGAATTATCCTCAGTTTCATCTGGATCATCAGAAGCAGAAGCCAAACCGGACGGACAGAGAGGGAAAGAAACCCTCTGGAAGAAAGAGGAGAAAAGCCTTTGAGAGGTCTAGAAGAGTCCAAAGCAGTACGTATACTGGGAGGTATTCCAAGGGCCAGCATACACCATTGGACTGGGGAAAGCCAGAGGAATGGTGCTGCAGAGCTAGGAATCACCAGAGGCTACCTGTGAGGGAGACGGCTGCACGTGGAAGGGACCCTAAGACCTGTGCCAGAAGGTATGTGAAGAGAGATCCAGTGTCCAGGGATCTGGATTGGAAGGCTGGACATAAGAACTGGACTACATACTGGCCAGGCTATATAGAGAGGAACTCTAGCAGCAATGGAAGCTCAGGTATGAACACTGATCTATGCCCTAGCTATAACCTTGAAAGACAGCAGGGAAACAAGTATTCTCCTGAAAGTGCTCCATTGAAAGATTCATCTGTGCCAATCCATGATATTGAACCCATGCTTGTTGAACAAGGGGGAATAATAGCAGATGAGGATCCTATTTATATGGACTGTTCTCTGTCTAAACTCCGTTGGTAACTTTCTGTTATAAAGTACAGCAACCATCACAAAGAAATACAAATTTGTTCTTTAATCTACTCAGAAAAGCTCCTGAAGCAGGATTTGACCCACACAGTGGAAGGCAAGCCAGCTAAGGGGTTTCAGCTGGATAACTGCTAGCAATTAAGCCTTACCTAATTGCTTGTGAGCTAGGAGAGAATCACTTCTGTATCTATGTGGGAAGTAATCAGAAGTTAACATGAAAAGAACAGTTTGTTTCTTGCTTTGTGGCTTTTCATTTGTTGTTTTCCTGATTTTGACTTTGTTTTTCCAAGTTAACACTGAAAGCAAGTAACCTAATTTATGTGCTACCAAGCATATCTGTGTTGGGAGAAATAACCCCATAAATAAATCTCTTATTGGCTTTACCCAAGAGCACAACTAAATTATTGTCAGCAGCTGTGTCTGGTGTGAATGAACTACATTGCCCACAATACCTTGCAAATCATATAGAAATATGCACTTGCCAAGAGTGTGAAGATTCTCACCCAGGCAGCCGTCTGACAAGTCTTAGACGTTGGCATGGATCGCTCTGGCTCGGCGGGGAGTGGTAGCCAGAGAGCTCGGCGGTGACTCTGGGGGATTTGTGAGGCGCATAAGCTCTTGGACATCTGGAGGGTTCTACATCCGGGGGATCGCGACTACACTCATATGTCTCGGGCCCATGGAACGTGGTCCCGCATAGATTATTTTTTTATTTCGGACTCGTTATTCAGCTAAGTCTCGCGGGCAGAAATTGGGTCTCCCGTTCTTTCTGATCATGCGATGGTACTCTTGGAGTTTCGTAACAGTGGTACTTGTCGAAATAGACTTTGGCGATTCCCGTTGGATCTCAGTGGAGACGCACAGTTTGAAGCTCATATACGGGCTCGATGGGGGAACTATGTGGCTCTCAATGATCAGCCAGGGATTTCTCCCGCTCTTTTCTGGGAAGTGGGTAAGGCGGTCCTCCGCGGCGAAATTATTAGCTTTCATAGTCAGCGGCGCAAACGGTTGCATCAGCAGATCCTTCAGTTAGAACGGGACCTGGGTAAGGCGCAGAGAGTGGTAGCTGGGCACAGGACGGCAGCACATCAACGCAAGCTGCAGGAGCTTCAGATCGAGTTGGAGATGCTTCTCCATCGGCGGGCTCAAAAATCGATGTTGTATTATTGTTACAAGTGTACCAGCATGGCAATAAGGCAGGAAAGTTGATGTCTTCTTTGGTGCGACCCGTGGGGGGGCCCAGACACATCGGGGCCATTCGGCATGCAGATGGGACCCTCCGTAGGGATGCGGTGGAGATTGAGAATGTTTTTACTGACTTCTTCCGGCAATTATATGCGAGTGATGGAGATGGGGAGCGGGAGGGACGTATATTTTTGGACGGATGCGTCTTGCCGCGGCTCCAAACTGAACATTTGCAGGTTCTTAATCAGCCCATCTCGGGGCAGGAGGTGCAGAAGGGAATCAAGAATTTGAAGAATGGCAGGGCTCCCGGTGTTGACGGGTACCGCAGTGAGTTTTATAAGATTTTAGGAGATGCCGTAGTAGCGCCTCTGGTGGGGTATTTCGAAGATCTGGTGCAGAGGGGGGCGTTCCCTTTTGAGGCTAATAAGGCCTTGGTTACTGTCTTGCCTAAACCGGGGCAGGATCCTCTTCTCCCGGGTTCGTATCGTCCTATTTCGCTCCTTAATGTTGACATCAAACTTTTAGCTAAAATAATGGCTGATCGGTTAGCCAATTATTTACTGTCTCTGATACATCGGGATCAGGTGGGCTTTGTGCGCGGCCGCCATGCGGCATATAGTCTCCAACGTATTCTGCTTTCCCTTTGTGCTGAGCGAGTGGCTGGGCGAAGCTCTTTACTCATCAGCTTTGACGCTGAAAAAGCATTCGATAGGGTTAATTGGGGCTTCATGTATCAAGCCCTGGACGCGATGGGGTTTGAGGGATTCTTTGTAGATGTGGTACGGCTTTTATATGCTGATCCGATAGGGGCTCTTATGGTTAATGGGGCAATGACCGCTGAGTTTGCGATTCAGAAAGGGACTCGCCAGGGTTGCCCACTGTCCCCCCTCCTATTTGTCTTGACGTTGGAGCCCCTTTTGATCCAGATTCGGTCTGACGTGCGGTTCCATGGTGTTTCGGTGGGGCGGGAGGAATTTCGAGTGGCTGCTTTCGCTGAGGACCTATTGGTCCATCTGGGGGACCCGCGCTCTGGACTGCCTCATTTGTTACAGCTTATTCAGGAGTATGGACGGCCCTCGGGGTTCCGCCTCAATCTTGATAAGTCTGAAGCGATGCTGATAGGAAATGCTGAGCGACAGGATTGGCCGGGCGCCTTCCCTTTGAAGTGGGCAGCAGGGCACTTCAAGTATTTGGGCATCTATTTGCCGGCGAATGTGGTGGACCTTTATCACTTGAATGTATCCAAGGTCCTTCTTGCGGTGACGACTTACATGGACAAATGGCGTGACTTGCCGTTATCCCTGGGGGGGGGGGGGGGGTCGGGTAGCTCTGTGTAAGATGGCCATCTTTCCCAAGATACTTTACATGCTCCAGACTCTCCCGTTGCTCCTAAAGCGCTCGGATCTTCGACGACTGGAGCGTCTGTTGAATAGATTCTTATGGCAGGGCCGTAGACCTAGGGTGCGTTTGGAAGTCCTTCGGCAGCCTTGGCAGTTAGGTGGGATGGGATTCCCGGATATTCGGAAATATAATATTGCCTGCTTGTTGCAGTTCGTCCGTGACTGGTTGTGGGATTTGGAGGACTATTCCCCTTTGGGGATGCTTGGGGCTGTGGCCAAACCTTTCCACTTGCGATACCTTTTGCATGCTAAAAAGGTGAGGGGGCTGGTGGGTGTACCATGGGGAGCGGTACTTGATCCTGTGCGGAAAGCTTGGAGGTATTTTTGCTTGAGCCGTGGAATCTCGGCGTGTTCTTCTTCCCCTTACCTTCTCCTTCGAGGTAATGCCGATTTTGTACCGGGCATGGGAGGGACGCGTTTTGCACATTGGGAACAGTTGGGGTTAGTGAACTTGGAGCATGTGTTAACCCCGGTCGGGGGTGTGGAGGATTTCTCCGTGTTATGTCAACAGTATCCACTAGGTGGCCGCGATGTTTTTCACTACGCTCAACTTTGTAGTTATCTCCGTACGGTCCCTGCGGCAACCTTGAGGGCGGAGATTTGTTCCGAGCTCGAGTTGGTGCTTCTGGGGGGAGAGACGGGGACGCGCGTGTCTTGGTTGCACCGGATGCTATGGGAGGCGGTCTTGCCTCTTGCCGTGGATACGTTGGCTGTTGCTTGGACGGCAGATTTAGGTGAAGAGGTTCAGGCTGATGGGTTACTTCGTGGCTTAGCTGGCATTCCCTCTCTGAGTGTGATGGTGCTGCATAGAGACACCCAATATAAAATACTACGTCGTTTGTATTTTGCCCCTATACGGGCCTGGCATGCGGGGGTGGGGAAAACACACTGTTGCCCTCGATGTGCGGAGCCTAGAGCTTCGTTGGGGCATATGTTCTGGGGCTGTCCACGGGTCCAGGTTTTTTGGGGAAAGGTATCGGGCTATTTGACGACTTGCCTTCAGCGCTCTATTCTTTTGACAGCCGGGAATATTGTGCTGGATGTTTGGGAAGACTCATGGGAGGTAGTCCTAGGGCCAGTGGTTCTGCGTTGGCTACGCCTGGTGTTGGTGACTGCTCGCATGACTGTGCTGCAACAGTGGTTGGAAGTTAAGGGGCCCACCTTTGGGTTATGGAGAATACAGCTGCATAGGGTCCTGCTTATGGAAAAGCTGCGTGCTAGTGGGAATGAGAGACGCTGGCAGTGTTTTTTGGATAGTTGGGGACCTCATTTACAATCTTTAACCTGGAAAGAACGTAGTCGGGTCTTGAGTTCGCCCTGAGGGACCCGTTTCTTTTTCTCTCTCTCTTTCTTTTTCTTTGCATTTTAATCTTCATTTTATTTTTACAGTATTGGTTATGTTTTGTTCTTTTATTTCTAGTTTCATTCTTCTGGATATGTTTCCTTTTCCTGCTCGGACTGCTGTGCCAGCCCACAGGGGTTTGCAATCCCAGTTGATGGTTTCGCTTGGGTGCCTTGCAGGGGGGTGGGGTTAGGACGTGGGGGGGGGTAGAGGTGGTTTGGGGTGAGATGGGGGGAAGGGGGGGGGACAGTTCGGGGGGTTAGCTGGAGGCCGCCTCCTTGATGTGATGGGCTCGGGAGCAGAGTCCACCCCGGGCCCGTCGACCCTATTTTTCTTTTTTCCTGCTGTTGGGCCGGTTGGGTTGTATCTTTTAGTTCGGAATGGGGGGGGGGGAGGGCCTATGGGCGGGGAACTATTCAGTCTTGAGTCTACTATTTGGCATGTGCACACTTGCAAGTGTTGCTGCTCATTTGTGTTTGTTGTCCTTGGTGAACACCTTGTTTCTCTTATGCTTCCTCTATATTTACTTTGCTCTACTGTACGATACTGT
The DNA here is from genome assembly GCA_033557465.1 of Ichthyophis bannanicus. NCBI lineage: Eukaryota > Metazoa > Chordata > Amphibia > Gymnophiona > Ichthyophiidae > Ichthyophis > Ichthyophis bannanicus. The sequence goes on along the minus strand of CM066048.1, from coordinate 36,279,634 downwards.
GGGCAAGTATGCTTGTACGAACGTGTTGCACTTGTATTGTTATTGTTCTGTCATAGGACTCATTGCTTGTACCGTTGGTGGTGTTGGTTAATAAAACAGATTTAAACACAAAAGGGAAATCACCCCAAAGAAAATACCAAATTCAAAATTAAATTCAAAAGGAAATCCCTAGGACTCTGAACTAATCTAAACCTTAATTGTTCCTCCAGTGAGCCCCCCTAGGCTCACCAATCCTCTAGCTGCTTGGAGACTGAAAGAACTGGAATGTGAAGGAGGGGTCGGAGCTTAAGTACCCGTGACATCACAGAAATGAAGTTTTCTCAGTCTCCAAGCTGCTGTGAGAGGTTGACAACTCCTGGATTTCGGAACTAGACTGGAGGGACGATAAGGAAGTGCACTTTGAGAGTGTTTAGGGCTAAACCCTTTTCTAGGCCTCCTTGAAGAAACGCTAGGACGTCCGGTAAGCCGGCGGCGCAGGGAGAGACTCCTCTTTCTCTAGACCACGCTTCAAAAATGCACCACACCCTTATGTACGCTAAGGACGTTGAACGTCTCCGGGACTTTAACATCGTAGCGATCACAGGCCCTGAGTATCCTCTACGCCGCAATCGCTCCCTTTCAAGAGCCAAGCCGTAAGCAAGAATCGATCCACCTGTGGCATCAGAATTGGCCCCTGACTCAAGAGGTTGATTCAAGAGGGCAACCTCCAAGGAGGAGCTGCTAGCAACCACACCAGATCCGCATACCAAGGATGCCTGGGCCAATCCAGAGCAATGAGAATGACCTTGCCTCTGTAAACCGATATTCTCCGAATGACTCTTCCTATCAACAGCCAAGGAGGAAACACGTATAGAAGCTGCTCTTCCAGCCAGGGCTGTACCAAACCGTCCAGGCCCTCCGACATGTGTTCCCTGCGTCTGCTGAAAAATCAAAATGCTTTGGCATTGGACAGGGTCGCCATGAGGTCCATAACCGGCTGACCCCAACGAATTGTTCTCGTGGAAAATCGCCCAGTTTTGTTCCCACTCTCCAGGATCCAGGCTATGCCGACTGAGAAAAAAATCGGCCTGCACATTGTCCTTTCCTGCTACATGAGCCACCGAAAGCGCAGAAAGATGCAACTCCGCCCACTGCAGCAGGAGCCGGCTCTCCTGAAGCAACGGAGCACTGCCTGTGCCGCCCTGCTTGTTGATGTAGGCCACCGCTACCAGATTGTCGGAAAACACCTGAACCGCTCGCCCTGTGAGAAGATCCGAGAAATGCAGAAGCGCCAAACGAACCGCTCTCAGTTCCAGACGATTGATAGACCACCTGCTCTCTGCCACAGACCAGGTTCCCTGCGCTACTTGGGACAGACAATGAGCTCCCCAACCGGAAAGACTGGCATCCGTCATGACTAAAATCCACTCCAGTTCCTGCAGAGGCACTCCTGCGTGAAGATGAGCCGGAAGCCGCCACCAATGAAGACTGAGTCGGACGTCCTCCGGACAGTGCAGCCTTTGTGAGAGAGGGTGAAGTTGCGGAGACCATCTGGAGAGCAAGGCGTGCTGCAGAGGATGCATGTGCGCCCTGGCCCAAAGGTACCAGATCCAAGGCCGTGGCCATGGACCCCAACAACTGTCGATACCTCCACGCTGTTGGGGCCGGTAGCTGAAGGAAAGCGTCCACTTGAGCTATCAGCTTCTGCCTCCTGTCCAGCGGCAGAAGAACCATCCCTCTCTTTGTGTCAAATATGGCCCCGAGGTAAATCAACCATTGCACTGGGAGTAGCTGACTCTTCGCTCGATTGATGACCCAACCGAGGTGTTCCAGGAACTGCACCACCCGAGCCATCACCGCGGCCGACTCCTCTCGACAACTCGCACGGATTAGCCAATCGTCCAGGTAGGGATGGACTTGAATTCCCTCCTTGCGAAGAGCCGCCGCTACCACTACCATAACTTTGGTGAAGGTGCGAGGAGCAGTCGCCAGACCAAACAGTAACGTCCAAAACTGAAAATGCCCCATGAGGACTGCAAACCGCAGAAACCGCTGATGCTCCGGTCGAATCGGAATGTGCAGGTAAGCCTCTGTGAGATCTATGGAAGAGAGCCACTCTCCCGGCCTCACTGCTCGAATTACCGAACGTAGGGTCTCCATTCGAAAATGTGGCACCCGCAAGCAACGGTTTACGTGTTTGAGATCCAGAATCGGACAAAACGACCCCTCCTTCTTGGGCACCACAAAGTAAATCGAGTATCGACCTGCACCGCACTGGTCTAGAGGAATTGGAACCACCGCCCGCAGATCCAATAAGCGCTGAAGGGTGTTCGCGACTGCTCGGCTCTTTGCACGAGGACCGCAGGGAGAGAACACAAAGGCATCTGCCAACGGAGCAGCGAACTCCAGAGCATAGCCGTCGCGGATGATCTCTAAAACCCAGAGATCGGAGGTTATGGCGGCCCAGACAGAGAGAAACCCCTGCAAATGTCCTCCTACCGGAATCTCCGTCTGGGCCAGCCTCCCTTCATTGTGGTTTCTTAGAAGGGGTTTGCTAAGCGCTGAAGAATCCTCTGCCAAAACCTCTAGCTCCGCGAAAGGACTGAACCCTGGAAGGAAATCGCCCCCTTTGGTAAGGCACAAATCGAGAACCTCAAAATCTACGAATCTCTCTACTGTGCCCTCTCTGCAGCATACTTGTCTTAGCCCCTCTAGGCTTATCCTTCGGAAAACGACCCCCTTTTGAGTCACCTAAATCTTTCACAATCTTTTCCAACGCTTCCCCAAAAAGCAGTTTGCCTTTATATGGAAGCTTACTAAGGCGGGATTTAGAGGACGTATCCGCCACCCAATTCCGCAACCAAAGAAACCTCCGAGCCGCTATGACTGAAGCCATGGACTTTGCCGAAATCCTGATCAAATCATAAAAAGTGTCCGCTAGATACGCAGCTGCCGATTCTAGCTTAGCGCCCTCCGGAGGCGAATCCTCCTGCTTCAAGGCGGACTGCTCCCCCTGAATCCAGCGAATCGCAGCCCTGGACACAAACGCTCCACAAATAGAAATTACACTTACCTGGTAATTGTAGTTCCTGGAGGGTCCAGTTTAGTCCTCCACATCCGGGTAGTGCACCTCCTCCTGCAGCCTGGAGACTGGACCAATCTGAATATTCCTCTGTCAGGATGTATGCTGTCGGAGCTCCCATCAGCCCCCAGTGAACTAATAACAAAGCAGACTTACAGAAGCAACACATGAAACTATTAGAAATATGTAACTGGAACAGAAATTTAGTCCCCTAATGAAATAAGCGGCCCCCCTCCCCAAACGAGGAAGCCAGAACTCTGCACATTGCCTCTGCCCGTAACCCGCAGCAGAAGCAGACCTAATCCCAGCCCCAAGAAATCAAGAATTCCAGAGCTGGAAGGAAAAGAACGCCGTAACGGGTCTGAGAGACGGAACCCGAAGAAAAATACTAATACAGTTTCGTTCTGTTCGCAGTACGCACGCCGTAACAAAACAAACCTGACACCTGGGAGGGAAGGAGGACTAAACTGGACCCTCCAGGAACTACAATTACCGGGTAAGTGTAATTTCTATTTCCTGAGCAGTCCTCCAGTTTAGTCCTCCACATCCAGGATGTAACAGAGCAGTCAACACCGGGCAGGACCTTGCCAACCGGCGCAGAGCACCGCCGAACCAAAACAGGAATCCCGAGCGGCCAGCACATCCAACCGATAATGCTTACTGAAGGCATGCAGAGATGACCAGGTAGCCGCCCTACAAATCTCGACAGGCGGAACAAGGCTATGCTCCGCCCAGGACGTCGCTTGAGCTCTAGTAGAGTGAGCCCGCAGACCCACCGGAACCAGCCGACGCTGTAAGATATAAGCCGAAGCAATCGCTTCCTTAATCCATCGAGCAATGGACGCCTTTGCCGCCGCCTCACCCCGTCGTGCTCCACCAAAAAGCACGAACAACCGGTCGGTCTTACGGAACGATTCTGACACCTTTAAGTAGCGATGAAGGACACGCCGGACGTCCAGGCAATGTAACCCATCGTCCAAAGCACCTGTCGCCCCCGCACGAAGGACCGGAAGGAAAACGGCCTGAATCAGATGAAAAGGCGAAACTACCTTAGGCAAAAAAGATGGAACCGGCCGGAGAACCACGCGATCCCGAGAAATAGATAAGAACGGTTCTCGACACGAGAGCGCTTGCAACTCCGAAATGCACCTCACCAAACAGATTGCCACCAGAAAAACCCTTCAAAGTGAGATCCTTAAGAGACGCCTGCCGAAGGGGCTCAAAAGGTTTGCGTACCCAGGTCTGTAGCACCAGGTTCAAATCCCATGGAGGCACTGACACTGCGCGAAGGCCTCAATCTGAACACCGCCTTAAGAAAACGCTGTACGTCGGGTTGTGCCCCTAGGGAAAGCCCCAAAACCTTGCCCCTGTAGCACGCGAGCGCCACCAACTGAACCTTCAGAGAACTGGCCGCTAAACCTTTGTCAAAGCCGTCCTGCAGAAAGCTGAGAAATACCGGCACCAAAGCTTTCGCAGCTCGAACACCATGCCTTGAACACCAGTCTTCAAAAATTCTCCACACCCGCACATACGCAAGCGAGGTGGAGGATTTCCGCACCCGAAGAAGAGCGGCAACCACCGCTGGGGAGTAACCCTTCTTTCTCAACCGAGCCCTTTCAATGGCCAAACCGTAAGCGAGAATCGATCCACTTGGGGCATCCGAAGCAGGCCCTGAAGCAGCAGATCCGGTAACGGAGGCAGTTTCCAAGACAGTCCGTCGCGTAACTGCACCAGATCGGCATACCACGGTCTCCTGGGCCAATCCGGAGCAACCAGCAGAACCTGCCCCCGGTGCGCCTCGATACGTTGAACGACACGACCGATCAACGCCCAAGGGGGAAAGACATAAAGAAGTCCGACCTCCGGCCACGGCTGAATGAGCGCGTCGATGCCCTCGGACATGCGCTCCCTCCGCCGGCTGAAGAAGCGACCGGTCTTGGCCATCTGAAAGGTCGCCATGAGGTCCATGATCGGAGGCCCCCATCTGCGAACGATTTGCGCGTAGATCTGCGGGTTCAATTCCCACTCTCCGAGGTCCACCTTTACTCTGCTGAGATAATCCGCCATCACATTGTCTTTTCCTGCGATATGCGCTGCCGAAAGCGCCGGAAGACAGGACTGCACCCAAGCGAACAAAGCCCCTGCCTCTCTTTCCATGGGCACACTGCCGGTGCCCCCCTGGTGGTTGATATAGGCCACCATTGCCGAGTTGTCCGAGAGAACTCGCACCGCTCGCCCCCTCACCAGCGTCTCAAGGGCTAGCAGCGCGAGCCTCACCGCCCGTAGCTCGAGACGGTTGATCGACCAAGAAGCCTCGAGGGGGGACCACGTCCCCTGCGCGAAGCGGCCCTCGCAATGGGCTCCCCAGCCCAAGAGGCTGGCGTCCGTTATGAACGGGACCCAAAGGGGTTGCTCCAAGGGCATCCCCATTTGCAGGTTCTTCGAGCATAGCCACCACCGGAGCGACAGACGAACGGACATCGGGCAAGGTAACTTCTTGTTCAACGACTCGAACTGATTCGACCAACGACGTAAAAGGGCGCTCTGTAGCGGCCGCATATGAAACCTCGCCCAAGGAACGACCTCCAGCGTTGCCCCATAGTGCCCAACAGCCGTAGATACCACCAGGCGGACGGTGCGGGAATCCCTAGGAAGGTGCGCACGAGGCCCCGCAAGGCTTGGACACGGCGCTCCGGCAAGCACACCACACCTCTCGCCGTGTGGAAATGAACACCGAGGTATTCGAGGGATTGAGTGGCACCAGACGACTTTTCTTCTCGTTGACCACCCAGCCGAGGGTCTGCAGCAACGCAACCACTTTGTCCGTAACTCGCATGCTCTCCTCGTGAGATTTCTCTCGAATCAACCAATCGTCGAGGTAAGGGTGGACTAAGATCCCTTCCTTTCGCAAGGCCGCCGCAACCACCACCATCACTTTTGTGAAGGTGCGTGGAGCTGTGGCCAGGCCAAAGGGCATGGTCCGAAACTGAAAGTGGCCCCAGAGGAAGGCGAACCGCAGGAACTTTTGATGAGCCTCCCGAATGGGAATGTGCAAATAGGCCTCCGAGAGGTCGAGAGACGTGAGAAATTCCCCACAACGCACCGCCACTATGACGGATCATAAGGTTTCCATCCGGAAGTGTGGCACCCGAAGAAAACGATTTACGCCCTTGAGATCTAGAATCGGGCGGAGCGAACCGTCTTTCTTTGGCACCACAAAATAAATAGAGTAGCGACCGACGCCGTGCTCGGAAGGAGGAACGGGGATCACCGCTCCCAGGGCCAAGAGATGGTGCAGCGTCAACCGAATGGCTCGCGTCTTCTGCTCGCCTTTGCTGGGAGAAAGGACAAAGGAATCCGGAAGCGGGCAGGCAAACTCCAATGCATAACCCTCTCAGATTATTTCCAGCACCCACTGATCTGAGGTTATTTGGGCCCAGGAAGGAAGAAAGTCCCGCAGACGACCCCCGATGACTAGACTTCCCTCTGGAGCCCGCCTCGCTTCATTGTTGCTTTCGACTAAAGGAAGAGGAGGACGCTGCCGAAAAACCTCTTCCCGCTCCTCGAAAACCTCGAAAGCCGTGGGACAGTGCGCCAAAACGGCCGCGCTGGGAACTCCAAAGGCGGGAAGAACGAAATCTGCAAAAATCTCGAAACTGACCCCGAACTGGCGGCAAGTTTCTAGTCAGCTTAGGCTTATCCTCCGGCAGTCTACCGCCCTTAGACTCGCCGAGGTCTTTAACCAACTTATCCAGATCGTCTCCGAACAACAGTTTGCCCTTAAAAGGACGCTTACTGAGACGAGATTTAGAAGATCCGTCGGCTGCCCAATTCCGTAACCAAATAGATCTGCGCGCCGCCACCAATGAAGCCATACTATTCGCCAGGGTTTGATCAAATCATAATGCACATCTGCCAAATACGCCGACCCAGACTCTAATCGGGTCACTTCCAGCAACCCCTGCTGATCCAAGCTGGAAAGTTGCCGCAAATGCTGCGCCCAACGCAAGCAGGCCCTAGCCACCCAAGCACCACAGATAGAGGCCTGCAAAGATAAGGCATTGGTCTCGAAGGCCTGCTTTAACAAACCATCCACCTTCTTATCCTGCGCATCCTTTAAAGCCGCACTGCCTTCTACAGGGATAGTGGTTTTCTTGGTTACCGCCGAAACAGCGGCATCAACACGCGGCGACTTAAACTTATCCTTATCCTTGTCCGCGAGGGGATACAGGCGGTTCATAGTCCTAATCCCCTTCAGACCGGATTCAGGCTGATCCCACTCAGTTTGAATCATTTGCTCAACCACCCGGTGTACCGGAAAGACCACCTGCGACTCCCGCATCGCCTGAATGAGAGGATCCTCCAACCCGTCCTCTTCAATAGGACGAGCGGCCGCCAGATTAAGTGTCTGAAGAGATTCCGTAATCAAAGACACCAGCTCCTCTCTACGAAATACCTGAATAATTTGGGCTTGATCCTCCGGCTCGGGGATCTCACCCTCCTCTAGCTCCTCCTCCCCAGCATCGGGATCCAGCTCCGTATCCTGATCATGTCAGCTCAGGTCGTCGTGCTCCAGGTCCAATGACCTAAAGCGCTTGGCGGAAGGCTGGAGCTTTCTCCGGGGCTCCTCTCCCTTCAAGGAGGGAAGGGGCGACGGCCAGGCCTCTGGCAACTTGCCCAAGCGCCCCAAGCAAAAGGCCTGGTGCATAAGCAGGACAAAGTCCGGGGAAAAATCTGTGAAGGTAGACTCGGTAGCATCAAGCGGTAACGGGCCGACCTGCCCCTTAGGAGGGACCACAGAGAAAGAAGGGAGAGGCCCAGGCAAAGGACCCTGCTCCGCCTGGATAGCCGGACTTTCTGGGTCTGACAGCTCCTTGTGCTCCATTTGATGCTCTAAGTCAGAGGAAACTGAGGCGCAGCCGCTACAAATACCAGACTCCGCCACAGCCCCCCTGCACGAACCACAGATCACACACTGCGGTCTGGTAGCCATGCAGGTCGAAGAGCCACTCCAGGGAGCAGTGTACAACTGAACCCCCAAAAAGAAATCAAGCAAAGAAAGAAAAGTTTTTTGTCTTCTTTTTTTTTTTTTTTTAAACACACAGAAATAATTGTTAAAAGCCCTCAATCAAAAACGCCAGCCTAAAAATGCTCAAAAATGCAGGGGAAACCCGTGCCCAACTTCTCAAATCGAGCGGGAAAAAACGGAGTCCGAAAATGGCCGCCGGCACATTTTCACCAGCGAAAAAAATGGCGCGATAAAACAAGCAAAACAAAACAAAGAAATTAAAGCGTTAACGCGAAGCAGAAGCAGCCCCTTAAGAACCAAACACTCACCGCACAGGCAGAGAATCGCCGGCAGACTCCCCGCCGCTCGAATCCAGAGCGGGAGTGCGCTGCCGATCCGGGCTGTCAAAGGCCAAGGCACTGCGGATCGCAAAGAAGGAAGCCAGGACTTAACAAAGACTTCCCGGACCCAAGCAGAGTGCTGGCAAAGGCAGATCTCTCCTCCGTGCAGTCCAGGAGGAGAGATCAAACCTCCCTGACTGCAAATAACACCCCTGCAGAAAGGGCAGTGCAGACCGGCTCCTTTTTTTTTTTTTTTATTATTTTTTTTTTTTTTAAATTAAAGAGACAGCTACCTAATAAAAAGAAACCAAAGAAATATAGGAGGGAGAAAGAAAAAAACCCCAAAAACAAACTCTCTAGTGTTGCCTCCAAGCGTCCCTAAGTGAGCCTAAACCAGGCACACACGTCCTCCAGCTGCAAGGAGACTGGACACACTGGGAGCTGATGGGAGCTCCAACAGCATACATCCTGACAGAGGAAGATTCTGATTGGTCCAGTCTCCAGGCTGCAGGAGGTGGTGCACTACCCGGATGTGGAGGACTAAACTGGAGGACCGCTCAGGAAATAGATGCTTGTAAGGCTAGAGCATTAGCATCAAAAGCCTGTTTCAGAAACACCTCTAACTTCCGATCCTGAACATCCTTCAGGGCTGCACCCCCTTCTACCGGAATTGTGGTCTTCTTCGTAACTGCTGACACAAGCGCGTCGACCTTAGGCATCCGCAACAACTCCCTCTCCTCCTGAGGGACCGGGTAAAAGCATGCAATCGAACGCCCACCCCTTAAGCTAGCCTCCGGGCACTCCCACTCAGACTCTATCATTTGCTTAATCACTCTGTGCATAGGGAAGCAGCGCTGTTCTGACTTAAAGCCTTGCAATAAGGGATCCTCCAGAGGCTCTTGTTGCAATGAAGGCGGCACGATATTTAATGCAGCGAGGGACTGAACAATCAGCGCTCCCAGCTCTTCCTTATGGAACACCCTCAACACATTAGGATCCTCTCCTGGCCCCAGCTCCCAATTCCTGAGGCCAAGACTCCAGACCTACCTCAGAGGAGATTTCCCCCTCCTCAGGCAGTAGAGGGTCAGAGGATTGAGGATCTAACTCCTCGGAAGAAAAATCCCTACCCGGTAACTGAGATGAGGGGCCCTCACCGGGATCTGACAGTTTGGATTCCTTTTGCATAGAAACCACCTGAACCCCTGTAGCCGTACACTCCATCGACTGAGACAACTTTAACAAATAGGCTTTATGTAAAGCTAAAATAAAATCAGGAGAGAAAATAGAGGCCAATGCCCCCTTAGACGCAGGAGGCAAAACTTTGCTGTTTTGTCTTCTCCTGAAGGCTCCTTATGGGATTTTGATCTCTTTTTCCCCGAGCGCTGCAAAAGCGCGGGAACAGGAGCAGTGTCTGAGGGAAGCGTGGCTGCCGTTGTCACAGACAGCTTCTTCCCCTGTGGTCTTTCCCCCGACAGCTCTCTGGGGACTGTATTCTCCATCAGGGTGGAGACTAATTAAAAAGAACCGAACCGAAAACTACACGAAGCCCCCTCAAGCTTAGAAAAAGCCCACTGAAGCCTGTAGCCCAAAGCAAAATACCAGCGCTCAGAAAAATGGCCGCCTGAAATTCCCGCCAGCGCCAAAAACATGCACCTGACCAGCCAACGCTCTACCCAAAACAGAGTCCTGAGCACCAAAACCAGCAAAAAGATCGTAGCTTACCTTAGCTACTAACAGCAAGGAACCGTCTCTAGTCTCCACTGCTAGCGAGGGATCGAGACGAAAGGAACCGTCGCGGGAAGAGGATACTGGGGCCCCCAGCTCCTAATAATCCCACATTAACCACAACGGATCCTCTGGAAGCAGGCTCTGCCCCCAAATTTTAACCAAAATAACAAAGCAAATTGAACATAAAGGATCGCTGACTTATACGTGCACCCTATGCCCCTCCTTCAAAGGAATAAGGGAGCACTTCTTGCTATGATGCCCTGCTAGGGCCAGTGAGCAAGGTTCCTCTCTGTAAAAACTTTAAAATACTCGAAGTTGCCTTTTGTTCTGTTAAAAAAATAAATTAATTAATTTAAAAAAAAACCACAAACACAAACAACCTCCAAAAACTACCCCCACTGTCTGACCAACGTCGTCTCTCCTGGGAGCCTGCCAGAGATACGTCCACTCTAGCTGCCGAGGACTGAAGACTGACCTTCAAACACCACAGGGAGCTATTGCATCTGTTAACAAAAGTTTCAGCATTCAGTCCTCAGCTGCTAGAAGGGATTGACTACCCAACTGTACCTGGACTGGCCCGGAGAGATGAAGAGGAAACATCAATGCTCTTTCCCCAATATCTTCATACCCAATACATAACACATAGACGAAAGAACAAATTCAAAATGTATACATTATTCACATTAGTTTACACAATACACATGCTTAGAAAAAGAAAAACACACAAACATTACAATATCATAGACCCAACTAATGCTCATGAAGTTTTTGAAACCAATGGTTAAAATTTCTCCACAAGAATCCTCACAGTACAAGAAAAACTACCAAGTTTTACTACTATTTTAGTCCCAGGGAGGATCACTTTTAAAACTCCAACAAAGAGTTATATAAACAGAGATGATGTCATGACTGATCATTCCATTGTCCGGAACAGACGGATCTCACCGCCATCTTTCCACAGTAAACATGGAGCACCTTGTAACTGCCTCTAAAGCAAAATTAACAATGCTTAATATCAACACATAAAAGCGCACACTAACATTATCCTTTAGGAATACTTAGAGCAAACCTGTAGAGTTCTCACTTCAAAGAGGATCCCCCTAAGGAAACCTTCCACCATCGGAAACAAACAAAAAACTATCCACTAATTCATGTCATCCATTCACTGCATGAGCGTCAGTTTCACCATAACATGGCTTCATCAGGGTAATTGTTCAACCTACAACACACTGAACAAAAACAATTAATTTAAGAATAATATCGCCCCAACATCACTCTTAACAATAAACATATTATTCTGTATCCCCACTGACCTCAAGAAACATCAGGTGTCCACTTCTGTAAGATGGCTCCCGCATGAATGAAAATGCTGAGACCAAACGCCCGCACATGCGCTTTTTATACAATGCCTTAAATTCAAGTCTTCAATAAAACCAATGCCATTCCAGCTGTGAGTTTAACCCTTGAAGCGCCATAGTCCTCCACTGAAAAATATACTGCTGCTCTCTACGGCATAAATGTCGTTGAAAATTTCCACCCTCACCACCCCTAACTAATTCAAGTATGAAGCAACGAAAATCCTCAAGAGAATGATTATGTACCCTCCAATGAGTAAACAATGGAGCTGTTTCTACCCCTCGACGAATAGCCAATAAATGTTCAATTATACGTTTTTTAAAAGGGCGCAAAGTTTGTCCTATATATAACATAGAACAGGGACACATTACAACAAACCACTCCAATAGAATTACAATCCGTATCAGCCCGCAGTTTGTATGTGAATCCTAAAAACGGATGTGTAAATGATTGAATCTCCATCGAAACTGCACAAACCACACAACGATGGCACTTATGTCCTGTATTATCTACAATGGAAAAAGTCTTGGGGCGAGAATTAACCAACAAATCCCTCAAATTCTTACTCCGACGGGGGGGGAAAAAAAAAAAAAAAATCGGAGGAGATGCAAAAACAGGATGCACCCTCAAAATATCCCAATGTGATAAAACCAAATCCCGTATATGACTAGCCTGAGGCGAAAAGGGTAACACACAAGTTAAAGATGAATCTTGCTTATGCTGCGACTCAAAAAAGCCAGTCTCGAACATTAGATGCCCATTTATGGGCCCGATTAATCACTTTGTCTGGATAAACCCATTTAGTAAATTTACATTTCATACGTTGTGCCTGTGACAGATATTCGTCTTTAGAGGAACATAATTTCTGTAGACGTAAAAATTGTCCTACTGGTATGTTATCTCGTATGTGTCGTGGGTGAAAACTGGTATAGTCTAACATACTAGTCCGATCTGTACCCTTTGAAAAAATAGAAGTGTGAAAGCCATCTTCATATAATGAAATTTTTATATCCAAACAATGTACCTCACTCATCGATATTTCTGGGGTAAATTGTAAATGTAAATCTTGAAGATTTAACCAATCCAAAAACTCCCGTAAGTGACTATCGGATCCTTGCCATATAAAAAAATATGTCATCGATATCTTTGACCCATTTGACCACTGAGGGCCAATACTTAGATTGTGACAGTATATTTTCTTCAAAATGGCGTACATATAACCCTGCTATGGACGGGGCAACAGTAGCCCCCATTGAAACCCCCTCAATTTGATGATAAAAAACTGACCACAAAATTCAAAATAATTTCTTTGTAAAATCAAAACCAATAAATTGCGAAAAAAAGATTCCCTAGGAGACAGGTCCGTGGTAGCTAAATACTGCATAGCCACACTCAAACCCTGTCGTTGAGGTATGTTAGTGTATAACGCAGATATATCCATAGTGACCAATATATATGGTCCCTCCATCATTTGCCACGAATCCAAATACACCAACAATTCTCCAGAATCTTTAATATACGAAACTGCTTGACATACCAATGGATTTAAAAAGAGTCCATGTATTGGGACAACGGTTCTAAAACAGAGCCTATGCCAGACACAATTGGACAACCGGGAGGATTGATCAAAGATCTGTGAATTTTTGGAACGATATAAAATGCAGGTATCCGAGGTTCCTGCGTATACAGAACTTCATTAATCGTTCGGCTATCAAGCCTTGTTTCCAAGCATCCTCAAGAACATCCAATACCTCAGCCTGTATGGCTTGTGTAGGATCCTTATCCAATAAACGGTAAAACCGTTCATTACTTAACTGAGACATAACCTCTGCAGTATAGGTGGCCGTATCCATTACAACAACCACCCCCCTCCCCGCCCTCCTTTGTCTGCAGGCTTGATGACAATCGTGGGATCATTTTGTAAAGATTTAATTGCTAGCAGTTCAGCTCTAGTCAAATTGCGTTTGACTCTTGATGGAGGCAACGTCTGTATACCATCTAACAAAATCCATTCAAATGCTATGATCAGCCACCCCCGGGGGAACCCAAGTGGATTTTGGCTGAAAAGGTGTACGGACCCACATTCTAGGTTCGGTATCATCAGATTGAGCAGAAAAAAATAAAGCTAGTCTCAATTTGCGCAGAAATATCTGTAAACTTACATGTATAGCAAAACTATCCATAGGGATGGTGGGAACAAATGATAATCCATGATTTAAAACAGTAATTTTGTCCGAAGTCAAATGGCAACTGGATAAGTTAAATATCAAATCGCCTAAATCGCCACTGGTTCTATTGTCAGCATCGGATACCTCAAAAACTGGCATATCATTATTACTGTGTTGTACACTACGCACAGATGTTCCTAAGTGGAATTGGCAGGAATTCAAGGGCATTTTTGATATCTGCACCCTCCGCGGGACCGATTGCATCCGCGAGATGGTCCGTTGCCCCAATCTAAAAAAGGCTCTTTGTCAGAAACATTTGAAGATTCATCAGATGTGCCTTCAAAAGTCACGTGACGTTCCTTAGGTGGTCGCAAATACATCCAGGGGTACACGTCACCTCGATGGTAATCCGCTGTATCCCGATGATATTTCTTCAATTTACGCTGAAGCACTTCTTATCTATATTGAACCAATTGATCATCTATTTCCTTTGATTTGATGTCAAAATTTTCTTGACCACCCAAACTTGAAAGAGTATACAGTCTACAATCCATTTGGAGAGTGTTCTCTTAGAAACTGGCAGACCTAGGTGACGAGTCAAAAGCAATGAAAAGCTGGGAAGCTTTCCTGTGCTGCCAAGTTCTCTGGAGATAAAAGGCCAAAGCACGTTTGCAATCCAGATTGTGAAGGCTTTTCTCTGCACTAGAGGAATGATGCCTAGGGAAAAAAACAGGGATGTACACCGACTGGTTTAACCCGTTTTGGATAGCTTGCATATTCTCTCTCTGTTCTGGATGATTTATTAGATTTGTTATACTCCAACAACTATGACATACCAGCAATAATAAAAAAAATATTAAAACTTTGCAGAAAATAGAAGTTTCACATAGTATATGTTTTTCATACACTGGTCCAATATAGTATATTGTCCGTCTTCAGAAAAGATACGATTCAGTTCCAATATTCATTGACATAAACATACTGTATGATACTATTGAAACTGCAGTTTTCATTTAAAACACTTTATTATGATATAATATAGTTTGTCAACAGTCCATTCTGACAGCGGAATATGATACACGTGAAAACACTTCTGATGCAGTGTGTCGATATTGCACCATTGAAACGCCTAGAACAGAATGCTTGACAGCAATTAGTTTCGATAACATATTAGCCCAGCGTATGAAAAACATACAAGGCCGATTTACTTAGTGTCAGTTATTGGTGCGTATCTTACAGTTATCTAAACCTATTTTCTAAAGTCTACAAATAGCTACTATTTTGCAAATAAAAGTATTACAGCATTATAAGCTACTTACTATTTTTTGTGATCTTTATGTTGAGCCGCCAGTACCGTCAAAATCAGCAAACTTCGAATACCTATTAAACTAACTAAATCTCAGATAAAAAATCTGTATATAAACACTTTTTGACACAACGATAATAGCTAAACATAGTTCCATTGAATTTATAACCATTAATTAGTAAACAGTTGAGCAGTAAGTATGGAAACCTTATATATGTAAAACATACCCTGTTCCAAAATGGGTTAAATGAAAAGGCAAAACCAACTTTGGCATAAAGTGAGGACTACCTTATCATGGTGGAACCGTGTATAAGAAGGATCAGCCACTAAAGCATGGAGCTCACTGATGCATCTTGAAAGAAGTGAGGGCAATAAGAAAGATGACCTCCCAAGAAAGAAACTTCAGAGAAGTGGTATCTAGGGGTTCAAAGGGTGGCTTCATAAGCTGTCCAAGGACAACACTGAGGTCGCATGCCACTGGTGGTGGCCTAATGGGAGGCTTAGTTATGAGAAGACCCCCCCTCACGAAGCACGCCACAAGCGGCTGAGAGGAGACAGGCTGACTATCTGAGGGCATGTGAGATGCTGCAATGGCACTTAGGTGGACCCGTACTGAATTGGTTTTGAGTCCAGAGGACGAGAGGTGGAGGAGAAATTCGAGTAACGCTTCCACCAGAACCGAAAAATAATCAAGATCCCTTTTTGAACACCAGAGTGAAAACCTTTGCCACTTGAAGGCATAAGTACACCTTGTGGAAGGTTTTCTTGAAGCTAATAGGATCTCTCTAACATATTAAGAGAGGTTAATGTTCTGGAGTGCTATGCCTTCAGCAACCATGCTGTCAGATGTAGGGACTGCAGGTTTGGATGCAGCAGCATCCCATTCCCCTGTGAAAGGAGATCTGCCACCTGCACCTTTAAGGAGTTGAGCGCTAGCCCCTTCTCTAACCCATCCTGTAGGAACAACAAAATATCTGGTAGAGTCAAAGTAAAGGGTCGAATGCTCCTAATGGAACACCAGTTCTCAAAACTCGCCAAACTCGCACATAAGCCATGTAGTAGACTTCTTTCTGGATTTCAACAGCATGGTAAATCAAAGCCACATATCCTCTATGCCTCAGCCACGCCCTCTCAAGAGCCAAGCCATAAGCAAGAATTGATCCACTGGAAACATGTACAGAAGACCTTCCGATGGCCATTTCTGCACGAGAGCGTTGAGCCCTTTGGACATGTGCTCCCGCTACCTGCTGAAAAACCTGACGGTCTTGAATTTGGACAGAGATGCCATCAGATCCATGATTGGCACGCCACAGCAGAGCATATCATTGTGGAACACTGTTGCATTCAGTTCCAATTCTCCGAGATCCAAGCAGTGCAGACAGATAAGTCTGCCTGTACATTCTCCTTGCCTGCTACATGAGCCGCGGATAGGGTGGTTAGATTTTCCTCTGCCTACAGCAGTAAGGGCTGAATCTCCTCCACCAGTGTAGCACTGCCTGTGCCCCCCTGTCGGTTGATCTATGCCACTGTAACTGCATTGTCTGAGCACACTCTCACTACCCTCCGCTCCCGAGGGTGGAAAAATTGGAGCGCTAGAAAACCCGCTCACATTTTCAGACAGAATTTAGGTACACCGCGCCTAGAATGATTTAAAAACATTTATATACGGCCAAGTGCAAAGCAGTCAATGCTCTCATGTAGGGGCAGTGGCCCCTGGAGGACTTGTGACAGACAATACACTCCCCACTCCGTGAGGCTGGCATCTGTTGTCACCAGAATCCAGTCCGGCAGTTCGAAGGGCATTCCCGCCACCAGATGACTTTCCTGCAACCACCAACCCTCACTCTTATGTCTTCCGGGCAAACTATAACGGCTGGTACTGTGGCGTCCAGAAAGAAAGCAGCACCTGTTCAAGGGGCCTCATGTGGGTCCGAGCCCAGGGCACTAGATCCAAGGTGGCCACCAGAGACCCCAGAAGCTGTAGACAGAAACATGCTGTTGGTGTTTTCATTGCCAAAAACTGCCACACCTGATGCTGAAGTTTGCGGATCCTGGTATCGAACCTCACACCCAAATAAACCAACTGCTGAATGGGTTGCAGTTGACTCTTGGATAGATTGACTACCCATCCCAAGCTTTGGAGGAACTCTACCACTCGCTGAGTGGCAGACATGGCCTCTTCCTCCGTCTTTGCTTGGATTAGGCAATCGTCCGGGTATGGGTGCACCAGTATACTTTGTTTTCTCAAAGGTGCTGCCACCACCAAGACCTTTGTAAATGTATGTGGAGCCATGGTCAGGCCAAAATACAATGAGTGGAACTAAAAATGCCCCATTGGCACAGCAAAGCATAGAAACTGCTGATGTTCCGAATGATTTGGAATATGTAGGTACGCCAACACTGACAAGAACTCCCCTTGTCTCACAGCCAAAATTACAGAGTGCAGAGTTTCCATTTGGAAGTGTGGCACCTGCAAGGTGTGGTTGATGTGTCAGATCCAGAATTGGCCGAAAGTATCCTTCCTTCTTGAGGCTGTGATAAGGAAGCTTATCATAGCTCAGGAAGGAGCTATAGTAAAGGTGAAGTGACTCTGAACAAGCAACCTGTCAGTTCTGGTAGAAATAAGAAAACATAATTTTTCCATAAAAGACTACCAGTCCCAGAATGCACCAGGTTTCCAACAGCCATTAGAGGAGCTGAAGTGGGGAAACGTGTGTTCAATCAGGAGGGCTATGAGGTAATCCCCAAGCTCTCATCTCAAAGGGCAGGGCCTGATTCAGCACAGCTGCACTGTGCTAGGGTGGAGCACTCATCTAAGCAGAATAAAGGTAGAGTTTATTCTACAGAGAATCATCCTCAGATTCTTGGAGATCCTCAGCTTGGACATCCTCATCTTGGACAGCTTCATCATCTGGAGGATCATCAGAAGCAGAAGCCAGAGCGGACGGACAGAGAGGGCAAGAAACCCTTTGGAAGAAAGAAGAGAAAAGCATTTGGGAGGTCTAAAGGAGTCCAGAGCAGTACGTATACTGGGAGACATTCAAAAGGCCAGCATACACCATTGGACTGGGGAAAACCAGAGGAGTGGTGCTGCAGAGCTAGGAATCTCCAGAGGCTACCTGTGAGGGAGACGGCTGCACTTGGAAGGGACCCTAGGACCCGTGCCAGAAGGTATGTGAAGAGAGATCCAGTGTCCAGGGATCTGGATTGGAAGGCTGGACATAAGAACTGGACTACATACTGGCCAGGCTATTTAGAGAGGAACTCTAACAGCAATGGAAGCTCAGGTATGAACACTGATCTATGCCCTAGCTATACCCTTGAAAGACAGCAAGGAAACAAGTATTCTCCTGAGAGTGCTCCATTGAGAAATTCCTCTGTGCCAATCCATGATATTGAACCCATGATTGTTGAAGAAGGGGGAGAGGTGGTAGATACAGGCTGTGAATACATGGATTGCTCTCTGTCTAAACTCCTTTGGTAATTTACTGTAACAAAGTACAACAACCATCACAAAGAAATACAAACTAGTTCTTTAATCTACTCAGAAAAGCTCCCGAGTAGGATTTTGAGCCACGCAGCAGAAAGTAAGCCAGCTAAGGGGTTTCAGCTGGGTAACTGCTAGCAATTGAGCCTTACCTAATTGCTTGTGAGCTCTGAGGAAATCACTTCTGAGTCTATGTGTGAAGATATAAGAAGTTAACCTGAAAAGAACAGTTTTTCCCTACTTTGTGGGTTTTGTTTGTTGATTAAAGCACTGCTAAGAAAATATTAGCTAGAGCCTACAGAAAAGACCAGTTTGTTACCAACCAGGTCTTTATTCTTTTGCTTTGATTGCCTGACAAGTTCAGCTGTTTTCCTGATTTTGTTTTTCTAAGTTTAACACTGAAAGCAAGTATCCTGTTTTATGTGCTACCAAGCATATCTGTGTTGGGAGAAATAACCCCATAAATAAATATCTTATTGGCTTTACACTCAAGCACAACTAATTATTATGAGCGGCTGTGTCTGGTGTGAATGGACTGCATTTCCCACAATCCCTTGCAAATCATATTGATATATGCCTTGGCCAAGGCTGTGAACATTCTCACCCAGGCATCCGTCTGACAAGGCCCACAAAATAAATAGAGTATCGACTAAAGTATGGACCTAAACCACACTGGTCTTGTGGCACTAGAACTACCGCCTCAAAGCACAATTGGTGGAGGTTATCCCACACTGCCTCTCATTTGCTGCAGCCTGGCAGGGCAACTGTCCAAATGCCTCAAAGAGGGGCTGAGCAACCTCTCAAATGTCTCTAACACTCATTGGTCGATAGTGATATTGGCAGACAGAATAAAGTGCTGTAACCGACCCCCTACTGCTACCAGTTCCACCTGGGTCTCTCTGGCTTCATTAGGCCTTCTTTGTGGGAGCCTGAGGGCAGAGTAAAAGCCCCTACTGGATTCCCGATAGCCTTAAAAGGGCTGGCCCCGTGTGCCATAGCAACCGCGCTGAAAAGATGTTAAGCAACTAGCTCAAAAATCTCTGAATGTCCCTTTGAGGGTTATTTATTTATTTATTTATTTATAGTCTCTTATATACCGCACTATTCAGCATCAGCGCGGTTTACAATAAACAAGGAGTTACACAAGGGTTGCCTTGCTTGGGTCCTTTAGGTCAATCCTCTGGCAAGCGCGTGCCCTTTGAATCCCCTAAATTAGTCACCAACTTATCCAGGGCCTCATCAAGCAGTAACACACTTGAAGAGAAGTTTACCGAGTCTAGTCTTTGAAGAAACAGCCACTGACCAATTTTTCAGCCAAAGAAACCCCGTGCCGCTATAATGGAGCCCTTGATTTTCGAGGAAGCCCACACCAAATCTAAAAGGCATCCATCAAATAAGCAGAAGCCGATTCCAGCTTGGTCCCTCTTCTGATGTCTGAGCGTCCAACTCTGATGATGCCAAAGCTTGAATACAGCAAATGGACTCCCTTGTGACATAGGCTCCACAGATGGAAGCCTGCAAAGTCAAGACACTGGTACCAAAGGTTTGCTTCAAAGGTGACCCCAGCTTGCGGTCCTGAAGGTCCTTAAGCACTGCTCCAACATCAATCGGAATGGGGGTCTTTGTCACTATAGAAACCAAGGCGTCCACCCTTGGCATCTTAAGGAGGTCCTTCTCCTCTTGCGGAATGGGGTATAGGCAAACCATCGCCCTGCCCCCCCCTCCAATGCCAGCTTCTGGAACTTCCCACTCTGTTTCAATCATTTCTATGCACATGGAAGCACACCTGGGAGCCCTTGAACCCCTGCAACAAGGGATCTTCCAAAGGCTCCTCTGAGTGCAGAAGGTGTTTAAAGCAGCCAAGAATTACTAATCAAGGCTGGGAACTCTTCTCTATGAAATACCCTGAAAACATTAAGATCCTCTCCAGAGGTATTTCTCCTTCCTCCAAATCTGGGACCATTGGCTCTCCCCCAGTGGTCCAAGGGCCCTTCCCTAATTCCTCCGAGGCCTGTCCCCCCCCCCCCGCCCCCCCAAAGATCACCTTCCCTCGTGAGCTTTTTCTTAGGAGGTTCCGCTGTATCAAGAGTGTCGTCCTGCGGGGCCACAAGAGACATAAGGGAAGGCAAAGTAGCCTGAGCAGAGCATTCAGACTGTCTCTCCTAGGACAAGCAGGATGAGTCAGCCACATAAGGTGACGTCATCCGATGGCGCCGAGATGGAAGTACTCAGCCAGCTGCCCCCCCCCCGGCCTGCCCCTAGCTAGCCAGTTTCAGTTCTACCGCCTTACCAGCAAGACAAACTTTGTCTACTCTCCAACTGAAATCTACTTACACAAACCTGTTTAAAACAAATAAGAAGTCTCACCTCTGATTGCGTACGTATATATTGCGTAAAAAAATTGCCATTAATTCTATATCCAAGATTTCTTGTTTTAGATCTGTTCCAGTGTTTTCGGCACTTCTGACTGGGGGGCTGGGGCTCCTAGGCCTACCAGCCATGTGCTCAGCATGTGGCAGATTCCTCATGTGAGGATTTTCATCACTGAGAAGTGCCCCAACGGATGCCGTGACCCAGAGATCTGGAGCAAATGCTGCTCACCTTCAGCCAGCCTCATGCATTTGAGGATACCTCTGCAAGCAGCCGCCGCCGCTCTGGATGTGCCTCAGAGCCTCCATCCTCAGCCACTAACTCTCGGTGGTCAACACAGCGCCTGGTGATTCACTCCCCTGACCGCCGCCATGATTGAATGGATGAGACATCATGTCTAGCTCCAGCATCACATCCAGCTCTGCCCCTTATGACGCCATGAGGTCAGCAATTCTAGCTCCACCCCCCTACGGCACCATAGGCCGACGCCATGACAACCAGGGAAGCCCGAACATTGGAGCCCCCTTCTCCGCTCCATCTTCGGCGCCAAAGACCCCGAGGTTGAGAGTCTCTGCACCGTCATCGCGGTGCGGATTCACCAGGAGCTGAAGTGTGGCCGTGCTGTCTTACGTGTCGCAGCTGCTTGCCTGCTCCGCACACGTGCAGGAGCTCCGAGATTGGTGCGCTATTATTTTGTTCATCCAGTAAGAGTAAATTAGACTTACCTGCTAATTGTTGTTCCTTAAGGAACTCTAGTCCAGTCCCGGAACCATAGAGTTGTGAACCTCCACCAGCAGCTTTGGAGACTGAAAGATGTCATCGCTTTGATGTCACTGGTACTAATAGGCAAGATCCGCCCCCTTTCCACCAGCACCTATTGACAAAGCAGACTCAGCAGAGCAACAAATAAGTAGATATGAACACACAATTGATATACTAACTATATAAACAGTCGAGAATAGTAGAAAAAATGAACACGCACTGCCCAGACCAAAGGTCAAGATCACGAGAACGGAAAAAACTCCGAACTCACGAGCTGAGCAGGCACTGCTGCGCAAAAAAAGGAGGAGGCTTCTCTGCATCACCCAAGGATCGCCCACCCCCCTCTGCGGCCTCCTCTTTGACCTACCATCACTTCCCGTAAACACAGAAAAATTTCAGGCTGCTTGAGCCCCTAAATCCCAGGGAGGGATCCGGGACTGGACTAGAGTTCCTTAAGGAACAACAATTAGCAGGTAAGTCTAATTTACTCTTCCTTTGCGTCCCTCTGGTCCAGTCCCGGAACCAGAGGATGTAACAGAGCAGTGAATATCAACGGGAGGGACCGGCAAGCCCAGCCTGAAGAACCGCTGCGCCAAAACGTCCGTCTTCCCGCGCCAGCACATCAAGCCTGTAATGTTTTGCAAAGGAATGCAGCGAGGACCAGGTAGCCGCCCGACAGATGTCCTCCACCGGCACCAAACTGACCTCCGCCCAAGACGCCGCTTGTGCCCTAGTCGAGTGTGCCCTAAGACCGGCAGGAACGACCTTACCCCTGAGAAGGTAGGCCGACGCGATAGACTCTTTAAGCCACCGGGAAATCGAAGACTTTGCTGCCGCCTCACCCTTACGAGGACCGCCGAAAGATACAAAGAGTCTGTCCGACTTCCGGAAAGACGCCGTCCTGTGGAGATACCTCTTGAGGACTCTACGAACATCGAGAAGATGCAACCGTCCCCCCGACTCCGCGCATTGCTCCTCCGAAAACACCGGAAGCGATACCACCTGGTTAACATGGAACCCGGAAACAACCTTAGGCAAAAAGGCGGGCACGGTGCGCAACACAACCTTGTGACTAGAGAAAGACAAATAGGGCTCCTTACATGACAGCGTCTGCAACTCTGAGATCCGCCGAGCGGAGCAGATCGCCACCAGAAACACTGTCTTTAACATCAAATCCTTCAGCGAAGCTTTACCTAAAGGCTCAAACGGCTCTTTGATCAACGCTTCCAAAACCACATTCAAATCCCACTGAGGGACAGAGCAGTGCCTCAGCGGCCGAAGAAGAAGCACCGCCCGCAAAAAACGCTGTACATTGCCGTGTTGCCCTAGCGGTTGCCCCTGGACCTTCCCCCGGAAACAGGAGATAGCCGCCAGCTGCACTCGCAAGGAACTAGCTGCCAGACCTTCGCCATGCCGTCTTGCAAGAAGGAAAGAATGTGAGGCACAGACGCCCCCAGTGGACGCAGCTTCCTGTCCGCACACCAAGATTCGAAGACACACCACATTCAAATATATGCCAACGAGGTCGAACGCCTACGCGACCTCAGCAACGTAGAAATCACCGCCGCCGAATAACCCCTTGCAGTTAACCTAGCCCTTTCAAGAGCCATGCCGTAAGCGAGAATTGATCCACCTGTGGCATGCGTAACGGCCCCTGAAGCAAGAGATCGTTCCGGAGCGGAAGCCTCCACGGCTTGTCAACCAGCAGCCTCATCAAATCCGCATACCACGGTCTCAGAGGCCAATCGGGAGCCACCAGAATCACCAGACCCCGGTGCCGCTCTATGCGCTGCAACACCCTGCCTATGAGAGCCCAAGGTGGGAAAACAGAGGAGCTCCGCTAAGGGCCACCGCTGTGCCAACGCATTGAGACCCTCTGACATGCGCTCTCTCCGCCTGCTGAAGAAGCGATCCACCTTTGCCGACTTGAAGCTCGCCATCAGATCCATGACCGGAATCCCCCAGCGCCGCACCAACATCACAAAGACATCCGGGTGTAGGCCCCATTCCCCCGGATCCACCCTGCGGCGACTCAGAAAATCGGCCTCTACATTTTCCACGCCGGCCACATGCTGCGCCGAGAGTGCCATCAAATTCCTTTCGGCCCAATACAACAGATGACTCGCCTCTGCCTCCAGCAACGCACTTCCCGTGCCGCCTTGGCGATTGATATAGGCCACCGTTGTCGCATTGTCGGAGAGCACCCGGACGGGCTCCTGACGCAGGGACTCTTGGAACTCGAGCAGCGCCAAAAACACTGTCCTCATCTCTAACCTGTTGATGGACCACTGAGTCTCTTCCAACGACCAAAGTCCCTGCGCAAACCTCCCGTCGAGATGCGCCCCCCAACCCGTGAGACTGGCATCCGTCGTAAGCAGTCTCCAGGCCGGAGGCTCCAGAGACACACCGGCGCTCAGATTTCCGGGCCGCAACCACCACCGGAGCTCCTGACACACCTCTGGGGGACAAACTAACCGCTGAGACAGAGCATCCCGCTGATGAGACCAACGCCTGAGAAGCGCGCTTTGCAACGGCCTCATATGAAATCGGGCCCACTGAACCACCTCGATCGTGGCCGCCATCGTGCCTAGTAACTGCAAGTACTGCCACGCCGTCGGAGCCCTGCACACCAAAAACCTGTCCACTAACGCCCGCAAGGCCTGTGCCCTCTTTTCCGGAAGGTACACCGCCCCTTGCTGGGTCTCGAAGCGAGCTCCCAAGTATTCCAGATTCTGAGAGGGAACCAAACTGCTTTTCGAGAAGTTGACCACCCAACCGAGGCTTTCCAACATCTGCACCACGCGAGCCGTGCCCGACACACTTTCCTCCCGGGACTTTGCCCGAATCAACCAATCGTTCAAGTATGGATGCACCAGAATTCCTTCCTTGCGGAGCGCTGCCGCCACCACCACCATGATCTTGGTGAACGTTCGTGGCGCCGTCGCCAGACCAAAGGGCAAAGCTTGAAACTGAAAATGCCCCATCGGGACCGCAAAGCGCAGGAACTGCTGATGTTCGCGGCGCACCGGGATATGGAGGTATGCCTCGGTAAGATCTAACGACGTCAGAAACTCCCCTGATCTGACCGCGGCAATGACGGAGCGCAAGGTTTCCATCCGAAAATGCGTTATCCAAAAACAATGATTCACCTTCTTCAAATCCAGAATTGGCCGAAACGTGCCTTCCTTCTTGGGAACCACAAAATAGATGGAGTACCAACCGCACCCGCACTGGTCCGCTGGCACGGGTACGACCGCTCTGAGCTGCAGCAGCCGCCGAAGCGTCTCTGCGACCGCCTGTAGCTTCCGTGGTGCTCTGCACGGGGAAAGAACAAAGGAATCTAATACGGGTCGCTGTAGCTCTAGAGCATAGCCCTCCCAGATGACTTCTAGCACCCACTGATCGGAGGTAATCTGGACCCAGGCAGGGTAAAACTCCCGTAACCTTCCCCCACCTGAGTCCGCCTTATCTCATTGGGGCTTCTTGTTGGAAGAGGGTTGAAAGGGAGCAAAACCTCTGCCGGCCCCCTGAAACCCCCGAAAACCTTGCCCCCGCGAGGGAAACCAACCCCTCTGGGGCTGACCAAAACGCGAGGACCGAAACCTCCGAAAATCCCTGAAGGTCACCCTGGTCACCGAAGCCACCCGGCCTTGCTTTGGTTTATCTTCCGGGAGCCGACCACCCTTAGACTTCCCCAAGTCCTTGACCAGCTTTTCCAGGTCCTCACCAAACAGCAGCTTTCCCCAAAATGGTAGTTTACTAAGCCGCGTCTTCGAGAATCCGTCCGCCGCCCAGTTATGCAACCAGAGATACCGGCACGCGGCAACCACTGACGCCATACTCTTGGCGAGACCACGGATAAGATCGTAATGAATATCTGATAAATAAGCCGTGCCCGACTCCAGCCGCACCAACTCCTCCGCCCCCTGCAAATGCTGGGACCATCTCAGGCAGCCTCTCGCCACCCATGCCCCCGCTATCGAGGCCTGCATAGAAATGGCCGAGACATCAAATACCTGCTTCAATAAGGTATCCAACTTTCTGTCCTGAACATCCTTTAAGGCAGCCGCCCCTTCTATCGGAATGGTGGTCCTCTTAGTGACCGCCGACACAGCTGCATCGACCTTCGGAGAGCGAAAAATCTCTCTATCCTGTGCGGAAAGCGGATATAGTCAGGTCAAGGCTCTAGTACCACGGAGTGCCGCTTCCGGCAAGTCCCATTCCTCTTGAATCATGTCCTTAAAAACCCTATGAATCGGGAACACCCGCTGAGAAGTCCGCACCGCCTGCAACAGAGGGTCCTCCAACGACTCCTCGACTGGCGGCGGCCCCGAAGACATGTTCAAAGTCTTAAGAGTTTCGGCAATCAAGGCAGGCAACTCCTCCCGCCGAAACACCCGGACCACTCTACTCTGCTCTTCCAAATCCGGCAACTCACCTTCCTCCAATTCCACATCAGAGGCCTCTTCCACATCCAAGCCCGCCACCCCGGCCCCGTCGTCTAAGCATGAAGGCGGGCTGTCATCTAGGGCCGCTCTGCGCTGTTTGACCGACCGGACTTCCTCCTCCGGGAGGCCTGCCGAAGCTGATCGCTTACGCCCTGAAGAGCTGCGAGCCGGAGGTGCCGCCGCAGGTTGCAGCAAGGCAAACGCCTTCTGCATAAGTGTGAAAAAATCCGGAGGAATTCCAGGACCAACCCCTCCGAGACCCCCTTCCTGTGACGCACCCCCACCACAGCTTCCACAGGCCCCAAAGATGGAGGTCTGGACTCCCGGGCCTCCGCTCCTCCACCTGAAGGACCGGCTACCTGCTCATCTGTGACACCTCCCAGAGCCCCCTCTAATGTCTCAGCCTGCAAGGAGCAGCCCTTGCAGACCCCGGACTCCAAGACCTCGCTGCGCCTCACCCCACAAACGAAACAGCGGGGCTTCACAGGCATGGTACTCAGCGTCCAGCAAAAGAGTCAGGGATCCTGAGCACCAGGAGGCTGATTTTATTATTTATTTATCGTTTTGTTTTTTTTTAACCAATGGAAAGAGCTGGAGCCAATTAGCAAAATGCAGGCAATCCGAATAGAAAACGAAGCTCAGCACAGCTTTAATGAGGCAAAGAAGACCGGGCCGCTAAAAACATGGCCGCCGGCAAACTTCCCGCGCTGACTACATGCAGCCCATTCTCGAGACCCCGAGGCCCGCAGGAGCCGACACAAAATTTCTCTTCAGCTCTCACACCCCCCGTTCAAATCTCCCAAGAAAAAAAACCCTTTTGTACTCACCCGGCGAACCGGAGGAAAGAGGAGAAGACACTGTCCCGCGCTGGAGCACAGCCCTAATGCAGCATCCGCTCCAGCATGCAGTCAGGAAGAGAGGAAAGCCCGTTCAGACCCTGCCGCGGCTCCTCTGCTTTCCCCTGCAGTGTTCCACGGTGCTGCTCAACGGCTGCCTACCACCTGCTCCTCACCCTTTTATGCGGGTTCGGGAGCAGGGAGGCCTTTCAGAAAAAAAGATATTAACCCCCCCCCCCCCCTCACACAGCTCGTTTAAATGCTGGGGCTCAGACAAAATATACAAAGATAAAAAATAGGGGGGGGAAGGAAAGAGGGAGAGAAAAGGAGAGAGAGATCCTGAAGAGAAACAGAAAGGACCCCTGAGCAGCAGCACAGGACCTGATCAAAAAAGAAAAGATCAGTATTAAAAGTAATTCAAATAAAGAAAAGAAAAATAAATTGAGTTGCAGGGTATGCTGGTTCCAGTGGAGCTGAAATCTGATTGGTCCAGTCTTCATGCTGCAGGAGGAGGTGCACTACCCATACGTCGAGGACTAAGCTGGAGGAACGATAAGGAACGATGGAAAAGCTTGATAACATCAACAAAGACAAAACCTGGAGCTGACTGTGGTACAGATCACCAATTACTAGTATGCAAACTCATGACAAAGTTGAAAAAGAGCAAGCCACTCATTAATGTAGCAAAATATGACCTTGAGAATATATCACTAGAATTTAAAGAGACTGTCATTTGTATCTAAAGCAGCAAATCAATTTTTCACGCAGAGTTCCAGATAAGTTATGGGATGACATTAAGAAGATTGTGTTTGAAGAAAGCGAGTAATCGCTACATAAGGTGAAAAAGCAAAAACGGCCAAAATGGATGACTGAAGAAACTCTTTAAAACTGTCCAGAAACACAGAAGTTAAAGTCAGAGAAGAAAGAGCGGCAATCGCAGAACTCAGAGATTTCCAACGTGCAGCAAGACAAGTACTACAATAACACATGCAAGGAAATAGAATTGGAAGCTATTAGAGGAAGAACAAAATCGTCTTTTCTACAGCTACAAGAGTTAAAGAAAATATTCCAGCCTTGAATTGGAATGCTACAAGATGCTCATGGATTCACGTTGAATGATGCTAAGTTCAAGAAAAGGTGGAAAGAATATACAGTCATTATACCATAATGATCAAGTGGATTAACTGCCATTTCAACCTTACCTTATGATCAGGAGCCATTGGTAATGAAAGACGTTGGAGCAGCATTGAAAGCCTTATCAAAGAGCAAAGCACCAGGCATTCCCAATGAAGTATTACAGCAATCAGATAAAGCCATTACCATACTTACAAGGCTCTGCCGGGAAATTTGGAAAACAGCATCATAGCCAACTGACTGGAAAAGATCTGCATTAATACCAATTCTGAAGAAAGATGGCCCAACTGACTGTGGAAATTATCACACAATCGCTCTGATCCCACATGCCAGCAAAATTATACTCAAGATTGTTCAGCAGAGACTACAACCACACCTGGAACGAGAACTGCCTGAAGTGCAAGCAGATCCTTGAAAAGACAAAAGAATACTAAAAGGATATCCATATGCGTTTTATTGACTACAGCAAGGCTTTTTGTGTAAACCATGAGAAACTCTGGCCCACATTAAGAAGCACAGGTATACCAGAACACCTGATAGTTCTCTTGACAAACCTTTACAGTGATCAAGAAGCAACAGTTCAACGGAACTAGTAGAAACAGAATGGTTTAAAATCAGCAAAGGTGTATGACAAGGCTGCATACTTTCCCCCTACCTCTTTAATTTATATGCAGAACAAATCACCAGAGAAGCAGAACTGTATGAAGACAACCGAGGTGTGAAGATTGGTGGAAGACTAAACAACCTTTGCTATGCTGATAACCACATTACTGGTTGAAAGTGAAGATGATTTGAAACATTTGCTTCTCAAGATAAAGGAATATAGTCCTAAAATGGGTCTGAACCTTAACGTTAAGAAGGCAAAGATCCTGACAACTGGCAAAATCAATAAGTTCACTAATGGAGAAGAAATTGAAACAGCTGACTGATTTAACTTACTTAGATCAACAATCAAAGAAAGGACTAGCAGTCGAGAAATCCGATGACTTATTGCTCTTGGTAGAATGGCTACGAAGGACCTAGACAAGATCCTCAAGAGCAGAGATATCTCTCCCCATACAAAGATGTCCAAGCCGTGGTATTTTCAATAACATCATATATGTGAAAGTTGGACAGTGAAAAAGAGACAGGAAGAAAATTGATGCCTTTGAATTATGGTGCTGGCCACGAATACTGTGTATACCATGGACTGTCGGAAAAACAAACAAACCAGTTAGTACTAGAGATCAAACCTAAGCTTTCCTTAGAAGCTCAGATGACAAGACTTCGGCTTTCATACTTTGAACATATGCGAAAAGAGATCATTGGAGAAAGATAATGCTTGGCAAGGTAGGTCACCTTAAAGAGGAAGGTCAGCAATGAAATGGATCCATACAATAACAGCAGCTATGGATACCTCTAACAATAATGAATCGCTTGGCTGAAGACCGAACAAAGTTCAGGTCAACTATCCAGAGGGTCGCCAGGAGTTGACAGACTCGACGGCACTTAACACCAACCACATATATAGACACTTTTCACCATCCAATGCTGTTCTACTACATAGATTTTAGAAGCAACTATTTCTGGCTTGTCATATTCATGGAGCTAAACCTATCATGTAGTCTTGGAAAACAATCCCTTATGTCCGAGTACGACCATGACTGATTGGTTTTATTACAAATATCTCGTAGGGGGGCAGGCATGGTTAACTAGCACTGTACTCAATACAACAGCACTGCAAATACGTTTTATTACAGCAAATCCTCCCCACATAAAGCTAGACATATAAACGCAATCCAAACTGCAATTTAGGAAGAAGATTTGTCTTAAACCATCAGTAAGCCAATTCCCTGCACGGTCCGAGACGGCTCAGTCCGTCCCCGTCCCTTTCCACTACTCACCACGGCCGTAGCCTTGCGTGTGCTTAGCGAAGCTGCGCACCACCGCCTCCACCGCCTCTCGCAACACGGCCGGATTCCCGGGGCTCCCGAAGCCCCCCGGGGGAGGAGGAGGTGGAGACTGCGGCGGTGGCGGCTGCAGTTGTTGCGGAGGCGCGGGGGGAGGAGGTGTCGAGGCTTGTCCCGTCACACCAGGCCTCAAGGAGCGTAGGCTGCCCGTGCCCGCTCCTACCCCCGGTTGAAGTCGCAGGGGTCGCACCGATTCCATGTTATTGTCCTTGACGGGGACTGGAAGGAAGGGGACTGAGGTCGTTAATGGATGAAAGAAAAGAGACGTAACAAGACAACAGCAAAAAATGATACTCCCCGTATAAAGAGTCTCTCCCGCGCGCAAACAGAAAAATAACGGAATCCGACCTCAAAGCTGTCACTCAGCGCGCGCGACACTGGGCGTGACTCTTCCAACGGACCAATCGGCGAGACGAAAGGAAGAGGGGCGGTAACTTCGCGTCAATAGCGGGGCGGGAGAAGATAAGACGGATAAGCGAAATCTTTCCTTAGCACTGATTAGCTCTGCGTTTTAGTTTTGTAATTTTAATTTATTTCTAAATCACAAGCGCATTGTTAACATTCGTGTGGGAATATGTGGCTCCGAATCAATGCTGACTCCTGACGACCTAGCAAGTGCTGGTTTTTTCTTCCGAGGCAATGGAGGTTAAGTGACTTGCCAAGATCAAAAGAGTGCCAGTGGGAATCAAATTCTGGTCTCTTGGTTACCAAGCCAGTGCGCTAACCACTAGACTATTCCATTCCATGATTATGTTAGGATTATTTAATTACTGGAGTTGCCACATAATAATAATTAGTATTAGTATAGTATCTACTGCTGTGTTTGTTCTATATTGAACTGGTTCTGAAGACCCCTCTATCAGGGCCGGACGTGCATGCGTGCTTTCAGTTTATCCTGTTTGCTGCGTGAAGTTTGTCCCTGCGCGAGACACCGTGATAATCCCGGAAGTATGTGTCTGTGGCGAGGGAACTGAAGTGAGAATTTCGCCCTTTGCTCGCGGTGGTCAGGGAGAGTGGCTTTCGGAGGAAGGCGGTGAGGAAAGAACCGATGGATTCCTGGGTGCGTTTCAATGCCCAGAGCCAGGCCAAGGAACG
The DNA here is from genome assembly GCA_033557465.1 of Ichthyophis bannanicus. Taxonomy (NCBI): domain Eukaryota; kingdom Metazoa; phylum Chordata; class Amphibia; order Gymnophiona; family Ichthyophiidae; genus Ichthyophis; species Ichthyophis bannanicus. The sequence goes on along the minus strand of CM066048.1, from coordinate 36,248,585 downwards.
AATCTTCAGGTACTGAGTGCTTCGAAACCGCGGAGGTGAAGGGAACGGGCCTATGGGAAGGGGTATGTGTACCCACCAACCTTTCCTGTGAAGAAATATTTTTTAATGGTTCACCTGCGTCTCCCCACAGTCTCATATGCTAGTAAAAGTTATTTTTTCAAGAGGAAAAGGTTTTCTTTTAATACATTATTTATACCTTTCAGACATTTGAATGTCGTTGTCTCGTATACATGTTTGCTTTCATTTCTTTTTGCTCTTTGGTCTTTCTCTTCAATATGTCCCTCTTACCCCTTCTCATATACTTCTTCCTCGAATTTCTGCACCCCAAGTGCACGGTTTTGCACTTTTTTGCATTGATTCTTAAGGACCTGATCGCCAAAAGGGTTTGGTTAGGAAGACCTGCTAGCCATCACTGAGCTTGATATGTGGTGGCACCATCTGGATAGAGAGGATATTCAGTGGCCCTAACTGCCCTGTCACTGCCTAAAGAATACCTTGGTGGTCTCAACACCTATCTGACTAGCAGCGACTACCAGATAAATGACTGCATAAAGTTAGGTATAAAAAATGCTGCCCTAATATGCAGTTTTGGTATCTGCATAGCCGCAAAATATTGATACTGGATAGAGCTGGCGGTCAGCACTGAAACTGGATATTCGGCGCTAGAATCCAGACATCCTCCAGTGCTGAATATATAACTTTTTCAGAGTAAGGGAGTGACACAATTGAAAACATTAGAAAAGTAAAGTTCTATGGCTGTATTCTGAACTGTTTGTAATCTTTTTAATACACCCTAATATATATAAAGTAGGAACAGTGATACTTTAATACATAATAACTGTTTTTGTAAATTATTTAGTTTTGTTCTATATCAACGAGATTCAATGCGCTCTGTACGTTACTGGTTCAATGTGAACCGCTTTGACTTATAGAAAAGCAGTATAAAAATAAATTTAAATTAATAACCATTCCTGGAAGACCATGGCATTACAATAATCCAATCGTGATATGACAAGGACATGGATTAAGGTCAAAAGTGCCGCTTTATCCAGAAAGGACTGAATGGACCTAATTTTAGCGTAGCGAAGGTCTGTCCTTTTTTTTTAAATCTATCACTGAAATTTATTTCAATATAAAGCAAGCAACTCTAGTTTTTCACTGAATGAGGTAAGGGAGACCTGTGTCCTCCCAGACTAAAAGAGAGATCTGGAGGTGATTGTTAGCCACAAAGCCATATGGCCAAACACTGTGGATTTAATTGAAGTCTGTTGTCAAACAGCTGTCTCATTCAGGCATGTCTTAAGTATTGTCAAATCTGGATTGTTAAGATTGGTATTATTAAGTTGCACATGATCTGCAAATATGAAACCACTAGTTCCCAGAAGTTGAATGAGAGAGGCCAATGTACTGAGAAAAAGGTTGACTAAAAGAATAGTTCCTTGTGGTACTCTGCAGTGTAATTGTGGGTGTATGGAGTAACTCATGCCGAAGTTGACTTGGAAAACTCTAGCAGATAAACAGAAATGAAACCATCACCAACATGATCCATCTAAGATGGGTTATGCTGTTTTTTAACTGCCATTATTTACTCTAACTTCTCTGCAATAGTGGTCAAACAAGATTTAAACAGAGCCAGTCCAAGGCCGCTAAGCTCTTCAGTAATCACTTTTCTTTTCTCTGAATAAACTACATTTACCACTATGTTTTGCCAAAAGAGGGGGAAGGTGGATTTATTGAGTGTTATTGTAAGTGTGTGCAGGGGCGGCTCAAGGCAATCTGATGCCTGAGGCCAAGTTTGAAATGGTGCCTCCCCCCCCCACCTTAGGGCTTTTTCAGAAATCCAATCAGAGACTGAACCTAACCAAAAAGCCGATTAGATATTATATATGGAGGAAATGCAAGATGTTTGCACACAGGGCCATATTGAGCTGTTTTTTAAACGGCAGGGCAGCAGCAGACAGCCGAAATGCGCCCCCCAAGCCTTTCCACCCTGTGCAGCTACACCGCTTGCACAAGTCTAGGTAAAGTCCCTTTTGCACACCAAGAAACTAAAAGACAGCAAGAACCAACAGCACAGTTTATAAAACTAAATTATAACTCATTTTTGTTTTGTTATAAACTGCATTATGGTTCTTGTTTTTTCTTTTTCAACAAATATTTTGCATCCACAGTAAGTGCAGAGCAGAAACAGGACATTCACCCACAGAACTCAATATTTAAAAAAAGATCTGATTCTGATCATCTCACTAATAACAACCACCACCACCACTATTCTCCATTACCAGTTATATTGTGAAATAATACAAAACCCTACAACAAAGAGCAAACCTACCATACCATATCAGAACAAACTTCCAAAACTCGCATAAGGAGCCCATCCAAAAAAAGCGTCGCTGTAAATACTACAGTGGGCCCTGGAACATCCATACACCTATTTGAAAAGCTGAACAAGTCAAATTACTACAGTACAGTATAGATCTTTATGTACAAACTCCATGTTAACAGAACACCTGACCTCAGTCTCACACTCACATCAACCCTCACCAAGTACAGAATGAGTAACCACAATCTAAAGTAAAAAATAAAAATATGTAGACAAAATTTAAATTGAAACCCCAAGAAGCCAGAGTCCACATGCAGTGCAACATCAGATAAATAAGAGATGCAGTTCCCCAATACTGTGTAAAATATAAAAATAGCACAAAGTCCAATCACTAAAAATAAGTGAAATTATTTTTCCTACCTTTGTTGTCTGACCATTTTATTCTCTGATCATGCTGGTCCCGATCTGAGACTTCTGCTTTCCTGTCTTCTCTTAGCTCTCTTTCTGTGGTCTATGGTCCATAGTCCATCTGCCATTTCTTATCTCTTTTGTTTTCTTCCCTTCCTTCCATCAGCCCATTTCCAGTAACCCTCCCCAGTATCAGCCCCCTTTCCAGTCCTTCCCTCCTAGTATCTTCCATTGTCAACCACCTTGCATTCCCACGACTGCCACTGGTGTCCATTCCCTTCCATTCCCCTTCATTCCCCACTGTCCAGCCCCTTCTAGTCCAAATACCATCCCAGATATCGGCTCACGTCCACTCTGTGCTACACCCCCAGTCAGCTCCCTTCCAGTCGCCCTACCCTCTGTCCATCCCCCTTCCAGTGCCATTTGCATGTCTGCTCCCTTCCAGCCTCCTCCCCATTACCCAACCACCTACCACTCCCATCCCTAAGTGTCAGCTCCCTTCCAGTCCCCCTTCAGTATATCTCAGGTGTCAGCTCCCTTCCTGCCCCTGGCAGACCCTCTCATTATCCGCTTCCTTCCAGTCCTATTCTACCATCCTCCAGCATCAGCACATTTGTAGCCCTAGCCCCTAGTTTTCTTCCAGGGCCAGCAGCACTCTCCTCCCCTCCCCCATTAGCCCATTTCCAGTCCTATCTCTCTTATCAGCCCACTCTAGTCCTAGCCCCCCCCAATCAGCCCATTACCAGTCCTAGCTCATTTCCAGTGCTAGCCCCCCATCTGCCCATTACCTGTCCTAGCCCCCCTCCCGATCAGCCCATTACCTGTCCTAGCCCCCCCATCTTCTTTATCTTTATTTTACACTTGATATACCGCTTAGGCCAAGGCATTGGTTTACAATAAAACATCAAAGTAGCAGAAGAACAGGAAAAGAACGCCATTTATGTTTTGAGTGCAAGATTGTATAAATATACTTCTGGATGCTCTGTGTGCTTGCTTGCAAGAAACATTTTGTTATGCCTTCACTGAGCGTGTAATGTATAAAACTGTTTACAGCTTTCTCCCTCTGTGCCCCCAGATTGTGGAACTCATTGCCAGATGATTTATGTGCAGTCGGGGGCGTAGGGATCTTTTGCAAATTGAAGTCTCATTTGTTGAATATTATGGGACACAGCAGGGTCTGGACTGTCATTTTTTGCCTTAGCTAGTTGTCTGTCTATTTTATTATTGTCAAATTACCTACTATATTTCTGTCTTTAAAATAGTGTATTATTTAATGTATTGTTGAAGTTGACTGTTACCCACTTAGACCTATGGTGATTAAGCAGATTATAAACTGAGAAATCAAATTAAAAAATCATCTGAATTTCCATCCTGCAGTGAATATTGAGAAGACATGGAAAGCTGGTGTTCCTAGCTGGAATCCTGGCAAGTTTTGGGGTTCTGGATTTATAGAGCAAGAGAGAGAGAGATAAACGAATGAACTTGATTGTCTGTTGGTACACTATTGTGCATTCTAGAGAATTCAGAAGCAAGGATAAGGATGAGAGGACTGCAAATTATAGAATATAAACCACTTCAAAGACTTGCTTGAACTTTTTTCATTCTTATATTGTGAATGGATGACGTACCACAGGGCCTGTCCTGTATGTCCCACAGTCTGTTGTGAATATACATGAGAGAGATTTCCATATACTAAGTCTATAACGTATGCAAAACATTCTCATGTATATTCATAGTGGATATCCAAATAACCTGACTGGCTAGGGTTTCCCATACCTGTCTTAGTGACCCCACAATGTATCTGTTTCCTTTGGTGTTGCAGAAATAATGTGTGGTGTTTGGAATACGCAGGCCTGGTTTCAGTGTTACTACTTTCTTTAAAACTGTGGCCTATCCCAGGGGTGCTTCATAAACTGTTAAGTAGTACAGCAATTGGTGTATAATTGCTGGATGACTATAATAGGGCTTCCCCCATCTGTCCTGGTGACGTTGCACTAGTCGGGTTTTCACAATATCCACAATGAGTATGCATGAGATCAATTTGATAATTTGAAGACTTTAGTATATGCAGATCTATCTCCTACAGATTTATTGCTGACATCTAGAAAACCCAACTGACTTGCAGCACCATCTGGACAAAGGGGGGATTGAGGACACTGGAACCTCTTGCTGCAAAAGCTGTGTCCCAACTTCTTGCAGTAAAAAAAATCTGTTAATTGATCAATACTCCATATGGAAATGGTTATTCTTGGCCATCTAACTTAATCAGTTATTAATATACAATTACACTTGAGTAATTATAGACTTAACAAGACTTACTTTTTCTCCCTATAGGCATAGAATAGGGGACAAATCCTTAGTGAACCTAAGATTTTCCATACTGGATCAGCCTAAAGGGCTATGAAGCCTACTATCCTGTTTCCAACAGACCAATCCAGATCACACATACCATCCCAAAAGGTAGACGGATTCCATGCTGCTTATCCCAGGGATAAGCAGTAAATTTATCCAGTCCACTTTAATAATGGTTTATGGACTTGTTCTTCAGGAGCATGTCCAAACCTTTAAGCACAGCTACACTAACAGCTTAATTTACTACATCCTCTGACCATGAATTCCAGAGCTTAATTACACTTTGAGTGAAAAAAATATTTTATCCAAGGTAGTCTAGAGAGCTAGCAGAGAGAGTGAAGACTCAAATTTTTGAAATTTTCCCAATTCTGTCTTCACCACATTCCTGGGTGCTCATCCCATTAGATTAAATTAGTAGCCAATTATTTTAGCTAATCCCCCAATACCTCAAGCTGTTGGAGTGTCAGCAGGAGTTTTCCATTAAAAAAAAGTGATTTGGGCTTCCGGTGACGTCACGGAGCGAATGGCTGTGTGCTAGCTGAGCTCCGTTGGTGTCCTGCATTATAAAGGGGGAAAAGAGCTGACCCCGGCGCCTGAGAGAGCAGAGAAAGGGTCGGAGCCATGGCCCAAGTAGCGAGAAAGAAGTTGGCGGGCTTCCGCTCTTCGTATGTGAAGCGGAAGGAGGATGAGGAGCGGGCGGCTGCAGAAATGGAGAGGCCTAGCAGCATGGCGAGTTCGGAGGAGGACGAGGAGCGAGAGGAGATCCAGGAGACTGAAATGCCAATCCGGGAGTGGCTGCGGGCCTTTAAAAAGGATTTGCATGCCGATTTGGCGGCGATGAGGAAAGACATTAAGGAGTCGCTGGCGAGCATCCAGCAGGATCTGAACGGCCTGGGCGACCGCGTGGCTGTCTTAGAGGATCACGCGGAGGCCTGCACCGGAGAGCTGCAGGCGATGGCGGAGGCGCAGAGTAAACTGGAGAGACAGCAGGAGGAGATAGAGGATCGGGCCCGCCGGAACAATTTGCGAGTGAAGGACATTGGAGAGTCTGAGGGGTTTCAGAACTGTGAGCAGGTGATCCGGAGGCTGTGCGCCCATATTCTGGCCCTGGAGGGCGGTGCAGAGACTGCTGAGCGGGAGATAGGGGTGGAGCGGACGCACCGCAGTTTGGGCCCGCGGAGAGACAAGCAACCACGAGATATCATAGCGTGTATGAGCAGCTTCCCGTTGAAGGAGAAAATCTTGCAGATAGCCCGGAAATATGGGCGGATTGCGTGGGAAGGTGCAGAGGTGGATATCTTCAATGATCTTTCCAAAGGGACTCTGGATCGCCGGAGAGGATTGCGCGAAATCACTGCCTGTCTGCGAGGGAGAAGTCTGCGTTACCGGTGGCTGTTCCCCTTCGGCCTTTTGGTGACGGTTAATGGCGTGTCAAGGAAGGTGAAGGAGGCCGAAGAAGCCTGGACTGTGTTGGGTGAGCTGGGCTGTGAGTAGCTACCAAAAAGAGCGGGAAGCGTGGGGGCAAAGCAGGATGGAGGAGCGGCGGATCCCCGGCTGGTGGGCTCCCGGTGGCAGAGAGTTGCGGAGAAAGGACGTCGGCTGCAGCGGAGGGGAGCGGATGGTGATGTGGGGAAGAAAGTGCGTCCTGTGGACTGAGTGCTTTGGAGTGGTCAGCCCTCTGGACCTTGGGGTGAAAGGACTGGGGGGACGGGGAGTGAGGGGTGGGTTGGGGAGAGTTGAGGGGGTGCGGGGGATGGGCAGGGAGAGGGGTAGGGTGGAGTGGTGTGATGGGGGGAGGTGGTGGGGGAGGCGGGCGGGGGGACGATAGTGGGAGATGCAGGACCGTCACAAGCGGAAGACAGGCAAAGTGGAGAGGAGGAGAGGGGGGGGAGGGTGGTGGGGGTACAGGACAGGACACATGTCGGAGGTAGGGGGGGTTAGTTGGGGTAAGGAATATGATGTTGCGGGTGGGCATGCTTAATGTGCAGGGTTTAAACTCACCCACCAAGAGGCGACTACTGTACCGGGAGGCTGATAAGAATGAGTGGGATGTGATACTAGTCCAGGAGACGCATTTGCGTCGCCGGGATGTGTGGTTGATGAGGCATGCCCGGTATGGGGAGCAATTTTATTCTTGTAGTCGGGAGAGGGGTAAGAAGGGGGGGGGGGGTAGCGGTGCTAATAAGGGGGGGTAGTGGGATTAAAGTGGAAAGGAGTTTTGAGGATGGGGAGGGGCGAGTGGTGGGAAGTTGGGGGGGGAGGGAATAGTGGTAGTATCGGTGTATGGGCCGAATGGAGCGCAAGTGGGCTTTTGGCAGAAGGTGTGTAAGTTGTTGGGGCAGCAGGGGGGGGGAAAGGGTGGTGGGGGGCGACTTTAATGTGGTGTTGGAGCATATGATGGATAGGGAGTCGGGGAGGGGAGAGGGACGGGGGAGGAATAGGAGGGCATTGCAGCGGATGATGAAAAGTTTGAATCTGGTGGACGCCTGGCGAGTGCTGCACCCCCAGAAGCGTGATTTCACACACTACTCAATTCCCCATAACAGCTGGAGTAGGATAGATATGTTGCTGGTGGATCAAGAATGGATGCTGGGGGTGCGAGGGGGGGGGGATTGTCCCCATTGCTTGGTCTGACCATAAGGCGGTTGAGGTGGGGTTTAAGGGGAGGGATAGGGAAGGGCTGCGGTTTTGGCGCCTGAATGAGGGGCTGTTGAAGTGTCCCGCGGTGGTGAGAGATATCAGGGAAGGGATCAAGGAATATCTGGCGGTGAATGACTTGGGGGAGGTCCGGGTGGCTGTGGTGTGGGAGGGGCTGAAGGCGGTTATTAGAGGGAAGTTCATTCGATGGGGGGCGCGCAGGAAACGGGAACGGTATGAAAAGGAGCGGGAATTAGGGCGGCGGTTGCAGGAGGCTGAGGAGGTGTATAGGAGATCTGGGAGGGCAGGGGCTAGGGATGTGATGGAAGCGCTTCGGGGGGAGCTGCAGGGGTTGCAGGTGGAGAGGGTGGCGATGGAGCTGGCCTGGGTACAACAGCAGTTTCATGAGTTTGGCAACAGAGCAGGGCGGATGTTGGCCCAGCGGCTGCGGAATCGTAGGGTGGCCTCTTGGATATATCAAATTAAGGGGAAAGGGGGGAAGTGCTTTTCCGGGAAGGGGAGATTCAGGAGCGCTTCCGGCAGTTTTATCAGGAACTGTATACGGCGGAGGAGGGGGTGGATGGGGATGGTATAGACCGGTACCTGGAGAAGGTCCAGCTTCCGCATCTGTTGGGGGAAGCCAGGGAGGAGTTAGAGGCCCGGATAGGTCTGGCAGAAGTAGAGCGAGCCATCCAGGGGATGCCCAGGGGGAAGGCTCCGGGGTTAGATGGGCTGCCGAGTACGTTCTACCGGGTATTCAAGGCAGAGATAGGGGAGGTCTTATGTCGGGTGTTTAATGGCATGTTGGAGGAGGGGGGGGAGCTGCCTGTGGGGATGTTGACCGCCGGGATCATGGTGTTGCCGAAGGGGGGGCGTGATCCGCTGGAGTGCGGTTCCTTTAGACCTATTTCGCTCTTGAATGTAGATGTTAAGGTCCTGGCCAAGATATTGGCGGGCCGCCTGGGGCCCTGGTTGCCCATGGTGATTAAGGATGATCAGACGGGGTTTATCCCGGGTCGCCAGGCGGCTGATAACATTAAGCGGGCCATGGGGGTGCTTTGGGAAGCGCGGCGAGGGGCGGAGGAGTTTTTGTTAATGTCAGTGGATGCCGAAAAGGCATTTGATAGGGTGAATTGGGCTTTTTTGATGAGGGTGCTGAAGAGAATGGGGGTGGGGGAGAATATGGAGCGCTGGATTCGAGGGCTCTATACTGGGCCAAGGGCTCGGGTGAAGGTCAATGGCTGTTGTTCGCGGGATTTTAGTTTGGGACAGGGGACGCGGCAGGGGTGCACCCTATCACCGTTGCTCTTTGCAATGAGTGTGGAGCCCTTAGCGGAGGTCATCAGGTCCAATGAGAGGATTCGGGGCCTGGAAAGAGGGGGGGTGTCTCATAAAATATCCCTTTATGCGGATGATATCCTGTTGTATCTTGGGCGGCTGGAGGGTTCTCTGCCGGAGGACATGGAGGCGCTGCAGGCGTTTGGGGAAGTCTCAGGGTTCAAAATGAATGTGGACAAGACGGAGGTGCTGCGGGTTAGGGTCACGCCGAGGGTGGAGGGTTGGCTGCGGGATCTGTATCCCTTGAGGTGGGTTAATAGCACTTTGAAATACTTGGGAGTGCAATTGGGAGTTAAATATGGGGATATGTACCGGCATAACTACCCAGGGGTCGTGCGGGAGTTGGAGCGGGATTTGGAGGGCTGGATGAGGCAGGATGTTTCGTGGTTGGGTCGGATGGCCAGGGTTAAAATGAATGTGTTACCGAGGTGGTTGTACTTATTTCAGGCACTGCCCGTGAAGGTGCCGGAGGAGGTGCAACGGAAAGTTTCTCAGTATATTTGGAATAAACGGCCGCCGCAGCTGGCGCGGGAGGTGTTATATGCCCCGCGGATGGCGGGGGGGCTAGGGGTGCCCAATATCATTGATTACTACAGAGCGGCGCAACTCCGGCATGTCATGGATTGGAGGAGGCGGGGGGAACCGAAGCCTTGGGTGCACTTGGAGCGTACATTGGTGAAGGGCGGCTGCCTAGAGGCTTGGCTGTGGGCGGGGAGGAAGAATCGTAAGGTGTTAGGCGCGGGGTCGCCGGCCATGCAGCAGGTGGCGCGGGTGTGGGATGCGGTGAGGTGTGGGGGGGGAAGGGGAAGGGGGATCATTTTTCCGTAATGATGCCTTGGCGAGGTTGGAAGCTTTTTACACCAGGGTGGGAAGGGGGACGGTTTGATATCTGGACGGGGAAGGGGTTGGAGTGTTTTTACCAACTATTGGAGGAGGGGGAGTTGCGGTCCTTTGAGGCAGTTCGGGAGGAGTATGGATTGGAAGAGCAGGATCGATATGCATATCTTCAGGCACGCTCCTTTTTGCAGGGGGGAAGGGTGATGGGGGGGTTTGGGGGGGAAGTGTCGGAGATTTGAGGCTCTCTGGTATGGGAAATTTTGGGTCCAAAGGGATGGTATCAGGCAGTACGGGAGGGGGGGGCGGGGCAGTTTCCTTATATGATGGAGTGGGAGTGGGACTTGGGGAGGCCTCTGACACCGGCAGATTGGAAGCAGATTTGGGATAGGGTCCGGGGACTGCCCTGGGCTAGTAGCATTAGGGAAAATTGGTATAAGATTTTATTCCGGTGATGATATACGCCGGAGCGGTTACATAGGATATTTCCGGGGGTGGCGGAGGGTTGTTGGCGGGAGTGTGGGGGGGTGGGATCTTTTTGGCATATCTGGTGGGGGTGTCCTAAAGTCCAAGGATTTTGGGGGCGGGTGGTGCACTGGATCCATCAGCATCTAGGAGTGGAGGTTAGGCTGGATCCTGGGGTTTGTTTATTGTCCTGGTGGGGAGGGGGGCACTTGGACGGGGGGCCCATGGTCCGTGCGTGCTTGAGTGCGGTGAGGTGTGAATTGGCAGCAGCATGGAAGAGGGTGGCGGTGCCTACAGTGGGGGAGTTTGAAGGTAGACTTCGACATGTGGTTCTCATGGAACAATTGACAGCGGCTAGGAGGGAGAGAGTGGCGAAATTCCTGGATAATTGGGGAGATTTATGGCGTGTCCTGGGGTGGGGAGGGAGGGGGGGGAGGGTGGTCAAGGGGGGGGGAGTATTGATAGCGAGGGAGGAGGGGTTGGAAGGAAGTAGGAGCCTCTGAGGGAGGCGGGTTGAGGGGGTTTCTTGTGTGGGGGGAGGGGGGTTAGTTGTGTTGTATTAACTGGATTTGGTTGTTGTCATGTGTTTTGCTGAAACCAATAAAAATATTGAAATATAAAAAAAAAAAAAAAAAGTGATTTGACTTCAACAAAGAAATCCATTATGCCTTTTTTTAGTTATCTTTATCCAGAGGTTACATGTGTTCTAACATGAGCCCAACTACCAAATCTTTGATTTCATCCTAAGCCCAAATGAATGAAAGGGGCCTTTTTGCTGCCAAGTCATAAGGTTTTATAATTATTAATGGCTTCTCCTGAACTTCAGCAGTAGAAAAATCTGATTTTTTTTTTCAGTCTTCGGATTTGGCATAAGAATAGAATCATTGTGGCCTAAAAAGAAAACTGTTTTATGTTGAGAAAAACATCAGTGACCTCCTGCACATCTTCCCTGACTCATTCTATAACACTGTCTCTGGCCAGTGGGATGTTTTTTATATTGCAGCATGTGCTCATAGACTGTGGCAGCTGAAACCAGATAAGTGCGTTCAGATAACAAGAACTGATTTTCTAAGAGTGCACATCGAAGCTTTAACAAGTTGTTAAAAGCTGAATATTCTTAAAACAGGAGTTCTTTCCATATTATGATGACATAAGAACAACTTCTTACAGTCAAAAAACAAAAGATAGGACCCTGCACAGGTTCCTCTCCATAATTTTTGTGTTGGTCCACTGAAAGGTAACACTTGAGACTGTAAGACCTCCAGAAAAAGGGAAATACCTAATGCACCTGAATGCTGCTTGCCTAGAACTACCACTGGGAAGGTGTGAGCTGAACCTAAATAAATAATATGAATATCTGAGAACCTAGTTTTCTCAGGAAACCACCCAGAATTATGCTTTTATACATAGAACGAGGAGCTTCCTGGTTTAAGGTGCACCTTATGATGACTTCTGTGAGATCACTAATCAGTTCTACATAGAATGTTAAGAGGATTCCCACCTGGGCCATCATCCTGTGATGTAGTGATCTTAATTGGGGAAAAATATCAAAATGAAACCTGGCAACACAACAGGAATTATTTGGACAATGACTAAGCTACCTATTTAGCATGTGTGGTTTTACAATCTGAGCGTCTCATCATGAAAGATCAGTTGTTCCTTGCACTATTAGTAAAAGAATCTTCCTGATTAGCAGAGAGCAAAAAACGTACTTTCCAGTCCCAGTACAAGAGGGTCTCCCTTGCTTTCATGAATGAATAAAAAATAGTAAAACTGTGTGTGGAAAGGTTTTATTGGGGGGGTTTTTTTGTTTGGTTTTTTTTTTGCCTGTTTCCTTCCCTTGTTCTGTTGAGGCTTCTTTGACTTTGGAGAGGTGGTTCCCGCATTGAGTTCCTGGCACGTAATGCGGAGGCTAAAGTTCTATTGTGGGATAGTATAGTAGGTATCCCTCTCTCAGCCAGACTCTCCTTTTTCTCTTCTTCTGCAGGGCAGCTCAGTATGCCTGCACGTTCCTTGGCCACATGCTGCAGAAAAATGGGGCCAGTGCTGAGCTAGTGGCCAGAATCAAACAGCTGGAGGCACATATGAGCTTGGGACGCAAGTGTAAGTGAGAGTTGCCTTCAATTCCACTTGAGTAATAGTGAGTCTTTCTTTTGGATGTAGTCTCAATGAGTCCTTCATAACCTAGAGGTTTAATTTCACACACTGACATTAAGGATTTGAAGTGTCTGTGGAGAATCCATTTTCTTGGTCCTTGGCCTCTCTTCACAATTTTTCACCTAGCTGTCTCTTGTTTGTTTACAGTGTTCAGACTCGGTAACTCGGTAGACTCCCTGGAAGCAGCCAAGCGTGCCATTCACTTGTCTGACATGGTCCTCCGTTTCTGCATCACTGTCAGTCATCTCAACCGGGTCATGTACTTTGCATGTGACAACATCCTGTGGGCAGGGAGATCTGGCCTAGTTCGCCATGTGGATCAGGAGAAGTGGGGCCAGCGTTCATTCAGGTGACACTGTCTGCATTCTCCCCTATTATTTTCACTGGCTTGAACTATGCAGAGCAGATATACTCCATAAATCTACACCTGTCTGTGAGTGTGAGGAAGACTAATTAATTCTAATTTTGGACAAATGATGATAATAGCAGATAATCTGGTGTATGAGTGTGGAGTCACATGCCAAAGAATCAAGAAGACTGCTAAGATTTCTTTTTCACATATTGGAACCTGTATTACTAAGCAGGTCCTAGTTTTTATTGATTCTGTGGATGCAGAAATTACCATAGAATCTTTCCTTTTAACATTCTTTTTGTAAACATTAACCTTTTAGAATGAAAAAGAAAAATGTGGTTTAGAATTACCAATTTTTTTTTCAACTCTTTTTAAATGTTCAGAACTCATGAGGCAACCCTGGGCAGGTTTAGTTCAGATATCCTGGACAGAAAGATCAATCATGATTGCCTTAATAAGGTACAAAAAAGCCCTGTCTTCTGTGAAAGAACTACTGATGGCGAACATTGGTGAGCATCAGTACCTTGAAAGTAGTAAGCAGAAAATGGGCTTTAAGATGCCCCATAACCATCACAGAATTCCCCATTCCTTGCACAGAATCTGTCTTGAGCTATTGCCAGGATCCAGGGTCCATGCTAAAAGGTTGTCTCATGCTAGCTGTTTTCTTCTTCCCATGCAGGTATTACCTGTTTGCACTGATCATGAACCTAAGCCGGGATGCCTATGAGCTCAAACTTCTGATGGAGCATGAGGCTTGTGGAAAACGGCAGAAAGGCACCCCAGTGGTGGAGAGGGATCGTGAGGGCAGAGAAGGCATAAACAGCAGTACCAGACAGCTGATGCTGCGACTCCATGTCCAGCTGCGCCTCCTGTACCATGTGCTGCGGAGCAACCCCCCTTTGCTCCTAGATATCATGAAGAACATCTGTGATATTTTCATCCCGATGGATAAGCTGGGACTATACAGGACGAATGCTGGCTTTGTGGGGCTTTGCGGTCTGACTTCCTCAGTGCTTTCTATCCTGACAATCCTTCACCCCTGGCTGAAGCTTAAACCTTGAAGCAGCAGTAGCACTGATAGTGGTGACCTGCTTTGACGATTTGTTGTAAGCCTGGACCTGGAAACGGGGGATAGTTCTGAAGGGCTGTCTCACACCTCCAGAGTTTTAATGTATGTTGTTAGGTAGTTATACTACCTGTGAAGACCTAAAATGTATGATCTAATATTGGTCTTCATTGTTTTCACTGGACAGTGGATGCTGCTGAACGCACATTTTTGAAGCTGTTTCTCAACAGCGCCCTTTTTCTTTGCTTTTTGACACTTGGGGATTTTCAGAAAAGCCATTTTTTTTTGTTAACATCTTGCACTATGTATATTAATGGAATAGGATGAGACCACCTTATTCTGATAAGAGGTCATATGCATGGTTCTTTTATAGGAGGGCTATGCAGCAAAGCTGAGTGTCTCTCCTTCAGAAGATGTGATATGAAGTCACTGTGAGTAGCAGAAGAAGACATCTCTCTTCTTTTCTCCTTCCTCAATAACCTAGCCCTGGGTCTCCCAGCACACTTTCTTTCAATACCACCAGTGCAGAGAAAACCAAGGGTCTGATCTTTTCTTGTCCCTTTCATTTTTTTATATGTCTTCATAGCCAGAGAAGATAATTAATCAAGTTTTTCTAGGATATTATGAAATTAACAAAGTGTTGCAAAGTATCTTTTTGCATTGTATATTGTCCTGTGATTTCTTCTAATGCATCTTGGTTTGTTCATCCAGTGAAGAGATACAGGCTGCATCATTAAAAGAACACAGCACACAGACATCCACTGCTGCCAGGGTCACCACCTCACCCAGGTCAACTGGAATAGGCTGATCTGTTCTTGATTTTGTCCCGTGGCAACAAGAGCTCTAAGTCCATTCAAACAATAGCTGAGCCTGGTTGTGGCTCCCTGGGTAACATTCACAATACTCCTGGGAGGGTAGTTAGCGTGCAGCTCTTTTCCTGCTCCTTTGAGTATTTGCCTGGCATCTCCTTTACCATGCTTAGTGTGTCACTGCTGTGGTAATAGTAGGTGCTCTCTTCCGTTGGCATTATATTTCATGCCAGCTCCATTACTTTTGTAATGATGCAAAAGGGGATATCACCAGTAACCTCAGACTGAACCCAAGAGTCTCCAGGGCATGAGCAGCTATACATGTGTTGACCATTTTCTTATAAAGACTTAAAACATGGTTCTGGTGACTGGGTTGATGTTTGCTTCCCGTTTTAGTCACAGCCTTTTGGAAAATGACATTTGTGTCCTTATGTATAATTCTTCACAAGTTGTGATAGCTTTTTATTAAAAGAACAAGAAAAATTATACTGATGATATGGTATCCATGGCCCAACGAGACTCACATGGCCATGTGCATCATTGTCTCTGGATAAATCTCATGTTGGTCTGATCAGTGGTCTGCGGAAGTTCTGGTTCTCTCCAGGGCCAACATAGCATCCAGAACATGAAAGTATCCCCCAATAAAATTGGGTTAGGACTGTATTCTTGGTTATGGTTTTACATTTCTTGCCTTTAAAACTGATATTGCAGTTTCAACTAAGAATCGTAACCTAGCCTGAATCATGCTTGTGCTTGGCAACTGTTCCACTGATCCAGGATTTCTAACAGGTCTCCCAGTACATTCTGCTATAGTTCACAGAATAGGCTGTGAATGGAAGAATTTCTGTTTTTAAAACAACTGGAAAGCCCAGTTCCAGAAGGGGTACCATCCTCTTTAATGAACCTGCCCAGCTGTCAGATACCATTTTGGTGACTTTGGCTCATTGTTTGCATCTGTCTAAAATCAGGTGGCTACAGGTAGCAGGTTTCATAGTACCCATGTGAACTCTTTCAGCCTGATATTTAAATGCCATAGTCGGAGGTTTTTTTGTAACAGTGGCCATGGTGCTTTAATTATTTTGGTTATATTCAGCACTGCTATCCAAATGACAGGCAGTACTGCATATATGTTTAGAGCGGTAAGCAATGTGGCTATCCAGATAATGATGATATTCAGTCTGTAGCTGGATAAATGTAAGACTGCTTTTTCTTTGTCTGCCCTAAATGTATCTGATTTTCTCCAGGAACAAGCAGGAAATCTGTCCTCACATATGGGTGATGGTGCTGACAGAGCCCACACGGAGCATTTCCCCAGCGATCAAAGAAAGCCTTTGGGACATGCTACCATGCATGCGTGGTCCCCTTCCCGCCCAAGGGTGCCATCTTGCTCAGTCTCCTTTTTTTCTGCAGAGCCCAACGGATGTCTGTCCATTTTCCCCCAGAATACAGTCCTTCCTTATCGTTCCTCCAGCTTAGTACTCCACGTATGGGTTGTGCACCTCCTCCTGCAGCATGAAGACTGGACCAATCAAATTTCAGTATCACTGGAAACAGCATCCTGGCCATCTCATCCACCCCAGTGTGTCCAGTCTTCATGCAGCAGGAAGACGTTAGTGAGCCGGACTGGGCTCACTAGTTGGTCAGTTAGATCTTTAGGCTATAGCTAACCTTTTTGTTGATTGTTTTTTTAGTCCTATTAGGGCTTATTTTGATTTGTTATATTAGGGGGTACCTGTTTCTTTAAATTTAACTTTCTAATCGGCACTCCGTGGGGGGGGGACCCGAGGGAGGTCTCTCTCCTGCCCAGCCTAAGCCGCTTATTTTAATTGCTCTGTCCTGGTTATTTTTTAGGATCTCTGCCCCAGGGCTATTCGGGGCAGAGCTCCTGCGGCGGCTGTACAGCAGCACACCACCGGTAGAGGTAAGGAGTGCGCTGGGGAAGTGCCGGTGAGTTCGGGCGGCAGAGTGCAGTGCAAACGCGGTGTCTGTAAGGAGTTTCCTTACCTCTGCTCGTTCGTCGGTATTTTTCTTTTATTTTCTTCGTGCCGGTCCCAGGTCACTCGAGCTGCGGGTGTGGGGGAGGCCGGCTGCGGCGTTGGTCCTTCAGCCGGGCGGTCTTCCCGGCGCCAAGAAAAGCGCGCCAAACTTTCTGTTCTGCCGCGGCCATTTTGTGAGCCGCGGTTCCTGCAGTGTGCTGCACACGCGGCTGATTCTTTCCCCGTAAACGGGATCAACGCAGCAAGTATTCCCCTCCGGCTATTTTGGCTTTGTTTGCCTTTATTTTCCTTTATGTTCCCTTATTTCTTTATTTTGTTTCCTCGGAGTTTGGCGGTTCCTCGGGGGGGGGGGGGGTTCGGTCGCTGTTCCTTCCCTGTCTTCCTTCTTGTGGAGAGGGCTGCCTTCAACTCCGCTGCTATTTTTTGTTGCTATAAGCAGCATTTGGGCAAGCCATTCTTGGCAGAGGCATAATAAATTGCCCTAATCAAAAAAAAAAAACCAAAACAAAAAACCAGGACTACATTGCAGAGCAGAGCCACAGCACAAGGGTTCAGACACGGACCATTGGTGCAGGGATTAGGGGTTCAATCCCCCACAGTGACCATTGAAAACAGCTAGCTGAGGCATTATTTAAACTAAGGCATTATCCTCTGTCTCCTGGCAGCTGCCCACATCCCCACTTGCGTACTGGTTTTTCTGGGACAGTGCCAGCCTTTCCTTCTGATTTCAGGGGTCCCTTGTTTTCGCTTGTGGATCTGCGAGGGATGGTTTCATGCCAGCGGGATCTCTCTGTGTGATTTGTGGGTCTCGCAGGGGCGCTGCACCGGAGACAGGCGTCTGTCACCGCTGTGCCTCTGTATCCCTCACTATGGAGCAGCGCTTGGAGAGTTCCTTGGCTGCTGCATCTCAGCCAGGTTCCGAGGCTGTGGAGTTGGAATCCCCCCTGGAGGGGCCATCGGGGTGGCTTCTGCGGTGCCTTTGGGCGCAGGGGAGCAGGCAGATCTAGGCGGTGCTTTGCCCTTGGAGGATTTTTCTCCCGATTTCATTTTGCTGATGCATCAGGCGTTCTGTCGTCGGCGCCAGAGCATGGGCGTTGGTTCCCTTCCTGTTCCAATGGCGGCCGCACAGTCTTCTGCTACCGTAAGTGCGTTATCTAGTGCCAAAGCGCCCAAACGGCAGCATTTGCACGAACCCTTTCAGTCTGAAGCGGATTGGCCGGAGGGCGAGGATCCGGATTTGGACCTGGAAGCGGATGGGGAGGCCTTAGAGGAAGGCGAACTCCCTGAGCCAGAGGATCAGGCTAAGATTATTCGGGTGTTTTGCCGGGAGGAGTTGCCCGTGCTCGTCGCTGAAACGCTTCAAACTCTCGGCTTGGCGCCTACGCCGCCGGCCGAGGAATCTGACGGTGCCGACCCCATCATTCAAGCGGTGCGTCAAACTCAGGTGGTTTTCCCCATTCACAGGGTCATCGAGCAGATGATTCAAGCAGAGTGGGATACCCCTGAATCTGGTCTCAAGGGGGTGAAAGTCATGCGCAAGCTGTATCCTATGGCGGACAAAGACCTCGAGCGGTTCCGCTCTCCTAAAGTGGATGCAGCGGTTTCGGCTGTGACTAAGAAGACCACGATCCCTGTGGAAGGTAGTGCGGCATTGAGGGAGCCGCAGGACCGGAAAATGGATGGTCTCTTGAAACAGTCCTTTGAGGCGGATGCGGTTGCGTTGCAGGCCTCCGTTTGTGGAGCATGGGTCGCTCGGGCCTCCCTTCGCTGGGTTCAGCGGCTCCGACAGGCGCCGGCCTTGGAAGCCGAGGACTTAAGTGAGCTCCAGCGCTTGGAATCAGGTTCGGCGTATTTGGCGGATGTACACTATGACCTTATCAGGGCGCTATCCAATAGCATGGCTTCCTTGGTGGCTACGCGCAGAGCCCTTTGGTTAAAGAATTGGGCGGCGGATTGTTCTTCCAAATCGCGGCTGGGCAAGTTGCCTTTTAAGGGTAAGCTGCTGTTCGGTGAGGATCTCGACAGGTTGGTCAAGGATTTGGGGGAATCCAAGGGCGGTCGCCTGCCGGAGGATCGGCCCAAGAGAGGGTCAGTCTCGGGACTTTCGTCGGTTTCGATCACCCCGCTCTGGGGGATTTCAGCGAGGTAGGTATGTCTTGAGGACTTCAAGCTTTCGGGGTTTTCGAGGAGCCAGTAGAGGATTCGCAGCCGCAGCCCCTTCAGCCGCCTGCAAGTCCCAATGAAGGGCAGCGGGTCCAGGCGGAGATCCCAGCGATCGGAGGGCGTCTTCGACACTTTCTCTCTGCTTGGGCCCAGATAACTTCCGATCAATGGGTTTTGGAGATCGTTCGGGACGGGTATGCCCTAGACTTGGCCAGACCCGTGCTCGATTCCTTTGTGGCGTCTCCCTGCCGAGGAGCTCGGAAGACTGCTCAAGTCCGGCAAACCCTCGATCGCCTGCTTCGGCTGGGGGCGGTGGTTCCCGTTCCTCCGGCGGAATATGGTCTCGGAAGGTATTCCATTTATTTCGTGGTGCCAAAGAAGGATGGGGCTCTTCGTCCCATTTTAGATCTCAAAGGGGTGAATCGCTGCCTGCTGGTGCCGCACTTTCGGATGGAAACCCTATGATCCGTGCTTGTTGCCGTCCGCAGGGGCGAGTTTCTCACCTCGCTCGACCTCACGGAGGCTTATCTCCATATTCCTATTCGGGAGGCACATCAGCGGTATCTCCGGTTCGCTCTGCCGTGGGGTCACTTCCAGTTTCAAGCTTTGCCCTTCGGCCTAGCAACCGCTCCTCGAGTGTTCACCAAAATCATGGTGGTCGTGGCAGCGGCGTTGCGCAAGAAAGGGGTGCTGGTGCATCCCTATCTGGACGATTGGTTGATTCGAGGAAATCTCGCTCGGAGAGCTTGACAGCGCAAGTGGTAGGTCTACTGCAGTCTCTCGGCTGGGTAGTCAACCCGCACAAGAGCCATTTGGTCCCGACGCAGTCTCTCGAATATTTGGGGGTGCTCTTCGATACTCACAGGGGCTCCGTTTTTCTTCCCGACCGCAGGGTAGTGGGTCTCCGGACTCTCGTACACCGGTTTCGGCAAGTTCCAGCGCCGTCGGCCTGGCACTATCTTCAGTTGCTGGGAACGATGGCGGCATCCTTAGAAGTAGTACCTTGGGCTCGGTTCCACATGCGGTCGCTCCAGAGGGCCTTACTACGTCGCTGGTCCAATCAGTCCGATTCCCTGAACAAACGTCTTCGCTGCCCGCCGGGAGTACGTCGGGACTTGAAATGGTGGCTTCGGCCGGCCTCGCTCCGCGCAGGGATGCCCTTGGAGCAGCCGGACTGGGTTCCGCTGTTAACGGATGCCTGTCTGACGGGCTGGGGCGCGCACTGCGGCGCTTAAGTGACGCAGGGTCTCTGGTCTCCGGAGGAGAGTGGTTGGTCGATCAATCGCTTGGAGCTCCGGGCCGTCCGGTTGGCGTTGCAAAGCTTCGAAACCCGATTATCACACCGAGCGGTGCGGGTTCTCTCCGACAACGCTGTGACCGTGGCGTACATAAATCAGCAGGGCGGCACCGGAAGCTTGGGCATGGAGATGGAAGCCCGGACGCTGTTCGAATGGGTAGAGCCCAGGCTCCTGACCTTATCGGCAGCGCACATTGCCGGGAAGGACAACGTGACGGCGGATTTTCTCAGCAGAGTTCAGGTGGACGCCGGCGAGTGGGAGCTCAATCCCAGAGTGTTCGAGCAGGTGGTTCTGCGTTGGGGTCAGCCGGTTATGGATCTGATGGCCACGTTCCGGTCTGCGAAGGCGGCTCGGTTCTTCAGTCGTTGGAGGGAACCGATGTCGGAGGGCATCGATGCTCTGTTGCAGGTCTGGCCCTCGAGGGGCCTTCTTTACGTCTTTCCCCCGTGGCCGCTTCTCGAGCGCGTGATTCGGCGTATCGAGTCTCACCGGGGTCGGGTGCTGTTAATAGCGCCGGATTGGCCCCGTCGTCCCTGGTATGCCGATCTGATGCAGTTGGTGGACGGTTCCCCGTGGCGTCTTCCCCTGGCTCCGGATCTGTTGTGTCAGGGCCCTCTTCGCATGCCGCAGGTGGGGAGATTCTCTCTTACGGCCTGGCTATTGAAAGGGCGCGGCTAAGGAAGAAGGGTTATTCGAAAGCGGTCGTAGCGACTTTGCTTCAAGCACGCAAGAGGTCCACTTCGCTAGCTTATGTCCGAGTATATGGCGTATTTTTGAGGATTGGTGTTCCAGGCATCAGGTTCGAGCGGCTACGGCTTCTCTCCCGGTGCTGTTAGATTTTTTGCAAGACGGGTTTGCCAAAGGATTGGCCGCCAGTTCCTTACGGGTGCAGTTGGCGGCGCTTTCCTGCTACAGAGGTAAAATTCAGGGCGTAGCGCTGGGTGCCCATGCTGATGTGGTACGTTTCTTGAGGGCTGTGTCCAGGCTACGTCCGGTTCGTCGGATTTCTGTCCCTTCGTGGGATCTCAACTTAGTCTTGCATGCTCTCAGTGCGGCTCCCTTTGAGCCTCTCGCTCGGAGTTCGGTAAAGGATCTGACCCTTAAGACGGTGTTCTTAGTGGCGATTTGCTCGGCTCGACGCATTTCTGAGCTTCAGGCTCTTTCTTGCAGGGAGCCCTTCCTTTCTTTCTCCGATCAAAAGGTAGTACTCCGCCCAGTGCCTTCATTTTTGCCTAAGGTGTCTTCTTCCTTTCATTTTATTTATTTATTTATTTATTTATGTATATATTTCTATACCGCCCCTTCCAGCGATCAAGGGCGGTTTACAAGGAACATTTTAACAACTGTACACAGATGTATACATTTACATTGAACAATTAGATTTAACTATTTACAATGAACGGTTGAGTATAACTATTTACATTAAACAAAACTTCAACTTCAAGGTGTATTAATAATACAAACATCCATTAACTTATTTACATTGGATATTTACAGTGGTTGTGTATGTTTTGGAATTTATTTCCTTTTTTTGACGTAAATCGGGGGTGTGTTTGAATCAGGTGGTGTCGCTTCCAATGTTTCCCGCGTCGGGAGAACAGGGTTCCGATCGTGGACTTAGTCGCTTGGACCTTAAGAGAGTTTTGCGTCGCAATTTGAAATTCACCAGCGCTTTCCGCAAATCGGATCGTTTGTTTGTTCTCTTTGGGGGGCCTCGGAAAGGTGAGGCGGCGGCAAAAGCTTCCATTGCTCGGTGGATTAAAGAAGCGATTGGCTCGGCCTATCTGTTGCACGGTCGGGTGCCGCCCGTCGGTCTGCGGGCTCACTCTACCAGAGCACAGGCGGCGTCTTGGGCGGAGTTTAGCTTGGTTTCGCCGGTGGAGATCTGTAAGGCGGCCACGTGGTCTTCTTTGCACACTTTCAGTAAGCATTATCGCCTTGATGTTTTGGCAGCGGGCGATGCCGGGTTTGGTTCCGCGGTGTTGCATGCCGGCTGGAATAATCCCGCCCGTTAGTCTGCTTTGTTACATCCCATACGTGGAGGACTAAGCTGGAGGAACGATAAGGAAATAGTAATTACACTTACCTGGTAATTGTAGTTCCTTGAGAGACGACAGCTTAGTCCTCCTGCCCTCTCTCTGGTGTTTTTGGCTCGACACGCCTTTGGTTCAGATGTCGCTATTCACAGGTGAGTGAGTCCATTGTTTCCTTTTTTTCTTTCTCTGGCTGCTTATGCTGTGGCAGGCGCGGGGCCTGCTCTTTGGGTCAGTTTCAATCGACTACTATTTAAAAAAAAAGAAGTAAAAGGTCATTATTCTACTAATGGTTTTTTCTGCTTAAAGGTTAGCTATTTCTTTTAGTTTGCTTTGACAGTAGTTCACTGGGGTGGATGAGATGGCCAGGATGCTGTTTCCAGTGATACTGAAATTTGATTGGTCCAGTCTTCATGCTGCAGGAGGAGGTGCACAACCCATACGTGGAGGACTAAGCTGTCATCTCTCAAGGAACTACAATTACCAGGTAAGTGTAATTACTATTTACTATGTCCCTTAAAATTAGCTGCTCCTGGTTTGCATACTGGTTCCTCTTTCCGCCTCGAGCCGGTGCCGGGTCCGGTGCTGTTCTTGGCTCCTTTCTCTTTATTGATCAAGGCTTGCCTCTACCAGCGTTTGTGCCTTTTTTCACCCTGGGAGTTGTTGACCCTAGCTGGATATGCCCCACAATGACTCCCAGTGGGTTCAAAAAACGTGACCACTGCAGTCAAACTATGTCCATCAACCGACACCTATGACTGCTGCCTACGCTGCCTGGGACCAGACTATGATAGCGCTTCCTGCGACCTGTGCCAGGCCATGACACCTAAAACCAATAAAAAGAGGTCGGAGTTACAGAAGAAACTATTCCCCAGGTCCGACTTGGCACTGGCCTCCCTGATGCTGAGCTCTAAGCCCAGCACTTCCCGCGAGGGCTGAGCGTTCTTGAAGTCCGTTGAGGTTCTATCAGAGAAACCCGGTAAGACCACCCGGAGAGACTTGGGTGATTCCAAGAAACGTCCCACTAAGGTCCACAAGAAGGATGCCTCAGCCGGCAGAGACCGTGTGATGGTCCTTGAGGCTGTAGTCCTTGTGGAGGACGCATTCACGAGAGTGCTGGCGCCGGTCCCGAGATCCTCGGTGCCCATGTTGAAAACTACAGAGCCTTCTGGCTTGGAATCCAGAATGGCAGCCATGGAGCAGAACATCACTGCTATCTTGGCCTTGCAGCAGTCAATGATGGCAGGTTCATCTGCATAATCTACCCCACCAACCGGTCCCCCGACTGCACTGGAGTCCCTGGTTGTTGCGCTGAGCTTCGAGCACCACCAGCCTTGGTCCTGGTTGAGGTCCCGGTCCCATTCCTCGGACCCCAGGTCCTCAGGATGGCCCCAACCCTTTGACGTGGGCCTCAAGCCAAGGAGTCGCAGGGCCTAGGACTCGCTGTCCCCCCTCACGTCACAGTGGGAGACTGAGGCCTCCCTGGAAACCAGATGGCACGAAGACGTAACTGCAGATCCTCCAGTTTGAGTCTCCACCTAAGGAAACTCTCATGGTGCCGATCCAACCAATCCTCGAGTGGCTACTTTTATGAATGTGGGTGACCCCAGTGTCTGTGCTGATGGTCAGCCGATGCCTCGACGCCATATACTATATCAGGAAGGGGCTGGGATTCCACAAGCCCCAACTCCCACATAACTCCATGCAAAAACCAAAAGACTTACTCTTCTGTACCCCCCACCCCCCCGGAAATGGATGCTAGAGCCCTCAATGCCCTTGGGCGCAAGTACTACTAGGGCTTGATGCTGAGGTGTCTAATCCAGGCCTATGAGCTATACATAGGCATGTATTTGAAGGCCCTGACCCAGGAGTTGTCCAGGTTCTCAGCAGGGCTGTCCAGGGAACCTCTCCATCGGTTCCAAGCTCTGACCTCCAAGAACAAGAACTGTTCAAAATTACTCTTCCATGTGGCCTAAAATGGATTAGAGTCGGCAGCTTGAATAGCAATGGCCAGCATCAGGGCTTGACTCCAAGCCTGGCTACAGTCCTCAGACCTCGAGCAGTGGGTCCCGGGACAAACTGCTTGATGTCCTCTGAAACCCATGGCCAACAAGGAGGTCAAGATAGAAACTGAGGTGGTAACCCACCAGAGGCTCTCAAAGAAGACCTCTTCCTTTCCCCTCAAAAAACCCTCGGGGAAAAGGCCCTATTCCTGGGGGAAAAGGGGCACTTCCAACAGAGTCACCGATACCAGTCCTTCTCGGGCCAATAGCAGGATTCTCACCTTAAGAGGCAGGGCCAAGGAGCTCAGAAGCCCCAGGCCCTGGCTCCAGCCCAACCAGGGGGGGGGGCTTTTGACTCCCAGGGCAGGGCCTAGCCTTCCCAAGGAAACCTTCACCAGCCTACAGGCGGCAAGTGGGCTAAGGTCACCTCAAATCAGTGGGTGCTGCAGATGGTAAAGGAGGGATACCTCCTCTGCTTACAACAAATACCACTCTGGTTCTTTCCAGGAGAGCCAGTGTGACCTTTCCTTCATCAGACCCTTCTGCTCTCAGAGCTCGCAGGTCTGCTCAGGAACAATGCAGTGGAGTCTGTACCCAAGCATCTGTGGGGAAAGGGCTTCTACTCAAGGTACATCCTTGTCCCCAAAAGAACAAGGGGCCTCAGGCCCATATTAGATCTGAGAAACTTAAACAAGTTTCTGGTGAAGGAGAAGTTCAAAATGCTCTTCCTTGGAACGCTGCTACCTTACCTCCAGCAGGGAGATTGGCTGTGCTCCTTGGACCTAAAGGATGTGTACACTCGCATCCTGATCCACCCCTCCCACATACAGTACCTATGGTTTGTGTAGGAGAAGGGCACTACCAGTACAGGGTGCTACCCTTTGGCCTGGCCTCCTCGCCAAGGGTCTTTACCAAATGCCTGGCGGTGGTATAGTAGCTGCCTACCTGCGCCTACAAGTGTTTTTTGTCTTCCCCTATCTAGACGTCTGGCTAATCACGGTTGGCACAGCCTCATAGCTCAGTCAGGCTACAGAGTGTGCAACCCTCCTACTGCAGCACCAGGGGTTTGTCATCAACTACCCCAAATCCCATCTCTCTCCAGCCCAAAGCCTGGAGTTCATAGGGGCACAGTCGGACACGTTCCCCTCCCAAAGCCATCCTCCCAAGAGAAAGGGCAGACCAGATCATACAACTGGCAGGAGAGGTTCAATGCCGCCAGTCAGTACCGACTCGCCACCTCCTCTACCTGCTGGGCCACATGGCCTCAACAGTCCATGTCACACCATTCACCCACCTATACATGTGGACAACCCAATGGTGCTTATGCTCACAGTGGACTCAAGCCACGGGCAGACTACGGGACAGGGTCAGTCACCTGCTAGCTGGCAAGAGTCCCTCACCTGGTGGCAAAACGTGTGCCACCTCCAGGTGGGAATGCCATTCCAGGCACCCGCACCCACAGAGGACCCTGACAACAGACGCCTCCCTTCGGGGTTGGGGGGCACATTGTGGGGACCGCAGCACACAAGACAGCTGGTCCCAGGAGGAGTCACACTTGCAGGTCAGTCTCCTAGAGCTCAGGGCAATCTTCCTGGCCCTGCAAGCATTCCGCCACCATCTGCAGCACTAACCTGTCCTGATCCAGATGGACAACCAGGTGGCCATGTTTTACATCAACAAGCAGGGGAGGCACAGGCTCCTACTTCCTCTGCCAAGAGGCGGTGGCCCTCTTCTCCTTCGCAGTACGCAAAAGCATGCTTCTGCGAGCGGTATACCTACCAGGCCAGGACAACTACGTAGCAGACAGGCTGAGCAGAGTCCTTCACCCTCCCGAGTGGCACTTGAACCCCAGGGTAACGAAGCAACTATTCCACCGTTATGCTTTTAAGTGGAGAAAGTTCTCTGTCCGTTGTGTGGAGAAGGAGGAGAATCCCTTCTTCTGTCACGTGCAACTGGTTCTTCAGTACCTGCTACACCTGTCGCATGCCGGGCTGAAATCCAACTTCTGTAAGGGTGCACCTGAGCACCATAGCTGCACACCACCACCCTATTGAGGGAAAACCCCTCTCTAGCCAATCCCTGGTCTCTAGGTTCCTCCAAGGCTTCCTGTTATCCATGCCCTCCTCTTCCCTTCCACGGCATAGTGGGACCTCAACATGGTGCTCTCCTAGCTCACTAAACCTCCATTTGAGCCACTTGCCACCTGAGAAACCTGTCTTAGAAAGTAGTCTTCCTGCTGGCCCTCACATCTGCTTGAAGGGTGAGCGAACTCCAGGCCCTGGTGGCAGATCTATCATATACAAGGTTCTATAAGAACAGAGTGGTGAACTGCATGCGCCCCAAATTCCTCCCGAAAATGGTATCTCCTTTCTACCTCAACCAAGAGGTAGTCCTCCCCATCTTCTTTCCGCTGCCTCATGCCAGCAGGGAGGAACTAATCCTTCATACACTAGACTGCAAGTTGGCCCTGTCCTTCTACTTGCAAAAGACTCAGGCCCATCGAAAAGCTCCTCAGCTTTTCATATCTTACAACCCCAGTAGGCTGGGACTTCTCGTGACTAAGCAAACTCTGTCCACTTGGGTGGCAGACTGTATTGCCCTTGTCTGTGAGCGACCTGGCCTCTCCCTTGAGCACCAGGTCATAGCGCATCACGTGAGGGCGATGGCTATGTCGGTGGCCATCCTCCGCTCTGTGCCAGTGACAGAGCTCTGCAAGGCCACCACATGGTCTTTGATTCATACATGCGCAGCTCACTACTGCCTGGAGAGCGAGTCCTGCAGGGACAGTGCCTTTGGCCAGGTAATACTCTGTGATATTCTCGGCATAGGCAACTCCTGCCCTCCGACCCTTCTGTGTTCAGACTACTGGAATGATAGTGCCGCTGGATGCTGGGGTCTTGCAGAGTCTCTTAGTGGGGACTGTCCTTTTGCAACTCACGGCTGCCTGTTGGTCGCCATTGGTGCTGTCTTGTTCAGTCCTCGGCAGCCTGGAGCTAGGCAGTCCCATATGTGAGGACTGACTTCCTGCTTGTTCCTGGAGAAAGTTACTCCCCTGTAACAGGTGTGTTCTGGGAACAGCAGGAATCAGTCCTCACAACCCTCCCTTGGGAGTTGCCTTCCTACCTTGTGTTAGTTTTTTTTTTTTTCTGCTGTCCCAGCTATGTCATCTGACTGAGCAAGATAGCACTCTTGGGCAGGAAGGGGACCACGCATGTGTGGTAGCATGTCCCAAAGGCTTTCTTTGAAACCTGGGGAAATGTTGCACGCGGGCTCCATTGGTGCTGATGTCACCCATATGTGAGGACTGATTCCTGCTGTTCCTAGAGAACACATGTTGCAGGTGACTGACTACGCTATTGCTGTGATCTGGATAATTGGGTGAAAAGCCCAAGCTCTGGCATGCTAGTGCCATGACAGTCTAATGATTTTCAGTGGCACCATCCCTATAGTGCCATTTAGGGCTGTAGTTACTAAGGTGCACTACCGCTAATGTATGTTATTTTACTGCAGTTACTAATAACCTGTATCGATGGCAGCCCATCTTACTAACAACCGCCCTTAGTCTACAAATGGTAGTCCTTATTCATATAAATGTCTTTGGTCAATATTCTATCTTTTTTGTTTTTATTTTTATGGTTATTGGAGCATTTAATTCACTAATGGCCATCTCTTGTTGGAAAATCCCATAGGAAATGCACACTTATGGATCAGCAGCAAAGTCTCCTGGGAACCTACCTGCGTTTTCCTAATAGCATAGCACGGCTCTCTAAAAACGTCTGGCTGATACTCACTCCTTGCTTGTTTGGGTGATGTGTGTGTAGAAAGTGCCACATCTAGCCTTTAAGACATTTCATGTGGTAACACTGCATTGTGAAATGAACTATGAAGTGCCACTGACAAGACTTTGTATTGTTGGAGGATGGTTGTAAATACCATGAAACTGAAGCCTTGTAAATATTCAAATGTTTAAATAAAATATTGGACTAACAGTTTGAAAAATAAATACTGAACACTGAGGCTGCTGCGACTTCATTGTAGAAGCAGGGGTGATCAGTAACACAGGCACTACCAGGATTTTCTAGGTTTGCTACATCTCTGATTTATGCTGTTGATCGTGCAGATCAAACTGATTTCCTCTGCTCCAGAGTTCTGGGCAGTGCTTCCCAAATTTGTATCTAATATGACCCACCCTATTTTAACACTTAAAATTCATATGTTCCTAGGTGATAAAAAGAAAATAGAAGACCTCCATTCACTTCCTTTGCCCACATCCACAGCATGAAATCAGCAGCAGTTGCCATAGAGGCCTGTGTGTCAGTGTGCACTGATAGAGCCCAGTACTCTACGGGTTTCTAGTCCAGCAGGTAAGCCCACATGGGAGGAGGGTGCAGGACCTGTGAAAATTCACTGATTATAGACACCCCCCCATGCACTTACTGCCATTACTAAGCATAGATCACCATCAGAGCCTAGAGGAAAGGGAAATGTCTCTCTTTCTGTGACCCCCTCCATCTCACCTATTAACAATGCAACCCTCTTTGGGGTCCTGACCTGCAGTTTGGGAACTACTGTTCTAAGGAAAAGAAGGTTCACTGTGAGGGGTCATGAGATGAGGCTCAGAGGAAGGGTGGATAGACTTAGTTTAAAGGAATATGAGGAACCACTTCTTTATAGCGAGGGTAGTATATGCTTGTAAAGCTCCCAGTGGAAGGGATATGGCAAAAATGGTGGTAATTACAGGAAACCAAGGGCAAGCTCGAAGGATCCTTGGCTGTAGGAAAATAGAGTAGGCTCTGTAAAATGGTAGGATGGGGTTCAGGCTTGGAAGTATTTAAATGGGAAGAGGTTAATAACAGGGTGCCTATGTGAAATGATTCCCATTAACACATAAATTTACATCTGCACCAAAGAATGTGAGTGTGTCCTCCATTCATGTAAAGGTGTGTACATTGCATCTCTGTCCCTAGGAGCACTTATGCACAAGAAGCATATAAGTGCACAAGATACATTTTCCACATATAAAACATGCTTGGCATTCAGAGCTTGAGACTGACACTCCCATATTCTACTGGTCTGAGAGAGTAGCACTCCATGCTGGGGTGTCTTGTATGGGCCTCATTCATCTTGACAGAGCAGACGCTTATGCTTGTAATTCCAGCATAAGCGTCTGCTCTGTCAAGATGAATGAGGCCCATACAATGAGTGTTAAGCAAAGAACCTAAGTTGTCCTTTGTATGTCCTGCAGCTTATTAATGGAGATTACTACACTCAGTTGGTCATGGTGATGTGTCTATTGAACACAATCCAAGTTTGTTCCTTCACAATTTTCATGTTGCTGTTGTGCCATGCTATATTTCTTTCAGCGATGCTTTGCCACAGTCGTGCATATATGCTTGCTTTGCGTAATACAGTAAATCATAATAACCACAGGATATAAGACATTTTGAGTAGCAAGCAAAGATGATCAAACCCTAACAAGCTTTGTTAACCAGTATTTTCAACTTGAAAAATCCATGGAGAGTTTAGCACCAAATTGTGGGGAAATTCTAAAAAAATGGTTCTTTTGACTTGATAATATAACTTCAACTCTTTGTTCAATACTCCAGCAGTGTGGGAAAGATAACGTGTGCCGTTTTTTCCTCATTCTGTCTTGTCCTATTGAATTTGCCACCATTGAGGTTTTGGCCTTTTCCTTTTCAGTCCTTCCACTGAGGGAAATTAATGGAGGTGAGGTCTCTAGCTGTGAACTTAGGAGGCTTTAGAACATAAGATATGCCATACTGGGTCAGACCCAAGGGTTCATCAAGCCTGGTATCCTTTTCAACAGTGGCTATTCCAGGTTTCAAGTACCTGTTGGATTCCCAAAGGGATACACATTCCATGCTGCTTGTCCCGGGGTAAGTAGTGTATTTCCCCAGCCCTCTTTAATAATGGTTTATGGACTTTTCCTCCAGGAACATGTCCAAATCTATTTTAAATCCAGCTATACTAACAGCTTTTCCTGCATCCTCCAGTAATGAATTCCAGAGTTTGATTATGTGCTGCGTGAACAAATATTTTCTCCTATTT
Organism: Ichthyophis bannanicus; assembly: GCA_033557465.1. Classification (NCBI taxonomy): domain Eukaryota; kingdom Metazoa; phylum Chordata; class Amphibia; order Gymnophiona; family Ichthyophiidae; genus Ichthyophis; species Ichthyophis bannanicus. The sequence goes on along the minus strand of CM066048.1, from coordinate 36,218,281 downwards.
AGTCTTAAATGTGCCACATTGTAGCTTCATTGCCTGTCCCTTCGTTTTTCTACTTTTTGAAGGCGTAAACAACTGATCTATGTATACACATTCCACTCCACTGATTATTTTATAGACCTCTATCACATTTACCCTCAGCAGTCTCTTTTCGAAGTTGAAGAGCCCTAGCCGTCCATCCCATTTATCATTTTGGTTGCTGTTCTCTGTACCTTTTCCAGTTCTGCTATATCTTTTTTAGAGAACTGGTGCGGTCGTACAATGGAACAATACAGAGGCATTATAATATCCTTGGTTTTCTTTTCTTTTCTTTATGATTCTTAGCATTCTATTTGCTTTCTTGGCCGTGGCTGCACTCTGGGCACACAGTTTCAACATACTAGCCACGATGATGCCTAGATCCTTTTCCTGAGTGGTGATTCCGAAGTGTAATTGTAGTTTGGCTTGTTCTTCCCTAACTGTATGACTTTGCACTTGTCCACATGAAATGTCATCTGCCATTTGGACGCCCTGTCTTCCAGTTTTTCGAGGTGGTCTTGCATTTTTTCACAATCCTCTTGTGTTTAATAACTTTGAATAATTTTGTGTCATCTGCATATTTGATCACCTCACTCGTTATTCCCATTTCCAGGTCATTTATAAATATATTAAAAAGCAGTGGGCACAGATCCCTGGGGTACTCCACTATTCACTTTTCTTCATTGAGGAAAATTGTCCATTTAGCCCTACTCTTTGTTTTCTGTCTTAACCAGTTCCTAATCCACAATAGTACACTGCCTCCTATCCCATGACTTTTTAATTTCCACAAGAGTTTCTCATGAGGGACCTTGTCAAAGGCTTTCTGAAAATCCAAATACACTAGATCAACTGGCTCACCTTTATCTACCTGTTCACACCTTTGAAAAAATATTGCAGATTAGTAAAACAATTGTTTCCTTGGCTGTATCCGTGTTGGCTTCCTGCCATTTGGCCATGACTATCCACATGTTCAGTAATTTTGTTCTTTATAATGGTTTTCTACCATTTTGTCTGGTACAGATGTCAAGCTCACTGGTCTGTAGTTTCCCAGATCACCACAAGAGCCCTTTTTAAAAATTGGCATTACATTGGCCACTCTCCAATCTCCAGGTACTACAGATGATATTAAGAATAGATCACAGATTAAGTAGGTCTGCAATCTCATATTTCAGCTTTTTCAGCATCCGGTCCAGGTGATTTGCTGCTCTTTAGTTTATCAAATAGCTATGTTACATCTTCCCACTTTATCGAGATTTGTTTCAATTCCTCTGATACGTCACTTCCAAATATCATGTCTGGCATGGGTACGTTTCTTACATCTCTTCAGTAAAGACTGAAGCAAAGAATTCATTCAGTCTCTCCACTATGGTGTTATCCTCTCTTAGTGCTGATTTTACCCCTCTATCATCAAATGGTCCAACTGGCTCTCTCACCGGTGTTTTTCTATGAATGTACTTAAAAAAGTTTTTATGATGTGTGTTTGCTTCCACGGCAAACTTCTTTTCAAATTCTCTTTGCCTGCCTTATCAATGCCTTGCATCTAACTTGCCAGTGCTAATGTTTCCTGTTGACATCATTTGGCTCTTTATTCCATTTTCTGAAGGATTTTCTCTTAGCTGTAACAGCCTCTTTGACCTCACCATTAAGCCATGCTGGCTGTCAGTTGGCTTTCCTTACACCTTTCTTAAAGCATAGAATACATCTGGTCTGGGCTTCCAAGACAGTATATTTAAATAACGTCCAGGCCTGATGTAAACTCTTAACCTTTGCAGTTGCTCATTTTTAGGTTGGTTTGTTTTTTTTAACCATTTTCCTCATTTTATCATTGTCTTCTTTTTGAAAGTTAAATGCTAGCATGGTGGATGTCTTTGTTATCTTCCCTCCATTTATTAGATCAAATGTGATCATGTTATGATCGCTATTGCCAAGCGGCCCCAATACCTATTACCTCTCACACTAGATCCTGTGCTCCACTAAGCTGAATCTAAAATAGCCTCCCTCGAGTCAGTTCCTGAACCAGCTGTTCCATGAAGCAGTCATTTCATCTAGAAACTTTATCTCCCTTGCCTGGCCTAATGTAACATTGACCCAGTCAATTCCAGGGTAATTTAAATCTCCCATTATTACTGTGTTGTAAACTTTGCAAACTTCCCTAATTTCTTTTAGCATTTCATCATATGTCTGTTTATTCTGGCCAGGTGGGCGGTAATACATTCTCTTCCCCTTTTTACTTAAAATATACTGTAGAATTTTTATGGATAGAAATTATATTTCCTGCAAAACCTTTACTCTTTTTGACTCAATGCCCTCTTTAATATATAGTGCCACCCCTCCACCTATGAGATCTACCCTGTCATTGTGATGTAGTTTGTAGCCAGATATCATAGTGTCCCATTGGTTATCCCCCTCCACCAAGTCTCTGAGATTCCAATTATATCTAACATTTCATTCAGTGTTGTATATTCTAGTTCTCCCATCTTATTTTTTTGCAAATGCAATGTGCGCCTTTGAGTTGGTTCCATTCCTGGTGACCCAGCAGCTCCTGGGTTTTCTTGGCAGTGTGACCAGAAGTAGATTTCCAGACCTTTCTTCCAAGGCAGTGGAGGTGATTTTCCCAAGGCCACAAGGAGTACTAGTGGGAATCAAACCCTGGTCTATTGGTTACCAAGCCAGTGCTCTAACCATTAGGCTACCCCATCTTGAGAAATTAAATATGATTGGCATCTCAGAGACATGGTGGAAGGAGGACAACCAGTGGGACACTGTGATACTTGGGTACAAACTATATCATAATGATAGAACTGATAAAATTGGTGGAGCTGTTGCACTCTGTTAGAGAGGGTATTGAGTCACAAAGGATTAAAGTTTTGTAGGAAACAAAATTCGCTGTAGAATCTCTATGGATTGAAATTCCATGTAAAAAGGGGAAGGCAATGGCAGTGGGGTTGTGCTATCGACCGCCTGGCCAGAATGAAGACATGTATGATGAAATGCTCAAAGAAATCAGGGAAGCTAACAAAAGTTAGAGAACAGTAATAATTACCCCAGTAATTCAATTACCCCAGTATTGACTGGGTCAGTGTCACAGCAGGACATGCTAGGGAGATAAAGTTTCTAGATGAAATAAATGACTGCTTCTTGGAGCAGCTGGTTCATGAACCGACCAGAGGGGAAGCTATATTAGTGGAACACCAGATCTGGTGCAAGAGATAAGGGTGTTGGGGCCACTTGGCAATAGTGATCATAGCATGATCGCGTTTGATTTAATTAATGGAGGAGGGATGGTAAGGAAATCCACCTTTTAACTTTCAAAAGGGAGACTATGATAAAATGAGGAAAATAGTTAAGAAAAAACTAAAAGGAGCAGTTGCAAAGGTTAAAGACATCAAGCTTTGGTGGTGTTTAAAAATACTATCTTGGAAGCCCAGACCAGTTGTATTCCACGCTTTAAGAAAAGTGGAAGGAAGTCCAAAAAACTGCCAGCATAGTTTAAAGGTGAGGTCAAAGAGACTGTTGCCAAAAAAAAATCATCTTTCAGGAAATGGAAAAAAGAGCAAAATGACAAAAACGGGGAAACAGCACAATCACTGGCACGTTAAATGCAAGGCATTGATAAGGCAGACAAAAAGAGAATTTGAGAGGAAGCTTGCTGTGGAAGAAAAAATGCATAATAAAGACTTTTTCAAATACATTCGTAGCAAAAAACCTGTGAGAGTGTCAATTGGACCATTAGATGATAGAGGGGTAAAAAGGGGCAGTAAGAGGGGACAAGGGTATAGTGGAGAGACTGAATGAATTCTTTGCTTCAGTCTTTATTGAGGAAGATGTAGGGATGTTACCCATGACTGAAGTGATATTTAAAGGTGATACTGTGGAAGAATTGAAAGAAATATCGATGCACCAGGAAGATGTATTACAACTATTTGATAAACTGAAGAGCAGCAAATCACCTGAACTGGATGGTAGATAGCCAAGGGTGTTGTAAGAACTGAAATATGAGAGAGTTCACAGATTACTAATAGAAGGTCTGCAATCATTAAAATCATCTATAATACCTGAAGATTGGAGGATCGCCAATGTAACACCAATTTTTAAAAAGGATTCCAGGGGTGATCTGGGAAACTACAGACTGGTGAGCCTGACGTCAGTACCAGGAAAAATGGTAGAAACCATCATCAGGAACAAAATTATTCAACATGTAGATAGTCATGGCTTAATGGGAAACAGCCAACATGGCTTTAGACAAGGAAGAATCGTGTCTTACTAATCTGTTATGTTTTTTTTGAAGGTGTGAATAGACAGGTGAGTTAGTTGATACAGTGTATCTGGACTTTCAGAAAGCCTTTGACAAGGTTCCTCATCAGAGGCTTTTCGCAAAACTAAAACGTCATGGGATAGGAGGCGGTGTACTATTGTAGATCAGGAACTGGTTAAAAGATAGAAAGTAGAGGTAGGGCTAAATGGCCAATTTTCCCAATGGAGAAAGATGAATAGTAGAGTATCCTAGGGATCAGTGCTGGGTCCGCTGCTTTTTGACATATCATAAATGACCTGGAAAAGGGAATAACGAGCAAGGTTTTTATTTATTTAACATTTCTTATATACCGCCTTTCATGATATCAAGGCGGTTTACATTGAACAAACTGAAATTACATTGAACAGGGCATTATAACTTGGATGTAACTATTTTACAGGTTAACAAATTTTCAGATGCCACAAGACTATTTAAAGTTGTTATACACAAGAGGATTGTAGAAAATTGTAAGAGGATCTTGATAAATTGATAGACTGGACATCTAAAATGGTAGATGAAATTATTGTGGACAATTGCAAAGCTATGCACCTAGGCAAGAATAACCCAAACTATGGTTACATAATGCAAGGTTCCACATTGGGAACCACCACCCAGGAAAAAGATTTAGGCGTCATTGTGGACAACATGTTAAAACCCTCCGTCCAGTGTGCAGCAGTAGCCAAGAGAGCAAATAGAATGCTAAGTATCATAAGGAAAGGAATGGAAAATAAAACAAAGGATATTATAATGCCTCTGTATCGTTCCATGGTGCGACCGCACCTTGCATATTGTGTGCAATTCTGGTCGCCGTATCTTAGAACATAAGATATGCCATACTGGGTCAGACCAAGGTCCATCAAGCCCAGTATTCTGTTTCCAACAGTGGCCAATCTAGGTCATATGTACCTAGCAGTTTCCCCAAGAGACACAAGTTCAGAATATTTGAATTTTTGTGAATCTTAAAAAGGATATAACGTTATTAGAAAAGGTACAGAGAAGAGCCACCAAAATGGTAAAGGGGATGGAAGGATACTATCAGCCACTCCAGGACACGCTCAAAAAGAAGAGTGCCATTGGGCGCCATCACATCAGCAGCCGCACTAGCTGATTGGCATCGGGCTAGGGAGCGGGAAGGCAATACCCTCCCCGATCACTGGCCCATCAGCCACTCCAGGACACGCTCAAAAAGGAGAACGCCATCAAGTGCCATCACATCAGCAGCCGCACCAGCTGATTGGCATCGGGCAAGGGAGCAGGAAGGCAATCCCCTTCCTGATCACCAGCCCAAGGCCTATCAGCCACTCCAGGACACACTCAAAGGAGAGCAGCATCAGGCATGCCTGCGCCTGAGGGCCTCGCCAGAGGGCCCTGCTAACCCCAACCATCTCACGATCACCACCCCATTACCTGCAAGTAACTCTACTTTGGACTTGCTACCCACTGCCTGCATAGAACTGCTACCCACTGTTTGCATAGACCTTGCTATCCACTGCCTGCATAGAAATTGTTACCCATTGCCATGGCCCCACATCACATTATCCTTCTGTTCCTCATCCTCCCCAACTGCCTCCCCTCCTACCATCACCCTCCCCCTACCTTCCTCACTTCTCCCTCCATAATGTCCTCTAGCCTAGCATCTGCTCTTGAGCTTCAGCACACCATTCCCTGTATTCAACCAGCCCCTCTCTCTTTAAGGCAACCCCACCCTCGTTTCCGCCGTACTGTCTCTGCTTTACCACGCTCTCTACTACTCCTCCTCCTCCTCTCATCAGGTAATATCAACCCCAACACTGGCCCCCCTCGATTTCTTTCTCACTCCAAGAAGAGTTTCTCACGTACCTTATCTAATCTCATCCACATCCCACTCCTCCCCTCTTCCACCCTCCCTCACTCATCCCCCAATCACTCTTCCAGAGATATCAACCCCAACCTTATTTCCAAAAAGAAATCCTCACATAACCTATCTGCTACCATCAATATCACCCCTCACTTCCCCTCCCTCAAATCCTTCTTGGAGGGCACACACACCCAGACATATCCACCCACACCCTGCTCTCTCTAAATCTCTGCACTACTCTAGAAATAAAGCCTTACATTACTCTGATAAGAAATTCTCACGTAACTTATCAAACCTTATCCATATCCCTCTCCTTCCTCTCTCCCGTTTTCATGTGCCCTATGGAACGCATCCTCAGTCACTAACAAACTTCCTTTTACTCATGATCTCTTTATCTCTAATGCCCTACACCTTCTTGCCCTGACTGAGACCTGGCTCCTCCCAGACGACACCGTATCCATTGCTTCTCTCTGCTATGGGGGCTACCAGTTCTCCCATACACCTCGAACCACTGGTCACGGTGGCGGTGTTGGTCTCCTGCTTTCTCCCTCCTGCCAATTCCAACCCCTCCTGCTACCTCAGTCACCCTCCCCCCTCTCTTTTGAAGTCCACTCCATTCACCTCCTCACACCACTTTCCCTCCGAGTAGCTGTTATTTATCGCCCACCCGACAAATCCAAATCAACCTTCTTCACCGACTTCGACTCCTGGCTTTCTGCCTTTCTGGATCCCTCTTCCCCCACTCTTACTCTTGGCGACTTTAACATTCATGTCGACAACCTGTCCGACCCCCATGCATTAAAGTTCCTAGCCCTCACCTCCTCGTATGACCTCCAACTTTGCTCCACTGCCCCCACCCACCTACACAGCCACTGCCTTGACCTAATACTCTTCTCTAATTCCTCTCCCTCAAACGTCCGCAACTCAGTCCTTCCCTCATCTGACCATCACCTTTTAACCTTTACTCTTCAGCTTCCGCTGTCTCAAGCTCATCCTGTCTCCTCCAACCTATTTAGAAACCATCATAATATTAATCCCCTGACTCTCTCCTCCACCATTTCTCCATCTCTTTCCTCCATTATATCCTCCAAATCCGTCGACGAGGCATTATCTTCTTACAATGCTACACTATCCTCAGTTCTTGATACTCTCGCCCCACGTCCAGTCAGATGATCTACTCCCCAGCCCTGGCTTTCGCCCACAACCCGCTATCTACGCACCTGCACCCGTGCTGCCGAACATGCCTGGTCCAAATCCCGCACCCCGGAGAAACTTCTACACTTCAAATTCATGCTTGGCTCCTTCCAGTCAGCCATAGCACTTGCCAAACAAGACTACTACATCTATCTGACCAACTCCCTTGCCTCTGCCCCTCGCCATCTCTTTAATACCCTCAATTCTCTCCTCAAGGTCCCCCTGCCCCCGGCCCTGCCCTCCCTTTCTGCCCAAACCCTAGCAGACTACTTCCATGACAAAATTCACAAGATTACTCTCCAAATCCCCACCCCCTCAGCTACCTCCCCAATTCTTCCCCCCCCCCCATCCATAATTTCTCTGCCACCCTCTCCTTCCCTCCGATCTCTGAAAAAGAAACCGCACTCCTTCTTACCTCCTCCAAACCCACCACCTGTTCAGCCGACCCTATCCCCACCCACCTCCTGTACCCCATCTCCCCCACCATTGTCCCCCCCCCATCACTCATATCCTCAACCTTTTACTCTCCACTGCTACTGTCCCCGCTGACTTCAAACATGCTGTTGTCACACCCCTCCTCAAGAAACCCTCACTCGATCCCATATGCCCTTCCAACTATCGACCCATCTCCCTCCTTCCCTTCATATCTAAACTACTAGAACGAGCCGTCCACCGCCGCTGCCTCGACTTCCTCACCTCCCAGGCCCTCCTGGACCCACTACAATCCGGCTTCCGTCCCCCTACACTCCACTGAAACGGCTCTCGCAAGAGTCTCCAATGACCTGTTCCTGGCTAGATCTAAGGGCCTCTATTCTTATCCTCATCCTTCTTGATCTCTCCGCTGCCTTTGACACTGACCACAGTCTTCTCCTCACCACCCTCTCCTCCCTTGGCTTCAAGGACTCTGTATTATCCTGGTTCTCCTCCTACCTCTCCCATCGCTCATTCAGTGTATGCTCTGGCGGCTCCTCCTCCTCCCCTACCCCGCTCCATGTAGATGTACCCCAGGGATCTGTCCTAGGCCCCCTCCTTTTCTCTCTCTACATCCAAGCCCTTGGTACGCTTATCTTCTCCCATGGCTTTCAGTACCATCTCTATGCCGATGACTCCCAAATCTACCTCTCTGCACGTAATATCTCTTCAGCAAACCAGTCCAAGATCTCTGCCTGCCTTTCCGACATCACTGCCTGGATGTCTCATCGCCGATTGAAATTGAACATGGTCAAGACTGAACTCCTTGTCTTTCCCCCCAACTCCTCCCCTTCCCCCTTTCTCAGTCTATGTGGATGGAGCTACTATCCTTCCTGTTCCCTCAGCCCGCAACCTAGGGGTTATCTTTGACACCTCTCTCTCCTTCTCCTCACATATCCAGCATGTAGCTAAGATCTGCCGTTTCTTCCTCTACAACAATGGCAAAATCTGCCCCTTCCTCTCTGAACACATCACCAAAACGCTTATCCACTCCTTAGTCTCCTCTTGCCTCGATTATTGCAACCTGCTCCTTGCTGGTCTCCCTGTCAGCCACCTCCTTCCCCTTCAATCTATACAAAATCATGCTGCTTGACTAATCTTACGCCAGTCCCGCCATGCCCACATTACCCCTCTTCTCAGGTCGCTTCACTGGCTCTCTGTCCAATTCCACATCCAATTCAAGCTTCTCCTACTAACCTATAAATGCATTCACTCTGGCCCCTCATTATCTCTCATCTCTTATCTCTCCCAACATCCCCTCTCGGAACCTGCGCTCCGCTAACAAATTACTTCTATCTATGCTTTTCACCCACACCGCTAACTCCCAACTTCGCTCCTTTCTCCTTGCTGCACCCTATGCCTGGAACAGCCTACCTGTGTCTATACGCCAGGCACCCTCCCTGGCCCTCTTCAAATCCAGGTTGAAGACCCACCTCTTCACCGTCGCTTTCAGATCCTGACTTCCATCCTTTTCTTATCTTAAACTCCGTCATTGCTCATGACTAATTGTATAGACCAGACCATACCGTGCCTTGCACTAAACTGACCAATCCTCTCTATTGTCCTGACTAGATTGTAAGCTCCAATGAGCATGACTCTGACGGGCAGGGACTATCTCTGTATTTGGCTGCCTCTTGTAGGTAACTGTGCAGCACTGTGTGCATGGTGCTATACAAGTGTTAAATAGTAGTAGTAGGCTAAAAAGGTTATGGCTCTTTAACCTGGAAAAGAGACTGCTGAGGGGAGATATGATAAAAGTCTATAAATTAATGAATGGAGTGGAACGGGTAAATGTAGATCAATAGTTTACGTCATCAGAATATGGGAAGACTAGGGGGCATGCAATGAAGCTACAGGGTAACCTATTTAAGACTAATCGGAGAAATTATTTTTTCACTCAACATGTAATTAAACTCTGGAATTTGTTACCGGAGGATGTAGTAAAGGCTGTTAGTGTAGCTGGATTTAAAAAAGGTTTGGACAAGTTCCTGGAGGAAAGGTCCATAAACCATTATTAAAAGGGACCCGGGCTATCACTGCTTGACCCAATGCAAACATTGAGGAACCTGTGTCTTTTGGGGAGACTGCTGGGTACTTAGGACCTAGATTGGCCACTGTTGGAAACAGGATACTGAGCTTGATGGACCTTGGTCTGACCCAGTATGGCATATCTTATGTTCTTATCTTATTTTTTAGATTTCTAGAATTTGCATACAAGCATTTCAAAGTGTTTTTTTCTTTCTTGCATATTAACAGTCTAGCTATCAGATGCAGGGATAATTTGGAATCTTTCAACTCTGTCTGATTTTTAGTTAAAGGTACCTGGGTTACTTTATTTGGAACCTCTCGATCGGGATGCCCTAACTTCAGTAAAGACTAGTACAGAACGTCTTGCCTCCCTAGCAAATAGTGTTTCCAGTGTGTTTCCTTTAGGCGGTTGAGGGCATATTATGAATGACAGTTGTTACCAGCGGTGCTACCATTAGGTAAACTATGAAGTCCCCTAAAACAGGTCTTGACAAATTTTCTTGGAATCTAGGAGCCAGCCATTGAAACCTAGGTCACAGTGCCCACTCCCGCCTGCCGAAAAAGGTGTATTGTAGTTATTTTTTTAGGTTTTAGGGCCTGATTTACTAAGACTGTTTGTTTTTCCCATTTTCTGTGGGAAAAAGCTTAATGAATCGGGCTATTAATCAGTCACTGCACAGTGCCAAGAGAAGGCAGTAGCCCCGTTCTTCCTCCTTCTGCCACAACCCCCGCTGTCCTTTAAAGCCACACATGTATGTGGTGGGAGAGGGGTGTGTCTTTTGCACAAACATAGTGTGTCCTTTTCTTCCCCTGCATTCATCTCTTCAACCTAACCCTCCATTGCCTCAGAAAAATCCAAGTTATCAGTGTCCCTGTTTAATGTACATTACCAAGTTTAAGTTACAATGTGAACCACTTTGACAGAAATGATAGTGGTATAAAAAAAAAACACCCGTTAAATAAAATAAACTTTCTTCTTCCCTCCTTCCAACTCCAACCCCTCTCCTGATCTCCCTTCTTAACTCTTTCCCTTCCCAGATTCTCTCCTCTTCACCTTCCTCCCTTCCCCTCTCCCATTCATTATTGACAAAAACCTACTGCCCTTTAAATGTATTCAGCCGTATATGCAGCAGCCTCTAACCTTTTTCTTCACAGGTTCAGCAGACGTTGAGGCTCCTGCAGCTTTGCTCTTTTCCACCTGACCTTTTTCAGCCAGCAGTTCTGCCTGCGGGAGATGGGATCCCCACAGATAGACACCAATGCTCCTGGCTGCCATCGTGGCCTTTTTCAGGTCTTCTACCCATAGATGGGATCCCCACAGATAGACACCAATGCTTCTGGCTGCGATCGTGGCCCTTTTCAGGTCTTCTACCCATAAGCTTTAAGCCCCAGGCATCAGGTGTGGGTTTTTTTTTTTTGTCACCATGGTGACCTGATGCCGGGGTTTATTGAGCCCTGGCCTAAAGCATTAATGGTCCAAAGGTGGCCTACTGCCACCTCTCTCTGGGAGCTGCAATAGCACCAATGACTAAACTGCACCACAGCACTTATCAAATCCTCCGGTGCTCTGCGTTCAGAGCCGGCCCATTCACTAGGCGGGTGAGGCAGCCACCTAGGGTGGCAGAAATCTGTGGGTGGTAGGCCATGTGCTTTGGCACATATGCCCTGCTGCCCATCCCCCCTGCCAAGCTGCTCCCCACTGCCACTGATTCGTGGGGCGGGGTGGGGGTGGGGTTGGGGGGGGTGGATAGGCTCAGTGACAGACCATGTGCTTTAGCACACATTGGCTGCTGCTTCTGAACCCCTGAAGTTATGTTGGAGGGGGTCAGAAGCGGCACGCCATGTGTGCCGAAGCACATGGCCTGCTGCTGAGCCGAGCCTCCTTTTGACCCTGCCGCCAGATTCGGCGGTAGCGTGGCTGTGCAGGGGGAGAAGCACAGTTGGGGTGGCAGAAACCGCTTGGCCTGGCTCTGTGTGTGCTGTTTGTGCTTCCGCCTCCTCTCAATCAGACTTCCTGTTTGCATAAGGCAGAAGCAGCTGGATCAGCTTCTTGTCAGAACAGGGCAGCAATGGGTGTAGGAACGTGAGAAGGTGGGCACCGGGAATTAGTTTACCTAGGGCACATCATATCCTTGCTTCAACCCTGGTTGAACCCAATGATTGTAAAGGGTAGTTGAGCTTTCATCTGAAGAAGAACTTCCGTGGTCTGTAAAGCTCTTGATGGATAATTCTGATCTTAATTGAGTAAATGGTATCAAAATCTGCGAGGAATTCAGTTTTCTTCAGGTACCAACATACGATTCCTAGAATTGTTTTCCCACTGTGACAATCCCTCATCTTTGTAACATTTGAGAACCATGGAAAGAGTTTCCTTAGCTGGACTCTACGAGCTCTGATGCGTCTAAGTGGTGAACATAATTACTCAACTGAAAATAGGTCTGAGCTTTCAGGACCACATAGGTCCCTTCTTCAGATGTGACTAGGGAAAGTTATGGAGCCCCATGTGACACATTCTTCATAAATTGAGTCTCTGTGGTGCTTTCCCAACCTAACCTGTTTTTTTTTTTTTTTTTTGCAGGGTAGCTCCCTGGGCTTGCAGTCAGTGTGCAGACTATGTCAGGCAGAGGGCAAGTACAAGAAAGGAAAGACGTAAGTAAAAAAAAAGAAAAAAAAACATGCTGTAAGAATTTTGTGACTTTCTCCTCGTTTTCTTCCTTCCTTGCCCCATTAGATTTGGATTTTAGATTAAATTACCAGCGCAGCCATAAATGAGCCCTGGCTGGGATAAAGTAGAAACAGAAGGAGACAGTAGATAAAGGCCATAAAATCCATCCTGCCTTGCCCAGTTTACTGTTTCAGTATATCTCAGCCTTCTTTTTCATATCTGCCTTTTTCTTCACCTCTTCTCATGGCAAACTCATCTGTTTTAGATCTACCTGCATCTGTCACCCCCCCCCCCCCCCCCTATTCTCACTACATCCCCAGAGCACTGGCCACCCTGCTGGTTACAAGATCTGCCAAAGGGACTTATGACTGGCCAGAATCCCTTCCTTGAGATGGTTGATTAACCTGTGCCACAAGGAGAGGTTTGGTTTATCCATCTTCCTTATCGTTCAGCAGCAATCGGCTCCCTTGCCTAGCCCCGACGCTGCTGCCCATAGCAGGAGCAAAATAAATTCCTAGCCACTGTGGCTGTTCTCTCTCCTTCCAAGGAAGGAATAGCCATTCTAATATAGCTCAGGTTTTTGATCCCCAAGAGAATGCTTTGTTCCGAGTGGCCGGCTATTTGCTCTTTCACTCATCCTATCAGATTCTCATGCTTTCCTATGCAGATGTGAAGGAAATTCACCCCACTGTGGATTTTTCAGTTGGTCTGGCAGAAGGAAGTGTGAAAAAGGCAGCCAGGATGGCAAGCCAAGGAGCTGCAACCATAGTGAAGCGAATAGATTCCTAGTGTAAGTGGGGGAAGAGGAAGGTGTCTTATTGGAAATATCAGTCTCCGTTGTTGTCCATCAGGTGTGCGGTTTCAACCAGATGATATATTTCATTGGGAGATCAATAGCAGGGGGACAACTAGAAGTACAGATCCATGCATGCCATGGGGCAGATTCAGGACTAGATCAGCCTGTTTGATTGACCTGAGCTGTAAAGGTGGTAATACAGTGACTTACTTTCAGGCAAATGCAGTGTATTTATCTCCCCTAAACTTGCGGTGAGGAGGGCAAACTCTTTGCTCAGCTTGCCTCATGAAGGTGCTTTCACTTGACTGAAGAATGAGCTACCTTTCCAAAGAAATTGTCTGACAACATTTAAGGGGATTTTGGTTTTCCAACATTTACAGTAGGAAGGTCAAAGTTAAAGGTTTGGCTTTGAAATTATTATTTCTGTTGCCTTGGGCGACTTTGTCCTGGAAAAAGATTGCCAAGGACTTTGTCTTTGGTCAGGTTTTGCCTCATCGTTTATATGAAGTTGCAGTTCGGCTTTCCCTGAGTAAAGCAGGGACTACATTTCTATGCATACAGTGTGGCACTACAAGGCCTGGAACAGACTGACTCTCCCTCCCCCTACATGGAGCTATACGTTCACCTTTTCTACTGCTGTCACGTGAGCCAGATCAACCTTGAGAAATTGATCCTGTCCTGGTTATCTTAACTGCCTTTATACTGCATTCTGGGACCAGAAAGCACTGAGGATCACGCTGTTTGAAAAAGCAGGACTGGAAGGACTCTGCCTGCAAGTGTTGTCTAGGGAATCTCATATAGATAAAAGGAGGCTTAGTGCTCATGCATGGGACTTTCACGTGTATTTGTGAGAGACAGCCCTGCCTAGTGAGCATGGCAGGCGGCTCATGCCAACGTGAAAGTCTGAAAGTCCCTTCCCTCTGCGTCCAAACACAAAGTGGACCCTGTGGTGGCAGGAGCACGTGTACAAACACTGTTGTCTTGGCCTTTTGTGGTGCTAGGCTATCCTGCAGTGGGGCACTGCTGCATGGCAATCTTGTATTCTCTTTCTCTATTCCTTTGCCCGCAGGTGCGATGGAGATTTGGTCAGGCAGAAGGGGGCCACAGAGAGTCAATTTTGTGTTTGCTATTTGAATGAGAGGCTGCAAAATAATTTGTTTTTCCTGTTGGGTGCCTTCTGCTGGGGGAAGATACTTTTTAGAAGCAATGTTTGTGGAGCCTGCTTGCAATGATGTACCCCGTTGGTGCAAAATTTCTCCCAAACAGCTTGATTATTTGAAAACAGACAGCCTGAGTCCTTGCTGTGCTATCAGCACTGTTGATTGTCCTCTTTCCTGACATCTCATGTGACAGGCTGCATAGCCTCCTATTCATTCTCTGTATAACTAAATTCTCTGTATAACTAAATTTATTCTTTGTATAAGTAAATCATTCTTTCCCCCCTCCCTCATCTAATTTCTTTTTTTTTCTTCAAGCTAACCAGCAGCATATCCAGCACATGGAACAGTGCGTAGTAGAATTCAGTGTATACCAAGCCCAGATCTGAAGACGCATATTTGCTAAAATGTGTTAAAGTTTTGCATTCAGCTATGGCTGTTACCATGCGTGAAGGTACTAAGGTACCTTAAGTGTGATAGGGGTCATTGCCAGTATTTTAGGGAAGGGAATCCTTGCTGCTAATGCAGGGCAGTGGTCACTACTACATGTTAATGTCATGATCATTCACACAGAATGTAGTTAGCGGTTTGTTTGTTTGTTTGTTTTTATTAAGCACTTGTAAATGTATTACATGCAGTATAAGACGTCCAGAAAAAATCAACCATAATACTTGGAAACCTACCATTAAGTAAATACCAAGAAAAACTAACATTTACAGCCCACATCAAGGAAGCTCTAGGTATCCTTTAAAAAGAAGAAGGAAACCCATGAATGAAGTTAGCGTTAACTGGAAGGTGCAGTTCTTATTCATTTCGTGCCCCCTCCCCTAATTAAATTTTATAACAGGACCTCTTTTATAAGGGTAACGTAAGTGTCTGTGGGGCCCTTTCCCTAAACAGCGCTAGCCGTCAGCATGAGTCTGGCGCACGCGTTGGGCTCACATGGACGGTGCTGCCAGATTTTGGCGCTAACTGTGCATGGTGCATTGGGGTTGCAAGTGGAAGGGGGCGGAGAGCGGATGGAGTGCACAGCAGGCAAATAACAGGTGTGCACTCACTACCAGCTCCATAGGTGGCATTGAAGGCACCCGTGCTGTTGTGCCACGTGCACCGCAGGACATGATTTCCATGCCCCCAGCAGTTAGCGCTGTGGTATTGCCCTAACGCCGCGGATTTGCATGGTATCAGCGCGTTTGGTACGGTGCTCTTTAGTAAAAGGGCTCCTACGTGCCTTAATAAAATAGGCAGCAAGAATTGGGTGCAGTAGGATGTAAATGCCGACAGACACATTTAAATGTGCGGGTGCACCCACCTGTTCTTTATAAAACTATATTTGTATGTTTTCACTTGATGGTGCCAGTGTATTTGGTTATTATAATCACGTTGTAAGCTCAATAATCTAAAGAAGTAAAAAAAAATGAAGGAAAACCCCCAAACGATTAATATTAATGTGCTAACAGTCCATTTAATGGGAAGGAGGGGGTGGGGGGAGCACCCAGCCTCAATATATGCAGACAAAGATGAAAATAAATTAAGCATATTAATAAAGAGAACATTAATTTTTGTTCAAACACAGCAAAACTCTAATCTGCAAGGGTGGACACAGGGCTGGCGCAAGGATATGAGATGCCCTAGGTGAACGACCCCCCTCCCCAGGTGAATCCTCATTCCTGCCCCCTCTCTGGGACCTGCAGCAATGCCGAGGCATTAAAACAGCAAAGTAGCGGGTAAGCAAACCCTTGGATGCTGCTCGCTGTTGCATGCAAACAGGAAGTCTGCGTCAGATGGGCTGAAAGCAGCATGCAGCATCAGAGGCTTTGGATAAATGCTGCATTGCTGTTTTATTGTCTACCGTCCTTGCAGGTCCCAGAGAGGGACGGCAGCGGTGACAGCAAAGGGTTGTCCTTGAAACGATGGCGCTCTAGGCGACCACCTGGTTCATCTAATGGTAGTGCCAGCGCCGAGGACACAACAGCTGGTCTTACAGAATGAGCAGCACCAAAACTGGAAAGCTGTGGTGGATCATAAAAGATATGTTTAACATTTAAATATTTAACTGCACACTTGCATGAAAAACAGAACCAGAATAAGGCACCAAGCTGAATAACAACTAGCTTAAGTAACAAACTGTTTCCTTCTTTACTGAGTAGTTTTTGCTACATCTGGAAACATTTTAACTTTAAGGTCACAGAAGGAAAGATCTTTATGATGAAAAAAAAACAACATTTTAACAAAAAATCTTGAACAGACTCCAAGACCAAATTAACAGTCAGTGTCACAGACATTGGTTTTTCTTCTCGGGTTCCTTCAATTCGAGCAGCAACGTTCAGAGAAGCCAAGGACCGAGCAAAGAATGACTTACTGTCGTCTAACAGTAACTCCTTCTTCTTAAGTAATACATTTTTGAAATCATAGGGAAAGCTTTTTCTGGAATTTTTTTAAAATTCAGCCATATACATTCTGAAAACATCTTAAGGAAAAGGACATTTAAATTTAGAACAATTAATTAACCCCAAGTTCCACTCACTTGTTCTTTAA
Organism: Ichthyophis bannanicus; assembly: GCA_033557465.1. Taxonomy (NCBI): domain Eukaryota; kingdom Metazoa; phylum Chordata; class Amphibia; order Gymnophiona; family Ichthyophiidae; genus Ichthyophis; species Ichthyophis bannanicus. The sequence continues at coordinate 36,201,286 of CM066048.1, read as the reverse complement.
TAAACTATGCAGGTGGTACCTCACAACCCCACCCCTATTCTATTCAAACTCCACCCCTATTCTATTCAAACTCCGCCCCTGTGGAACACCTACCCATGGCACATGTAGAACACCCTCTTCTCAGTACACATACATTTATGTGGGTATACTGGGGTAATTTTGTAAAAGTTCATTTCTGCATACAAAACAGCCTTTATAGGCAGGAGAACTTTTATGAAATTACCCCATGTATTTAACACAGCAATTAATGCAGCACATCAACTGGTTTTTTTTTAATCTCCACATTAATAGTTAATATTTATTAAAACTTAAGTTGAACGCCTAATGCAGCTTAGTAAGTAGCCCCTAAAAGAATTCAATTATTTATACATCTATAAAAAAGATTCAGAAAGGAAAAAATAAAAATTGTGTTTAGCATGCACACCTGCATAGCTGCCCGTGATTCTGTTCCAGGAGGGAGATTATAGTCCAGTCCTGCATTTTAGACAACCTCCATCCTAGTGCATTATGGGAGCTGCTGTGCTGATTGCAAGGGGTATAATCAGGAACTACAGATACCATTGTGCTTTAGGACATAAGTGCAAAACCAGAACTGGCCAAAGAAATCTTCCTGCTCGGATTGGGTCACTCGCAGATGCCACACCTCTCAAATTTCAGCTTTGATGTCTAGGAAGAAAAGAGAGTAGTTAGAGGTTTAGAGGCTGATTTTTAAAATTCTCCTCTTTCCGTGAGATCCCAGGCCCCCCTCCCCCCCATCTCTTTTCAACAACGGGTTTAATATCCCTCCTCCTCCCTCCCCTCCAAAAGGTTTATGATAATATGTACTAAAATTATAGGAAGGCTTTTATAATTCTTTGTTCTGTATTTCTTTGCCCCTGCCTCCCCATCAGTGAAATTGGGAGCTGCCACCCCCACCCCCACCCCACCCTGATATCATCCTAAAGAAAATAAATTAAAAGCTGATTTTAGAGTTAAAATACGGAAAATACACAAGTACCCTGCTTGTGTTGGGAATAAGGTTGAAGGATCCCACATCACCTCTGTTCAACTAGATGGACTGATTCCATCCCGGTTCTGTTCCATTGCATGCAGGGAGTTGTAGTTCTATATTTTGTTTTACCCGTATTAAGTTTCCTAAGAAAATCAGAACTACAACTCCCTGCATGCAATAGGGTAAAACTAGGTATGGCACTACCTGTTTGGTTGATTAGAAATGAGGTGTAACCCTCAGTTTAAGTTCCCATGTAAAAATGAATCCTCTGTCTTGTCTTCTGATTGTCCACAAACAATAATACTTGTCTGGCCATCTCTGCTTGTGATCATATAATGTGGAAAAAAAGAACATATTCTGAGCTTTGCAGTCTGTTTTCACTTTGCAGTAACTGGATATGCAAAAGGAACTCCAAAAACACAAAAAAGTATTTGAACAAGGGTGTCTCAGAAGGTTCTGGAAGAAACACTGCAAGGAACAAGAAAGACTTTATTCTACAAACTGACAGGCCGATGCAGAAAACTGGCACTGAAGTTGCACACTATTAGCTATGTACGCGTTTAGGTGGCATACCCATGCGCACGACTACAGCAATGGCATGCAGAAAAGGGGCATGTATACAAATGAGCTGTGCGCAAAACATCGGCGTAAAGTTGCAAGGAGGGGAGCTAACGCTCGTGAAACAGCCACACTACAAGTGGGTATATACGCATGTGCGTACACGTCAAACGCTCCCGTTATATGCAGAGGAGATGGAAACAGCACGTGCTAGACCCCTCCTCTTTGCAGGACCTGGGATTTGTTACAAGCGTTTTTCAGCCTCAGGAATGCTGTTTTGTTTTGCAGGTTCTGCTTTTCTCCAGGGCTAAACTGCTGCCTGGCACTCCTGAGAACACCGCTTTGAGCAAGCTTATGCTTGCGGAAGCCCCAGTGGACACCGTTGAGAGGGCACTGCTGGGAGGAAGCAGACGCTGCTCTTCACATCCATCCGGAGTTCATTCTGGAGCTGTTCCAGGACAGCAGCTGGAGTAATCTGGGTCCTGTTCCCTCTGGACCCTGTTGGGACCATTCTTTTAGAAAGTGGCACCTCAGGGGAAGGAAGGAGGGTGTAAGGCTGGAGGCTCTCTCTTCTTGCTGTCTTGATCTCTAGATCCCCCACTTCTTCTAAAGGAAAAACTTCATGCCGAAGGCAACTGTTCATACCCTGAAACAGTCTTTCCCTATATGCACAAGACGCTTAAGCCACCTCAGACCAGATGTAAAGACATTGGTGCTTCTGCTGGTTACGTAATCCTCTATGCATTTCTCTGCATCGAGAGCAGACCTTATTAGATGCTATTTTAAAACGCACAGCTCATTTGTGTATTATTTAAATACGCTTGGCATTACTGTGTGTGCATACGTTTCCTTTGCTGTTTATGTGCACGCCAATCTCTTTTCTGTATGTGGCGCGTCGGAACGGGTGCATATAAGTTGCATTATCTGCACACAAAGGGGCACGTTAGAATTTTTGCATCAGCCTGTGATATTTAGCACTTCACGGCACACACTACAGAGGACAAAAGAGATGTTCAACCTAACTTAAAAATAAGGGGTTTCTTCCCCCCCCCCCACTATATTTATAGCTATAGATGTTAGGAGCATATGTCTTTGATTTCTATGAAACATAGCCCAGTCCCTGTGTTTTTCTACTTTTCTAGTGGCGGTGATTAACAATGTGGCCTTAAGGATGATGGAAGAGGGGTTCCCATTCCCAGGTGTGGCAGCAGATGAGGTAAGGAACTGGTAGAAGTTGACAGATCCATACCCCTCTGTGTCCTTTCATTGCTAACTGCCCCTCTTTATCATAACTTCAGGAAGTCCTCTGGGAAGCAGGCGTACCAATATATTACTTTGCCACCAGGTGTCGCTGCAGGCCTGCCTTTTTCTGCCAGCCACAGAAGGCAGTGAACTAGGGGTTTTTCCATGAATCCATGGAAGATGTTTCTCCAGTAGCAATAAAAATTAATTCTCTCAGCTCTGGCTGCACTGATAATGGAAATGGAGTAGAGATCAGTTTGAAAAAATCCATAGGACAACCCAATATTATTTTGTGTCCCCCTACTTGTCAATATCCTCCTTGCCCCGCTAGCTGTGCAGATATTTCTATGGCAATGATATCCAGTTGGTTGCTTTTATTGTTCCTCTCTCTCTCCTCATCTCTGTAGCTTCAGTGCTCGCCTGACTGCCATCAATGTTTGTTTGGGTTGTGTCTCACAAACTGAAACTGGTTCCATTTAAACTGGAAGTCTTATGGATTGCTTGAAGGTCTGTCCTTTAATGTCAGGGATCCAAAAAGCCTTGAAACAATCCATCTCTGCTCTAGGTATTGGACTCCCAACTTCATCTTTATCTGCATATTTCCTCAGTTAGAAAGAAGCCGTTTTTGTTTTGCAAACTACACCTGTTATGCCCATTTCTGGCCTTCAGTTGCTTAGATAAGCAGTCTTCACTCCCAGTCTTTGAGGGTCACTAATGGGTCAGGTTTTCAGGATATCCCTTATGAATATGCAAGGGACTGGTTTGCATACAAAAGAGGTAGTATGCACACAGATCTCTCTTGTACATATTTATTAGGAGGTATCCTGAAAGCCTGACTTGTTGGCAGCCCTCAAGGGCTGGGAATGGAGACTACTGAACTAGATTCTGGCAACGTCACAACCCAAGAGATGCATCATGTTCAATTAATTCAAAATACCACCGTTGAAATGCTTCGTAAGGCCCACAGATTTGACTTTGCTACCTGTCTCCTTGCTGACCATCATTGGCTTCCCATCTCATGCAGGATAAAATTTAAGGGGCTGGTATTGAAAGTGATTAATGCAATTAGCGGTGACTGGGATATTCAGCCGTGGCGCTATCCAGCTGATCCAGATACTGCCTGTGGCTGGATAAGGTCCCAGCATTAGAAATCCAGATTTAAAGTTTAGCGGTGATGGTTAGCTTCCGTCTCTGAATACGCCCCCCCCCCTAAAATCTTCTCTCTCATTTACAAAGTCTTGCAGTCAAGTAATCTCTCTGACCTCCCGTCTATTATGCTCCTCCAAGGAGTTTGAGATCTTCTCTATTTAATTGGCTCATATTTTAACCTATGATGTATCTTGTTTGGTGTTGTGATTAGTATTTTACTTTTTACATGCTTTGAGTATGCATTTGCACGCCACCTAGAATGGTAGATAATGCGCTTGTAAGATCTTTTTAAATAAATATGTTCCCCCCTCCTTCCAAAATTTGCCTCTACTCAACACATCATTATGCCTTCAGTCACAGTATTCCTTCTCCGACGAAGTCTAATTGATCTTGCGCAGCATTTGGAAAGAACCGTTCAACCTGGTTCTTACCTCAAGCTTTCAGTGACAACCCTGCACCTTATTATGTTTCTGTTCTTGGATTATTCTCCTGCTTCTTTCCTTTGCAGTTCTTTAATTATAAGATTGTAACTTTTCCCATTGTGTTTCATTTGTAGTCCCCAACTTCTTTGTTTGCATAGTTGTTGATTTATTCTCTTATTTTCCCCCTTTCTTATATGTTTTGTTTCTTTTTTTTATTCCATTTGCTTTTTACTTATTTTAAAATTTTAATCATTTTCTTGTAAACTGCCTTGCTAAGTAAATTAAGCTAGGACATTGATAAGGACATAGCCAAATCCCATTACTCTACCGCATCCCTCCTAAACTTTTATTGCCCCATCATTATACACATCTCTGTGCAGAATAGAACACGGGGCTATAAAGTTCCAGTCTCCAAATGCTGACAATACAGACATGAGCACAGGCAGGTTACAGGGCATATCCCTGAATCCCCCGATACTGCTAATTAATGACTCTTAGGTCTTTCATCTCTCACTTGGTTTGCAGCTTGTCGTATTGTGAGGGCTTGTCTGACTGCTGATGTAGTTCTGCATGAAATGAGAGTCAGAAGTTGCAAAGATTTTTTACATATTGGGACATGGAATGAACGAAGCTTGAACCAAGGGAAGTTGGAGGTGGTCAAGAATGAAATTGAACATGTACAACTCGATCTGTTGGGTGTCAGCGAGCTGAAATGGACTGGCATTGGGCAGTTTGCATCTTACAATCACACAGTCTACTATGTTGGAAATTGAAAGACAAAGAAGAAATAGTGCCGCATTTATAATTAAGAAACTTGCAAGAGCTATAAGGAAATACAATGCAGTCAGTGAACACTTAATTTGACTACATCTGTGGAAGCCAACAATGGAAAAGCTCTATAACATCAACAAAGACAAAACCTGGAGCCGACTGTGGTACAGATCATCAACTACTAGTATGCAAACTCAAGCTAAAGTTGAAAATGAGCAAGCCACTCATGAATGTAGCAAAATATGACCTTGAGAATATACCACCAGAATTTAAAGACTGCCTGCAAAATCGATTTGCTGCTTTAAATACAAATGACAGAGCTCCAGAAGAATTATGGGATGACATCAAGAAAGTTATGTTGGAAGAAAATGAGAAGTCTCTACAAAAGGTGAAAAAGCAATGATGACCAAAAAAACTCTGAAAATTGCCCAGAAATGCTTGGTTAGGACTGTTCTGTGAGAGAGGAGCTTGGAGAGCTGAGGAAGCAATGAGCTGCAGATCATATGCCCACTGGTGTTAGAAGTGGGATTGGAATTTGGGCCCTTATGCTGTAAGTAATCTGTTTATCATGTTGCCTGTCTTTTTCTGCGTAGGTTGCATCTCATTTGGGCAGCTGCTACAGCTTAGCCTCATCCAGATCCTTAGTGGTGGGTGACCTGTGACCCAGAGCGCGGGGAAGAACCAGCATAGCAGTGGGCAAGGTGCAGGTTGGCGTGTCCCTCACTGTTTGCTCCTTCGAGCGAGTAGCTGCTGTGCTCAGAGCAGATGCTTGCCTACTTTCTGCCTTCACCAAAGACAGAGCCAGACAAGTAGAACTCAGTCCACATCCCTTCTCCCGAAAAAATATTATGGACAGACTTTGTTGTATTAATGGTGCTGGTGCTCTATTAGCACTGTCCAAACCGTGATCCTGACTCCTCCCAACTCTTCAGTATAAGGCTGAGAGGCTGGATAGTGTCCCCACTCTTTCTGTTGTTGTGGAGGTGCTGCTGCTGCACTGGTTGCTGACAAAAACATCTCAGCACTCTGAGGTGTCCTCTGCAGTCGCATTGTGCGTCTTGCAGTGGTGATAGGGTGAGGGATTGGAGATGTGTCATGCTGGTGTGGGCTCGCATTAAATACCGTTTCCGGCTGTACTTGTCAGATTCATGATTTCTAGTACAGCCAGGTTTCTTGTCCTGAGCCATCAGCTAGGGCTAATCAAATTATTTTCTAATTTGTCTCCAGTTATTGCAGCAGTGATCACTGAGGCAGGCTACGTGGACTTTGTCACGTAGCTGGATCACACAAGAAGTGCTCCGTGTGAATCGGTAATCACGCTATTGCTCCAGTATTATCCATAGGGCATAGTAGGGGATGTGGACTCCTCATACACCTGGAGAGTTGGATTGATTTCTGGCCCTCTGCTCGCCTGTGTGTTCATGTTTATGGATTATTTTTAGCCCTGCTCATATGCCTGTGCCCTACCTCAGTGACACAAACACAAGCAGCTCATTGGTACACAGCAAGTGAATCCGCCAAGGAGCTTTTCTCATTGAAGGTTCGTGATAGTTGGGGGAGGGGGAGGTGGGATCTCTTCTACCTTAACTTCTAAAACTAAGTTCCTTTAATAAGTTGGCATTTCTTCTGCAGGCAGTTTTCCCTTAAGCGTTAGAGAGATCTGTATCCCTTGAGCTTGCTATATGAGCCAAGTTTTTGCAGAGGCACCTGGGAAAAGTGCTAGAAAACAAGTTGGTATGTTTCTAAGCAGCACAAGATAGCCAGCTTCACATGGTCAGGGAAAGCTACCCCCGTCTACCTATGCACCTTGAAACTCCAGTTTCCCTAACAAAAGCAAGAACTACAAGTCCCACAGTGCAGCAGGCATCACACCAAGCCAGCCCCGATTGGACCCAGCTGCATGGAGCTGTTTGAGAAACCTTAGGTGAGCAGGTGGAGATGCTATGGCTATGACCCTTTTCTAAACATGGGCAGGACATACAGAGAAGTAGCAGCTGAGCAGTGACTTTCAAACTGATGCTGTGAAATTTAATGTTTCACCCTTGGCTATATATATGGAAGGGACAGGGAGTTCTTTCGGCTTCAAGTTAGCAATTTGGTTATTCATTCTCTCTCTTTCCTCCTTCCCACGTCTCCCAATACAGGAGAAGGCGCTCAGTGCCACCGAGAGGCAGGTGGAGAACAGAGAGCTACAGTACAGTACCAGGCTGCACGCCTTGCCGGTAGCTTCCGTCATCTATCCTCGCTCTTGGACAATGCTTGGGGAATGCTGCACTGCAGGATGGGTGCCCTCCTGGATATCCCCTGCACTGTATGGCACGCTCCGGCTCTCAGGGCTGAAAAAGATCCAAGGTTTTGTGCGTGGGAGCTAGTGATGCTTCAGAAGCTATCATTAAAGTATGAATACCACTTAAGAGTTTGGCATCTTTTATATTTAAAGCAGAAAAATTGTTTCATTTCATTTATCCTGATCTGTGGCACTTCTATCCTTGTGCCTTTCTATCTGACTTTTGTCAGGGAGTTCCACCTTGAATTTTCCCTATATTTGCTTTTACATGAGCCGCTTTAGCACTGCAGCAATCTGCTCCTTTCTGAGGTGCTTCTGCTGCTGTTCCTGCCCTGGCCACTAGGTGTCACTGTAAGGACACATGTAAGCTCAGACTTCTCCAGCTGCAACTGTAACAATAGTGCTCCCAGTCCCAGGCAATGACCTGAAGTTCTCAGAAAGCATAAGAAATCAGTGAAATGAACGCCTTGGTGAACATCTCTTCAAAAAAATAATCTGGAGGAGTGACTCGGTGGTTGGGACAGGTTAACTCAGGCCAGAGGACTGGGGGTTCAATTCCCACATAGGAACAAGTAACCTCAGACTGGGGTCTTTAGTCCCATGGCCACTCCTTGGACAAGCCACTTAACCCTCCATTGCCTCAGGTTTGCTTAGATTGTGTGCCCTTCGGGGATAAGGGAATAAAAAGTGCCTGTTAGAATATATCTGTAAACCACTCCGATACACACAGTAAAGGGTGGCATATCAAGTGCCTAAAACCATAATGTATAGTGTCTTTCACCATATAATTGTTGCAGTAGCTTTTACAATAAGAGAGTTGTCTTACTGAATAAGAAACTAGTACTGTGCAATTCGGGAATGCCTTTGGCTGTCCCAGCCTACAGAACATGACTTGTTATAGCAGCAGACACACATCTCCCAGCGCCTGTTGACTGGCAGGATCCGCTCTTGGCTTTAATGTGACTGATCAGAGTCTGTTGCTGGGAATTTGCGCTGTCACCCGCTTTGGGATAGGTTCACGGACTGCTAGTCACGTAGTCCCTTGCTATATCACCCCATGCATCAGTCAGAGAAATCCCTGCCTCATCGCAGCTTCTGCTGATCAAATTAAGGCAAAACATCTTTTTCCCAGCTATTTGTTTGTGGTTTGTTTCAATATGTGCTGCAAATAATTATTTCACTTTAATGACTCGTCTAATCTTCCTGAGAACCCAGATCGATGTATGTGATTATAAGATAAGACAATTATTTTGATGCACAAACATCCACAGATAAAACTAGAAAATATAAAGCCAATGTAAATGTCTTAAAACAAACAGATCTGAAGATCAGCAGTTAAAAGAGAAAAAAAAATACTTGTTATATTTTAAACAGAGAAGATGAACATAAGAGGAATTCAAATTTAAGAATGACTTATTGGAAGCAAGCCAGGTTTTGCTCATCCTTCTGAAAGTCAAGTAATCCTACGTGAGCCTTTTTGCTTTTGTGAAAGAATTCCATAGAAAGGGTCCCATGTCTGTACCTGATCGGTTTCCAGTGTCAGCATATTTAATATCAGATGCTGATACAAGGATTGACAAAGTATCTTGGGAGCAGTAATTCTCATCTCAGTCTATGGGACACAACCAGCCAGTCAGATTTTCAGGATAATCCACAGTGAATATGTATCAGACAGATTTGCAGGTAGTGCCTCTGTGGGATGCAGATTTTCTCATGCATATTCATTGTGGATATGCTGAAACATGAGTGGCTGTATGGGTACAGAGGACTAGACTGAGAACCACCATGTCAAGGTGTATCTGAGCTAAGCCAAACGACAATTTAATTGCAAATCTTCTTTACTGATATTATTGAGATTGGGTATTTAACAAGAACATGTTATAAACAAGAGAGAATCCACAACAAATCAGCTGAACATCCCATTTACTAATTAGTGGCTCTGTGGTTCTCTGTGTGAGGCAGCTTAGCATGGCATGGCTGGTGCCAGCTGCCGGGATTGAGGGAGGTGATGTGCCGGCCTAGCTGTTAAACTAGGCAATCGCTTAAGATGTCAGCTGCTAGGGGGTGGCAAAGAGGGGCTGCAGTCAAAGAAAACAACAGACCCTGATAGCTGCACACCTTCAAAGGACCGTCAGGGCAAGTGATGGTCCTTTTACCCAGAGAGGGTAGGCAAGTGTCAAATAGCCTATTCGCCTGAGCGAGTTGCTTTTGGAAATTGCACTCTTTATGTATGTATAAAGATAGATCAAAGCGTGTATATAGATAGATCAAAGTTCAATAGCTAGAAATCTGAGAAGCCGTAGTCATGATTTAAACATGTACAAGTAGCCATGTGTTTGTTGTTAAGTGCCATCAAGTCGATATCGATTCGTGGCCAGTTGGATAGTTGTCCTAAACTGTGTTTGCTCTTTAGTCAGATGGGTAATTATTGATCTCCAGGAACAAGCAGGAATGTAGTCTTCACATATGGGTATCATCGGTACCGACGGAGCCTGCGCGGTAACGCTCCTCAGTGTCCAATTAGAAAGCTTTTGGGAGCATCCCACAGCGCCTGCGTGCTGCCTTCCCGCCTTTCCCAACTGCCTCTCTCCGGTTCTTCGTTTTCCGCGGAGCCAGCAGGTCATCGTTCCTGTCACCGCAGAAAATGATTCCTTATTCCTTCTTTTTTGTGGTCGCGTCTGCCTTCCTCGACGCTATACCGGTACCACCGGTTTTTCTTTCTTTTCTTCTTTAAAAAAAAAAAAAAATCTATCTATCTATATACTATTTTTTTCCAAACTTTTCTTTTCCAGGTGCACGCGTCATTTTGGGCCTTAGGCCCAAAATTTCCCCCACTATGGAAAAACCCGCTTCGGGTTTCAAAAAGTGCACAAAGTGTGGCGGTACCATCTCCGTCACCGACACCCATGAGTGATGTCTTAAATGTTTAGGTCCTGACCACTCTATCTCTGAGTTTATGGCTTGTGCCATGATGTCCAAGAGGGGTTGACAAAACCGAGCTGCTAAGCTCAGCGCCCTTTTTCCCTCCGATGCAGCTTCAGTGGCATCGACGTCTTCCAGGGCTTCGTCTTCCTCCCATGGATCTCAGGTAACTAAACATAAGTCTGGCCGGTCCTCAAAGGGTAGATCTTCCAAGCATCGAGATGCCTCTGGTGTTGCCCTTGAGGGTTCTGTACCGGCAAAATTGCCCCGGCGGGAGGCTTCGGCTTCCAAAGCATTATCGGGGCTCCAGGATGTTCTCGAGGCCTTGACCTCGGCAGAACTACTGGTGCCATGCTCTGGGGTACCGGCTGCTTCCAGTACCGATACCCAGGCATCAGCAGCGTCGATAGACCAGAGGTTCCTGGCTATTGAACGCAGTCTGGTGGCTCTCCTTGTGGCATCGACACCCTCGGAACCACATCAGACAGTTTAACCGGTACCAGCATTGACACCGGTATCGGTACCGGTACTGACAGCATCGGCATCGACATCGACATCTGCTTTCCCGGCACCCAGTCATGCGATGCCTTCCGGTACCAATACACCCCCAGACATACCCCCCGCTCGTTCCATTTAAACCATCTCACCATTTCCCCCCCCCCTTCCGCCGCCCATCTTCAATCCACCCGCTCCTCAGCTTTTTTTCTTCATAGGCCCCGCACTTTGGAAGTTTCTTCCCACTTCTCTCCGCCTAGAACCCTGCTACGCAGCATTCAAACAGCTAAAAACCCACCTTTTTTCCCTAGCCTTTAACCTCCCTACCTCCCCTCCCCCCTTGTAGCTCTACTCTCCTTCCTCTACTGTTCCTTAACCCACTTTGCTTTTACAAATTGTAATTTCTTTTCCTTTTCTGGCCTTGTGCCTTGCTTTTATTGGTTTTTACTTATTGTAAACCGCTTTGATTTTATTTGAAGGGCGGTCAATCAAGTTTTAATAAACATAAACATACACCGGTACCTATTCCCCTCGGTACCGACTTTGGTCGGTATGGGTATCCGGGCTCTTCAAGAGCATCCGGACAGAAGGTACTTCAAATCCTTGGAGGACTCCGAGGATTCTGACAGTTCTGCCGGTACCGGAATACCTCTCCCGGAGGAGCCTTCCTCTCCTAAATGTAGGATGTCTCTTCCAGAAGATATCTCCTTTCAGGATTTCATCAGGGAGGTGGCTCAAGGTCTGTCCATTACTGTGACTCCTGAAACAGAGCCCAGAGCTAAGGAGTTGGAGATTTTACAATATCCCAAAGCTCCTAAGGAGGCAGCTACTTTGCCTATCCATGAGATCTTACATGATCTCATGTTGAGAATGTGGGAGACACCTCTCCTCACTCTCGCAGACTGGATACCATGTATCAAGTCCCTCCTTGTCCTGGTTTCCAGAAAACTCAGCTTCCTCACCACTCTATTGTAGTGGAATCAGCTATGAGAAGGATCAAGAGTGCAAAGAGACATGTCTCTAATCCTCCAGGACGTGAGTGTAGAACTTTGGATGCCTTTGGACGTCGTACTTTCCAGGCTTTCTGCCAGGATCAGTTCCTATATTTTATATATGAGAATGTTCCTTAAAGAAGTCACAGGAGACTTGGAGGTTTTAAGCCCTCTCTTTCCTGATGACAAGAGGCAGGATTTTCTCACACTGGTTAAACATGCCCAGGATGTTTCTAAGTTTGTCAATTGTGCAGCTTTTGACTGTTTTGAGTGCATAAGCAGAACCTCTGTCATTGCCATAGGTGCACGTAGAATTGCCTGGCTCCAGGCATCCGATTTGGAGCTCTGGGTGCAGGACAAACTGGGCAATATCCCTTGTACAGGTGAGAATCTATTCAGCAAAAATTGGCAAGAGAAAGCCAATGAGTTGGATGCTGAAAACTCCACTTTGGATAGGTTATCCAAAGCCACAGCTGATCCTGCAAGAAAGAAATCTTTCAAGAAACCATTCTTCTCAAAAAAGAAGAGGTTTTATCCCTCTTATTCCCAGCAGGGACGTTCTGCAGGTCAGCCTGCCCGAAAGAGTCAGCAACCACCCAAACAAAGGAAAGCAAAGATTGCTAAGCCTCAACCGTCTCAGCCTCCACAAGGCCTTTGACTTTCATCTAGAGAACTTAGCCTTCCTGGCCTTCAATGGACCAGAGCCTTCCACCATTCCAGGAAGGTTGTGTCACTTTGCCCCCAGATGGGGCAGATAACAGCAGAACATTGGACACTTTCCATTATAAAAGAGGGGTACAAGCTTCACTTTCTGTGCATGCCCCCTCCCACAATGGTAAGACAGTTCAATTCTCAGACCTCTCTCATCAACCTGTTAGATCAGGAGGTCACTATGCTTCTTGCCCAAGGGGCAATAGAAGAAGTACCCATTCATCAATAGGGTACAGGGTTTTACTCCCCCTATTTCCTTATCCCAAAGAAAACAGGGGGACACAGACCTATTTTAGACCTCAGAGAGTTGAACAAATTCCTGTTCACAGAGAAATTCAAGATGATTTCTCTGGGAACTCTGCTGCCATACCTTCAGAGTCAGGATTGGCTTTGTTCTCTAGATCTCAAGGATGCATACACTCATGTTCTTTTTCAAGGAAAGCACTACCAATACAGGGTGCTTCCTTTTGGCCTGGCCTCAGCACCAAGAGTCTTCACGAAATGCATGGCTGTGGTAGCAGCATTTCTTCGCACTCCAGGGATATTCGTCTTCCCCTACTTAGACGACTGGCTCATTCGAGCCCCATCAGAGTCAGAGACCAGGACTTCTCTATCTTGCACAATGTGTATCCTTCAGTATTTGGGTCTGGTCATGAGCATCCCCAAATCCAGTCTAACTCCCACTCAGTCTCTAGAGTTCATAGGAGCTTTGCTGGATACCAGGAAAGCAAGGGCCTATCTTCCCCAGGCCCATTGCCTTCGCATGGTGCAATTAGCTTCTCAAGCAGTGCTATAGCCTCATCTCACTGCCCAAGAAATGTTACAACTACTAGGCCACATGGCATCTGCAATGCATGTGGTTCCTTATGCTCGCCTCCATATGAGAGCAGCCCAGTGGACTTTATCCACTCAATGGACCCTGGCATCAGGGTGCCTGTCAGACAAAATAGCAAACACAAATCGTCTTATTTTGTCTCTCCAATGGTGACAGTCCACTCAGAACCTGTTGCTGGGGTCCCCATTTCAACAACCTTTACCCCAGGCAACTCTCACGACAGATGCTTCACCAATGGGTTGGGGAGCTCATCTGCAAGACCTCTCCACCCAAGGCACTTGGACTCCACAGGAGACTCATCTACACATCAATCTCCTAGAGCTCAGAGCAATCTTCCTTGCTCTTTGAGTGTTCCACACCCTGCTCAGCTACAAGACAGTCCTCATTCATATGGACAATCAAGTAGCCATGTTCTATGTGAACAAGCAGGGGGGAACAGGCTCTCTGTCGCTTTGCAACAAAGCTTTGCGACTATGGGCCCTCGCCAGAGAGCTTCAGATTCATCTCCTGGCAGTTTATCTTCCAGGCATACAAAACTCTTGGGCAGACAGACTCAGTCAAGTTCTGCTTCCACATGAATGGTCTCTACATGCAGACCAGGTGGCCAAGATTTTTCAAATTTGGGGAACCCCAGACATAGACCTCTTTGCAAGTCCGTTGAATGCCAAACTTCCCCGGTTCTGTTCCAGAATTCCGGCTCAGGGCTCTCAGGCCAGGGATGCTTTCCTCCACTGGGGTCAAGACTTCCTTTATGCCTTTCCACCCGTTCCCCTAATTCCCAAGACCCTGTTCAAGCTTCAGAGAGACAGAGGCCATATGCTTCTCATAGCTCCAGATTGGCCACGGCAAGTGTGGTGCCCTCTGCTTCTACATCTCTTTGAAGCTCCCTCCCTGGAGTTAGGATCTGCCTCAGATCTCCTGTCTCAGGAGGACGGAATGTTATGGCATCCCAATCCCCAGTCTCTGCATCTCAGGGCTTGGTTGCTGAAGGCCTAGATCTTCATGATCTTAACCTCCCTCAGCAAGTGAAGGATGTCTTTTATGCTTCCAGGAAGCCTTCCACAAGACGCTCTTATGCTTTCAAGTGGAAAAGGTTTACCATATGGTGCTCGCAGAAGGGTCTTAACCCCCTTGCGATACCTCTGGAATCATTACTGGAGTATCTCCTTCATTTATCCAATGCAGGGCTTAAAACTAACTCAGTAAGAGTCCATTCAAGTGCTATTGCAACTTCTTTCAAGCCTCTAAATGGACAACCTATTTCCTCCCATCCTCTTATAGCAAGATTTGAGAGGCCTTCTTCTAACTAAGCCTCCCATTAGGCCACCACCGGTGGCATGGGACTTAAACCTGGTTCTTGGTCAGCTCATGAAGCCACCTTTCGAACCCTTAGCTACTACCTCATTGAAATTCCTTTCTTGGAAGGTTATCTTTCTCATTGCAATCACATCAGCACGCCGCATCAGTGAATTGCAAGCACTAGTAGCTGATCCACCTTATACAAGGTTCCATCATGACAAGGTAGTCCTTAGGACTCATCCACACTTTATGCCAAAGGTGGTCTCGCCTTTTCATTTAAACCAAGTGGTCTACCTGCCTGTGTTTTTTCTAAGTCCTCATGCATCTAATGCAGAAAGGAATCTTCATACTTTGGACTGTAAAAGAGCTTTAGCCTTTTACTTGCAAAGAACACAGCAACATAAGAAGTCCTCTCAGCTCTTTGTTGCTTTTGATGCTTCTCATTTGGGACTTCCAGTCTCCAAGAGAATACTGTCCAGCTGGATTGCTCAGTGTATTTCCTTTGCTTATCAGAGTAAGAATCTTCCTCTGGAGGGCCATGACACAGCTCACAATGTGAGAGCCATGGCAGCTTCAATGGCTCATCTGCACTCTGTGTCTATCGACGACATCTGTCGAGCAGCTACTTGGGCCTCGGTTCATACCTTCACAGCCCATTACTGCTTGGACAAGGACTCCCGCCGGGATGCCTTGTTTGGTCAGGCTGTTCTTCAACACCTGTTCCATACCTAATCAACTCCTACCCACCATCCCAGGTTGGATGCCAGAGATCCATGGGGGAAAGTGGAGCCCTTTCACAGGGACACACAACTTCTGGGGTCTCTCCCTGGCATCTAAAGCTAGGGAGTCCCCATATGTGAAGACTACATCCCTGCTTGTTCCTGGAGATAGCATAGTTACTCACCTGTAACAGGTGATCTCCGGGAACAGCAGGAATTTAGTCTTCACAACCCACCCACCTCCCCTAGGAGTTGTATCTCTCTTTCTATCTCTTTCTCGTTCCCTCTCTCTCTCTTTGTCTCAGCTTTAAACTCAACTGGAGAGAGGCAGTTGGGGAAGGCAGCACGCAGGCGCTGTGGGATGCTCCCAAAAGCTTTCTAATTGGACGCTGGGGAGCGTTCCCGCGCAGGCTCCATCGGTACCGATGATACCCATATGTGAAGACTAAATTCCTGCTGTTCCCGGAGATCACCTGTTACAGGTGAGTAACTATGCTATAGAGTGGTATCCATAGCTTCTGTTATTGTATTGATCCATCACATTGCTGGTCTTCCTCTTTTGCATGGACCTTCAACCTTGCCAAACATGTCTTTCTCTAATGATGTGTCCAGAGTATGAAAGTCAAAGTCTTGTCATTTGAGTTCTAAAAAAAGCTTGTTTGATCTCCTCTAATACCGAATTGTTTGTTCTGCGGGCAGTCCATGGTATACACAGTATTCTTCATCAGCACCATAATTCAAAGGCAACGATTTTCTTCCTGTCTTTCTTCCTCACTCTCTTAACTTTTTCATCCATGTGACGTTGTGAAAAATATCATGGCTTGGACAAGTTGAATCTTTGTATGCAGAGAGTCATCTCTGTATGTGAAAATCTTATCCAGGTCCTTCATAGCTGTTTTGCTAAGAGCAGGGTCATTGAATTTCTTGTCTTTTCATTGTTGAGTTAAAGTTGTCTACTATTTCAATTTCTTCTCCATCAAAGATGAAATTATTGATTTCACCAGTTGTCAGCATCTTTGTCTTCTTCATGTTAAGGTGCAGGCCCATTTTATTGACACAGCAAGGCCTTTGATTGCATAAATCATGAAAAACTCTGGGCAACATTAAGAAGCATGGGTCTTTCAGAACATCTGATGAGCTCTCATAAACAACCATATACACATGTAAATTGCATCCATGTGCACATGGCCATTTTAGAAAGGATCCAGTTTGCACAGGGATGACCATACCACGTCACAAGAGCATGGGGACATGTCAGGGGTGCGGCCTGGGCAGAATAAAAAATCTACACATATATTCTCCATTTCATATAGGGGACGTATGTGTAAGCCCAAAATTATCCACATCCAGATTTACACCTCCTGGCTGGCACACTGGATATTTTAAAAGTGTTCTTTTTGGCTATTCCTTTACAGGAAGGATTAGGAGGGACATTCCCCAATGTTTATTTCCCTTCCAAATTGAAATGATGTAAAGACAGAGTCCTCTAATTAATCAACAAATCTTTATGTCTAGGTTTGCAAAATGGCACAGTTGCACATTTACAGGGGTTCTTTTTTGAATTTCTGACATTTAGATATGGAAGTTGCTGGGCTCCTTCTGTCAATCTGTAACATGGCACCTCCCGCGACATATGGATGTCCATCCTCGTGTGTTCACGCACTAGCTTCTGTGTATCACAGAATATCCATGTTGAGGGGCAGAGAATGGTCGATTTTTACATCTGCCTCCCATGTGCACACCCTTTCTTCTAAAACGGACGTAGATTTGCAGACGTTTTCACGTCCACTGCATCAACAGCATTTCTAAACTGTGCTTTTTAGTCTCCAGTTATGTATTTTACAGGATTATTCTGGAAGGATAGGTGTTTGGAGAAGCACTGCTCGATGACTTTAAGTACTAGAATCTCAGGGGGCCTCTCAAAGTTAACCAAGTCTGAAGGTTTGCCTAAGACCTCTAATAGCCTTGCAGCAGGCCTTGATTTTCAGGCCCCTTCTTTGCAGCACCCAAGAGAGAATGAGGGAACGGGCAGAGCACCATGATTACAGATGAGATATTCTCTGTCTAGATTCCCTGTGCCCATGCAATGAAATTTCTATCCTGCATAAGAAAACAATGTCTTCTTGGAAGTACAGATTCAGGGCTACAACATCCATGCTTTAAAGAGTGGTTAGTAAAGTTGTGAGGAAAGGGAAGTGTAGGCAAGGGAGGGGAATAGTTGCCTTTATATATGAAAGAGGGAGAGGTACTTGTGTATAGATGATTTTCGTGTCTGGGTAAGGCTTTGTATCCAGCTCTTTGGTTTGAGGTGGTGGGTGAAGATCTTTGGGATACCTTTGGCACATCAACTGGGAAACTATGAAACAGTGCCATTTATTATTCCATATATCGGTGCCATGTTTCGTTCCATGGTGCAATGCACATTGAATAATGTGTGCGTTTCTGGTCGCTGTATCTTAAAAAGGATATAGCGGAATTAGAAAAGGTACAGAGAAGAGCCACCAAAATGGTAAAATGGATGGAAGGATATCCCTATGAGGAGAGGCTTAAAAGGTTAGGGCTCTTCATCCTGGAAAAGAGACCGCTGAGGGGGGGATAAGATAGAGGTCTATAAATTAATGAATGGAGTGGAATGGGTAAACATACATTGATTGTTTCTGCCATCAAAAAGTAGAAAGAGTAGGGGGACATGTAATGAAGATACAGTGTAATCCATTTAAGACTAATAAGAGAAAATATTTTTTTCAGTCAATGCGTAATCAAACTCTGGAATTCGTTACTGGAGGATATAGTAAAAGCTGTTAGTATAGCTGGGTTTAAAAAGGGTTTGGACAAGTTCCTGGAGGAAAGGTCTATAAACCATTATTAAAGGGGACCCAGGAAATCTACTGCTTGCCCCAATACAAGCATTGCGGAACCTGTGTCTTTTTGGGAAACTATATACTTGTGACCTGGATTGGCCACTGTTGGAAATAGGACATTGGGCTTGCTGGACCATGGTCTGACCCAGTATGGCATTTCTTATGTTCTTACAAAAACTGAAAGTCAAGCGTGGTGATAATTTAAGAAATTGCCATGCTAAATCAGACAAAGGTCCACTAGGCCCAGTATCCTGTTTCCAACAGTAGCCAGTTCAGGTCACAAGTATCTGACAGTTCCCAAAAAATAGCAAGATCCTACCTCCAAGGGATAAATAGTGGCTTTTCCCAGGTCTCCCTTAATAAAGTTTTATGACTTTTCCTCCTGGAACTTGTCTAAACCTTTTTGAACAGTACACAATAGCCGTAAATATCTCCTCTCACTTTCCATCTCTCCTTTCCTAGGTTCACATAGTAGCACAACCATACATCCCAAGAGCTGCTGGCTCCCCCTTCCTTACCTTTTATCCATCTTGTATCATTGCTGCCTCTCGTCCTGCATCACTTGTCACACCCATCAAGAGCATCAGGCAGTGTATAAGCGTAACTTGTCTTTAATATGGAAGTGTTTAAAATTAGGAAGTGGTATTATAATAATTATGATGTCTTGCAAGCATGCTCTTACTAATTAAGTGTCCTTCATGCAGAGTGTCCTGCTTAAATAAGATCCATCTTCTCTTGCAGCTTTGTTTTATTTTAAAAACCCATTAAGCCATGAGAAATCACAGACCTGGGAAGGATCTATCATGCTATACAAAAGAGGTGAAAGCTGGAGCGGATCTAGGTTGGGGCGACGAGGGCCCACTCATGGTAATGCTGCCAATGTGGTACAGCCTGGCTCGTGTTCTCTGCTCAGGAGCCTCCTAAATTGGCTGTGGAGGGGATCTAATGCCTTTCTTGACCCCCTTTCCTCCCCTGTCCCCCTGGAAGATCAGCTGCTTTCTTTGTACTAATGTAATTCATTGGATATTTTGCGTACGACTGGTCTACGAAGGAAATTATACAGATTGGGGCCTTACAAATGCCTGAGAACAGGCAGTCGGAGTTCCAGGTCCTTGGTTGCCATGGAAAAACACCCCTTTCCATGCTTGTTAAGTGCCCCTCCTGCTGGCTGAGATAGTGTTTGACATGTCAGTGCAGTGGTGGACGTGCAAGAGATGCTGTCCCCTTTCCCTTGGTGCCAGTAGTGCTATTTCCTGCCCAGACTGAAACATGGCGGCATTAATGTGTGATGGATGAGAGAGAGAAGCCTTACTGACAGCCTTGGGGATGTTCTTTCCTGCCAGAGTGACGAGTCTTTTCTTTTCCTCCTTTGCAGTTGTACTTCTGAAAGAGCCACTGAAATTGGGTTAAAAACATGAAGGCTGTACCACTGTGGGCTTGAGAAGGGCAGGTTAGATAGTCTGCATCCCATCTGGAATTTAAGGTGGAAAAAACAGTTGCAGGCTGCTGCCTCTTTTTTATGTAGGGGGTTTTGTCAGCTTTGCTGCACACCGTGAGAACATATTATGCCCGGTTGGGAGTCATTTCACTGGTAACCTATTGCGCAGTAGGCAAAGTTTAAAATGTGTTGACTTTTAGGAGGTAACTTTATCATGGGGCACCTAAATTTGGAAGATGGAGAAGGCACCTCTTTTCTAAAGACACATAGGTACCTATCTGTATTTACAGCCCACTAGTGCAAATCCTGCTGAAGTTGCATCTACATTGAAGCTGTGGGCATTATACCTGTTCATAGATGTTAGTGTGTAAAGCATGTGCGTAAATTCTGACCCCCAACCCCGGTGCAGGTCTACACCAGCTTGCACCACCCATACTTATAGGTATAACCTCATTTTAAAAGAGCCCATTTCTACACTTAAAACTGCTGGTATAATAACCGTCTTAAGGCATAGTTTTATAGGACTCAATATTCAAAATAAAAAGGTGAGCTCCTAAAGTTGGACACCTAAATTTGTACCCTGTTTTCAGCCACACTTAGGAACCTAGGTTTTCAGCTGAAAATGCATTCTAATTTAGGAGCTTAAAATTTATGCTCTTAAATTTAGGCCTGCCATTCATTTGCCTAGATTTATGAACCTAATTTAGGTATCTAGTGTTGAGGTCCGTGCTAAGCTCCTAGCTTCTTTTCCTCGCCCCCGTTGCCATCCACTTTTTATGCTTCTAAGTTCAGGAATTTAATGAAATTTAAAAAAAAAAATTTAGGCACTCAACCCTAGTAAATTTTCAGAGAGGCCAATTTAGAAGCAAATTGTGCCCGTAAGGATCCGTTGATGCCTTATCCACCTGCGTCTTTGTGATCTTCAGATTATGGGTTGCTTGTTGTACCATCTAAAGAGCTGCCAAACTCTGTCACTACGTCCTCTGCTTTTTCAGTTGATGCCCCCCCCCCCCCCCACCTCTGGAATTCTTTACCTGAGCATTTGCAGATTGAGCATGATTTGTCTAGAAAGTTATTAAAAGCCCATTTATTTCAGGAGTTCTTTATCTAATTAGTCAGCTGATACACAGATGTGGGTATGTGGTGTCTGTTTTAGATTGTCCTTTGTTTTTATGTTAACTTTGTTTACCATATATAGATACTGTAGTTTATTATTGTTTTATTACATTTGATATACCGCTCTTTGTTATCAAACAGTCACAGTGGGATACAATTAAAAAAGTATGGAAAGCAAGAAAGGAACTCCAAGGTTTACAGCAACACAACGACATGTAGAGAATAGACAGAGACAAAGCAATGTCTAATGCAGTCTTGTTCCAATGGAATTCCTAGTCTCCCTAGTTCTAAATGCTTGATTGAATAGATGTCTTTTTAATAGCGTGCTGAACTTCTTGAAGTTGGGTTATATACATCACTGGAAGAGACCTTTAGCCAGATATAGTTGGGCTAACAAATGGTTCAGTGAACAATGAGAGTGTGGGATAAAGAGAGGAGAAAGTGCCAAGACAAAAAGAGGAAGTGGTAAAATCAAGAGCTGGAGAGCAAGAGGAAACAAGAGTGGGAGGGAAAGAGTGCAGAGAAGAAAGATAGAAAGAGAAAGGGAGGGAGTGATGAGACTTAGTAATGGAGAGTAATAGGAGAACAGGGAAGGAGGGAAAGGTGGGAAGCAAAACCTAAGAAAGAGGGGAGAGCAGAAGAGAGAGGTAGTATGGGAAAAGAAGGAAGAAGAAGAAAGAGGGAAAGCATGAAAGGAAGGCGAGAAAAGATATGGAACAAGAAGGAAGAAGGAGATTTCCTACTCTCTGTGGCTAGATTTCTAAATGATATGATATAATAAAAGATAAGGGGATGCCGTGCTTGGTCTGATAGCATGGAAAGCTGAAACAGTCTCCGACTAGAAGGCAGGAATTTCTGTTTAGATGTTGGACAGACGAGATCCCAAGGAAGCATAGCTGAAATTTATATTCCTTGTTAAAGTTTACTTACCCAGTTTGTTTCCCTGACCAAGATGCAATCTATCCCTTTACTTAATTATTTGCAAGTAATCAACTATGTCCCTAATAGTGGCTTTCAGATACAACATTATCCAGGCTTGCCTTGTCAAGATTAGTGTGGCCTCCATCACTAGCACATCCAAGAGGGTGTCTGTGATTGTCATGTTTGGAAGATTTAAAAAGAGACCATTTGAACACTGCTGGAGGACGTGCTTGCTGTTTGGGAGAACAGGGGACAGAGGGAGAGAGACAGTCATAGCGTAGGGTTATCGGTTGACCTAGGTCACCTATAGTGGGTTGAGGCAGGTATGCCTTTCTATTGGACTTGATGAGAAAATGAGGAGTTGTTTCTTTTAAAGTGCCATCAAGTCAATGCTGACACCTGGCGATCCAGAAACCCCTGACTGTAAGTAGATTGCCAGGCTTTTTCTTCCAAATCAATGGAGGGCAAAGTGACTTGCCCAAGGCTGCAAGGAGTGTCAGTGGGAATTAAACAATCGGCTGCTCCTCCACTCCAAAAATGAGAAAATGAACTATAAAACCCAGCTGGTAGGCCCAGAAGCAGTGAGAGAATCACAGGGACTTAGTGACTGGGTAGAGCCTGAGTGATGTTGGGCAGAGATGGAGCAGGGAGAGACTTGTAGAGTCTGGGTGCTACTGGGGAGACATGGGAGCTGAGAGTGACTGGTAAGGTCTGAATGATGATGGAAACAGATGGAGTAGGTAGAGCCTGAGTGACAGGGCAGAGATGGAGTAAGGCAAGATTGGTAGAGCCTGAGTGATGGTGGAGAAGGAGAGCAGGGAGAGATTGGTAGAGCCTGAGTGACAGGGCAGAGATGGAGTAAGGCAAGATTGGTAGAGCTTGAGTGATGGTGGAGAAGGAGAGCAGGGAGAGATTGGTAGAGCCTGAGTGACAGGGCAGAGATGGAGTAAGGCAAGATTGGTAGAGCCTGAGTGATGGTGGAGAAGGAGAGCAGGGAGAGATTGGTAGAGCCTGAGTGACAGGGCAGAGATGGAGTAAGGCAAGATTGGTAGAGCTTGAGTGATGGTGGAGAAGGAGAGCAGGGAGAGATTGGTAGAGCCTGAGTGACAGGGCAGAGATGGAGTAAGGCAAGATTGGTAGAGCCTGAGTGATGGTGGAGAAGGAGAGCAGGGAGAGATTGGTAGAGCCTGAGTGATGGTGGAGAAGGAGAGCAGGGAGAGATTGGTAGAGCCTGAGTGTTGTTGGGGAGATATGGAGTAGGAAGAGACCAGTGGAGCCTAAGTGATGGTGGAGAGAGATAGGACTGGGAGAAACGTAGCGGGTCTGATTGATGATGGGGATAGATGGATAGGAAGGAATTAGTAGGGTCTGAGCAACGAATGGGAGTGATGGGAGCAGGGGTAGACTGTAAAGACCCAAGTGATAACTGGTTTGTTCTGAGCTACTGATCATGATCAGAAGTGTGAGTGTACAGACAATAGCTGCTCCGTGAGATCTTTTCCTACTCACCCCAATTTATTTCTAATTTCTGGAAACTTTCATGCTGGGAAGGGGGCTATGGGTGAGTACTGGGGAAAGCTATATTCCTTCAAACTATTTATTTAAAATAATTTGATATACCGCTATTTGATTGTACAGCATGGCACTTTGCAAGTCATTAGTAAAAAAAAAAAAAATCAGAGTCATACATGACATAAAATATACAATAACACCATACAAGAACAAAACGAAAATAAGCATCCAGCAGTTGTTCATGTAAATCCCCTTGTCCCTCCTCCAGATATTTTGCCTTTTCAGTTTTTAGGAGAAATGCCTTTTTAAGTTACTTGTGGGCCCTTGCCTCCCGGGTGTGGTGTCAAGTCTCATGTGGTGTGTTGCCATCCCTTGGTGAAGCGTACATGCTTTGTGCTCTGTGGCACGTACTATCCATCATTCAGATGATGGGGAGGTGGGCATTCATGCAGCACTGCCCCTAAGTAGAGCTCTTTTACCCTTCAGCCCTTTGTTAATGCTCTTCCCTGGGGAAACATATGATGTGAACTCCAGGCGCTTCCAGCATCTCTCTGGGACCAGAGGAAGCTGGTTATAAACCTAACTTCTGGAAACAATTTCAGCCACTTTGTTGTTTTTCCAGCTTTCTGGTCTTGTTATGATGGGATGAGAGGAATTAGAGAACCCAGATCGCTAACTCTCTACTCTTCCAGTGTCCCCTCATCAATCTGAACCACCCTCCAGGGCTGCCATTAACTGAGTGCTCTGTAACAATGACCACATCATGTCTGGTGTTACATAAAAGAGATGCGCCTGTTAATTGGACATACTCCCTTGCAAAATCTCCTTTCCTTATATCTACTGTGTGTGTCAGTGTGACACTGCAAGTGGCATTGTCTGTGCTGTATTCATGCATTGTGTATTTGTATTATGCCTGCATGGGGCTCTGATGAAGATCTACTCTTCAGCTGTCTGTGCTGTATTCATGCAATACATTTAGCAGTGTGATGTCCAGATGAAGAAAAACGCAATAACATTCCCTGAGCTATTCAGCTCCCTCAC
Organism: Ichthyophis bannanicus; assembly: GCA_033557465.1. NCBI lineage: Eukaryota > Metazoa > Chordata > Amphibia > Gymnophiona > Ichthyophiidae > Ichthyophis > Ichthyophis bannanicus. The sequence goes on along the minus strand of CM066048.1, from coordinate 36,177,004 downwards.
AGTGTCCATGACAGAGTCATATCCCCTTGGGAATTTAATTAATCTTAGAAAAAAAAACATTAGATGGGGAGGAGGATTATCATGAGGCTTTTGTATTGAATTCCAATTGAATTATTTTAAAAACAAAACCCCTTGTTTACAGGCACAGTGGACATTCTGTCATCATTCATCATGTCGATCCTACCATTGCTAATGGGAGTTTCTTGGGGAGGAGGGAGGAGTGATGCACTTGATATGAACTATCTTATCGTTCTGAAAGAAGCAGATGCGTTGATTTCTTTCAGTCGGTGGTGGATAGTAACCAGAGCCCCCCTCATTTCCCAAAGTCTGATAAAAAGCATGTCTTGTGGGTGTACCAGATCCCACGTGTGCTCACCGACAATACGAGCCCAGTGAGAGGCGCAGAACAAAGATTCTCCATCACAGCACATCAGATGGCCTTCCATGTGAGCTCTGCTACTGCTTTCATTAAATTCATCTTGTCTGTATAACTTAGGCTTAATTTCTGAGATGCAGATGCGGGACGAGCTAATATACATTTTAGGGGTCTTGGATGTAGGTTTTAGCATGTTTATCTCTGCAGATTGCTAGCCTGTTACACTGGCAGATACTGTGCACCAATGTAGGGCATTAGTTGCACAAAAAGGCATCCAGGTGAAAGGCTACTTTTGGCATCCCTCTTCCCTTTCAAGCTCATGTGTTTGATTCAAAACAGGTGGCATGCGATCCCCCAAGCTTGGCACCTAGGCAATTGCCCAGCTTACTCACCTCTTGCGACAGTCCTGCACACACATCCCATGTGGTCTGGCTAGTGACTTATGTGATGTGACTTTCTCCTCCCCTTGATTCCCCAAGGAAAATTAAAATGCCTCTCTGCATGCAGTGGAGCAAAACCAGGACTAGATCCAGGGCTGGCCCAACCATTAGGACGCCTGGGGCAGCAGTTTCTGGGTGGTAGCAAAAAGCAGGGCATTCAAAGCCAAACAATAGATTCTGACAACCAGGGGGCATAAGACTTAAGGTTAGCCTAGGATGCCAACACCTTGAAGCAACTCTGAGGCCGACTGACTAGATGGTCTGTGGTGGGCTGGGAAATCTAAATCACAAGGGAGTCTCTTGCAAAGACATGGTAAGATAATGTGACAGCAGAGGTGCAGGCTTAGCGAGAGCTGAGGAGTTTGTGACAAGGGACAGGTGTATTCTCTGCCTCGTAACTCCTTCTATCTTACAGATTTGCTGAGGCATTGGCTTCTGGTGTTTAGACTCATATGACTTGTGAGTTCCAGGCCCTATGCTCCTTTTTTCTCCCTTCTCCTTTGGGCTTCCAGCTCATTTGGAATTGATTCCTATTGAGCTCCAGTATTGTAAGCATTCATTTTCATCTAGCCACCGTATTTCCTCTGTTTTTATTCACTGTCCTCCTCCCCAGTGTAGCTTTGCTATGGCAGTGGTGGTCCTTGGTCAGAAGCTGTAGATTGCAGCTCTGTTTGGAATAGACTACAGAAGCAGTCTGTGTTTCATCAGTAGGTGTCGCCATGGCTTAAAGTCTCCCATTTCCTAGCTCCCCCTCCCCTAAAGCTGTGAGCACTGCCTCTGCAGTGTGTCCCCAGCCATGGCCAACCAAGGGAATGGCAGACATGCCAAGTCACACGCATTAGGACCCACTCATAGGCTCACACTCTTTTAGTATCCACTCTGACGCATTTTCTGGCACCATCAGACTCTCCCATCTTCCATGTTTTTCCTCCGATTCATCTGCCAGTTTTTTCCCCACCAGTGCCCATCTCTGTGGCTCTGCTGCCACTGCTGGGACCTGCATGCCAGAGCCTGCCTCCACTGCCACTGCCAAGACCCGTGGCAGCAGCAAACAACAGCAAAAACTGAGTGGAGCCTGCAAGATAGTTCATGTGCATCGCTCAGTGCTCTGACGGTCCCGCCCTTTCCAATGTAAACTTCCTGTTTCTGAGGGCAGGACTGTCAGACCCCTGAGCGACACACACACACAAACTAACATGGCTTTAGACAAGGAAGATCTTGTCTTACTAATCTGATATGTTTTTTTGAAGGTGTGCATAAACAGGTAGACAAAGGTGAGTCGGTTGATATAGTGTATCTGGACTTTCAGAAAGCTTTTGATAAGGTCCCTCATCAGAGACTTGGCGAAACTAAAAAGTCATGTGATAGGAGGCAGTGTACTATTGTGGATCGGGAACTGGTTAAAAGATAGAAAGCAGAGGGTAGGGCTAAATGGCCAATATTCCCAATGGAAAAAGGTGAATAGTGGAGTACCCCAGGGATCTGTACTGGGTCCGCTACTTTTTGATATATTCATAAATGACCTGGAAAAGGGAATAACGAGTGAGGTTATCAAATTTGCAGATGATGATACAAAACTGTTTAAAGTTGTTAAAACCCAAGAGGATTGTGGAAAACTGCAGGAGGATCTGGATAAATTGGAAGACTGGGCATCCAAATGGCAGATGAAATTTAATGTGGACAAGTGCAAAGTTATGCACCCAGGAAAGAACAACCCACACTATAGTTACACAATGCAAGGTTCCACATTGGGAACCACCACCCAGGAAAAAGATCTAGGAGTCATCGTGGATAACATGTTAAAACCCTCCGCCCAGTGTGCAGCGGCAATCAAGAAAGCAAATAGAATGCTAGGTATCATAAAGAAAGGGATGGAAAATAAAACAAAGGATATTATAATGCCTCTATATCGTTCCATGGTATGACCGCACCTTGAATATTGTGTGCAGTTCTGGTTACCGTATCTTAAAAAGGACATAGCATTATTAGAAAAAGTACAGAGAAGAGCCACCAAAATGGTGAAGGGGATGGAAGGCTACTCCTATGAAGAGAGGCTACAAAGGTTGGGGCTCTTCAACCTGGAAAAGAGACGGCTGAGGGGAGATATGATAGAGGTCTATAAATTAATGAATGGAGTGGAGCAGGTAAACGTGGATCAATTGTTTACGCTATCAGAATATAGAAAGACTAGGGGACATGCAATGAAGCTACAGGGTAAGCTATTTAAGACAAATAAGAGAGAATATTTTTTCACTCAACTTGTAATCAAACTCTGGAATTTGTTATCGGAGGATGTAGTAAGGGCTGTTAGTGTAGCTGGGTTTAAAAAAGGTTTGGACAAGTTCCTGGAGGAAAGGTCCATAAACCACTATTAAAAAGGGACCCAGGATAATCAGTGCTTGACCCAGTACAAGCATTGTGGAACCTGTGTCTTTTGGGGATACTGCTAGGTACGTATGACCTAGATTGGCCACTGTTGGAAACAGGATACTGGGCTTGATGGACCTTGGTCTGACCCAGTATGGCATATCTTATGTTCTTAACTTGCAAGCTCCTCTCAGGGTTTGCTGCTGCCGCTAGTTCCAGGAGAAGTGGCGGAGGTTGGCACTGGTGGGGGGAGGGAGCTAGACAGTTGTAGCAGAGCCATGGTGGTGTGCACTGGTGGGGAAGGGGAGAGCCTTGATAGGGGGAAGAAGGAGATGTCCACATGGAAGTCACTGAGTGAGAGGGGAAATTCTGACTTAGGCTGAGGGGAAGAAAGAATAGGGATACAATTAGGAGGTGATTTCGGACATGAGGGGGGATGCTGAACAGAGAGGAAATAGTGTGACAGGGGAAGGGTTGGACATGGGCAAATAGGGATCAGATGCTGGAATTGGCCGGGGGGGGGGGGGGGCGACAGGAAGATGCTGGCATGTGCAGCTGGAGGATTAGGGACACAGAGGAGGTTACAGAGACATAGAGAGGAAATACTAAACAAGTGGGGGGTATAGGGTACAGGGCAGAAGCTGGATGCAGGAGGGGAGTAGGGACACAGAAGGGAGCTGTTGGACATAGGAGGAGGGATAGCGCCATACAGCTGGATGCTGGGAATGGGAGAGGTGGATTAGGGATCTAGATGGAAGATGCTGGGCATAGGAAGGTGGATTAGGAATATAGAGGGGAGATGCTGGGCATGGGAGAGGTGGATTAGGAATATAGAGGGGAGATGCTGGGCATGGGAGAGGTGGATTAGGAATATAGAGGGGAGATGCTGGGCATGGGAGGGTGGATTAGGAATATAGAGGGAAGATGCTGGGCATAGGAAGGCGGATTAGGAATATAGAGGGAAGATGTTGGGCATGGGAGAGGTGGATTAGGAATATAGAGGGGAGATGTTGGGCATGGGAGAGATGGATCAGGAATATAGAGGGAAGATGCTGGGCATGGGAGGGTGGATTAGGAATATAGAGGGAAGATGCTGGGCATAGGAAGGCGGATTAGGAATATAGAGGGAAGATGTTGGGCATGGGAGAGATGGATCAGGAATATAGAGGGAAGATGTTGGGCATGGGAGAGGTGGATCAGGAATATAGAGGGAAGATGCTGGGCATGGGAGAGGTGGATCAGGAATATAGAGGGAAGATGGGCATGGGAGAGGTGGATCAGGAATATAGAGGGGAGATGTTGGGCATGGGAGAGGTGGATCAGGAATATAGAGGGAAGATGTTGGGCATGGGAGAGGTGGATCAGGAATATAGAGGGAAGATGTTGGGCATGGGAGAGGTGGATCAGGAATATAGAGGGAAGATGCTGGGCATGGGAGAGGTGGATCAGGAATATAGAGGGAAGATGCTGGGCATGAGAGAGGTGGATCAGGAATATAGAGGGGAGATGCTGGGCATGGGAGAGGTGGATCAGGAATATATAGGGAAGATGTTGGGCATGGGAGAGGTGGATTAGGAATATACAGGGGAGATGCTGGACATGGGAGAGGTGGATCAGGAATATAGAGGGAAGATGCTGGGCATGGGAGTGGTGGAATAGAAATATAGAGGGGGGAGGCCGGGCATGGGAGAGGTGGATTGGGAATATAGAGGGGAGATATTGGGCCTGGGAGAGGTGGATTGGGAATATAGAGGGGGATGCCGGGCATAGGACAGGTGGATTGGGAATATAGTGGGGAGAGATGCAGGGCATGGGAGAGCTGGATAAGGACATAGGGAGAGGCAGATGAGTAAGTAGGAAGACAGGTGGGAGATAAGCACAGAGATGGGAAGAGAGAGAAGAGATATTGAACAAGGGTGGGGAGAATGAGAGGAGATGTAAGGAGAGGGAGAAGTCTAGAATTGGGGTTACTAGAGCCTGGCATACTGTGCAGAAGTGCTCCTTTCTCCTGTCCTGTGGGACCACTCCTAACTAAAGCATTGAAAATTTAGTCAGTGGAGCTGCTAAAATTTCCCCAAGCAGCCCATCCATTGTGCAAGAATGTTGTTCGCACAGGACCCTGTGCAAACTTCATTCTCGCACAAATAGACGGCTTCAGAAGGAGCCGGGAAAGCCCGCGTGAGGCCTCGGTTCCCTCTGCACAGCCGCCAGTGTGAAGAGTGTTTTCCCTCACGCTGGCGGTTGTTTCTGTGAAGCACACAAGTGCCAGGAAATGCCCTTTAACCTTTCCCGGCATTCAGCGCGCTTCACAGAAACAGCCGCCAGCGTGAGAGAAAATACTCTTCACACTGGTGGCTGTGCAGAGGGCTTCCCTGGCTCCCTCTGAAGCTCCTTAGATGGCCGCGGGGCTCTTTGACAAGGGGGGGTCCCTAGCATAGGACTGGAAATGGGCAGATGGGGGTGCTATGACTAAAAATGAGCTGATGGGAGGGTAAGCTTGGACTGGAAATGGGCAGATGGGGGGGCAAGGATTAGAAATGGGCAGGTGGAAGGGCTAGCACTGGAAATGGGCTGATGGGGGAAGCTTGGGCTAGAAATGGCTGATGGGGGGCTGGGCTACGACTGGAAATGGGCTGATGGGGGCAAGGATTGGAAATGAGCAGATGGGGTGGCTAGGAATGGAAATGGGAAGATGGGGGCAAGGATTGGAAATGGGCAGATGGGGGACTAACACTGGAAATGAGCTGATGGGAGGGTAAGCTTGGACTGGAAATGGGCTGATGGGGGAAGCTTGGGCTAGAAATGGCTGATAGGGGGCTGGGCTATGACTGGAAATGGGCTGATGGGGGAAGCTTAGATTGGAAAAGGGCTGATGGGGGGAGCTTGGACTGCAAATGGGCTGATGGGGAGGGCTAAGATTGGAAATGGCTGATGGGGAGCTTGGACTGGAAATGGGCTGATGGGGGCTGGAAAAGGACTGGAAATGGGCTGGGGGGGCTAGAATTGGAAATTGGCTGATGGGGAAGCTTGGACTGGAAATGGGCTAATGGAGGGCTGGAATGGGACTGTAAAGGAATATATGGGGGGCTAGGATTGGAAATGAGCTGATGTGGAGGCATGGGAGAATGGGACTAGAAGGGAGTGGATGCTGGGTGGGTCTAGAAGGAAGCTGATTTTTGGCGAGGACTAGAAGGGGATGGGGAATGAGGATGGAGAGGGGAAAATATATTTTGTGTGGGAGGGAAGAAAAATCTACAATTGGCCAGCTATTGGGAGAATAGGTGAGGATTGAGAATGGAAGGGTGAAATCTGAGTGGATGATAAAGGAATAAAGAAAGAAATGGGGGAAAGAGCAAAAGGGGAAAGATCAATATGTTAATGCAGATATAGAGAGAGAATGGAAAAAATCTAGAAGAGAGAAGAAAAGACAAATGGACAGTTCTCAGAAGACACGAAGAAACCAGAAGAAAGTGACTGGAGCAATTGCAATTGAAAAATAAAATGCCCAAACAAAAGGTAGAAAAATACTTTTTATTTTGAATTTATTAACTGGAATATGTCAGGTCTGGGAAATGTATATCCAGGGGCGACTCTATAATGAGGTGAAGTGAGGCAGCTGCCTCAGGCGGCAAAGTTTTGAAGGCGGCAAAAAATGCCCCCCAAAACAACCGCCTCACTTCGCCTTCAAAAGTTAAAAATAAAAAAAAATACAAATGCTCAAGTTGCTGCCGCTGCCGAGTCCGCTTCTCGGCAGCAGCAGACTCACTTCTCCTTCCTATAGCAGCCGCGGCTCCTGCTTCTTGGAACCGCGGCTGTGCTAACGAGATCAGCTTAAACACAAAGCCAGCCAATGCGGAGCCTTCCTGTGCAGCTGCGTCCCACCCCCAAAGGAAGTAACTTCCTTTTCATACAACTTCCTTTGGGGGCAGGGCGCAGCTGCACGGGAAGGCTCCACACCGGTTTGGCTTTGTGTTTATGCAGATCTCGCTAGCACAGCCGTGGTTCCAAGAAGCAGGAGCTGCGGCTACTATAGAAAGGACAGGTGAGTAGCCGGGGGGGGGGGGGGCAGAGTCTTCTTCTGACATCAGGGTTCTTCCTGTCCTAGGGTTTCAGGGGGCTCTCCTGTGCCTGGCTGAAGGACTCTCAGGGAGGGAGTGGAGACAGGAACTATTCTCCCTACTTGCTGCAGGCTGGCTGTCAGCACTGGGAACCTTTGTGCTCTGCTCCTGGAAATTGGCTTATTAATGGAGGGTAGGACTAGTAATGGGCTGATTAGGGGAGGCTAGCACTGGTTATGGGTTGAGGGGGGACTAGCACTGGAAATGAGCTGATTAGGGGAGGCTAGAACTGATAATGGGCTAATGGGGGGGTAGGACTGGTAATGGACTGAGGGGGGCTAGCATTGGAAATGAGCTGATCGGGGAGGCTAGGACTGGAAATGGGTTGATTAGTGGAGGCCAATGTTCCCGCTAACCTGCGCTGGGTCCGCCGCCAACATTCCTGCCGGCAGGGGGAAGTGCAGAGCGATCGACGCTCTGCCCCTCCCCCCACCGGCAGGAATGCCGGCGGAGGACCCAGTGCAGATTAAAGAGAACATTGCGAGGGTGCTGTGACGTGTGTTCGACCCTGTGTCTAATACACACCGCAGCACCGTCGCTATGTTCTCTTTAATCTGCGCTGGGTCCTCCTCCGACATTCCTGATGGTGGGGGGAGGGGCAGAGCATTGATTGCTCTGCTCCTCCCCCGCCGGCAGGAATGTTGGCGGCGGACCCAGCGCAGGTTAGCGGGAACATTGGTGGAGGCTAGGACTGGTAATGGGCTGATGGGGGGGTAGGACTAGTAATGGGCTGATTAGGGGAGGCTAGCACTGGTAATGGGGTTAAGGGGGGACTAGCACTGGAAGTGAGCTGATTGAAGGTCTTCGACTGGGAATGGGCTGATGGTGGGGAGGGGAGGATAGAGCTGCTGGCCTTGGAAGAAAACTGGGGGCTAGGGCTACAAATGGGCTGATGTGAGGGGATGGGAGAATGGGACTGGAAGGAAGTGGATGCTGAGAGGGGCTGCCATGGTATTTGGACTAGAAGGAGCTGGAGACTGAGGAAGGAGGGGGACTGGAAGGGAATGGACACCAGTGGCAATCATTGGAATGCAAGTTGACATTGGAAGGTACTGGGAGGGAGGTCTGGAAAACGGCTGATACTGAGAAGGGCTACTGGGACTGGAAATAGGCTGATGGAAAGAAGTGAAGAAAAATCAAGAAGAGATAAGAAATGGCAGATAGACCATAGAAAGAGAGCTAAGAGAAGACAGGAAAGCAGAAGCCTCAGATCGGGATCAGCATGATCAGAGAATAAAACGGTCAGACAACAAAGGTAGAAAAAATAATTTTATTTCATTTTAGTGATTGGACTTTGTGCTATCTTTATATTTTACACTGTATGGGGGAACTGTATATCTTATTTATCTGATGTTGCACTACATGAGGAGTCTGGCTTCCTGGGGTTTCAGTTTAAATTTTGTCTACATATTTTTATTTTTACTTTAGATTTTGGTTACTTATTCTGTATTTGGTGAGGGTTTGTGTTCTGAGTGTGTGACTGAGCCCAGGTATTCTGTTGGAGTTTATATATAAAGATCTATACTGTACTGTAGTAATTTGACATTTTCAGCTTTTCAAATAGGTGTATTGCCCTTTCTAGGGCCCACTGTAGTGTTTACAGTGACACTTTTTTTGGTGGGCTTCTTGTGTGAGTTGGTGCTGATATGGTGTGGTATAATAGATTTGCTCTGTAGATGCTCAGTCATTTTGTTGTAGGGTTTTGTATTAGTTCACCATATGCCTGGTACTGGAGAATGTTTGTTGTTAGTGAGATGATAGGAATCAGATTTTTTTTTTTAAGATATTGAGTTCTGTGGGTGAATGGCCTGGTTCTGCTCTGCACCCACTGTTGAGGAAGGGGGTTCTGTGGATGAAAAATATATGTTGAAAAAGAAAAAGCAAGAACCATAACGCAGTTTATAACAACAAAATAAGAATGAGTTATAATTTAGTGTTATAAACTGTGCTGTGGTTCTCACTCTCTCTTAGTTTCTTGGTGTGCAGACATCTTGCATATCCTCCATATAATCGAATCAGCTTTTTGGTTTGTTTCAGTCCCTGATTGGAGTTTTCAAAAAGCCCCGCCCCCTCTACGGGGTGGGGGGGGGGGCGCCATCTCATCCTTCGCCTCAGGCAGCAGATTGCCTTGAGCCGCCCCTGTGTGTATCGCTAACATCTTTGCATTTTTGTTTAGTGCAAGAGGAAATTAATTTATAGTTTTATTTCTCCAGTGTTGTACATTTCATGTTTGGCTTTTGGGGTTCTCAATTTAATTATTATCTTCCTATTTCTAAATTGTGATCCCTTGTCTTTTGTGTGGTGACGGTCTACGTTCTGCATGTGTAACCAAGTTGAGGTATTCTGTTCATGTAGTTTCAATTTGACAGTCCCACTTGTTCTCTTTTCCCAGTAGGAAATGTATTGATATTCTCTGAGATGTATTGGTTTAATATTTGCAATGTTGCCTTTTTGATAGGTAGGGTTTGGTGCTTTGTGAGTCCTGGCAGAGCTGTTATGATATGGTGGGTTTGCTATGAGTTCTAAGTGACCACAAAAAAGTATCCTATAAACAGAGTCACTAATATCACAATTCAAACAAAGACCCTGTATGGTGATGAAACAACCCCCCAAAAAAAGGATAACGCCCAAAATATTTTTGTCGGAAACGCCAGCACAGTAAATAGGAGTCACACCTAGCACCGCTGTGGCTATTCCTTTTTAATAAAGTGAAAAGTTATTCTAAAATGTTACAGCTGTACTTAGCTGGTAAGTGGTTCGTCAATAGGCTGCTCACAAAGCACTCCGCTGTACGCCAGTTCTTCGACGTGTCACGTTTTGGGTACATCTAACAAAAGCACCCTGCTTCAGGTCTGGCAATGCACGGAAAAATCAACAGCCATGAAGTGAACCATCCAAGGGGGAACTATTTAAAGGTCCTGCCTTCAATTACGTAAGCGACATCTACCAATCAACAGCCCCCGATCAGAGGCGTCAGAAGCTCAAAGCCAATCCATAAAAGGTTAAGGGAAGAACCACTGATAGAGGAACTCCCTACCCTTCTGAAAGGCCGGAAAAATACTTTAAATCACTCAATCATATGCCAGTCTATTTGCATGTTAAGGCCCGCCGGGTGGACGGTGTTAAGTAAGAAGATCCATTTCTGCTCTAAACATTGTAAAACTTGGACCCGATCTCCTCCCCGTGGGTTCCTGGGCACATAGTCCAAAAAGCGCCAATTCAGGGAATCAAAATCATGTGCGTTCTTTAAACAATGATCAACTAGAGGTGCTGATAAAGTCTTAGTCCGAAGGCCGGAAGCATGCTCTCCCAAACGCATCTTGAAGGGTCGAGTAGTACGTCCAACATAATAAAGATTACAAGAGCATATGATGATGTAAACCACAAAGTCAGTGGCACAGGTGGTATGCCATCTAGAACAGTAAGATTTTGAAGTATGCTTATCCACCCATTTAGGTCCTGCCAAGGTATTAATACAATAGTTGCAGGACGCACATGGAAAGTGGCCCGGATTAGAGTGCGATTTCGGAGGGCGATCCAATACGGCTGTGGTTTTTACCACTAGATCTCGCAAATTTGCTTTTCGGGAATAAGCCACTTGTAATAGTTTATTCTGAAAGCAAGGGTGAATTCCCAGAATGGGCCAAACTTTATGGAGGAGTTTGGCCACCAGAGGAGTTTGGCCACCAGAGGCGTGCCCTTCATAAAGGGAAGTATCCCCGTGATCCTATCTGCCGAAGATCGTGAAGTTGGAGTTGGAAAATCAAGAATCCATTCTCTATGGGTATAGCGAGCTCGTTTGTAAGCAGTTTTAATCAACATACCAGGGTACCCCCTTTTGTAACAAGCGCACACTTAAATCTTTAGCATGTGTTTTAAAATCATGCAATGATGAACAATTTCGGCGCACACGAAGAAACTGACCATAATTACCTTCAGTCGAAGATGATTCAAACCAACACAAACACCAACATCATACCTACCTCTACTCTGCAGATAACCTCCCAGACAAATCCTCTGCTGAATTTCACTGCGATCTCAGGAGGAGATCATTGACACCATAGCTTCCATCAACCTCACCACTGCCCCCAATGATCCCTGCCCCGCAGGCTGGATCAAAGAACTATGTCACGACCTCAGCCCAACTATTTGCAGAATCCTGAATCAGTCCTTATCTACAGGATCCTTCCCCCAAAGCTTAAAACACACGTCTATCCGACCCCTACTAAAAACCAGCAAACTTGACACATCTAAAGTAGAATCCTATAGGCCAATTTCAAGCATTCCTTTGCTTGCTAAAATTATTGAGAAAGTGGTCCTGCGACAAATTCAACATCACATAGACACCGAAGCACCCTTAGACACCTCCCAACATGGCTTTAGAGCAGCCCACGGCATTGACACCATCCTCACAACCCTCTTCAATAATCTAGTCACAGGCCTTGACAACATTCACCAAGGATTTGTCTTGATATTCCTGGACATAGCGGCCGCCTTTGATTCCGTGAACCATGACACACTACTACTCCGACTAAAAGAAAAAGGGATGCAAGGTTCAGCACTAGCCTGGTGTAAATCTTATCTCTGCAACAGATGGCAACAAGTCAGAACAGGATCCACGACATCAGAGCCTTTTCCCCTGAAACAAGGTGTACCTCAAGGCTCATCCCTATCTGCTTTGTTATTCAACATTTATATGCAACCTATCTGTGCTCTAATCCGTTCCTTCAATGTCCACTGCCTTGCCTACGCTGACGATATCCTCATCTACACACCTTTTACGATTGACCAACCTGACTTCTCTCCAATATTGAGATGTTTTGAAGCAGTTTCAGACTGGCTTCTATCTCAAAATCTCCGGATCAACAATAGCAAAACAGATGTCCTATTCGTCACAAGAAATCGGAGTTTCACGCCTCCCCCCTCACTTCAGGTCAAGTAATATAGAATTGAAGACAAAATCCACAATTCGATACCTAGGCATTACCCTCGACCAACGCCTCGATATGTCAGCCCATGTTACAAACACCACAAAAGCAATTTATCACAAGATCCGAACGCTAAGACACCTTCGCCCATTACTCGACTTCTCTGACTATAGATCAATATTCCAAGCTCTAATCATCCCTCATCTCGACTTTGCGAATGTCATTCTACATGGACTTCCACAATCAACTTTAAACCCACTCAGACTTGCCATGAACTCAGCTGCAAGGGTTCTAGTTGGTGCATCAAGGTCGGATCATATAACGCCTATCTTGATAAACCTACACTGGCTGCCACTACCTGCCAGAATCACATACAAAATCTTAATACTAACCTTCAAAGCCCTCAAGAACCAGCCCTCTACACCCATCAACGCACTTCTCCACCGTACTACAATTAACAGAATAAGGAGAACTACGCAGATGAACACAATTGAAGTCCCTAAGTTCCTAACAAAATGTACAAAGTCAACAGCCAACAGAGCATTTTCCATTTTTGCACCGATTGCCTGGAATGCCCTCCCAGCAGAACTCCGAGCTACCCAAAACCTGGTGGTGTTCCGAAAAGCCCTAAAACACCATCTGTTCATGCAGCACTACCCAGTCTCCCAGTTTGAAAAGCACGCACCCACCCCTCGGACCCCCCATCTAACCCCCCCCCCCCCCACTGAACATCCCCCCACTGATAATGGTTAATCACATTTCCCTCTCTCCATCCTGACTCATGTGTACTAGTATGCTTACAGACCCCTTACATACCCATTGAGATTTATCGTTATTGTAACATTTACATAAGCTGTATATAGTTCCCCCTAGTTCCTCCAGGTTTTGAATACCCTGTTCTATGTAAGCTCAATGTACCACTACATTGTAGTACGTTTGTTTCAACTGTAAACTGCACTGATTATAATAGCACGGTATATAAGAAATGTAAATAAATAAAATAAAATAAATAAGGGAGGCCTCTCTTTAGAGCTAAAGGATGGAAACTATCATATCGTAAAAGCGTATTACGCTGAACCTCCTTTCTATAAAGAGAGGTTGAAAAACCTTCAGATGAAAGAATGATTGTAATATCAAGAAACTGAATACAAGAATCATGAACTTGAGCAGTAAATTGTATATTGGATTTAAATGTATTTAAAGCCGCCAAAAAAATGTCTAGCTCAGATCGAGTGCCAGTCCACAAAAAGAAGACATCATCCAAAAATCTTCTCCAAAATGGTACCAAACCAAAAAATGGATGAGGATAGATGAAGTCATTCTCAAACAGGGCCATATAGATAGTAGCAATGGAGGGGGCAACCGTAGCCCCCATAGCAATACCAAAAGTTTGTAAATAGTATTGCTGTTCATGCAGGAAAAAATTGTTATTTAATACTAAATCCAAGAGAACCAACAAAAATCTCTTGGGAATGCGATCAGGGAGATCTATAGGATAATCCAACAAACAAGACAACACCTCCTTTTGATCTATGTTAGTGTACAGAGATTGTACATCAAGGGTAACCAGATAGGTGTAAGAAGATACATCAGTACAGGAGGCCAGTTGTTGCAAAAAATCCCCCGTATCTTTAATATAAGACGGTACTTTGGCCGCCATTGGTTGTAAAAAGATAGCACAAAATTTTGACAGGGGTTCTAATAACGAATCCCTGCAAGAAACTATAGGACGAGTTTTAAATGGTCAGTGTTTATAGTACTTCCTAATGGGTCTGGCGGTTGGCACTAGAATATAGTAATGTAGAAATCTGATAGTCTTTCTTTATCCAGACACTCTTTAAGAGGCATGTTTACAAAAAGTGCATGTTAACATTATGCAAATGAGGTTCCTTATGCAAACGAGGCCCCGCAATGAATCTCCACATATGGCCCTACACCCCCCTTGGGCCGCCCCTGCCCAAGTTCCTTCAGTATTCTCAGATGTATCCCATCCGGTCCCGTCGCTTTATCTACTTTTAGTTTAGCTAGTTCCTAACACAGTTTTTTGAAAATTGTTCTAGTTCCCTGTCACTTCTGTTCCTATTTGTGGTTGTTTTCTGAGGTCTTGCTCCTGGTCCTTCATCTGTGAACACAGAACAGAAATATGTGTTAAGCAATTCCGCTTTATCCTTATCAGCTTCTACATATTCCTCTCCTTCACCCTTGAGTCTGACAATACCACTTTTGCCCTTCCTCCTCTCACTAACATATCTGAAAAATATCTTATCCCCCCCATTTTATTTTATTGGCTATTTCTTCTTATTTTTGTATCTTTGCTTTCCTGACTAGTTTGCTAGCTTCTCTAAGTTTTTCCAAATATAAATGCCTTCTTCCTCTTTCTCTGATCTCTTGTGTTTCATGAAGACGTCCCTCTTTTTCTTTACCTTTTCAGCTACTTCTTTTGAGAAACATAGTGGCCTCCTTTTCCTTTTACCTTTATTTACCATTCTAACAAAAAGATTGGTGGTGGTTCCCATCCCGCTAACGAATCTTTGAGGTATTGTCCCATCTTGGCAAAGTTAGTCTTCCTAAAGTCTAAGACTCTCGCTTTTGAATGGATTTTATCAGCTCTAGTCCTAATACTGAATCACACCTATGGTTGCCAACTTTTTGAAAGAGAAAAACTTGTCCACCCCACCCTGCCCTTTCCCCGCCCCCTGCCTGCTCCCACCCAACCCTTGCCCCAACCCGCCCCAAAAAAATTGCAGAGAGAGCAATGTGCAAACTGAACAAGCAAGATTGCTACACATTCTTAAACAGAAATTCTATACTTGCACAATACAGACAGACCTTCATCAATAAAAGAGCACAAAGAGAAATACAGTATATAGACAAAAATTAAACCGAAACCCCAAGAAGCCAGACTCCACATGCAGTGCCACATCAGATAAATAAGAGATGCCGTTCCACATAATGTGTAAATATAAAGGTAGCACAAAGTCCAATCATTAAATTGAAAATAAAATTATTTTTTCTACCTTTGTTGTCTGGGCATTTTGTTCTCTGATCATGCTGGTCCTGATCTGAGGCTTCTGTGTTCTCTTAGCTCGTTTTCTATGGTCTGTGGTCCATCTGCCATTTCTTGTCTCTTCTTTTGTTTTCTTCACTTCCTTCAATCAGCCTATTTCCAGTCCCAGTAACTGTCCCCAATATCAGCCCCCTTTCCAGTCCTCCCCTCCCAGTACTTTCCAATATCAACCGCCTTGCATTCCCACGACTGCCACTGGTGTCTATTCCCTTCTAGTCCCCCTCCTTCCTTACTGTCCAGCCTCTTCTAGTCCAAACACCATCCCAGGTATCAGCTCACTTCCACTCCCAGAGCCTTCCCCGTGTCAGCTCCCTTCCAGTCACTCTACCCTCTGCCTATCCCCCTTCCAATGCCATCCCCACGTGTCTGCTCTCTTCCAGTCCCAGTGCCCCCTTCCTTCCAGCCTTCTCCCCATTACCGTCACCTACCAGTACAAGTGCCCCCTCCCTTCCTGCCCTCTCCATCCTCTCCCTGCGTCAGCTCCCTTTCTGCCATCTCCTTCCTCCCTCCCTGTGTCATCTCCCTTCCTGCCACCTCCTTCCTTCCCCCTGCGTCAGCTGCCTTCCAGCCACCTCCTTCCCCCCCTCTTTCAGCTCTTTTCCAGTCACCTCCTCACTGTGTTAGTCCCTTCCTGCCACCTCCCCCCCCCTTTCAGCTGTCATCCATCCCTCACCTTCCCCCTGTGTCAGTCCCTTCTGCCACCTCCTTCCCCTTACAACCACTGCTCAAGCTTCTTACAGAGCAGCGGTTGCAATAAAACTAATTTAAAAACAAAATGAAACCAGTGTGGAGCACTTCAGCCCTATGAAACCCCTGCTGCAGCGTCTGCGATCAAAAGAAATTTATTTATTTATTTAATGTTATTTTTATACCACCTTATCAAACAATCAAAGCGGTTTAACAAACAAGAAATACAAAGGCAGTGAAAATATGTACAGGCAGTAATGACAATTACATGGTTAAATAACTTAGTGTGTTTTACAGAAAGATATGATGTGCTATATACATTGTGTACTATAATACAATGTGAGCTATAAATGAAGCTACAGGGGGCGGGACACTGCAGCAGGGGTTCCCTAGGGCCAAAGGACTCTGCATCAATTTCATTTTGTTTTTAAGTTAGAGCAGAGCAGCAGCTGCAATAAAGCTATCTGCTTCACCCTCTGTCCCAGAGCCATGAAGTCACTGTTGATATGCTCAGAGGGATACCTATCAGTATCATTTATGCTGACGTGGATGAGCAACATAGAATAATAGTCAGTAGTTTGATGAGTCTCGGCAAACTCTCCATAACATCATGGATATTGGCACCTGGCACACCAAAGGAGCACCACACCATGTTGCTCAAAAGATACCCAGTCAGTAGTACATGGTTTAAAATTGGAAGGATACTTTTATTCAATAATTCAACAACCTGAGAGCCCGACACAGGCCGTGTTTCATTTTCACTTCCTCAGGGGATTCAGGCGTGCTACATACATATGAACATAAACAACATAACACATACAAATAAAAATAATGATAATAATACATATAAAATCATACGAAAATTGTTTTTTACACACTCTCTCCTTGTTTCTATTAGTTTATTATAAATGTGATATTAGTATTATAATGGTGTATTTATAATGTTATAGTTAGGATCTTAATTATTTATGTATTTATGGTCTTATAGTTTATAGTTTTAGTGACTTACTTATTATGAGCTACCCTTGATTGATTCCATCGTGTCCATAGACATTTGTAATAGAAATTTGTTACATTGCTTTTTACATACTCACTCCTTGCTCCTATTAGTCTACTATAAATGTGATAATAATATGATTATGGTGGTTGACACATAGTGTAATGAGTTTACATTAGTTACATGTAATTTTACACACCCTTTCAATAATTTCACTTATATCAAGATGTAGTTATTTATTTATTTTTTAGTTTTTGATCTTATTAATTCTTAAATGGTTGTTTCATATACATAGTGTAATGATTTTATATTAGTTACATGTGATTTACACCCTTTCAATAATTCTACTTATATCAAGATGCAGTTTATTTATTCATGAATGTTTAGTTTATGTTTTTATTCTTATCAGTTCTTAATTGGTTTTTATATATTAATGACAATTTTCGTATGATTTTGTATGAAAAATTTCCCAAGATCCGATTCGGCACAGGCTTCCCAGACTCCAAGCCCAGCCTTTCCCGTGAGGCCTGAGCATCCTCAGAATCCCGCAGCGGCGGCTCCTCCGAGAAGACCTTGGACCCTGAGAGAAAGAAACATAGAAACATGATGACAGAAAAAGACCATTTGGCCTATCTAGTCTGTCCTTCCATATCAACCACTACAACAGTCCCCTTTTTTCCTCTGTGTTTGTCCCATGCTTCTTTGAATTCAGATACTGTCCTCATCTCTACCACCTCCACTGGGAGACTATTCCATGAATCCACCACTCTTTCTGTAAAGAAATATTTCCGCATATCACTCCTGAATCTATCCCCTTTCACCCTCATCCCATGTCCCCTCGTAGCAGAGCTTGCTTTCAATCAAAAGAGGCTCTCCTCCTGTACATTTATGCCATGGAGGTATTTAAACATCTCAATCATATCACCTCTATCCTGCCTTTCCTCTAAAGTGCACATATTAAGATCCTTAAGAAGAAAGAAAATCCTCGAAGTCCGTCGAGGTATCATGGAGAAACATAGCAAAACCCCTCGGAGGGACTCGAGCGTTTCCGAGAATGCCCTACCAAGGTCCTCAAAAAGGGTTCCTCAGTCGGTGGAGACCATGCGAGGTTCCTCGAACCCATAGTCCTCATCGAGAACGCACTTACAAGAGTGCCTGTGTCGAAAGCTGCAGAGCCTTCTGACTTGGAAACCAGATTGGTGACCCTGGAGCAGAACATCACTGCTAACCTGGCCCTGCAGCAGGCAATGATGGCTGGTTCATCCACATCATCTGCCATGATGACCAGCCCCCTGACTGTGGGGGAGTCCCCGGTCGTCGTGCCAAGCTCCTAGTGCCACGGGTCTCGGGTAAGCCCTCGACACAGGTCGAGGTCCCAGTCCCGTTCCTCGGGAATCCAGTCCTCCCTGGCCATTTTCCATGACTCAGACCCCAGGTCCTCCAGAGGCCCCAGGCCCTTGGGAACTGGCCTCGAGGCCAGGAGTCGCAGGGCCTCTGATTCGTCCTCACTCCTTGACTCCGAGTGGGAGACTGACAACGAGGCATTCCCGGAAATTAGACAACAACCGAGACATCCTCTCAGACCTGTCTCCCCCGGCCCCTCGGCGCCATTCTCTTCCGGAGGACATGGCCTTCCATGACTTTGTCAGGAACATGGCCAGAGCCCTCTCGGTGCAAACCGAGGTGGAGGAGGACCCACGCACCGAGGAACTGGAGATTCTCCAGTATGAGTCTCCACCCAAGGAAACTCTCATTGTGCCGGTGCAGCCGATCCTCGAGTGGCTCCTGTTGAGAATGTGGGAGACCTCAGCGTCAGCACCAGTGGTTAACCGATGCCTCGATGCCATGTACTGCATCAGGAAAGGGCCAAATCCCAACTCCCACATAACTCCATGGCTGTTGAGTCAACCATGCAAAAGCTTAAGAGCCAGAAGACCCATTATTTTGTTCCCCATCGTAGGGACGCTAGAGCCCTCGACACTCTTGGGCGTAAGTGCTACTAGGGCTCGATGCTGGGGTGTTGGATCCAGGCCTATGAGTTATACCTAGGCAGGTATCTTAAGGCCCAATGTTTCCGAGCCCTGACCTCTGGGATCAAGGGCTGTTCTACGTTCCTTTCCCGGGAGGCCTACAATGGCTTTGAGTCAGCAGCTCGGGTAGCAGTGGCCAACATCTGCACCAAGCCTGGCTGCAGTCTTCAGACCTTGAGTAATGGGTCCAAGACAAGCAGCTCGACGTCCCCTGTACCGGGGAGAACCTGTTCGGCAAGCCTGTGGCCAACAAGGCAGCCGAGATAGAGGCCGATGTGGTGACTCGACAGAGGCTCTCCAGAAAGACTTCTTCTTTCCCCCAGTAAGAAACCATCAGGGAAAAGACCCCTATTCCTGAGGAAAAAGGGGCCCTTTCATTAGAGTCACCACTACCAGCCTTTCTCAGGCCAGCAGCAGGGTTCTCACCCTAAAAGACAAAATCATAGGGCCCAGAAGCCTTAGACCCTAGCTTCCACCCAGTCCAGGGGGAGCTTTTGACTCCCAGGGCAGGGTCTCCCCTCCTTTGGGAGACCTTCACCAGCCCACAGGGAGCCGCCTGGTACTCTTCGCCCACAGGTAGCCAGTGTCACTTCAGACCAGTGGGTACTGCAGGTAGTAAATGAGGGATACCTCCTCCATCTACAGCAGGTACCACCCAGGTTCTTTCCAGAAGAGGCAGTGCAACCTCTCCTTCGCAAGACCCTTCTGCTCTCAGAACTCACAGGTCTGCTCAGGGACAACACAGTAGAGCCTTTATCCAAACATCTTTGGGGAAATGGCTTCTACTCCAGATGCTTCCTTGTCCCAAAGAAAACTGGGTGCCTCAGGCCCATATTAGACCTGAGAAACTTTAAACAAGTTTCTGGTGAGGGAGATATTCAAGATGCTCTCCCTTGGAACACTGCTGCCTTACCACCACCAGGGAGATTGGCTGTGCTCCTTGGACCTAAAAGGATGTATATACTCACATCCTGATCCACTCCTTCCACCGGCAGTATCTATGGTTCATGGTGGGAA
The DNA here is from genome assembly GCA_033557465.1 of Ichthyophis bannanicus. Taxonomy (NCBI): domain Eukaryota; kingdom Metazoa; phylum Chordata; class Amphibia; order Gymnophiona; family Ichthyophiidae; genus Ichthyophis; species Ichthyophis bannanicus. Next base: position 36,156,977 of record CM066048.1, on the reverse strand, counting down.
GAGGGCACTACCAGTACAAGGTGCTACCCTTCGGCCTGGCCTCTTTACCAAGGGTCTTTACCAAATGTCTGGCGGTAGTAGCCACCTATCTGCGCCTACAAGGGACTTTCATCTTCCCCTATCTTGACAACTGGCTTATCAGGGGCAGTACGGCCTCTGAGGTCAGTCAGGCTGCAGAACATGCAACCCTTCTGTTGCTGCACCTGGGGTCTCGTCATCAGCTACCCCAAATCCCATCTCTCTCCAGTCCAAAGTCTGGAGTTCATAGGTGCCAGTTGGACACGTTACAGGTCAAGCCATCCTCCCAAGTACTGTCAGACGGCTGCCTGGGTGAGAATGTTCACAGTCTTGGCAAGTGCATATATCAATATGATTTGCAAGGGATTGTGGGCAATGCAGTCCATTCACACCAGACACAGCTGCTCACAATAATTAGTTGTGCTTGAGGGTAAAGCCAATAAGATATTTATTTATGGGGTTATTTCTCCCAACACAGATATGCTTGGTAGCACATAAATCAGGTTACTTGCTTTCAGTGTTAAACTTGGAAAAACAAAATCAGGAAAACAACATTTGAACTTGTCAGGCAATCAAAGCAAAAGAAATAAGACCTGGTTGGTAACAAACTGGTCTTTTCTGTAGGCTTTAGCTAATATTTTCTTAGCAGTGTATCAAACAACAAACAAAGTCTACAAAGAAGGGAAAAACTGTTCTTTTCAGGTTAACTTCTTATATCTTCCCACATAGATTCAGAAGTGATTCCCTCAGAGCTCACAAGCAATTAGGTAAGGCTCAATTGCTAGCAGTTACCCAGCTGAAACCCCTTAGCTGGCTTGCTTTCTACTGTGTGGCTAAAAATCCTACTCAGGAGCTTTTCTGAATAGATTAAAGAACAAGTTTGTATTTCTTTGTGATGGTTGCTGTACTTTGTAACAGAAAATCACCAAAGGAGTTTAGACAGAGAGCAATCCATGTAAACACATCCTTCATCTGCAATCACTCCCCCTTCTTCAACAATCATGGGTTCAATATCCTGGATTGGCACAGATGAATTTCTCAAAGGAGCACTTTCAGGAGAATACTTGTTTCCCTGCTGTCTTTCAAGGTTATAGCTAGGGCATAGATCAGTGTTCATACCTGAGCTCCCATTGCTGTTAGAGTTCCTCTCTATATAGCCTGGCCAGTATGTAGTCCAGTTCTTATGTCCAGCCTTCCAATCCAAATCCCTGGACATGGGTCTCTCTTCGCATACCTTCTGGCACGGGTCTTATGGTCCCTTCCCAGTGCAGCCATCTCCCTCACAGGTACCGTCTGGAGATTCCCAGCTCTGCAGCACCATTTCTCTGGTTTTCCCCAGTCCAATGGTGTATGCTGGCCCTTGGAATGCCTCCCAGTATACGTACTGCTCCGGACTCCTCTAGATCTCCCAAAGGCTTTTCTCTTCTTTCTTACAAAGGGTTTCTTGCCCTCTCTGTCCGTCCGGTTTGGCTTCTGCTTCTGATGATCCTCCAGATGAAACTGAGAATATCCAAGCTGATCATGAAGATGATGATGAGGATGAGGATAATTCTCTGTAGAATAAACTCTACCTTTATTCTGCTTAGATGAGTGCTCCACCCTAACACAGCGCAGCTGTGCTGAATCAGGCCCTGCCCTTTGAGATGAGTGCTTGGGGATTACCTCATAGCCCTCCTGATTGAACACACGTTTCCCCACTTCAGCTCCTCTAATGGCTGTTGGAAACCTGGTGCATTCTGGGACTGGTAGTCTTTTATGGAAAAATTCTGTTTTCTTATTTCTACCAGAACTGACAGGTTGCTTGTTCAGAGTCACTTCACCTTTTCTATAGCTCCTTCCTGAGCTATGATAAGCTTCCTTATCACAGTACGTATGACCTAGATTGGCCACTGTTGGAAACAGGATACTGGGCTTGTGGACCTTGGTCTGACCCAGTATGGCATATCTTATGTTCTTATCTTATGTTCAAGAGAGAGAGCAGAACACTTCAGGCAACTGGTAGGAGAGGTACAATGCTGCCAGTCAGTGCCGGCTCATCTCCTTCTCTGCCTACTGGGCCATACGGCCTTGACAGTCCATGTCACGCTTTCAGCCCCCTTACACATGCAGACAGCACAGTGGTGCCTATGCTTGCAGTGGACTCGGGCCACAGGTAGGCTACAGGACAGGGTCAGGGTTACCCGCCAATTTGCAGATTCCCTCAACTGGTGGCAAAACCTGTGCCACCTCCAGGCAGGAATGCCCTTCTAGGCACCCATGCTGCAGAGGACCCTGACCACAGATGCCTCCCTCCTGGGTTGGGGAGCACATTGTGGAGACCACCACACACAGGGCAGCTGGTTTCAGGAGTCGCCACTCCTACAGGTCAATCTTCTTGACTCTACGAGCATTCCACCACCACCTATGGCACCAGCCTGTTCTGATCCAGACAGACAACCAGGTCACCATGTTTTATATCAACAAGCAGGGGGGCATGGGTTTGTATCCCTCTGCCAGGAGGCGATGGCCTTCCTCTACTTCGCAGCGCGCAACAACATACTTCTGCGAACGGTGTACCTCCCGGGTCAGGACAACTGCCTAGCGGACAGGCTAAGCAGAGTCCTTTGCCCACATGAATGGCCCTCGAATCCCAGAGTCAAGCCCATGATGCACCTAGTCGCCTCTCTGGACAACACACAACTACCCCACTTTTGCTCCCATCAGCCGCACCCAGAGAGAGTGGCGGCAGATGCCTTCCTGATCTCGTGGTCCGAGGGCCAACTCTATGCATTCCCACTGATCTCCCCGATTTCCAGATTCCTCTTCAAGGTTCACAGCGAAAGGGGCTTAGTTATACTGATTGCCCCCAGGTGGCCCAGGCAATCTTGGTTCCCTCTGCTGCTTTTCATGTCAGTGACACTCCCAGTCCCTCTGGGCCGAGTCCCAGACCTCCTGTCCCACAAGGAGGGCTCTCTCCTGCACTCCAGTTTGGGGTTGCTAACACTAACAGGGTGGCTGCTGAAAGGGTAGCATTGGCCCCTTTCAGTCTTCCAGGAGAAGTTGAGGAGATCCTGCTGGCCTCCCGAAAACCCTCTGCCAGATAGGCTTATGCCTTTAAGTGGAGAAGGAGGAGAATCCCTTCTCCTGCCAGGTGCATCTTGAACTGCAGTGCCTATTGCACCTGTCACACACCGGGCTGAAATCTAACTTGGTGAGGGTACATCTAAGCGCCATAGCTGCTCACCACTACCCTGTTGAAGGAACACTCCTCTCAAGGCAACATCTGGTCTCCAGGTTCCTCCAGGGCCTCTTGTTATCCAAGCCCCATCTCCACCCTCCAGCGGCAGAGTGGGGCCTCAATGTGGTGCTCTCTCGGCTCACCAAGCCACCATTCGAGCCCCTGGCCATTTGCCAACTGCGGTACCTGTCATGGAAAGTGGTTTTTCTGATGGCCCTCTCATCTGCTCGAAGGGTGAGCGAACTCCAGGTTCTGGTGGCAAATCCACCATATATAAGGTTATACCAGAACAGGGTAGTGCTCCGCATGCATCCCAAATTCCTCCCGAAGGTGGGGTCTCCTTTCCACCTCAACCAAGAGGTGGTCCTCCCCACCTTCTTTCTGTGACCTCATGCCGGCAAGGAGGAACTAGTGCTTCATAAACTAGATTACAAACGGACCCTATCCTTCTATTTACAACGGACTCAGGCCCATTGAAAAGCTCCTCAGCTTTTCATGTCTTATGACCCCAGCAGAATGGGACTCCCCATGACCAAGCGAACTCTGTCCACTTGGGTGGCAGACAGTTTGGCCTCTCCCTTGGACACCGGATCACAGCACATCACATGAGGGCAATGGCCACGTCGGTGGCTAACCTCCGCTCAGTGCCAGTGATGGAGATCTTCAAGGCTGCTACATGGACTTCAATTCATACTGTGATGAAGCCCCTCAGGAAGAGATGGAAATAGGAGAAAATCCTGATGAGGTAAACAATACTGCATTGAGAAACAGGATTTTCACCTCAGGAATAAAAACACAGCCAGTTGATGACCTAAAGCCACACCTCACCTCAGGGGAGGAGACAGGTCTGTTCACTGATTGGGCACGCCCAAGGGAGAGTCAGGGAGTGCAAGGAAGTGAAGGCTTGTTAAATACTCAAGCAATGAGGAGAGAGAGAGAGAGGAGGAGGAGAGAGTGCAAGCACGAGGTCAGGAGCAGCAGAAGGGAAAACGTTGGAACAGCTGAGAGAACTGCTTGGAGGAGAAGTCAGCTAGAATCTGAGACCCGAGCAGAACCTGGGAGCACTGAACAGTGGTGCAAGGATTCACCCTGGAGGAAGTCTCACTGCAAGGTAGTGCCTTTGGTTAAGGGAGCCAGCAGGCCAGATACCTGGAATAAGGGCAGCCGGACTCACAGCTGTAAAAGCCAAGACAGTTTCAGAGAAAGCTATGAGGAAACTGTTCAGCCTGACATTTACCTGCAAGGCACTGGAAGTAAGGATAAGAAAGCTGAAGTACAAAGCCTGAGAAGTAACAGGAGAAAAGGTACCAATGCTTATCTAAAAGACCTTGGAAAAGGTAAAGCTGACATTTTTTGTTATAACCCCTTGTTTAAGAAGTCTCCTGCATGTGTTAACCTCCTGAGAACAAACCCAGCATATCCAGCTAGTGATAAGTGGGGGAAGGGATTTACCCTTACTGAGAACTGTTCCTTTGACAAAGGCAGGATAGCTGATTACCCGGAGCTGGGAGTCCTAAGTAAACGTTTGTTGGAGAAGAAGGAAGGCTATCAGCCTGAAAACGTGCACAAGCAAGCTGAATTACTTCTAAGTCAGTTTAAGGAATTTCTGGAGGAAAGGGCAGAGCAGAATAACAACCCTGACCAGGATTCCAGTAACTCTGAGGAAGCTATGCAACTGGACGTTTGTCAGCCTTCAGTAGAGTTTGATTCACCTATGGATTGTTCTACTTGTGTAATTGAGAATAACCAGGTTAATGAGCACTGAATGCTATATGAAGTAATATAGTATAAAGTTTGCCATACCTGATACCACTGTGAGAAAACCTTATGAGTTGTTTAATAAGCTTAATCACATGGTAAAACTGAGAAGCCGTGCCGTAAGGAAGAGCACCTGTGTCAGTTTGCTGAAGGATCACATGATTGCCTAGCCTGAGACTAAAGGAACTGTGAAACAGACAAGTAGAGCTGAGCCGTTTTGTTGCATCTTTTGTGTGTGTTTATTTTCAACCCCTTATGTTGGAATGGCATCCTTTTGCGTCTGAGATACTGAATCTTGATGCGCTGGAATAAACCCTCTTAAAAATAAATATTCTTGCATGCCTTTTTCTACTCGAGCTACAACTACAACTCAGTCCCACAGGAGGCCAAGCAACTACATATCCCAGAACTCCTAAGGCCAAGTGTTAGAGCTTCACTCCTAAAGGACACTTAAAAGGCTGTCCCTACCTGTAAGCTCTTGGGCCCAGGTAGCAAGGACGTCGCAATACGTTCGCAGCTTACTACTGCCTAGAGAGCGAGTCCCACAGGGACAGTGCCTTTGGCCAGGCAGAACTCCATAATATTCTATTTATTATTACAAAGTAGCTAGTTCAAGTAACTTTATCTCATGTCCTCTCACTCTAGTCTGTTTTAATTCAGACAGACAAGCAACTAACTACATACTTACTTGACTATTACAGACTGTTACAAGGTAACTAACTTCAGTGACTTTCTCCTATATCATCTCTCACTAGTCTGTTTTTAGCATAGACAGACAATCAATAACATTTATTAATTACTATTACTATCTACTATTACTTACTCTGAAATATAAAAACTGAGCTCACTACATATCTCACAATGAAGCTTATAAACCTCACCATGCATCTTTTATATGTTCTATTTACGTACATGTGCCTAACTCTCTCACTTAACTTTAGTCCCCATGCACCAAGCTTACTCCTTGATCATACAAGTCAAACCCACATACCTATCATACCGCACAACTACAAACAAAGATACAATAATAACCTTAATATGAACCCCTACTCTAGATACTCAAATACTCAACCAAATCGTTTAATCCACATAAAATTATTACCGCAAACTATAATTAAAGGACTAGCTACACATACCCAAGACCTAAAAATTATCCTGATCAATGTAAGATCAATTAGAAACAAAATACCTCTCATTACTGACATCATCACTGACGAGAAGCCTGACTATCTCTGCATAACAGAAACCTGGCTGTCCAATTCAGATACAATATTACTAAACCAGATAAAAGTAAAGGGATATTCACTTTTTTACTGCAACCGTAACCATAAAAAGGGAGGTGGTATACTTATCTTGGCTAAATCTAGCTCGAACTGTTCTCCCACGATTTGCGAGTCAAAAGAAAATATTGATATTTTAAAAATAGAAAATAGAAACTTAGCCATCTGTTTATTTTACAGACCCCCATCATCTGATGTGGACAACATAACAACCATATTAGAAACATCCTGTAGAGCCTCCCTAAACAAACCTCATGTGGTATTGGGAGATTTCAATTTAGCAACCACTAATAATACACTCCAATCAACTTTCCTAGAATCAATGGAAGACATGGGATTTAAACAAATAGTCAAACACCCTACACACACAAAAGGCAACACTCTCGATCTAATCTTTCTCCCAGAATCTATAATAGAGACAAGTCACTACACCCCCCCATCTATAACACAAGTCCCATGGTCTGATCACTTTATGATACAATTTGCTATCAATATCCCCTCCACCTTCTTTCAGCAAACTACAACCTGTCAAGGGCCACAATTTTGTACATTTAGGCCAGATATATTTCTAGATACAATATTACCTCAGTTAAACACAAACCCAAACAACATTGATGAAGCTATTAAGCAGTGGAATAATGTAATAAAAGAAGCTTCCAAACCATTACCTACTAAACCTAACAAGATATACAAAAGATCCTCAGAAAAATGGTACACACAAGAACTTGCTTCTATTAAAAAGAGAAAACAAATGGCGAATAAAGAAAACACCAGAGTTTAGGGAACTTTATATCTCAACTCTTAACATATACAGAGTGGCTACTTATAACGCCAAAAAGCAACATCATACCTCAATATTAACTAAGGCTATTAACCGCCCGAGGGAACTTTTTGAAATTGTAAAATCACTTTCTAAAACTCCTACCACCAATAACCAATCTAACCCTATTAACTTGTCAGATTTAGCAAACTATTTTGCTAGTAAACTTAAACTATCCCCAATACCAATACCTGATCCCATAACAGCAATAAACAACATCAATACATTGAACTCTTTCCAGCCTATTGACAAGAAACAATTACTAAATATAATATCAAATATCAACACCACAACATCCATCCTTGACCCATGTCCTGTTACATGGATCAAAACGATAAAGCAAGAACTTGCCCCCTTTTTGCTAAATATAGTAAACGATTCCCTTCAACAAGGGAAGTTATCACAAGAACTAAAACACTGCGATCCGCCCGATTTTAAAAAAATAAAACATTAAATGAGACTGACCCAACCTCATATCGCCCAATTGCCAGCATTCCCTTTCTGACAAAAATTATTGAAAAGGTTGTACAACTACAACTCCAAGACTTCATTGATACATATGCCCCACTTGATGACCACCAATATGGGTTTCAACCATTTCACAGTGTAGAGACCCTCCTTCTTGTACTCTTAGACACTCTGAATAAAGGTCTAGATAATACAAAACAAGCATACCTACTGGTATTCCTGGACATATCTGCTGCCTTTGATAGTGTAAATCACAACATACTACTATCAAGACTCTGTCAAATTGGATTAAGGAAAACAACGCTAGACTGGTTTAAATCGTATATATCTGACCGTACACAATTTATAAAAATGAACCAGGACTCATCCCCACCTTTTCCTGAAGAACAAGGAATACCTCAGGGTTCTGCTTTATCAGCTCTTTTATTCAACATTTATCTTCAACCAATTTGTACTATTTTCCAGAAATACAAAATGAATTATCACATATATGCTGATGATATTATGCTGTACACTGCATTCAATATACATGACCCAAACTATGACATAATATCAAGCTGCCTCATGGAAGCTGAAAAATGGCTATGCTCAAATAATCTGAAAATTAACTTTAAGAAAACAGAGATACTAATCACTTCAAAAAACATAAATTACACTCCACCAACTGATATCACAATTCTGAACTTTACCCTTCCCATAAAAGAAGAGATTAAATACTTGGGAATCACCCTTGACAAGGCCCTTAACTTCACTAACCACATTAAAAAAACAACCAGAACAATTTACTATAAGCTACGATCAATACAACAATTAAGGCCCTTCTTAGAAAGCGAAGACTTCAGAACTATCACGCAAGCACTAATAATTCCACACATTGACTACTGTAATGGAATTCTATCAGGAGTACCCAAAAAGAACTTAAAAATTTTACAGATGGCTCAGAATGTAACAGCAAGGATAATTGCTAAAGCTAAACTATCTGATCACATCACTCCAATACTCTATTCCCTGCACTGGCTACCTATAATAAGTAGAATACAATACAAAATCTTTCTAATAACATTCAAATTAATTAATCAGATTGCACCATCCTACCTATCCACATTGCTTCAAATTCCCTCAGATAACAGAATAAGACGTGCGAATAACCTCAATATCATTTTAGTGCCCAACTCAATCAGAAAAACAAAACAGAGTACAAGTAACACAGCATTCTCTTTTGTAGCTCCCTTATTGTGGAACAATCTCCCTGCCCATTTAAGAGAGGTAAAAGACCTAAAGCAATTCCGAAAAGAATTAAAAACATATCTATTTACACAATATTACTCTAACATAGATAATAATTTTGACAAGGCCACCCATCCTCCATAAATTACCAAGGCTCTCACCTGCTCTGATAGTCACAACATTACTCTCAAAACTGAACACATGATGAAACCCGATGTACATATGTATATATAAATACTGTAAAAACTTGTAAATAGTTTCAAAATATGCTTATACTCAATGTTTATAGTTTTAATTACCGTTCAATGTACCTATTTACTACTGAACTGTTCTATGTATTTCTTGTTGTTTGATGTAAACCGCCACTGATCTTGGGAAGTGGCGGTATATAAAAGACTTACAAATAAATAAATAAATAAATAATAAATAAATAAATTCTTGGGGTGTAGGTAACTCCTGCCCTCCGACCCTTTTGTGTTCAGGCAACTAGAGTAATAGTGTTGCTGGATGCTAGGGTTGTGCAGAGTCTCTCAGTGGGGATTCACCTTCTTCAACTCACGGCTACCCATTTGGTTGCCGTTGGTGCTGTCATGGTTCAGTCTTCGGCAGCCTGGAGCTAGGGAGTCCCATATGTGAGGACTGACTTCTTGCTTGTTCCTGGAGAAAGCATAGTTACTCCCCATCGGCCCTCACTACCTTATTGCTGTCACTGGTTATGTCACGGGTGGACTTCTCCAACTCAGTTCTCATAGGCCTTTCCAAATCCCAACTAGCCCGTCTCCAGAGGATCCAAAACACCGCTGCCCGCCTCCTTACTCACTCCTCCCCCCGGGATCATATAACACCTCTACTCCTCTGCCTTCACTGGTTACCTGTCCCCTTCCGCAGAGTTGCCTCTCTACCTTATTTTATTTTTTACTGCCGTCCTAGCTATGTCATCTGACTGTGCAAGATGGCTCCCTTGGGCAGGAAGGGGACCATGCATGCGTGGTAGTATGTCGCAAAGGCTTTTTTGAAAGCTGGGGAAATGCTCCGTGCGGGATCCTCCTTCTTCTTTTTCTTGAGCCGCTCCACTTCAGGGGACCCCTGGTTGGAGTGACACCGAGAGTACGGGACCGAGGTGGGGGATCCCACCCGAGGAGAGACAACCGAGGGCGCCATCGGGGATTCCAAGGCAGCCTTTCTGAAAATGTCTTTGGACTTCTGCTTATGATTGTGCAGGGCTTTAGAAGACATTTTCTTACAAAGCAAACAGAGCTCAAGATCATGATCAGCGCCGAGGCACCTCAGACAACAGTCATGGGCATCCATAAGTGACATCTTTTTAGAGCATCTATCACATTTTTTAATCCGGTGGCCATAGGGGCAAAAATGGCCCCACGAGGTCATGGAGGTTTACTATCGACCGCCTGGCCAGAATAAACAAATGGATGATGAAATGCTAAAGAAATCAAGGAAGCTAATAAAAGTTACAGAGCAGTAATAATAATGGGTGATTTCAATTACCCCGGTATTGACTGGGTCAGTGTCACGGCAGAACATGCTAGGGAGATAAAGTTCCTAGATGAAATAAATGACTGCTTCTTGGAGCAGCTGGTTCATGAACTGACCAGAGGGGAAGACATATTAGACCTAGTCCTTAGTGGAACACCAGATCTTGTGCAAGAGATAAGGGTGTTGGGGCCACTTGGCAATAGTGATCATAGCATGATCGTGTTTGATTTAATTAGTGGAGGAGGGATAGTAAGGGAATCCACAGTACTACCTTTTAACTTTCGAAAGGAAGACTATGATAAAATTAGGAAAATAGTTAAGAAAAAACTAAAAGGAGCAGTTGCAAAGGTTAAAGATTTACATCAAGCTTGGGTGTTGTTGAAAAATACTATCTTGGAAGCCCAGACCAGCTGTATTCCACGCTTTAAGAAAAGTGGAAGGAAGTCCAAAAAACTGCCAGCATAATTTAAAGGTGAGGTCAGAGAGGCTGTTGTTGCCAAAAAGGCATCTTTCAGGAAATGGAAAAAAGAGCCAAACGACATAACCTGGAAACAGCACAAGCACTGGCAAGTCAAATGCAAGGCATTGATAAGGCAGGCAAAGGGAGAATTTGAGAAGAAGCTTGCTGCGGAAGCAAAAACGCGAAATAAAGACTTTTTCAAGTACATTCGTAGCAAAAAACCTGTGAGAGTCACTTCATCCATTAGATGATAGAGGAGTTAAAGGGGCACTAAGAGGCGACAAGGCGATAGCGGAGAGACTGAATGAATTCTTTGTTTCGGTCTTTACTGAGGAAGATGTAGGGATGTTACCCATGACTGAAGTGGTATTTAAAGGTGCGGAAGAATTGAAGGAAATATCGATACATCGGGAAGATGTATTACAACTATTAGATAAACTGAAGAGTAGCAAATCACCTGGGCCGGATGGTATACATCCAAGGGTGTTGAAAGAACTGAAATATGAGATTGCAGACCTACTATTAGTAATCTGTGAATTTTCATTAAAATCATCTGTAATACCTGAAGACTGGAGGATCGCCAATGTAACGCCAATTTTTAAAAAGGGTTCCAGGGGTGATCCGGGAAACTACAGACTGGTGAGCCTGACATCAGTACCGGGAAAAATGGTAGAAACCATCATAAAGAACAAAATTGCTCAGCATGTAGATAGTCATGGCCCAACATGCTTACTAATCTGTTATGTTTTTTTGAAGGTGTGAATAAACTGGTGGACAAAGGTGAGTCGGTTGATATAGTGTATCTGGACTTTCAGAAAGCCTTTGACAAGGTTCCTCATCAGAGACATTTGGCAAAACTAAAGAGTCATGGGATAGGAGGCAGTGTACTATTGTGGATCAGAAACTGGTTAAAAGATAGAAAGCAGAGGGTAGGGCTAAATGGCCAATTTTCCCAATGGAGAAAGGTGAATAGTGGTGTACCCCAGAGATCTGTGCTGGGTCCGCTGCTTTTTGACATAATCATAAATGACCTGGAAAAGGGAATATCGAGTGAGGTTATCAAATTTGCAGATGACACAAAACTATTTAAAGTTGTTAAAATCCAAGAGGATTGTGGAAAATTGCAAGAGGATCTTGATAAATTGGAAGGCTGGGCATCAAAATGGCAGATGAAATTTAATGTGGACAAGTGCAAAGTTATGCACCTAGGAAAGAACAACCCAAACTATGGTTACAAGATGCAAGGTTCCACATTAGGAACCACCACCCAGGAAAAAGATTTAGGCGTCATTGTGGATAACATGTTAAAACTCTCGGCCCTATGTGCAGCGGCGGCCAAGAGAGCAAATAGAATGCTAGGTATCATAAGGAAAGGAACTGAAAATAAAACAAAAGATATTATAATGCCTCTATATCGTTCCATGGTGAGACCGCACCTTGAATATTAAGGTTTAAGGTTTAATAATTTGATAAAAACCGCCTTTCAAAACAATCAAGGCGGTGTACAATAATAAAATACATAAAAAGTCATAAAATACATAAATCACACAATGCATATAGACAATACATAATACATAAAACTGTGCCCAATGGTAAAATACATAAAAAGGTCATAAAATATATAAATCACAGGATACATATGAACAATACATAATACATAAAAACTATGGCCGGAGCCAGAAAAGAAAGAAGAAATGTACATATTTTATAAAGGACAGGAGACAAAAGGCAGATAGGTACAGTAGAAAAGGACTCACACAAATGGGGAGGGAACATTAAAGGCTATGGAGAACAGATGGGTTTTGAAATTTTGCTTAAAGATAGAGAATTGTGATTCCAGACGGAGGGAGGAAGGGAGGGAATTCCAGTGTGCGGGGCCAGCGAAGTAAAATGCAGATGAGCGTGTGAATTGGAGGTGGGCGGGGGAGGGGGAGGGAAGAGCAAGACGGTTAAGGTGGAAAGAACGGGGTGTGTACCGAGGGGAATGGAAAGATAGAAGGTCGGACAGGTAGGATGGAGTACCAGTGTGATAAACCTTGTGAAGGAGGGTCAGTAGCTTAAACTGTGAACGAAAAGAAACAGGCAGCCAGTGAAGATTAAAAAGCAAGGGAGTAACGTGATCTCGAAGAGTGGAGTATGTGACAAGACGTGCAGCAGTGTTCTGTATCCGTTGAAGCCTCACCACCTGATTCTTAGGAAGACCGAGAAAGAGTGCATTGGAAAAACCCACCCGTGACATGACTAAGGATAACACCAGTGTCGACAGAGCGGAGGAAGAGAGAAAGGGACGAATTGACCGAATTTGTCGGAGAAAGAAAAAAGAAGTTTTGGTGATATGGGAGATATGAGAACGAAAGGAAAGATCTGAGTCAAAGTGAACACCGAGATATTTAAATGTAGAAACCAACGGGACAGGGGAGTTGGAAAAAGAAGGGGCCAAAGTGGGGGGGGGGGGTCACCATAAGTAAACCAGATGGCAAGAGTCTTAGTAAGATTAAGATGGAGACAATTAGTGGTAAGCCAGTTTGCAACAGAGGAAAGACAGGAATTCAGAGGAGTGAGGTCAGGACAGGAAGGGGAGGTGTGATGGAGTAGGAGGATATCATCGGCGTAGAAAAAAGCTGAAAGACCTGACTGTTGGATAAGAAGAGCTAGAAGGGCAAGAAAGAGATTAAAGAGAAGAGGGGCAAGAACGGAACCCTGGGGAACCCCACAAGGAAGGTGCTGTGGATCGGAGGGGGAGAACGTAGACGAAGAAGAAAGGACTGTGCAGGAGCGAGAAGAGAGAAAAGAGTGAAACCAATGGTGAACAGTGCTGCAAAGACCAGCTTCCCGGAGCCGGTGAAGAAGAAGAGAGTGATCAACTAAATCAAAACGCCGCTGAAAGATCCAAGGCAACCGCCACCGAAATGTCACCTCGATCGTGAGCTACGTGAAGTGCTTTAGTGAAAGCCAAGAGAACGGTGTCGACACTGTGCCCTGAGCGAAAACCTGATTGACAGGGGTGAAGAAAATTAATAGAATCAAGATGGTGTGAAAGCTGTGCAAAAACAAACTTCTCTAAGAGCTTAGATAGGAAAGGGAGATTAGAGACAGGACGATAGTTAGATGGAAGGGAAGGGTCAAGAGAAGGATTTTTCAAGAGGGGACGAACCAATGCGTGCTTCCATGATTTAGGAAAAGTCCCAGTGGAAAGACTAGAATTAAACATAGTGAGGATAAAAGGAAGGACACCCAGGGAGGGAGTGAGGAGCCAAGAAGAAGGAATAGGATCAAGCGGGCAGGAGGTCTTTCGAGAAGAGGAGATCAGATGATGAAGTTCAGGTGCAGTAATGAGTGAGAAAGTGGCCCAAAAGTGAGAAAGCTGAGAGACCGGCGGAGGTGAAGGAAGAGGAGGAGGAGAGGTGATAGGAGAAGGACAGGAAGGCAAGGAGTCTCTCAAGGCAGCAACCTTCGAGGTGAAAAAAGAGGCCAGTTGGGTGGGTGAAGGAGAGGACTGAACCAGAGGGAATTGATGCGGGAGTGTGTAGAGAGATAAGGGAGCGAAAGGTGGAATATAAATGACGGGTTTGGTTGAGGGCATGCAAGATGGCATTAGAAAAGAACTCCCATTTGGCAGTGTGAAGTTGAGTGCGGTAGAAAGAGTGGTGGGTTTTAAATATGGATAGATTAGCGGGAGAAGGATCCTTGCGCCAAAGTCGCTCGGCCCTTCGAAGATGTCTGCGTAAGAGCCGCAGACCACCATGGAACCAGGGGTGAGAGGGACGCCGACGGGAATGACAAGGACGTAAGGGGGCTAAAAGGTCAAGTGTAGCAGTAAGAGAAGAGAACCAGAGAGCAGTTTGAGAATTAGGTGAGAGGAGTGAAAAATCGTTCGGCAGAAGCTCAGAGGCAGGAGGAAACCTTTGTAATGTGAGAGGGGTGAGGGCTCGGGAAAGACGCTTTGGGGAAGATGAAGAGGAGGAGACTGGAACCGGAGAAGGAGAAACTGCTAGGAAGGAGCAGGACAGGGTGAGATAGAAATGGTCCATCCATGGAAGAGGTGTGGCAGTTAGAGCTGATAAAGTTAGAGAAGAAGAAGCGGGGGATAGGAACAAATCAAGGGTGTGACCAGCTTGGTGGGTGGGAATGGTGACATGCTGAGTTAGGGAGAGATCCTGGAGAAATGAGAGAAAAGAAAGCTCTCTTGATGAAGAGGGAGAATCCATGTGAAGATTAAAGTCGCCTGCTATGATTAAGTGAGGATAAGCTAAAGAAATTGTGCAATTCTGGTCTCCATATCTTAAGAATATAGCGTTATTAGAAAAGGTTCAGAGAAGAGCCACCAGAATGGTAAAGGGGATGGAAGGATACTCCTATGAAGAAAGGCTAAAAAGGTTAGGGCTCTTTAACCTGGAAAAGAGACGGCTGAGGGGAGATATGAAAGAAGTCTATAAATTAATGAACGGAGTGGAACGGGTAAACGTAGATCGATTGTTTACGTTATCAGAATATAGAAAGACTAGGGGACATGCAATGAAGCTACAGGGTAAACTATTTAAGACTAATAAGAGAAAATATTTTTTCACTCAACATGTAATCAAACTCTGGAATTTGTTACCGGAGGATGTAGTAAAAGCTGTTAGTGTAGCTGGGTTTAAAAAAGGTTTGGACAAGTTTCTGGAGGCAAGATTCATAAACCATTATTAAAAGGGACCCAGGATATCACTGCTTGACCCAATACAAGCACTGAGGAACCTGTGTCTTTTGGGGAAACTGCAGGTACTTATGACCTAGATTGACCCAGTATGGCATATCTTATGTTCTTATGACCTTGAAGTCGCTGTCGGGGGCTCCCGACAAGCGTGAGCGTTCCCGCGCTCGGTCGCTTAGCCCTCTTCAGCATTCCCAAGAGTCAGATAAGGAGCGGCCCCGCAAGGTACCCCGCACAGACACGGAGGCTTACGGCAAAGGCGCCCGATCTCCTAAGGGCCGTCCCGGTGAGGACCCCCGCTCATTATCGATGCCCAACTTGTTGACCCCAGGAGTGGCGTCACAGGGCCCCATGCCCGCGTGAGAGTCCCGCATGCTGGTGATGGAACACAGCATTTCTGCGTTCATCGCTTCCCAGCAGGCGCTCACAGCCAGCTTCGCTGACTCACACCCAGAGTCCATGGGTCCCTCGTGTGGGACACTGAAATCCATCCAGGAAACCCCCCGAGAGCGGCGGTCCTCGTGAGGGTCCTCGACGTTGGTCTCACTTGCCCTCCCGTTCCTCGGGAGCGAGGTCTTCCAGGGCCTCCGGCTCCAAGTGTGCCTCGGAATTCTCGGACTGGGAATCCGATGGGGAACCTCCCCGGAGACCCGTACTCATCAGGATCTTCCGTTGGACCCCTCCTCGCCCGCGTTTCATCAACCCTCGTCACTCGAGGACACCTCCTTTCTGGTGTTCATCCAGGATATGGCACGGGCTCTTAACCTGGCCAATCAGGCCAGGGGAGGACCATCGAGCTGAAGAGTTGACGTTCTTCAGTGCGAGTCCCCGCCTAGGGAGTCTCTCACTGTTCCAGTTCCTCCCTTTATGTCCCGGCTGCTGCTCCACACATGTAGGAGGCACCCGCCTCGGTCCCCATCATAAGTAAGCGCCTCGACACTATGTACAAGGTACAACGTGGCCCTGGATTCAGAAAAACCCGACTCCCCCACACCTCCATGGTGGTGGAGTCGGCCATGAGGAAACAGAAGAGCCTGAAATTGCACTTGTCGGTTCCCCCAGGCCGGAAGTCGAGAGCCCTTGATGCCCTGGGCCGCAAGGCTTACCAAGGCTCCATGCTCTCTTGTCGCATTCAAGCATACCAGCTCTACATGGGCATGTTCTTGCGCAACTTGGCCAAGGAGCTCTGAGGTTTCTCCACAGGCCTTGAGGCAAGCCTCTCAATAGGTTCAGTGCCCTGATGAAGTCCGTCGCAGACTGCTCAAAATACCTCTCCTGAGCTACCTAAGATGGATTTGATTCATCGGCCCGGGTGGTGATCACGGACATCGGAGCCCGCCGCCAGGCATGGCTCCAATCGTCAGATTGGAGCAGTGGGTGCAGGAAAAACTCCTGGATGTCCCCTGCCTCGTCAAACAGCTCTTTGGCAAGCTGATGGAGTATAAAGCTGTGGAGATAGAGACGGAGTTCTTCACCAGGACCTGTCTCTCGTGCAAGACCTCCACCCTCCCCCGGAAAAAGCAACAGGCCAAAAAGCCTTTCTTTCCCAGGAAGGGCCTTCAGTACCATGGCTACCCACCGTACCTGACCAATCCGGTGCAGGGTAAGTCCAGCCAAGGGGCATCGCAAGCTGAAAGGGCTCAAAGCCCAAACCCCGGCTCCACCACAACCCACATAGGGGTTTTGATGCCATTGGCATAGCCCCTCGCCCTCCAGCGATGCAGCAGCCAGTGGGGGGACTCCTGTCTTCTTTCACCCCTCTATGGGCTTCCATCACCTCTGACACCTGGGTTCTCCAGGTTATCTGAGATGGCTATCGCCTTCGCTTAGACAGGCTTCCACCTCCCTTCTCCCCGGCAGAGCCTCCTCGACTCCCACCAGGTGTTCCTGCAGTGGGAACTAGTCTCTCTCCTCGCCCAACGGGCAGTCGAGAAGGTCCCCCTGCACCTTCGAGGTTGGGGCTTCTTTTCCCAGTACTTCCTCGTCCTGAAGAAGAAGGGGGGGTCTGCGGCCCATCCTCGACCTCTGAAAGTTAAACAAATTCTTGGTGCAGGAGAAATTCAAGATGTTATCCCTTGGTGTTCTGCTGCCCTTCCTCCGGCAGGGTGACCGGCTATACTCCTTGGATCTAAAAAACGCTTATGCCGACATCTTAATCCACCCCCAGCACAGGCAGTACCTACGCTTAAGGGTGCGGGGAGAGCACTTCCAGTACAGGGTACTCCTCTTCGGCCTCACATCTGCCCCATGGATCTTCACAAAATGGCTCACCGTGGTCGCCACCTGTCCCTACCTCGACGACTGGCTGTTGGAAGGCTTGGGATTCTTGGTCAACTACTCAAAGTCCCACCTCGAGCCGGTGCAGGCCTTAAGAGTTCATTGGGGCACGCCTCGATACTCAGCGGGCGACCGCATTCTTGCCAGCGGATTGCGCCAACCGCCTCCAAGCCCTGGCTGCTCGGGTCCAAAGCACCCCCCGAGTCACAGCTCAGACTATGTTATGCCTCCTGGTCCATGTGGTTCCCCATGCCCAACTACACATGCTGACAGCTCAGTGGTGCCTCAGCACCCAGTGGAGCCCATCCATCGGTGACCTCAGGGACCCTGTCAGGGTCTTTCCCGACCTTTGTTTGTCCCTGAGTTGGTGGCAAAACCCCTGCAACCTCCACTTGGGTAGCCCTTCCAGCCCCCAGAGCACAACGAGGTGCTAACAATGGATGCTTCTCTGTTAGGGTGGGGAGCTCACTGCGGGTCATTATGCACGCAGGGGCAGTGGTCGCCCGAAGAGTCCCAGCAGCAGATAAACTTGCTCGAACTCCAGACAATTCAGTGGGCCCTGAGGACCTTCGAGGGCCATCTCAAGGGGCAGTCGGTACTCGTGCAGACCGACAATCGCGTGGCGATGTTCTACGTCAACAAGGAAAGGGGTACCGGTTCGCTCTCCCTCTGCCGGGAAGCGGTCCTCCTCTGCTCCTTTGCTGTCCTTCGGAAGATGTCCCTCAGGGCGGCCTACCTCCTGGGTCAGGAAAATGTCCTGGCGGACAGGCTCAGCAGGATCCTTCACCCTCATGAGTGGTGCCTGGATCCAGGAGTGGCGGGCTGGCTGTTTCTTCGCTGGGGGGCACCATCGATAGACCTATTCGCCAGTCCCCAGAACATGCAGCTCCCCCACTTTTGCAGGCTGGTACCGCACCCAGGTAGGGAGAGTCCGGATGCATTCCTTCTGAGCTGGTCCTCCAGTCTACTCTCTGCATTCCCTCCCATCCCGCTCATTGCTAGAACCCTCCTCAAGGCTCAGCGGGACTAGGCATCGATGATCCTCGTAGCCCCCTCGTGGCCTCAGTCCTGGTTCCTGCTTCTGCTCCGGCTGTCGACAGAGCCCCCTGTTCCTCAGGGCTCTGCTCCGGGTCTACTAACGCAGGAGGAGGGACAAGTGCAGCACCCGAACCTAGCCTCCTTATCCCTCATGGCCTGGTGGCTGAACGGGTCTCCCTAGCTTCGCTGGCTCTCCCGGAAGAGGTCGAGGAGGTCCTCCTTGCGTCGAGGACACTGTTCCCTCTGCTGTACATGTGTGTACGCGCACACACCTCGCCGAGCGAGCGCACATACTTTACAACAGAGCGCACAAAAATTACGGTTTTGACTCTGATAGAAAACAACACAGACGTCTTAAAATTTAAAAGTTGTGATTGTAATTACTAGAAATTTTCCACTTCATTTAGTAATCGTCTATTTTCATTTAATTTGATTAAAATCAATGTGGTGTACATACTGTATTCTGATGTGTAGTCAAATTTTTAAGTATATAGCTCCGAGTGTCGTCGTGTGGCGCACAAAAATTTAACCTTCCTTCAAAAGTTGCACAGCTGATATTTTATGTGCACACAACCTACAGAAAATTAGAGGGAACATTGGTCGAGGAAGGACTCCACTAGATGAGCCTACACTTTCAAGTGGCGACGCTTCTCAGTCTATTGCTCAGGGCTCCAGATCAACCCATTCTCGTGTCCCATTCGATGGGTCCTTCAGTATCTCCTCCATCTCTCGAGGGAAGGCCTGAAGTCGAACTCCGTCAGGGTACACCTGAGCGCCATCTCAGCGAACCACCTCCCCGTCGAGGGTAAGCACCTCTTGGGGCAGTCGTTGGTCTCCCGCTTTATAGGGCATCTTTTGCTATCCAAGCTGCCCATCCGACCTCCCCCGGCGGAATGGGACCTGAATGTTGTCCTCATGCAGCTGACATGTCCACCCTTCGAGCTGATGGCAACATGCTCGCTTCGGCACCTGTCCTGGAAGGTGGCCTCCCTGGTGGCGCTGACCTCGGCCCGCTGAGTCAGTGTGCTCCAGGCTCTCATGGCTGATGCCTCTTACACCAGGTTCTATAGGAATAGGGTGGTCCTCTGTACCCACCCCAAATTCCTGTGTAAAGTTGTCTCGGATTTCCTTCTCAACCAGGAGATAGTCCTGCCGACTTTTTCCAGAGACCCCATGCCGACCCAGTGTCGGCAGCTCTTCACACACTCGACTGCAGGAGGGCTGTTGCTTTCTATTTGCAGCACACCCAGGCTCATCACAAGTCTGGCTGACTCTTTGTGACCTATGATCCCAATTGTCCAAGGCAGGCAGTTACCAAACACACCCTCTCTGTTTGGGTGGTGGACTGCATCGTCTTTGCTTACACGAACGCGGGTGCTCTGTTTGATCGTTGAGTCACCGCGCACAGGGTCCAGGCCAAAGCAGCTTTACTGCGCTCCATACCCCTGATAGACATCTGCCGGGTGGCTACCTGGTCTTCCACAAATACCTTCGCTGCACACTACTGCCTGGAGAGGGAGTCCCGCCAGGACAGCATCTTCGGCCAGGCTGTACTCCGTAATCTGTTCGGGGTATAAGCAACTCCTGCCCTCCAACCCTTTTCTTCATGGCTACCGAGGGCTTCGGCTTCTGCGCACGATCTTGTGGAGGCATTTTTTGGTTCCAGGTTCGGTAGCCTGTAGCTGGGGAGTCCATTCAGTGAGGACTGACTTCCTGCTTGTTCCTGGAGAAAGCGTAGTTACTCACCTGTAACAGATGTTCTCCAGGGACAGCAGGAATCAGTCCTCACTACCCTCCCACCTCCTCTGAAGAGTTGCTGGATTTTTGTCCTTCCCTTGCCATCTGCTTGGTAGGGCTCGAGCTAAGGGATCTGACTGAGCAAGATGGCACCCTTGGGCAGGAAGTGCCACGCATGCTTGGCAGCAATCCCAAAGGCTTTCTTTGAAAACTGGGGTATTGCTCCGCGCCGGCTTTGTCGGTGCTGACGTCACCCATAAGTGAGGACTAATTCCTGCTGTCCCTGGAGAACACCTGTTACAGGTAAGTAACTACGCTTTAGTGTAGCTGGGTTTAAAAAAGGTTTGGACAAGTTCCTGGAGGGAAGGTCCATAAACCGTTATTGAAGAGGACCCGGGAAATTCACGGCCTACTCTGGGACAACATTGTTGAACTATGTGTCTTTCTGGGAACCTGCTAGATACTTCTGACCTGGATTGGCCACTGGGCTTGATGGGCATTGATCTGACCTAGTATGGCATATCTTCTATTCTCATGTTCTTATTATTAAATCATTTAGTACATGCCCATCTCATACAGAGAGACACATACTGCATGGACATACAATATTATTATTATTATTATTAATAATAATAATAAATCATTTTGTACCTGCCTAGCTTGTTCATGCAGACATACACTGCATAGACATACAGTATTATTATTAAATAATTTAGGACACGGTACATGCCTATCACATACATACTGTATGTACACATACACTTATAAATGCATAGGTGCACACAAACACCATTCTTTCTCCCTCCGTCCCTCATCCAGTTGGACCAGAGCCTGCTCACACTGGCTGGACTCCTGAGGGGGTCCTTGTGGCATCTTAAGAATGTCCGGAATCGACTCTCTGCAGGTAAACAACAGCACATGAGCCAAGAACGCAGCTAAAGATCGTCAATTGTGCAACACAGTGTGAGTCCATCTCTTTCTAACCCCCCTCTCCTCAGCTGCTACTCCTCCACCCCCTGTTCAAGGAGTGCCAGTTTTTTCTCCTGAGTCAGTGATAAGCCATCATGGTTAGGTGAGATCAGTAGCATAATTGAGAAGGATCATAACAGCAGTGTATGTGTAGGAGAAATGCGTGGCTTGCACATTGTTCCTGGCCAGAGAACATCGCTTTTGTCTATTACCACTTAATGCACTTAATTTTCTATCTTCCTGTTCTCACCTCTCTCTGTTCCTGAGCCTGCTGCCGAGCCCCCTCAGGCTGCCACTACATGTTCATGGCAGACAAGAGACTAATGAGTCATCTGGGAAGATACCCCCCTCCATGCCACCTCCGCCAGTACAGGCACATGCTGGAACAAAAATGGCAGCTTGAGCAGGATCACTATGTTTGCAAAACCCACATGGGACATTGAAGCTCCAGTTCGAAACACCAAATTGTTATACACCCATCAGCGGCATGTGTGTGAGAGAGAGAGAGGTGGAAAGTCTCAGAAATGTGGAACACACTTCTTCTATATCTCGGCTATATGTTCAGCCTGATAGTATATAGAGGCAAGTAAGATGTAGATTAGGGTAACCTGAACCTCCATCCTTGGAGATCTCAACTCGGTCTGGTTTTCAGACTATCCACAAATGAAGATTCCTTGACTGCAGTCTGCACATGTTTGCACCCAACAGCCAGGTTAATTTTTTTGCACTTATCTTCTCCTGAAAAATGGACCTGGTTGAGAGTCCCAAGGGCCAGGTTTTCTGTAAGATATGTCATTCCCTTGAGATTTCTTTTTTAATGATGAGATTCCAGCTGAATTACAAAGCTTATTGTCCTGCTTTCCAGCAAAACATCTAGGCCATTGTATCAGGTCCATTGGTGAGATGGGGAGGAGAGAGGTGCAGAAATTCCTTTTGACCCCTTGTACTACACAAGTTTTTTATTTTGTTTATTTATTATAATATTTATAACCCACTGATCAAGCATCCTCGACATAATAAAAGCACAAACTAAGCATAAAAACTTAAACAGCACAGTAAAACATGAATACAATTTTTATTTTATTTAACTGTTTATATACCACTGATCTATGAGTCTACGTGGTTTACATGGAACAGAAACAACTTAGAGAAGTACATAGAACTAGCTCACATGGAACAGTAATATTAGTAGAAAAATGGAACTATAAACATTAAACAATTGTTGGAATATAATATAAATAAAGATAAGAACAACCAATAAGGTGTGGGAGTGCTGTTATATGTGTGTGTGGGCAGGGCCGGCCCGTCCATTGAGCAAGAATGTTTTTTGCACAGGGCCCCGCGCAAAGAACATTCTGCTTTTTTAAAAATTAAATTAAAAAAAAAAAAGCTGGCTGCTGCCACGGCAGCGGCAGAATGGAGTGTCCCGCGCCGGATTTCAGATACGCGAAGGGAGAGTGTCTCCCTCGCATCTCTGTTAAGCCTGCAGGAGCTGATGGGAAGCAGGGGCTGATGGGAAATTTCCCATCTGCCCCTGCAGGCTTAACAGAGATGCGAGAGAGACACTCTCCCTTCGCGTATCTGAAAGCCGGCGCAGAGGGGCTCAGCCGGGCAGAGGGGGCCCCGCGGGACACTCCATTTGCTGCTGCCGCGGCGGCAGCAGCAGCAGCCAGCTTTTTTTTTTTTTTAAATTTTCCATGAGCCGATGGGGGGGGTTAGGACTGGTAATGGGCTATGGGGGGGGGGGGTTAAGACTGGTAATGGGCTGTGGGCTGATGGGGGCTGTCTGGAAATGGGGTGAAGGGGGGTTAGGACTGATAATGGGCTATGGGGGGGGCTAGGACAGGAAATGGGCTGATGGGGAGGGGTTAGGGCTTGAGGTGGGCTGATGGGGTTAGGACTGGTAATGGGCTGTGGGCTGTTGGGGGGGGGGGTTAGGACTGGTAATGGGCTATGGGGGGGGGGGGTTAAGACTGGTAATGGGCTGTGGGCTGATGGAGGCTGTCTGGAAACGGGGTGATGGGGGTTAGGACTGATAATGGGCTATGGGAGGGCTAGGACAGGAAATGGGCTGATGGGGAGGGGTTAGGACTTGAGGTGGGCTGATGTGGTTAGGACTGGTAATGGGCTGTGGGCTGATGGGGGGGGGTTAGGACTGGCAATGGGCTATGGGGGGCTGACTGGAAATGGGCTGATGGGGTTAGGACTGGAAGTGCGCTGATAGGGGGTTAGGACTGGTAATGGGTTATAGGGGGGGCTTAAACTGAAAATGGGGTGATGGGGGTCAGGACTGGAAGTGGGTTGATGGGGGGCTAGGACTGGTAATGGGTTGGGGGGTTGCTAGGACTGGAAATGGGCTGAGTGGAAGGGGAGGCTTGAACTGCAAATAGCTGATGGGGAGGGGGCTTGGAATGGAAATGGGCTGTGAGGGAAGGGAGCTAGGACTGAAAATGGGCTGATGGAGCAGCTAGGATAGGACTGGAAATGGGCTGTTGGGGGGAGCTAAGATTGGAAATGGGCTGTGGTGGGGGCTTGAATTGAAATGGACTCATGGAGGGGCTAGAACTGAAAGTAGGCTCATGGGGGGGCTTGGGCTTGGACTGGAATTGGGCTGAGTGGAGGGGAGCTAGGATTTGACATGGGCTGATGGTGGGGCTAGGAAATGACTAGAAATGGGCTGATGGGGGGTTAGGATTGGAAATGAGCTGATGAAGGGACTCGGACTGGAAATGGGCTGATGCAGGGACTAGAAGGGAATGGATGCTGGGTGAGACTGGAACTAGAAGGGAGCTGATGTTGGGGGAGGATTAGAATGGGATGGGGCTGGGAGAGTAAAATGGAGAGGGAAAAATATTTTGTGTGGGAGGGATGAAAAATCTACAATTGGCCGGGTATTGGGAGAGTAAGTGGGGATTGAGGATGGAGGGGTAAAATTTGTGTGGATGAAATAGGAATGAGGAAAGAGCAAAAGGAGAAAGATTAGTATGTTAAAGCAGATGTAGAGAGAGAGAATGGAAAAAAAACTAGAAGAGAGAAGAAAGGACAAATGGACAGCAGACGATGGAGAGTTAGCAGAAAACATGAAGAAACCAGAAGAAAGTGGCTGGAGCAATTGCAACTGAAAAAAAATGCACAAAAGGTAGAAAGATATCTCTTTATTTTGAATTTATTAACTGGAATATGAAAGCTCTGGGAAATGTGCATCATTAACGTCTGCGCTTTGTTTGGTACAAGAGGAAATTAATATCTCCAGGAACAAGCAGGAATGAGTCTTCACATATGGGTATCGTCGGTACCGACGGAGCCTGCGCGGGAACGCTCCCCAGCGTCCTGAAAGAAAGCTTTTGGGAGCATCCCACAGCGCTTGCGCGCTGCCTTCTCGCCTTTCCTAACTGCCTCTCTCCAATTCTTCTTTTCCGTGGAGCCAGCAGGTTGTGTTTCCTGTCACCGCTGAAGAATTTCTTATTTTCTTTTATTTTTCTTTAGTCGCGTGTCTGCCTTCTCGATTCCGCACCGGTACTACCGGTTCTTTTTCTTTCTTTTAAAAAAAACAAAAACAAAAAAAAACTTCTACTTTTTTCAGTGCATTTTTCTTCTGAGGCCTTAGGCCTACAGAGATATTTTTCCCTCATGGAAAAACCCGCCTCGGGTTTTAAAAAATGCACAAAGTGCAGTAGCACTATTTCTGTCACCGACACCCATGACTGGTGTCTAAAATGTTTAGGTCCTGACCACTCCATTGCGGATTCTGAGTCCTGTTCCATGATGTCCAAAAGAGGGTTACAGAATTGGGCAGCTAAGCTCAGTACCCTGTTTCCCTCCGATGCAGCTTCCGTGGCATCGACGTCTTCCAGGGCTTCTTCTTCATCCCATGGATCTCAGGTAACCAAACTTAAATCTGGCCGGTCCTCAAAGAGTTCATCTCCCTCTAAGTATCGAGATGCCCCCGGGCTTACTCTTGAGGATATCACACCGGCAAAATTACCCCGGCGGGAGGCTCCGGCTTCCAAAGCACTACCTATGGGGTCACAGGTTGACATCGATGGCTCGGCCTCGACTGATCACCTGTTACAATGTTCTGGGGTACCGGCAGTTTCTACCGGTACCGATATCCAGACATTGGTGGCGTCAATGGATCAGAATATTCTGACCATGCAGCGTGCCATCACGGCATTCATTCAAGCTGCAACGCCTACGGTACCGCAACAAACCCCGTTGTCGGTACCCATACTGATTCCGGTACAGGATCCGATCCTGGTTCCGATTCCAGTACCGCTTGCATCGAAATCAGCATCGACGGCAGCCATACGCTATCCAGTGATGCCTATCAGTACCGGCCCGGTACCGATTACTCCCGATGTCGATACCTCCCGGTACGCGTATCGGGCTCTACGAGAGCATCCAGACAGTCGATACTTCGATTCTTCTGAAGACTCTGACTCTTCAGAGGCCTCAATTGAAGCATCGGGGATCCTTCCTCAGGAACCCTCTTCTCCAAAAGGGAGAATGTCTCCTCCTGAAGACTTGTCTTTTCAGGACTTTATTAGGGAGGTGGCCAAAGGCCTGTCCATCTCAGTAACCTCTGAGACTGAACCTAGAGCCAAAAAATTAGATATCCTACAATATCCTAAGGCTCCTAAAGAGGCAGCCACCTTACCAATACATGAGATTCTTTATGAACACATGTTGGGCATATGGGAGACTCCTCTTTCCACCTCCCCTCATTCCAGAAGGTTGGACACCATGTATCGTGTTCCTCCTTGTCCTGGGTTTCATAAGACTCATCTTCCTCACCACTCCATTGTGGTAGAGTCTGCTATGAAAAAGATCAAGAGTACAAAAAGGCACTCCTCTGCTCCTCCAGGAAGAGAATGCAGAACCCTAGATGCCTTTGGCAGGAAAATCTTCCAGGCCAGTATGCTTGTAGCCAGAATCAACTCCTATAGTCTCTATATGGGGATGTTTCTAAAAGAAGTTACAGATCATCTGCAAACCTTATCTCCTTTTATGTCAGAAGATAAGAGAGAAGAATATATCACCTGGCTTAAACAGGCACAGGATGTATCCAAGTTTTCCAACCGTGCAGCCTTTGACTCTTTTGAGGGGGTCAGTAGAGCCTCGGCTATTGCCATAGGTACACACAGAGTTGCTTGGTTGCAAGCCTCTGATTTGGAATCCTGGGTACAGGATGGTCTAGGTAACCTTCCCTGTACAGGCGAAAACCTGTTTGGCAAAGATTGGCAAGCAAAGGCCAACCAGATGGATGCTGAAAATTCTGCTTTAGATAGACTTTCAAAGTCTACTACTGCTCCTTTCAAAAAGAGGCTGTTCAAAAAGGGATCTTTCCCAAAGGAAGGGAAATTTTCTTCTTATGGTCAGGCCTCTTCTCAAGGTCGTTTTGCTACAAAGAGGCAGCAACAACCAAAACAGACCAAACCCAGGCTGCGAGGACTGCTACAGCCCAACAGCCTCAGCCTCCTCAGGGCCTTTGACTTTCCACTAGAGAACTTAGCCTTTCTGGCTCTAGAACATCCAGAGCCCCTCACCATCCTAGGAAGGTTAGCTCACTTTGCTCCCAGATTGGAACAAATCACAGCAGAGCAGTGGACCCTCTCCATCATAAGGGAAGGGTACAAACTTCATTTCTTAAACCTTCCTCCTCACACCATGGTGAAACAGTTCAATTTTCCAACATCTCTCCTCAACCTTCTAGGTCAGGAGATTGCTACCCTTCTTGCCCAAGGGGCAATAGAAGAAGTACCCCTTCTTCAACAGGGCTCAGGGTTCTACTCCCCCTATTCTCTCATCCCAAAGAAAACAGGGGGCTACAGACCCATATTAGATCTCAGAGAATTGAACAAGTTTCTGTGCAAGGAGAAATTCAAGATGACTTCTCTCGGAACTCTCCTTCCATACCTCCAGAGTCAGGACTGGCTTTGTTCTCTAGATCTCAAGGATGCGTACACCCATGTTCTCATCCATCCAACACACAGAAGATTCCTTCGCTTCCTGTACCAAGGAAAGCACTACCAATACAAAGTGCTTCCTTTCGGTCTGGCCTCTGCTCCAAGAGTGTTCACAAAATGCATGGCAGTAGTAGCTGCATTCCTACGCACTCTAGGAATATTCGTATTCCCATATCTGGACGACTGGCTCATCCGAGCTCCATCCCAGTCAGAGGCCCAGACCTCTCTAGCCTGCACAAGGCGTGTTCTTCAGTATCTGGGACTGGTAATCAACATTCCAAAATCCCATGTTATCTCTACTCAGTCTCTAGAGTTCATAGGGGCCTTACTGGATACCAAAACTGCAAGGGCCTATCTTCCCCAGGCCCGTTGCCTACGCTTGGTGCAGTTAGCCTCCCAGATTCAGTTAAAATCCCATTTAACTGCTGGAGAGATGTTGCAACATTTAGGCCACATGGCATCCACAGTGCATGTGGTTCCCTATGCTCGCCTTCACATGAGAGCAGCTCAGTGGACCCTATCCACCCAATGGACCCAGGCATCAGGTTGCCTATCAGACAAAATAGCAACCTCCAGTCGCCTATTTTCGTCCCTCCACTGGTGGAAGTCCACTCAGAATCTGTTGCTGGGGTCCCCCTTTCAACAGGTGTTACCCCAAGCAACCCTTACAACAGATGCCTCTCCAAAGGGTTGGGGGGCTCATCTACAAGATCTCTCAACCCAGGGCATCTGGTTTCCACAAGAGACATATCTTCATATCAACCTCTTAGAGCTCAGAGCAATCTTTCTGGCTCTCAGAGTCTTCCACACCCTGCTCAGCTACAAGACAGTCCTCATCCACACGGACAACCAGGTAGCTATGTTCTACGTGAACAAGCAGGGAGGAACTGGCTCTCTGTCGCTTTGCAATGAAGCTCTGAGATTGTGGGCCTTCGCCAGAGAGCATCAAATCCATCTCATGGCAGTATATCTTCCAGGAGTTCAAAACTCTTGGGCAGACAGACTCAGTGGAGTTCTGCTTCCGCACGAATGGTCCCTCCATGGGGACCAGATAGCCAGAATTTTTCGGATTTGGGGTACCCCAGACATAGACCTGTTTGCAAGTCCGTGGAATGCCAAACTTCCCTGGTTCTGTTCCAGGATTCCATGTCAGGGAGTTCAGGCCAGGGATGCCTTCCTCCTTCATTGGGGGCAAGACTTCCTTTATGCCTTTCCACCTATTCCCCTAATCCCCAAGACTCTGTTCAAGCTTCAGAGAGACAAAGGGACTATGATCCTCATAGCACCACTTTGGCCACGCCAAGTGTGGTACCCTCTACTTCTGCATCTCTCTCAAGCTCCCTCCCTAGACCTGGGGTCTGCTCCAGATCTCCTCTCCCAGGAGGAGGGAACCTTGTGGCACCCAAATCCTCAGTCTCTTCATCTCAGGGCCTGGTTGCTGAAGGCCTAGACCTTCAAGATTTACAACTTTCTCAGCAAGTGAAGGATATCCTTCATGCTTCCAGAAAGCCTTCCACCAGACGCTCATATGCTTTTAAATGGAAAAGGTTTTCCATTTGGTGTGCAGAGAAGGGTCTCAACCCTCTTGCAATACCTTTGCATTCTTTACTTGACTATTTACTGCATTTATTCCATGCAGGCCTTAAAACAAATTCAATCAGGGTCCATTTGAGTGCTATTGCAGCATCCCTTAAGCCTCTTAATGGACAACCTGTTTCCTCTCATCCTCTTATAGCAAGATTCATGAGAGGCCTTCTTTTGACTAAACCTCCCATTAGACCACCTCCAGTGGCCTGGGACTTAAATCTGGTTTTTGGCCAGCTTATGAAGCCACCCTTTGAACCCTTAGCCACTACCTCCTTAAAATTCCTTTCTTGGAAGGTTATTTTTCTCATTGCAGTCACCTCAGCTCGCCGTATCAGTGAGTTGCAAGCTTTAGTGGCTAATCCTCCTTATACAAGGTTCCATCATGACAAGGTAGTCCTCAGAACTAATCCACACTTTAAGCCTAAAGTGGTCTCACCTTTTCATCTGAACCAGGAGGTCTTTTTACCTGTCTTTTTTCCAGGACCTCATGCATCAAGTGCAGAGAGGAATCTTCATACCCTGGATTGTAAAAGAGCACTTGCTTTCTACTTACACAGGACACAGCAACATAGAAAGTCCTCTCAACTTTTTGTTGCTTTTGATCCTTCTCATTTAGGACTTCCAGTCTCTAAGAGAACTCTGTCCAATTGGATTGCTCAGTGTATTTCCTTCGCCTATCAAAGTAAGAACCTTTCTCTGGAGGGCCATGTCACAGCTCACAATGTGAGGGCCATGGCAACCTCTATGGCTCATCTAAACTCTGTGTCCATCGACCAAATCTGTCGAGCGGCCACTTGGGCATCGGTTCATACCTTCACAGCCCATTACTGCATGGACAAGGATTCCCGCCGGGATGCCTTGTTTGGTCAGGCTGTACTCAAACACCTGTTCCATACCTAATCAACTCCTACCCCCATCCCTGAACTGGATGCCTGAGGTTCATGGGTAGAGGTAGAGCCCTTCCCAGGGACTCACAGTCTGGGTGATCTCCCAGGCATCTCTAGCTGGGGAGACCCCATATGTGAAGACTCATTCCTGCTTGTTCCTGGAGATAGCACAGTTACTTACCTGTAACAGGTGATCTCTGGGAACAGCAGGAATAAGTCTTCACAACCCACCCACCTCCCCTAGGAGTTGTATCTCTCTATCTATCTTTCCTTTCCTCTCTCTCTCTTTGTCTCAGCTTTAAAACTCGAACTGGAGAGAGGCAGTTAGGAAAGGCGGGAAGGCAGCGCGCAGGCTCTGTGGGATGCTCCCAAAAGCTTTCTTTCAGGATGCTGGGGAGCGTTCCCGCGCAGGCTCCGTCGGTACCGACGATACCCATATGTGAAGACTTATTCCTGCTGTTCCCAGAGATCACCTGTTACATGTAAGTAACTGTGCTTTATAGTTTTATTTCTACAGTGTTGTTGTACATTCCAAGTTTGGCTTTTGAGGTTCCCAATTTAATTATTGCCTTCCTGTTTCTAAATTGTGATTCCTTGTTTGGTGATGGTCTATGTTCTGCATGTGTAACTGAGCTGAGGTATTCTGTTTATGTAATTCCTATTTGACATTGCCACTTGTTCTCTTTCCCCAGTATTCTCTGAAATGTATTGGTTTAATATTTGCAGTGTTGCCTTTTGATAGGTAGGGTGCTTTGTGAGTCCTGGTAATGCTGTCAGGATACGGCGGGTTTCATGGGTTCTAAATGGGCAGCGTTTGTAGTAGTTCCTAATGTGCCTGGCGGTTGGCACTGGATTATAGTAATGTAGAAATTTTTTAATCTTTCTTTATCCATACACTCATTAAGAGACATGTTTACTAAAAGTTAATGTATGGTAACATTATGCAAATATTTATGCAAATAATGTCACTTATGCAAATGAGGCCCCACACCGAGTCTCCGCACATGGCCCCGCACCCCCCTTGGGCCGCCCCTGTGTGTGGGGGGGGGAGTAGTGTGAGGTGAGGAAGGGGCTGGGGGAGGAAGTAAGGGGGTTGTGTTGGCAGAACATTGTCTATGTATTCTCATTGGTGAAATGTTCAAGGAACAAATAGTTTTTAGGTCTTTCTTGAAATCTGTGTGATCATTCATGGTATGGAGATAGTCTGGTAAGGCATTCCACAGTGCTGGTGCGAAGAGGGAGAAGGCCCTTTTGGATGTGGTGGAATTGTTTTTTGTGTTTAAAGATGGTATGTGGAGCGTGTTGAGGGAGTTGGTTCTCTTGGATCTGTTAGGAGTTTTCTATATTAATGATTGGAGGTAGGTGGAAGACAATCTGTGGAACAGCTTGAAAATCATGTGATTCATTGAGTGATGGGCAGCCAGTGCAGTTGTTTGGGTATTGGGGTTATACGTTCCATCCTAGGGGCATTGCAGAGGATGCATGCTACAGTCTTCATGGCTAGTTGAAATGCAGATTTAGGTAGGCCTTATAGAATGAGGTTACAGCAATTGAAGTGAGGGAATGTAAGTGCTTGAAGAACTGTGCAAAAATCATTTGGGTTCAGGAGTGGTCTTAGATGTTGTACCATCTTGAGCTTGTGGTAGATGATTCTTGTGATGTTGGTTATGTGAGGGGAAAGGGTGAGGTGTTGATCAAGGATAATCCCCAGGTAGTGTACTTGAGGTTTGACTTGTAGTTGAGCTCTGGCAACAGTTATGTGAGTAGGTGGTGTTAAGTTGATGTCCTTGAAGATATATAAGACTTCAATTTTCTTTAAATTTATATTCATGTTGTGTTCAGTGAGCCAAGTTGATATGGAGGTGAAGCATTTCTTTATGTGGGTGATGATTGGGTTAGTAGTGTTGATTAGAGCGTAAAACATACCTACATATATGTGGTAGTGTAAGTTGTGTGCTTGTTTTATAGAGCAGATTAGCTGGAGGAAAAGGTTGAATAACAATCAGGATAGGGTTGAGCCTTGGGGGACTCCCTGCCGCTGTAGATAAGGCTCTGAGGTTTCACTGCCCAATTTTACTCGGAATGGCAATCTGATAGGTATGATATGAACCATTTTAGCATGGTGCCTTTCAGTCCAATTGTTTGCAGATATTGAATGATCAGATTGTGTGGGATAGAGTCAAAGACGGTTTTGATGTCCAGGAATATGAGGATGAATCTTTTGTTTGTTTTGTCGATGCCTTTTGTGAGATTGTCGGTTAGAACAGTAAGGAGGGATTCTACTCCATGTTGAGGCCTGAAGCCATATTGCTGGGGGTCAAGTGGATAGTTAGTACTTTCACATCTATAGGAATACAGACACTATTTTCTCTATTACTTTTGCCAGGAATGGCAGGCTGGCAATTGGATGGTATGAGGCTGGCTGTGTTGGATCAGATGAGGCTTTTAATGTTGGATCAAACGTGTCAGATACAGGTCTTAGGCAGGCCATCCCACACCTTGGGGCCCATACATGAGAAAGCATAATGACGCTTATCTTGATATTTCACCTCTAGTTCCAATTGCTATGTTGAAACATGGTTGTAATAGTGAGAACACTACCATGAAACATATAAATAAGTGTACTCTACACCTTTGTCATTTATATTCCATTGTGAACTTAGGCCTGGAAGAGAGGGCTCGCTATCCCTCACCACAACCAAGACAGCTGCTCCATTTAAGTGACAAACAATGAGGGTAGCCCCTCCACTCCATCCACTACCACATCTTCCACAAATCCCCCAACCTGTTGTCTTCCAGTTCTTTAACTGTGAGATGAGGGAGTGTCACAACCCCACTATTCAATGTATTGCTGACAGGTGGGGTTAGGAAGGAGACCAAATGATTGTTGAGATAGGGCACACAGTCTCTGCGGATGAATAAGCAGGTGACACTCTAGGAATGCAGATATTTTAAGCTATGCTTAGCTGGTAAAACCCTTGCCTTCTCTCCAGAGAAGGCACAAGCCAGGGCACCAAAGCTCAACTTTAGTTGGGCTTCCATAACAAGATTTGGCTTGAGATGGTTCCTAAGAGATGTCCAATACCCAGATGCATAAAGTAAAGTTTTTTAAATGTTTTTTTTCTGTGGGAAACATGATCCATCTCCCCTTTCTTGGAGCATCTTCTAAATACCAGATTGCATGAACACAACACAATGTCGATCTGACCAAAACATCCTTGGATTGCCTCACACAGCAATAACACACAGCAGAGCAATCCACAAACCTGGCCCCATTATTGTGGACGCTTACTTCCTTCTCTCCCCAGCAACAATAATAACAAATGGCGATTCTGATGGGCATTTAGGGCCCAGATTTCGAAAGGCATTTATACGGTTTACAGCCCTGTAAATGGTATAAATGCCTTAGATGGGAATATTCAATGACACCTACTTGGTTAGTGTCGTTGAATATTCCCTTCTATGTCCCCTACGCACCCCAATGTTCTCCGGTTAGCATTGGGGCATGTTTGGGGGCGTTCTGGGGTGGGATGGAGGCGAGGAGGCCTGATAACTGGGTAGCGGCAATATTGTATGGTTACCCGGTTAGCCGTCCACGGCTAAACCTAGGCGAGCTTTTGGCTTGCTTAGTTCTAACCATGGATGGCTAACCGGGTAGCGGCCCATTATCACTGCTACCCAGTTAGGCTCTACGGCATTGTTGGCTCAGCGCAGAACCTGGATATTCAATGCCATCCCCGCAGCATTGAATATCCGGGTTTAAGGGTCAATGGGCATGGCTATGCACAGACGCAGCGCATAGCATGCCCAAAGGAATATTTGGCCCTTAAGCAACACTATGCCCAATTCCTTCTACTCTTCTCTGCTAGAGACCTTCAGCTCTCCCCATTCCAGTGGTGCGTTAGAAATAGCAAGGTAATCATCCAGGACCTAAGCCAGGATTTAGCCATAGCAACTACCAAGGGTTCAAAACGTTGACACCAAGTACTCACACCATAAAGGAGCCTTCAGGGATGTCCATTCAGAGATATCCAAGGCTAGATGGCACCCTAGGTGAGCCTTTAGCCTTGTGCCCTCCCACCCCCTGGGCTGGCTGAAAGCCCTATCCCATAGTCCAGCATCTCCACTTCCCTTGCTACCTATCATAGTCCAGCATCTCTTCTTCTCCCTCCCAAGGTGTCCAGCATCTCATCTCCCCTTCCCTAATACTCCCCATATCCAGCATCTAATCATCCCTTCTCTACTCCTCCCCACTATGTCCAATATCTAATATCTTCTTCCCCCCTATATCCAGCATGTAATCTCCCCTTCCCTAACCACCCACTCATGTCCAACATCTTACCTCTCCTTCCCTTGCCTGCCCCAGCACAGTCCAACATCTCTTCTTTCCTACTCCCCTCTATGTCCAGCGTCTTATCTCTCCTTCACTACTCCTCCCCACCATGTTCAATATTTGATCTCCCCTTCCCACTCCCCACCATATCCAACATCTAATCTCCCCTTCCCTAATCCCTCATCCCATGTCCAGCATCTCCTGTTCTACTTCCAGGTGGCCAGTGTCTCCTTTCTCTTACTTTTCCCCTGCTGCTGCTGCACCTCTGCCTGGGCCAACTGCAGAAATTCAGGGGGTGCTTTGCCCCTTCTGACACAAATTTCCTATCGGAGGGGGAGCAGAACACGACAGGACTTGAGCATAGGTTTTGACTGGAAGGGCCACAGCCCCAAAATTCTGATGCCCTAGGTAGATGCCTAGGGGCAAGGTTGGCCCTGTGTTTATTGGTACCCCTTCAAAGAGGCACCACCATGGGATTCTGGCCCAACACCCCACCCCTGATTTCCAGTTTCCTGGGGTCCACCTTGGCTATGCAAGCTTCAAGAGAAGATCTTTACTCTCACCCTCCAGTCCTGCCTATGCATGCCAAAATCTTAAAACCAGCCCTGGCTACCTTCCATTGATTTCCCCCCAAAAAATCATAACTACATCTCCCTGCATTCAGGGCACAAGCCGGAACCAAATCCACCTCTTTGGGTTGACCCGTGGTGAGGTAGCACCTCTAGATCCTGGGGAAATTTGGGAGAGACATCATTAGGTAACATTGCTGAAGGGTGAATGGGAGAGAGAGGTCACCTGCTTGTGACATGAAATCACATCTCCCATTCCCAAGTATCGGGCTCAACTGCTTGTCATTCCTAGACTAATGGTTTGGGAAATGTCATATGTTTGTGTAGCAATTTGGAGACAGAATTACCTCAGTATAGGAAAATTATACTAGACCTAGCAGTCAGAAGATTAGAGGTGGGAAATACCTTTCCTTCGGTTCAGAACATGGAGATTTTGATTCCTTTGCTGCCCTGTCTTCTGCCTCTCTGGGACACATGAGTTGGTTTGAACTTAAGGTGTGTTTTCATTTTGATACAGAGGAAAATAGTGCAATAACATCCCACCATGAAACAGCATAGACTGTGTGGAAGAGCTAAGTGTTCCTTTACATTTTGGCTAGCTTGCTGTATACCCTACCTATAACACCCCATAAATCCAGCTGCACTTGCTAACCAAGCAAAGACAGTATGTGATTTTTAGGGCACAGGTAACTTGTTTCTATGATGGTAAACTAAAGTAGCAATTACTTTCTGTGCTATTAATTGCAAAGTCCGTGTGGTATATGAACCCTCCCGGGCAATACATTCCTGGGTATAGCTGCTGTTGCCTGCCTGCAAGATGGCCAAATTCCTCCTGGTTAAATATTGACTCATTCAACAAGAATGTAGATGAGTGCTCAGCTTTTATTTGATGGATAGGTACAGAAGCCAGCAAGCAACACTCTCCAAGAAGGCTCCTGAGACTTTGGGCTGTGCTGAAGAAGATATCCAGGCACTGGAGAGGTATCAGGAATGTGGTGACCAGGTGAATACCTAGGGTCATCATATTCTCAGCCTCACAAGGTGGTAATGTGCAAATAAATAGCAATTTCTTGCCAGTTTGAGCCATCCCTTAGTAGAGTGGATGCATCGCCAGCAGCGAGGCATGGAGCGGTCTTCCCCTTGTCTCAAGGTTGAGATTTAGCTCATATGAGTTTGCTGTTGTACATTGTGCAAGGTAGTGTGTACTTATTAGTATAATGTGGTGTCAGTGACATATTAAGGGGAAGAGCAGATGGGGCAATTGTCTGGGACTCATTCTGAGAAAGGGAGGGTTCCATACAGCTTCATGGTGAGAGTAATGGAGGTAGGGATACCATCAGAGATCCAAGCACCTTGTGTGGCGGTGGTGAAAAAGGAGGGATAATGAGCACCCAGAGACACCCTAAGCAGGAGATTGTTCTGCAGTAAACGTGAGACATTCTCGGCCTACTCATGGTTTCCTTTCTTAAACTAAAATATTAGTAACTCTGGACATGCTTAGGACAGATGCAGAGGACAGTGTTAGGAACAGGGTGGAGAGGTTGGGTAAGAGACTTGGGGTTGGCACTGGTTTAAGTATGGGTGGAGGAGCAGCCTGATAGAGCAGCAGGCTGAGAATCAGGGAAACCAGAGTTCAAATCCCCCTGCCACTTCTTGTGATCTTGAGCAAGTCACTTAGCCCTCCATTGCCTCAGGTATGAACCTAGACTGTAAGCCCTCTGAAGATAGGAAAATGCCTGCTGTGACAAATGTAACTTGCCTTGGACTTCTTAGAAAGGTGTGAACTAAATACAATGGGTGATCCACCCAAAGAGAGAAAAAACCAGAAAGGACGAATCTCAACTGAGCAGACGGGAAAGGTCAATTGCTCTTTATCTTCTTTCCTTCTCCTTTCTGTAACACACTCATAAGCCATGTAAAGCTAAAGGCTCCTCAGACAAGCTGTAGGTGGCACTTCATTATTAGAATAAGTTAATTTATTTGTATCTTGCTATGGAGGGTTAAACTCTCTTCATCCAGTTGGTATATAAAAAAATCTTAAGCATAATTCTTGAAAGACATT
The DNA here is from genome assembly GCA_033557465.1 of Ichthyophis bannanicus. Lineage (NCBI taxonomy): Eukaryota > Metazoa > Chordata > Amphibia > Gymnophiona > Ichthyophiidae > Ichthyophis > Ichthyophis bannanicus. Next base: position 36,120,117 of record CM066048.1, on the reverse strand, counting down.
CTTGAAAGTAGTCTTGAAGGACTACCAAAAGGGACTGCTACAGCTGGGAAAAGATCTGCACTTGTAAGAATTTATCTTCGGGAATATACTCTAAATCTTGGGGAAAGGGGAATTCTTTGGTTTAAAGCTGATAAATCTGAGTATTTTAGAATTCAGTGTTTTTGATGTCAGTCAGTACCACCAGAGGGCTTTTCATTTAAATCAAATCAGAGTATAGCTTAGCATAGGAAGTAAAATAGAGTAAATAGTCACTGAAATAAATTTGTTTCTAGGGAACATTTTTATTTTAATCAAATCAGAGTTTAGCTTAGCATACAAGTAAAATGAATAGTCTCTGAGTAGAAAAAAATAAACTTGTTTCTAGTGACCTTTACAAAGAGGCCTTCCAATTAGGAGGCAAAAGATCTGTGAAGTTGTCTTAAATAGGTGTTAAAGCCAAGTGACGGATCAAAGGGGCAATTTGAAAAGCCTCCTCTATCAAACTAAGGACTGTGTGAATCACCCAGAAAATTGGTAAGACTTTACCTTAGAAGCACAGGTCAGGGCACTTTGTAGCAAGCCAGCTTTTATTAAGTCTTCTTTCCCTCCCACCCACCCCAGGGATAATCTTAGCTTTATAGGCTCTTAAATCTGTTAAAGGGAAGGAGGTACTCATATTCACTTTCAGTTATAGCTGGTTATCCTCATCATAAATAGATTAATTAAGGACCTGAGATTAATTAATCTTAAGATGAACAAAGTCCATTAAACACATTAGGTATAGTTGTATTAGTATAAGTATTCCCAGCAAGCTTAAGTAAGTGAATAACATAAATACCTAAACAAAACCTTAAAACTAAGATGCAGACAGCAGTCCAGCAGCAAGATGGTGGCTTTCCAGTCTTTTTCACTGAGTGTCACATGTATGATTGTCTCCCAGTTTGTGAGGGGTCTTATGTGTGCACTAGGTGCAAGGAGCTCTTTGCTCTCAGGGAGCGAGTCCGATCTCTGGAGGCTTGAGTAGCAGACATTGAGGACATAAGGAAGATAAAAAGGTATATAGATGAGACCTACAGGGGCATAGTACTGAAGTCCCACCTCCAGTCTGGCAGCCTCCCTGTTGCCATGGAGTAGAGAGGTCACAGGACAAGAGGGCATCACCCTGGTGTGGCAGGAAGTGATCCTGTAGATAGGACTTGTCCTCCTGATGATGTAAAACCCTCTCGCACTGAGGAGGTTTCTCCAGGGCCATGTGCCCATGAAGGAAAGGTTAGGACAGCCATTATAGTTGGTGATTCGATCATTAGGTATGTAAAATAGTTGGGTGGCTGGTGGACATGAGGATCGCCTGTAACATGCCTGCCTGGTGCCAGACCTCACGCGCTACCTAGACAAGGTTTTAGATAGCGCTAGGGAGGAGTCTGCTGTCTTGGTACATGTTGGTACCAATGACATGGGAAAGTGTGGGAGGGGAGTACTGAAAGCCAAATTTAGGCTTCTAGGTAGGCAGTTGAAATCCAGAACTTCCAAGGTAGCATTCTCAGAAATGTTTCCTATCCCACGCACAGGACCCAAAAGGCAGGCAGAGCTCCGGAGTCTCAATGCATGGATGAGATGGTGCAAGGATGAGGGTTTTGGATTTGGTAGGAACTTGGCAACATTCTGAGGAAAGGAGGGGCTTTTCTGAAGGGAAGGGCTCCACCTTAACCGGGATAGAACCAGGCTGCTAGCATTAACCTTTAAAAAAGGAGACAGAGCAACTTTTAAACTAGATAATAGAGGAAAATCCGACAGTCACCCAAGAGCACATGGTTCGGAAGGATGTATCCTTGAAGGATACTATCAAAAGATTGAAGTTAGGGCATATTGACAAAGAGATTCCAAAAGACAAAAGTACACTTTGGCACAGACCCTTAGCAACCCTCCCAGCACAACATGTAATAGATCTCCCGCAGCACCAGCTCAGCCTCATGTAAATAGTTATTCATGTAAATAGTTATTTTGCACCCAGTTGAGTTATCTATTGTTTCCTTTGTTCAATGTAAAGTTGCTTGTTTTATTGTTTCATGTAAACTGCCATGACTAGTAGCAGTATAAAAAAGCTGCTAAATAAATAAAGTAAATAAATAAACCCAAATGGCCTTAAGTGCAGAGCAGACGGTGCTTAACGATTGTAAATTACACCTGTCTATTGATAACCAGATTAATATGAATAAAATACAGCCTCTAAAATGCTTGTATGCAAATACTAGAAGTCTTAAAAAATAAGATGGGAGACATAAAATATATAGCACCACATGAGAGGTTAGATATGATTGGTATCTCAGAGATCTGGTGGAAGGAGGACAACCAGTGGGACAAATCATATCACAATTATAGAGTAGATCAAATTGGTAGAGGGGTTGCGCTCTGTTAGAGAGGGCATTGAGTCACACAGGATTAAAGTTTTGCACGAAACAAAATACACTGTAGAATCTCTGTGGATTGAAATTGCATGTAAAAAGGGGAAGGGGCAGTGGGGGTGCACTACCAACAGCACTGGCCAGAATGAACAAATGGATGATGAAATGCTCAAATAAATCAGGGAAGCTAACAAAAGTTACAACACAGTAATAATAATGAGTGATTTCAATTATCCCAGGATCGACTGGATCAATGTCACGGCAGGATATGCTAGGGAGATAAAGTTTATAGATGAAATAAATGACTGACTGCTTCTTGGAGCAGCTGGTTCGTGAACCGACAAGAGGGAAGCCATTTTGGTCCTAGTCTTTAGTGGAACACAAGATCTGGTGCAAGAGATAAGGGTGTTGGGGCCACTTGGCAATAGTGATCATAGCATGATTACGTTTGATTTCATAAATGGAGGAAGGACAGCAAGGAAATCCACAGTACTACCTTTTAACTTTCAAAAGGGAGACTATGATAAAATGAGGAAAATAGTTAAGAAAAAAACTAAAAGGAGCAGGTGCAGAGGTTAAAGATTTACAACAAGCATGGGTGTTTATAAATACTATCTTGGAAGCCCAGACCAGCTGTATTCCATGCTTTAAGAAAAGTGGAAGGAAGTCCAAAAAACTGCCAGCATGGTTTAAAGGTGAGATCAGAGAGGCTGTTGTAGCCAAAAAAAAAAACCCATCTTTCAGGAAATGGAAAAAGGAGCCAAATGACAAAAACAGGAAACAACAAAAGCACTGGCAAGTTATATGCAAGGCATTGATAAGGGAGACAAAGAGAAAAATTTTAAAAAAGCTTGCTGTGGAAGCAGGGGCGGCCCAAGGGGGGTGCGGGACCATGTGCGGAGATTAATTGCGGGGCCTCATTTCCATAAATATTTGCATAATATTAACAAGTGCTTTTAGTAAACATGCCTCTTAATGAGTGTCTGGATAAAGAAAGACTAACAGATTTCTACATTACTATATTGCAGTGACAACCGCAAGGCCCGTTAGTAAGTACTATAAACACTGACCATTTAGAACCCATAGCAAACCCACCATATCATAACAGCACTACCAGGACTCACAAAGCTACAAACCCTACCTATCAAAAGACAACACTGCAGATATTAAACCAATACATCTTAGAGAATACCAATACATCTCACTGGGGGAAAGAGAACAAGTGGGACTGTCAACTAGAAACTACATAAACAGAATACCTCAGCTTGGTTACACATGCAGAACATAGACCATCACCACACAAAGAACAAGGGATCACAATTTAGAAATAGGAATATAATAATTGAACTGGGAACCCCAAAAGCCAAACATGAAATGTACAACACTGGAGAAATAAAACTATAAAGTAATTTCCTCTTGCACTAAACAAAAACACAAAGATGTCAGCAATAAAACACTTCCCAGACCAGAAATATTCCAGTTAATAGATTCAAAATAAAAAGTATTTTTCTACTTTCTGTTTGGGTATTTTATTTTTCAGTTGCAATTGCTTCAGTCACTTTCTTCTGGTTTCTTCTGTCTTCTGCGAGCTATCCATTTGTGCCTTCTTCTCTTTTAAAATTTTTCCATTCTCTCTCTATATCTTCTTTAACATACTGATCGTTTCCCTTTTGCTCTTTCCCCCATTTCTTTCCTTATTCCTTTATCAGGAGCAAGAGTCGTAAATTGGTGAGATTGGTTTATTGAAACCCCTACGCGTTTCGGCTGTCACCTTCTTCAGGGGGCACACAGCTAGACAATACAATAATTTAATATAAATATGTGAAAAATAAATTTAAAAAGATACAATAACTAGTTAAAAAACATAAAATGAAGCTACAGTATAATCCATTTAAGATTAATACGAGAAAATATTTTTTTTTTCACTCAGCTTGTGATTGGCCTGGATTGGCCACAGTTAGAAACAGATACTGGGCTTGATGGACCTTAGTCTGACCCAGTATGGCATATCTTATGTTCTTAACATATGAGTCTTTTCCCATATCAAGGCATCACCTTTGTATTTAAGTAGAGTAACAAAAAGGCCTAGAGGAGAACCACCATCCTTCATCCAGGCTGTAGAAGGCCAAAGCAAGATGGCCACTTGATTCAAAGCCTTCTCTGTTATCAAGGCATTATGCAGTCCTTCAATTGGCAATTCAGAGGGGAATTCCAAAATGGTCAATGCAGCATAATGCTTTTCAGCATGGTTCTTACCTCAAGTTTTGAATTTCCTGCAATGGGCAAGAGGAAAGGGAAAACTCAGACCATACTCCCTTGGGATTAGCAGAAACCTACCTCCAGCTGTATTGATTTTTTTCTTTCCCAACCAGGAGCAGTTCTGACAAACTCTGGAGAGGGCCAGTGGTTGTCGTCGCTGGTTGCAGGTGCTGCCAGTGTCGGCAATGGGCTAGACCTTTCATTGAGCCCGGAGATATGGGAGCCCCTCTTGCAGCCTTGCCTGGTGTATCTTCCATGTTCTCCACCTGGCGTCCCAGCATCGGAAGACGTCTATGTATGATCAGCTAGGGGGTGAGAGATGGATTTTCAGGCTGAATCTGGCGAGGAGCAGCTGGCATCATCCTTGCACAGGGCTTGAACTGAGCTTGGAGGAATAGATGGAGAGCAATGAATGATGGAGGATTTTCTGCAATTTGGAACGTTTGTTTCGGCTTCTCGACTGAGTACTTTGACTTTGCATACTGCACTTTGATCTCATCCTTTGGTTGACTCTCTGGAGGTGATTTGGCAAGCCATAGCTGATTTGGGCTGTTCTCTGATACCATGTTAATCTTCTTTCTGAAAGAACTACCTCGCTGAAGGATACACATCAAGATAATGTTAATGAGATCTTGTCTTTGAAGTCTGAGCTTAAGGAATTTAAGGAGAAATTGGATGGTTTACAGTCTGTTCAATCCAATCTAGTAAAAGATGACTCTCATTTGCATTTTAAGTTGGAGGCAATAGAGAATGTTTCTAGGAGTTGAAACTTGCGTATTTTGAATTTTCGCCCTTTGACTTCAATTTCTCTGAAGATACTTTCATTAGATATCTCTCTGAGATTTTGTGCCTATCTGCTGATATGATTCCTGTTGTCTATTATTTGCCCTTAGCCGAGTGACAAGCTTCCTCAATGTAGGATGGTTCGGTTCGCCTTCTGTTAAAGACTCTTTTTCATTGGATCCTCGTGAGTCTTGCGAAGGGACACATTTAGTTCTCTCTGGGAAACAAACTAAGAGTGGCCAGTGTTCGAAACCTTTTTGACCACAGAAGACAGAGATAAAATTTCATGATTGTATTTTAGGAAGTGTGATGGTAAGTTTATGGAATTTTTACAGTAATTAGAATTTATCCTGATGTGACAAGAGAGATGCAAAAAAGGAGAAAGCCGTTTTTGTTGTTGCGTCCTGGGCTTTTACAGCTTGGTGCCATTTTTTTTAATGTCCATATAAATGCATTATAAAATATCAGTTTTCTTTGATCCTTTCCATCTAGCGATGTTTTTTTCTGCTAAGCAAATTCATGTGTGGCTCTCTTCTCCAACCTCAATATCATTGGAAATTCCTGCCTAGAGTGTATACGCTCCTGGGTTATGCATGATTGCGGCCTTTATTTTCTTGTGTGTTAGACCCGTATAAGCTTTTGCTTTTTGACTTGGGTTCTCCTCATTATTGGGGACTTGAGATGATTTATCTTTTAATTTTTTTCTTTGTTTTCCTCCTTAGTTATCCCAGTATGGGATTTCTCCCCCCCCCCCTTTTCTATTAAACAGCTTTCTGTATAAGTATCAATTACTAATTGGAAACTACACCTTCGAAAGGATATTATTAGTTTGGAGTCTGTGCAGAGGGTGGCTACTAAAATGGTTAGTGGTCTTCATTATAAAATATATGAGGACAAAGATCTTAATATGTACACGTTAGAGGAAAGGCAGGATAGAGGAGATATGATAGAGATGTTTAAATACGTCTGTGGCATAAAAGCACAGGAGGAAAGTTTGCTATGAGGGGACATAGGATGAGTGTTAAAGGGGAAAGACTCAGGAGTAATATGCGGAAATATTCCTTTACGGAAAGAGTGGTAGATGCGTGGAATAGTCTTCTAGTGGAGGTGGTAGAGATGATGACAGTATCTGAATTCAAAAACTCACGGGACAAACACAGAGGATCTCTAAAGGTAAAAAGGGGACTATGGTAGTTCATATGGAAGGGCAGACTAGCTAGGCCACGTGGTCTTTTTCTACCATTATGTTTCTATGTTTGACGATTTCATACAATTATTGCAGGCAAAGACACAGCAGACAATAAAAAAATACAGAATCAGTCAAACTGTGATTTGATTGGGCTCCTACTGTATGAAAGCAGAATCGGTGTTATGAGTGAATGAGATCACTAGGAAACAAAATGGCTTCCGCCATGTTAGCTGAGTTGCCTGTCAGATAGTAGCATAATTTACAGCTGACAAATAGGAGAGTCGCTGGACAAAATGGTGCCATGGGCAAAGATTGCTATAGACACCCCATTCTTCCTTTTTGGGCTCATATGCCAGCAGACTTGCAGACTGACTCAAAAGGGTACGTAGGGTTGGCGTTCTTTGCGGCCAGTTGGAATAGCCCTGCTGACAAGTGCATCTGAAGAAGGGACCTTGTATGGTGACCTCAAAGGCTCACACAATGGGTCATCTTTGGCTATGTCTTCTGTTGGACACAACCTGCACAGAATCCCTAATGTCCTGGTAAAGGGATAAATGATCTCCATCTGGCTGTACATGTTGCTTTCTGCCATTTAGCTGCAGACAATCTGAGGCAGTTTTCTCAGAATATAGACCTACAAAACTGAGATCCCACTGCAAGGGAGTGGGTAGAATAAGGGTGGGGTGTGTTCTCTTTGCTCTTCCCCTGCCCGCGACCCTTGCGAAATGCACTCCAGCATGACATGACAGAAATGGTCCAGTGAGGATCACCTTGGAGTCACCACCAGGAAGGCTGGGTCAAGGTGCCAAGCGCAGACCTCTATGGGGAACTAGGTCTCCCAGGACAAGTTCAAAAGGAAAGGAAAAGTAGCATAGGGGAAGCAAAATCCAGTTAATGACCGGAGATCCTTCGGCTATCCACCTGTGACACAAAGCAGAGCCGAAATCTTCCGGCATGATGCAAAATTGGTAGAGTTGCCATAGATTGTAATAATAGCAGCCGTGATATGATCGTGCTTTTTGTGCAAATAAAATCCCACTGCCTTCCAGCATGTCATAGCCACCTTTGGGCTGAATGGCCTGGTAGTAAATTTCCACTGCACAGACTGTGTGATAGCTGCAGAGGGACAGAGAGACTATCTGGGTTTTCAATGAAGAAGAAGAAAAAAAAAAAAAGGACATTTAAACGCTGGAGAATGGAAAATTTTTGAACCTGCTGAAAATAATAATAAAAACACCTATTTGATTGCTTTCCTGCCTGTAAAAGCCAAGTTTAACTGGCTGCTGGAGAGCAGGTCTGTGCTTTTCACATCCTGTTGTGTCACGGATGTGTCGGATTATTCTGACCTCCAGCAGCTGTGATGAGGGCTCAGCACAGTCCTTGCTTTTAACTTTCTTACCGAACCAGCTCTGGAAACAGGTGTCAGACCACTTTAATTATCTTCATCTGTCTCAGAGGACACTTAAAACGTATACACGTGAAAATTAAGCAAGGCAGATTATAGAGCAATCTATTTTTTTATATTTTGTAGATGCTATTAGAGAGGTGACTGACTTCATTTATTTATGTGTTTTAATACTATCTTATCAAGAAATCAAAGCGGTTTACAAATAAACCAAACATTTTACATGTATTGTGCACGAAACCTTTAACTATATACATTATAACTGGTTAGATAGGTTGTAGTCTCAGGTATTAGTAAACTATATACAATAGTGAACTATATATTATAAGTATGTTATGTCATTACTTAAATGTAGGCGTTGTCTTAGGTTATGACTTTGTCTATAAGAATCCTGGTATTCCTTTTATGTTGAATCCGTATATGTTCCTTCGGTTGAAGTTCCAAAATATTCAGTGAATAAATGTGTTTTTAGCTGTTTTCTGAATGCAAACATGTCATTGTCCTTTATCAATATGTCAGGGAGAGCGTTCCAGAGTATTGGTGCAATTAGGGAGAATGCTCTATTACTTATGGTTTGATTGGTCTTCCTAAATTCGGGTGGAGTCGCGATTGTCTTTTGTGCTTCTTCCTTTCTACATCTGTTGTTCACAGTGAGGTTTATTAGAGAGCTGAGGTACGTGGATGGTAAGTCGTGTAGAATTTTGAAAATCAGCATTAGGGATTTATATTTCATTCTACGCTCCACAGGGATCCAATGCCGCTGTTGTAATATGGGGGTTATATGGTCATGTTTCGGCAGTTTGAGTAGTATGTGCGCTACAGTGTGTTGCGCTAATTGTAGTTGATAAATCAATTGTTTTGCTAGGCCTTGGAGTATTCCATTACAAAAATCAAAGTGTGGCGTGATAATCGCTTGAGGTACTGTTCTGTAATCCTTATTTGCAATTAATGGTCTTAGATGCTGCAGCGTTTTTAGTTTGCTGTAGATTGTGCGGGTTGTCCTGCTGATGTGTGCTGTGAATGTTAGGTTTTGATCATGTATAACGCCTAGATAGCGTACTTCCTTTTTCACTTCTATTGCTGCTTCCTTAAGATTTATCTCTGTTGGTGGATTAAAGCTCTTATCTTTTGTTACAATCATTACTTCAATTTTCTTGTAATTTATCCTTAGATTATGCATTGTGAACCATTTGAATATATGTCTTCAAAGCATGAGTGTAACTGTTGGTAATAGGATTCAGTTGGAGAGTATGGGAGGTAAAATATGACATTATCTGCATAGACATTGCACTACACCTTGTGCTTCTGGAATATTGTACATATCAGTTGGACATAGATATTAAATAGTAGCTGAATAGAGCTGAACCTTGGGGAATTCCTTGAGTTTGACTGTATGTTTCGCATGCTTTTGGTCCCATTCTGACATCTATGACCTATCCGTTAGATAGGACTTGAACCAGCGCAGGACAGATCCTCCTATTCCAATATTCTGAAGTCGTTTCAATAGTATGGTATGGGAGAGAGAGTCGAACACGGATGCTATATCTAGAAATATTAGAATAAATGATTGATTCGGTTTTGCAACTACCACCAGCACAATGGGTCATGGTAGTTGCTCCCTGCAGCAGTTTTAACATGGCGAGCTGTGTGAAATTCAGGTGGGATGGCTGTCCCTGACCCCCCCCCCCCTGCATCTAGTGCAGTACCTTGCACTAGTAATGCAGCCCAAACCATGTTACTAGCATGGGGCTTAGTAAATATGCCCCTAAGTGATTTGTAAGTTATCAGAGGTGCATGCTGTCCAGGTTGTTTCTTTTTTTTGTGCTCCATGCTCTACCTATACCTAGATTGTTCACATATAAAAATATGCCTTTATCTACATTAAACGGTTACTGTTCCTGGGGTGGGGGAAAAAACTGGGTCAAGGTCTGATCTGCCTCTCCCTTTAGGGCATCCCAGCCCCACACAGACCAAATATTCTCCTAAGCCCTCAGCACAGTAAAATATGTCCAAGAAGAGGAAGAGAGACCAAAGGAGTGTGTGTGTCTGTCTGTCTGTCTGCGCAACCTGTTACTGGCACTCGGCCCCCTGCTGTGTGAGATCACAGACCTCCTCTAGGCTTAGATGTGTTTAGCCTCTTGTCAAAGCGAAGGACCTTTGGAGGGGGTGTGAATCCAACCTTAGGTCGTAATTTCATGGCAGCTGGACAGGGAATGAGCAAGCTCAGTGGAGGAGAGCAAAGGGGGGGGGGGGTAGAGGGCTGGAGATGTATACATCCCCTCCCAGGATGTCTCATGAAATAATACACTTATTAAAGGTATTCATACAGGAAGGCCTGATCAAGAGGTGTTTCAGCCCTGCTATCTCAACAGTCAGAGAGGCTGAAATGTTCCCCAAGGTTGTATAAGAACATAAGATATGCAATACTGGATCAGACCAAGGTCCATCAATCCCAGTATCCTGTTTCCAACAGTGGCCAGTCTAGGTCATAAGTACCTAGCAGTTTCCCCAAGAGACACAGGTTCCACAATACTTGTATTGGGGCAGGCAGTAGATTTCCTGGGTCTCTTTTAATAATGGTTTATGGACCTTTCCTCCAGGAACTTGTCCAAACCTTTTTTAAACCCAGCTACACTAACAGCCTTTACTATATCCTCCGGTAACAAATTCCAGAGTTTGATTACACGTTGAGTGAAAAAATATTTTCTCTTATTAGTCTTAAATAGTTTACCCTGTAGCTTCATTGCATGGTGCTGAAGTCCTAGTGCTGCATTGCTCAAAAAGGTGAATTAGGTATTTTTTCTGTCATTGATGGCAAGTGGAATTGGTGTGTTCCTGGGACAGTTCTTCTTTCCCTAGCAACGCTTCCCTAGCAACGCTCAGAATTACCACTTCCTTATACCTGCTGGTTTGCAATCCAGATGTGTGCAAGAGTATAGGAACTGGTTAAAAGATAGAAAGCAGAGGGTAGGGCTAAATGGCCAATATTCCCAATGGAAAAAGGTGAATAGTGGAGTACCCCAGGGATCTGTACTGGGTCCGCTACTTTTTGACATATTCATAAATGACCTGGAAAAGGGAATAACTAGTGAGGTTATCAAATTTGCAGATGACACAAAACTGTTTAAAGTTGTTAAAACCCAAGAGGATTGTGGAAAACTGCAGGAAGATCTGGATAAATTGGAAGACTGGGCATCCAAATGGCAGATGAAATTTAATGTGGACAAGTGCAAAGTTATGCACCTAGGAAAGAACAACCCACACTATAGTTACACGATGCAAGGCTCCACATTAGAAACCACCACCCAGGAAAAAGATTTAGGAGTCATCGTGGATAACATGTTAAAACCCTCCGCCCAGTGTGCAGCGGCGGCCAAGAAAGCAAATAGAATGCTAGGTATCATAAGGAAAGGGATGGAGAATAAAACAAAGGATATTATAATGCCTCTGTATCGCTCCATGGTACGACCGCACCTTGAATATTGTGTGCAATTCTGGTCACCGTATCTTAAAAAGGACATAGAGTTATTAGAAAAAGTACAGAGAAGAGCCACCAAATTGGTGAAGGGGATGGAAGGCTACTCCTATGAAGAGAGGCTAAAAAGGTTAGGGCTCTTTAACCTGGAAAAGAGACGGCTGAGGGGAGATATGATAGAGGTCTATAAATTAATGAATGGAGTGGAACGGATAAACGTGGATCAATTGTTTACGCTATCAGAATATAGAAGGACTAGGGGACATGTAATGAAGCTACGGGGTAAACTATTTAAGACAAATAAGAGAAAATATTTCTTCACTCAACGTGTAATCAAACTCTGGAATCTGTTACCGGAGGATGTAGTAAGGGCTGTTAGTATAGCTGGGTTCAAAAAAGGTTTGGACAAGTTCCTGGAGGAAAAGTCCATAAACCACTATTAAAAAGGGACCCAGGATATCAATGCTTGACCTAGTACAAGCACTGCAGAACCTGTGTCTTTTGGGGAAACTGCTAGGTACGTATGACCTAGATTGGCCACTGTTGGAAACAGGATACTGGGCTTGATGGACCTCGGTCTGACCCAGTATGGCATTTCTTATGTTCTTATGTTCTTAAGAGGTTCTAACCTTTAGTGGGGGGGGGGGGGCTGGCAGGCGGGTAAGACACAGTTGCCACAGTCTGGGTCAGCTTCATGGCAGAGTAGGGGCAGCTCAGTGTGGTGCCTTGGACCCTGGGCAGTCCTCTGGCTATGGGCTTCCTGTAGCAATGTCATGTGACATTATTCTGTGCTGTGTGCATGAGCTCTGCTGGCCTTCCGTCATTTACCTGGGTTAAGCACATTAGTGGCTGACATTTTCGTGATCCATGAGAAAGTAGCGAGAAGAGGGGCGGGCTGAGTCAGAGAGACAGTGCTGCACGTAGAGGTGCCCTGGATTTTCGAGGGCACAGAACGAAATCAATTCCTATTAGTGTGATATGACTCAGAGAATGAACATTGGCAATTCTGGAATTTAGAAAGAAGGGCAGAGCATTGGGGGTGGGGGAGGAGGGAGAGAGGGAGAACCTCTTCCTGGTTGTAAGTTTATTTTAAGGACGTTCTTTTATCCTGCCCTCAAATCGACATGAGTGTGAAAATCAGGCCTTAAGACTTCCATCTACAGCCCGCCTGTTTTCCGGAGATGGGGTCATTGGGCTGCACTCCTGCAAGTACTTCTGCCTGTCTCCATGTCTGCAGGACTGATAAAGCATTGGGGTAACGGCCTGACACGGCACGTAGAAGCCTGAACAGTAGTGGAAAGATTGCCTAAGAGTATAGGAAACCTGCAGGGGGCAGCAATTACAGTGTTAAAAGGGCAATCATATAGCTGCCTCAGGACTCCAGAAAAGCATGCACGTGTACCAAGAGGACAGATCTATATTGGGCAACTGGTTGAGCCACTTTGGTCTTTATCTGCCGCCATTTACTATGTTACTATCCAGTCCTGTTTTGGGGTGAAATGTAGTTCTGACTACTCCTAAGAAAGACAGGAACTACAAGTCCCAGCATGCACGAAGGATAGAACCAGAACTGACTCAGCCTGCTTCTTACATCACAGAAGCGTTGACAGCCCTCTTTGGGAGAAAAGCAAGGCAACCTGGTTGCTGGCAGTCTTGGCATTTCTGTGTACGCCGGGGACTGCATTTTAAACCCAGCATCTCTCCATCTGGAGCTGGCCTTGCTCAGGTGGGTGGGGAATGTGCACAAAAGTTGCATCCGCTCTGACAGCTGTGGTCCTCAAAAGCCATAAGTGTGTCAGATTTGCAGAATAACGAAGCTGTATAAAATTAGCATTCTTCTTAGACCTTGTGTGCAAATACATCTGAGGAATATTCACTGCGAAGATCCTGGATACCAGAACCTTGCTGAGAGTGCCCTGCCTTCAGCAACCCGCCCGTCGTTCAGCGAAAACCATCTAACACCGCCAGCCCAGCTGAGAAGGAAGAAGAGCTTCAGGGCCTGGAGCCAACCAAAACAGAAAAGTGCAAAGTCTAAATTAACACAGGAAGGTATTAATTGCTTCTCATTTCCTTTCTGATTAATTGGGTGACTGCAGTTCTCAGTTAAAGAGAAAAAAAAAAGCAAACCCATTCCCCCCTCCACCTCTAATAAGCACAATCACCTGCAAAAGAAAGCATCCTGGGTGTCCCTCTGCCGCCTCCCGGCCACAGCCCATGGCAACTAGACAGGGCCACAATCTGACAGGTTGATTCAGTCCTTCTTTAGGCCCAGTGCAAGTTCTGGTTTCCCTAAACAAAGCAGGAATGACAACTCCGTCTATGCAATTGAGAGAGAAAACTGGAGCACAGAAGGAAGGCCATCAGGAGCCATTTGATTACTTGACTACCCAAAGGCTAATGGAAATAGTCAAGAAAAGCTTCAGGCTTTCCAGAGACTTGCAGTCCTGCTGCTTTTAGCCATGCTTCTGCCATCTGGAGCCACTTGCTGATCCTTTTGGGGCACTTAATTGCTACCAGGCATCTGAGGTCCTGGAGGGACCAATTCCCTCTCACCCCTGTTGTTGCATTTCTAGTGGGAAAAGCAGGACTTCAGATCTTGCAGTGCACGGGGACAGAGATGTGAAAACCATGACTAACTCTCTGTCTTAAGAAACAGGCTGGTCAGTCCTAGTATTGCCACAGCCCATGTAGGGACTTGTAAAGTTTTTATTTTGTTTTGGTAGGAAAATGAATGGGAAAATTTAGAATTACAAGTCCCTGTGTGCACGCGAGCAAAAGCAGGACTGGATCAGTCTGTCTTTTGAAAACAGACCCAGATTTAGGCATAGGCAGCTGCCCGGGGAGCCACATTTTGAAGGTGCCAAAGAAGAGCCTGCTTCTGCTAACTTAAGGACCATGTGTGTGTGCTGCTTAAAGAGGCAGCACTACGGCCTTCCTCTGTCCTCTTTCAGATACCCCACTTCCGTCTTGCTCTAGGGATCTGATGTAGCACCAAAACCTTAGAGCTGGCGCTGTTTGAGAACTCAGTAAAATAGCTTATCATTGGTAATATCCTTTCATACCTCCCCTCATTTTTAATTCAGCAGAGAGCCTGTTTCTGCTTGCCAGCGCTTCTGAGTTACCCAATTCCAGGAGGGAGCGTTTTGGCCAGTCCTAGTTTTGAATGTACATCTCCAAGCAGTGTGGTATTTGTAGTCCTTGCTTCTACTCATTGAAATCAATGCTGCAGATCCCCTAATCATGCATTGGGATGGGGTTGCCAGAAATCCAGGACTGGCTTAAAATATTCCTCCTGGTGCTGGTAACACCAGTGTTTTTGACCAGTCTGTAGTTTGACAGGTTTTGGTTCCTGTAACCATCCGAATTTGAATTTGGAAACTGTGCTGTTGTGGTAGAGCCCCGACGCTCTGGCAGTGACCCATCATCCACGCTATAAACACACTATTGATGGCAGCAGCCTGACCCGAGTTGCTCCCTGTTAACAGGAAGTCCTGCTGTCAGGCCCGTTCCACAGATCACAGGGAAGCATGGTAGTTGTGGGACTGATATTCATCGTCAGTGGCTGGCCGCTCTAAAGCAGCTGACTGTCCCCGCTGAAAGTAAGACCCAGCTATTCCGTGCCAGGCTATATTCAGCCACCGGCATTGAATGTCTGGGGTGGCCGGATAGCAACAAAGCTAACCAGGCAGCAACGGCCTTCAGCAACTGCCCGGTTAGTTTCGGAGATGAAAGTTAGGATACTCTTTAAGGTGCCTAACTTTGCCACTTAGCGATAACCGGGCAGTGGCTGACTATCACTGGGTGCTGCTTCTATGGTTCATCTGGCACTGAAGGATTCAGTGGAGGGGAGGCTTCAGCCTTCCACGAGCCACTGATTTTGTGCAGGTGCTAACTGGTTCCCTTGCTGAGAAGCGAGGCAGAGAGGCTATGGACTGAATCTGAAGGAGGATAAATCAGTCTCTGTACATTTACAGGAGGTCCCCCCCAAGCAAGGAAAATCGTACTGGGGAAGGAGAGGGAAGCAATGTGGGGAAGTTGTGCCGTTGCTGCCTCTGTTCTGTGGTGGGACTGCTTCTGTGTGTGTAGTTTACAGTGCCTGCTTGCCTGTATCAGGGGTCACGGATACATTAAACTTCATCATACAAGATTCTTATGCAATCAGTAAGTGTATCAAACACAGCAAAGTTATCAGTGCGGAACTTGCTAATTGCCAGTGTCCAGCACTCATACCACCCAGCAAAGCTACCAAAACAGCATGCTCGGGACAGATACGGACCACTGGATGCTGGCAATGAGCAGATTTCACACTGGTAATTATGCTGTATTGGATACACATCGTCTCTTACAAGAAGTTGCAGGAGAATCCTCTATGAGGAATTTGAATACGGTCGGGTCACTGATAAAGTATTTATCTACAACTTGGACATCTTGGATTTGTTTGTCCTCCGCTCTGTGTTTTATTTCCTTTGGACTAGCGGAGTGGTTCCTCCATGTATTTTTTGGAGGTTATTGAGGGACCAGGCATGTTCTAGCTCCTGCTGTGGATCTTTGGGCATGATGGTGCATCACAGTTGCTTTGTCTAAGAGCCTGACGCATGGGCCTGCTGGTGGATAGACAGGGATATAATGATCCCAGAATGCTTGACCTCAAAAGAGCTTGCTTTTTCAGGCCATTCACTGCAAATATTCCTGAGCTATCTCTAACTGGTTTATGGCCTTTGAAGACCAGAACTAGTCTACCACAGAAGAGATGCAGACTTTACATGGGACTTTTTTTAAAGTCTTGCAAATGTTGATTATCTTTCTCCATTTTTATACTCTTCTGCCCTTCCATCCATATAATCCATATTTCCATCCTTCAAAGAGCTCCACAGTTCAGTCTCACTAGACCCCTCCTGGCAAGGCTAGCACGATGCACCTAGGAGTCAGGTCCTATCCCTTTCCCCACATAGATCCATCACCTGGACTCCCTTTGCTTCAGCTCTACGACCCTTGTCCTGTGGGACTGGAACCTGGCAGGTTGTTCCTTTAACTCTCTCTTTCTGGTGCACTCTGGGCTCCCTTCCTGACCCCTGTGCCACTTCTTCCAGCACCTTGAGACTGATACGGGCTGAATTAACTTAAGCCTCTCATCTCCTTCTGTTAGAGGAAGCTGAGGAGGAAACTTTTGCCCCCTCCCAAATACTTCCCTCCAGTTTAGAAGAACTCTTACTGCTAGTGCCTAACAGATTAGCCCATTCCCACAGCCAGCCCAAGAGTTGGTTCAAGGTGTTGGCGCCCTAGGCAAATCTTAAGCCTTATTCCCCCCTCCCCATCGGCAATCAGAATCTCTTTACTGTAAATGCTCTGCTCTTTGCTGCTTCCCAGAAGCTGCCATCCTAGGTGACTGCCTAGTTTGTCTAGTGGTTGGGGCTGCTTCATTGCCTGGCAGAGGGAGAGAGTAAGGGTGAGGCAGTGAGATTCCAAGAATTGGATCACAGTAGGCAAGAGCCAGCTGCAGAGGCTGATTGTAGAAAAATAGCAACCCAGAGATTCCCCGTTCCTTTCCAGGCACCTTTACCTCCTCCAGCCCAGCTCCAGTGTTTTTAGTGGCAGTTTCTTCCCACCCAGCCCTGGTGGTTTTAAAGCTCTTTCAGTAGGGCAGATGCTTTTCTGAGCCCCCACTGGTTGCCCTATTTTATAATTCATGTGTGCACCTGCCTGTTCCATCCACACAGAGATGCCAAGGGTAGCCCATCCCAAAGAGTGAGATTTACCTCTCCAGTGAGTGAGACTGAAGGCCAATGAGTGAGGTTTTTCTCAGGGCGCATACGCAGTAGAAATTTGGAAAGATCTTCAGGTTGTATTGCTTTGCTAATGAAAGGAGCACCACAAAATGATGACCTAGCACTGTTTTCATCTCCCTCTTTTCCAGATAAAGACATGAATAACTTTTACATCCTGTGTTAGCATGTTTCCAGTTCCTTGTTTTATGCAAAACTGTTACTGTTTCTTGTAAACCGCTTTGACCTGGAGAAAAGCAGTATAGAAAAATAGTCAAAGAAAAATAAATTTAGTACTAGAAAATCCTGCTCATTCAGAGCCTATAGCCAGCCTGCATTGCCAGGACTCACACAGCACAAACCCTAACTATGAAAAGGCAGCACTACAAATATTATATTGGGCTCTAGGACAGCAATACACCTTCTGCTGGAAACACTGAACAAGCAGGTGTGCTACAGATCCCTGCAGAGAAAGCAACACTAGAAGAACACGGCAACTCAGCCACACATGCAGAGCATGGACCGCGACTCACCAGACACAGAGCAAGGGGAAGGAAGGGGAGGAAAAAGGGACATGAATAAATGATGAGGGAACAGCGTTCAAGACAGAACATAAAGATTTCTAGAGGAATATTCATAGCAAGGATAATAATATCCACGGTACCGTGTATGATATCTTAAGGTCAATGAATAGAACCTAAAATAGTTAAACGTACAACTCAGCTATAAAAGAGCCTTATGAAAAGGTTTTTCTTGAAGCCATAGAACTATTACAAAAATGTTCATTTTGAGACCATAGAAAAACAGCTAAAATAATATAAGAACATAAGATATGCCGTATTGGGTCAGACCAAGGTCCATCAAGCCCAGTATCCTGTTTCCAACAGTGGCCAATCTAGGTCATAAGTACCTGCAGTTTCCCCAAGAGACACAGGTTCCTCAGTGCTTGTATTCGTTCAAGCATTGATATCCTGGGTCCCTTTTAATAATGGTTTATGAATCTTGCCTCCAGAAACTTGTCCAAACCTTTTTTAAACCCAGCTACACTAACAGCTTTTACTACATCCTCCGGTAACAAATTCCAGAGTTTGATTACATGTTGAGTGAAAAAATATTTTCTCTTATTAGTCTTAAATAGTTTACCCTGTAGCTTCATTGCATGTCCCCTAGTCTTTCTATATTCTGATGACGTAAACAATCGATCTACGTTTACTCATTCCACTCCATTCATTAATTTATAGACTTCTATCATATCTTCCCTCAGCTGTCTCTTTTCCAGGTTGAAGAGCCCTAACCTTTTTAGCCTCTCTTCATAGGGTTATCCTTCCATCCCCTTTACCATTTTGGTGGCTCTTCTCTGTACCTTTTCTAATAACGCTATGTCCTTTTTAAGATACGGCGACCAGAATTGTACACAATACTCAAGGTGCGGTCGCACCATGGAATGATACCGAGGCATTATAATATCCTTGCCTGACCTGCTTAATAAAGGAATATGTTATCCACATAGAATTAGAAACCTCCATTTAATGGAAGCAACATCCTGCAGGCAAAACCAAGCCCTCTGAAAACTACGAGGGCCATACCAGACGATGCTAAGACAAAAGAAGCTGTAGCGTATTTGTAAAAGATTAAATAACTCAAGGGTTCATGTGTCGCAGCAGAGATGCCATGTATACTGGATAGAGTAAAATAGTATTTGCATTGTTTCTAAGCTTTATTTAACATAATCCACAGCATTAATGCTGAAAGCATGATTATTAAGGAAGGACAATGGCACCGTACTGACTGCACTCTTTATATTAGTTTTACTAATGGTGACCAGCGCCACTAAAGAATCACATCATTATTTTAAGCCACACTGATTTGCCACCGTGCTCATTTTGAGGCCATAAGAATACAGTAAAAATAATGCATAACTGAAAATCCATGCCTGACCTGTCTAAAAAGTAGTATATTGTCTACAAATAATTAGGAAACGCAATTTAAAGGAAATAACGTCCCACAAACAAAATGAGACATTCTAAAATGCAAAATGGCTATACCAAACTATGATAAGACAAGATAGGCTGTAGTGAGTTTTTGAAAAAACAAAAAAGAGTTTGTTACAGCAGAGCTGCCGCGCATACCGGACTGTGCAGGTGGCAGCAACTTGACTCTAATCCTGCCCTGGCCTTCAATAACTGACTCTTTGTTAAGCTTAACGCTCCTTCCCAGGTCTCATAGCAGCATGCTGTTTTCATTAAATATTTCCCTTCCGGTGTGTGGAGAAGAGCAGTGCGCCAGAAGGAAATCATTTCATGAGAATGACATGCTGCACTAGGACCCAGGAAGGAACATTAAGCAGAAAAAGAAGCACCAAATTTGTGCTGTCTTTTTTGCCACCGAAATTAGCGCCCTTTCCTCTCCTCCCACTGGAATTCCGTGCTACCACTGCCGCCGCTGAGATGACAGATGAACTGGAAGAAAAAAATGGAAGATAGGAGCAAATCTGATGGAGCTGCAAAAATACGTGAGAGTGGATGGTAGAGGCACGCGAGTGGGGCCGAATGCGCGCGACTTGGCATGTCCGGCTCACACTGCACCCAAACTCCATCCATGTTTTTTAAAAGCTGGATCTATAGCCTTTAGCGTGGTTAGCAGCAAAGTGGCTTACAATTAAATATCCCAAGATAAAATAAGAAAGGAATGCCATAAAACAGTTAGGACAGAAGAAAGGACAGAGAAGAGTAGAGGAACGAATCAAAAGGAATACAGGTGAGAAAACACACCTCCCGCCAAAGTATGCACCGTCATGCCAAAGCCCCTTCTCTTACGCCAGCCGGTATTTTAGAAGAGGTGTGAGACGTCCCAAGTGCACTGCTCTAATGAAATTCACCCTGTTGAGGTAGTAATTAACGAGCCGATATTCAGACCATGGCGGTCAGCTTTTTTTTAAAACGCCAGCTGCCATGGGCAAAATAAAACCAGGTATATTCAGCGGACATGTCTAGATAGCAGCATCCACTGAATACCCAGTTTAAGCGATGACCGCCACAGGCTATCTGGATTTATTTATTTAATTTAGCAAGCATTTGTATACCGCTTCTTCCAGCGATCAGAAGCGGTTATGATTACATAGAATAGGCTGTCAAATTAAGACAGAAAATTTGTGGTGTATACATATTGATTCGTAAGGTAAGCACGGCACACAGAAAATTATCTACTTCTTATATATGGGGAAAATAATTTACATATGTACATTTTTTACATAGAAGGTTCTCTGGGTCTCTGGGTAGATAGATGCCCCTCAAGTGGATTTAGAACAGGTTGAAGTGGCTTTGAAATAGGTGCGTCTTGAGTTTTTTTCTAAAGTCTGATAGATCTTTGCTGGCTCTTAGATCGGGTGGTAGTTGGTTCCATAGTGTCGGTGCTGCGTATGAGAAGGCCCTGTTACTAGTGCTGGCCTTGACAGATCTTATATCTGTTGGAGTGTGGAGGGTGTTGGAGTTGATGGTTCTTCTGTTTCTGTTGGTTGGTTGTATGCAGATTAGGGTGGAGAGGAAGGATGGTGCTATGCTGTGGATGAGTTTGAAAGTGGTTGTCAGTAATTTGTATTTTGTGCGAGCTGTAATGGGGAGCCAGTGCAACTCTATTAGTACTGGTGTGATGTGTTCAAGAAGACTTTTCCTCATAATGACCCTTGCAGCTACATTCTGCGCCATTTGCAGGATGTTTAGGATAGCAGCAATATTCAGCCCTATTAGGATAGCAAAAGTGCACAAAGTTAGGACTGTTTTTTTCTTTGGTCCTAACTTTATGCGGTTTGTTATCTGATTAGCGGACTGAAAATGGACCATCCCAGTCCTCTTCAGATAGTGCCACGATGACCAGAGGAGATACTCGCGGCATTATCCAGCTAGAGCTGCAAAAGATGCCTCTCACCGGCATTGATCCAGTTAACAGGTGCTGCTGAGTGCCTTTGAATATTGGGCCCTAACATATTTGGTGTTCTTTTATGTTTAGAATTGTATTTCGCTTTGGGTAGAGGGAGGAAGATGGTGGATTAATTGCCTGGCCAAGTTTAAAAAATCAAAAAACTGTATGTGCAATGGAAATTCATAGCTTTTAATGTTTTTCTATTTATCTTTTTTTTTTCATTTCTGTATTATGCAAAGTAGATCACAACATTTAGAAAAAGGGGGAAAAAATCAAAGAACCAGAGGACATAATGTAACGCTCGTGAACTTTATTTTCATTCAAAGAAAAAAAGCAGATTGTTATTTTTTTTAATAAACATTGTAAATGTGCAAATTAGAAAACATAAAGGGTTTTCAAGCTGTAAACAGGTACCAAATTTTGTAATAAATTAATGTTATTTACAAATATACAGTGACAGATTTCCAACTTTTCCTCACAGTTTTTGACCTGCCACTGGCAAAGTCTGGAACAGATCAGTATCATCAAAGGCACTACTGCATCTCTTCTAACAAGTCACAGAAGGACTGAAAGAACAATCAGGGTTGTCAACTATCAGTAAATTTACTGACTGTCAGTAATTTTGCTAACAGTCAGTAATAAACTAAAGGAACAAAATTTGACATGTACATAAAAGTAAATTCATTCAGTGAAAACATCCTGAGGAATGAGATTTGTATCTGCCGGCTCAAGTCCTGCAAGGCCACAATACTTGTATGTTGGGGACTACAAGGCAGAAAGAGTGAACCTCATATGAGGAAGTCCTGCTGTGCACAAAACAGCAAAAGTAAAACATGTTTCCGTAAAACCTTTAGGCTGTCAGTAAAAAAAAGCCATGAGTTGGCAGCCCTGCTTACAGATATAGTCACTGTTCCTTTAATATGATGCTGCTTTAAAGGAAATGTTTTGCTTGAATAAAATCTTGTTCTTAGTCTGCAGACTCTGACAGCTGGTGGACAGATAAGACCCAGTGGTTTCTGTTTTCTTATCCTCTGGTCATAAATCAGGGCAATTAATTTTCCCAAATGACCTCCCCTTCTAAATCTAATCTGGTATTCTATGCTTTGGAACAGATCTTTACTGTATGCTTCGTGCTGCCGGAAGATGCAATTAAGTCTTCGAGTTATTTACGGCTCTGCCATCACCAATGTGGGTTGAGAACCACTGATCTAGATCACTTCCAAGAAATACAAATTCCTTGCACTAGTCTGGATGATTTAAATATGACTGAGAGAGAAAGGGAGACGCTTCCAGGACACAGAGGTCATCCCAATATCTTCTTAGGGTCTGTAGGACATGACTCTCGCCCTCCAGACACACAAATGGACTTGACTTTTCAAAAAGAAAAACAAAATATTCAAATTAGCTGGCTTTTTGAGGCAGACATGTCTATTCAATATTCATTGCGTGATGCCGAAAAAAGCAGCCTGATTTGTAGGGATCTGAGGGCTCTTACATCAGGGTTACCCCATGGCTTCCATTGATGTAGGGCACACCTGGTTTATCTCAGTGAATGCTGGGAGTTGTAGTCAAGATTTCCATATGATAAACAGGAACTGAAAGCTGTTTTCTTGCTAACAGGACACAAAACTGGATAAGTCTATGAAAGGTTTTGGAAGTCCATGACTTCTCTCTAATCGCTTGGGTTAAAAAAAAAAAAGATTTTTCACAAGTTTAAAACAATTGTGATTTGATTAGCTGAAACCCTGGACTCTACCCTATACCCTGTCGTACTGTGGTACTTACTGAAGTCCTGAGGGTTTTTTGTTTTTGGATGGGAGCAGGACAAAACCAGGACCCTCAGTTCAAGAAAGGACCTGCTTTGGTGAGTGGTTAATTGAGTATTCAATTGCATATAATCAGGGCCGGCCCCAGAGTTGGTTAAAAGTGTTGGCACCCTAGGCAAACCTTAAACCTTACTCTCCCCTGGCTGTCAGAATCTATTGTTTAGCTTTGGATGCCCTGCTCTTTGCTATCACCCAGAAGCTGCTGCCCTAGGCAACTGCCTAGTTTGCCTAGTGGTTGGGCCGGCCCTGCATATAATTCCCTGCCCTTCAGCTAAAGACACAAGTTGAAAGGCTGTGACATTAAGATCAGCCCTTTGTCTTTTTTCTTAAGTTTAATGAAAAGGGGCAGAGTCACCGACACATGGTCATCTCCCATTGCTCAAGTTTCTTAACAGCCCAAGCTTGTGTCAATGTCTTTGGTGTTCTCTCTTTGTCTTCGTCTCAGGCACCAAATGCTGACCACAAATGAGGTGTGGCTTACGTCCACAGAAATCTGATGGCTGTCCCCTTTGGGCTGGACATTTTTCGGCATGACTTCAGGATCCAAAGGTCACTCCTTCATTCGGTTCTCCTCCTCCCAAAGACGGCAGACATGCTGCGGACGATGCCCTTCAGACCCGCAGTCTTCTTGCCGGCATGTCTGCAGTCCCGGACGGACTCCAGCAGCTGATGGAAGATGACTAGGGAGCCATGGTATGTCTCAGCAGCTGAGGTCTCAAAGAAACCAGAGTTGGTGGACAGCGCTAGGAGACGGCCCTCCTCGCTGGCCACAACCCTTCCATGCTGCAGATCCCTCTTGTTGCCCACAATGACGACAGGGGCACACTTCTCCACGCCACTTCGTTTCTTCAGTTGCCTGATACGCTGTAACTGCTGCCTCACCACGTTGAAGCTGGCCCGGTCACAGATACTGTACACCAAGACGAAACCATCAGCCCACCTCAGTTGCTCCTCACTCACGCATCCTTGCAGGTGTGGGTTCTAGAAAACCAACCAACAAATAAAAGAATTAATGCATTGCGATACTTCCACACACTCCTCTATGCATGATGCGGAGATCTGTGAGACTTTCTACATGTACTGTTGCGTTCCTACCAGGAATTCCCTTTATAAGGGAACAGAGCATTACAAAGTAATTCATTATTGGATGCATCCGTAAGAGAAAAGGAATCTCCTTAAGGGTACATCTTCTCACAGCAATGAGAGGGACAGAGTGGACATGGAACTCTGAGCCAACATAGCTCCTGGAATGGAGTTCAAATCCAGCTCTGTCACCAACTCTCCCTATTTGTAATCTTGGACAAGGCACTTTACCTCCCTCTAGAAACATGCAAGCAGATCATAAAAAGAACAGTTTCTTCTCTTCCTTTTGGCAGCCGCCATGCAAATCAGAACTCAGACTTGGCAGCCAGACCAGAGTGGCTGTACACATGCTTCTGAGATAAGACACTGAAAAGCATGCTGGCCACCTCTTAAAATAAATCACATTATTATCCCTGTCATCAGCATTTGATGGCTTTGCTATGCTGTGCATGACTAACCATCCTATCTGTGACTATTAATAACCTTGTCATTTAAAAAATTATTTCCTCTTTATTGTGATCTAATTGGCCCAAGCACTGTGCAAAAGCTTGATTTGATAGTGTCATCTCCAGGGGAATCTGTACTGGTCTGACACATGGTAGCCCACATGCCCTATTGTTTCCCTAAGAAAGCACCCGAAAGTCTCAGGAAAGCTAGACATCACCCGCTCACCTGTGGGTAGACAGAATCCCAGATGCTGAAACAGATCTCCCGGCCATCCACAATTTCACTGTGAGTGTAAATGGATTCTAGAGAAAAAGGAAACAGAAAGAAAATGCTTTATAGGATGAGCTGAGAGGTGGCTGCAGAGTCACCAACAGTTCTGAGTTTTAAAATAAGAACCATATCGGTCACAGATGTGAAATGCTAACCAACAAAGAGATTAGTGGCGCCTTATAGACTTTATGTTTGAGCTTTCCAGGACAAGAGGCTGCTTCAACAGATGCAACGATGGACTCCTGCACCCAAAGGTTTATGTTCTGCCTCATTAATTCAGTTAGTCTATAACAAGCCACCAGCGTCTTTTACCACTGCAGATTAACAACTGGAAGGTTCTGAGCACTTACCAGTATCACCATATTCCCCAATGAACCTCCGTGTCAGGAACCGGACTGTCAAAGCTGTGAAGAGACAAACCCAAAAGGTATTGCTTAGTATTACAAAATTGACCAACACTGGCAAGTAAACTCACAAAAAGAAAAGAAAAGGCAAATAGATCCCCGAGTGTCCCAGAGCTAGGTGGCTTTGCATTTTTGGGGGCACATATAAGCAATGCAAAGTGGTGTCCAGGACAAGGGTTGTTTCTGGTCCCCCCCCCCCCCGTCCCTTTTGAGCTCATGTGTTTGCCGATTTGAGCAGTGACTCAAAAAGGCAGCCTGACATTTCACTGCTCCCTGGGCTTGCCACACAGGGAAGATACCCTACTTGCCCGCATCTTACGACAGCCCTGCATAGAAAGAACTGGGCACCACAAAAAGCAAAGTGCAGATGTTTGGAAGAAAAAGTTCAAACACTATAAAGCAGCAGAGGAATGTTGGAGAGAGAAGGGAGAAGAATTCTGTCTTTAAACGATAGTTTCACTGAGGACCTAGCAGATGAGTGAAAATGCTTTGGAATCAGAAGCCTACCGGATTTCCCCACACTCTCAGCCCCCAGGACCAGAATGTTGGCTTCCACTTTGGGCTGGTGGCTGCTTCCCTCAGACATTTTGCGGGATGGCTGCTGTCTGCCCACGATTTGAACAACCATTTGTAATCCTTTTGAGAAGCTGGCTTGGTGCTTTCAAAAGCACAAGAAGATGGACTCAAGCTGGATCAAGTTGGAATAAAAAAAGACACACTAAAGAAGTACACTCAAAAGGACTCTGGCTCTTTGCAGTTTTTCCTTTGTGACTGGAGCAAGGGACGTCGAGAGCCTCACTTTTATAGGGAAGAGGGAGGGCTTGGGCTGAGACTGACTCACCAACCAGCTTTTTCTTGATTATAAACGTGCGATCTCCTGGGGGCAGGCTGGACACTTCTGTGATATCTGGGTTACTGTCAACTCTCACCCATGAATGATGGAGCCGGCGGTTGTGGGGGGATCTCCTCACTTAATGCTTTCCTGAAGTGATCAGCAGCAGCAAAATAAATAGTTATAAAAACATAGAAGCATGGTAAACGATGGCAGATGAAGGCTGAAAGGGCTCATGCAGTCTGCCCAACAAGATATTTAAGGTTGTCACCTGCTATCCAAAATCTGGAGAATAGTTTATGCACTTTACTGAGTCTACCCTTCCCACTCCCTTTATTGCTCCTCAAGCTGCAATAAAAACCCTACTGTAAAAAAATGCTTTTCCAGTGCAGCTAAGTGATTGGCAGCGATTGCTGGCGAAGAAGCTGCGTCAAGGCTGGTTAGTGCCTGTGCGTGCTGCGATTGCACCATACCATCCTCGCCACCCTGCTAATGCCACTAACAGGGACAGTCTGAAGGGGGATGCAGAGACTGATTGCAGGGCCTCATGCGCATAAGTTAATAGGGGCTGAAAAGCCAGGGTCATGTGCAAAAAAGCAATCGCTTATTGATAGGGCCAGCTCTGGTCACTAACGACGAATTAGACTGTGTGTCATAAGAACACAATAGATGATGGATGGAATTTTAAAAAGTAACCACACTCAGATTTACCAAAAACACCACATCAACTAAACTTTGGAATTAACATCAACCTTCAAGGAGAAAAAAGGATCACCAAATGCATATTATAGCAATATCTGGTCATTCAGACTAGCATCATTGATCCTAGAAAAAAACTCCACATCTTTAAATATAAATGACATTCAAACGCTTCATGCTTGCTTCATGCGCCTCTTTTTTCTTTTTTGTTGCTTAAAAACAGAATATATAACCACAAGTCCCGAATAGATAGTATCAGTTCACTTATCTGGATAATATAACGAGTGATGCCGAAGCTATTATGAATGAATGGAAGCAGATCAAGCTCGATAATATATCAATAAAATCTGGGAGAAATGGATCTGGAAATAGACCCTGGTGCAGCTTTCTGATTTTGGCGAAACAGAGGCCTTTGTTGGGTGAAGTGTGATTGGTTATTGCTATCTGAATGGACTGGACTGAGTCATTATATTATCCAGATAAGTAAATTGATACTACCTACTCGGGACTTGCGGTTATATATTCTGTTTTTGAGTAACAAAATAGAAAAGAAAAAGGGATGTATGAATTAAACATGAAGAGTTTGAACATAATTTATATTTTAAAACGAGGAATTTTTTTCTAGGATCAATGATGCTGATCTGAATTGCCAGATATTGCTATAATATACATTTGGCTGACACTGAGATCCTTTTCTCTCCTTGAAGGTTGATGTTAATTTTAGTTGATATGTTTTTGGAATTTAAAAAAACCCCACCTGGCCCTTTCAGTCTGCTCACTTCTTCCAGTCCACACTACCAAGGACATAGCCTAGCTGCCAGCCATAAAGACTGTCAGGAGAATATCACTCCTTATCTAAGATTGTTTTTGGCATCTAAGATAATGATGATTGTTCCTCCTGGAGGGGGCAGGATCTCATGAGAGCAAGTTAAAGGGAGAAAAGATTGAGGAAGTTTTCACCTTCCTGGACGAATTTGCCAGTATGACGTCAATGTAACTTTTTTCATCATAGGAATTTAATAAGAATAAATATTGTTCACAAAACAGATAGGGGAAATCTTTGAAATTCATCCAGAAATTCTCCTTTCCTATGCAGTGCATTTTGCTGTGATTGACCTTTTCCTGCAGAAATTTCCACCTAAGTTAGGGCGTGAATAGCTTTATGAATATGGGAAATTTGTGGATGTGTCAGGGAACTAGCCACAGAAAGCAAGCTTTCCCAGTATCCTTAATGTGTGCCCCTGCTCTCTGGGATTAAGGACAGTCATATATTTGTAGCACGCGTCAGACAGAAAACACTGCACTTTCTCACAAATGTAGGGTTGCCAGATTTGTGGAGAGTAAATCTGGAACACCTAGGCTGAGCTGGGCTGGGAGGGGCAGGGGGTGGGGGTCCTTCCTTTGCGCACATCTTTTCCCCATATATTTTGAAATGACCAGTCTATGTAGCATTTGGTATTTTCAAACGTTTGCAAAGGACAGTAGCAGCCCTTCTGGAGTTATAAGCACACATACACACATATACGCTTCAACTTTATTTTATACATATAGGTAAATATTCTATATATTTCTAAGATCCTCTGTTTCAGGAAAGAAGCTAATTGTGCATCTTCTCCTACCAGGATGCATTAGAGGGGTAGGCAGGAGAAGCAATGCCCTTTGTCTCTATCCCCACTGAAATCGGGGACAGGAGGTGGTTATAGTCCATGGAATCTGAGACACGACCTCAAAATTGGGGGCAATCTCCAAAAATCGGGGACATTTGGTAACCTTAGACAAATGGTATCACTAACATTGGCACTGTGAGGTTACCAGATGACTCCAGTTCATCGGGAACAGGCCGAGCCGGACCTGGGTTTTTTTCTTTTGCTTGAACGGATTTCTCAAAGACACATCAAAAGATGTTATAGAGAAATGCGATGGTGATGGACTCATGGCCCCCCCTTGAGGTCTCGTCCAGCCCTCTATGTTTCCAGATGTATTTTTCTATGCTTCTAGATGTCCTTTCAAGGTCCCTTCCAGCCCTCTCTTTCCATGAATCTACTATTTTAGGGAGGAGGAAATTCCGCGGTGGTGGTTCTAGCACGTAGCTGTCGCCGCTGAATACAACCCCAGATATTCACGCTGGGGCCATATCCGGCCGCTGGCATTGTATATCCAGGCCACCACGTAGTCCAGGAAGCTAACTGGGCAGTGGCAATATTGAGCCACTGACCGGTTAACTCCCCTGGGTAAAATTAAGCCATCCTTTGCCACGCCTAACTTTACTCACAGGTCGCTAACCAGGCAGCGGCTCAATATCACTGCTGCCCGGTTAGCCACGTGCGCCACTTCTGCTCTATCCCAGAATGCCCGCAACATGCCCCGGTACTAGCTGCGTAGCATCAAGGCACGTAGTGATGGTATCTGTGGATATCCGGCGCACTAACCGTGTTAATGCTGCTGAAAATCCCACTAGCTGACATTTACATGGTTTGCAGGTCTGTAAACCATGTAAATGCCTTTGAATATCTCCCCCTTAGTTTTTAAAGAGAACAGCCTTGAACTTTATTATGGGTGGACCAGGTGGCACCAGATCACTGAAACAATTTTGTCAGGTTCCAGAATTATCCAATGTTGCAAAGCCCCAGAAGGCACAATTTGAAGGAGTCTGAGGGACACAGCTTAAGTGAGATGCTTCTGCGCACACTTCTGCTTCTGATTCTTTTCGCCCTAGGGAAAGAGTGCTGCAGTTTAAAATATGCAGCTAACTGGGTTGTGATCTCTCACTGTGGTTAAAAAGCTTGTGTGGGATGCACAGCACATATTCTATTAGCGACATTCAAAAGAGACATTTTCAAGGGCATCTTTAGGTCAGGGGAGTAAAGAACGTGCACATAATGATGTTTTCAAACCTGTGCGTGTGGTTTTTCCCCTTTCCTCTTCCTGCAGCTGCAAGCTCCATGGGTATTTTCATCTCTGAGAGCCCACATAAGAGACTTATCAAAAGAAAATCTATGCATGGATTTTGCACCTAAAAATTGCCTCACTTAGAGGTAACTGGCAATGTATGAGGTGTGATCAAAAAGTATTGAGACTTGTTGTCTAACTATATAACAATACGTCGCACCACGATGCTATTAAGCTTGCAGTGACCTAGTTATGTGCTCTGCATGTGCAGAGTGTAGTGTGGCTGCAGCACACCTGTACTTTTTTAAATCATGTGATATTTGGTATCGTGTAAAAGCAGCTTGTCAGATTTACGATGAGTGAAAAAATTGAACAGGGAATTTACATTAAATTCTGCCAGAAATTTGGAGATTCTTGAACTTGGAGTTACAGCAAGTGTATGGCGATGAATGCAGGAGTCGTGCTCAAGTTTATGACTGGTACAAACGTTTCCAAGAGGGTCACCAATGTGTTGACAGTGATGAATGTTCTGGAAGGCCATCCACGAGCAGGCATGAAGACAAAGTTGAAGCAGTGCGTGCCACAATACGCTCAAATCATCTATTGACTATATCAAGGAGTTTTCTGGGGACATGAACATCAGCTTTGGGTCAATACAGTCCATTCTTACTCTCAATTTGGGGATGAATTGTGTGTCTGCAAAATTTGTGCTGAAACTTCTGTCCCCTGACCAAAAAGAAGATCAACTGCAGCCAGGGAGTTGTTGGCATGCATTGAAAATTATTCAGATTTCATCAAAAAGATTATTACTGGATCGAAGATGGCTGCGTAGGCAGTTGTGTCTCCACACGCGCTGTTTCAAAATGCCGAAAAGGAAAGGAAAGTCTCTCAAGGAGCCTCCTAGGCTTGTGAAGACTCCCTCCTTCTCGCTTACCTCTGCTCCCGGCCCCGTGGATGTCTACCTTGCCGTGTGGGGAGTCTGTAAGCACAAGCCGATATTTCTCCGAAGTTGACACCGGGGCTTGAGAGCTCGGCATCTTCATTCGGGCGTGACCTGTTGCCGGAGCTGCGGCTTCCTCCTGCTTTGCCCGCTGGATTACTCCACCCGGTTGTCTCTGGAGGCACAATGTTAGGTTGTGCAGTTCTATTAGCAGGAGGCAGTGCAACTGGGATAGGACTGGCGGTGGAACCGGCGTCTGCGATCACTGCCTTGGCTACGGGAGGAGCACATGACTGGAGGGATATAGAGGGTGAGGCACCGAGGGCAACATAAGCTGGGGTGATGGGAGGACCCCCTCTATCCTCTGTGTACATGGTGGATTCCAGTTCTGACTTTCCATTCTCGTTTTCCTTGGAGCGTCCAGCAATGTTTTCCCTTGAATCGATATGGATGGCGATTTCCTCTCTGGGTGATGAACAGAATTGCGCTGCAGGTTCAATCTAATACTGTTGTATCTCAGGCCAGTGCTAGTGAGTTGGTTACTGTTAAAGAGTCGGTTACAAAGTTGCAGTTGGAGGTTCAGAAGCATGAGAACTGTTATTCTTTGATT
Organism: Ichthyophis bannanicus; assembly: GCA_033557465.1. Classification (NCBI taxonomy): domain Eukaryota; kingdom Metazoa; phylum Chordata; class Amphibia; order Gymnophiona; family Ichthyophiidae; genus Ichthyophis; species Ichthyophis bannanicus. The sequence goes on along the minus strand of CM066048.1, from coordinate 36,088,945 downwards.
AGGAAAGATTTATCTACTATGGAATTTAAAACTGAACTGCTAGAGAATCAAATCCGTTCAACGAACTTACATCTGGTGAATTTTCCACATTCACCTCTAGTGTCGGCAAGAGATATGTTGAAACAGTACTTGATTGAAGTATTAGGGTACACCTTATAGCACTATACAAATGAGTAATAGTAATAGTAGCACTGCTTGATTCCCAGCCTTTGCTTTCAAAAGTGTATTATGTTTCTTCCTGGAAGTAAAGTTCTGCTGATTCTAAACAGACTCTCTTCCTAATTCAACAGACTCTCTTCCTGATTTACAACATGTTGATATTTTAAATATCTCTAATCTACTGATACCGATACTGTGATTCCAGCTACTCTGTTAATTTCATTAGCGTTGCTGTCCAATCATGGATAGCTCTTTAAATTATATTTTCGGGAGCGCTCCACTCCCTTTAAGGGATTGATAGTTCATATATATCCAGATCTGACCCGTGAGATTTGGCGGCGATGGAAGGAATACCTTCTGCTTAAGCCAGCAGTGGTCCAGCTGGGGGGGGGCGGGGGGGGGGGGGGTTAAATTTCCATGTAAGTGCCTTTTTCGGCTAAGGTCTCAGAATTTAGTTTTTTACAATCCTCCCCAGCTGGCACCTTTCATTGGGCCTCGCTTCTCTATTTCATCTATGGATGTAGTCCAGTAGGACTGTATATGCAGCTATGGATAGGAATATGTGGATTTAACAGCCTTATCCTTCCCTCACATGTTTGATAGATATTTGGTTTCTGTTCTTGGGTCCCCACTATTGTTGGGCTAGTGAGTAGGGAGTACATATGCTTATTACTTCCGTATTGCACATTTCTTTATTTGTATGTCTTTAACTACCCTGCCTTTTTCCTTTACAAGTGTCGTGCTTGGAAATTTTGTGTAAATTCATAAATACAAAAAAAAAAAAGATTATTACTGGTGATGAATCATGGGTTTATAGTTATGACCCGGAAACTAAGGCTGAATCCTCACAATGGAAGACTCCAAACTTTCCCAGACCCAAGAAAGCCCATCAGGTGAGGAGCAATGTCAAAGTCATGCTCAGAGTTAGCAAATCACCTGGGCCGGATGGTATACATCCAAGGGTGTTGAAAGAACTGAAATATGAGATTGCAGACCTGCTATTAGTAATCTGTGAACTATCATTAAAATCATCTCTAATACCTGAAGATTGGAGGATTGCCAATGTAACACCAATTTTTAAAAAGGGTTCCAGGGGTGATCCGGGAAACTACAGACCGGTGAGCCTGACGTCAGTACCGGGAAAAATGGTAGAAACCATCATAAAGAATAAAATTACTCAGCATGTAGATAGTCACGACCTAATGGGAGACAGCCAACATGGCTTTAGACAAGGAAGATCTTGTCTTACTAATCTGTTATGTTTTTTTGAAGGAGTGAATAAACAGGTGGACAAAGGTGAGTCAGTTGATATTGTGTATCTGGACTTTCAGAAAGCCTTTGACAAGGTCCCTCATCAGAGACTTTTGGCAAAACTAAAGAGTCATGGGATAGGAGGCAGTGTACTATTGTGGATCAGGAACTGGTTAAAAGATAGAAAGCAGAGGGTAGGGCTAAATGGCCAATTTTCCCAATGGAGAAAGGTGAATAGTGGTGTACCCCAGGGATCTGTGCTGGGTCCGCTGCTTTTTGACATATTCATAAATGACCTGGAAAGTGGAATAACGAGTGAGGTTATCAAATTTGCAGATGACACAAAGCTATTTAAAGTTGTTAAAACCCAAGAGGATTGTGAAAAATTGCAAGAGGATCTTGATAAATTGGAAGACTGGGCATCAAAATGGCAGATGAAATTTAATGTGGACAAGTGCAAGGTTATGCACCTAGGGAAGAACAACCCAAACTATGGTTACACGATGCAAGGTTCCACATTAGGAACCACCACCCAGGAAAAAGATTTAGGTGTCATTGTGGATACCATGTTAAAACCCTCGGCCCAGTGTGCAGCGGCAGCCAAGAGAGCAAATAGAATGCTAGGTATGATAAGGAAAGGAATGGAAAATAAAACAAAAGATATTATAATGCCTCTATATCGTTCCATGGTGACACCGCACCTTGAATATTGTGTGCAATTCTGGTCGCCGTATCTTAAAAAGGATATAGCGATTTTAGAAAAGGTTCAGAGAAGAGCCACCAAAATGGTAAAGGGGATGGAAGGATACTCCTATGAGGAAAGGCTAAAAAGGTTAGGGCTCTTTAACCTGGAAAAGAGACGGCTGAGGGGAGATATGATAGAAGTCTATAAATTAATGAACGGAGTGGAACAGGTAAACGTAGATTGTTTACATTATCAGAATATAGAAAGACTAGGGGACATGCAATGAAGCTACAGGGTAAAGTATTTAAGACTAATAAAAGAAAATATTTTTTCACTCAACGTGTAATCAAACTCTGGAATTTGTTACCGGAGGAGGTAGTAAAGGCTGTTAGTGTAGCTGGGTTTAAAAAAGGTTTGGACAAGTTCCTGGAGGAAAGGTCCATAAACCATAATTAAGAAGTGACCGAAGATATCAATGCTTGACCCAGTACAAGCATTGTAGAACCTGTGTCTCTTGGGGAAACTGCTAGGTACATATGACCTAGATTGGCCACTGTTGGAAACAGAATACTGGGCTTGATGGACCTTGGTCTGACCCAGTATGGCATATCTTATGTTCTTATGTTTGATTAGCAGGGTATTGTTCATCATGAGTATGCTCCAAAAGGCCAAACCATCAATAAGGAGTACTACGTCCAAGTTCTGACTCGTTTGAGAGAAGCAGTTCGTCATAAGAGACCAGAGTTGCACAGGAATGGTGACTGGTTGCTTCATCATGATTTATTTATTTATATTCTCTTATATACCGCGCTATTCTGCATCAGTGCAGTTTACATTGAACAAACTGAAATTACATTGAACAGGGCATTATAACTTGGAGATAACTATTTTACAGGGGACATGGGCTATGGAGGGTTAAGTGGCTTGCCCAAGACCACAAGGAGCACCTGTGGGACTAGAAACCCCAGTCCTTCCGGCCCAAGGTTGCTGTCCTCTAGTGGGATTTGAACCCCCGACCTTCCGGCCTGAGGTACCTTGCCCCAACCACTAGGCCTCTCCTCCACTCTGTGATAATGCCCCAGCTCATGCAGCACATTTTATCCAGCAGTTCTTGACCAAATACCAAATTGAGCAAGTCCGTCAGCCTCCGTACTCAGCTGACCTTGCATTCTGTGACTTTTTCTTGTTTCCAAAACTGAAATTACCAATGAAAGGAAGAAGATTTGATGACTTGGAAAGACCATTAAGTAAAATTCGACAAAGCAGTTTCACAGCATAACGAAAGAGGCATTTCAAAATTGTCTCCAGCAGTGGCAGGAGCGCTGGAGGACGTGTGTTTTATCGGAAGGGAACTGAGTGCAATAACTCTCGTGTTATACTTCTTGTGTTATTGTACAAGTCTCGATACTTTTTTATTACACCTCATAATATATCTATGAAAGTAAAATGCATCTTCCTAGGAGAACATTTTCTCATAGCAGTGAGAGAGAGGGTGCATGGATGTGTGAGAGAATCCTTAAACTCATTGAAATGCACTGGGCCACCAGAAATAGTCTATTTTGATGCAATAAAAATGATTCGACTTGTAGGGGAAAAAAAGCCCTCCAAATGTTAGGAGGCAGTGTTTGTTTGACAGAGGAATGATAGGTGGTCCTATGTGGTCTTGTCAGGGCCTTGCTACTCCCCCCGACACTGCTCTTCACTGACGCTGCCCCCTCTCCAGTGCCACCACCACTGATTCCATCTAGGGAGGGGGAGATAGGCAGTGGCAGTAGCAGTATTTCCAAAAGCGGCTGCTTTTGCCACCGCTTTTGGAAATACTGCCGCTGCCTGCCTCCCACCCCAAACTGAATTGGCAACAGCTGGGGGAGCGGTGGTGGCTGCTCATGTGTGCTGCTGCCCACTCGTGCTGGGCACTCTAGGTGGCCGCCTAGCTCATCTAGTGGACGGGCCAGCCCTGGATCTCGTTATTTTTGTTAAATTTATATTCAGAGCATTCTAGGCTCCTACTACTACCTATAAAAGAAATCAAGTGAAAAAAAAAAGACGTTACCAGGAAATTAGATAATAAAGCTCAGAAATGCAGGATTCTGAAGTTTTAATGATGTAAGCTCTCTGGACTACTGCATTTCATTCCTTATGTAATGAGCAGGGTTGGTGCAAAGATGCTGGTCACTTAAACATCTGTGTATAATGGAGTAGCCTAATGGTTAGAGCTCTGGCTTAGTAACAAGAAACCAGGATTTTATTCCCACTAACACTCTTTGTGGCCTTGGACAAGTCACTCAATCCTTCAACCTGCTTCTAGTCACACTGCCAAGAAAACCCAGGAGCTACTGGGTCACCAGGAGTCAGCATTGACTCAAAGGCATGCTTTGCACGTTTGCATTCAGCACCAGTATCTGGATGGGAGCTGCCACTGAATATCCAGGCTGAGCAGCGCTATCCACAGAAGTGCTAACAATTACAGAGTTGCCAAGCTCTGGCTTTAAATTTGCATTGCAGTGCAGTATGGTATTTGAAGGCCCTGATGTTATCCAATGGAATCAGTGCTGCAGGTCCCCTAATGCCTCAGGATAGGTTTATCAGAAATCCAGGAATGGCTTAAAATCTCACTCCTGTAACTGGTTACCTTGGTAACTCTGCAATTATCCGATTAGCGGATTTTCAAAAAATGCAATGTGTGCCTTTGAGTCAGTCCTGACTCCTGGTGACACAGAAGCTCTTGGGTTTTGGCAGTGTCACTGGAGGTAGACTACCAGGCCTTTCTTCTGAGGCAATGGAGGGTTAAGTGACTTGCCCAAGGCCACAAGGAGTGCCAGTGGGAATTGAACCCTTGTTGCTTGGTTCCCAAGCCAGTGTTCTAACCACTAGGCTACTCCTCGGCTCCTTGTGGATTTTCAGTTGCCACTTAATCCAAATTGCAACTTAGGTCAGCTTTTCATGCGGATTTTGTTGCCCAAATAGGTGCCATCTAAAAATATGCTCACCAGATAAAGTGTCACACTTTTCCCAGTAGCACTGGTACTGCGGCTGCTCTGCTCCTGCACGGCACCAGCACTATCCGGAGAGTGCCAGGGTGGTCTGTGGGGATAATCAGCGTGACTGTTCAGAAAGTGCTGCCGAATATTGCGGTGAGCACCCTTAGCTGGCTGGCTTTCCATTGGCTGAGTCCTATATCAATACCCCCTATACTTTGCGTGTGCCTGCTCTCCCTGCAAGTAAATGAATGTGTAGATAGTTCTTTTAGTTTGTGAGGCTGTCTGAATCTAATGTTTTGCGTTGGCAGCTTCTGCTCTTTGCTTCCCCTAGGCAACCGCCTCATCTGGTCGAATGGCTGGGCCAGCCCTGGCAATAAGGTGGCAAACTTCAGGCAAAATCATCTCTTCACTGAGACTGCGCAAACTCTTCCTATAATAAATGCCTGGATGGACAACTGAGGGCAGGTGCTGCCACCTTGTGTTTGAACACAGACAATACATCTTAGGCCATTTACAGGAAAAGAGTGGAGGCATTACCCACCTTACCCAAGGCCAACAGAACAGGATAATCCAGTCCTGATTTTGCCCCATTGCATCCAGGGTCAAGTAGTTCTGTTGTTTTGCAGGAATTCAGTGAGACAATCACTAGAGCAAACCCAGGACTGAATCACCTTGTTCTGTTGACCTGGAATAACTCTAACTAAACAATAAAAATAAATTATAAGAAATAATTATTTTGTCTCAGATGACCATACTAAGTTACACTCCACTAGAGCTTCCCTCACTGATCATTAGACTTTTAGCAAAAATCGACTTTTAGCAGAGTTGCCAAGTTATCCAGTTCCAGGAGTGAGATTTTTGACCAGTTCTGGTTTTAAATGTGCATTACAGTGCAGTATGGTAGTTGTAGTCCCTGATTTTTAATCAGTGCTGCAGGTCCCATAATGCACTGGAATGAGCTTGTCATAAATCCAGGACTGCTTAAAATCTCACTCCTGGAACTGGGTAATTTGGCAATTCTGTTTTAGATATAGAGGATATAAAATGAATTGAAAAGGCGACCAAAAAGATTTGGAGCCTGTGCAAGAAAATGTATGAGAAGAGACTTGAAGACCTAAATATGTATATTCTAGAGGAAAGGAGGGACAGGGGAGATATGATACAGACCTTTAAATACTTAAAGCTGTTAATGAACAAACCTTTTTCCAAAGAAGGGTAAGCTGTAAAACTAGAGGGCATAAAATGAAGCTGCGAGGAGGTAAACTTAAAAGCAACATCAGGAAATACTTTTTCACTGAAAGGGTGGTGGATGCTTGAAATGCCCTCCCGATGGAGGTAGTGGGGGCAATTACAGTGACGGAATTCAGAATAGCGTGGGACAGACACAGTGGATCCCTTTATAGCAAGAGGATAAAATAAAAAGAAACTTCCTTTAAATATCTTTTATACTTCAACAAATAGAGGGGAGGGGGGGGGGAGGAGAGGGGTGGTGACCTGCAGGGAGTGGCGGGTACAACCCTAAACAAAGTTATAGAGTGGGGGTGACCTGCATGGTGCAGCAGTTACACCTTACTGGGCAGACTGGACTATACTGGTCTTTATCTGCCGTCATATACTATGTTACTGTGTTGGGTTAGAAGTAATCATGTGCTTTCCAATCCATCAAAGGTATAAGTGTATTATAAATTGTCTTATTAAATTACATTAAAAATGTTAGCATGGCTTTCAATAATCTCATTGTTAACTTGAGTGAAGACCAACCCATTTCTTTTCATACAATTCACGCCGGGTAGTTTCTTCAAATGGGTTAGTTTTGCGTGAACCTCACTTCTAAGCCAGGGTATGTGGAGTATGATCTTAGGAGTATGTTTACTAATCAGCGGTATCAGCTTCTGTACAATGTCAGAGCCGTGACCCCATTGCCGTGACTCCGATATCGCACAGAAGCCACTACCGCCGATTAGTAAACATACCCCTTAGCTCTCAAAATTACTGCTAATGCTCGGCGTAATACTTGCATCTTGCCAAAGAGAGCCTCCTGCTGGAGTTTGTAAGATGTAACATGTATGGGTAGTTTGTCAAGATGTGCTTGGAAATTCTTCTTTATCAAGCCTGTGGCTGCCTTGCATTTCTTGGTACTTCAGGATAAGGGGTATGTTTACTAATCGGCGGTACTGGTTTGCGTATCTTTCTGCCACATTTTCTTGGTCTCTGACTGCATTTCTTGGTACTTCAGGATCTTCTGCCTCTCCGCCCAATTCACAGAATAATCAGTCGGTAACGACATGTCGTTCTGATATTCTTCTCCATTACCACTATGTCAGGTTTCCTGGCACCCAGTTTCCTATCCCTCAGAATGGGAATGTCCCAGGTGATCATAACCTCTCATTCTCTGTTAGTCTCTTAGGGTCATGATCCCAATGCCCCACCTTTGGGGAATCACTGGTGACTCAGAAATGGGGCAGAAACCATCTAAACTTTCAATCAAATATTTTTCCCAGATTTACACCCTCCCCTCCTTCTTACTGATTTCAAAATGTGATGGAACAAATCCCTGGATGAGGGCATTTAGCATGTATATTCAATCCAAGAGGTCATCTTAATGCAGGAGAATGGACCACAAAACAACCCTTCAAAGTCCCCATATTTTTGGGATACAGAAATCTAGTTTCTTCACATTCTCGGGCTGTAAATTCTGCCCCAGATTGAAGTTAACAGGTCCCCTGATCATGGTTCCAGGATAAGATATTTATTGAGCACATGGTTCTGGCACTTGCAAAACCTGACGTTTCAAGCTGATGAAAGAAAAAAAAATCTCTTGGCAATTTCATGCTGGATTTTGAGCGTGTTCACAACAGGCAAAGCTTTTTAATACCAGCATAGAAAGACCTGCTCCCATGCTCCACGTTATATGCTGTGCTGTCCCCATAGCAGCCATTGGGGAGATGTTATTATGATATAGATAAAAAAAAACCCACATCACAGCCATAGCCCACAAGCCTGAAAATCCTTTACTAGAACTATCACATGCCTTTCCATGTGCTGTATCCATGAGCCAAGCGATAGAATTATTCTCCAGGAGGCTTCATGGATGTGACCCGTGGCTAATCAGAAAAACACATTTAAAATCTTTTTTTTTGTTTTTAGTCTTTCTATGAGCCCTGGTTCCTCAAGGTCTTTTACCACAGACACAGAACAAGAGAAAGATCTTAGTGTATCAGACCCTTTATGTTTCAGTCTCTCTCATTTTTCCCTTTGCTATCCTCTTTCTTCTTTCTTGTTAAGCAGGAAAGCGGGTATGTGCTGCCCCCCGCTGGCTATCGATCGCCAGAGTTGTGTGGAGAGGCAAAATGTTACCATACTCAAGGACACGCACTGGCAAATTACACTGTCCCCCCCCTCCCCCCCAAGAAACAGAGCTGCTTTTGGCAGAACTTATTCCAGGTCTTGTGTACTGGGGATGTTTTTATCTCTGTTAGTATACAATTTGGAACGCTCCTGCCAAATCAGATCTTCCATGTTCGTCTGTCCTTCGCTGCTGTGACCTTTGTTGAGATACGGAAGGATAGGATGAGTTGTAAACGTGGAAAGTTGCATTCACCTTTGTGGCCCACAACATGACTTTTATTTATAAAACCAAGGCTCTGATGGACATTCGCTCTTATAGTCTCTAGCATTAAGCCTGAAAAATCATTAATGCCAACCACGACTGTCGTGTTTAGAATAGAATGTCTTATTCTGCTTCAGGGCAACATAATTTTCATTTCACACTTGTGAAATAATAATAAAATGGACTAATATGCTAACAGCAGCTGATCATAGTGGCTTTGAATGAAAAAAGTCTGACAAATACTATACCGCTGAATAGTGAGCATTTTTATGCAGGACTGTTGGTATTCATACATACTGTGACTTCTTAGTCCTGTAAGCATTCAGATTACAGGGATTCTTATATAGAGCCAACTGTACAAAGGCTCCAAAGAGATCATCGTTCCTAAATCAGATATTCATAAATTGCATAGGGCTGTTTTGTGATTTATTTAGAAGGGACGGAAACTACGATTTTCACAAGAAAACACAGGGCCTCTTTCACTAAAGCCTGCTAAGGATTTGCAATTAACATTCCAAAAAGCGCACATTAATAGCGGTCAGGGGCATGTTCAGCATTGTTCCTGGCAGCTAAGGCATGATGGGCCACGCAAACGTGCGTTCCACTAAAGTGGGCTCACTTAACGACTCCCATAGAGGAGCCATTAGATGAACCCATGTTAAGAGTTGCATTGCTGCTGAGTACACTAGCGGTAACATGCTATCCATGCAGGGCCAGGCCGTCCACTGGGTGACCAGGGTGGCCGCCTACGCTGGCAAACCCTGTTGGGCATCATCACGGCCCCAACTCCCTGGGAAGCGGCAGCTGAACTGCTGCTTCAGTGCCGTGGCAGGCTTTAAAACACTCACGCACATGCGTGCAGTTCTGGCCTGCCGCTCCTGCCCGCCCTCCAAGAAAGCTGCATCGGAGGGGAGGCAGGAATAGCAGGCTGTGAGCATGCATGCACACGGGCTCTTTAATAATTTATTTATCAGGTTTTATATACCGCTCTATCCTTTAATCAGAGCAGTTTACAAAATAGGTAGTCTTATCTACACAGCAGAATAACTAACTCTTAATTTCAGTGAACATTGGATTGTAAGGTGATATAAGGGGTACTAGGAGGGAGACGCTTAGGGTGGGAGGAGGGGAGCTATTACAGGAAGAGGACTTTGCGGGGGGGAGTAAGGGGGGAGTTCAGGGGTGCTTATTTACAAAGGAGAGTTATGTACAGCGAAAGGGGGATGCATATACAATGTATATATACGTGTATATACAAATGAGAGGGTTATATACAGCAAAGGGGAAAGTATATACAGATGAGAGAGAATATACAGCAAGGGAATGCTGGGGTAGGTGCTTTTATTGAGGGAAGAGTGGAGTAAGTGATGGTCCCATAGTAGTCAGTGCATAGGAAGGTCTTCAGTCTTGTCTTGAAGTCTTTCGCGTCTGAGGTAGACCTAATGTCCTGGAGGAGTGAGTTCCACAGGGAGGGAGCAGTGAGAGACAGTGCCCTCTTGGATGTCGAGCTCAATGATTTGCAGTATGAGGCCGGTGTTTGGAGGATGTCCATCATTGGTCTACGTCTAGGCCTAGTGTCTGTTTTTGTCTTAATCAAGTCCTTGAGGGTGTCCGGTGCCAAGTTGCGCTGGATTTTGAAAAGGATGAGGGCAGATTTGAATTTGATTCTGAGTGTGATGGGTAGCCAGTGTAGTTGCCTGAGGACAGGCATGATGTGTAGGTGTCTTGCAGAGCCTGTGAGGATACGAGCAGCTGTATTCTGAACCATCAGTAGGGAGCGAGTAGTTGATGCAGGCAGTCCGAGGAGAATGGAGTTGCAGTAATCCAGAATGGGTGTTATTATTGCTTGGCAGACTGTCCTGAAATGGTCTTGGCTTAGTATGGGCTTTAGCGGTCTAGTCTGCCCTTCCATCAACTACAATAGTCCCCTTTTTACCTTTATAGATCCTCTGTGTTTGTCCCATGCTTTCTTGAATTCAGCTGTTGTTCTTGTCTCTCCTACTTCCACTGGGAGAATATTCCACTCATCCACCACTCTTTCCATAAAGAAACATTTCCGCATATTACTCCTGAATCTATCTCCTTGCACCCTCATCCTATATCCCCTCATAGCAGAACTTGCTTTCAGTCGGAAAAGACTTTCCTCCTGTGCATTTATGCCATGGAGATATTTAAACATCTCAATCATATCACCTCTATCCCGCCTTTCCTCTAAAGAATACATATTAAAATCTTTAAGTCTGTCCTCATAAGCTTTATAATAAAGACCACTAATCATTTTAGTAGCCACCCTCTGCACCGACTCCATCCTACCAGTATTTATATCTTTTTGAAGGTGCGGTCTCCAGAATTGCACACTATACTCCAAATGACTGCACCAGAGACTTATACAGGGGCATGATCACCTCCTTTTTTCTGCTGGCCATTCCTCTCCCTATACACCCAAGCATCCTTCTAGCTTTCACAATCGCCTTTTCTACCTGTTTAGCTACTTTAAGATTGTCAGACACAATCACCTCCAGGTCCTGCTCTTCTTTTGTGGACAGAAGTACCTCACTCCCTACACTGTACCGCTCCTTTGGATTTTTGCAGCCCAAATGCATGACCCTGCATTTTATAGCATTAAATTTCTTCTGCCCAACTCTAGACCATTCTTCAAGTTTAGTTAGATCCCTCCTCATGTTATCTATTCCTTCCTGGGAGTCTACTCTATTGCAGATTTTGTATCATCCGCAAACAAGCAAATCTTACCCAAAAGCCCTTCCGCAATATCACTAACAAAGATGTTAAAAGGAATCGGACCAAGGACAAATCCCTGATGCACATCACTGGTAACCTCCTTCTCCTCAGAGTGAGCTCCATTTATCTGTACCCTTTGTTGCCTCCACACCACCAATTTCTAACCCAATTAGTAACTTTAGGGTCCTTCCCTAGGGTGCTCAGTTTGTTTATTAGTCGCTTGTGCAGAATGGTGTAAAAGGCTTTACTGAAATCCAAGTACACCACATCTAGGGCTCTCCCTCAGTCCAACTCCCTGGTCACCCAGTCAAAGAAATCAATCAGATTTGTCTGACAATACCTGCCTCTGGTGAATCCATGCTGCCTCGGATCCTGTAATCTGCTGGACTCCAGAAACCTCACTATTCTCTCTTTTGGTAGCCTTTCCAATAATTTACTAACCACAGAGATTAGACTAACCGGTCTGTAGTTTTCAATGTCATCCTTAAGTCCACTTTTTTGTAAAGGGACCACATGTGCCTCTCTCCAGTCCTCTGGCACCACTTTCAATTCCAAAGAAGCATTGAAAAGATCAGACAGTGGAGCCACTAGAATGTCCCCAAGTTCCCTCAGTATTCTTGGATGTATCCCATCTGGACCCATCTCTTCGTCTGCTTTTATTTTAGCTAGTTCCTCACAAACACAGTCTTCTGAAAATCGTTCAAGATCCCCATTGCTTCTGTTCCTATTTGTGGGTGTTTTCTGAGATCCTGCTCCTGGCCCTTCATCTGTGAACACAGAAAAAAATATTTGTTAAGTAATTCCGCTTTATCCTCATCAGTTTCTACATATTCTACATAATAAAGGTCATTACAGTTTCTTTACCTCTTTATAAGTATGGAAGTTGCTTATCTGTATTTATTTGGGGGTTTGGTGCTTTGGAATTAAAATAAATCTGTCAAAAATTTCATTTGGTTAAGACTGTATCTCGAGCTGGTCTTGGAGTCCCCCCTGAGTCAGTCTGGTTTTCAGGACATCCAAAATGAATATACATGAAATAGATATACATGAGACAGACTTTTAAATACTTAAAGGATATTAATGAACAAACATAGTATATGATGGCAGATAAAGACCAGCATGGCCCATCTAGTCTGCCCAGCAAGGTGTCAAGTATAGGTGCACCCGCTGCTCCGTGCAGGTCACTTCTACTTGTTGTGATATCAGATAGTTAAGTTTATTTTGATTGTATCCTTTTTCTATAAAGGGATCCACTGTGTCCGTCCCATGCCATTTTGAATTGTCACTGTATTTGCCCTCACCACTTTCATCGAGAGGGCATTACAAGCTTCCACCACCCTTTCAGTGAAAAAGTATTTCCTGATGTTGCCTTTCAGTTTACCCCCTTGCAGCTTCAGGTTATGCCCTCTAGTATTACAGCTTCTCCGTCTTAAAAAAGGTTTCTTTGTTCATTAATACTCCTTAAATATTTAAAAGTCTGTATCACATCTCCCCTGTCCCTCCTCTCTAGAGTATACATATTTAGGTCTTGGAGTCTCTTTTCATACGTCTTCTGGCGCAGGCTCCAAATCAGTTTGGTCGCCTTCCTCTAAATCGTTTACAGTCTTTTTATATCCTTTGTGAGATATGGTCTCCAAAACTGAAAACAATATTCCAAGTGAGGCCTCACCAGTGACTTGTACAGTGGCATTAGTACCTCCTCCATTCTGCTGGTAATTCCTCTCTGTATGCAACCCAGCATCCTTCTGGTTTTGGCCACCGCCTTGTCAGACTGTTTCGCCACCTTGAGATCCTCGGAAATAATCACTCCGAGGTCCTTCTCCTGGTATGTGCACACCAACCCATTGCCATCTATCTCATATAATCCCCTTGGATTTCTGCTTCCCAAGTGCATGATACTGCACTTCTTCACTTTAAATCTTAACTGCCAAGCATTAGACCATTCTTCTAGCTTTTGTAGATCTTTCCTCATGTTATCCACTCCCTCAGGGGAGTCCACTCCGTTGCAAGTTTTCATGTCATCTGCAGAAAGACAGACTTTTCCATTCAGTTCTTCAGCAATATCACTCACAAATACATTGAACAGTCACAAATACATTGAACAGTATGTTTATTTATTTATTTACATTCTCTTATATACCGCGCTATTCTGCATCAGTGCGGTTTACATTGAACAAACTGAAATTACATTGAACAGGGCATTATAACTTGGAGATAACTATTTTACAGGGAACATGTTTATGTTTATTACATTTGATATACCGCGGGGCACCCCGCTAATCACCTTTCATCTGCGTGAGTTCCATTTACCACCACCTTCTGTTGTCTGTCAGCCAACCAATTTCAGATCCATCTCTAGGCTGGTCAGTTTACTGATAAGCTTCCTATAAGGAACAGTATCAAAGGCTTTGCTGAAATCTAGGTAGATACATCCATCTCATCCCCTTGATCTAGTTCTCTGGTCATCCAGTCAAAGAATTCAATCAGATTTGTTTGGCTTGATCATCCTTTGGTAAAACCATGTTGCCTCAGATCATACAACCTATTGGTTTCAAGAAAGTCCACTATTTGCTCTTTCAGGAGCACCTCCATTACTTTTCCCACCACCGAGATAAGGCTTACTGGCCTGTAGTTTGCCACTTATTCCCTATTACCACTTTTGTGAAGAGGTACCAATTTATTTATTTATGTAACCAGTTTTATATGTCACCTTATCCTTCAATCAAAGTTGTTGGAAACACAACATGGGGTCTACATTCAACAGGAGGGGGATGACAAGACATACACATAGATTATCGGGAGTTGGTTCTCAGTTCTCACTATGGCGTGCAAGCTGTTTGAAAGTTATATTACTTGTCCATATGAATCCACGAACAGGTGTGTTTTGAGGGATTTGCGGAAGTGCTTGAGGTCATTTTGGTCTCTTAATTCTTCGAGGAGGGAGTTCCACAGATCCGGTGCCGAGAGTGAAATAGCCCTTTTGGACGTTGCTTGTTTTGTCTTATAGTAACCTGCGGGAGTGCGGAGTCTGTTGTTGCCTTGGGTTCACCTAGGCCTGCTGCTTGTGTCTGCTGAGCAATGATGTATGACTTTGAAAATGATCAGTATTGTTTTGAATCTTGCCCTTGCAATTATAGGAAGCCAATGCAGTTGTTGAAGTATGGGTGTGATGTGTTCGTATTTGGCAGTGCCTTTGATAATGCATGCTGCAGTATTCTGAACCAGTTGAAGAGGATGGACAGACTGCTTGGGAAGATCCTGGTAGTTCAGTAGCGGGGTTATGACTGTTTGGCATACTGTGCAGAAATGTTCCTGGCTGAGGATTGGTTTAAGTCTCCTGATGATCTTTAATTGGTGGTATGCTTTCGCTGCAGTCTTATTTATGTGTACTTGTACTCGAAAATTCAGATTCTTGTCTAAGATGATGCCTAGATATTTTACCTCATCATTTATTGCTATTGTCCTTTTTAAGATGTTGATTCCTTGGGGTGGGTTGAATGTCTGGCTTCTGGAAAGGAGCACTGCTTCTGTCTTATCAAAGTTCACCAATTGGCCCTTTTCCAGTCCTGCAGAAATTCTCCTATCTCCAAGGATCTGTTAAAACCATCCTTTAAAGGCCCTGCAAGAACCTCTCTGAGCTCTTTCAGTATCCTGGGATGTATCCCATCTGGTCCCATGGCTTTGTTCACTTTCAGTTTTGCAAGCTGTTCAAACACATCATCTTCTGTGAATGGTGTAGTATCTACTCCATTTCCATTTATATATTTGTCCAGGGCCGGCCCGTCCATTGAGCGAGAATGTTTTTTGCATAGGGCCCCGCGTTTCAGGGGGCCCCGCGCAAAGAACATTCTGATCTAAAAGTAAATTTTAAAATTTAAAAAAAAAAGCTGTCTGCTGCTGCTGCCGCGGCAGAATCGATTGTGCTGCGGGTCCCCCCTGCCCGGCAGAGCCTGCCCTCCCCTGCATCAGCTCCCTCTCCGCAGTCACACGCACTGGCTTTCAGAGCGTGAGGGGAGAGTTTCTCCCTCGCGGCTCTGTTAAGTCCGCGGCGCTGATGGAAAAGTTCCCATCAGCCCCCGCGGGCTTAACAGAGCCGCGAAAGGGAAACTAGTCCCTTTGCGCTCTGAAAGCCGGTGCGTGTGACTGTGGAGAGGGAGCTGATCCAGGGCAGGGGGGGGGGGCCCTGTGGCACACTCGATTCTGCCGTGGCGGCTGCGGCCGCGGCAGCAGACAGCTTTTTTTTATTTTACATTTTCCCTGGGCGGGGGTGGGGGGGGTTAGGAGTGGTGATGGGCTATGGGGGAGCTAAGTCTGGATATGAGCTGATGGGGTTAGGACTGGAAGTGGGCTGATGGGGGGGTTAGGACTGGTAATGGGCTATGGGGGGCTTAAACTGAAAATTGGGTGATGGGGGGTTAGGAAGAGAAATGGGCTGATGGCATTAGGACTGGGCATGGGCTGATGGGGAGGTTAGGACTGGTAATGGGCTATGGGAGGGGCTTAAACTGAAAATTGGGTGATGGGGGTGTTAGGACTGGAAATGGGCTGATGGGATTAGGACGGAGTGGGCTGATGGGGGCTTAGGACTGGTAATAGGCTATGGGGGGGCTAGGACTGGTAGTGGGTTGGGGGTTGCTAGGACTGGAAATGGGCTGAGTGGAAGGGAAGCCTTGAACTGCAAATATCTGATGGGGATGGGGCTTGGAATGGAAATGGGCTGAGGGGAAGGGGGGGCTTGAACTGCAAAGAGCTGAGGGGAAGGGGGGCTTGGAATGGAAATGGGTTGAGTGGAAGGGGGCTTGAACTGCAAATAGCTGATGGGGATGGGGACGGGGGCTTGGAATGGAAATGGGCGGAGGGGACGGGGGGGCTTGAACAGCAAGTAGCGGATGGGGAGGGGGCTTGGAATGGAATGGGCTGAGTGGAAGGGGGCTTGAACTGCAAATAGCTGATGGGTAGGGGGCTTGGAATGGAAATGGGCTGAGTGGAAGGGGGCATGAAATGCAAATAGCTGATGGGGATGGGGACGGGGGCTTGGAATGGAAATGGGCTGAGGGGAAGGGGGGGCTTGAACTGCAAATAGCTGATGGGGAGGGGGCTTGGAATGGAAATGGGCTGAGTGGAAGGGGGCTTGAACTGCAAATAGCTGATGGGAAGGGGGGCTTGGAATGGAAATGGGCTCTTAGGGGAGGGAGCTAGGACAGGAAATGGACTGATGGAGGGGCTAGGATAGGACTGGGAATTGGGTGTTGGGGGAGCTAAGATTGGAAATGGGCTGTGGTGGGGGCTTGGATTGAAATAGACTCATGGAGGGGCTAGAACTGGAAGTAGGCTCATGGGGGGCTTGGATTGGAAATGGGCTGAGTGGAGGGGAGCTAGGATTTGACATGGGCTGATGGTGAGGCTAGTAAAGGACTAGAAATGGGCTGATGGGAGGCTGGTATTGGAAATGAGCTGATGAAGGGACTCGGATAGGACTGGAAATGAATGGGGGAGCTAGGACTGGAAATGGGCTGATGGGGGGCCAGGACTGGAAATGGGCTGATGCGGGGACTAGAAGGGAGCGGATACTGGGTGGGGCTGGAACTAGAAGGGAGCTGATGTTGGGGGAGATTAGAATGGGATGGGGATGGGGCTGGGAGAGTGAAATGGAGAGGGGAAAAATATTTTGTGTGGGAGGGAAGAAAAATCTACAATTGGCCAGGTATTGGGAGACTAAGTGGGGATTGAGGATGGAGGGGTAAAATTTGAGTGGATGCAATAGGAATGAGGAAAGAGCAAAAGGAGAAAGATTAGTATGTTAAAGCAGATGTAGAGAGAGAATGGAAAAAAACTAGAAGAGAGAAGAAAGGACAAATGGACAGCAAACGATGGAGAGTTAGCAGAAGACACAAATAAACCAGAAGAAAGTGGCTGGAACAATTGCAACTGAAAAAAAAAATGCACAAAAGGTACAAAGATATCTCTTTATTTTGAATTTATTAACTGGAATATGTCAGCTCTGGGAAATGTGCATCATTAACGTCTGTGCTTTGTTCAGTAAAGAGGAAATTAATTTATAGTTTTATTTCTACATTGTTGTTGTACATTCCAAGTTTGGCTTTTAGGGTTCCCAGTTTAATTATTGTCTTTCTGTTTTTAAATTGTGATTCCTTGTTTGGTGATGGTTTATGTTCTGCATGTGTAACTGAGCTGAGGTATTCTGTTTATGTAATTCCTATTTGACATTGCCACTTGTTCTCTTTCCCCAGTAGGTCATGTATTGTTATTCTCTGAAATGTATTGGTTTAATATTTGCAGTGTTGCCTTTTGATAGGTAGGGTATGGTGCTTTATGAGTCCTGGTAGTACTGTTAGGATACGGCGGGTTTGCTATGGGTTCTGAATGGGCAGTGTTTGTAGTAGTTCCTAATGTGCCTGGCGGTTGGCACTGGATTATAGTAATGTCGAAATCTTTTAGTCTTTCTTTATCCATACACTCATGAAGAGGCATGTTTACTAAAAGTTAGTGTATGGTAACATTATGCAAATATGTATGCAAATGAGGTCCCTTATGCAAATGAGGCCCCGCACCGAGTCTCCGGACATGGCCCCACACCCTCCTTGGGCCGCCCCTGTATTTGTCAATCACAGATGGCCCTTCTCCAGGGTTTTCTTTAGTAAAAACTGAACAGAAGTATTTGTTTGGCATTTTTGCTTTTTCAATGTCACGGTTTCTTAACCTTGGGTACCTTGTTAGTCTTTTCAGCTACTTTAATTTCAAATGTTTGAATTTGTCCTAGGGTATGCCACCAAAAGGTATTATTCAAATTAGACTAATCTTTCCAACTGTGAAGAATCATTTAAATTGATAGAGAAATTAAAATATAAATTTTTCGAGAATTGGGATTGTCAATTGGCAAAGACAGAGAAGCGGATTTCAGAATAACATAGCTTGCAGTTAAGGGTATATGAAAGTGAAACAACTTTTGAATGTACTTCGAAACTCTTTGCCAAAAACTATTAATCATCTTACATTCAAATAACATATAAAGAAGAGTACCTTCATAGGTATCACAGTGCCAGCACTTATTGGTGGTCGATAAGCCAGCTTTATATTTTTTGGTGGGGGTCCAAAGAGCATGATGAGAAATAAAATATAATGACTGAAGTAAACTAGCCGATAATGTGGGACGATTAGCATGTAGCCAAAAGTGATGCCAGTCTATAGTAACACATTCAGGTAAATGAAGATCAATCCCCCAAACCTTATAAAGAGCAGAAGACGTGGAAGTAGGTTTAGTTAATACTTTATAAAAGGATGAGGCAATATGACCTTTGCCGAAAATGTTATCTAAGAGAAAAGAGAGACGGTGTGGGAACTAGTGTATTAAGTTTAATAGAACTTTTTTTAAGAACATGCGTTAATTGAAGCCGAGCAAAAAATTGGTTGGGTTGTAATTTGTATTGGGACATTAAGGTATCAAAGGAGACAAGATTCGAACCATGAAGAAGATATGCAAGGCACTTATATACCTAATGACTGCCATTTCTGCCAGGATAAGATTTTCTGATCTATTTTAAATGTGGGGTTTTGCCATAAGGTTACTGTAACAGTTGACTTATTGTTGTTTGTACTAGTTCATTGTATGACCTGATGTTTCACTGTAAGCCGCTTTAATTAAAGGTTTTGGCAAAATCCGGCACAATCAATATTTTCTTACCTACATAAAGAAATTGCTTTTTGGATTTGGCGATTGCCAGAATTTGCAAGACACAATATTAGCGCATTAGTTTGATTACAGGTCTTGGATTTTTGCTATTTGAGAGGAGTCTGGATGGCTTTTGATGACCTCTTTCGATTTCCAAAGCAGGTTGGAAAGAAAGATCCAGAAGCTTGGTGAGGAAGGGTGGTAAGAAGCGAAGCATATCAGAATCTTTAGCCCCTTCGGGTATGCCTAAAATACAAATATTATTTCATCTATTCCTGTTGGAAAGGTTTTTGAGGTCATTGCACAGTTTTAAAATTTCTGATTAATTTTGTTTAATGGTATCCACATGAGTTTCAAGAATAGATGTTTGGCTTTCCAAGTCTGAAATTTTCTCTTAGATTTCAGTAAAGCCTTTGACACTGTTCATCACAGGCGACTTATAAATAAACTGAGCACCCTAGGGATGGACCCTAAAGTTACTGCTTGGGTTAGAAATTGGTTGAGTGGGAGGCAACAAAGGGTACAGGTAAATGGAGCTCACTCTAAGAAGTTACCAGTGGTGTGCCCCAGGGATCTGTTCTTGGTCCAATTCTTTTTAACATCTTGTTAGTGATATAGCGGAAGGGCTGTCAGGTAAGGTTTGCCTCTTTGCAGATGATACAAAATCTGCAATAGAGTAGACACCCAGGAAGGTGTAGATAACATGAGGAGGGATCTAGCTAAGCTTGAAGAATGGTAAAGAATTTGGCAGCTGGGATTTAATGTTAAAAAATGCAGGGTCATGCATTTGGGCTGCAGCAATCCAAGGGAGCGATATAGTATAGGGGGTGAAGTACTTTTGTCCACTAAACAAGAGCGGGATCTCGGTGTGGTTGTGTCTGATGATCTTAAAGTAGCTAAACAGGTAGAAAAGGCGACAGCAAAAGCTAGAAGGATGCTTGGGTGCATAGGGAAAGGAATGGCTAGCAGAAAAAGGGAGGTGATAGTGCCTCTGTATAAGTCTTTGGTGCAACCTCATTTGGAGTATTATGTGTAATTCTGGAGACCGCACCTTCAAAAGGATATACACAGGATGGAGTCAGTACAGAGGGTGGCTACCAAAATGGTTAGTGGTCTTCATTATAAAGCAAAGGATCTTAATTTGTACACCTTAGAGGAAAGGCGGGATAGAGGTGATATGATTGAGACGTTTAAATTCCTCTGTGGCATAAATGCACAGGGGGAGAGTCTCTTTCGATTGAAAGCAAGTTCTGCTATTCAGGGGACATGGGATGAGGGTGAAAGGGGATAGATTCAGGAGTGATATGCGGAAATATCTCTTTATGGAAAGAGTGGTAGATCCGTGGAAGAGTCTCCCAGTGGAGGTGGTAGAGATGAGGACAGTATCTGAATTCAAAAAAGCATGGGATAAACACAGAGGATCTCTAAAAGAAAAAAGGGGACTAGTTTATGGAAGGACAGATTAGATAGGCCATGTGGTCTTTTTCTGTCGTCATTTTTCTGTGTGTCTATGTTTCTAAACTTGTTGCTTAGGGTTTCAATCTCTCGTTGAAGTTCTCTAGTAAGTTCCAGTTGAGTTTTAAGGATGTCTTTTAAGAGATGAATTTCATGCATAATCGGATCCTGGAGAGAGGCTTTGTCCCGAAGGTAAAGCCTTTTCTGGAGTTGGGGGAGTTATTTTTGGTATTTTATTACCAGTTCCAAGGGTCACAGTTGATTCTACTCTGTTGCCTTTGTTTTCTGACATGTTATTGTTATTACGCACTGAAGGATTAAAGATCAGAAGTCAATATTTAGTAGTTTTATGCTGCTGAATGTAGGAGCTATCACAGCATGCTTCAGACTTTGTGTAGTTCCAGCCATCCTAAAGGGTTTGCAGAATAATTTTTCCATTCCATAGGGAAATATTTTCTAAATTCTTGGCAGATAAAATAGCCCAACTTTGGTTTGATTTGATATTCCCTTTGCGGCAAGAATTATCTGTAGTTTTAGTTCTCAAAAAGATTTCCTTCTATGATCTATTTTTAGAGAAACTGAAAGCAGAGATGAAGAAAACACTTTAACCGGAGATGAGTTTGTAATCTTAGAAGATAGACATAGGGGTCTTTTTATTAAGCGGCACTAGCGGCTTCCATATCAAATCGGAGTCGCAGCCCCATTGAATAAAATTGGGCCACGGCTCTGATTTCGCACGGAAGCCGCTAGAGCCACTTAGTAAACAGACCCCATAGAAACATAAAAACATGATGGCAGAAAAAGACCACATTGCCCTTCCATATCAACTACTATAGTCCCCTTTTTTCCTTTAGAGATCTTCTGTGCTTGTCCCATGCTTTCTTGAATTCAGATACTGTCCTCGTCAATTCCATGCATCTATCATTCTTTCCGTAAAGAAATATTTCTGCATATTATTCCCAAGTCTATCCCCTTTCACCCTCATCCTATGTCCCTTTCGAAGCAGAGCTTGCTTTCATTCGGAAGAGACTCTCCTCCTGTGCATTTATGCCACAGGGAATTTAAACCTTTTTATTTATTTATTTGGTTTTATATACCGCACTATTTTAAATCAGAACAACTTAATACATAGAACAGGATTACATTGAACAAATGAACCAAACTTAACAATCAGAACAATAAAACAGTAGTCTTTATTAGAAAGGTGAGCATAGGTCTATAGACTATGTATCTCCCCTCTCCTGTCTTTCTTCCAAAGTATACATATTGAGATCTTTAAGTCTTTCACCATATCCCTTATCAGGGCCAGCCAAACCCCTAAGGTGAGCTAGGCGGCCACCTAGGGCAGCTGGCTCGGGTGGGTTGGTTTATGCCACTGCTTTGTTACCCACGGCAGGCTTCAGCACACATGACCTGTCACTTTAGATCCCCCTTCGACGCAACTTACTGTTGGAGGGGGGGTCAGAAGCAGCAGGCCATGTGTGCCAAAGCACATAGCCTGCCACGACAACAAAGCGGCGGCACAAAGCCACCACTTTTAAAATACTACCGCTGCCATCCGTCTCCACCAAAACTGAATCAGCAGCAGTGGGGGGCAGCGGCATGGCTTGGCAGAGGGGGGCGGCACTGCTCAGCGGGGTGGAGAGAGCTCAGCCCAGGGGGGATGGCACGGCCAGTGTTTCTGCCTAGGGCGGCAGAAAGCCTTAGGCTGGCTCTATGCCTTAAGGCGAAGACCATTGACCATTTTGGTAGCCACCCTCTGCACCGACTCCATCCTGTTTATAGCCTTTTGAAGGTGCGGTCTCCAGAATTGCACACAAACTTCCAAATGAGGTCTCACTAAAGACTCCTATAGGGGCACTATACAGAAAAAGTAGTCAGAAAGCAAACAAGTGCAGATCTCTGTGGGTCCTTTTTCCCGATGCGTTTTCAAAGTAAAAGTCTTTCTTTGAGAGCTGATGTGAAGTCCATGGGTAAAAGTTTAAAAATTGTAACCTATTGCTGTTCTGGACCCTGAAGCCCATTTTCCTGTTTGGGCCAGGGCTAGGATGTGAGGGATAAAATGACTGATTTAATTGGCTGGATATTGCCTTCAAAATGGATCCCTCCTTGGGCCTATTACTGTTTTAAAGTTGACATTGTGCGCTTTAAAAAAAAAGATAGGGCCCAACCATTAGGCAGCAGTCAGAGCGAAGCAGTAAATCTTGCCAGCCAGACTCAAAGAGCCATCAGCACATTGTTTCAGATGCAGGGACGGGGGACACGCACAGTCATACAGAGCAAAGGTCAGTATGGAAAAGCATGACGTTCGATTATTTACTTTTACAGGACTGTTGTGGGACGGGTGGTGTTGGGATAATCATGATTGTTGAGTTTAATTATCAAAATCTTTGGGAGGGGGCTGAAGGTTTGCCTAAAGCACCTAACATCCTTGCACTCATCCTGGGGTCCAGTATTCAGAATGGTTTATCTGATTAGCAGGATCTCCTATCTGGATAAACCCCGCTGAGCCCAGTATTCAGTGGTACTATCCACGATAGTCTGCAAACCGAATAAGAGACCGTATTAGATTAGACCAAAAAACAGCAAGCCTAGCTTTATGTGGTTTGGCTATCCGGACTGTGCCTGAATATCGGCGCTATCTTCATAGCCTGCAGTGACACTGCTGAAATCGGATATTCAGCAGAAGATGCTACCTGGGCACTTCCGCTAAATATCCGATTTCTTTTTGCCTTTGGTGGCCGGTGTTTAAAAAACACTGACCCCTGCAGGCTTAATATTGGGCGGATAATGTTTTAAGGACAGAATCTGTCATTTGCCAAAAAAAAGTAAAATATAGAGAAAAATATGAAGGTGGATGCCAAGGAAAAAGGCCGAAATGGGAAGCTGTGGAAACAGGAAAAGGGTAGGTTGATATTTTGAAGGCTTGAGCGTCTGCATCTGTCATTCCCTCTAAATTAAATGATATATCCGGTTCATGTCTCCAACTTGATATACAATATGTAGGCTGGATTTATGATTTTGCAGCTCATAGGTGGTAGATCAGATTCGGGCCAGTAAGGGTAAATGGGGAGTATCAGAGACTGGAGAGCCCGAAGAAGGATACAGAAAGGCCTCCGTGCCACAGTGGCACCTCTTTGAAACAGCACGTGCACATGGGCCTCAAAGAAGCAAGAGGAGGCTTCCTTTTAGCCTGGATATTTGGTGCTTTCACAGTGTGGCACCCTAGGTTGCTGCCTATGCTGCCCGTGCCCACATCCAGGCCTGGGAATAGTCAATGAGGGTTACACTCTCCTCAGTAGTCTCTCAGTGCCAGACAGAGAGGCTGGGGAAACATCACCCCGATAAAACCACGTCCGCTGCTAAACGACCCCTGTAAGCAGCAGATGGCAGTGTAGCCGCCAGTGTCTGAAAAGCACATTATCTCCTGCTTGCTCCATGCTGGGGGCTTCACGTGTTCCTTACATCAGGCATGTGTCAGGATCTGAGGCGTGTTATTTGTAGGAGTGGAGGAGTAGCCCAGTGGTTAAAGCACTGGCTTGGTAAGGCTGATTCCCATGCATGGTGCCAGGGTTGGACAGCACAGAGTTATGAACAAATCGGCACCAGTCTTTCAGGACATGTCAAAGAGTCACTGTCCCTGCGAATCATTAAATGATAGAGGACTCGATGCAGAAATCATGCGCTAGAGCCCAACACTAAAGCTCTAGCGCACGGCGCTTCCTAACACAGGTTTTGCACAGCAGTGCCATAAGCAAACTAGCTGTGTGCAAAACGTCTCTGCTAAACTAGGTGAACAAGCCAGGTCCATGCGCACAGGGATCTGCATTAGCAGCAGCTGTATCCTGTGCACGAAAGGTATTTGTGCACATGTACTGAGTGAAGGGAGCAGAGGGCACCTTGAATATTGTGTGCAATTCTGGTCGCCGTATCTTAAAAAGGATATAGCATTATTAGAAAAGGTTCAGAGAAGAGCCACCAAAATGGTAAAGGGGATGGAAGGATACTCCTATGAAGAAAGGCTAAAAAGGTTAGGGCTCTTTAACCTGGAAAAGAGACGGCTGAGGGGAGATATGATAGAAGTCTATAAATTAATGAACGGAGTGGAACGGGTAAACGTAGATCGATTGTTTACCTTATCAGAATATAGAAAGACTAGGGGACATGCAATGAAGCTACAGGGTAAACTATTTAAAACTAATAAAAGAAAATATTTCTTCACTCAACGTGTAATCAAACTCTGGAATTTGTTACCGGAGGATGTAGTAAAGGCTGTTAGTGTAGCTGGGTTTTAAAAAAGGTTTGGACAAGTTCCTGGAGGAAAGGTCCATAAACCATTATTAAGAAGGGACCCAGGATATCAATGCTTGACCCAGTACAAGCATTGCGGAACCTGTGTCTTTTGGGGAAACTGCTAGGTACGTATGACCTAGATTGGCCACTGTTGGAAACAGGATGCTGGACTTGATGGACCTTGGTCTGACCCAGTATGGCATATCTTATGTTCTTATGTTCTTAAGATGTTTGCACACGGGGCCAAATCGAGCTGCAATCGCACCCTGTGCAACTTGCAGCTCGGGCGCAAGCCCCCCACCTCCCATACCTCTGTCCAGCGCTGCCTGCTCTTTCCCTGCTGCTGCCGCCCTCTGGTTTTTTCATGGCGGCGCCAGCAGCAGGGAAAGAGCAGGCAGCGCTGGACGGAGGTTTGGGGAGGAGGAGGGGAGCATGCACCTGATATGAAAGGCACCGGCACATTAAGCAGATCTGTCTCTCCCTACTCTGACATCGCATCAGAGGAGGGAGGGACCAGATCTGCTTAAAGTGCTGTGAAAAGTCTTGGGAGCGCATTTCGGCTGCCTGCTATTGTCCTGCCAGCGACGGCAGGGCAACAGCAGACAGCCGAAATGCCCCCCCCCCCAAGCCTTTCCGCTCTGTGCGGCTGCACCGCTTGCACAGCTCTAGGTACGGTCTCATTTGCACATCAAGGAACTAAAAGACAGGAAGAACCAACAGCACAGTTTATAAAACTAAATTATAACTTTTGCATCTTGAGTAGGTGCAGAGCAGAACCAGGACATTCACCCACAGAACTCAATATTTAAAGGAAAATCTGATTCTGATCATCTCAGTAACAACAACAACAACAACCACTATTCTCCAGCACCAGGCATATTGTGAACTAATACAAAACCCTACAACAAAGAGCAAACCTACAATACCATACCATATCAGCACAAACTTCCAAAACTCACGTAAGGAGCCCATCCAAAAAAAGCATCACTATAAATACTACAGTGGGCCCTGGAACATCCCTACACCTATTTGAAAAGCTGAACAAGTCAAATTACTACAGACAGTATAGATCTTTATGTATAAACTCCATGTTAACAGAACACCTGACCTCAGTCACACACTCACAACATCAACCCTCACCAAGTACAGAATAAGTAACTGCAATTTAAAGTAAAAATAAAAATATGTAGACAAAATTTAAATTGAAACCCCAAGAAGCCAGAGTCCACATGCAGTGCAACATCAGATAAATAAGAGATGCAGTTCCCCAATATTGTGTAAAATATAAAAATAGCACAAAGTCCAATCGCTAAAATTAAATAATATTATTTTTTATACCTTTGTTGTCTGACCATGTTATTCTCTGATCATGCTGGTCCCGGTCTGAGGCTTCTGCTTTCCTGTCTTCTCTTAGCTCTCTTTCTGTGGTCTATGGTCCATGGTCCATCTGCCATTTCTTATCTCTTCTTTTGTTTTCTTCACTTCCTTCCATCAGCCCATTTCCAGTTCCATTAACCCTCCCCAGTATCAGCCCCCTTTCCAGTCCTTCCCTCCCAGTACCTTCCAATGTGAACTGCCTTGCATTCCCATGACTGCCACTGATGTCCATTCCCTTCCCTACTGTCCAGCCCCTTCTAATCCGAATACCATCCCAGATATTTATTTTTTATTTTATTTATTTAACAATTTTTCTATATTGCCTTTGTCAAAGGCAGTTTACAAGGAAAAACATAACAATTATAACTGTAGATAACATAACAATTATAACTGTAGATACCTGACAATGTAATAACTGTTGATGTTTACCCTTGTTTATCCAAGTTTCAATCCCTGTTCAAATGTGAATACATTGCAGTTAGTCTGCAATGTATATGTTTTGTTTGATGTACACCGCACTGATGTTAATAGCGCGGTATAAAAGAAATGCTAAATAAATAAAAAAAGAAATTGCTTTTACATTGAACATGGGAAGTCAACTTGGAGATAAATATGGGGTTGTTTGATGGATAGATATACTATACCAGTGGTTCTCAACTCGTGGGCCGCAGACCAATGGTGGGCCGTGACAGGGAATATTGTGGGCTGTGCTGAAGTCTGAAAGCAACAAGAAAATAGCAAAAAAAGTAAATAAAATAAAAATTTAATCCACATTTTTCATGCAATGCATAGCGGCAGACTTCACGGATGCAAGCTACAGAATTGTAGATCGCTTTATTAGGATGTCCACATTGCAGGTGTTAGAACAGTTTCAGTGTATCAACTGTAAAATCAGGCAACTGACGCTGCACGCAGGTAACCTTTCCAATCAAAGATGGGGAGGGTGGAGTAAACACAGGCTACTGGTGCGGCAAGCGATCACATGACAGATTAAAGCAGCGTGCACTTGTCAGCCCTGGCGATGAAAGTTCTTCTACCTTTTTCAACAACTTATTTATGCAAGGTTTCATTTTCTGCATTGACTGCCATGAAAACCAAATATCAGTCAAGAATGAATGTGGAGGATGATCTTCGAGTGTGTTTGTCACAAATTCCAGCCAGAATAGACATGCTATCCATCCGGAAACGGTGCCATCTTTAACAATAAACGTAAATGAAAAGAACTTTTGTGTACCAATCAATATGCAGTTAAACATGCAGAGAAAAATATAAAATAATACTTTATAAACTTATATTTATAGTTTAAATATAAAGCACTTTATTAGTTTATTAACTTTATTTAACACATGGACCACAAAAATGTTTGAATTGTAAATGTGGGCCTTGCAGCAAAAGGGTCTGAGAATGACTGTACTATACAGTAGCAACAGTTATCATGTATGGGGGGGAAGGGAGGGAGTGATATGAGCAGTCATGAGGGTAGGAAGCTCTAGTAGAGGTTACGTAATGTCATTGGCTCCATAGTATTCAGTGAACAGGTGAGTTTTGAGTGACTTTTTTAGGTCAGTAATGGATTTTGCTGTTCTTATGTTTTCTGGTAACGAGTTCCATAATGATGGGACGTAGAGGGAGAATGCTCTGTTACTGGTTTGCTGTGTTATTTTGATCTTGAGTGGATGAATATTCAGTAGGTTCCGATTGTTATCAGCTTATGTCCACTCTCAGTGCCACCCCCCAGTCAGCTTCCTTCCAGTTGCCCTACCCTCTGTCCATCCCCCTTCCAGTGTCATTTGCATGTCAGCTCCCTTCCAGCCTCCTCCCCATTATCCAACCATCTACCACTCCCATCCCCAAGTGTCAGCTCCCTTTCAGTCCCCCTTCAGTACATCCCAGGTGTCAGCTCCTTTCCAGCCCCCTCCTTCCCCTGTATCAGCTCCCTTCCTGCCCCTCCTTCCCCTGGCAGACCCTCTCATTATCTGCTCCCTTCGAGTCCTATTCTACCATCCTCCCACATCAGCCCATTTGTAGCTCTAGCCCCTAGTTTTCTTCCAGGGCCAGCAGCACTCTCCTCCCCTCCCCCCAATTAGCCCATTTCCAGTCCCAGCCCATTTCTAGTCCTATCCCCCTTATCAGCCCACTCTAGTCCTAGCCACCCAATCAGCCCATTACCAGTTCTAGCTCATATCCGGTGCTAGCCCCCCATCTGCCCATTACCAGTACTAACCCTCCCCCCAATAAGTCCATTTCCAGTCCTAGCCCCCCAATCAGCCCATTTCCTGTCCTAGCCCCCTTAATCAGCCCATTTCTAGGCCTAACCCCACCTATCAGCCCATTACCAGTCCTAGTTCCCCCTCCCGATCAGCCCATTTCCAGTTCTAACCCCCCTTCAGCCCATTTCCAGTCCTAGCCCCCCTCCCGATCAGCCCATTTCCAGTTCTAACCCCACCCCATCAGCCCATTTCCAGTCCTAGCCATCCCCGATAGCCCATTTCCAGTCCTACCCCCCCCCCTCAGCCTATTTCCAGTTCTAACCCCCCTCCCGATCAGCTTATTTCCATTCTTATCCCCCATCAGCCCACTTCCAGTCCTAACCCCCATCAGCCAATTTCCAGTCCTAGCCCCCCCATAGGCCATTACCAGTCCTAATCCCCCCATCAGCCTACTTCTAGCCGTAATCCCCCCATTTCCAGTCCTAACCCCCCACCAGCCCATTTCCCGTCCTAGCCCCCCCCTAGCCCATTTCCAGTCCTACCCCCCCCCATCAGCCCACTTGAAGAAATTGGCTGCTGAAGCCACTACTGCTGCCACTGCAGCAGCGGCAGAAAAAAGTGCCCCACGGCCACCCCGGCAGAGCCCTCTTCTCTCCCTCAGCACCGCCGCCAGCTTTACAGAGCCGTGAAGGGAGAGTTTCCCTTTCTCGTGGCTGTTAAGTCCGCTGGTGCTGATGGGAAACAGGCATTTCCGGTTTCCCATCAGCACCGACGGGCTTAGCAGAGCCGCGAGAAAGGGAAACTCTCCCTTCGTGGCTCTGTAAAGCCGGCGCTGAGGGAGAGAAGAAGGCTCTGCCGGGGTGGCTGCTGAGCACTTCCTTCTGCCGCTGCCGCGGCAGCAACAGCAGCGGCTCTTCTGATTGGGGGTTTTTTTGAAGGCCGAGTGAGGCGGGCTTTTTGGGGCAATTTTTGCCGCCCCCAAAAAGTTGCCGCCTGAGGCCACCGCCTCACTCGGCCTCATTATAGAGCCGCCCCTGCATATAAATATTAGCCATGCATTAAACTGTGAGGCAAATGGCAGTGTTAAACTGAGAGAGCAAGTCAAACACATATGTACAAGAAGTCAGCGCAAGTTTGGCATGCTCTCCCAGAGCAACAGCTGCACCGCATGACTAATTAGCATATGCACCCCAACAGTATTTTGATAGCTTCGGGGGCTTTCCCCAATGCCTGCAACATCTGAGGAGAAGTGTCAAACTTCCCCTCAGATGATCCAAACATTGGGGAAAGCCCCCGATGCCATCAAAATACTGTCAGGGGCACACACTAAATGTTTAAGCCACCTCATGACCAGGTGTAGAGGCATGGGCACTAAGGCTGCTTACAAAATCCTCTACATGTTTCACTGCATCGGCCACAGACAATATTAGCATGCCATTTTAATACGCACAGCTCATTTGCCTATAATTTCAATACTCTTCGTATTGTGTGTGCTAGCTTTGCTGTTTCCACTCGCATCCGTCTCTTTTCTGCATTTGGCTGTGGCGGCAGTCGTGCCTTAAAGCTGCGTTATCGCCAAATATGAGCTCAGCTATCATACTCTTAGACCACGCATTAAAATCCCGTCGTTGAGCCTAGATTTCTGCACACTTCTCTGCACCTGTGCCACATAGCTAAATGCTTCATTACTATCTATTTGAATGATTTTAAATGCACAGTGTGCTGTCATCGGCGCAGGCATCTGTGCAACGATTGTGCTCATGGTAAATCCCTTCCTACATTCTGCACATGCTAGTGCAAAAAAATTGTGCAGAAACACTGTGCAAATGCGTGCATTAACAGCAGCACACGTTTCTGCATCGGCCTGAGAGTTTGCACACAGGTACTTTTCCGCAGATCAAGTGAGGCGCGCACACATTCGGGAAAAATAGGCACCGTTATTTCCATGTAGCAACTTTGGTTTTCGATTGCTTTATTTTTCTTCTTTAATGCAATAAAATCTTGGTCTACACCTGCTAGAAAAACAAGCAGGACTCAGTGATCTGAAAGCCAGGATGGGAAAATAGTCATCTGAGCTCACAAGGGAGGCTAGAAGGGCCTTAATAGTTCAATGAAAACAAAGGAGCCTTATCTAAAGTAAACAGCTCAGCACTAGCACTGATTAAGTCAACCACTGCCAGTAAAATTTACAATGGTATTGTGGGGATGGAATGATGGGCCTTTGACTCTGCTTAGTACAAAACCTTCTGACTCCTGGGCCCACAGTCATAAGATCCAGGCTATATTACGATGAGGGGAGGGGGAAGGGTGGGAGGTGACAACACGGTTTATTCAGCTTTGTTTGATATACTGCCTAAGCTCCATTCCTCCTTATAAATCATTGCCAGTACAACCTTGAGGAATTCACCTAATTTCTCTGTATGCACGTTGGGGCAGGGATGTAACACACAGTCTTGTTCAGTGGCAGCTCTAACTGGAGTTCTGCCCAATACAAGAGGCATTCAAGAGAAGAAAAATTTTGAAAGAAGCTTGCTCAGACCAAGATAAGAAACCTTGGCAACTGCCTTCAGAGCCAAAATACATTACAAACTGAGCCAAAATCACCAATGAAAAAAAACGGAATGCCAACAGGTTGGGCAGGAAGGAAACATCTGGTATGTGGATTTCTCTATGGACAAACAGGATAATGTTTTCACTTATGGCTGATGTCACCGACGGAACCCTGCATGGAAACCAGTTCCCAGCAGCTTCTGCATATACATTTACCTGTTCCTGCCTGCCACTGTCATGCAAGATCTCCTCAGTCTTTTTGTTTCCATGGGGCCATGGGTCCCAACAGAGATCTTTTCCAGTTTTCAAGATTTTTGCATATCAATACCTTTGATATATTTACATTCACTTTCATTTTAGTTCTTTACCTTCTTCATTCCTCCTGCCACAGCCTTGAGTCCCTTTCCACCCTTAGAAGTGGATGATAAAATCTACGTATGTTTTCTCCCTTTTTCCATTAATGCACTAGGCCACTTTAAGTCTCAGGCGCCCTGGGCAGGTAATTTTTGTCATTATGAAGTTGTTTGATTTCACTGTGGCTATTTTTCTGGACAATATTTTATTTATTTATTTAGACAGATTTGTATACCACCTTATCCTACAATCAAAGTGGTCACATCACAATTGGAGGGTTACATTTAACATGAGGGTACTTAACATTTAGATAGCACAATTGGGGTTACATTTAACATGAGGGTACTTAACAACATTATATAATGAACTCGTATGTCTAGTTGGGATGAGTGGGTCTCGAGTTGAACTCGTATGTCTAGTTGGGATGAGTGGGTCTCGAGTTGAACTCGTATGTCTAGTTGGGATGAGTGGGTATCGATTTGGCGTAGGTAGTTGCTTTACAGTTCAGGTGGAGACTGTTGTCTGTCTGCTCATAGGCTTCTATAAAGAGCAGGGTTTTAAGGGCCTTGCTGAAGTCTATGATGTCATTTAATGCCCTCAGGCTCGTTGGGAGGGAGTTCCAAAGTGTGGACGCCAGTAGTGAAGGAGCTCTTCTTGAAGTTGTTTGTTTAGTCTTGTGATATCCTGCAGGTGTGCCCATCATGTTGGTCATTCTTGGTCTATTGCTGATATCCCTTGTTATGATATCTTGGAGTGCGTCTGTGAGAGATGGTGAATGATTTTAAAGATGATCCGGACTGTTTTAAATTTTGCACTGGTCATCATTGGGAGCCAGTGCAGTTGCTGTAATACGGGGGTGATGTGCTCAGTTCTTGAAGTGTCTGTAATGATGCATGCTGCAGTGTTTTGCACCATTTGGAGTGGGTGTAAGGTCTGCTGAGGGAGGCCTTGATATAACGAATTTCCTTAATCAAGCAGAGGTGTGATGAGTGCTTGGCACACTGTGCGGAAGTGATCCTGGCGGGGTATTGGCTTGATATTTCTGATGGTCCTCAAACATTGATAGGCCTTGTTTGCGGTTTTGGTCATGTGTGATTTCAGGTTCAGAGCTCTGTCCATTGTGATGCCCAGGTACTTAACTTCATCTTTGACTGCTATGAGTTTATCTAGAATGCTGATAGTTTGTGGTGGAATGAAGATGGGGTTCCTGGTGACGAACATTGCCTCCGTTTTATCGTAGTTGACCGTCAGGTTATTGGCTGTGAGCCAGGCATTCATGTCTTCAAGGCATCTAGTTATTGTTGTGGTGTTAGGTGCTAGTAGGTTGATTGGAGCATACACCATGATGTCGTCAGCAAAGATGTGATAGTGGAGTTTGTGGCGTTTGATGATGTTGCATATGAGTTGGATGTAAATATTAAATATGTCCCAGAAAATCCCCAGGGGGTTTAAGAAGTGCACCTGGTGCAACAGGATCATGTCTGCTACAGACGCACATAAGAGATGCCTGCAATGCCTGGGGCCCAACCATGAATCTTCTCATTGAGTTTTGTGTTCATATATGAGAGCCAGAGGTCTTAGAGGTCAAAAGGAGCAGTGCAAAAGGATTTTTGGTGCAGATAAGTCTGGTTCATTGATAGCAGCATTGGCAGCATCAGTCCCCATAGTCCAAAGAGCTGCACTGGATGCTGGGGGGTCATCAACTTCGAGGGGTCATCACGCTCACTCGGAGTTGAGCACTGATAGAGTCCATCAGGAATTGACATCCCTCCATTTCCCACCTGAG
This sequence comes from Ichthyophis bannanicus, assembly GCA_033557465.1. Classification (NCBI taxonomy): domain Eukaryota; kingdom Metazoa; phylum Chordata; class Amphibia; order Gymnophiona; family Ichthyophiidae; genus Ichthyophis; species Ichthyophis bannanicus. The sequence continues at coordinate 36,055,805 of CM066048.1, read as the reverse complement.
GAAGGAAAAAGACTCACCCTCTTCATAATGAACATCAAGGGCCAGAGATGCCGAATGCCAGGAGGTCGAAGTGTTTCGGCTTCGACACTCATTGGAGCACAATTTGATGAGCATCAAGGAATCGGAAGGGCTGATAACTTTGATGCTACTCTCATTAAATGTGCTTAAGTTAAGATCCTCTCCAGTACCTATTCATATCCGGCCTTCTCTTCTTCTTGGAAGTATTATTCTCAACGGCATAAGTTCCTCAGGCCTCCTATTCAGCCCCTCAAACAAAGTTCTTGCTCTTGAATCTATCAACAGAGAGCCCAGAAGTCCCAACCAGCACCCCAGCAAGGAAATCTATTATGCTACCATTTAACTTTCAAAAGGAAGACTGATAAAATGAGAAAAATGGTTAGGAAAAAATATAAAAGCAGCAGCTGCAGAGATTAAGAGTTTACATTAGACTGGACATTATTTAAATATATCACTTTGAAAGCCCCAACCAGATGTATTCCATACTTTAAAAAAAGTGGGAAAGAATGCCAAATGATTGCCGGTATGGTTTAAAGGTAAGGTGAGAGAGGCTGTTATCGTAAAAAAAAAAAAACCTTTAAAAAAATGGAAGAAGAATCCGAATGAAGAAAATAGGAAACAGCATAAGCACTGGCTAGTTAGATAAGAACATAAGATATGCCATACTGGATCAGACCAATGGTCACCAAGCCCAGTATCATGTTTCCAACAGTGGCCAATCCAGATCACAAGTACCTGGCAGGTTCCCAAAAGGTATCCAGATTCCATGCTGCTTGTCCAATGGGTAAGCAATGGATTTCCCCAGTCATCTTTAATAGTGGTTTATGTACTTTTCCTCTAGGAACTTGTCGAAACTTCTTTTAAATCCAATTACGCTAACAGCTTTTACTACATCCTCCAGTAACGAATTCCAGAGTTTTATTACATGTTGAGTGAAAAAATATTTTCTTCAATTAGTCTTAAATGTGCTACATTGTAGTTTCACTGCATGTCCCCTAGTCTTTCTACTTTTTGAAGGAGTAAACAAATGATCTACATTTACTCATTCTACTCCATTCATTATTTTATAGACATCTATCATATCTACCCTCAGCCATCTCATTTGCAAACTGAAGAGCCCTATCCTCTTAAGCCTTTCCTTGTAGGGATATTCTTCCATCCCCTTTACCATTTGGTCATTCTCTGTACCTTTTCTAATTTTGCTATATCCTTTTTAAGATATGGTGACCAGAATTGCACACAATATTCAAGGTGTGGTCGCACCATGGAACGATACAGAAGCATTATAATATCCTTTGTTTTATTCTCCATTCCTTTCTTTATGATTCCCAGCATTCTATTTACTTTCTTGGCTGCCACTGCACAGTGGGCGGAGGGTTTCAACGTATTATCCATGATGATGCCTAAATCTTTTTTCTGGGTGGTAGTTCCTAATGTGGAACCTTGCATCATGTAACTGTAGTTTGGGCTGTTCTTCCCTAAGTTCATAACTTTGTACTTGTCCACATGAAATGTCATCTGCTATTTGGACGCCCAGTCTGCCAATTTTTCAAGGTCCTTTTGAATTTTTTTCACAATCTTCTTGTATTTTAACAACTTTGAATGATTTTGTGTCATCTGCAAATTTGATCACCTCACTCATTATTCTCATTTCCAAGTCATTTATAAATATGTTAAAAAGCAGTGGGCCCAGCACAGATCCCTGGGGTACTCCACTATTCACCTTTCTCTACTGATAAAATTGGCCATTTAACCTTACTCTCTGTTTTCTATCTTTCAACTAGTTCCTAATCCACAATAGCACACTGCCTCCTATTCCATGACTTTTTTAATTTCCCCAAGAGTGACCTGAGAAACCACAGACCATTGAGCCTGATGCCAATGCCAGGCAAAATAGTAGAAACCATTATAAAGAACAAAATTACTGAGCATATACTGAGTCATGATTTAATGGGACAAAGCCAAGATGGATTTAGCCAAGAGAAGTCTTGTCTCAGCAATTTGCTACATTTTTTTGAAGGTGTGAATGAACATGTAGATAAAGTTGAGCCAACTGACGTGGAGTCACATTCTGGTTCCCACACTTCCAGCCACATTGGCCGTGCAAAAACCGGATGTGCGAGAGATGGACCCGATTCTACCACCGCAGGGCCCAGAGGTAATGGCACAATCGGGGACTTGGATGTCCGGGCACTCCCTGTATGCCAACAAGATCAGCGTATGGGGAACTGCCCGTCTCGATGCCAGACTGCCATGGTGAGGACGCAGGAGCTGTGGCGTTCTGGCGCCATAGCAACGAGCCGTCTATCTGATGGCTCGGAATCTCATGGCCCATGTCTGTCCCTGCAATCCATGATCCAGTCAGCACTGGAGGCCCCCATGGCCCGGATTGTGGCTGCAGGGGCACAGCATGGACAGATGCTGGTGTTGCGGGGGAGTGCGGCATGCTTTGTGGGGGACACCCGGGACTTATTCCATCTTCGGTGTGGAATAATGTGGGTGTGCAGCTGTGTGCTGGTGGACGTACAGGGCCCTGACCTGAATAGTTCCTGTAAGTCCAAGCACCATGCCACTTCCCTGCTCCCCCTCCCCCCATCCAGCACTCCACACGGGGAGCGCTGGGACCAGAATCACATTACGGGGCTAAGCGCGGGTTGGAGATTCACCCCGGGTTACTGAATGCCAGCCATAGTGTATCTGGATTTTCAGAAAGCCTTTGATAAGGTCCCTCGTGAGAGACTCTTGAGGAAATTAAAACGTCATGGGATAGGGAGTAGTGTCCTATTGTAGAATGGGAACTGGTTAAAAGATAGACAAAAGAGAGTAGGAATAAATGGTCAATTTTCTCAGTGGAGGAAGATGAATAGTGGCGTACCCAGGAATCTGTACTGGGCCCACTGCTTTTTAACATACGTATTTATAAATGACCTGGAAATGGGAGCAACAAGTAAAGTGATCAGATTTGCAGATAACACAAAATTATTTGAGTTATTATATCATAGGAGGATTGTGTGTAATTGCAAGAGGACCTTGAGAAATTGGGAGACTGGATGTCCAAATGGCAGATGAAATTTGATATGGGCAAGTGAAAGTTATGCACTTAAGTAAAAACAACCCAAACAATAGCCACATGATGCAAGGTTCCACATTAGGAGTCACCATCCAGTAAAGGATCTAGGTGTCATTGTGAATAATACGTTGAAATCCTCCTCCCAGTGCACAGAGGCGGCCAAGAAAGCAATAGAATGCAATAGAATAGAAGCAATAGAATAGAATTATAAGGAAAGGAATGGAGAATAAAACAAAAAGTAACTGCAAAACACTCTCAGCACCAGGAAATACTCAAACAGGCGCTCACCTTCCTTCTAAAGACCAATGTGGTCAAACTCATTCCACTAGGGGAAGAAGGGCAGGGGTTTTACTCCAGGAATTCCTCGTCACCAAAAAGACAGAGGGAGTCCACACCATCCTAGATCTGAAGAATCTGAACAAATAGATGGTTTGCAAGAAGTTCACATGCTTTCCCTCAGCACCCTGATTTCCTCTCTCCAAAAGGAAGATTGGCTATGTTTCCTGGATGCAAAGGATGCATATACCCAGGGCCTGTACTACCATTCACCGAACTAGGTGGTCATCTAGAGCGCTTTGCCTGATGCTGCCCTTGCCATCACTGGCACCCCTCTCCAGGGCCAACAGCAGCAGCAATTGCCCCTGAAACCACGACACAGCACTTACCCTCTATCTCTGGGGCTGCATCGCAGTTTCATTCTGTCCATTCTGCCACTTCCACCTCGGAATTATAGTTTTGTATAAACTGGAAGTCTGCAGTGGAAGGAGGGCCAAAGCGGCAGATTGGGCAGAATGAAACTGCAATAAAGAGTTAGAGTGTAAGTGCTGCATAATGGTTTCAGGGGCAGTTGCTGCTGCTGTCAGCCCTGGGAGCGGTGCCAGTGGCAGAAATGAGCATGGGGACAGGGGGGGCGGCAGGATGGAGGACCCACTTAGGGCGCCTCCATATACCTACATTCAGATACATCCCACAAGAGATACTTGCAATTCATAATAGTGCAACACCACTTTGGTACCTTATCCGGTCTTTTGGCCTCGCATCCGCTCTTCATGTTTTCACCAAATGTCTTGTCATCGTTGCAGCATGGTTATGCAGGCTGCGCATGCACATGTTTCACTATAGACAATTGGATGGTCAAGAGCTTGTCACAGGAGGGAGCTCAGGAATTCGTACACACTGGATGTGGGAGTTGCTAGCATTCATAATGGAATTCATAGGAGCTTTGCTAGAAATGACTCAGGTGAAAGCCTTCCTTCCACAGGAAGACTCAACAAGCTGGTTGCCATCATGGAAGATGTACAAAAGAGTCAGACGTCAGCGAGAACCAGTTAAGGATGTTGGGTCACATGGCCTCAGCGGTACATGTTAACACCCTTGTCACGTCTCAGTGGACCTGGAGCACACAGTGGTCTCTGACGACTTGAAGACTCCAGGACATCGTCTCTGTCATGGTTCTGCTCCAGGATTCCCTGTCTGGTTCATTCCAATTTGGCTAAAGGAATTCCCTTCCAAATTTTTCCTCACCAAAATAATCACGCTAGATGTGTTGAAACGTGGCTGGGGAGCCCATATAGATGGGTTTCACATCAGGAGCAGCCCAAGAGGGATGTGGGGCCTTGCGGGGAGGTTTATTTATTTTTATTTGTTTATTAGATTCTTCTATACCGCCCCTTCCAAAGATCAGGGATGTTTACAAAGAACAGAACATTTTACATCGAAACGGTGGTATAACTTTTTACATCATAAACTTTGTAATTACAGTTAACATAACCATTTACAATTTACATTTTGCTTAGAACAAGAAGCTAATAAACTATGTACATAATCTCTGATTATGATGATTTTCTTTGAGTTTGAGGATGCTGAATTGCAAGGCCTCATTTACATAAATATTTTAATAACTATGGGGCTTTGATCTATTGCCCCCCTCCCAGCACACAAGCGCACCAAAAACTTTCAAATCTCTCTCCTCTAGGTACACATCACACTATAACGCTCTCTTAATCACCATCCAACCATCAAAAATTATTTTTGGGGGGGCCCGAAGTTAATATGGATGGGCATCAGGCATACTGATTAGAGCCATGCTCAATGTGGCTTTAGCCAAGGAAGGTCTTGTCAATCTGTTATGTTTTTGAAGGTGTGAATAAACAGGTAGACAAAGGTGAGCCAGTTGATATAGTGTATCTGGATTTTCAGAAAGCCTTTGACAAGGTCCCTCATGAAAGACTCTTGACGAAGTTAAAAAGTCATGGGATATGAGGCAGTGTATTTATTTATTTTATTTATTTATTTAAAAGGATTTAATATACCACTTTATCTTTAAATCAAAGCGGTTAGCACATCAAAACAATCAAGAGGTAGTGTGGGAGGGTGAATACATGCAATGGATAAATCGATAAGTGTGGTGTGGGAGAGCAGTGTGAATGATTAACTGGTGAGCTATATACATTGTGAGCTATGAACAGGGGCTATATACAGGTAGCAGGGGGGATGCAGGGGTCATGCATAGGTTGGAGAAGGCTGGTAGCTGTTCACATGAAATCCTTATAGTGTTCTGTGAAGAGTGTTGTTTTGAACAGCTTTCTGAAGTCCTTGATCTCAGATCATCAGGGAGAGAGTTCCATAGAGCGGGTGCCGCCAGGGATAGTGCTCTTCTTGATGTATCTTGCTTTGTTCTGGGGAATTCTTTGGGGGTGATGATGGTGTCTGAGGTTCCCTTTCGTCTGGGTCTGGCACCTTGGTCAGCTTTGATGAGGGATTGCAGGCAGTTTGCTGAGCAGTTCTGTTTTATTTTGACTATGTTTAGGAGTACCTTGTATCGGATTTGGGAGCTGATTGGGAGCCAGTGGAGGTGGTATAGGACAGGGGTAATGTGGTCATGCCCCGAGGCGCCTGTTATTATGCGGGCGGCAGTGTTCTGTGCTATCTGTAAAGGCTGGAGTGCTTGTTTTGAGAGCCCAAGGTAAATGGGGTTGCAATAGTCTAATGTGGGAGTGATGAGAGCTTGACAGACTGTACGGAAGTGATCCTGTGAGAGAATGGGGTTGAGGCGCCTGATGGTTCTCATTTTGAGGTATGCGTTCCTTGTGGTTCTGGTGATGTGAGACTGTAGATTCAGGTCCTTGTCGAGAATCACTCCAAGGTATTTCACTTCAGGCTTTACTGGTACTATTGTGGATTGGAAACTGGTTAAAAGATAGAAAGCAGAGGGTAGGGCTAAATGGCCAATTTTCCCAATGGAGAAAGGTGAATAGTGGTGTACACCAGGGATCTGTCTGGGTCCGCTGCTTTTTGACATATTCATAAATGACCTGGAAAAGGGAATAACGAGTGCGGTTATCAAATTTGCAGGTGACGCAAAACTATTTAAAGTTGTTAAAACCCATGAAGATTGTGGAAAATTGCAAGAGGATCTTGATAAATTGGAAGACTGGGCATCCAAATGGCAGATGAAATTTAATGTGGACAAGTGCAAAGTTATGCACCTAGGAAAGAACAACCCAATTATGGTTACATGATGCAAGGTTCCACATTAGGAACCACCACCCAGGAAAAAGATTTAGACGTTATCGTGGATAATTTATTTATTTATTTATTTGTTTGGTTTTATATACCAAACTATTCATAATCAGCGCGGTTTACAGGAGAATAACTTAATACATAGAACAAGTTACAGTGAACATGTGAACATAATTTAATGCAAAGGTTACATTAAATCTGTGAACAAAGTCTGACAACATGTTGAAACCCTTCGCCCAGTGTGCAGCAGCAGTCAAGAGAGCAAATAGTATGCTAGGTATCATAAGGAAAAGAATGGAGAATAAAACAAAGGATATTACGTATAATGCCTCTGTATCGTTCCATGGTGCGACAGCACCTTGAATATTGTGTGCAATTCTGGTCGCCGTATCTTAAAAAGGATATAGTGGAATTAGAAAAGGTACAGAGAAGAGCCACCAAAATGTTAAAGGGGATGCAAGGACACCCCTATGAGGAGAGGCTTAAGATTACGTCTTTTCAACCTGGAAAAGAGATGGCTGAGGGGAGATATGCTAGAGGTCTATAAATTAATGCATCCCCTGCCATCTGGCCAAATCTTGCCTTAAGTCCTTTATCAAGGGCCTATAGTTCCATTCATTAATGTCTCTCAGAGAATTGCCCAGCTGTATACCCAAATATCTAAAGCTACCCTTCGCCCATTTAAAGGGGAATGCCCCTCTTATCCTCTGTTCCAATCCTTTCTCTAAGTTGAACCCCAAAAATTCCGTCTTACTCACATTCAACTTATATCCAGCTACCTCGCTATACCTCCCAATGGCTTTCATTAGATTTGGCAGACTCCAAAATGGCCGACTCAGCGTAAAGATCACGTCATCTGCAAACAGTGCCATCTTACTGAGCTGATCTCCCACCCTCATTCCCTCGATATCTGTCTGCTTCCTTATATACTCCGCCAGTGGCTCAATAACTAGCGCAAACAGCAGGGGCGACAGCGGGCACCCCTGCCTCGTCCCTCTGCCTAGGCAAAAACTGTCCAAATACCCCCCATTTACCCTTATCCGGGCCCTCGGGCTACGATACAGTGCTTTTACCCAACTCAGGAACTTCCCCCTTAAGCCCATTTTCTCCAGCGCCTGCCACATAAAACCCCACTCCACTCTGTCAAATGCCTTTTCAGCATCCACCGTCAAGAATACCGCCGTCAAGAATACCGCCTCCCTCCCTGTGTCCTGCAGCGTCCAAACAACATTTAAAAGTTTTCGGATATTAGCCCCCCCCCCCCCGTCTCCCCTTAATGAACCCTGTCTGATCCTTATACACCAGCTTTTGCATTATCTTTTGCAATCTAGCAGCCATAATTTTGGCTAGCAGCTTCGCATCCAAGTTTATAAGGGATATCGGCCTATAGGCTCCGCAGATTGTGTGATCCTTCCCTGGCTTAAGAAGGACAGTTATGCCTGCCTCCGCCATAGACCAGGGCAGCTCCTCACCCCTTAGCACCCCATTTAACACCCTTGTTAAGAAATCCGTAATGCGATCCTGCGTCAATTTATAGAATTTTGCTGTTAACCCGTCTAATCCGGGTGCTTTCCCTTCTTTAAGGGATTTAATCACCCCTCTCACCTCCTCCGTGCACACCGGCCTTCCCAACTCCTCCGCCTCCTCTTCTGAAATACTGGATAGCCTACATTCTGCCAAGAATTCTGCCCCCTTCTCTCCTCCTCCCTGAACCTCACTGCTATAGAGCTTCTCGTAGAACTCCACAAAAACCTTCCTAATCTCCTTGGGTTTATAAACCATTTCCCCCTGCTTATTTCGGATTCCCCCGATATTCAACTTCTGCTGCTTCGCCTTTAACCGCCTTGCTAACCGCTTTCCTATTTTGTTCCCTCCTTCAAACCACGCTTGCTTTAACCGTACCAAATTAAATGCAATTTCAGCTGCCCCCAATTGGTTCAACTCCCCCCTTAACTTTTGCAGGTGAGCTAGTATTTTGGGGTCGGCCCTTTCTTGATGTTGGCTTTCCAGAACCCTTATTTTTTGTACTAACTCCTCTTCCACTTTCTTTCGCTGTGTCTTCTCCTGCGCTGCTATACAAATTAGATGCCCTCTCACCACCGCCTTCATCCCATCCCAAGTCAGCCCTAATGGCACTTCCCCACCTAGATTGTACTTCATTTATTCCTGTATAACACCCTTCAAACTCTCCACATGCTTCTGCTCCCCTAAAAGCCCCTCATTCATCCTCCGAAATTTGGTGCCAGTATCCTTTTCCCCTAAATCAAACATAATACGCACTGCTGCATGATCTATCCATGTAATACTTCCAATTTCAACCCCCATTGTCCTAGCTTGCCATTTCCCACTCACCCATAGCATATCCAGTCTGCTATACGTCCCATGTACTGAAGAGTAAAATGTATAGCCTTTTTCCCCTTGATGCCTCCCTCTCCTCATATCTACCAACCCTAACCGCTCCTTTAACCTCAAAAGACTCCTTCTATCCTTCCTCCCCCCTTCCCCTCCTCCCCCCGTATTATCCAGCTTTGGGTTGACTGTGATATTGAAGTCTCCCCCTATAATAAGTGGTACATTCCCCCATCCCTCCACTTTGGACAGCAGCTTATCGAAAAACTCCTCCCTTTGTACGATAGGGGCATATATACTCACTATCCAAACTTGATCCTCCTTTATCCTTATCCTGACTGCCACCCACCTTCCTTGCTTATCCCTTCTTTCTTCCAGTATCGCTTCCTTGCAGTCCTGCCCTATCATTATCCCCCCCCCCCCCCTTCCTTGGCTGTGCCCTTTGTCCTGCGAGCAATACCCTAGGATACTTGTTAGAGCTAATTAGACCCTCCTGCCCCACCCTCTCCTGGGCTCTTTCCCCCATTGCTTCCACTGCTCTGCTTCCTGCTCCTGCTGTGGTCCTTCTGCATTCTCATCCTCCTCTGGCACCGCCAGCCCTACCGCCTTCATTGCCGCATACGCCTCTTCCAGAGTTTGTACTTTCCATGTCTTATCCCCTTTTGTAAATGCAAGTCCAAAGGGGTAGAGCCAGCGATACCTCAGTTCCTGCTTCCTTAGCTGACTGGTAATTGGTGCCATAGCCCTCCTTCTCTGCAATGTTCCCAAGAACAGGTCTGCATATATGGCTACCGAGTACCCCTGCCATATAAAGGTGCTTAGCCCCCTCATCTTAGCCGCAATTTTTTTCCTTCAGTTTGTAGTCTCTTAGGCAAACTACTATGTCTCTGGGCCTGTTGCTGCGTATGGGGCCCAAGGCCCAATGTACCCTGTCCAGATGTATTCCTTCAGCCCCCACCTCTTCCCCTCCTTGCTTCAAGGCCTCCAAACAGACTGCCTCTGCTACTTTTGCACAGTCCCGAAATTCAGCTTCTTCTGGCACACCTTTTATTCTTAAATTGTTCCTCCTGGAGCGGTTCTCCAGATCTTCTAACTTCAGCTTTATTTGCTCCTTCCATTCCTCCTCACCTTTAATTTGCGTCTCCCATTCCTCCTGCTGCAGTTCCAGAGTTTGCAATCGATTTTCATGGTCACCCATCCTGTAGGTGACTTCTTCCACCTCCTCCCTCAAACCACTCATTATATCTCCCAGCGCCTTCTTCGCTCATTGCACCTCTGCCTTCAGCTCCTCAAACCACTCATTATATCTCCCAGCGCCTTCTTCGCTCATTGCACCTCTGCCTTCAGCTCCTCAAACCACTCATTATATCTCCCAGCGCCTTCTTCGCTCATTGCACCTCTGCCTTCAGCTCCTCAAACCACTCATTATATCTCCCAGCGCCTTCTTCGCTCATTGCACCTCTGCCTTCAGCTCCTCAAACCACTCATTATATCTCCCAGCGCCTTCTTCGCTCATTGCACCTCTGCCTTCAGCTCCTCAAACCACTCATTATATCTCCCAGCGCCTTCTTCGCTCATTGCACCTCTGCCTTCAGCTCCTCAAACCACTCATTATATCTCCCACCGCCTTCTCAGCTCATTGCACCTCTGCCTTCAGCTCCTCAAACCACTCATTATATCTCCCAGCGCCTTCTTCGCTCATTGCACACCTCTGCCTTCAGCTCCTCAAACCACTCATTATATCTCCCAGCGCCTTCTTCGCTCATTGCACCTCTGCCTTCAGCTCCTCAAACCACTCATTATATCTCCCAGCACCTTCTTCGCTCATTGCACCTCTGCCTTCAGCTCCTCAAACCACTCATTATATCTCCCAGCGCCTTCTTCGCTGACTGCACCTCTGCCTTCAGCTCCTCAAACCACTCATTATATCTCCCAGCGCCTTCTTCGCTCATTGCACCTCTGCCTTCAGCTCCTCAAACCACTCCTTTAGTTCCTCTCTCGTCGCCGCTTGTCCCGCCACTTCTCCTGCGCCTCCAACACTCCTTACGGTGTCTGCTCCGTGCGGTTCGGCCTGCTTGCCCCTCGCACGCTCCTCCACCGCCATTTTAGTTTCTCCTGCAGTCCCGCTGATACTCGCCGCCCCGAAGGCATAGTCCCGCAGATCCGCGGTCTTTTTCCGGGTCGCCATGCTCCCCTCCACACACGGTTTCCAGTACCGCTACCTCCTTGATTTTCCTCTCCCGTTAAGGGCAGGTTTTTTCGCTTATACACTGGGTTGGGTCCGGAGCTCGCCTCTCACGCGGCCATTATGACGGGTGACGTCACTTCCTCCTCTTAAAATATTTTAAAGTCGATTCTTTCAATTCCTTACCAATGCTAAGCCAGTTATAATTGAACTGTCCTCATATTTAAAACTGTCTTAAGAGGCAGTATCCCACAGCTTAATTTTAACTTGACCGACACAAGTCTGCTCTAAAGATAAACATTTCATGACACAATATACTGCAAAGTGTTCAAAAACGTCTTTTGAAGTTATGACAGAATAATTTAGCACATAGCACTTTGGCACAACAGTCCCAACCCAGCGTTTAAGTCCAGGCTGTCCCTACTGTAAGGGATTATTTTGTTCATCCCTTTTCCAGAATGTTCAAGGTAGAGAATAAAGTAACTATAATAAAAAAGCAATGATCAAAAGAATATAGGAAGAGCAGTGGGTACAGAGCAGAACTAGGATAATTCATTTTACAATCCATGATAGAAAAAATTATATTCAAGTTCTGGTGTGTCAACACATTAACAGTAACACAACCTCCTTTCTCTGCCAGACACTCGGAAGTAACAAACTCTACTAGAAAAAAAAGACAGTCTGAATTTAACTATACCATATGAGCACTAACTCAAAGAGCAAATCACCTACATAGAAAAAGGCAACACTGTAAAATTACAGCAAGCTCTAAAATATGATCCCCACACACAGAAACTATATGCAAGCAAACTAACTCACGTGGAACGAGGGGCTACAAATGAGAAACTGAAGCACATATACAAAATTTGACTTTCAGTAGTAGAGCATTGAAGAAAGAGAGAAGGAAATGCGAAGGTGAACAACATGCAAAGGTATAAAAAATGCACCTTCCCAAAGCTGAAATACTCTAATCCATAAAATCTTGAAATAAAAAATGCTTTTGCATACCTTTGTTGTCTGATCCTTTTATTTTTCTAAGGTCCTGGTCTCTTTACATTTTCTCCTTGATCTATTCCTAAATCCTTTTCCAGGATCTCTTTTTCCATTCTCTATTTCTTCTTCTTCTATCTCTTTTTCAATCCTCTCTTCCATTTTTCTTTGATATTGATCTCTTATTTTTGTTTCATTTCTGTAATCTGCCTCGCTCTATCTATCACTAGATTTTGCACCTCGTTCCCCATTTTCCCTTCTGGTCTTCTCCTTCCGCAGTCCTTAATTTATCCTCTTTCACCTCCCCTTCGAGTCCCCATTTCTACTCACCATACTCACCCTCTCTCCAGACCAGCTCTCATCTGCTTTTCACCTTTTTTCTCAGTTCCATCTCCTCTATCAGTCATCCTCACCCCTGCCTTCAGTCAGTGACCCACATGTCCCAGTAACCCCACACTGTGGTGGCCGAGACAGAGCGCAAAAAACGTGATTTACTTGAAATTAAGGTTGCCACGCTGTCTCCTACTGCTGCTTTCTAGTAAAACGTTTCTTGCTCACAGCCCTCCACAGCCTACATTCCTTACACAGCTACGGGAGCACTTTCCTTCGCTGCCTGTGGCTGTGCTTACTTGCAGCCGCTGACATCGCAAGTTTAGAGAAGTGATACCAGGGTATTTTCTTTCTGTTGCACAAGACAGGAAATGCCGTGGTTTCACTTCTATGAGCTCCACAGTGTCAGTGGCTGCAGGTTAGCACAGCCACGGGTAGCAAAGTAAAACCACTCCCGCAGCTGTGCAGAGGTGAGCCAGTGAGGCAGGCTTCAGGCCTCACTAGCGCAGCTCTTATACCAGCCAGCGCCGCTGGGCCATGTGTGAGCAACACACTCACACATGCATCGGGCCGGCCCTGTTTCACATTCAGGTTCTTTGGTCCTCTCACAAAAATCTCTATCAGATAAATTTCTTGGAACTGAGAGTAGTCTTAGAGTAGTCTTGGAGTGGAGGAGTGGCCTAGTGGTTGGAGCAAGGTACTTCAGGCCAGAAGGTCAGGGGTTCAAATCCCACTAGAGGACAGCCACCTTGGACTGGAAGGACTGGGGTTTCTAGTCCCACAGGTGCTCCTTGTGGTCTTGGGCAAGCCACTTAACCCTCCATAGCCCATGTTCCCTGTGAAATAGTTATTTCCAAGTTATAATGCCCTGTTCAATGTAATTTCAGTTTGTTCAATGTAAACCGCACTGATGCAGAATAGCACGGTATATAAGAGAATATAAATAAATAAATAAATAAATGCTTTAAAGACTTTCAGTGATCAGTTGGCCAGTCAAATTATTTTGATACAATCAAGTAGCCGTGTACTAAACAAGCAGGGAGGAATGGAATTGTACCTTCTGTATCAGGAAGCAGTCAAGATGTGGACTTGGACCATCTCTCAGGGGATGACTCTCAGGGCCACTTACCTGGCAGTAGAAGATAATCTCCTGGCCAACAAACTGAGTTGTGTGCACCAGCCTCATAAGTGGATCCTGGAAGGATGGTGGCTCTCCAGCTCTTTCGGGAGCAGGCACCCTCTCAATAGTTCTCTTTGCCACTCCCCAGAACAGGCAGATACCTCAGTTCTGTTCCAGGATAGGGGCACATAGCAGAATAGCCTTGTATGCATATCTTTTAATACCCCTTACAGCGAAAACTCTCCTGAAACTCAAAAAGGATGGAGATGCGATGATTTTCATATCTCTTTAATGGTCGAGTCAGCCTTGGTTTCTACTTCTCTTGGAGCTGTCAATCAGGGATCCAATATGCTTGGGCAATTCACCAACACTAATCATACAGGATCCAGAAACATCATTGCATCCCACCATCAGGTCACAGCTTGGATGATGAGAGGCTGATTCCTCTCTGGATCTGCTGTTTAGTGTAGCTAATGTCTTTTTTGGCTTCTAGGAGAGATTCCACTAGGAGGTCTTACAATTTCAAATGGAAAAGCTTTGCCCTCTGATGTGATAGAAAGGCCTTAGAGCCTTTCTTCTGTCCCACACAAAAACTGCTTGAATACCTTCTACATCTATCAGAGTCTGATCTGAAGACTAACTCATTTAGGTTAAACCCATCTCTTTACAGTCTTTAGTTGTTCAATTCATGCAGAACTTGCTTCTTATGAAGCTTTCCCGTAAGCTTCTCACAGTATCTTGGGATTTTAACATAGTCTTAATTCAACTGATGTAGGCTCCCTTTGTACTGTTAAATACTGTACCAGTGGACTGAAATGCCGAACCTGAAGTTCTTGTATTTGGTAGTGGTAACTTCAGCATGCAAAGTCAGCGAGCTCTACCCTACACTGTTTGACTACAAAAGGTAGTCCTATGTTCCTTGCTAAGATTGTGTTGGAATTGCACCTTAATCAGTCAGTAGGCTTGCCAACCTTTTTCCCAAGACCTCACATTCACAAAGGGGAAAGTGTAGGAGAGCCAACATGGATTTAGCCAAGGAAAGTCTTGTCTTACTAATCTCTTATATTTTTTGAAGGTGTGAATAAACAGGTAGCTAAAGGTGAGCCAGTTGATATTGTGTATCTGGATTTTCAGAAAACCTTTGACAAGGTCTTTCATGAGAGAGAAATTAAGAAGTCATGAGTTAGGAGGCAGCATACTATTGTGGATCAGGAACTGGGTAAAAGATAGAAAACAGAGAGCAGGGTTAAATGGCCAATTTTCTCAATGGAGAAAGGTTAATAGTGGAGTATCCCAGGGATCTGTGCTGGGCCCGCTGCTTTTTAACATATTCATAAATGACCTGGAAATGGGAATAATGAGTGAGGTGATCATTTCTGCAGATGGTACAAAATTATTCAAAGTTGTTAAAACACAAGAAGATTGTGAAAAATTCAAGAGGACTTTGAAAAATTGGAAAACTGGGCGTCCAAATGGCAGATGACATTTCATGTGGACAAGTGCAAAGTCATGCAGTTAGGAAAGAACCCAAACTAAAGTTACACAATGCAAGGTTCCACATTAGGAACCACCACCCAGGAAAAGGATTTAGGTGTCATCATGGATAATATGTTGAAACTCTCTGCCTAGTGTGCAGCAACAGCCAAGAAAGCAAATAGAATACTAAAAATCATAGGGGAAGGAATGGAGAATAAAACAAATGATATTATAAAATGCCTCTGTAGCGTTCTGTGGTGCGACTGCACCTTGAATATTGTGGGCAATTATGGTCATCGTATCTTAAAAAGTATATAGCAGAATTAGAAAAGGTACAAAGAAGAACCACCATAGTGGTAAAGGGGGTGGAAGGATACCCCTATGAGGAAAGGTTTAAAAGGTTAGGTCTCCTCAATTTGGCTGAGGGGAGATTTGATAGAAGTCTATAAAATAATGAATGGAGTGGAACTGGTAAACACAAATTGGTTGTTTACTCCTTCAAAAAGTAGAAAGACTAGGAGACACGCAATGAAGCTACAACATAGCCCACTTAAGACTAATAGGAAAAAATATTTTTTTTACTCAATGCATAATCAAACTCTGGAATTTGTTACCAGAAGATGCAGTAAAGGTTGTTAGTGTAGCTGGGTTTTAAAAAGGTTTGCACAAGTTCCTGGAAGAAAAGTCCATAAATCATTATTAAAGGAGACCTGGGAAATCCACTGCTTATCTTAGGATAAGCAACGTGGAATCTATCTACCTTTTGGGAATCTGACAGGTACTTGTGTCCTGGATTGGCCGCTGTTGCAAACAGGATACTGGGTTTGATGGACCCTTGGTGTGACCCAGTATGATATCTCATGTTCTAATTGAAGTGGGCAAGCCTTAGAAAGTCCACCAACCTTTTTGTTTCTTTTGTCGCAAGTAAGATGGGGGCTGCCGTCAACAAATGTGCTTTGTCTAATTGGCTAGGGGATTGCAGGCAGGTTTGAGTCTTGTGGGTCATGTTACGGCTTACAATGTTAGAGCTATAGGTATATTGGTAGCCCTCTTAAGATCATCCTCCATGGAAGAGATTTGCAAGGCTGCAACATGGACTTCTGTCCACACATTCACATCCCATTACTGTTTGGAGAGAGGCTCCTGATACAACAGTAGATTCAGTCAGTCTGTTCTACAGCATTTGTTCAGGGAGTAGAATCCATCTCCACCCACCTAGGCCTGATTATTTTCTGTTCAGGCTGCGTCTTACAAAAATGTAAAAAATGCAAAGAACAAATAGGCCTATTGCCATCAAAAACAAAGTTGTTTAAGTGTTTGTTGGTTGCAACACAGTTTATTTTTCCTATAAGTGAGGACATTATCCTGTTTGTCCTTGGAGAAAACAAAGTTACTTACTCCATGGCCCAAGCAGCCCCTGCAATGTGGGGAAATGTGGGCAGAAAGGGGGAACGCATGGTGATGCACCCCTCTCACATGTGGCAACTTACATGTTTGCTGTGCTGCCTCTGCCCCACCCTCGAGGCTGACACCTCCAGGGCTGAAGTCTTCCGATAACAGCTGCACGTGAGACTTCGATCTGGGAGGTAACAGCCACCAGTCTTGGGGCAGAGGCGGTGTGACAATCAAGTTAAAGTAAGTTTGCCATGCATGGACGAGGAGGGGGGCCATGACAATTGGTGACCCTCAGCAATAGTTTGCTTGGGGGATGCTCATTAGCATGCCACTGTACTTACCTGTAGCGGGTATTCTCTGTGGACAGCAGAATAAGTCATCAAAACCCTCCCATCTCCTCTTGCAGTTGAATTCTACATCAGCTAGTTCAAAGACTGAGGAGATCTTGTATGGTGGCAATAGGTAGGAAATGGCATGGTGTAGCCATCACAAAAGCTTCCAGAAGTTGCTGGGAACTGGCTCCTGTATAAGGCTCTGTTGATGATGTCACCCGGGGCCATACCAAGGGCTGTGCTAGTGATACAGCCGCACAGGGCTCCTGATATCAGTGGGTTTCCAGGAAGCTCAAAAAGAGTGAGTTACTGCATATGGCTGAGGCAGAAGGGGGCACTGATTCGTTAGTCGCACAGGGCACATTTCTAGCTTGGTACGGTCCTGATGTCACGCATAAGTGAGAACTTATCCTGCTGTCTACAGAGAACACCTGCTATAGGTAAGTAACTTTGTTTTCTATAGAGCTGAGCGTGCATGCAACGGAAATTCAGTATCCCAGAAACTCTACCAGTAGCCACCAGATACCTGGATGACCTCTCTCGCTGTGACTGAACACTTGTGCCTCTTTCTTAGGAGGCTGTGTTTGCCCACGTGGCACCTACCGTAAAACTCTGTCCTTGTGATACTTATAAGGCCAGCACTTTCATTAGTTGGTCGCCTAGAGTGCTGGGATCCGTGGGCAGCAAAGGAAGCAGGCAGGTCATTTAAATCCTCTCCTTCCCGGTTCCTGCTCTTCTAGAGACCCTACCCCAGTGCTTATTCAAGCAGCCCAGCCTCCATGATGTCAATTGCAGGGTCAATTTCATGGTATGAGCTGCGAGATCCAATAACCTACAATTTCTTAACAGCGTAAATTTAGCACAATATATGACTTCTGCGACCCTTACAGCTGGCCAGGCACTGGATCCTGTCATAGTCCCCAAAAATAAATACTATCATGCCAGAAACATGCAAGTCATCTCATTTCTGTGGACAGACCAGTTTTTGGTCTCCTCATCTTGTGTTCTCCTTTGCCTTGCTCTTCGCCTCGATTGTGGAAAGCCTGCAAGCTGCAAGACTTTGACCCCCACTTGTTTCTAGCATGCTGGGTTCCATTCCCACCTGATGTTTGTAATAAGCAACTCAAAAGCCAGGTACAGATTTGGGATGCCAGCCTTTGCTCAGCACTGGATAAGGTAGCTCCTGAGCAAATATACCTGGCTCACCTGGATAAACATCAATCTTGGTACCACTCTGGCCTTCAACTGCTTAAAACTCAGCTACACCAAACAGAGTGTCAATGGCATAGACAACCTTCTGCTCACATCTTGACATTTTTATTGAGAGATTGCTAGGCAGTATAAATCGATGCTTTATTTAGCAAAGAAAAGCTATATTTTCGCAGTGCTGGGAAATGACCAAAAATCATCTACACTATTTAGACTGGTTAATAGACTACAAAGTGCCCCTTTATCTGAAACCCCTTTCCACCTTATTTATTTATTTAAAGTTTCTTTTATACCGCGCTATTCAACATCAGCGCGGTTTACAGTGAACAGAAATTACACTTCACAAAATTGATCAGTGCTTACAATGAACAGGGCAATACATTAAACAGGTTTACATTAAACAGGTTTCTTAAACAGAGAACATAATAAACTATGTACAGAAGGCAACTATATACAAAGCCGCTAAGTGCAGCTATATGATTCCTGATGAGACCTTACTGGTCAAATACTGTAGCAGATGGATTTCTGCAGAAAATCAGGGACATTCTGTCCTTACCCGTTCCAGTTCCATCCCCAGCTGCTTAGTTGGCTTAACTTTGACCCATTTTTGAACAGGGGAGGGGAACCGCAGCCTCCCTGCTTGTTGATGTAGCACTTCATGACTTGATTGTCAGTTTGCACAAGGAGCGAGTTGTTATGGACCCAGAAAGCTGGAAAGTTTGAAGGGCACAGTAGCTGCTCGCATCCCCGGCAGATTGATGCGCAGAGAAGACTCCTTGCTGGACAGTGGTTCTGGGTAATGAGAAGCAGGAGATAAGCTCCCCGGCCCATCCAGGAGACCTCTATGAATACAGTAGCTATAGAAATGGACCTGGGTGTGGCATCTGCAAGAGAAGATCATGATGGTACTGAAACATCGGAAGTTGGTGAACTAGCATTTCCATGGTTAGCGTATCACTCTGAAACGTTTTTCTGCCGACTAAGTCCAAAGTCTCATGCCGGCAGGGCTGCAGCAGTGACTTGAGTGTTTCACATCATCAGGCACATGACTAATCGGGGAATACTAACCCCTGCCGACACTACCCAATATCAGGGGACAACGTGAATGCTTGCCCCGCTACCCTATATTGGTGGAAAACGCAAATGCTTGCCCCGGGAGTATACCAGTAAAAGGTATTTACTCCTCCTTTCCCTTTCCACGGGGCGACAGGTCCCTGCATCCCCTCTGCCTGAGCAGGACCTCCCGGGCCTCAGGACCCAACCTCCTGCACTCCTCTCCCCTGTCATGGCTCCCATTCAGGTAGGTATGGACATACTGGGGGCAGGAAAGCGTCATGGAGGACAGAAGCAAAGCTTCAATAGCACCGGGGTGCCAGAGTCTTTTGGTAAGTCCTGTGGTGCCATCGAAAGGCTTTGCTGCAGGTCCCAGAGAGGGGTGGCAGCAGTGTCAATAGCCTGCCCTGCAATTAGGATTGACACCTGTGGCTAGCCATGCTCCGCCCATGCCCATCCCCTGCCCCGCCCATAAAAATAATTGCAGAGAGGGCAATGATGCAGGCTTTAGCATCT
This sequence comes from Ichthyophis bannanicus, assembly GCA_033557465.1. NCBI lineage: Eukaryota > Metazoa > Chordata > Amphibia > Gymnophiona > Ichthyophiidae > Ichthyophis > Ichthyophis bannanicus. The sequence continues at coordinate 36,036,240 of CM066048.1, read as the reverse complement.
GTAGGCTATTATCAAGGGGGAGTACAAGAGGATGAACTATTCAGCACCTATTCAGCCACAATCCCCTTCTCAGGCCCCTCCATCACACATATGCTCCCCCAAATGGCATTAAATCCAAACATATATTCTGCATTCACCAAACCCTGCTCCCCTGGCCCCTTCCCCAACAATCTGTGCAGAGCAGAGCTAGACCCTTTCCCATAAAAACTAGCACAGGAGAGAAAAATCTCTCTCAATACCAAGCCTATTGTGAATTAATCAGGACCAGTCACAGAGTTCATTCTAAGTGCTGCCACCTTAAGCAAATCTTAACCCATATATTCCCCCAGCTGTCAGAATTTATTGTTTATCTTTGAATGCCCTATTCTCTGCCAACTCTCAGAAGCGATCGCCTAGGTTGCCTGATGGTTGGGCTGGCCTGGAATTAATAAAAAAAGATCATTCGAGACCAAGATCAAATCTACCATGCCAGTACTAACTTCCAAAACTCAGCAAGGACCCTACTTAGAAAAAGCACCGTAAATATTGCAATGGGCCCTAAAACATCAAGAAACCTATTAGGAAAGCTGAACAAGCCAGATTACTACACATTCTTAGACAGCAATTCCATGCTAACAAATACCCAGCCTTGGTCACATACACACATTACAGGTAGGCTTTCACCAATAAGTGACCACAAAGTAAAATAAGTTAAATTAGTAAGAATCATGTAAATATACCTGATTATTTGTTACACGCTCCTGTTATATTGTTAAAATGTTCCATGTATCTCAGTTGTCATGAACGTAAACCGCTATGATTACCTGAAATGGTGGTATAAAAATCACTCAAATAAATAAATAAATAAAAGAAATATGTAGACGAAAATTAAACTAAAGCCTCAGAAAGCCAGACGCTGATTGCAGTGCAACACCAGAGAAACAGAAAGAAATGCATTTCCCCTATATTATACAAAACAAAAGACAACAGATGTCCAGATTGGCATTAGGAAGAAAGCAACAAATGCAATTGATTATTCCCGGCGGAGCCGGCACAAGAATATGCAAGAGCACTGGGTTGAGAGCATGCTTGTGCTGAGACGGCGCTTCCATGTCCCGCTCCATCCGATGACGTCTGACGTTAGAGAAGGACGGCACGTGGCAGAGCTGTCTCTACACTCATGCAAATTTTAAATCAGGCTTTGACAAATTTTCCTGGAATCTAGGAGCCAGCCACTGAAACCTAGGTCACAGTGCCCTTCCCGCCCCAAAAAAGGGGCATTGCAGTTACTTTTTTAGGTTTTAGGGCCTGATTTACTGTTTCCACATTTTCCATGGTAAAAAGCTTAATAAATCAGGCTGTTAATGGGCCACTGCACAATGCCAACCTCACCCCTCCTCTTCCCTATCCCACCACCCCCACTGACCCATTGAGCTACATCTGTGTGTGTGTGTGGTGTGGGGGTGGGGGTGGGGTGCCTGCATGTGTGTGTGATTGGAGAGGGCTGTGCCTTTGCACATACACATGGTGCTCTTTACTTCCTATACATTTGTCCCTTCCCTTCCCTCCCCACTCCAACCCCTTTCCTGTTGCCCCTGACTCACCCCCAGACTCTCCTCTTCACCCTCCCCACCCCCTTGCACTCACCCCTGCCCTCCATTCCTAGAAGTGCTGAGGAAGCTGGGAGAGTTGGTGATTGCACAACCTGCCAAAAAAAAAAAAAAAAGATTACCAGACTTGCTACACAGACAGGCAGTCACCAGCTCTCCCGGCCATGATTGCAGCTGCCTCTGCACTTCTGCCAGTGGAGCTTAGCATCCACACAGGCGGTCACTGGCTCTCCCAGCCGCGGGATTGCGGCCGTTTCTGCACTTCTGCTCGTGGGGCTTGGGATTCCTGCGGGCAGACAGAAGCGATTGACGATTAGCAGATAACCGGTCCTTCATTGGCCAGTTTTACCGTTCTGCCAGCTGCCAGCCTTCAACATGAAAAAACAGCCAGGCCGGTCTAAAACTGGTTGGTTGGCAAACCTACCTGCAAACACTGGTGCTCTAGGCAGCCACCTAGTCCGCCCAATGGCTAGCATCGGCCCTGGAAGCAAAGTGGGAGGAAGCAAGTTCTACTCTTTAAGTTCATTCTTGTAATGCATCTCTGTTACTAACTAGAAATCAAGAACTACAGAAAGGGGGATATATGTTTTCTGTTCCCTTCTTTCCTGAGTTCCAGCAAGGTAATATATGATAAGCCATCCTTTAAGCTTGTAATAATGATTACATGCCCTGCCCACTCCTCAGAGAGTCCTCCTAATTAGTTACTGCAACCTGGAGAAACGGATCTTTCTCTGTTGTGTTTTCCCCCACATTTTACAGACATGGTTGGGGAGCTGAGGTTGGGCTGTTAAAGGCTGCTGTGATGGGGGCCATTGCTTCCTTTCTGGAGCTGGGACTTAGACCCTGCTCTCTGAACTTAAAGTCATACTTGTGACTCCCTTTTCCTTCAAAACAGGAAATGGAAAACAGAAAGGGAGAAGAGTAACGGAGATCTTCCTCATTAAAATATGCCTATGGACGTCTCCTCTAAGAATTTGTCCAAACCCCCTTTAAACCCTGCAATGTGAGATCCTCTGGCAATACATTTGATTGTTCTTTCTCTGAAAAATATAGTAACATAGTAAATGATGGCAGATAAAGACCAGTATGGTCCATCTAGTCTGCCCAGTAAGGTGGTTATAGTCGGTGAACCTCCTGCTCCATGCATAGGAACATAAAACATAAGAAATGCCATATTGGGTCAGACCACGGTCCAGCAAGCCCAGTATACTCTTTGCAAAAGTGGCCAATCCAGGTCAAAAGTACCTAGCAGGTTCCCAAAAAGACACACAGGTTCCACAGTGCTTGTATTGGGTCAAGCAGTGATATCCCGGGTCCTCTTTAATAATGGTTTATGAACCTTTCCTCCAGGAACTTGTCCAAACCTTTTTTAAACCCAGTTACACTAACAGCTTTTTCTATATCCTCCAGTAATGATTTCCAGAGTTTGATTACACATTGAGTGAAAAAACATTTTCTCTTATTAGTCTTAAATGGGTTACCCTGTAGCTTCATTGCATAACCCCGTCTTTCTACTTTTTGATGGCATAAACAATCAATCTACTTTTACCCATTCCATTCCATTCATTAATTTATAGACCTCTATCATATCATATCTCCCCTCAGCTGTCTCTTTTCCAGGTTGAAAAGTCCTAACCTTTTTAGCATCTCTTCATAGGAGTATCCTTCCATCCCCTTTATCATTTTGGTGGCTCTTCTCTGTACCTTTTCAAATTCCACTATATCCTTTTTAAGATATGACGACCAGAAGTGCACACAATATTCAAGGTGTGGTCGCACCATGGAACGATACAGAGGCATTATAATATCCTTTGTTTTATTTTCCATTCTTTTCCTTATGATTCCTAGCATTCTATTTGCTTTGTTGGCCGCCGCTGCACACTGGGCGGAGGGTTTCAACATGTTATCCACGATGACGCCTAAATCTTTTTCCTGGGTGGTGGTTCCTAATGTGGAACCTTGCATCACTCCCCTCAATGCCTTCATTTAGGGTTGTACCTGCCACTCCGTTCAGGTCACCCCTCTCTATTTGTTGAAGTATAAGAAATAGTTACGTTTATTTTGATTTTATCCTCTTGCTATAAAGGGATCCATTGTGATCCCATGCCATTTTGAATTCTGTCACTGTATTTGCCCTCATCACCTCCTTCGGGAGGGCATTCCAAGCACTGTTCCCTATAAGCTGTGCACGTGTGCGCGTGCACACACCTCAACGTGCGAGCGCACATACTTTACAACAGAGCGCACAAAAATTACGGTTCTGATCAGGGCCGGATTTAGCTAGAGTGAGGCCCTACGCCAAGAAAAATTGTGGGCCCCCCCCCCATGTCCCCGTGCAGTCCTGGGCCCCCCCTGTGCAGTCCTGGGCCCCCCCGTGTCCCCCCCCGTGCCTCCGTGCAGTCCTGGGCCCCCCCGTGCAGTCCTGGGCCCCCCCCCGTGCCCCCGTGCAGTGCTGGCCCGCCCCGTGCAGTCCTGGGCCCCCCCATGCAGTCCTGGCCCCCCGGACAGCATCGCGGCTGTCTGAGGGGCTTCAGAGGGAGCCGGGGAAGCCCGCGCGAGGCCCCGGCTCCCTCTGTACAGCCGCCAGCGTGAAGAGCCTTTTCCTTCACGCTGGCGGCTGTTTCTGTGAAGCCGGGAATGCTGGGAAAGGTTAAAGGGCAACCTTTAACTTTTCCCAGCATTCGCGGCTTCACAGAAACAGCCGCCAGCGTGAAGGAAAAGGCTCTTCACGCTGGCGGCTGTACAGAGGGAGCCGGGGCCTCGCGCGGGCTTCCCCGGCTCCCTCTAAAGCCCTCCGGTGGGCCCAGGGGCGGCCCAAGGGGGGTGCGGGGCCATGTGCGGAGACTCGGTGCGGGGCCTCATTTGCATAATGTGTCTCATTTGCATAAATATTTGCATAATGTTACCATACACCAGAGCTACTCAATTCCAGTCCTGGTGGTCCACAATCCTGCAGGTTTTCGGGATATCCCTAATAAATATGCATGAGATATATATGCATTGGAGGTATCCTGCCAACCTGACTGGTTTGTGGCCCTCCAGGGCTGGATTTGGAGACCCCTGCTTTACATCTCTGTCATTTAAGATTGTGAGTGAACAAGGTACAGATATCCTAGACATCAAAAGGATAGATAGAATGTGTCACATTCCTCCTCGATTCTCACCACCACCAAAAAGTTGTCTAATAGATAATATTTTGGTGGTGGTGAGAAGCGAGGAGGAATGTGACAAATGCTATCTAACTTTTTTGATGTCTTGGACATCTGCACCTTGCCCACTCACAATCGTAAATGACAGAGATGTAAGGCAGGGGTCTCCAAATCCAGCCCTGGAGGGCCACAAACCAATCAGGTTGGCAGGATATCTCCAATGCATATATATCTCATGCATATTTATTAGGGATATCCTGAAAACCTGCAGGATTGTGGACCACCAGGACTGGAATTGAGTAGCTCTGCCATACACTAACTTTTAGTAAACATGCCTCTTAATGAGTATATGGATAAAGAAAGACTAAAAGGTTTCTACATTACTATAATCCAGTACCAACCGCCAGGCACATTAGGAACTACTACAAACACTGCCCATTTAGAACCCATAGCAAACCCGCCATATCCTAACAGCACTACCAGGACTCACAAAGCACCATACCCTAACTATCAAAAGGCAACACTGCAAATATTAAACCAATACATTTCAGAGAACAACAATACATGACCTACTGGGGAAAGAACAAGTGGCAATGTCAAATAGGAATTATATAAACAGAATACCTCAGCTCAGTTACACATGCACAACATAGACCATCACCAAACAAGGAATCACAATTTAGAAACAGGAAGACAATAATTAAACTGGGAACCCCAAAAGCCAAACTTGGAATATACAACAACACTGTAGAAATAAAACTATAAATTAATTTCCTCTTGTACTAAACAAAGCGCAAAAATTAATGATGCACATTTCCCAGAGCTGACATATTCCAGTTAATAAATTCAAAATAAAGAGATATTTTTCTACCTTTTGTGCATTTTTTTTCAGTTGCAATTGTTCCAGCCACTTTCTTCTGGTTTCTTCGTGTCTTCTGCTAACTCTCCATCTGCTGTCCATTTGTCCTTTCTTCTGTCTTCTTGGTTTTTTTTTTCCATTCTCTCTCTACATCTGCTTTAACATACTAATCTTTCTCCTTTTGCTCTTTCCTCATTCCTATTTCATCTACTCAAAATTTACCCCTCCATCCTCAATCCCCACTTACTCTCCCAATACCAGGCCAATTGTAGATTTTTTATCCCTCCCACACAAAATATTTTTCCCCTCTCCATTTTACTCTCCCAGCCCCATCCCATTCTAATCCTCCCCCAACACCAGCTCCCTTCTAGTTCCAGCCTCACCCAGCATCCATTCCCTTCTAGTCCCTGCATCAGCCCATTTCCAGTCCTAGCCCCCCATTAGCCCATTTCCAGTCCTAGCCCCCCCCATCAACCCAATACCAGTCCTAGCCCCCCCATCAACCCACTTCCAGTCCTAACCCCCCATCACCCCATTTTCAGTTTAAGCCCCCCTATAACCCATTACCAGTCCTAACCCCCCATCAGCCCACTTCCAGTCCTAACCCCATCAACCCATTTCCAGTCAGCCCCCCATAGCCCATTGCCAGTCCTAACCCCCCCCCCATCAGCCCACAGTCCATTACCAGTCCTAACCCCATCAGCCCACCTCAAGTCCTAACCCCTCCCCATCAGCCCATTTCCTGTCCTAGCCCCCCCCATAGTCCATTATCAGTCCTAACCCCCCATAGCCCATTACCAGACAGCCCCCATCAGCCAACAGCCCATTACCAGTCTTAACCCCCCCATAGCCCATTGCCAGTCCTAACCCTCCCATCAGCCCACAGTCCATTACCAGTCCTAACCCCATCAGCCCACCTCAAGTCCTAACCCCTTCCCATCAGCCCATTTCCTGTCCTAGACCCCATAGCCCCTTACCAGTCCTAACCCCCCCCCAACAGCCCACAGCCCATTACCAGTCCTAACTCCATCAGCCCACCTCCAATCTTAATCCCCCAGCCCATTTCCAGTCCTAGCAACCCCCCCAACCCATTACCAGTCCTAGCCCCCCATAGCCCACTCCCAGTCCTAATCCCACCAGCCCATTTCCAGTCCTAATCCCCATCACCCAATTTTTAGTTTAAGCCCCCCCCATAGCCCATTACCAGTCCTAAGCCCCCATCAACCCACTTCCAGTCCTAATCCCATCAGCCCATATAGCTCCCCCCTCGCCCATAGCCCCCCCCATAGCCCATCACCACTCCTAACCCCCCCATAGCCCATTACCAGTCCTAACCCCCCCAACAGCCCACAGCCATTACCACTCCTAACCCCCCCCAGCCCATCACCAGTCCTAACCCCCCCCAACACCCCACCCCCATTACCACTCCTAACCCCCCCCCAGCCCATGACCAGTCCTAACCCCCCCAGCAGCCCACAGCCATTACCACTCCTAACCCCCCCAGCCCATTACCACTCCTAACCCCCCCAACAGCCCACAGACATTACCACTCCTACCCCCCCCAGCCCATCACCAGTCCTAAACCCCCCACCAGCCCACAGCCATTACCACTCCTAACCCCCCCAGCCCATCACCAGTCCTAACCCCCCCAGCCCACCCCAGCCCAGCGAATTTTTTTTTACAAAACAAGCTGTCGCTGCCTCTGCCGGGGCCGGGGCCGCCGCGGCAGAATCGAGTGTGCCGCGGGGCCCCCCCTGCCCAGCAGAGCCTGCCCTCCCCGGTATCACCTCTCTCAGCTGCCTCCCTCCAGTCACACGCGCCGGCTTTCAGAGCGCGAGGGAAGAGTTTTTCCCTCGCTGCTCTGTTTAAGCCCGCGGGGGCTGATGGGACTTAAAATTTAAAAGTTGTGATTGTAATTGCTAGAAATTTTCCGCTTCATTTAGTAATTGTCTATTTTTCATTTAATTTGATTAAAATCAATGTGGTGTACATACTGTATTCTGACGTGTAGTCAAATTTGAAAGTATATAACTCCGAGTGTCGTTATGTGGCGCACAAAAATTTAACCTTCCTTCAGAAGCTGCACAGCTGATATTTTATGCGCACACAGCCTACAGAAAATTAGAGGGAACATTGATTCCAAGCATACATCACCCTTTCAGTGAAAAAGCATTTCCTGAAGTTGCTTTTAAGTTTACCTCCTTGCAGCTTCCTCTAGTATTACTGATTCCCCTTCTTTGAAAAAAGTTTGTTTCCTCATTAATACCCTTTAAGCAGGGCTGGCCCTAGAATTGGTTCACAGGGTTGGTACCCTAGGCAAACCTCAAGCTTTACACCCCCTCTGGCTGTCAAATCTATTATTTAGCTTTGAATGCCTTGCTTTTGCCACTTTCCTTAAGTTGCTGCCCTAGGTGATGGCCTAGTTTGCCTAGTGGTTGGGCCAGCCCTGCCTTTAAGTATTTAAAGGTCTGAATCATATCTCTCCTGTCCCTCCTCTCCTCTAGGATATACATATTTAGGTCTACAAGTCTCTTCTCATACATCTTCTGGTGCAGGCACCAAATCATTTTGGTCGCCTTCCTCTGAACCATTTCAAGTCTGTTTATATCCTTTGTAAGATTTGGTCTCCAAAACAGATGACAATACTACAAGGGAAGCCTCATCAACAACTTTCTTTACCTTTCTGCTGGTAATTCCTCTCTGTATGCAACCCAGCATCCTTCTAACTTTGACCACCACTCTGTCACACTGTTCCGCCACCTTGAGATCCTCAGAAACCATCACTCCAAGGTTTACTCCTGGTCTGTGCACATCAACCTCTCACCTCCTTTTGCGTATGATTCACTTGGATTTCTGCATCCCAAGTGCATGACTCTGCATTTCTTCACATTAAATCTTAACTGCCAGCTTTTGTAGATCTTTCCTCATGTTGTCCATTCTGTTGCAAATTTTCGTTTCAGCTGCAAAAAGGCAGACTTTTCCATTCAGTCCTTCAGCAATATCACTCACAGATATATTGAACAGTACCAGTCCCAGGACCGATCCTGATTCAATTTGTTTTGAATTTGTTACCTGATAGCTGCATGGCATAAATAACTGTTCTCTGTTTCCTTTTCCACCCTCTATCAAATCCTCTCTCACATGTCTCTTCTCCAAAGTGAAGTAAATAGTTAGAGGAAGAAGGTTCTGATCCAACAGAGATTATAAGGGAGTTTTGAGGTGTGTGTCTGTGGCGGCTCAGTGAGATGATAGCCTGTTCCCTCAAAGTCTAGTACAGCTCCTGGTTCAGATCTTTATGTGTAGGCTTCTGTATTTTTTAAAGGTGCAAATCAGGTAAAGAGAGGTTCAAGGAGAAGCAAATAGGTTGGATGTGACTGTGGCCTTGTGGCTAGCAAGCTTTAATCAGTTCTAGGAGGCCAAGAGTTCAAGTCTAGCTCAGTCAGTAGATAGAACTGTGTGCTCAGTATGCTTAGTAATAATTGCTTGGACCAGAAATAACTATCATTATGCTGCTTTTTCTTATTTAAAAAATGGTCAGATTTATTAATCCCCCCCTGCACAGCTCTGTCAGTGCACTCCCATCCTGCCGCAACTTCTTATAAAGGCATTATAGATCTATATATGTCTCTATGTATTGTTCACAGATGTATCGCATCAGTCTGTGGTGTGCTCTGGTGCATTGTGCTTACAGTTTCTGCAATGGGAATCCAGGATGCACACAGCAGGTGTGCTGTGAGCAGTTCATAACAGAGACACTCCTGCACCTGCTTCCTTGTAAAGCCGGGAACATCAGGTACCCTGGTATTTAAACTGCCCTGGCTATTAAATACCTCATTAAAGCCCCACTGTTTGCTTCCTTTGCGTGCAGATCTTAATGTGATTCTTAAGGGCAGTGACTGTAACCTTTTACAAACATTCATTGCCCCTGATAAACGAGTGTTCCTGTAAGTCTGATGCAGGCTGTCTCAGAACAAAGGCAGGCTGAGGATCCTTCTTCTCCCATCACATCTGTCTACTTCATCCTGCTACGGAGAAGGCTGCAGAGCCTTGAGAAAATCTCTCACCACTCAGACCAAAGATCCATCAATCCAGCACCCTGGCTTTTACTTGGCCAATCCAGGTCACACATACCCTGTAGGATCCCAAGGAGTAGATCCCTTCCTCATTCTTCACACCCAGAGAGAAGTGGTGGCTTTCCCAAATCTATGTGGCTAATAATGGTTTATTTATTTGTAGTATTTAGCTCACGCCTGTCCAAGGTAAATGATTGTAGTTCAAGGTGAGTGACAGGTAGAGTAGGTATTTCCCTGTCCAATCTAGCAGGCCGATGCAGAAAGCCAGCGCTGAAGTCACACGCTATTAGCTGAGTATGCTTTTTCGTAGCGCGCTGATAGCGTGAGATTTCAGCACCAGTATGCAGGAAAAGGCATGTATGCAAATGAGCTGTGCGCATAACTTCAGCATAAAGTTGAAAGAAGGAGAACCGACGCAGGCGCAAACAACAGAGGCGCTACAAGCGGCCGTGTGCGCATGCGCGTAAATGTCAAAAGCTCACATTATGCGCTTAGGATGTGCAGGTTCTTTTGACGCTCACACCGTGATAATCAACACTATTTTGCCCCAAAAACATTTTTTTTTATGAAATCACAACAGAGAGCCCTCAAATAAACGATAAATAAGAATAAGAAACAAAAAAACATTTATTCTTGAACTTTCACTTATATGCTGAAAGATATAGGCTGAAAGTTTTCATGTCGAAGGTAACTGCTCACCGGTACATATCCTGAAACAGTCTTTCTCTACACACGCAAAATGTTTAAGTGACCTCAGATCAGGCGTAGAGATAGTGGCGCTCCTGCTGGCGATATAATCCTCTATGCGTTTCTCTGCATTGGGCACAGGCCTTGTTAGCATCCATTTTAATAGGTGCAGCTCATGTGCATATTATTTAAATACGCTTGGTGTGAATACGTTTCTTTTGCTGTTTACGCACGCATCCATCTCTTTTCTGTATTTGGTGTGGTGGAACTTGTGCGTACAAGTTGCGTTATCAGCATGCAAAGAGCGCGCTAGTCTTTCTGCATTGGCCCGTAAGTTTGTACTTGCCACAAGGAATATCAGTGAGATTTGAACCCTGGCTCTCAGGCTTCTTTTCTAACCACTAGGCTACTACTCCACTTTTATGTCTAAATCCTTTTTAAACCCATTTATGCTAACTGCTTTTACCATATCTTTCACCAATAAATTCCATAACTTGATTTAAAATATACTTTCTTGGATTTCTTTTACGTGTGTTACCTATTAGTTTCATGGAGTGTGTTCTTGTTTCATAGAAACATAGAAACAGAAATATGATGACAGAAAAAGACCACATGGCCTATCTAGTCTGTCCTTCCATATCAACAACTACAACAGTCCCCTATTTTCCTTTAGAGATCCTCTGTGTTTGTCCCATGCTTCTTTGAATTCAGTTACTGTCCTCATCTCTACCACCTCCACTGGGAGACTATTCCATGGATCCACTACTCTTTCCGTAAAGAAATATTTCCGCATATCACTCCTGAATCTATCCCCCATCACCCTCATCCTATGTCCCCTCATAGCAGAACTTGCTTTCAATTGAAAGAGGCTCTCCCCCTGAACATTTATGCCACGGAGATATTTAAACATCTCAATCATATCACCTCTATCCCGCCTTTCCTCTAAGGTGTACATATTAAGATCCTTAAGTCTGTCCTCATATGCTTTATAGTGAAGACCACTAACCATTTTAGTAGCCACCCTCTGTACTGACTCCATCCTGTTCACATCCTTTTGAAGGTGCGGTCTCCAGAATTGCACACTATACTCCAAATGAGGCCGCACCAAAGACTTATACAGAGGCACTATCACCTCCTTTTTTCTGCTAGCCATTCCTCTCCATATGTAACCAAGCATCCTTCTAGCTTTTGCCGTCGCATTTTCTACCTGTTTAGCTACTTTAAGATCATCAGACACAACCACGCCTAGGTCCCGCTCTTCTTTAGTGGACAAAAGTACTTCACCCCCTATACTATATTGCTCCCTTGGATTGCTGCAGCCCAAATGCATGACCTTACATTTTTTAACATTAAATCCCAGCTGCCAAATTCTAGACCATTCTTCAAGCATAGCTAGATCCCTCCTCATGTTATCTACACCTTCCTGGGTGTCTATTGCAGATTTTGGTATCATCCGCAAAGAGGCAAAGCTTACCCAACAGCCCTTCCGCTATATCACTAACAGATGTTAAAAAGAATCGGACCAAGGACAGATCCCTGGGGCACACCACTGGTAACTTCCTTCTCCTCAGAGTGAGCTCCATTTACTTGTACTCTTGTCACCTCCCACCCAACCAATTTCTAACCCAAGCAGTAACTTTAGGGTCCATCCCTAGGGTGCTCAGTTTGTTTAAAAGTCGCCTATGAGGAACAGTGTCAAAGGCTTTACTGAAATCTAAATACACCACATCTAGAGCTCTCCCTCGGCCCAACTCCCTGGTCACCCAGTCAAAGAAATCAATCAGATTTGTGACAAGACCTGCCTCTGGTGAATCCATGCTGTGCTGTTCACAAGGGCCAATAACCAATCTTTCCTTATCACTTCTCCGGGCCAGTCCAGGGAAAGGTAGGTAAGGTAGGGTTGTCAATCCCCTATAGTGACTGAGGACTGAAGACTTCAAGCTTTTCTTATGATGTGAAGCCACTCCCCCTGAGGTTAATCAAGCAGTCTTTCAGTCCTCAGTGACTAGAGAGGATCGAAATTACCTTCTCCCTTCAAGTTCCACCTTTGGTTACTTTTATATACCTTTTTTTCTTTTCATGTATTTTTGGGTTGGCTCTAGCAGAGCTGATCTTCTATAGTCCTTTCCTATTGTTTATTTAAAACTCGCTGTTACTTTAAGAACGCTGGAGACGTAGAGGACTTAATTATATAGTGAGAGGTAGAGCCTGCCTCTATCACTATATCTGTCTCCCGCTGCAGAGTGATACTGGGGGCCCCAGATTTATCCTCTGTATTACCCGCGGTGAGTTTGCCGGTATTCCCTCTTGTCAGCGCTTCTTTCGGATGGGCTCAGTTTGGCTTTTGCGGTGAGTTTTTTCTTTTTTCTGACAGTGTTGCTTTTTCGGCGATCGGGACCGCGGGCTTCGGGGTAGTTTACTTTCGCTTTCTGTTTTCTTTTAATCGGTTTGCTGGTTCTTTTGCGATCGCGGACAATTTTGCGAAATGGCTGAGAAGCCTTTAGTGACTTCACCGGAGCCTTCTCCTCACGCCGAAAAGGCGGGAAAGGCGGCCATTTTGCCGGTGTCGGGCAGTGCTCTGACAGAGCCGCAAAAGCCTCAAAAACGTAAAACAAAGTCCTCTCGAGCGGCGGTTTTGAATGAAAGTCCATCCCCAGCTCAGACTTTGCCTCAGGAGGACATGAACTCATTTTTTTCACCGGCGTTTATTCTAGCTATGCACAGAGCATTTCTTCTGAGAACTGCTGAGCCTCTGCTGGTTCCTTCACTTCCTGATCCAAAGCCAGTTCCCATTTCCTTAACACTGCCTGATGATCCAGGTGAGGGATCTTCTCATAGGCAGGATATAGTTCAGGATCCCTTAGATCCTTTATTGTCTCAGGTCCCCTTGTTACAAGAGAAAGGGGATTCTGAATCTGTTACAGGGCATCCTGGGGAGTTGGAAACTGAGGAATTGGAGGAAGGGGAGATAGCTCCAGGAGAAGACCCTAACATTTTCAGAGTATTCCGTAAGGAAGAGCTCACAGCCCTCATTTCACAATCTTTAGCGGCGCTCCATCTCTCCCTTCCAGCGCCTTCTCAGGAGCCCTTAGAAGATCCATTGCTACAGGGTTTTAAGACTGAGCAGAAATGTTTTCCCTTACACAGAGTGATCAAACAGATGATTGACTCGGAATGGGAGTGTCCGGAGTCTTCTTTACGTGGCAGCCGAGCGTTAGCTCGTCTGTACCCACTTCCTCAAGACGTAAAAGACTTATTTCGCATGCCAAAAGTGGATGCGATTATTTCCGCGGTTACAAAGAAGACTACAATTCCGGTGGAAGGGGCTGCGGCTCTTAAGGACCTTCAGGATCGTAAGTTGGAGATTCTTCTCAAACAAGCTTTTGATGCTAGTGCTTTGGCTCTACAGTCAGCTATCTGTGGGGCTTATGTCTCTCGAGCATCCATACGTTGGTTGCAAGGCGATACTTCTCCTGATGCTCCTGCTACAGTGCCCGATGCACCTAAACTGGAATCAGCCGCTGCTTATATGGCGGATGCCTTTTATGATTTGCTGCGTATTGCAGCTAAGACCATGGCCTCTCTGGTAGCTGCCAGACGTTTTCTTTGGTTACGCAATTGGTCGGCGGATGTTTCTTCCAAGTTACGACTGAGCAAATTGCCCTATCAGGGTAAACTACTTTTTGGGGAGGCTTTGGAGAAAATAGTTAAAGATTTGGGCGACACTAAGGGCGGTCGTTTGCCTGAAGACAAACCCAAGCCTTCCCGAATAGTTCCTCCCGGCAGGGGTTTCGGACGGGAATCCCGTAGATTTCGCGGGGCGCGCTTTGCGCCCTATCCCAGGGGCCGTTCTACTTTTCGAGGACATTCCTTTCGGGGAGCCAGGGGCTTTGGCAGGTCCTACTTTGGTGCTTCCCAGCCCTCAGCTAAGAAGCCGCAATGAAGGTCAGTTGGTCCAGCCGCTAATTCCGGTGGGAGGACGCCTACAGGACTTTCTAGCGGTCTGGACCACCATTACCTCCGACAAATGGGTGTTGGAGATCATCCGGGAGGGTTATGCGCTCGACTTCGCCTGCCCGTTGTTACCCGCCTTTGTAATGTCTCCCTGTATTCCCGGTCGGAAAAAGCGGGCCATTGCGGAAACGCTGGGTCGCCTATTGCAGCTCAAAGCTATCGTCCCCGTTCCGCGGGACCAATACGGTTGCGGTCGATACTTGATCTATTTTGTGGTTCCCAAGAACGACGATTCTTTTCGTCCGGTTCTGGATCTCAAAGGTGTCAACCGCTCTTTACGGGTGCCTCATTTTCGCATGGAAACCCTCCGTACAGTAATTCGAGCAGTTCAGCCGGGGGAGTTTCTCTCGTCCATCGATCTCACGGAAGCGTATCTACACATTCCCATAAGGAGCTCGCATCAGCGTTTTTTGCGCTTTGCTCTCCCCATGGGTCATTTCCAATTTCGAGCGTTACCGTTCGGTCTTGCTACCGCTCCGCGTACTTTCACAAAACTTATGGTGGTTGTGGCAGCAGCGCTTCGAAAGGAGGGGATCAGAGTGCATCCTTATCTCGACGATTGGTTGATCAGAGCCGACTCGCCATCTGCCTCGGTTCAAGCGACGGCTCGAGTGGTGCAACTTCTCGAGCAGCTCGGCTGGGTGATCAACCAAGTCAAAAGTCACCTGCAACCGCAACAGCAGCTGACTTATCTCGGAGCAGTTTTCGACACCGCACAAGGGAAGGTGTTTTTGCCCGAAGTTCGTGTGGAGAAGCTGCTGCAACAGATCTGAGCATTTCTCCGTTTCACGGCGCCGTCGGCTTGGACATATTTACAGCTGTTGGGATCCATGGCGGCGGCACTGGATCTAGTTCCGTGGGCCAAGGCTCACATGCGCCCCTTGCAGCAGGCGTTGCTTTCCCGGTGGTCTCCGCAGCTTCAGCCTCTCTCTCAGCGTCTCCCCTATCCCGAGAGCGTCCGTCACAGTCT
Source organism: Ichthyophis bannanicus (assembly GCA_033557465.1). Lineage (NCBI taxonomy): Eukaryota > Metazoa > Chordata > Amphibia > Gymnophiona > Ichthyophiidae > Ichthyophis > Ichthyophis bannanicus. The sequence continues at coordinate 36,020,899 of CM066048.1, read as the reverse complement.
GCGCTGGTGGTTAGTTCGGGAGCACCTCACGGCGGGAATGCCCTTACGGGACCCCTTGTGGGTGTTACTGACCACAGATGCAAGCCTCTCGGGGTGGGGAGCTCATTGTCAGTCACACATTGCACAAGGAACTTGGTCAGCAATAGAGAGTTCGTGGTCTATCAACCGGCTGGAGCTTCGAGCGGTTCGTTTAGCTCTACTTCACTTCGCGGAAGTGCTCCAAGGAAAGGCGGTCAAGGTTTTTTCCGACAATGTGGTGACAGTCGCATATATAAATCGTCAGGGCGGGACGAAGATTCCCTCCCTCCTGTCCGAATGCCAACAATTGATGGATTGGGCAGAGGCCAATCTTCTGGCCATATCCGCAGCACATGTCGCAGGCAAAGAAAATGTACAAGCGGACTTTCTCAGCCGTCATCTCCTCGATCCAGGGGAATGGGAATTGAATGCGGCAATCTTTCATCAGCTAACGTTGCGTTGGGGACAACCAGTGATGGATCTCATGGCCTCCTACAGCAATGCCAAGGCCAGCCGTTTTTTCAGCAGGCGCAGGGAACGCATGTCGGAAGGTCTCGATGCCCTAGTTCAGCCCTGGCCTCTCGATGTGCTCCTATATGTATTCCCCCCTTGGCCAATGTTGAGTCGAGTTATTCAGCGCGTAGCGAGTCACCGGGGCAAGGTGATTCTCATTGCTCCCGATTGGCCTCGTCATCCTTGGTATGCCGATCTCGTTCGACTCCTTATAGCTCCGCCATGGCTACTTCCAGTCCGGGTCAACCAGTTGCATCAGGGTCCCATTCTCATGCCGCGAGTGGATCGCTTCTTGCTTACGGCTTGGCTCTTGAAAGGTCGCGCTTAGAACGCAAGGGTTATGCGAGTTCTGTTGTGGCTACCCTTCTACAATCTAAACGGCCTGGAACTTCGTTGGTGTATGTTCGAGTCTGGCGTCTATTTGAGGCTTGGTGCAAGCGCCATGAGGTAACACCTATGACTTCTACCGTGCCTCATCTTCTCCTCTTCCTGCAACAGGGTTTGGATAAAGGGTTGGCTCTCAGTACCCTTAAAGTGCATGTCGCGGCGTTATCTTGTTTTAGGGGCTTGGTTCAACATCGCCGTCTTTCCGCTCATCCGGATGTTCACCGTTTTTTACGGGCAGCACAAATTATCCGTCCTCCTAGACGTCCTATCATACCCCCTTGGGATTTGAATGTTGTCTTGGACGGTTTGTCTAGGTCTCACTTAAAGTCCCTCTGCGCCCAACAGATTCGGGAGTGTTCTTGGAAAACAGCCTTTTTGGTAGCTTTGTGTTCCGCTCGGCGAATTTCCGATTTACAGGCCTTATCGTGCCAAGAGCCTTATCTGCAATTTTTGCCTGAGCGGGTTGTGTTAAGGACGGTTCCTTCTTTTTTGCCTAAGGTACTGTCGGTTTTTCATGTTAACCAATCCATCACATTGCCCGTCTTTTCTGAATGCGATGGATCGCCGATTGATCGAGCTCTTAAGCATTTGGATCTTGGACGGGTGTTACGACTGTATATTAAGCTCTCACAGCCGTTTCGGAAGACGGACAGACTTTTTGTCCAGTGGACCAGTCCACGGAAGGGGCAAGCTGCGTCAAAAGCTACTATCGCTCGTTGGGTTCGCTCTGCTATTGCAGCAGCTTATCAGGCTCAAGGGATTTCCCCGCCTGAGGGCCTCAAAGCTCATTCCACTCGAGCTCTCGCAACATCCTGGGCTGAATTTGCTTTTGTTCCTCCAGTGGATATCTGCAGAGCGGCAACTTGGTCTACCCTGCATTCGTTCACTAAGCATTACCGATTAGATATCCAGGCTAGGGACGATGCCAGAGTGGGAGCGTCAGCTCTTATCGCCGGTTTGGCGGGTCCCTCCCATCCTTAGGTACTGCTTTGGTACTGCCCTACCTTTCCCTGGACTGGCCCGGAGAAGTGATAAGGAAGATGAAATTAGTTCTTACCTGCTAATTGTCTTTCCTTGAGCTTTCTCCGGGCCAGTCCAGGGTCCCACCCTGTTCGCTATCTGCTCGGTTCATTACACAGGTACACTAAAAAAATTTTTTTTTAAACTGCCTCTAATGTTTCAATTGATTTTTACGTTTTTTGGTGTGCTGAATCCAAATCTGGTAACCAATTTGCTCCATCACGTACAGATTTTTTGCTACATTAGGTTAGCAGTTTGAGGTGAACGTTTCAGATTGAGTGCGATCGAGATAAAAGTTTCTTGGATGAATTCTTTATACTAATTGTTTAGTAGTTATTCAAATAAGAATAAAGAAAATTGTAACAAGGCAGCACATAAGAATAGAGTAATGTCAACAAAACACACTGTGATGGTAGCAAAATTGTCTGCACTTAAAACAGCCACATACATGTGCACAAACATTGAGCATATAAGAGCGAGGTTAGACACAAAGCAAAGCAAAGAAATGTGCAAAAAATGTTATACAGGTATGTATGTAAGAATAGAAAACGCAAACCGCACCATTGCAATACATGAAGACAAACACCCGATGGTGTGAAAATAAAATTCTAATAAATGAGATCCGACACTGTGGTAATAACTAGCAAATTTTTATTTCAAAGTTTAGTAAAAAACACGATATTTGTCAACACAGTTTAGATTTTAAAGTCATTCTTGGGTCAATCAATCTCCTGGTGGGCCCGTTTCTTCTTCCCCCGAATGCTTCTCTTGGTGCGCTGCTTGGCGTATTTTTCATCTGGGGTTTCCCGCAGCAGCAACCAGCAGAAATCAGCCATCGTAGTGGTGTTCCATCTTCCTTGGTACCTTCTCTCTGCGTCCTTGATGTCCTGGTGAAACCTTTCACCTTGTTCTTCACTGTACGCCCCCAAGTTTTCGGGAAAGTGGTTCACATGGGAGTGCAAGAAATGGACTTTCAGGCTCATGTTACAGCCTTGTTCTTTGAAGGCATTGAGCATCCTGGCAACAATATCCTTATAGTTCTCATCCCGCCTGTTCCCCAAGAATTTGAGAACAACATCCTTGAAGGAATCCCAGGCTTCTTTTTCCTTCTCAGACATCGTTTCAGCGAATGCTCCATCTGAAATGAGTTTCCTTATATCAGGGCCAACAAACACTCCTTCCTTTAGCTTTGCTTCAGAAAGTCGGGGGAACTTTGAGCAAAGGTACCGAAAGCACTCACCATCTTTTGGAAGGGACTTGATGAATTGCTTAATGAGACCCAACTTAATGTGGAGAGGTGGTAATAGAATTTTATCACGAGGTACCAAGCTCTCATGAAGAACATTTTTCTCACCGGGTCTCAAATACTCCCGAATTGGCCAGTCTTTTTTCCCCCAGTGTAGGTCGCGGGCCCGGCTATCCCACAAGCAAAGGAAGCAGGGATATTTGGTGAAACCGGATTGCTGCCCTAATAGCATGGATAGAATTTTAAAGTCTCCACAAATCATCCACTTATGCTCATCATAACGAATCTCCTGAAGAATCAGGGCCAAATTCTCGTATTTTTCTTGGAGAATAACAGAGTGAGCAATAGGAACTGAAGCGAATGTGTTGCCATTATGAAGAAGAACACCTTTTATGCTGTCTTTTGATGAATCAATGAACAGCCGCCATTCAGCAGGATCATACTTGAGTTTAAACTTTTCCATCACTCCGTATATATCGTTGCAAAATACCAAATCTTCCTCTTTGCTGAAATACTTCAAAAATTGTGTCTCGCGGTTGCGGTACCAATAAAAAGTTGTTCCTGGTGACAACAGATTTTTCTGTTTAAGCCGAGAACCTAGCAGTTGGGCAGCATCTTTTGGGAGTCCTAAATCCCGGACTAAATCATTCAATTCAGCTTGAGAGAAAAGTTCAGGTTTCGGATCTGGTTCAGTTTCAAACTCGGAAGTACTGGACTCATCGGGAAAAGCCATCTGATGAGTCTCATCATGATCAGAACCATCCACACAAATATGATCCAAAGATTTTGGTGGTTCAGGCACAGGTACTTCGTTGCTATGAGGCATAGACCTAATTGCTGAGGGAAGGTTGGGATAACTTATTACGTTCTTATTTTTTAAGTTGTATCCCTTCACAATGCAAGAGCAAAAATAGCAGTCACTGCTGTGGTCTCTTTGTTCACGCCACATCATAGGTATTCCGAAACGAAATGCTTGTTTTTTACCTTTCATCCATAAGCGTAGATCTTCCTCACATGTCTTGCACACTTTGTGAGGAGCCCACGGTTTGTCTTGATCGCCTAACTTCAAACCGAAATAGGCGAAATATACTTTTTTAATAAATGCAGAAATGTTCCTCTGCCGCTTTTTCACGGTATATTCCCCACAAATAAAACAAAAACTGTCCGGAGAGTTGACGCAACCTCTGGCTCTGTGAGCCATCACAAATACACAGCACTGCAAACTACAACTGTAGTGAACCACTTCGGAATAAAGCTGGATTACGACTGAGCAAACAAAAGGTAATAATGAACTTGCAAGAAACTGAAATTTGACAGGAACGTTCATGTCGCAACCACCGTGTTTGAGCGAGCGAACGAGGCGAGGCGAACAGGAAAGAACATGCGCCAGCGCGAGTACTGGATTTAGCCCCCCGCCTCCCAATTGTCCTGTTAATGTATAAAATGAATACAAAACACTCTAAAATATCATGAGGGAGTGTTTCTAGTTAGTTAACCATTACAACCTCTATTTTGGGCCAAGAAAATAAACTGCAGTCGGCTAAAAAGAAATTATGTGAACATTCCTTATATGGGTAAGAAATCTAATTTTGCAAGAAAACGTGACGTGATGGAACATTTTGGCTATTTTTCCTGGATTCAGCACCCCAAAATCTATAGGAATCAGTTGCAAAACTGGAGGCAGTTTTTTGGTAGTGTACCTGTGTTATCAGATCGGTGTTTAGATTTCTCAGGCCTTTAAAGAATTACTTCGTCTCTATCTTCTAAAAGAAGATGCTTAGGGGCCTCTAGTATTCATTCTACATCACTCGCAGCTATTATAGCTTACCTATGTAAATTTATGTTTTTTGTGAAAAAAAAAAACAAAAACCCAAATTTTTTAGTATTGAATATTTATTTCAAGGACTATAGAATGTTAGCACTATGTTCAGGGTTAATCTGCTGTGTTTAGTTTCTTTCTCTTTAGTCGCTTTGTCAGAAGGAGACTGCTTGATTAACCTCAGGGGGAGTGGCTTCACATCATAAGAAAAGCTTGAAGTCTTCAGTCCTCAGTCACTATAGGGGATTGACAACCCTACCTTACCTACCTTTCCCTGGACTGGCCCGGAGAAAGCTCAAGGAAAGACAATTAGCAGGTAAGAACTAATTTCATCTTATTTACCCCTTCCACCTCACTCGTGATTTTATAGATCTTTATCATGCCCCCTCTCAGCTCTCTCTTCTTGAAGCCGAGGAGCCCTAGCCTGTTCAGACTCTTCATGGTAAAGTCCTTCTATCATTTTGGCTGCACTTCTCTCTATCTTTTCTATTTCCGCTATATCTTTTTTTTTGATATCGAGTGACCAGACTTCACCCACTACTCAAGGTGTCATTGCATCATAGATCAATAGAGAGCAGTGGCGTAAATTTCGCCCAATCAGCCCCCACATTGCGCGGTGGGGGGGGGGAGCTCGAGCAGAAAGGGGGCCCACACGGAGACGGTAAGGCCGCGCTGCCTCCACTCTTGTAAGTTTGCCTTGGACTCAGGGCTTTCCCTGCTGGACCAATATCTCGCAGTGTGGCTGTTATCGCGAGACTTCGGCCTGGTGGGGAACAGCCACTGGGCTCACAGTAAACTTACAAGAGCAGAAGCAGCACAGCGAGCACGATGAAGTAAATTTGCTGTTGCCGTATGGAGGAGCAACACGGGGAAGGGGCTGCTGCATAAAGGGGGGGCTTGCATGGGAGGGGACAACAATAGAGGGGGGGCCTCAGCAGAATTTTGCTTGTGGGCTCCTCATTGTAACTTACACCACTGACAGAGAGGCATCCCTTTCCAAACAATTCATATGAACATAAGAATTGTTACACTGGGTCAGGCCAAAGGTCCATCAAGCCTAGTGGCCAATCCAGCTGACAAGTACCTGACAGGATCCCAAACAGTAGACAGATTGCATGCTACTCACCCCTAGGGTCTGCTTTAGTCACAGTTTAAGGACTTTTCCTGAAGAAATTATCCTACACTAACTGCTCTTACTACATTATGTGGCTACAAATTCCAGAGCTCAACTATGCATTGAGTGAAAAAATATTTTCCACAATTTGTTTTCAATGTACTACTTAGTAGCTTCATGGTGTCCCTTAGTCTTTGTGTTCTTTGAAAGAGTAAACAATTGATTTGCATTTTCCCGGACCTCCCCACTGAGGATTTTACAGATCTCCATGCAGAAGAGTCTAACCTCTTTACCCTTTCCTCCCATGAGAGTTGTTCCAAATTCTTTATCATTTTGGTCATTAGGGCCAGCCCAAGGGTATCTGATGCTCTAGGTGAATCTTCAGCCATGTACCCACTCTCCTCAAGTGTCTGGCATCTTCTGTTCCCCCCTTCCAAAGCGTTCAGCTTATGCTCTTCCTTCCAGCATCCCTTCCCTTTGCTATGTCTACCTCATCACTCCGCCGCTGCTGCTGCTGCTGCTGTGCCACTTCTATCAGGGCTTCTGCATTAAACAAATGCCAATGCGGTGGGCATGGGGCCTGCTGCCTCCGAGTCCTTCTGAAACAGAAAGTTCAAGGGGGAGGAGAGGGTGGCAGGCTTTAAGCTTGTGCAGATGCTCAAGGCCCATTGCCAGTCGCTTTGAATCATCACTAATACCCCCTTCCCCCCACCCTCCACACACACACAAATTTTGCTTCCCTAGGTGAATGCCTAATCTGAGGAGTGGAAGGGCTGGCCCTCTTGATTACCCTTCTCTATACATTTTCTCTTTGCTTTTTTGACTGCTCACTGGGCTGCGGATTTTAATATATTGTTCACAATGACTCCAGGATCTTTTCATGGGTGGTGACAGAACCCAGTATCATCTATCTATACTTGGGATTATTTTTCCTGATTTGCATTACTTTGCACTTGTCCACATTAAATTTCATTTGCCATTTAGATTCCCAGATCTCCAGTCCCGCAGTTTCTCCCAGTCTGCTCATGATTTAACAACCTCGAATACTTTTTTCCATCTGCATATGTAATCTCCTCACTTATCCTTTCTTTCCCATATCATTTATAAATATGTTAAAAAGCACTGGTCCCAATACAGATCCCTGAAACAGTTGAAAAACTGACCATTTAGCCCTGTTCTCTGTTTCCTTTCTTTTAAACAGTTCCCAGTCTCGAATAAGACACTGTCTCCTATCCCATATTTTTTAATATCACAGGGAGTCTCTCATGAGGAACTTTGGCAAACAACTGAAAATTCAGTTACACCATATTGACCGGCTCACCTTTATCTACGTCTATTAGAACCTTCCAAATAATCTAACAGATTGATAAGGTAAGATGTCCCTCTGTTAAATCCACACTGCCTCTTCCCCATTAAGACATGCCTAGCCATATGGCGAGTTGCAGGGTTCAAAATGATATCCTAGACTTCAAGGCTGTAGAATTCACATCAGCAAGAACAAGAATCCAGTCTATGGACACCTACAAACATTACAACAGCTGATCCATCACCCAGGTGTCATGATTTATTGGTGCTCAGTGAGTCACTTAAAGGTGTCTCCTTGAGCCTGCAGATTGCACTTATGTGGATATTTCATTTCCAGCTACGACTGCCTGTTGTGCTTCAGGCACTATTGAGGTGTGTATAAAACCAGTAGGTGCACATAGCCCATGTGCACATAAGCTAAATGGGAGATTTTAAAGTGCATATCCTGCTGGGGATCACAACTGGGATTTTTTTTCTGCATAATCTCACCGTTTAATACTCTAAGAGCTGCATATGCTCCCACAGCTTTAGATCAACCCCACTCCTGGTCCCTGTCAAGGCATTTGCACTTCCTGATTGATGCCAGCAGCAAGATACAGCCCCACCAGGAACCCGATTTTAAAACTAATTGGGGCCACTTTAGTTGGAAAGAACCTTTGTGTGGTAACTGAGATTGACCTGCTTTTCCAATAAGAAAGAAAAAAATTGTCTATGTCTTTTAATAATTATAGTGCTTTGAGTTTGACCAGAGTTCTGTTTCAGTGTTGCTCTGATATGTATTCCACCTCAGTTGCAGCAATATGTTCTGAGGAAGTCTTTAAAAAGTCATGTACTCTACCTTGTTTCCTCCCATGCTACCCCTCACCCACCCCATCTCCTGCTTTTGTTATATAAATGGTTTCTGTGAGTCATATTCAACTACTTACTGGTTACAATTCCACCTACTAACCTATCTTTGAGACTTATCTCCGCCTCTCCACAAATGCTTACTAATCTTGTCTGTCTGCCTGTCCTGACTAGATTGAAAGCACTGTCTCTTAGAGCTGTGGTCAACATTATTGGCACCCTTGCAATTCAACCTCTTAATGTCTAATATCTCCTAAAAAAAAGTGGCCAGTGAAATAGCTTTGGACTATATATGCACACATATTTGACACATAACAGAATCAAATAAAACAGGACCAATTAAAAACGGAAATAGAATAAAAACTAGGACATTGCCAGGATATGATTATTGAAAACAAAAGCTTCATCCTACAACTAAACACAGTATGTCTACTTATACAGAAAGAAAAAGGATTTCAGAACCAATGAGCATGTCAGATCCAGATTTATAACACTAACCTTTGGAAGGTAGCGGTATACAAGCGGCTGTTAAATAAATAAAATAAATAACCTCGGACCAAGCTCAAATACATCAAGGATCCAAAAAACTCCCTCACATCAGGCTTCTAGAAAATGCTCATTCAAAAATCACAAATATTATCAGTATTCCATTCATTGCAACAATGTAATTCCATAAAATCAACAGTGTAGACCTTGTCCACAGTTTTCTCAGAAAAGGACAAATTAAATGGGCTATCCTTAATCCCTTGCTGTTCATTTCCTCCTGCAAATTGAAATTAGATAAAGATGGAGGATCTATAGATAACTGGCAGGTTTGTGACATGGCCGTCATGCATGTGTAAGTGCTGGCCCCTAAACATGGAAGTTGACGAGTTTCCCCCGTTGATTTTTCCTATGTGTAGATCTGCAAATTAGGTCCTCTAGCTCTTCGTATCAGCAAATCTCTTCCCCTCATCCCTCACCATCCTAGGGACCAGTCCCTGCGCCCCATCTCCTAGCTTGCCGTATTAATCCCAATAGAAACATAGAAATATGATGACAGAAAAAGACCACATGGCCTATCTAGTCTGTCCTTCCATATCAACAACTACAACAGTCCCCTTTTTACCTTTAGAGATCCTCTGTGTTTGTCCCATGCTTTTTTGAATTCAATAGAAACAGAGAAATATGATGACAGAAAAAGTCCACATGGCCTACCCTCCTTCAGTTCCCCTCTTCAGATCCCCTCTTTCCTGATGACTTCTACTCACTTCCTGTCAACCTCTAGGCTCAGTCCTGGAACTTGACACTTACGTCTGCCCTTGACAAGCTTATGCTCCTCCAGCCCATTCTCTCCACCTGTTGTCCCTTCTCTGAGCTACCTCGGTGTCACCCTCAATTCATTTAGAGAACACATCTCCTCTGTAGTTCAACGTTCCTTCCATGCCCTGAGGCAACTCTGTGCTGTCCGCCCTTTCATTTCTGCACCCTCCCTGACCATGTTGCTCCTGTCCCTCGTCATTTCCCGTCTGCATTATTGCAATGTCTCACTGGCCGGTCTCTCTCAATACCAACTGCGCAGACTTCAACTCATCCAGAACACAGCAGCACATATCCTGACTCATCCTGACCATGTTACACCTCTTCTCATCCACCTGCACTGGCTCCCTGTATCCTTTAGAATTCAGTAAAAAATCCTCATCTTTGTTCACAAATCAATTCACAATGATATCTCGCCCTACCTCTCTGATCTGATCCGTCTCAATATCCCCCACCATTCTCTGAGGTCCATCCACTCTAATCGCATATCCCTCCCATCCCTGTCTCAGGCGCACTTGGAATCCACTCGATCCTCTGCCTTCTTCTTCCAGCTCTGGAACTCGCTCCCGTCAGCCCTCTGCCTGGAACCCCCTTTCAATAATTTCAAAGCAAGATTAAAGACCCACCTTTTCTGTAAGGCTTCTGACCTGCCCCCTCCCTCCTCCCCCTTGTCTCCCGTCCCTCGTTGATGACAAATCCATGTCTCATCGTCCTTGTTGTATTCTTTCCTTTTTCCACTGTCCTTCTCTTCAACCTGCAAGCCCTTTTCTGCCCTTTTCCTATCTGAATGCCGGCAGTATCTTTTCCTTTTCCAAGCAGTGTTTGAATGTACTTGTAAACTGCTCTAGTACCTTGTGTGTGGGCGGTATATTACGTTTTAAATAAAGATAAAGAGATACATGTGCGCTCCAGCAGTATTTTAGAACAGGCTCCTCATTTAACAGAGCCTTTCCTAAATACTTCTGGAATAGTATATTCACCTTCTGTGTTTTGTCTTGACTAGACTGTAAGCGCTGATGAGCAGGGATTGTCTCTTACATGTCCGTACAGCGCTGCGTATGACTGGTAGCGCTATACAAATGCTTAGTAGTAGTAGTAGCATATGTCGCAACCTCGACTTTTCAAATCTGATCTCTATATATCTAAAATATGCCTTTAGGCGGTGCCTGGAGCTACACAGAGGCAGAAGCATGCTGTGAGAGCTCCTACATTTAGCACGATAAAAACGACTAAATATTGACTTCTGATCTTTCATCCTTCAGTGTTTAATAACAATAACATGTCAGAAAACAAAGGCAACAGAGCAGAATCAACTGTATCCCTTGGAAATGGTAGTAAAAGACCAAAAACAACTCCCCCAACTCCAGAAAAGGCTTCACCTCGGGACAAGGCCTCTCTCCAGGATCCGATTCTGCATGAAATTTCTCTCTTAAAAGACATGCTGAAAACTCAACCAGAACTTACTAGAGAACTACAACAAGAGATTGAAAACCCTAAGCAACAAGTTTACCCTTTCACAAGAGAAAATTGCAGACTTGGAACGCTGAACTAGGGTTACCAACTGGCTCCAGATGCGCCCGACAGGCTTGATCCAGTCCTGGGTTTACCCCATTGCATGCAGGGACATGTAGTTCTGATTTCTCCATTGGACTCCATAAGAAAAACAAGACTACATGTCCCTGCATGCAATGGGGTAGACCCAGGACTGGATCAAGCTTGTCGGGCGCATCTGGAGCCAGTTGGCAACCCTACGCTGAACATCTACTCTTTTTTTTTTTAAATATTTTATTTTTAATTAACATTTATATAATATACATTCAGGCATTTATATAATATACATTCAGGCATAACCTTGAATGAAAAAAACAATGGCATCTCATATAAACCAAATATAGGCAACAAAGTTATTGAATAGAAAAGAGAAAGCCATTCCAAATTAGACTACAAATGATGGTAAAAAGGGGGGGGGGGGGGCAGGAAATAACACAATATAATAGGACCACAAACCAGAATCTTCAAATTAAAGGAAACACTACATAAAGAGCTGGGCGAGACTTATTCGTCAGCCGGAGGGGATGCTACTCAGGCCCTTCCCCAGCAACCAAGAATTCCAGGAGTTGCATGGGCTCAAAAAAAAGGACATTTTTATCCTTATAGGTAATAAAGCAGTGAACATGAAATTTCAGCACAAAAACTGCCTCCAAGGACAAGACCCGAACAAATTTTGGCAACCACCAAAGCCAAAAAGCAGCTTCTTTATGAAAGTAAAAAAAGTTTGATTGTGCCGGATCTCGCCAAAACCACTACACTTAAGCACAAATCTTTTCTTAAAATGAGACAAGACCTTAAAGATACAGGAGCAAAATTTGGCTTACGTTACCCAGCCAGAAGGATTATCACATATGCAAATAAAACCACTACCTATGCTGATCGTGACCAGGTGCAGGATTTCATAGACAAGTACAAGATGCAGTGACTCTATCTTTGACTATATTCTTAACCATGCACTACTTTATTCAGTATTAATTTCAATGCTGCTTCTATGATTTACCTCACCAACTGGAAATAAGCATAGATCTGGTTGGCAACATAGATGTTTATGCTTGTGGGAGGAGTGACCTAGTGGTTGGGGCAAGTTACCTCAGCCAGGGGTTTGAAGCCCGTTAAATGACAACAACCTAGAACTGGGGTTTCTAGTCCCACAGGTGCTCCTTGTGGCCTTTGGCAAGCTGCTTAACCCTCCATTGCCTCAGGTACAAAAACAGATTGTGAGCCTTTTGGGGACAAGGGAAAATATATACAGTACCTGAATGTACACCGCTTTGACTTGTAGAAAAGCGGTATATAAGCCTAGTTAAATTAATTTTGGACCTTGTGTGCTGCAGTGTCTGCTATGACCTCTGGTGGACTCCTTGCTATATGGTTTTGTCTACCAGATTTACATTCTGTGCTTCTCTTTTGTCTAGTCAAGTTTATGACACCAGATCAACGCACTATGCTGTGACTATTTGTTTGCTGTAGCCCATTAGGGCTCTCTATTATAGTTGATTACATGCACTCTACATTCCTAAGGCTACCTCATTGATCTTTTCTTTTGCTCAGAATTTTATTACTATATGCCGAACTCAAACATTTCATTTAATTTATCATTTTCTATAGTTAAGCATTGTGTTGTCACATATATATATCAATGGTTACTTTCTATATGAGTCATAATGCCTTTGTATCATTCCATGGTGCGACCGCACCTTGAATATTGTGTGCAATTCTGGTCACCGTATCTTAAAAAGGATATAGTGTTATTAGAAAAGATACAGAGAAGAGCCACCAAAATGGTAAAGGGGATGGAAGGATACCCCTATGAAGAGAGGCTAAAAAGGTTAGGGCTCTTCAACCTGGAAAAGAGACAGCTGAGGGGAGATATGATAGAGGTCTATAAATTAATGAATGGAGTGGAATGGGTAAACGTAGATCGATTGTTTATGTCATCAGAATATAGGAAGACTAGGGGAACTTCCGGTGACGTCACGGAGCGAATGGCAGCAGAGTAGCCAAGCTCCGTCCAAGTCCCGCTAAATTGAGGGGTAAAGTGCTGAACCCTGTGCCGGAGGAGTTTTGGGAGGCGAGGAGAAGAATGGCCCAAGCAGCGTGCAAAAAGCTGGCGGGTTTTCGATCGCCCTATGCGCGGAAGGGGGAGAAAGCAGACTCGGAGGTGGACTGCGAGGCGAGGCCTGGAGGAAGCGAGAGCTCGGAGGAAGAAGTGGAGAGTGATCAGCGAGAGCGAGAGGAGGTGCCGATACGGTCCTGGTTGAAGGGCTTTAAGAAGGACCTGCATGCTGAGCTGGCCGAGATGCGGAGGGACATCAAGGAATCCTTAAAGAGCATACAGCAGGACCTGAACGGCCTCGGCGACCGCGTGGCAGAGGTGGAGGACCACGTGGAGGAGTGCATGGGAGAGTTGCAGACACTGGCGATGGAGCAGAGTAAATTGCAGTGGCAGCAGGAGGAGATGCTGGAAAAGATGGAGGAGATCGAGGATCGGGCACGTCGGAATAATTTGAGAGTAAAGGGGATCGGAGAGGCTGTCGAGTTCAATGACTGTGTACAGGTGGTCCGAAAGCTGTGTGCCCACATGCTGGCCCTGGAAGGGGGTGGAGAGGGAGAGGTGAGCGACATCGGAGTGGAACGGGCGCATCGCAGCTTGGGGCCGAGGAGAGACAGGCAACCCAGGGACATAATAGCATGCATGAGCAGCTTCCCATTGAAGGAAAAGATTTTGCAGATTGTGCGAAAATATGGGCGGATTGCCTGGGAAGGAAACAAGGTGGACATCTTCAATGACTTGTCCAAAGGGACCCTAGATCGTAGAAGGGGACTGCGAGAGGTCACGGCCTATCTGCGTGGGAAAAGCCTGAGATACCGGTGGTTGTTTCATTCGGACTGTTGGTGACTGTTAATGGAGTGTCCCGGAGAGTGAAAGTGGCGGAGGAAGCCTGGGCTGTGTTACAAGAGCTGGGATGTGAGCAACTGCCCAAGGGAGTGGAGAAGGAGAGAGCCGTGCAAGCTGGAGGGGCAATGGAGCGGAGGCAGGAGGGTTCCAGATGGCAGAGGGTCATGGCGAGAGGTCGACGGTTGCAGAGGAGAGTTGAAGATGCCGAAGGGGGAAAGAGAGTGTCTGCTAAAGACTGAGGATGGACATGAGTAATTGTAACTGTACAACTGTAGAGAACTCCGGGCAGTAGGCTATTTGGATACTGGATGCGGGGGGGGGGGGGGGGGGAGTGGGAGGGGGGGGGGGGGGTGAGGGGGGGGGGGTGGGAGGGGGGGATAGGAGGGTTGGGGGTGAGGAGGGGGTGGGGAGGGAAGAGACGAGACGAGGAGGGGAGCAGTGCTGGGGGGAGGCATAGGGGGAGGCGGAGGGGGTGGGGCGGTAGCGGGACTGGACAGACACACTTGGAAGGATGGACAGGGGGGAGAGGGGGAGGGAGGGGGAGGGAGGGTTGGTAGAGCGGGAAGGGGTTCAATGGGGAGGTGGAAGAAGGGAGTTATGGGTAGGAAAATGACGCTGCGAGTGGGAACTATTAACGTGAGGGGGTTAAATTCGCCCACAAAGAGGCGTTTGTTGTACCGGGAGGTGGATAAGAATGGATGGGATGTGGTTTTGGTTCAAGAGATGCATTTGCGTCGTAGGGATGTGGGGTTGATGAGGCATGCGTGTTTTGCAGAACAATTTTATTCATGTAACCGGGAGGGGGGGGAAGAAAGCGGGGGTGGCGCTGCTGATACGGGGGGAGGAGGGGGGTGCAGGTAGAGAGAAGCTTCGAGGATGGGGAGGGACGAGTAGTGGGGGTGGTAGGGCGTTGGGGGGGGGGGGGTAGAGCTAGTATTGGTGTCTATATATGGGCCAAATGGAGAACAAGTTAGCTTCTGGAAGAGAGTGAGAACGTTGCTGGAGAAGCAAGGAGGGGGGAGGAGGGTGGTGGGGGGGGGATTTTAATGTAGTGTTGCAGCCCATGATGGATAGGGAGCCGGGGAGGGGGGGAGAGAGTGGGCGTAACAGAAAGGAGCTTGAGAGGATGATGGGGAAATTCAATCTGGTGGATGCTTGGAGAGTGTTACATCTGCAGAAAAGGGACTATATCCATTTTTCAGAGCCACATAACAGTTGGGGAAGGATAGATATGGTGTTAGTGGATCAGGACTGGATGTTGGGGATGCGGGAGGGGGAGATCATCCTGATAGCTTGGTCCGATCATAGGGCGGTAGAGGTGGGGTTGGAGGGGGGGGCGAGGGGGGCTGAGGTTCTGGCGGTTAAACGAGGGCTTGTTGAAGGACCCTGAAGTGGTACGGGATATTAGAGAAGGGATTAAGGAATATCTTTTGCTGAATGATATAGGGGAGGTTAGGGAGGCATTGGTGTGGGAAGGACTGAAGGCGGTAATCCGTGGGAAGTTTATTGGGTGGGGGGTCAGAAAGAAACAGGAGAGGTATGAGAGGGAAGTGGCCTTGGGGATAAGGTTGACAAGAGCGGAGGAGGTATATCAGAGGTCGGGGAAAAACAGGGATAGAGAAGTGATGGAGAGGACACAGGGGGAACTGAGGGGGCTACAGGTGGAGAAGGTGGTGTTTGAGTTGGCATGGCTGAAACAGCGATACTACGAATTCGGGGATAGGGCTGGGAAGATGTTGGTGCAGCGGTTGCGAAAACGTATAGGGGCTTCTAGGATTTATCAAGTCAGGGGGAAGGGGGGGGACGTACTGTATAACGAGGAGGAGATTCAGGAAAGATTTTGACAGTTTTATCAGGAGCTTTACTCAAGAGATGAAAGGGTGGAGGAGGGGCACATAGCACAATACCTTGAGAAGCTAGAGCTTCGGGTACTACCGGAGGAAGCGCAGGTGGGGCTTGAGGCACCAATCTCAGGAGAGGAAGTGGCTAGGGCGATTAAAGGATTGCCACGGGGAAAAGCCCCGGGGTTAGACGGACTACCAAGTACTTTCTATAGAATCTTTAGTGAAGAGTTAGGGGGGAACTTCTGTAGGGTGTATAATGGGATGCTGGAGGAGGGGGGGGGGACTTGCAAGCAGGAATGTTAACTGTGGGAATTACAGTGCTGCCCAAGGCGGGCCAGGACCCAAGGGAATGCGGATCGTACAGGCCTATATCCCTATTGAATGTAGATGTCAAGGTATTGGCAAAGGTTTTGGCGGGACGATTGGGACCTTGGTTACCGAAAGTGATAAAGGAGGATCAGACAGGGTTTATAGCAGGGAGACAGGCCGCAGATAATATCAAGAGGGCGGTAGGGGTGGCTTGGGAAGCGCGGCGGAGACAAGAAGAGTTTCTTTTTCTTTCTATCGATGCCGAGAAGGCGTTTGATAGGGTTAATTGGGCATTCTTGATGGAGGTGTTACACAAAATGGGGGTGGGAGAGAATTTGGGGAAATGGATTAGGGGGTTGTATACGGGGCCAAGGGCACGGGTGAAGGTGAATGGGAGCTATTCGAGGGATTTTAGTTTGGGGAGGGGGATGAGGCAGGGGTGCCCTTTGTCTCTGCTACTATTTGCGCTGAGTGTGGAACCCTTAGCGGAAGTGATCCGGACTAATGTTAAGATTAAAGGAATGGAGAGAGGGGGAGTTAGTCATAAAATCTCTTTATACGCGGATGATATTCTACTGTATCTGAGTCAGCCGCTGGAATCGCTACCGGAAGTAATGAAAGTCGTGGAGGGCTTTGGGGAGGTTTCAGGGTTTAAAATGAATGTGGACAAGAAAGAGGTCTTGAGGATTAGAGTGTCACCGAGGGTTGAGGTGTTGTTGCGGGGAATGTATCCATTGAGGTGGGTTCCTCACTCCTTGAAATAGTTGGAGGTACAACTGACGGCAAACTATGGGGATTTATATAGATATAATTACCCAGGAGCGTTCAGGGAAGTGGAGCGGGATATTGAGGGATGGATGAGGCTGGAGGTATCCTGGCTTGGTAGAACAGCAGGAGTTAAAATGAACGTACTACCGAGGTTGCTGTATTTGTTCCACGCTCTACCGGTGAGAGTGCCAGAGGGGGCGTTACAGAAGGTGCAGAGGAAAGTTTTTCAGTATATTTGGAATCGCCGACCACCGCGGATTGTGCGAGAAGTGATGTATGCACCGAAGAAAGAGGGGGGGCTAGGGGTGCCGAACCTGGAGGATTATTATAAAGCAGCGCAGTTGAGCCATGTTATGGACTGGAGAAGGAAGGGGGAGTCGAAGGTGTGGGTAACTCTGGAGCGCACATTGGTAAAGGGCGGGATAGAAGCATGGTTGTGGGTAGGGGGGAAGGATCGTAGGGTGCTGGGAGAGGGATCACCAGCAATGCAGCAGGTGGCACGGGTTTGGGATGGGATCAGGGGTGGGAGGGGCAGGAAGAGGGTGGGTCAATTCTCTGTGATGATGCCGTGGAGGGGGTGGAGGCCCTTTACACCGGGATGGGAGGGGGGGGAGGTTTGATATATGGGCAGGGAAGGGATTGGAGTGTTTTTATCAATTGTTGGAGGAGGGGGTATTGAGGCCTTTTGAGGAGATTAGAGAGGAATATGGGCTAGAAAAACAAGATAGGTTTTCGTACTTGCAGGTGAGGTCCTTTCTGAAAGGGGTTGGGGGGGTAGGAGGGCAAGGAGGGGAGGTGTCGGAGATAGAGGCCCTGTGGTATGGGAAATTTGGGGCGAAGGGGATGGTCTCGGGGTTATACAAGGGGGTACGAGAGGGTGCAGGGAGTAGGTTTCGATATATGGGGAAGTGGGAGAGAGATCTGGGGGGAGCATGGACGCAGGTGGAATGGAAGCAGCTTTGGGATAGGGTAAGGGGATTGCCATGGGCGAGTAGTATTCGGGAGAATTGGTACAAAATATTATTCTGGTGGTACTACACGCCGGAGAGGCTGCACAAGATTTTCCCTGGGGTTTCGGAGGGTTGTTGGAGGGAGTGTGGGGAGGTGGCTTCCTTTTGGCATATATGGTGGGGTTGTAGTAAAGTGCAAGGGTACTGGGCCAAGGTAGTGAGTTGGGTACAGCAACATTTAGGGGTGGAGGTGAGGAAGGAGCCAGGGGTCTGTTTGCTCTCGTGGTGGAGTGATGGGGAACAGGAGGGGGGGGGTCCATGGTGCGGACTTGTTTGAGTGCGGCGAGATGTGATCTGGCTGCAGCATGGAAGAGTGTGGAGGTGCCAACGATAAAGGAGTTTGAGGGGAGGATGAGGCATATAGTCTTAATGGAGAAATTGACTGCAGTGAGGAGGGAGAGATTGAATAGATTCATGGAAAACTGGGGTGAACTGTGGAGGGTTCTGTGGGGAAAGGGGGGAGAGGGGGGAGAGGGGGGAATGGGGGGAATAGGGGGGAGAGTGGTGGGGTGGGAAGAGGGGGGATTTCGTAAGGGGGGAAAGGGGGGGGAGGGGAAGATGAGGGGGAGGGTCCTACAAGGGTTCAGGGTGAAGGGGATACAATCAGCTGGGGGAGTACTATCGGGGATGCTGGTGGTGGTGGGGGGATTGGGGCTTGGATTGGAGGGATGCTGTTTGGTTCTGTTATGTTATGTTCTGTTCTGTTGTGTTGGGGGACGGTGTGGGTGTTATTGGATTGTGAGTGTTATATATTGCGCGCAAAAAATTTCAAATAAAAATAAAAATACAAAAAAAAAAAAGAATATGGGAAGACTAGGGGACATGCAATGAAGCTACAGGGTAACCTATTTAAGACTAATAAAAGAAAATAATTTTTCACTCAACATGTAAAACTCTGGAATTTGTTACCGGAGGATGTAGTAAAAGCTGTTAGTGTAGCTCCACTCCCTTCCTAGAGGTTATACTCTTTTTACTCCTACTTAAAGTTTGCTTTTTCTCTTATAGGGAAACAATGCATTTCTATTATCGTGGAGACTACTTTGAATTATTAACGCAGTATCCCCTTTATTCTGATATCACTGAAATTGTTATCTCTGAACATTAATGGGATTAATCACCCCATCAAATGCAAAAAATTCCTGTCTTAAGAAAGAAAAATCTGACATTGCCTTTCTACAAGAAACTCATTTACCACATACGGGATGCCTTACATTTAAAGATAAATTTTATACTTGCCATTTTTTCACCTGCTTAATAAAAAAGCAGGTGTTTCCATCCTCTTCCGCAGTACTATTCACTTTCAATTGGAAAAATGACTTTCAGATACTCAAGGAAGATGACTTACACTTGCTGCCATCTTCTTAATATGAAAATAATGCTATTAAATCTTTAGGCACCCAATGAAGATGACCCAACATTCTTTCAAACTCTATCTCAAAATCTTCTTGAATTTGGGACTATCAAAAAATCATTGTAAATGATTTTAACCTACTTTTAGATTATATGTTAATCAGAAATTGTACCTGTAGACCTTCCAAAACCAGTTCATGGAAAACTTTGCATAATATGATCTCTAATTTTGATTTCACTGACCCATGGAGATTACTTCATCCTCTAGACAGAGAATACACATTCTACTCTAACCCATACAGTACATAGTCAAGAACTGACTATTTTCTTATCACAAATGATTTATCCCATAAAATTACCCATTCTCAAATTCTACCCATACTTATTTCAGATTATGCAGCAATCACTCTTTCTCTAAATTTTGAAATGGAAACTCACAAACACAGACAATGGAGATTGAATAATATGCATATTACTAAGCCTCATTTTATTGAATGCATTAAACGTTTTAAACAAGATTTCCTTAAAAACAATCCTCCAGATTGTCCTCACGTCAGTACCAGGAAAAATGGTAGAAACCATCATAAAGAATAAAATTACTCAGCATGTAGATAGTCATGGCCTAATGGGAGACAGCCAACATGGCTTACTAATCTGTTATGTTTTTTTGAAAGTGTGAATAAATAGGTGGACAAAGCTGAGTTGGTTGATATAGTGTATCTGGACTTTCAGAAAGCCTTTGACAAGGTCCCTCATCAGAGACTTTTGTCAAAACTAAAGAGTCATGGGATAGGAGGCAGTGTACTACTGTGGATCAAGAACTGGTTAAAAGATAGAAAGCAGAGGGTTGGGCTAAATGGCCAATTTTCCCAATGGAGATAGGTGAATAGTGGTGTACCCCAGGGATCTGTGCTGGGTCCGCTGCTTTTTGACATATTTATAAATGACCTGGAAAGTGGAATAACGAGTGAGGTTATCAAATTTGCAGATGACACAAAACTATTTAAAGTTGTTAAAACCCAAGAGGATTGTGGAAAATTGCAAGAGGATCTTGATAAATTAGAAGACTGGACATCAAAATGGCAAATGAAATTTAATGTGGACAAGTGCAAAGTTATGCACCTAGGGAAGAACAACCCAAACTATGGTTACACAATGCAAGGTTCCACATTAGGAACCACCACCCAGGAAAAAGATTTAGGCGTCATTGTGGATAACATGTTAAAACCCTCGGCCCAGTGTGCAGCGGCAGCCAAGAGAGCAAATAGAATGCTAGGTATCATAAGGAAAGGAATGAAAAAATAAAACAAAAGATATTATAATGCATCCTTATCGTTCCATGGTGAGACCGCACCTTGAATACTGTGTGCAATTCTGGTCGCCGTATCTTAAAAAGGATATAGAGTTATTAGAAAAGGTTCAGAGAAGAGCCACCAAAATGGTAAAGGGGATGGAAGGATACTCCTATGAAGAAAGGCTAAAAAGGTTAGGGCTCTTTAACCTGGAAAAGAGACGACTGAGGGGAGATATGATAGAAGTCTATAAATTAATGAACGGAGTGGAACGGGTAAACGTAGATCGATTGTTTACATTATCAGAATATAGAAAGACTAGGGGACATGCAATGAAGCTACAGGGTAAACTATTTAAGACTAATAAAAGAAAATATTTCTTCACTCAACGTGTAATCAAACTCTGGAATTTGTTACCGGAGGATGTAGTAAAGGCTCTTAGTGTAGCTGGGTTTAAAAAAGGTTTGGACAAATTCCTGGAGGAAAGGTCCATAAACCATTATTAAGAAAGGACCCAGGATATCAATGCTTGACCCAGTACAAGCATTGCGGAACCTGTGTCTTTTGGGGAAACTGCTAGGTACGTATGACCTAGATTGGCCACTGTTGGAAACAGGATACTGGGCTTGATGGACCTTGGTCTGACCCAGTATGCCATATATTATGTTCAGATTTATACAAGCCTCCACTGCTTTGGAAAACTTATAGAACAAGACTTATAGGTGAAATAAGGAGTTATTCTGCTTGGATGAAGAAAAAAGAAAAACTAGAATTAACTCAGCCAGACCATCAAATTCAAGAATTGGAAAAAAGCATATTAAACATCCTACCCCACAAACTCTACATTCATTAACCCAGGCTAAGTATAACTAGTCTACACGCCAATATGGACATCTTTGTTTACAAAACTGAACACTATATTGGTGATGATAAAATAGGTAGATCTTTGGCTCAATACCTAAAAGGAAAATACAGAAAACATATTATCACCTCATTGTGTGATACCATTTCCAATATTCATACGAGCCAATCTGACATAGAAAATATTTTCCAATCCTTTTTTGAACACTTATTTCATTCAAATATTGATAAAGATAATGATCTATGTGGTCAATTTCTCAGTTCCTTAAATTCGTCTAAACTACACCCCACAGCACAAAATTAATTGGGATTTGTAATTACCGCAAAATAAATTATTGAAGCTATTAAATCCTTTCCATCTGGTAAAACTCCAGGCCCTGATGGATTCACTGCAAAATTTTATAAAACATTTTCTGATATTCTTAATCGCTTCCTCTTAGATCTATATCACTTCATATATACTAACCCAGAACAACAACAGACTTCACTCAAGCTCATATTGTTCTTAAACCTAAACCTGGTAGAGACTCTAATTATCCTCAAAATTACAGACCCATTTCACTATTAAACTCAGATTATAAAATTCTAACTAAAATTCTTGCAACCTGTTTTAACAAAGTCCTGCCATCTTTAGTTCACAAAACGCAAATTGGATTTATTTACATAGGCAATAATATAAAATTATTTTATGATCTTAATTAAGTTGCAAGTAAACAACCATTTCCATCAATTGCCTTATCATTAGATACAGAAAGGCGTTTGATAGAATTGAATGGCCTTATCTTTATAAAGTATTTGAATGGTTTGATTTGGGAGATGATTTCCTACGATGGATAAAGTTATTATATTATAATCCCATGTCCCAATGTATAGTCAACAATAATATCTCTAAACCAAAACGGCTTCATCGTGGAACCAGACAGGGATGTTCTTTATCGCCTCTACTTTTTAATTTAGCCCTTGAACCCTTGTTAATAGCAATACGTTCCCATCCTCACATTACTGGTATCAAAGCCAAACATACTGAAACCAAGCTTGCGGCATATGCTGATGAACTTTTACTTTTCTTAACTAACTCCCAAATTTCTATTTCTAGTCTTATCGACACTGTTAATGCATTTTCAATATTTTCTGGTTACAGAATTAATTGGGATAAATTGAAATGACGCCACTCAATGTTCATATTTCTCAAACAGATGTAGAAGACTTCCCCTTTACTGTAAATGGCCTCCCTTACAGCTCAATATTTAGGTATATTTTTAAATAAGAATGTTGAACAGATTCTACACACAAATATGGAACATATTCTCGCTATTATAGATGCAAACGTTCAAAAATGGACTCTGCTTTTTATTTCATAGTGGCATAGACTAGAATCTGTTAAAATGGCGCGCAGAGACGGGGAGAGCAGCAGCCAGCCAGCATCGGAGGGGTGTGAGCGGGAGCTCCACCCCCTTCCTTTCAGCCTGCCCATACCAGCTGCCTTTAACGGCTTTAAAACCGTCACTTCCACTGGTGCGCCCGCACCTTGCGGGCCCGCGCCTGAGGGCCCTTTGGTGTGGCCCTTAGGCGTAGGACCGTGCAGGGCCGTTTAAAATGCTGCTACATTGGTTCTGCTTGCTGTGGAGATCGGAGTGGTGGAGGGGTGATGTCGACAGCGGAGGTTGTGAGTGGGAGCTTAAACACCTGGTGGTATGATATCTACCTCTTCAGATGCTATGTGGAGCATTTCTTCTTGTCTCCTCTATTCCTTTAACTATCACTGTATCTCTTATTCTGTCCTATCTAATTAATTGCGCTCTTATCATATTTTCTGTAACTTTTATGTAATATTGTAAACCGCTCTGATGCTTTTGCTTGAGCAGTATATCAAATGTAATAAATGTAATAAACATAAACATAAACATGCCACCCTGGTCTCACTGCCCTCCCCCACCACTGATGCCACCCCCTACACCTGCCACCGCTCCCTCCCAGCTGCTACCACTGCCCTCCCCCGCCACCTTGGGGGGGAGGTGGCAGCAGCAAGATTTCCAAAAGCAGTGGCCGCCTAGCTCACTCAGTGGCTGGCCAGCTCTAACCTACCACTCCCAAATGGAATCGATGGCAGCAGCTGCTCATGTGTGCTGCCACCACTGCTGCCCACCCCTGCTGCTGCCCTCCCCTGCTGCTGCCCACCCCTGCTGCTGCCCACCCCTGCTGCTGCCACCACTGCTGCCCACCCCTGCTGCTGCCGACGCCCACCCAGGCCGACCACTCTAGGCGGCCACCTAGCCCGCCTAGTGGACGGGCCGGGCCTGGATGCCACAAATTAATTATATTCTCACGATGTTGCCTATATTTTGATTCCCAAAATTTTAGAAAATAATAGAATTCAAACTGGTAAAAATTTTATGATGAAATAAACCACCTTTATGATGAAATAAACCACCTAGAATCACTTTGAAAACCCAAAACCCCAAAACACTGGAGGCCTCGCCTTCCCTGGTTTCCAACTATATTATACGGCCTTACTGGCTCGCTTTGCTTTGTTCTGGCTTCTCTCTGATTCACCTGAGGAACTGCTGCCATTGTGGTATGATGTTGAATTAGATCTAATATCATCTATTCTCCTAAAATATATTTTGTCTATTGATTTACATAACACTACTTTAAATAGCAACATAGTAACATGGAGTCTGATTCAGAGAGGGGGACATCCGGGTCATCCGGACGTCCCTGAGGAAGATGGGCCATTAAGACCCAATTCTGGACCGCGGGAACAAAACGTTTCCGTGGTACACAGAATCGTGCCCCGTGGATGGCCCGACGTGCCCATGCCTGTCTGAGGGGTCTCTTCCTTACAAGCTCCCTTGGCTGCCGTGGCTCAGCCCCTCCTCTTTCCCGCTGCCCGACCAACGGCTGGTTAGTTGGGGCCTGGAGCGGGCGGCAGGGACCCCACCACTCCCAGCCCTGGGCCCTATCACCGGGTCAGTGCTGCTTATTCCACCTTCGAGGTGGAATAAGCAGCACATCCCCTTTGACCTGGAAGGACATACAGGGCCGTGAGCGGAATCGGCCGTGTACATCCTGTCGGGCTGGTATGCCCTTGCTCTGCCCAGAACCCATCCCCTCCCACCCCCCGCCGGCTCGCCCCGTCCTGCTGCTCAGGAAATTGAGGGAGAGCCAGAGGGGGAATCCAGCCAGGACGGCTTGCAGGGGTGCAGCCCCACAACTGGCATCTTGGAATCGAGCCCATAGTATATGACGGCAGATAAAGACCAGCGTAGTCCATCTAGTCTGCCCAGCAAGGTGGCAAGACTATGTGCACCTGCCGCTCCGTGCAGCTCACCCCTATTGTTGAGATATAAGAGATGGTTCAGTTTATTTTGATTTTATCCTGTTGCTGTAAAGGGATTCACTGTGCCTGTCCCATGCCATTTTGAATTCCGTCACTGTATTTGCCCCCACCACTTCCATCGGCAGGGCATTCCAAGCATCCACCACCCTTTCAGTGAAAAAGTATTTCCTGACATTGCCTTTCAATTTACCCCCTTGCAGCTTCATGTTATGCCCTCTAGTTTTACAGCTTCCCCATCTTTGAAAAAGGTTTCTTTATTCATTAATACTCTTTAAGTATTTAACGATCTGTATCATATCTCCCCTGTCCCTCCTCTCCTCTCCTCTAGTGTATACATATTTATGTCTTCAAGTCTCTTCTCATACGTCTTCTGGCGCAGGTTCCAAATCATTTTGGTCGCCTTCCTCTGAATCATTTCCAGTCTTTTTATATCCTTTGTGGGATATGGTCTCCAAAACTGAACACAATACTCCAAGTGAGGCTTCACCAGCGACTTGTACAGTGGTACCTCCTCCTTTCTGATGGTAATTCCTTTCTGTATGCAACCCAGCATCCTTCTGGCTTTGGCCACTGCCTTGTCATATTATTTCGCCACCTTGAGATCCTTAGAAGCAGCCACTCCACGATCTTTCTCCCGGTTCGTGCACACCAACCTCTCACCCCCTATCATGTGCAATTCTCTTGGATTTCTGCATCCCAAGTACATGACACTGCACTTCTTCACATTAAATCTTAACTGCCAAGCATTAGCCCATTCTTCCAGCTTTTGTAGATCTTTCCTCATGTTAACCACTCCCTCGGGGGAGTCCACTCTGTTGCAAATGTTCATGTCATCTGCAAAAAGGCAGACTTTTCCATTCAGTCCTTCAGCAATATCACTCACAAATACATTGAACAGTACCGGTCCGAGGATCAATCCCTGGGGAATACCACTAATCACTTTCCTTTCATCCGAGTGAGTCAACTGTCAGTCAACCAATTTCTGATTCAGTTCACCACCTTGGGACCCATCCCCAGGCTGCTCAATTTATTGATAAGCTTCCTGTAACCAACAGTATCAAAGTCTTTGCTGATATCTAGGTAATCACATGCATCACATGCCCTTGATCTAGTTCTCTGGTCACCCAGTCAAAGAACTCAATCAGATTTGTTTGGCAAGATCGTCCTTTGGTAAAACCAAGTGGTCTCGGATCATGCAACCTATTGTTCAAGAAAGTCCCCTATTCCCTCTTTCAGAAGCACCTCTATTACTTTTTCTGCCACTAAGGTAAGGCTTACTGGCCTGTAGTTTGCCACTTCTTCCCTATTACCACTTTTGTGAAGAGGTACCACATCAGCTCTTCTCCAGTCCTGTGGATCTTCTCCTGTCTCCAAGGATCTAATAAAAACATCCTTTAAAGGCCCTGTAAGAACCTCTCTGAGCTCCTTCGGTGTCCTGGTTTGTATCCCATCCGGTCACATGGCCTTGTCCACTTTCAGTTTTGCAAGCTATTCAAACACATCATCTTCTGTGAATGGTGTAGTATCTACTCCATTCCCATTTGTATATTTGTCAATCACATGTGGTCCTTCTCCAGGATTTTCTTTAGTAAAAACAGAACAGAAGTATTTGTTTAGCATTTTTGCTTTTTCAATGTCACTTTCCATGAATCTGTTTTCGGCACTTTTGAGTCTTACAATTCCACCTCTGATCTGCTTCTTCTCCCAAATATACCTGAATAAAGTTTTGTCTCCATGCTTCAAATCTTTAGCCATCTTTGATTTTGCTATCCTTTATTTCTCTTTTTGTCTCTTTTAGCTTTATTCTGTTCTGTGTTCCTCTGTTTGTAAACTTCTGAATTTTGTGAAATTTGTGTTTTTTGTCTTAATTTGTACAGCTATTTCTTTGGAGAACCAAATAGATTTCCTTTTTCTCTTGTTTTTATTTACTTTCCTTACATATGTATCTGTTGCCCCTTTTATTGCCTCCTTTAGTTTAGCCCACTGCAATTTCACTTCCCTTATCCTCTCCCACCCTGCCAACTCTTCCTTCAGGGACTTGACCATTTTACTGAAGTCAGCGTTTTTGAAGTCTAGGAATTTGATCTTGCTGTGCTTGGATTCTGCCTTGATTTTTATCTCAAACCACACTATGTGATGATCACTGCTGATCACATGGGCACCCACCCAGATATTCGACACACTACCTCCATTGGTGAGTTCTAAATCCAGCATTGAACTTTCCCTGGTCGGTTCCATCACCATTTGGTTTAGGAATGCATCTTGGAAGACATCCATAATATTTTTACTTCTTTCCAGATTTGCAGAAGGAAAACTCCAATCCACACTGGGTAGATTAAAGTCATCCAATATGATCATATACGCCTTCATGGCTACCTTTGCAATATCAATAATGAAGTCTCTATCCATTTCTTTGGTTTGAGTTGGAGGCCTGTAGACTACACCAGTATAGATGATAGTGCCATTTCCTCTTTCCAACACAATCCACAGCACTTCTTCTTTTCCCCACGTCCCCTGCATTTCAGCAGCTTTAATATTGCTTTTGACATATAGGGCTACTCCTCCTCCTTTTCTGCCTTCTCTTTCTCTCCTAAATAAAATTATAGCCAGCTATGGCTATATCCCATTCATGTGACTCATTAAGCCATGTGTCTGTAATGTCCACAATGTCCAAGTCTTTTTCCACCATTAGGGCTTCCAGGTCAGGAATTTTGTTGGCTAGGCTGCGTGCATTTGTGCTCATTGATTTCCAGCATTTGTTGACTAGCCTGCCTGTATTTTGCATGGATTTTGTTCTACGCGCCTCTTCTCACTTGCTATTTGTGTATAGGTTAATAGTGTGGCTGTTTCCAATGTTGTTATGTTTTTGCTGGGAGTGACGTATTGAACTTGTTCTTCTCCGTCCGTCACCTCCTTTCCCTAATTTAAAGGCCTGCCTACATAATGCCTGAACTTTTCACTTAGGATCCTTTTCCCTGCGACAGAGAGATATAGTCCATCAACACAGTATAGCCTCTCGTTGTTCCATCTATTTCCCCAGTCGCCAATATATCTAAATCCTTCTTGTTTGCACCAGGTTGGAGCCATGTATTAAAGTTGTTTATGTGATGCAGCCTTTCTGCCCCCTTACCAAGAACAGGTAGGACTTCTGAGAATATTATAGTGTTAATGGGTTTGAGTTTCTCTCCCAGAATCTGGAAGTCCCTTTGAACTGCAGAGGCACTGTTTCTAGCCAGATCATTTGTACCCAAGTGGATGATAACATCAATTTTGGAGTGCTCACTTTCTGCACTAACTATGCTAACAATTTGGTTCATATTCTTGCTGGCTGAAGAGCCTGGAAGGCATTTGACCATCTTCTCTCCTTTGAACTGTGTTCCCAAATTGGTTCCTCTGATGATGGAATCTCCAAGTAGTAGTAGTTTCCTGTTTTGTGATTTTTTTTTCTTTATGTCTGGTGCATTATCAGTAGATTGGGCATTAAACCTTCTCATTTAAGGGCACTTCGGTTTCCACTAATTGGGCACTTTCATTTTCCAAGGCAGAGAAGGCATTATGCAGGGATATCTCTTGATGGAGACGGTGTCTCCATGTTACAGGTCGCAACCTACCAGAGTCTACTGTGATCCATTTGTTCCTGGGCTGTTTGTTATGTTAGATACACAATTGCTCTTCTTCAATTAGATAAAAAGCCTGATATCTCTATTTGGCATTCCCATGAAATTTCCTTATGGCATAACCCCAAATTTAAAATAGATCACAAAATCTTATCCTGGTAGAAATGACAATCATTAGCATTTAGCATTATCCAAAAGCTCACTAAGGACATCACGCAGCACTGTACCCACCATCTTGACCCAAAGGAATTTGCGGACTACATGAAAGCGAAAAACACCACCCAGACATGCTCCATCACACTACAGACAGATGACCATGAAATGAAAGAGCAACATCAACACTGGAGGACTTCAGCATACCATCAACACATCAAGTAGAGGACATAATACATGGACTCAACACAACAACCTCACCATCAGACCCATGCCCAGTGGCTTGGCTCAAAGTCACAAGAAGCCAGCTCTCCCAACACATTCACAAAATCGTCAAAGATTCACTCCAACAAGGATACATGCCACAATCCCTCAAGCATGTCATGATACGACCGATACTTAAAAGCAACAACCTAAGCCCATCTGAACCAAAATCATACCGTCCCATCTCCAGCCTACCATTCCTTGTGAAAATCAATGAAAAGACAGTGCAAAGGCAACTTCAGGACCATATTAACATGAATGCCCCACTGGACATCCATCAGCACGGCTTTAAACCCCAGCACGGTGTGGAAACGCTACTCACTTCCTCTTTGACAACCTCCTAAGAGGCATAGATAACATAAAGAACGGATTCCTGCTAGTGTTCATGGACATCTCGGCAGCCTTTGACTCAGTGTCCCACGCCAGATTACTGCAGCGCCTGCAACAGATAGGACTATGCAAGAATACCCTGAAATGGTTCACCTCCTACTTGGAAGATTAAACGCAACAAGTAAAATGCGCCCAAAAGAAATCATTGCAGTTCCCCGTCACACAGGGAATACCACAAGGTTCAGCCCTGTCATCAATGCTCTTTAATATTTATATCCAACCCATATGCAACATCATCAAACGACACAAACTCCACTATCACATCTATGCTGATGACATTATGGTGTATGCTCCAATCAACATACTAGCACTTAACATCATAACAATAACTAAATGCCTGGAAGACATGAATGCCTGACTCACAGCCAATAACCTGACGGTCAACTACGATAAAACTGAGGCAATGTTCGTCACCAGGAACCCCACCTTCATTCCACCACAAACTATCAGCATTCTAGACAAACTCATAGTAGTCAAAGATGAAGTTAAGTACCTGGGCATCACAATGGACAGAGCTCTGAACCTGAAATCTCATATCACCAAAACCGCAAACAAGGCCTAACAATGTTTGAGGACCATAAGAAAGATCAAGCCATTACTCCGCCAGGACCACTTCTGCACAGTGTGCCAAGCACTCATCACACCTCTGCTTGATTACGGAAACTCGTTATATCAAGGCCTCCCTCAGCAGACTTTATACCCACTCCAAATGGTGCAAAACACTGCAGCACGCCTCATTACAGACACTCCAAGAACTGAGCACATCACCCCTGTCTTACAGCAACTACACTGGCTCCCAATGATGGCCAGAGCAAAATTTAAAACAATCCTGATCATCTTCAAAATCATCCACCATCTCTCGGCAGATGCACTCCAAGATATCATAACAAGGGATATCAGCAATAGACCAAGAAGGACCAATAATAACAACATGATCAGCATACCTGCAAGATACCACAAGACTAAACAAAATACTTCAAGAAGAGCTCCATCACTACTGGCGTCCACACTATGGAACGCCCTCCCAATGAGCCTGAGGGCATTAAAAGACATCACAGACTTCCGCAAGGCCCTTGAAACCCTGCTCTTTACAGAAACCTATGAGCAGACAGACAACAGTCCCCACCAGAATGGTATTGCAACTACCCCCCGCCAACTCAATACCAAATCATTCCAACTAGACTTACGAGTTCATTGTATAATGTTGTTAAGTACCCTAATGCTAAATGTAACCCTCCAATTGTGCTGTCTAAATATTGTTAAATACCCTCATGTTAAATGTTGTAAAGTACCCACATGTTAAATGTAACCCTCCAATTGTGATGTAACCACTTTGATTGTAGGATAAGTTGTTATACAAATCTGTCTAAATAAAAAAAAAAAATAAATATGGTGCCTTGCGCATCTGCTTCATGGTTCAAATCTTGTCTCCTTTCCTATCATAATGTCCCAATACAAATTACAACCCAACCAATTTTTTGGTTGGTTTCAATTAACACATGTTCTTAAAAAAAACTCTTATTAAACTTGATACACTAGTTCTCACACCGTCTCTGTATGTCCTCTTAGATAACATTTTCAGTAAAGGTCATATTGCCTCATCCTTTTATAAAGTACTAACTAAACCTACTTCCACGTCTTCTGCTCTATCTAAGGTTTTGGGGAATGATCTTCATTTACCTGAAGATGTTACTATAGACTGGCATCACTTTTGGCTACATGCTAATCGTCCCACATTATCGGCTAGTTTACTTCAGTCATATTTTATTTTTCATCATGCTCTTTGGACCCCACCAAAAAATATAAAGCTGGCTTATCGGCCACCAATAAGTGTTGGCACTGTGATACCTATGAAGGTATTCTTCTTCGTATGTTATTTGAATTTAAGGTGATTAATAATGTTTGGCAAAAAGTTTGGAAGTACTTTCAAAAGTTGTTTCACTTTAATATACTCTTAACTGCAAACTATATTATTCTGAAATCCTCTTCTCCATCTTTACCAATTGACAATCCCAATTCCTGAAAACGTTGATATTTTAATTTCTCTATCTATTCAAATGATTCTTCACAATTGGAAAGATTTGTCTAATTTAAATATTACCTTTTGGTGGCATACCCTAGGACAAATTCAAACATTTGAAATTAAAGTCGCTGAAAAGACTAACAAGGTATCCAAGGTTAAGAAGCTGTGGGAACCTGTCTCCTCTCTCCTATTATAATGACTCTCCCATTAACGCCCTTGCAATTATATCATGATTTTATATACGGACTAACTTGCATAGAAAATGTATTATTCTATGT
This sequence comes from Ichthyophis bannanicus, assembly GCA_033557465.1. Lineage (NCBI taxonomy): Eukaryota > Metazoa > Chordata > Amphibia > Gymnophiona > Ichthyophiidae > Ichthyophis > Ichthyophis bannanicus. The sequence goes on along the minus strand of CM066048.1, from coordinate 35,989,383 downwards.
ATTTTCGTTCTCCTTGTTTAATCATTACTAGATACTCTTATCTTTCATTAACTGTGTCTCCACATAGTATTAAGATCCATAATTCATGTTAATTGTATAACTGTTTCGCTTTAGCTAATGCTGTTAATAATGTTATTATTCCTTTCTATATTCATGAACTGGTTTGTGTGTTGCACTTTGTTTTTTATTTCTTTTCACAATTTTTATTATTTCTTTAATGTTTTCATAAAATTCAATGAAACAGGTAAAATGTGCCTTTAGATCTAATTCATAGTTAAGAATTTCTGAAACAATAACACTATTATACTCTCAAAGAATAAAGGACGGGGACAGACTTCGTTATTGTATCAGGATCATCTTCTTGAGAGATGTGAGCTCCTGTTCAGCTGAATGTGAGGGCAGACAGAAACAGTGAAACCGTTTGAACTGCTGCTACTCTGGTTTTCGGAATAGCCGTATGGACTCAGGCTCTGTTCGTCACCAGAGGGGAGGGATACACAAGGATCCAGCCCTAGGGCAGTTCAGGAGGAGGTGCTGGGGGATATTTAGTAGTGGAAGGCAAAGCTTGTGTCAAGAACCAGAACCCAGTCTCCAGACAATACAACCAGGGGCTTGGGGAGGAGGAGATCCCGCTCAGCAGGTAACACTTCAGAGGCTCCTGCTCTTCACTTCCCTGAGGCTCCCAAGGAGCGACCCCAGCAGCACTGAGGATGTGTGTTCAGCTAGACAGGGGCATGCAGAGTATTCAGCGAGCTGAACCATGAATAGAGGAGAAGGACCAGGAGTGGAGCAGAGAGAGTCCCTGGGAGGCTTCCTCTGGGCTTGCAAGTCTTCTCTCAAGGCTGAGCAGTAAGAAGCTCCCTCCCTCCTTCCTCTCCTCCTCTCTTTCTTTTCTTTATTTCATTCCTTTCCTCTCCTGTCCCTCCCCTCCTTTCTTACAGGCTGGGCAGCAACTAAGGAACTCCCTTGCTCTCTCCTCTTTTCCTTTCCTCATAGTCCTGGTTTAAAAACAACTTTCTTGTGGAGTCAGCAATTCTGCATTGTCATCTCCTCTTTTAATTTGGCTAATATAGATAAAACGAAGTTTACATTTAGATTGTCAAGCTGCTGCTGTCTGTGCTGTATTCTTGCTTTACATGTATCAGTGTATTGTAACACCTGCATGTGGCTCTAACAAAGGTCTGTTCTTCAGCTGTCCCTGCTGTATTCATTCTTTACTTGCACCAGTGTGATGCCTGCATCAGGTCTGAAGAAGATTTGTTTTTCAGTTGTCCATGCTGTGTTCGTTCTTTAAGTATACCAGTGTGATACTTGCATGGACCTCTGAGGACTATCTGCTCTTCATCACCTATGCTGTATTCAGAAGATCAGCTCTTCAGTTGTCCATGCTTTATATGCATCAGTGCAAGGCCTACTAGGGCGCTGCTGAAAATCCTTTCTTCAATTGTCCGTGCTGTGTTCTCACTTTAAGTATCACAATGTGACACTTGGATGGGCACTGATAATGATCCTTTCTTCAGCTCTCAGTGCTGTTTTGTACTTTCAGTGTTTTGGTGTGGTGCCAGCCTGGGGATAGGCAGATGTTCTAATGACAACAGCACAGCAGTGCCCAATTTACTTGCTTCGAACAGCAGGGATAGCTAAGGAGGAAGAACTTTTAAGAATGGCAAAAGTGTACCAGCACCTCCTTTCTTTGTAAATTCAGTTTTGCTCCATGAGTGACCTTGTGGCTCAGAGCTGCAAAACCAATAGCATGTAAAAACCTTTCCAGCGAGGTGACCTCTGTAATCTGCAGTTGCATCGGAGGAGAGGGCGATAGTTATTGTTACAGACATTAATTATTTAAGACAATGTAGTTAGTTCCACCTACTAGTTAATGTGTGATGGAAAGTTACTTTAAGCAAAATGTAATTGGTTGCATTCATAAAGGTGATACTTGAACTAAGACAGAATTAGTAAGAATCATTACATACCCCTAAATCACCGTCAATACAGAAAGAGGCCGATGCAGACGCATTAGCATGCCCCTTGCGCACAGGCAGCGCAATATAGCCTATGATTTATTCTGTTCTGAAAGCGGTTAAGGATTGGATGGTTGGATCTAAATTGTGCTGGGAAAATTGAGTTTGTGTTTTCATCTTGGGCATGGGTTGGTCCGGTGTTACCTCAGATATCTTTCGACGGGGTGTTAAGTCTTATGTCTTTGCAGGCTCGTCATTTGGGAGTCCTGTTGGACTCTAATTTGACTCTGAAAACTCAAATTGATTTAGTTGTAAAAAACTGCTTTTTAAAGCTTAGAATGCTTCGTCATCTCAAGCCTTTTTTGGATAACACGGATTTTCATACTGTGCTTCAATCTTTGGTGTTAACGCGCCTTGACTATTGTAATGGTTTGGATTTTGGGTTGCCCACAAAGTCTCTATGTGCTTTGCAAATAGTGCCGAATGCTGATGCACGACTGTTAATGGGTGTGAGTCATTTTGATCATATCTCCGGTTTTGGCTTCCAGTGTTGTGGAGGATGAAGTTCAAGGTTTTGACATTTGTAAATTTTGGGGACTGGCTGGGGAGGCGCCTGGTTATTTTTCCTCCATGTTGAAGCGCTTTGTTCCTGGTCATCTTCTGAGCTCAGTGGATTCTGTGTGTTTAGATGTTCCTTCTTTACATGTTATGTATTATTGGAGATTCGGAGTTGTGCATTTTCAATTACTGCTCCACAATTGTAGAACTCACTTCCCTCTGAGTTGAGACTGTTTCTGATGTGTGTGTTTTTCAGAAAGAGGTTAAGGCTTATTTTTTATTCAATCATTTAGGAGTTGAGCTGCGGTATTTGTAATGTGTTTTTAACTTTTCCACCAGCCTCAGCACTCTCATATAACCCCTCTTCTCAAGTCACTTAACTGGCTCCCTATCCTTTCCGCATCCAGTTCAAACTTCTCCTGCTGATCCATAAGTGCCTTCACTCTGCAGCTCCTCACTACCTTTCCTCTCTTATCTCTCCCTACACCCCTCCTCAGGAACTCCGCTCTTCTGTCAAATCACTTCTATCTGGGCCCTTCTCTTCTACTGCCGACTCCAGACTTCGCTCCTTTCACCTTGCTGCTCCTTATGCCTGGAACAAACTACCTGAGTCTGTGCATCAGGCTTCATCTCTGGCCCTTTTCAAATCCAGGCTGAAAACTCTTTGTTGCCACTTTTGGATCCTGATCTGCCTAATCTCCGTTGTGTTTCCTTATCAGCTGCTGTGTTGTCTGTCTTGGCTAAATTGTAAGCTCTGATATGCAGGGACTGTCTCTTACATGTGTCTGTGCAGCTCTGCGTATGCCTTGTAGCGCTATACCAATGATCAGTAGTATTCTGTTTTATGTTTATTTGTTTTATGTATGTATGATTGTAATCTGCCTAGGATTTTAGATACCAGTCCAAAAAACCCCCAGCACAGGGCAAAATTATCTAAACCAACAAAACAAGCCCCAGCTCGCCAAGCCTATCGTGTGATAGTAATGCAAAATCAAAATCAAAAACAAAATATCTCAATAAGTACACTTTCTTTTTGTCGGAATGACCTTTCAAGAGAAAGCAGGAAGGAAAACCTGCCCCTCGCCGAGGCCAATCCTTTTTATCTTAAAATGCTTGAAAAACTTATCTTTTTTAATCTTTGTTTAATCTTTGTTGATTCAGCCAGCTCCGAATTCTTTAAACACAACGTGCCACGTTTCGGGCCATCTATCCCATCTGTGGCCCTGCATCAGGTGATGTATATCGAATCCACCCTTATGGATTCGATATACATCACCTGATGCAGGGCCACAGATGGGATAGATGGCCCGAAACGTGGCACGTTGTGTTTAAAGAATTCGGAGCTGGCTGAATCAACAAAGATTAAACAAAGATTAAAAAAGATAAGTTTTTCAAGCATTTTAAGATAAAAAGGATTGGCCTCGGCGAGGGGCAGGTTTTCCTTCCTGCTTTCTCTTGAAAGGTCATTCCGACAAAAAGAAAGTGTACTTATTGAGATATTTTGTTTTTGATTTTGATTTTGCATTACTATCACACGATAGGCTTGGCGAGCTGGGGCTTGTTTTGTTGGTTTAGGATTTTAGATACAGCAGCGGACTATGTCTCAAATAAATAAATATATGCGCAATTACCGCTGTCGAGCAATGCAGAAAAAAGACTGGCACATGTGTTGTCTGCGCAGAAAGAGGTGCGCACAAAACAGTGCCACATGTATTAAAATGATACCCAGATGAGCTGCACATATTGAAATGAGATGCTAATGACATCGCCTGATGCAGAGAAACACGTCGAGGATCAGAGAACACAGTGCAAAGTTCAGTAGCACCATTGTTGATACGCCTCGTCAGAGGTGACGTAAACGTCCGCCACGTGTAGAAAAAGATAGTTTTAGCATGCGTACAACTGAATAGTCATTCTTTCAGTGTGAAAATCTTCAGCATGAATCTTGCACATATAGGAGAAACATTTGGCGTGTAGGAAGACATTTTGTTTGCTTCTTACCCTTTAGCGGCTTTGCCCCCTGCATGAACTAGAGTTGTGCATGAAAGAAACGGGGAAAGCAACAGAGACCTGGGGAATATGCCACGTGACGTCATATCACTGCACTGCCGCTAGCGTGTAGAATCTATGCACATGCGTGCAGCGCCAGTGGTAGTGTGTCTATCGTCTGCACATGCGTCGCCCCCTCTCCCCACTTTATGCCTCATTGGCAAATGCTGCCCTTGCTGCTTATCGGCGTCTAACGTTTGTGGTACTCACGCACTATGAAATCGTGCGCATGGCTAGTAGCATGGAACTTCAACGCCAGCTTTCTGCATCAACCTGAAAATGAATTAATAAATTAGGTAATTGTTGATTTCTTTTGGAGATAGTCAGTCTCAACTTGGGTTTTCTCTCAACTCTATATTTACAAAGAATAAACTTCGGATGCTCCCCAGAAAAGAACAAATTTCTCATTCTGACACATAGGGCCATTTACACATCAAATCCTCTTTACTTAGCTGATCTTATCTCTCCTCATACACTGTACTGCCAACTTCGCTCATTGCATGCTAACCGCTTGTCCTTACCCTCCCCTTCTCAGGCACATCTAGAACAGACTCGTCATTCGGCCTTCTTTTTTCTCAGTCCCTCACTCTGGAACGCTCTACCACCTTCCCTCTGTCTGGAACCTTCATACCCAGTTCAAAGAATTGCTAAAAACTCACTTGTTTCAACGGGCCTTTGACCTCCCCTATGATACCCCTCCCTGAGTATTTACTGTTTGTGTTTTGTTTATTTACTGCTTGAGTTTGCTGCTGTCTCTCCTTCTTTCCTATTTTTTATGGCGTTCTTTTTCCTTAGTTTAGTGGTGTAGACCTTTTATTGTAAACTGCTCTAATGTCCTGACAAGAGCGGTATATAAAATGTAGAAATAAAGATAAAGAACAGAACTAGCCAAAGCTGTAAAAATGGGATGGAAAAACATAGAAGCAAATGAATAACCCAGTTACAGCTCCCGTCAATATGCAAACCGCGGTATATGTCTTTTCATGCAGATCTGGGGCTGGGGTTAGTCACACAGGGGCCTGGAGCATAACCCGAAACCCAGATTCAGTAGTATCACTCAACTTCACCAAAGGGATCTTCTGTGGCGCTGAGACCAACTGGCCTTCACCCTGCTTTTACCCTCCCTCTGCTCTGCAGAGCCCCTAATGACAGGTTGCATCTTAGGCCCAAATGTTTACCTTCATCCCAACATGATCCTTAGATTGGAAGACAAAAAGTCATTCATAGTAGTGTCTGGGCTCTCACGACTGAGAAGACAGCCAAATATTCCCTCCTCCCCCTCACTCTCATCAAGCCAACTCTGAAATCTTAATGTAGGATGTGAGAAAAAATGTTCAGCCATTCATACTGCCCAAGATTTGTTCAGCATTCAACCCTTGGCAAACAGGTTCTGAAAAGCTCTGGAGTTTAGCCTACAGTAGTTCCTCTATTTTGTAACCTGTAGTATAACAGAGAGTCTCTTACCTATTTCTCTTCTACAAAATGCTCCTACTGGGTTTTCTTGGTCACATTGTGCCTATGAGTGTGTCCGATACTGCAGGGGATACTGGGCCATTTACTTTGAAATGCTTGAATATTTCACTATTTTGTCACTGTAGCTTTAATATAAAAATGATCCGAAAGAGCTGTCCTGGTGGCTAGCATTCGCCATGCACAGAACTTGGCTGAGGTTGTGGATGCTGGGCAGGAGGGACTCATGCTTGTTGCTTAAGGGTGATGCTTAGTATCTGGATTCAGGATCCATGTGCATGACCTCTAACTGAAGACTGTCACAGCAGTGACTAAACTAGGTATGTTGGAGATGGGAGAAGGAGATATAAAATAGAGGAAAATCTCTGGGTAGCTGTGAACAACAGCTCATTGTAAGAGGTCCAAGCTCTTGCTTCAATGCAGCCGAAGTATCAAAGAGCCAGGAGGAAGCAGCTACCTGATTTAACCAATAATAGACTGTCAACTACTAGGGTAAGTGCCTTTGGTTCTCTAGGCCTATGGCTGTGGAATGGTCACCTTATGAGTTAGGGAATGTCACTAATTACTGCACGTTTAGGAAGGCTTGAAGACATTGCTGTTTGATGGTGGTTAGTAGGTTTTTAAAGGTGAGTTGGTGTTGCCATTTTATTATGTTGTTACGTGTGTTTTTAATTAATTTGATTTGTTTTTAAATTGTATTTGTTATTTTGCTATTATGTTTTATGTTTTTTGTTATTTTATTATATGTATGATGCAATTACATTTTTTTTTTATTGTAAACTGCTTAATAGTGGGGGAGTAGTCAAATGATTAAAGCAGCAGGCTGAGAACCAGGGTTCAAATCCCACCACTGCTACTAGTGATCCTGGGCAGGTCATTTCACCCTCTATTGACTCAGGTACAAACTTACATCGTAACTCACTTATTATAACTCAATGTAACTCACCATGAACGTCTGAGAAAAGGCATCAGCTGCTCCCAATTCCCCTTACTATAAAATAAATCTAATTAAAACCTAAATCTGCCAAAAAGCATTTTCTGGGGGGAAGCTTTTTAGGTCCTCCTCCTGGGATTTCTGACATCCCCTTTCTTAAGAAATTCTCTGGCACATGTAGTTGCTGATTCAAAGCGACTAGAGATCCCATCATGCACTGGGATGCAAATTGCAAAACCAGGATTGATCCAAAAAGTCTCCCTGCAGAATCTTATTATTATTGTAAGGTGTTTATGATATTCCCAAGGGTAAAAACATCACTGTTCTTAACTTCTTCCAGTAACAATGCATTTTAGTCATTAAGATAAGGTAGGAATGTGTCAAAATACCTGCATTTCAATCCCTTGGTTAATTTCTGGGTAATGTCTTCAGACGGGTTAATTTTGCACGTACCGTGATAGTCATGAACCTCACTCCTAAGCCGAGGTATGTGGAGTATGATTTTAATCTTTAAACTTTACCGTTAACGCTCATCGTAGTGCTTGCATTTGGTCAAAGAGCAAGCCTGGATTTAAGCATAGGCCACATGGGTAACTGGCCGCCAATGGTGCCAAATTTTGAAGACACAGAATAGCTGGACTAAACAGGAGCTTTTCCTACTGAGCTATAAGTGCATCATTCGGCTGCTCCTCACTACCCCTCCTCTCTCATCTCTCCCTACACCTCTATTAACGAACTCCACTCCTCTGGCAGATCCCTTTATCTGTGCTCTTCTCTGCCACTGCCAGCTCCAGACTTTGTTTATTCCACCTCGCTGCTTCAGATGCCTAGAACAAACTACCCGAGTCAGTACGTCTGGCTCCATCTCTGGCCCTGTTCAAGTCCAGGCTAAAAACTCTTCCAGGCTGCTTTTGGATCCTGATCCCCTTAGTCTTATGGTCACCTCCTATGTGTTTCCTTACCATTCCCCTAGATGTATCCTTGTCCTCAGTTGTTGTGTTGTTTGTCTTGACTAGACTGTAAGCTCTGATAAGCAGGGACCACCTCTTACATGTCTCTGTACAGCGCTACGTACGCCTTGTAGCGCTACACAAATGATAAATAGTAGTCACAGTAGTAAAGCTCGATTCCGTTTGTTTTAGGGTCGTGATCTCTGGAAGAGAAACCTCTCTCCCCAATGCTTTCCAGTCCTGCCTATGAGCGCTAACATCTTAAATCGAGCCCTGCTTTTCTGGGTTACTGTGACGCTGCGCCCATGTTCCCTCTGCTGCAGATGCCAGACAGTGGCCAGCATTCACTGATGATGGATGGGGAGAACACAGGCTGAGATTCACAATCCATCGTCAATCGGCAGCAATTGGGAGCACCAAAAAAGTGGAGTTCTGATGATTTTCCCCTATTATCATCAGAAATGCTTTTTAACGTTAATGACATAGATCAAGCCTTCACAGTTCAGAAGACTTGTCACTTGGACTAGAGAGGCATCAGGAATCTTTACAGGTTGTCACACTGGTGCTGAACTAACAAAAAAAGAAAGCTATTATGGCAGTGGGATATTTATTTATTTAACATTTCTTATATACCACCTTTCATGATATTAAGGTGGTTTACATTGAACAAACTGAAATTACATTGAACAGGGCATTATAACTTGGAGATAACTATTTTACAGGGAACGTGCAATGGAGGGTTAAGTGGTTTGCCCAAGGCCAAGGAGCACCTGTGGGACTTGAAACCCCAGTCCTTCCAGCCCAAGGTTGCTGTCCTCTAGTGGGATTTGAACCCCTGACCTTCTGGCCTGAGGTACCTTGCTGCAACCACTAGGCCACTCCTCCACTTGATGAGCCTTTATGAGCCTTTCAGACCATGTAGGATGCCTCTGAAGGATATTTGAGTGGTCAACAAGCAACTTTAATCCCGGTTGCAGAATTGCTTACATATTTTAACTTCCCCAGGGTCGCCCTTTAGAGAGATCTGTCAGGTAATCTGAAAACGTTAATCTCCAAGAGCTCTTAGACTTCTTTCCACTTGTTCAATATGGCATCACAGACAGCTTGAACTAACTTGATTTTTAACTCCTGTGTATTGTGCCAGATTTCAGTGATTTGTGATACTGAAAGTCAATCAGAGGAGAGAAAAACGCCCAAAGGCATAACTTCCAGACTCTAACCATGCCAGCAGAGTTGCCAGTTGGTACTAGAGTAGGGTTGCCAACTGGCTCCAGATGCGCCCGACAGGCTTGATCCAGTCCTGGGTTTACCCCATTGCATGCAGTGACTTGTAGTTTTCCTTTTCTTATGGAGTGTAATGGAGAAATCAGAACTACATATCTCTGCATGCAATGAGGTAAAACCAGGACTGCATTGAACCTGTCGGGCGCATCTGGAGCCAGTTGGTAACCTTATACTAGAGTTGCCCACCAGAGTTGATCTAGAACTGGGTTTATCCCACTGCATGCAAAGACTTGTAGTTCTGATTTCTCAATCGGATTCCCTAAGAAAGCAAGACTACAAGTCCCTACATGCAATGGGGTACATGCAGGATTGGATTAACCCTGTCAGGCAAATCTGAAGCCAGCTTGCTACCCTACATGCCAGCCAACTCTCCTCTATCTGCCAGGAAATATTTTAAACTTTAAATTGAAGGAACTCCAAGAGGAGTATTTTATCACTGGTTGGTGGAGCTCTGGCTGAAAAGGGTCAGGTCAAAGATTTATTCTGGTCAGAAACATGGGAATGTACATGATGGTTCCTGGATGAATGCTGGGTGACAATGAGTAGAGAGAAGGAAAGGCCCTGAAGAGAAGAAGACAGAGAAAATGATTTGAATGGAACTGGACTCAGAGCTGATCTAGCTGTTAACCAAGACCAAAAATTCTTCTGGTGTCTGTTAACAGGATTCAGAAGAGAAGTCAGGTGGCAGGCTATGGCATGAGACCCAACCCTGGCTTGGCAGATTTTCTTCCGGTGACAGTTATAGCATGACTCTACATCTCACCACAAGACCTGCTTAGCAAGTATCCCTTCATTCTCTGACATAAGCAAAATTTTATTGGAGGAATTTACCGTTTTTCTGTTAGTTGCAAAAGAGCGCTGCTGATATCTTCCTCTTTGCAATAAGAACATTTACTGTAACGGAACAAACTAAAAAAAGCTGAGTCTTTACAACAGGCCTGAGGTCAGCACTTTTCCTGATTTAAGAAGAGAAAGATATTCCTACAAATAAAAATGTTTATTTCATCCCACAGCTAACACAAGCAGTTGACATCTTTGAAAGCTTCTCATTTCTATTCCTGTTTGTACTGTATTCCTGAGAAGATATTCATGTACAAAAGTTTTGTTAGTTCCTCCCCCTGATTTACTTCTCTCTCATTGTAGGCCTAAGTAAATCGGAGATGCAGCTGTGCTGATTGTCAGCAGACATCCCCGTTCAGACATCACACTCGCACCTACTAAACATGAATATGGTGTGAACAACATTAGCAAATCATTTTAAGGAACAAAGAAGGGCAACCGGACAGAGCGAACAGCTTTCATTCCCTCCAAAATGGAAAACTTTGAGAAAGATTATATTAAAGAAAAATAGGAATAAACCCCAAAAAGGAGGAGACAGTGAGAAAAAAAGAAAAGCTGGTATTTTGAGAGCTTGAGCCAAGCTTGGTGCTTTAAATGAGTAAACAAGCTTTGAGTGGTTTCTAGGAAGTTCAGAGCAAACCCAAGCCTGGGACAGGTGTGCATAGGGAGAGTCAGGTTCCAGGCACACAGAATGTCTTGTAGCCCTCTGGTCGAAGAGTGGCCATCTCCTCTGTATCTCAAAGGGGCAGACCTACAATTTGTTTATAAAAATATTTTTAGTGCAGCATTATGGATCCACTTCAAGCCATTTAAAGTGTGGAGGCAGAAGAACTAGGTTTTATGATCTTAAAACCTCTCTCCATACAGCCTTGGATTGCTGACCGTCTTATTCTGTGTGGAGTGAACTGCTGCTAGGTCAGGGTTAAATTCCATGTGCCTTGCACAAGCAGCTCCAAGGGCTCCCCCCAGCATAGGTTGTCTGCCAGGAATCCATCATTTGGTATAGCTCGAGGAATCGGAGTGACAGTAATCTCCAACCAGCTGTAATAATTAGCCCAGCTCACTGTCACACTATGCAGCATTATCAGAATAGCATAGTCTTAATTCTGGGAAGGGGTGTAGGAGGCACTAGTGTGGGAAGTATGAGCAGTTTGATGTCCGAATGATAGCCGAATGAAGCAGAATGTGGTGAGTGACCTTGAGAATGGAGAAGAGAATTATATCTAGAAATAAGCTTTTAATGGCTTTAAAATTCTGCCTGTGGCTCGATTTCTGGATCTCAGAGGGTATGCTGTGCGACTTGCAAGACTTTTATGCTAAATCCCAGTCTTTGCCTTATGAATACAGATTCAGAGGTTCAATCTGGGCCTGCAGCACTCCGATGTCATCAGTCAGTAAGCTGCATGCAGATGGTGTCATCATGGGTTGCGAGAAAACAGGGGTAGCTTGATGATCCAGTTTAACAGAGCAGTATTTCAATCAAAAGCTCACCTGAGCCCCTCACCTTGCTCCACATGTCCAATTTTTGTGCCTTGTACCTGGCTGCCATTTTGATTCACTTGGCTTAAGCCTCCCTAGAAAATCTTCAAAGTATGCGTTTGGGAATTGAATCTGAACTGAAAGTCAGACGGGTCCCAGGTTAACTGGATGACTGTTCTCACTGCAGAAGTGTGGGATTCATTTTTTATTTCCTTCTCATACAGCAGGAAACTGAACACTGGCATGGGAGACATGGGTGCCGTGGACATGGGCCAGGACTGCCTGCCTGGCACCTAACGAGTCTGCTGGACCATGATGGAGGTGTTTCACTGTGTGAGTAAATCCTAGAACATTTCTGTGACTTGCCTGCCAGCTTGAGTCAAGACAAGAGGCAGGAGACCATAGTGGCTGATTTCAGCGAATTGAAGTGGCATTATGGTGAATGTGTTCCTCTTCTAAATGTCCCTCCATTAGGACCGGTGGCCTAGGGGTACAGGGTTGCCATCTGGCTCCAAAGTCGCCTGACAGGGTTGATCCAGTCCTGGTTTTACCTCATGGCATGCAGGGACTTGAGTCTTGCTTTTCATAGGGAATCCAACTAGGAAATGAGAACTACAAGTTCCAACAAGCAATGGGGTAAACCCAGGCATGGATCAACCTTGTCAGGCAAGTCTGGAGTTACTTGGAAGTCCTGCTAGGGTGGCAGCATCCGGGGACATGGGGGGAAGTGGGAGCAAAGAACAGCTGTAGTCAAAGTAAAGCAAGGGGTCCTGACAGCCAAAAAACCATCAGTGCATACTTTTAGCCACAGGCAGATGGGCAGTTTTCAAAAAGACCATTTATCTAAATAAGTAGCTAAGCCAGTTAACTGGTTAAGTGACTTTTGGGAACTGCCTTCATAACAGCTTCATTTTATAAGGAACTTGTCAGAGTTGCCAAGTTACCCAGGTCCAGGAGTGAGATTTTTTGCTAGTTCTGGTTTTAAATTTGCATTACAATGCAGTATGGCCTTTGTAGTCCCTGATTTTACCCATTGGAATTAGTGTTGCGTGTCCTAGAATGCATCAGAATGGGATTGTCAGAAATCCAGGACTGGCTTAAAATTTCACTCCTGGAACTGGGTAACTTGGCAACTCTGTGTAGGAAGAAGACTTTTTGGCAAGTCCTGGTTTTGAGCTTATATGGGCAAGTCACTTTACCATCCATTGCCTCGGAAGAAAAGGCCTGCAAACTACTTCCAGTCATACTTTGCGAAGAAACCCCAAGAGCTGCTGGGTCTCCAGGAGTCTGCATTGATTTGAAGGTACTTAAAAAATCCCCAAATAGTGTGGTAGTTGTAGTTCCTGATTCTACGCACTGACATCAAGGCTGCAGATTCCATAATGCATCATGATGAGAATGTTAGAAATCCAGGAATGGATAAATATTTCCCTCCTGGATTCGGGTAACTTGTCAGCTCTGGGTTTACATATCAGGGCTTCTCAAACCTGCCCTTGGGAACCCTCAACTAGTTAGGTTTTCAGGATAACCAGTGAAAATGCACAAATCAATTTGCATGCAAACTAACCTAATGCATATTCATTGTGGATATTCTGAAAACCCGACTGGCAGTGGGGCCGTGTGTGTGTGTGTGAAATAAAGTTTAGTATTTAAAAGTATGCGGGCTGATATTCCAAATGACTTGAACGTTTGCTGGTGACCAGTGACATATAATTCCACTATCTATAAATTTACAAACACTATGCAGATAGATAAATGGAACCCACTCTATTAACAATGAACCGCTTGACTGAAGACCTAACGCAGTTTAAGCTGGTACTAAGACTGGCAGATACCAGCTTTCTTTGTTTCCAGTTATACTCTGCAGGTACTTTGTTGCTCTGTTTGGTCGGTCCTAACGCAGTTTAAGACAGCTGTCCATAGGGTCGCCATGAGTCGGCACCGACTAGACTGCACTTAACAACAACATGCAGATAGAGGGTAATTCTATAGCGGGGTGTCACGTTCAACATGTGATATCTTGCATGTATTTGTCACTGATTGTATAAAATAAAGCATGCGTACTTTATTTTCCAGAGTAGGGGCGTAGGTGGTGAGATATGTGTGCCAAATCTAGATGCGACCGCTTACACCAACCCTAGACTTGGTATAAATTCCAACTAGATTTTTTAGAAAACTTGCGTTAAGTTATAGTATTCTGTAACTTACGCATATGTATTTGCTTCCACCTCCCCCCCCCCCCCCCCCAATGTTTGCCTACTCTGAAACTATGTGCTATCACCCTGGAGTTCAGATTAACAGAATAGCAGCTGCCTAAACTACGTGCATGCATAGCTGAAAATAGGTGACTTACGTGCATTTATGGTATGTAACTTTACAGCCCAGCTCTGTCCATAAAGTGAAGGGCTGGAGGCGCTGAGAAATTATCCAGATAGTGGCGATATTCAGGGGCTTTCTGGATAAGCTGTACACTTAGTATCGTTACAGCACTGATCCCATTATACATTTTTTCAGCACCCTTGACTATGCGCATAGCGGTACTGAATGTACAAAAAGCGCTTAGAGTATTATACTCACTGTCACTGCTGAAACTTTACCCCATGATGTCCAATTTTGTATTTGTACAGAGTCATTCTGGAAGGAGTAGGGTTGGGATGATCATTACTATTGAGTTTAATTATCAGAATCTTAGAGGGGGGGGGGGACCTAGGAGCCTGAAGGTTAATCGAAGGGGACATAAGGCTGTTTGCAAAGACCCTGCATCTACAAGGAGAATCATTCAGAAAGCAGGAGATTTGTCAAGATGGGGGTCATATGCTAATTCCCATGTACAGCTTATATCATCAGTTAGGATCCTAGGTGCATCCGCAGTGGCCTTGAGCCAAGGATACAGCCCTTCACCTTCATCGGGAGCCTTTGGGATCTTTTTAGCACATACAAATTGTATTTTGTCCCAGGTACATCCCTCTTATATTAACCAGCTCTAAAGGGGCAGAGGAAGGCAGGGCAGCTTTGGGTATTTCAGAATCTGCTCCAAACTAAAAGCCAGTATTGCAGATTTAATTATATAATTTATGCCATTAGACTTATCCAGATGTCACTAAGGGCTTTGTCTCTGCACTGATAAGGATAAGGGATTCTTAGCTATACGTCCACAGCTAGGAGCTATCTATTCACTGGGGGTGTATTAAATGGATTTTTTTTACCTACAATCCCACCGCTAAGGTCTTCTTAATGGAAGGGGTATGGCTAAAGGTTTTATTGCTTGTAGGGGCATTGCCAAGGTCTTTCATTGTGCACAACTGCTTGAAATCCTGAGCACAGGGTGTGGTGGCCTCAGAACAACTAGCAGAATATTAGGAATTATTCGGAAAGGGACGGATAATAAGACAGAGAATATTAAAATGCTCCTGTATAGATCATGAATATTGTGTACTGTTCTGGTTGCCCGCATCTTGAAAAAGACATAGTGGACTTGGAAAAGGTACAGAGAAGAGTGCCAAAAATGATAAAAGGGTGTGGAAGAGCTCCCTTACAAAGAAAGGCTGAACAGATTAGGGCTCATCAGCTTGGAGAAGAGATAGGAACATGAGGTGACTAAGATGGATCTGATAAGAGGTTTCCAAAATATGAAATAAGGCAGGACAGGTAAATAGGGAACAGTTATTTCTGCCTTCAAACTGCACCAGGACTAGGGGACACTCTATGATACTAACAGGTAGCAAATTTAAAACAAACTGGAGAAATACTTTTTCACTCAATGAACATTCAAGCTGTGGACTTCATTGTCAGAGAATATGATGAAGGCACCTAACACAGCTGGGTGTAAAAGAGTTTGGACACATTCCTAGAGGAGACGACTATAAACAATTATTAGCCAAGTATACCTCTGAGTGGAGTGGAGGAGTAGCCTAGTGGTTAGAACAACTGCCTAGTACCCAAAAGATCGAGGGTTCATTTCAATTCCCACTGGCACTCCTTATGATCTTGGGCAAGTCACTTTACTCTCCATTGTCTCGGACAAAAAGGCCTGGCAATCTACTTCTGGTGATACATTGCCAAGAAAACCCAGAGGCAGCTGGGTTGCCAGGAGTCAGCACTGACTTGACAGCACTAAAAAAAAGGCCTCTGCTCAACCTTGGGTAAGAACCACAGGAAATGCATCTGCCAGGTACTTCCTGATGACCAGGATTGGCCACCATCAGGGACAGGATGCTGGGCTTGATGAACCTTTGGTCTGACCCTACATGACATCCCTTATCTTATTTATCTAGTTGTAGATTTCCATTTAGGGTCACACAGATAAAAGTTTCTTCCCTGCACAAGTATGGCTGAGGGCATCTTGCCTGCAAAGGTAGAACTGAGAAAATTTTACATGTACAAGTATAGATGACACCAGTACGTCTCTGGTCTGTATGTTCACAGTTTAAAAAAATGAGAATATCTGAGTTTTGCACTGGGATTCTACCTCCCTAGCTAGTAACATAGTAAATGATGGCAGATTTCAAATTTCTCAGAGGCTTAAGAGCTGGCATAGGAATTTCAGGTAAAGAATTGTTTGAGGGAGGAGTGGCCTAGTGGTTGGGGCAAGTTACCTCAGGCCAGAAGGTCAGGGGTTCAAATCCCACT
The DNA here is from genome assembly GCA_033557465.1 of Ichthyophis bannanicus. Lineage (NCBI taxonomy): Eukaryota > Metazoa > Chordata > Amphibia > Gymnophiona > Ichthyophiidae > Ichthyophis > Ichthyophis bannanicus. Next base: position 35,973,229 of record CM066048.1, on the reverse strand, counting down.
AGAGGACAGCAACCTTGAGCTGGAAGGACTGGGGTTTCTAGTCCCACAGGTGCTCCTTGTGGTCTTGGGCAAGCCACTTAACTATTTTACAGGGAACATGGGCAACGGAGGGTTATCTCCAAGTTATAATGCCTTGTTCAATGTAAACCACCTTGATATCATGAAAGGCAGTATATAAGAAATGTTAAATAAATAAAGATAAAGACAAGCACGGCTCTCCATTCTGCCCAGTAAGGGTATTAGGATTGTAACTGCCCCTCCATACAGGTTACCCCCTGTTTTGATATTACGGTATGATATGCTGTATTATTGCCATGCCTTTCTTCCAAGGCAATAGAGGGTTAAGTGACTTGCCCAAGGCCACAGGGCATGACAATCTACTCCCAGTCATACTGCCAAGAAAACCAGGAGCTGCTGGGTCGCCAGGAGTCAGCATTGAATTGAAGGCACACATTGCATTGCCTGCTGTATTATATGTAACATGTTCATTTCTCTGTTCTTCATTGTTCCCTTTTAGAATTTCAGATCAAAAATGTGAAGGTTTACCAAAATGGTTTCACTAAATGAAGCATGGCTACAACTGTGTCTTCTGCTCATTAGACTAGTGGAAAGCACCAAGAACGAAGCACCCTGCATCATCTCTGCCGATGGAATGATGGCCAGGTGCTCAGGCAAGGGCCTGAGACAGGTACCCAAGGGATTGCCCCCCCAGCTCGAAAGGTTGGATCTGTCCTATAATAAACTCCAGCAAGTAACAGATGAGGACTTTTCAGCCTTGACCAATCTGCAGGTTTTGAATTTGGGTTACAACAACATTTCGGCAATTGAGGACAGTGCTTTCAAACTTAATGTTCTTCTGGAGGAACTCAATATTTTTAACAATTCTTTACCTGAAATTCCTATGCCAGCTCTGAAGCCTCTGAGAAATTTGAAAAAACTGGATATGTCCAATAATTTGTATCACTATTCAACCCTTGACAAGGACTTTCACACCCTCAGAAACCTTAAGGACCTTTCCATGGGGGGGCCAATGATTAAAGAGGTACGTAAGAATGATTTTTTGCCTCTAAAACACATCCGTTTGCAAAGATTTGCTCTGAAAACCACTTCTAGCTTGCCACATTATGAACAAGGGGCTTTTGCTGTGCTCAACACCAGTGCTCTTTGGTTTGACATTGCCTTGGACACCAATGCCAAGGCCCTTCTAGAAATCCTGAGGGACTTGCAAAATAAATCCCTAGCATATCTCCGTTTTCGAAATCTGTTTGAGTTCACATACTACACCGACTCCTTGGACTTGTTTGCTGGATTGGCAGACATCAATGTGAGGACGCTTGTATTCTTTCGTGGTAAATTCAATGAAAACCTTCTGCGCTTGGCTTTGTTCAATGTACAAAAGTCTCCAATCACTGACCTAGCCCTGATATCTATAGACTTTGCCAGGTCACTGAATTTTTCCACTTCTGAGATCAGAATCAATAGCTTGATCTTGAATAACCTGGTTCTGATGGATATTAGTAACCCTGACATCCTTAGGTTTGATTGGACTTTCACTTGGTTTAACGAGGTTTCCAATCTCTCCATCATCAATGTAAACTTCAACTTTGTCCCTTGTGATGCTTGGGATGAAATGAAAAATGTGGTTCTTCTGAATGTGTCCAGCAACCGTCTGAAAGATAACTACATCTATAATCCATCATGCCATTATCAAAACATAGTCCCCAAAATGGAAATGTTCATTGCTAGCAATAACCAGTTGACCAGCCTGAAAGCTGTTGCCCTACTGACCATCACATGGCCTAAACTTACCTATGTCAATCTTGGCTATAATTCTCTTGGAGCTCTTAATGAGTCATGTATCTGGAATCCATCAGTCACCACCCTTATCCTACACAATAACATGGTCAACACAAATGTATTCAAATGCCTGCCTACAAGTTTAGAGTATCTGGACATGTCCAACTCCCAGCTAGAACGATTGGACATGGAGTACTTTAGTCAGACTCATAACCTAAGGGAATTATGGCTCAGCGGTAACAAAATAAAATTTATCCCTTCCAATTGGAAGAGTCTTCAGCTTCAAGTGCTGGCAGTGGATGGAAATTCATTTGGTATCATCAGCACCAATTCCTTTGACAACATGCCCCAGTTGATTATGCTGAAGGCAGGGAACAACCCTTATCACTGCACTTGTGATCTCAATAGCTTTATCAAAAAGACACTGCAAAAAGGGCAACTCAGGCTTCTCGACTGGCCCAAGGGCTATACATGCTACCACCCACAAGATCTTCTTGACACAAGAGTAGAATTTTTCTCCCCTAGCCAACTCGAGTGCGATGTCAGTTTAGTTATTGCAATTTCCGTCTCCGTGACTGCCGCTCTGGTTATCCTATGTATGCTGCTTTGCTGGAAGTTTGATATCCCTTGGTATCTAAAAGCCACATGCCAGATTGTGCAGGCCAAGTACCGTTCCCGCCAGGACACCTCAATCAGGACTTATACCTACCATGCTTTTGTCTCCTACAGCCACTCAGATGCAGAATGGGTAAGGGGGGAGCTTCTTTACCGTCTGGAAAACTCCAATCCTCCATATAGTATCTGCATTCATGAGAGGGATTTTCTGCCAGGCAAGTGGATCATTGACAACATTATTGAAAACATTGAAAAGAGCCGGAAGGTCATCCTGGTTCTGTCCCGGAATTTTGTCAATAGTGAGTGGTGTAACTATGAACTCTACTTTGCCCATCAGCGAGCCATTGGTCATGCATTCGAGGACGTCATCCTGGTGGTCAAAGAGACCATCAGCCTGGATTCCCTGCCCAACAAATTCTGCCGGCTGCGGAAAATGCTTAGCACCAAAACCTACCTAGAATGGCCTGCAGAACCTAACCGGCAGCCCTTCTTCTGGATGCAGCTAAAAAATGTTTTAGGAAAAGCTTCTGTTGGCATCAGATCCCAGGGTGGCATCTCTCTGGTGAACGAGAGTGTAGTCCTTGAGTTGACCACTGATCCTAGGAATATGGATTCTGTAGTCAGCAGCCCATCTTCTGGCTTCTCCCCAGACGTATGATCCTCCAGAATCCTAGATTTCTTATTTTCTTTGAACTAGCGATTAACCAGTCTTCGGGGGTGGAGGTGGGGCATAGGCTTAGACCAAGCATATCCTGCTAAATCTCTAGAATGCTAACCTCAACTTCCACACCTCCAGCCACTTCCTGGTGTTCTGTTTGCTTGTTTCCTCCTCAAAAGTGGCCAAGCATTTTGAGACAGACAACCACATCTACAAGGCTGGATTTGGAATGGATCATACATGTGCAATGTGTTTTATCTGGGTGTTGCAAGACAAAAGTGCTCTAAGCGGAGATCTTCCATGTTGGTGCTGTGTCTTGGGAATCATGACCTCAGTCTATTTCTTTTGCCAGCAGGCCAAGCCTGATCTAGCTTTATCACAGAATAACATAATAATTTTGTATTTCAGCTTTCCAACTAATATGCGAAGTAGCTTACAGCATTATTAGAAATCAGGTACAAAAAATCCCTGTCCCAAAGAGCTTACAATCTAAATGAGTACCTAAGATGATGGGAGATACAGTGACTTGGCAAGGTCACAAAAAGTGCCAGGGGGTGGGACAAGATTTGAGCCTTGGCCTTCATGCTTCTTAGCCTACTGTTCGAACAACTAAACCACTTCTTTGAGTTCCAATATAGAAAGCAGATGTTAAATTTTAAAGCTACAAAACATGATGTCTATCCCTGCCATCAGAAGTTCCTCCGATAGGTCTAAATGCCAGACCTTGCATGTTCTGGTAGCGCAGTGATGGCGCAGAAGTGCTTTACCTCCTGGGCTCCCTTGTAGAGGGCGAACCAGCGACAGACAGTATTCATCACAGAAGAGCTTTTTCTCTCCAATGAGTAATTTGTTCTAACTACTACTATTAATCATTTATATAGTGCTAAAGCGTACACAATGCTGTACAAACATATGAAGAAGACCGTCCCTGTTTGTAGAGCTTCCAAGCTAAGCAAAACAGACAGAACAATACAAGAGAAACAAGGGGGGTTCAAATAGGGAAGGCAACACAAGGAGAACACGGGATTAGGATCTAAATGTGGCCTCAAAGAGGTGAGCCTTTAGCATGGATTCGAAGAAGGGGAGAGAAGAGACGACTTGAAGATAGAGGAAGTTTGTTCTAAGGGTGCACTTTATAAAACAAAAGGATTAACGTTCTCAAGTGCAGGAAGGAAATGTTATTAGGAGTGCTATTTATTAGTATTCTGAATTCTGGTGCTGTAGTGGCACATGATACACAGTATTGGGTTAAGTTTCAGTAATGTTACAGGTGGTTATGTCATTTATCCTTAATCTGTAATCTTTGGAGAAATGTTTCAAAAATCATTGAAAAAACGTGCTGTAATTTTCTTAAAGGCGACTGGCTCTGTGTCTCTGTGCATATCCCCTGACCATCCAGTCTAAGAAGTGACAAGTTCTGTATCCCTACACCCATTCCTGAACTCTCCAGTCCTAGAGGTGACACGCTCTGTATCCCTACATCCATTGCCAAGCTCTCCAGTGCGAGAGGTGACAGTCTCTGTGTCTCTGTGCCCATCCCCTGAACTCTCCAGTCCTAGAGGTGACAGTCTCTATGTCTCTGTGTCCATCCCCTGAACTCTCCAGTCCTAGAGGTGACAGTCTCTGTATCCCTACATCCATCCCCAAACACTCCAGTCCTAGAGGTGACAGTCTCTCTGTCTCTGTGCCCATCCCCTGCACTCTCCAGTCCTAGAGGTGACAGTCTCTGTGTCTCTGTGCCCATCCCCTGAACTCTCCAGTCCTAGAGGTGACAGGCTCTGTATCCCTACATCCATCCCCAAACACTCCAGTCCTAGAGGTGACAGTCTCTGTGCCCATCCCCTGAACTCTCCAGTCCTAGAGGTGACAGTCTCTATGTCTCTGTGTCCATCTCCTGAACTCTCCAGTCCTAGAGGTGACAATCCCTGGGTCTCTGTGCCCATCCCCTGAACTCTCTAGTCCTAGAGGTGACGGGCTCTGTATCCCTACATCCATCCCCAAACTCTCCAGTCCTAGAGGTGACAGTCTCTGTGTGTCTGTGCCCATGCCCTGAACTCTCCAGTCCTTGAGGTGACAGGCTCTGTATCCCTGTGTCCATCCATACAATTCTCCAGTCCTGGAGGTGACACGCTCTGTATCGCTACATCCATCCCCAAACACTCCAGTCCAAGAGGTGACAGTCTCTGTGTCTCTGTGCCCATCCACTGAACTCTCCAGTCCTAGAGGTGACAGTCTCTGTGTCTCTGTGCCCATCCCCTGAACTCTCCAGTCCTAGAGGTGACAGGCTCTATGTCTCTGTGCCCATCCCCTGAACTCTCCAGTCCTAGAAGTGACAGGCTCTGTATCCCTGTGTCCATCCCTACAATTCTCCAGTCCTGGAGGTGACACGCTCTGTATCCCTACATCCATCCCCAAACACTCCAGTCCAAGAGGTGACAGTCTCTGTGTCTCTGTGCCCATCCCCTGAACTCTCCAGTCCTAGAGATGACAAGTACTGTATCCATGCACCTATCCCCTGAACTCTTTAGTCCTAGAGGTGACAGGCTCTGTATCCCTTTGTCCATCCATACAATTCTCCAGTCCTGGAGGTGACACGCTCTGTATCGCTACATCCATCCCCAAACTCTCCTGTCCTAGAGGTGACAGTCTCTGTGTCTCTGTGCCCCTCCCCTGAACTCTCCAGTCCTAGAAGTGACAGTCTCTGTATCCCTGTGTCCATCCCTACAATTCTCTAGTCCTGGAGGTGACACGCTCGGTATCCCTAAATCCATCCCCAAACTCTCCAGTCCTAGAGGTGACAGTCTCTGTGTCTCTGTGCCCATCCCCTGAACTCTGCAGTCCTAGAGGTGACAGTCTCTGCGTCTCTGTGCTCATCCCCTGAACTCTCCAGTCCTAGAGGTGACAGTCTCTGTGTCTCTGTGCCCATCCCCTGAACTCTGCAGTCCTAGAGGTGACAGTCTCTGCGTCTCTGTGCTCATCCCCTGAACTCTCCAGTCCTAGAGGTGACAGTCTCTGTGTCTCTGTGCCCATCCCCTGAACTCTCCAGTCCTAGAGGTGACAGTCTCTGCGTTTCTGTGCTCATCCCCTGAACTCTCCAGTCCTAGAGGTGACAGTCTCTGTGTCCATACCCTGAACTCTCTAGTCCTAGAGGTGACGGGCTCTGTATCCCTACATCCATCCCCAAACTCTCCATTCCTAGAGGTGACAGTCCCTGTGTCTCTGTGTCCATCACCAAACTCTCCAGTCCGAGAGGTGACAGTCTCTGCGTCTCTGTGCCCATCCCCAGAACTCTCCAGTCCTAGAGGTGACAGTCTCTGTATCCCTGTGTCCATCCCTACAATTCTCCAGTCCTGGAGGTGACACGCTCTGTATCCCTACATCCATCCCCAAACTCTCCAGTCCGAGAGGTAACAGTCTCTATGTCTCTGTGCCCATCTCCTGAACTCTCCAGTGCTAGAGGTGACAGTCTCTGTGTCTCTGTGCCCATCTCCTGAACTCTCCAGTCCGAGAGGTGACAGTCTCTGTGTCTCTGCGCCCATCCCCTGAACTCTCCAGTCCGAGAGGTGACAGTCTCTGTGTCTCTGTGCCCATCCCCTGAATTCTCCAGTCCTAGAAGTGACAGGCTCAGTATCCCTGTGTCCATCCCTACAATTCTCTAATCCTGGAGGTGACAGGCTCTGTATCCCTACATCCATCCCCAAACTCTCCAGTCCGAGAGGTGACAGTCTCTGTGTCTCTGTGCACATCCCCTGAACTCTCCTGTTCTAGAGATGACAGTCTCTGTGTTTCTGTGCCCATGCCCTGAACTCTCCAGTCCTACAGGTGACAGTCTCTGTGTCTTTGTGCCCATCCTCTGAACTCTCTAGTTCTAGAGGTGACAAGTTCTGTATCCCTACATCCATCCCCAAACTCTACAGTCTGAGAGGTGACAGTCTCTGTGTCTCTGTGCCCATCTCCTGAACTCTCCAGTCCTAGAAGTGACAGTCTCTGTATCCCTGTGTCCATCCCTACAATTCTCCTATCCTGGAGGTGACACGCTCTGTATCCAAACATCCATCCCCAAACTCTACAGTCTGAGAAGTGACAGTCTCTGTGTCTCTGTGCCCATCCCCTGAACTCTCCAGTCCTAGAGGTGGCAGTCTCTATGTCTCTGTGTCCATCTCCTGAACTCTCCAGTCCTAGAGGTGACAATCCCTGGGTCTCTGTGCCCATCCCCTGAACTCTCTAGTCCTAGTGGTGATGGGTTCTGTATCCCTACATCCATCCCCAAACTCTCCAGTCCTTGAGGTGACAGTCTCTGTATCCCTGTGTCCATCCATACAATTCTCCAGTCCTGGAGGTGACACGCTCTGTATCCCTACATCCATCCCCTGAACTCTCCAGTCCTAGAGGTGACAGTCTCTATGTCTCTGTGCCCATCTCCTGAACTTTCCAGTCCTAGAAGTGACAGGCTCTATATCCCTGTGTCCATCCCTACAATTCTCCAGTCCTGGAGGTGACACGCTCTGTATCCCTACATCCATCCCCAAACTCTCCAGTCCTAGAGGTGACAATCCCTGGGTCTCTGTGCCCATCCCCTGAACTCTCCAGTCCTAGAGGTGACAGGCTCTGTATCCCTACATCCATCCCCAAACTCTCCAGTCCTAGAGGTGACAGTCTCTGTGTCTCTGTGCCCATCCCCTGAACTCTCCAGTCCTAGAGGTGACAGTCTCTGTGTCTCTGTGCCCATCCCCTGAACTCTCTAGTCCTAGAGGTGATGGGCTCTGTATCCCTACATCCATCCCCAAGCTCTCCATTCCTAGAGGTGACAGTCTCTGTGTCTCTGTGCCCATCTCCTGAACTCTCCCGTCCTAGAAGTGACAGGCTCTGTATCCCTGTGTCCATCCCTACAATTCTCCAGTCCTGGAGGTGACAAGCTCTGTATCCCTGCATCCATCCCCAAACTCTCCAGTCCAAGAGATGACAGTCTCTGTGTCTCTGTGCCCATCCCCAAACTCTCCATTCTGAGAGCTGACAGTCTCTGCATCTCTGTGCCCGTCCCCTGAACTCTCCAGTCCTAGAGGTGACAGTCTCTGTATCCCTGTGTCCATCCATACAATTCTCCAGTCCTGGAGGTGACACGCTCTGTATCCCTACATCCATCGCCAAGCTCTCCAGTCCGAGAGGTGACAGTCTCTTTGTCTCTGTGCCCATCCCCTGAACTCTCCAGTGCTAGAGGTGACAGTCTCTATGTCTCTGTGCCCATCTCCTGAACTCTCCAGTGCTAGAGGTGATGGGCTCTGTATCCCTACATCCATCCCCAAACTCTCCAGTCCTTGAGGTGACAGTCTCTGTATCCCTGTGTCCATCCATACAATTCTCCAGTCCTGGAGGTGACACGCTCTGTATCCCTACATCCATCCCCTGAACTCTCCAGTCCTAGAGGTGACAGTCTCTATGTCTCTGTGCCCATCTCCTGAACTTTCCAGTCCTAGAAGTGACAGGCTCTATATCCCTGTGTCCATCCCTACAATTCTCCAGTCCTGGAGGTGACACGCTCTGTATCCCTACATCCATCCCCAAACTCTCCAGTCCTAGAGGTGACAATCCCTGGGTCTCTGTGCCCATCCCCTGAACTCTCCAGTCCTAGAGGTGACAGGCTCTGTATCCCTACATCCATCCCCAAACTCTCCAGTCCTAGAGGTGACAGTCTCTGTGTCTCTGTGCCCATCCCCTGAACTCTCCAGTCCTAGAGGTGACAGTCTCTGTGTCTCTGTGCCCATCCCCTGAACTCTCTAGTCCTAGAGGTGATGGGCTCTGTATCCCTACATCCATCCCCAAGCTCTCCATTCCTAGAGGTGACAGTCTCTGTGTCTCTGTGCCCATCTCCTGAACTCTCCCGTCCTAGAAGTGACAGGCTCTGTATCCCTGTGTCCATCCCTACAATTCTCCAGTCCTGGAGGTGACAAGCTCTGTATCCCTGCATCCATCCCCAAACTCTCCAGTCCAAGAGATGACAGTCTCTGTGTCTCTGTGCCCATCCCCAAACTCTCCATTCTGAGAGCTGACAGTCTCTGCATCTCTGTGCCCGTCCCCTGAACTCTCCAGTCCTAGAGGTGACAGTCTCTGTATCCCTGTGTCCATCCATACAATTCTCCAGTCCTGGAGGTGACACGCTCTGTATCCCTACATCCATCGCCAAGCTCTCCAGTCCGAGAGGTGACAGTCTCTTTGTCTCTGTGCCCATCCCCTGAACTCTCCAGTGCTAGAGGTGACAGTCTCTATGTCTCTGTGCCCATCTCCTGAACTCTCCAGTGCTAGAGGTGATGGGCTCTGTATCCCTACATCCATCCCCAAACTCTCCAGTCCTAGAAGTGACAGTCTCTGTGTCTCTGTGCCCATCCCCTGAACTCTCCAGTCCTAGAGGTGACAAGTTCTGTATCCATGCACCTATCCCCTGAATTCTCCAGTCCTAGAGGTGACAGTCTCTGTATCCCTGTGTCCATCCATACAATTCTCCAGTCCTGGAGGTGACACACCTTGTATCCCTACATCCATCGCCAAGCTCTCCAGTCCGAGAGGTGACAGTCTCTATGTCTCTGTGCCCATCCCCTGAACTCTCCAGTCCTAGAGGTGACAGTCTCTGTGTCTCTGTGCCCATCCCCTGAACTCTCCAGTCCTAGAGGTGACAGTCTCTGTGTCTCTGTGCCCATCCTCTGAACTCTCCAGTCCTAGAGGTGACAAGTTCTGTATCCATGCACCTATCCCCTGAACTCTTTAGTCCTAGAGGTGACAAGCTCTGTGTCTCTGTGCCTATCCTCTGAACTCTCCAGTCCTAGAAGTGACAGTCTCTGTATCCCTGTGTCCATCACTACAATTCTCCTATCCTGGAGGTGACATGCTCTGTATCCCTACATCCATCCCCAAACTCTCCAGTCCGAGAGGTGACAGTCTCTGTGTCTTTGTGCCCATCCCCTGAACTCTCCAGTCCTAGAGGTGACAGTCTCTGTGTCTCTGTGCCCATCCCCTGAACTCTCTAGTCCTAGAGGTGACAGGCTCTGTATCCGTACATCCATCCCCAAACTCTCCAGTCTTAGAGGTGACAGTCTCTGTATCCCTGTGTCCATCCCTACAATTCTCCTATCCTGGAGGTGACATGCTCTATTTCCCTACATCCATCCCCTGAACTCTGCAGTCCAAGAGGTGACAGTCTCTGTGTCTCTGTGCCCATCCCCTGAACTCTCCAGTCCTAGAGGTGACAAATTCTGTATCCATGCACCTATCCCCTGAACTCTTTAGTCCTAGAGGTGACAGTCTCTGTGTCTCTTTGCCTATCCTCTGAACTCTCCAGTCCTAGAAGTGACAGTCTCTGTATCCCTGTGTTTTTTGGGTGTAGGCACTGTAGGCACACAAGAGCTTAAAAATGAATACAATTAATTGTACATGTGTGGCGGGTGACTGGAGTGTACTTTCATTTTCTAGGTGCCCAAATGAACTGAATGTGTATTTGCGAATGCACATCCCTACATCACTGGACTAAAGTCAAAAGCTCTGCTTGATGATCTGCTTTCAGGGGCATGTTCACTAAACTGCACTAACCGCTAGCATGGGCTTCAGCATGCGGAAAGCGCAACATATTAAAGTTAATGCGGAGCCCCACACTGAAAATTCCATGCTAGTAGGTTATGGTTTATGGTTGAGTTTATTTATTATACCGCCCTTTTTTATGCACATGCGGTTTACAAAAATTTGAAATTGAAAAACTGGAAACTTGAAAGGTACTCAAATCAATGGACAAGATTGCAAGAAAAAGAGGGTAAAGAGAAATAAAACAGACATCAGACACTCACTGCAGAACACAACCATTCAAGAAGCGTCAAGCAAGTTACCCTATTTTCCAGGCAGGATTGCATCATATCCCACTAGTCCAGCAGCTCAAACATTTGTCTAAACAGGTGCATCTTCAGTTCGGATTTAAAACACTTAAATGTAGCTTGAAGACGAAGCAAAGTGGTTGGCCAGTCCATAGCAGAGTGACTAAGAAAAAGAAGGCTGAATGCCTTGTGGACACATAGTGAGCCCTGTTTGGAGATGGTAAGCAGAGCATGCGATTGGGCGGAAATAGGATGGGTTGATGACAGAACGTGGGCTTTAATGGCCCATCATGGTTAGTGAGAGCGTAGTGGGTGTGTGCTAACCATGATTTTTGCCTTACCTTGGGTGGCATTAGGTGCATCTGTGTGCTGGTTTACTGCAGTGCCATGCGTTCGTACTTTGTCAACAGTAGGGGGATGGATATGTACGCCATCTAAAGTTGGTGTTGGTGTCCATGCAGGTGTCACTGCCCAAACATGCACTATCAGCACATTCTTTAGTAAACATGCCTTCAGTGTTTTAAAGGCCACGAGTAGAAGCTTAAATTACACATGATATGGTATCGGAGACCGATATAAATGGACCAATCTAGGATTGATACTACTCCTAGAGGTGACACATGCAGTCGCCTTTAATGTGATTTACAAAGGCATGAAGGTTCTATCAGGTATGCCAAATTACAATCATCTACCAATGGAAGGATGCATTGCTTGTGAGTTTGAGATTGATTTTAACTTTAGTTTATAAAATATCTTGTGAACTGTCTTCATGATCTGTGGGCGCATAGATAAGCCTGAGTCAAGAATTATACTTAGGTATTGCATCTCGGAGCTTACAGGAATAGAAGTACCATCAGTCATCATGCTTGATTTAAAATTGACGTCAAAATGTTGACTAATAATCATGGTGTTAGTCTTTCGTAAATTCAAAACACGTCCATTGTTAGATAACCATGACTGAATCATTTTAAATTTCATAACCAACTTATTAAGGTGTTTGTACATTTACCTCTATGAGAAAAGGGCAGGACAGTATGATGTCATATGCATACATTTTGAAAGCAAGACCAATATCACACAGTAATTTATGTGATGGGACCAGAGCAAAAAGTACAGCCAATAACACTGACCTCTAAGGAACATCATAAGTCAGATTTGCCCAGTCTGAAACGTCTGATCCAACCTGCACCTGCTGGGAACGACTGGATAAAAGGATGTCAGCTAGACAAACACAGAACCTTCAATATCTATACCACCCAATTCCTGCAAGAGCCCTGAATTCTCTACAATGCTGAAGGCAGCTGAATCTAGACATAGCAACAAACAGGCAGTCTGTATTGCCCACGACCCATAAAATGAAGTCCAGCACTAACAACAGCAGTTTCTCTGGACTATGTTCAGAATGAACTATGATGGTATTTACTCCTGCAACTGGACAAGGACCACAGGTCTATCATTTTACCCAAAAGGGGAGGCAAGATATGGGATGATAATTATTGCACTCAAAGTCTTTTGCAATACATGTCCAACACTTGCCTGCTTTAAGAAAGTTGAGATTTCACTTTCTAAAGATGAGGCAATGCACTATACCATAGAGGAAGTTGCTAAGAATTGATAATACAGGAGCACACTATTTTAGCTCAGAAGGAAAAGGGAAGCTGGAAGAAAAGTAGTCAGCACAACTGGGTGATATGTTTGGGGATAGGAAGGGAGGAAACGTGACTACTGTCTAATCAGCTTTGCATTCCCGCTTGCTCGGGTTTGCCCTAATAATATTACCATAACTTGATCCATTTCCATCTGGAAAATTCATTACAAATTCAGATGGGATCCATTTAGCTTCCTCTCTTGCTTCTGGACATTGGCCAATATTTTTCTTCAAAGAAAGAAACAGCAAAGTGCAAGACTGTTTTTATGACCTAACTATCTGGAAACTTGTTTAATCAAACATGTAGGATTTTTCTGTTTTATACCATATGAAGGAGCGAAATATACCTGACCTATGTGATAATTTGGTTATTTCACCGTATATGACTTTTTCTTTTTTAGAAGGTGTTAGATGGAGTGATATTAGGGTTTAAAACAAATCATAAATGTTTCCCATTTGTAATAAACTTAACACGATGCTGATGGGCTACAGCGGTACTGTTCAGGCCGACTGGATGAGGCTGGTGGTGAGTTTTTGTCACTACCAGTCCAATACTTGGCTATGGCAGCAGGCTTACTCTGGCTGCAACATTTAAAACAAGTTAAAAAATGCACCCTTAGAAGGTAATTCTGCAAGTAGGGGCTAGCGCATCTTAGTGGCGCCAATTCTATTCAACTTTATACTAGCATAAGTGGCTGTGAACACGCATATACAAAGTCACCGTCATCTACGCCAACTCTAGAACAGGTGACTGTGTGTATCTTACACACATTGGGCCATACGCCTTAAAATACATGTGTAAACTTACGCTCCGCCTCCTCTGTCCAAACTCTGCCTCTGTGCACACCCACAGTGAAAGTGCACACCCTCGGACTGTGGTACTTTCTTGCACAATAGCAACTGACTAAACTCCATGTGTAAATGATCATTTACACGTGCAAGTCATTGGAATACCATGATTTATGCCTCGGAAGAAAGGCCTGGCAATCTATTTCTGCTCACACTGTCAAGAAAACCCAAGAACTGCTGGGTTGCCAGGTATCAGCACTGTCTCAAAAGCACATATTACACTGTATTTGCATGCATGCAGACGTGTGTGCAAATCTAGCCATGCCTTATGGAATTATCCTCCGAGATAATAGTGCATTTCCTCTTTCCTTCATTCACAGACTTGGTCATGTTAGTATGGGAAACTCAGTTGAAACAGCCATTGTAAAGTATGTCTTGATAGGGTAACAGGGGATATGTGAGTGGGCATAGTGTCAGATGGTGTATGTGTGGTGCATATGTACCTGTGAATCAGAGGTATGACGTACATATCTTTTGCCATGAGAAAATTTTAGCTGTTTATCTTTGGAGATGCCACTGGGTATGTGTGTGTGTGTATTGTCGGTATATGCTGCGGGCAGAGTATTTGCATATAGGAGTGTGTGTAATGAGACTTTGTGTGTGTGCATCCACGCATGTATACATCTGTATGCCAGGTGTTCTGCATGTGTACATAGGGCCATTGTGAGGATATGACATGCCCTAGGTGAACCTCATTCCAAGCACCCAACTGCTCTGATTGCCCCTGCTGCTGCCCCTCTTCAGGATGTGCAGTGGCAGCAATACTTGCATGGCGGAAACCCCCATGCAAAAGGAAGTAAACTTGGAGGGGGGCGGAAGTAGGAATGGCACTGCATTGCTGGAGCTGAAGGTGCTTAGAGCCCTTTGCCACCTCTGCAGCCCCTCTCCTAGACTGCAGCGGAAGCACCAAAGCACCAACGTTTTCCTAATGGTAGCGCTGGCCCTGTGTGTATGTGTGCATGTTGGGGGCTACAGTTGTGGTCAACATTATTGGCACCCTTGCATTTTATTTATTTATTTATTTTATTTAGAGAACATTTGTATACCGCTGCTTCCAGCGATCAGCAGTGGCTGACTATACATATCAGGAGGGGTAATCAACAGTTAATACAGAATGATTGCATGCCAAGATTCACACTGGGTTCACACTGCACAAAAATCTGATACAATATTTACAGGTGCAATTACATATATACATATTGTTACAATATTTACAACTTGCAGTTATATATATACATTCTGTTACACTAATTACAGCTAAACTGGGCGGAGATGCACTACCCTAGATGTATTACATGGTGGTTCAAATCCCTTAAAGTCATATTGTAAGGTCACTCTAGTGTCATGGATACGGTTGACCCTTTGTGTTCTAGTTATTATTTACTCTGTTAGATTATAGTGAGTTATAAACAGGTGGGTTTTGAGCTTTTTCCTAAAGTCTGTTAGGTTGTTGATTGCACGCATGCCATGTGGCAGTTGATTCCATAGCATGGGTGCAATGTAAGAGAATGCTCTGTTGCTGGTGTGTTGTATTAGTTTTAGGTATGTTGTATACAATATCTTGAGAAATAATTGGAAATATTCCAACTGTATGTCATCATAATATTTTAATAATATGTTCAAAGGCATACAACAAAAGAAAGATAGTAATTTATGAGAAAAAAAAACAAAATATGACCTAGACAGGATTAATGGCACCCTTCACTAATATGTGGTTGCACAACCCTTGGCAATGATGACAGCCTCCAAAAGTTTCTTGTAGCCACCTATAAGTATCTTACATCTGTCTGCTGGTAGTTTTTCCCATTCTTCAACTGCGATTTGTTCCAGCTCATGAAAGTTTCCAGGATGCTTTTAGCAATGGCAGATTTCAGCTCTTTCCAAAGATTCTTGCTTGGATTGAGATCAGGACTCATTGCTGGCCAATTTAAAACTGTCCATTTTTAACTTTTTAACCATTCTTTTGTACTTTTGGATGTATGTTTAGGGTCACTGTCCTGCTGGAGAACTCATGACCTTCAACCCAAACCTAGCTTTCTGACACTAGGTAGCACATTTCGCTCCAAAATACCTTGGTAGTCCTCTGACTTCATAATTCCTTTAATACATTCCAGGCCTCCAATTCCTGAGCCAGCAAAACAGCCCCACAACATTATGTAACCTCCACCATATTTATCTGTGGAAATAGTGGTTTTTTTCCTTATAAGCCTCATTTCTTTGCTTGTAAATGTATGACTGGTCTGCATTACCAAAGAGCTCATTTGATTTCATCTGTCCACAGGACATTTTCCCAGAAGTATTGTAGTTTCCCAAGGTGAGTTTGGGCAAAGATTAGGTGTGCCTTTTTATGTCTGTCTTTGAGCAGTCAGGTGTTTCTTAGCCCTTGTCTATAAAGTCCTTCTTTGTGTAGTGTGTGGCATATGGTGCATGTTGAAACTATCACTCCAGATTGCTCCAGGTCAGCCTTAAGCTCTTTGAATGTTCTACGTGGTGTTTTACCAACAGTTCGCACTAACCTTCGAAGACTTCTTGGATTAAGTTTCCTCTTCCTACTACATTCTGGGAGGTTCTTGACAGTTCTATGAGCAGAAAACTCCTTAATAACATTGCAAACTGTAGACACAGGAATCCCACAGCCTTTGGAGATGGCCTTGTACCACTTTGAAGTTTGATGTTTGATGAGAATGGCTTTTCTGATGATCTCAGGCAGCTCTCTTGTCTTCACCATTGTGAAAATGGAACAGGGAGTGAGTGTGGCCATTTTAAACATTAGAGCCATCATTCATTGGTTGATTCAAGTTATGTGAGTACTGACAATTGATCATAGATGTGTCTAGTTTTACTGCATTGGGAATGTGGTTCATCTGTTCAAACTGATTTGAATTGTTTATTTATTTAACAGTTATTTCTATACCGCTCTTTCCCAAGTATCAAGTGCGGTTTACAAGGAACAGTAAATTATACAGTATGTGATACTGCATACCTAGTCGTTTTACATAGAACAAGTGAACTATTTACAAGTGACAATATAACGTTTGAACAATAAAATATTATAACATATTTACATTGTAGGTACTTACAAATTATATCATGGTTCAATTATATGAGGGGGGTGAGATGATCATTTTAAATGCTTAAATTATTTTAAATGTGACTAAGCACATATAAAATTGTGAGATTCTTCATCTGTATATGTATGTGGTATGGTTAAGTATTATGTAGTTATGTCGTTATTTGTTATTTGTTATGTAGTATGGTTGTTAACCTGTGTCTCTTTGTGTATTCTGATTAGGTAGTGTGGTGTAGTGTAAAGTGAATAAGTGAGTTTTTAATTTTTTTCTAAACTCCTTTATGTCTGACAGTAGGCGAATGTTGTCAGGCAGATTATTCCAGAGGGTAGGTGCTGAATGTGAGAAGGCCCTCTTGTTTGTTTTCTAGCTTTTGTGTAGTCTTTTGGTTTTGCTATAGTGTTTGTGTTTCTGCTCCTTTGTGATCGTTTATCTATTTCTACGTTAATGAGTGTATTGAGTGCAGATGGTGCTAGGTTATTTATTAATTTGAAAGTGGTGACTAGAATTTTGTATTTTATTCTGCTGTAAATTGGTAACCAATGGAGTTTAGCCAGAATCGGTGTAATATGCTCTATTGAACTTACATTCATTATAATCCTTGCTGCTATATTCTGAGTTAGTTGTATCTTTTTAATATTTTGCTTTGTGATGCCTTGAAGGATTATATTTGCAAAATCAAAGTGTGGAGTTATGATAGCTTGAATTATAGTTATGAAGTCTTGTAAGTGAATCAATGGTCTTAATTGTTTCAATGTCTTGAGTTTGTAATGTATATTTTTTGACAGGTTTTTTATGTGTGAGACCATGTTGAGTTTATTGTCAAGTATCACACCTAGGTATTTTACTTCTTTTTTTATTTTGATCTCGTGGTTATCTAGGGTAATGGTGCTTGGGGGTGTGTATGTTTGATTTTTAGTGATATATAGTACATCAGTTTTTGTAAGGGCGCCAATAATCATGTCCTAACACCCTATGGCCTATCCCAAAACAGATATCTCCCTTTCATCAACAATTCATGCAGAAAGGTTTTGTCAGACAATGACTACAGGTGGGGTTAGCCACTGCTGAAAGTCGTGTCCTTTTAATCGTTTTTGCAGTAAAACCAAGGCAGGTCAGCCAATACTTATAAACATGTACTTATCTGAAAGTCCACAACAGAATCGGAGCCACATAATTGGGTTGAGTCAATGACATAGTACCATGTTTCGGGTTGTCAGCTTCCAAAACCCTGCTTCAGGTCACAATTCACCACACCACCACTCCGTCAGCAATAATGAGCCAGAACTCGGGAGAACTACTTAAATATATGGCGTCTGACATCATAACCAGACCACCTGCTTACTGCTGAGCTAGCGGGGGGGGGGGGTGAAGAACAACCATTTAATCACCACCCAATTGGCTCTTAAGATCAGACCAAACTATACCAATCCAATTCCAAATTCAAACCAAACAGGGCTACCGTATTTAGCTGAAAAATCCATTGTTGTTCCCAGAGTTGCAACTGTGCTTGTCTGTCCCCTCCCCTAATGGAAGATGCAATCCAATCTAGCACCCTCCAGGAGAAATGGGAAAACTGTATTGCATGCTGCACTATCAGAGCCACAAGAGTGTGAGTCTGAGGCATGCTCGTAAAGGGATGAATTGTACTTCCAATATATTTGAGCCCACAAGAACATTGCATCAAAAACACCACATGAGTTGTGTCACATGTGATGTGATATTTCAGATGCCAAACCTTATTGGTTGCTGGGTCTATCCAAGCTTCCCCCACCAGGGAACCAGAACAGAATGTACACCGCCCGCAAGGGTAGTGCCCAACTTGCTCCATTGTCTGCTGGTTTTTAGGGTTGGCCTGCACCAGCCAATCTCAAAGTTTTTTCCACGGGTATACACCACACAAAGCTGTTTGCAAAAACAAGGATGTAGGCTTAGTACTTGCCAATTCTTTCGTAGAATAGACTGCAAATATGATGGACAGGTGCTGAAAGGTAAAATACCCACATACATGTCCTCCTGAATCAAAGACTGGTTCCCCTCCATCAACGGTTCCAGTAGCCACTCTCTGTGATTACATAGCACTCTTCTGTAAGCCTTCCGAATGACAGAACTAGGGTAGCCTCTTTGTCGAATACTCTCCCCCAGCTCATGGGCGTGGAGTTTAAAATCCACTGTTGAAGAACAAATGCATGTAATGCGCAACAATTGTCCATATGGAAGACCATGTTTAAGTGCCATGGGATGAAAGCTAAGAAAACTAAGGAGAGTGTTCCTCTGTACCGGTTTCCAGAAGAGGAAGGTAGATAGAAGTTTACCATTACGAATGACCATAACATCCAAATATTTGATCGAATGCCAGTCATACTTAACTGTAAACTTAATGTTGTAATCATAGTTATTGAGTCATTCAACAAACCGGTCCAACTTTGATACCCCGCCAGTCCATATGGTAGCCCCATGTGGTTTGAATTTGGAGTTGGATTGGTATAGTTTGGTCTGATCTTAAGAGCCAATTAGGTGGTGATTACATGGTTGTTCTCCGCCCCCCACTGCCTACCAGCAAAGAAGCCCCTTTATATCAATACAAATACTTTTACACCAGTCAGAATCTTATAAGAGGCCATTAATGTGCATAGACTGCCACATCGGTGCTGTAATGACTTAATAAAATTACCTCATAGTGGAAATTTATGAATAGGGGATTTATGTGTGTTCACCAACCTTAGATTCACAGCTCTGGTTGCATTTTCCAACATTTCCAATGAAAGTTAAATTGGAAATGTTGGAAAATGCAACGAGAGCTGTGAATCTACGGTTGGTGAACTTTCCCAGGGCCGTATCTGTGTCCGCTAGAGACATGTTTCATTCCTATTTAACAGAGATCTTGGGTATTCCCCCTGAGTCGCACCCTCCCATTCTAAAATTATATTATCTTCCCAGACCATTGGAGTGGAGGAGTGGCCTAGTGGTTGGGGCAAGGTACTTCAGGCCAGAAGGTCGGGGGTTCAAATCCCACCAGAGGACAACAACCTTGGGCCAGAACCCTCCATAGCCCATGTTCCCTGTAAAATAGTTATCTCCAAGTTAGAATGCCCTGTTCAGTGTAATTTCAGTTTGTTCAATGTAGACCGCACTGATGCCGAATAGCGCGGTATATAAGAAAATGTAAATAAATAAATAATAGTCCTAAAAAGGATATAGATGCTGGGGTGGTAACTGGTTTGGCACAAGTAGATGTTTTAAATGTATCTGCTTTGCTTGAGTTCTCTCAGGATGAGACTATAATTCCTTCTACCTTGTTGATTACGTTTACATTATGCTCCAATAAGGAGTGGTTGATGAAAATGTTTTTCAGGAAGCGGAATCTTCTGTTTCCGTGGTCTCACGGTTCGTATGTTTCCTGATCTCTCAAGGGAAACACAGAGGGGGCGATGGGAATTCCTTCTTCTCCGTTCTGGCATTCAGCAGCTGAGAGGGCTCTTTTTCCTTATGTATCCATGTAAATGTTTGATAAAGTATCTGACAAGGCCGCGGGCAAGGTCCCGGCGGCCGAACCTAACCGGGCGCGCGGCCTGGGGCTGGGATCCTGTGCGCGGCCTCGGTTGATTTGAAGTCATTGGCTCCCGGCGGGTGCGACCGCACGGGAGCCAATCAGGGAGGGCCTACGTCAGCGTGGGGGGGGGGGTTGGGCCCGGCGGGCAGCCTCCGCGTGGTCAGTCACGGCAGAGGCTGCTCGGGGGTGCCGGCTTCCCGCCTCTCAGTCCTTTCGGCGGCCCCCCGGGTCCTTCTGTTCTTCGCTCCGGGGTAGTGGACAGTGGCGCTTCAGGGGAGTGTGGCTGCCGCGCGGCCCGGAGCTGTTTCGCGGCTCGGGCCCATTTCCCTGCGGTCTGTTGGTCCCCGCACCGCACCGCACGGAGGAGGATGCTTGGACCAAGGCTGCAGTTGCGGTAAGTAGCGCCGCTGGAAGGTGGTGGGGAAGGACGGGCCCTCACCGTGTGCTGACTCCGCGAGTACGTCCTGGCCTCTGAGGGGGGGGGGGGGAACTGACCGACTCCTTGCCTGGAGTTTATCTCTGCGGCACAGGGCTTCCCCTGTCTGGCTTGAGCTGTCGGGAGAGGGCGAGGGGGCTGGGTGGGGGCGTTGGGGGGCACCCAATTGGAGCTGCCCTCTGGTGTGGAGAGGGCCGGCACCGGAGCCCCGGTGGGTTGGGGGCCCGGCCCCCGAGGGTTTGGATGGTCGGGGGGGGGAGACTATGGAGGGGGGTAGTGACGGGTGGGTGCTTTGCAGGGAGCACGGGGAGTTCGGGCAGGGGGGGAGGTTTGAAGCCGGGTGGGGGCGGACGCCTTGCTCCGGCTAGCTGGTTTACACAACTTACCTTGGCCACATCATCTTGCACAAGCACTCCACAACCATTTAAAAAAAAAAAAGAAAGGGGAAAAGGCATTCACGGTGATTTAGTCCTGGACTAGAGAGGTCTAACATTAGTCTGCAGGTTTTAACTTGGTACCGAGTGCCCAGTTCAACCGTAGCATTGAATATTAGACATACGTCTTACGAGGACTATTGCATGTTTACATCCAGGAGTGGAGGAGGAGCATAGTGGTTGAAGCACTGGTTTGGTAACCAAGAGACCAGGGTTCAATTCCCAGTGGCACTTCTTGTGACCTTGGGTAAGTGGGGGGTTTTGCTCAGAGAGCGCTGGCTCTGGGGCGGACGGGCTATGTCTGGCTTGGTGGGGGGTGGGCGTTGGTCGCCGGCATGGTCGCCATGGTTCCCTCCCCCCCCCCTGTTTGCTTATATTTCCGCAGGGGCCGGCTCAGAGGGCAGTGGAGCAGACACGAGGAGCAGTGCTGCCGCGGAGGCGTCCAGTGTGCGGCGAGGGGGACGATGCAGGCCAGTGCTGAGATTCCCCAGCTGGAAGCCAGGTCTACGGCGGCTGTGGCTGCTGAGGGCGCAACGGGTGAGTGGTCGGGCTCTCCGGGAGAGGGATTGCTCGGTTTGAATGATCTGGGA
Source organism: Ichthyophis bannanicus (assembly GCA_033557465.1). Lineage (NCBI taxonomy): Eukaryota > Metazoa > Chordata > Amphibia > Gymnophiona > Ichthyophiidae > Ichthyophis > Ichthyophis bannanicus. Next base: position 35,951,728 of record CM066048.1, on the reverse strand, counting down.
GGGGGAGGTTGGGCTTGGATGCGCAGGTGGCGTCATGGCTCGGGGTCGGCCTTCCCCACCTCCTTGCGTGTTTCGTTGTGGGCTGCGGTGGGGGATCTGCTGGGGAAGGGATCAGATAGCTTTGGGGTGCTGGGGCCTGGTGGGGGGGGTGCCCTGTCGGCAGTGGAGCTGCTGATGAGGGTTAGGGTGGTGTGGGGGGGGCGGGGTGTGGGGGGGGCGGGGTATGGGGGGGAGGGGCCCTGTCATTGGTTCCGTTCGGGGCTCGGGGCTGGGGGGTGGTGGGTACCCGTCGCCGAGGGCCTGTCAGACGGCATGGAGTGCCGGAAGGGGTGCGGGGCTCGAGGGGGAGGACGCACAAGTGGGGCGGCTGGAGCACGTGGGTGCGCGTTAGTGCATTGGGCCTCGTCATGTGGGCTGTTTTTGGCATGCGCAGCTTCGGGTTTTGGAGGCACCCCGGTCGTTCGGGGTGCGGGCGGGATGGAACTCTGCTGGAATGTTCCGGAGGGGATGGGGGGGGGGGACGGCAGGTTACTGCGGGCTCCCTGGATCTAGTTACTTCGGGCTGGCTCGATTGTCGACAGGGGCGGGGGTATGGTGGCGGGGTGGTGGGGGGGCGATACTGGCAGTGGGGGCGCTTTGTTCATTTCTCTACCTATTCGGCCGGTTTCCAGCGGTAAGCGGGGGGGGGGGGGGTCGGTGACACGTTTGGAGTTTCAATGTCGACCTTCTCATTGGTTCTGGCCTTTTGCTGCGCGGTTGGCAGCGGAGGGCATTGCATTATCGGGCGTTGTTCGCGAACGGTCACCGGTTTCTTAGGTTTGGCCCCCAAGCATAAGTCGTTGGGCGGTCCAAGCTCTGACTCGGTTTCTGTTTGGCGTTCTTCTGCCGGGGCAGGGCAGGGTGGTGGGGCCTACGGCGCGGCATTCACTTCCCAATGGGCGTTTCGGTGGATGGTATCGTATGCGGGGAGTGGGAGGTTCAGGCTATTCGTGACTGTCCCTGGTACTATGGAGGGTATCTGTCACTGCCCACATGCCGCGTTGGCAGTGTCGGTGCAGCGGTAGCACACCGGTTACGACGCTTCCCAATGTTGCAGCAGTCCTGGGTTCAATCCCCCACTGTGCCTAATGTAGAAGACTGGCTGAGGTGTTACCTTATGGGTAATGGTGCGGTGAGGTCTGCGTCAGTTCTGCGGGCGGAGATGGTGAAGGAAGCACGTCGGGCAGCATTGAGGGACATTCGGGGGTCTTGCTGTGGCTTGTCACCTTGTGGGCGAGGCATGCAGCTGCGTTTCCTTCCGAGCTTCCCTTTTCAACGGGCTCCTTAACGGCTGGCCTGTGCGCTATTACGTACTTGTGCAGGGGTTGCGAATGAGGTGCCTTATTGGATGTTTTTCCGTTGTGGGAGCTGCTTCGCCGGCGGAGTGCCAGTCATTGTCGACGGGATGGCGGAGCTATTGCGGGACTGGGGTGGCATAGGGGGAGGGCTGGGCTGTGGGTTCGGCCCGAGAATGACCTTCGGGGGTTGTTCTAGAATTGGCGGCTCTGGTAGGTCCCCTGCTGTGGTCCGCGGTTTGCCGGTTTTGGGGCTCTAGGGGGCTAGGGCCTTGCAGTGGCTCTGGCTGGAAAGGGGGAAGTGGTCTGGATTTCTCCGCAGAAGAACTGTTGTAGATGGCTTAACAGAGAAAAAGCAACGCATATATTGATGTTGCGTGCCGTTCCGTACCGCTGGATTTGCTGTTTTGCGGTAGCTGGCCGTTTCCACGGGGGGTTGTGTATAAGTCGTCTCCCCGGATTTGGGGGTCGCGGTGGGGGTGGGTGGATTTGCGGCTTGAGTCGATTCTGGGACACTTTCGGCGGGACAGCGGTTTTGATGGCGGGGGAGGTGTTCTCTCAGGGGTTACGGCTCTGCACGGATGTGGCGGGTGCCGGCGCGTGGTCGGATGGCCGCGGGCGGGGCTGGTATTGGGTTGGACTGCCGATATCTCCTTCCTTGGGCGGTTTTCGCTCAAGGAGGTTTTTGGGGTTATGGCCAGATTGCCTGCCTTATGGCCGGATTGGCTTCGCATTTGTGCGATGGCATGGTTGTGCGGCGGTGGGGCGGTGGGCAGTGTGGTCCTTCGTTACTGCTATGTGAGTTTCCCAGTAGCGGGTGTGAGGATTGAGGTAGGGTTGGCATCTCTACTGTTGCATGTGTCGGAGGAGGCTGGGCATATCCCTGGCTGTTGGGAATAGATTGCCGATGCTCTTTCTCCATTCGGGCGGGGCGATATGGGTTTTTTGGCTCAGGAGGGATCTATGTGCGATTCGGGGTCACAGGGAACTGCGAGAGCACGGCCTTGGAGACGTGCTGAGTTGGCTGCAGGGTTTGGTGTCGCGGGGACGTGGTCGGGGTATTCAGCGGTGTGGTGTCTAAGTTGTACAACTGGGGATCGCGCATGGGGGGTCTCAGGCGGCAGTGTCTGGTGGGTATATCGTGGTGGTTGGGGTTTCGGGGGTTCGGTCCGCACGGTGGTGCCTTCGATGTGGTGTCGGTTTGCCATTTGCTTGGTGGTGGGGGAGGATCGCTGGTGCGGGGATTTGTGCCTCGCAGGCTGCTGCAGGGGGGGGGGGTACGTGATCGGATGTTTCCGCGATCCGAGGTGGCCCCTCGCTTCGGAGGTGTTGGTGGCTCCTTGCGGCGGACTGGCATTGGTGTATGGGGGTGCCATGTCCTGGGCAGTATTGGCGGCGTATCCGGTTGGGACGGGGCAGGTAAGGGCTTCAACGGCACAAGTTCGGGTTTCGGGGCGGTTGGAGATGTTTGGGCAGGTTTCTGACCGAGCCACGGGGAACCGATTGAGGGTGCGTTTAAGGGGGATGCAGGTTGGGTTACTTGCCCTGTGGCTGCCGGTGGCCTGCTTTGGGGTGCCCCGAGGGTTCCGGTGCACGAGGCAGCCAGGATGGTGCTGCGTTTGGTCCACCTTTTTCGTTTTGGGGGTAGCTGCACAGGTCCTTTAGCGCATTGGCAGGGGGCGCTCTCTGGCGTTTGGGGTTATGTGTGGCTGTGATGGTTCAATGGGGTCCTGGGGGTTGGGGCGTTTCATTGTTCATTTCTTTTGCAGGTGGGGGCTGGAGCCTGCGGATGTGGAGGATTGTTCCCTCCTTTGTCCACTGCGCAGGACGGCGAGTGGTGGAATGCCAAGTGGGTTCGCCCTGGTTTTGGTAGCTTTATCATGGCTGGGTGAGCTCAGGCCCCGGGGGTCGCAGCGGCTCCCTTTGCTACAGTGCCAGGGGCGGATATCGAGTCTCCCGGCAGTGTTGGAGGCAGCGACCTGGTTACAGGTCTTGCCGGCATTTGATCAGAGCGGCGTAGGAGGAGTGGGTAGTTTTACCTATGTTCGGTGGGTGTCTGACATTGTTTTGAATATATGTTGGTGGGGATGCTCACTGGTCGCAGCTTGGAGTTGGGGGGGGCGGCACAAGGTCAAGGTTGTCACCTGTGCTGGTGGCGGGATCCCGGAGGTTTCCGGGGTCCGGAGCCTCAGGCTACACTTGGGCGGGGGCGGGGTGCCCCTGACCCGGTCAAACCCTGGACAACTTTTGCTATAGCATGGCGAAGTCGGGGGAAGGGTTAGGTAACTTGCCGGGGGGCAAGTTATGGCGTTAGCGGTGGCAAGGCACTTTGCTAAGGTATGGCTGGTGCGGGCCGGGTGCCGCTAATCGATTGAGAAGGTGTAGGAGGCTGGCCTATTGTGAAATTGTTAAAAGGTTAATAAAGCTGCGACCAGTTGTGTTCCATGAACTATTTGGTGTGGTGTCTTTTGTGGGGCTGGGAGATGGAGGGTTGATGGGGGGGTGGTGAAAAGGGACCCGAAGCACCAGGTCCGCCTGCCTCAGTTACAGTCTGTTTCATATGTTTTTATGAGCCCTCCTAGCTGCTGGCCTTCATTACCACTCATCGCTCTGTGGCCTCGGATACGTTACCTCCTATCCCTCCATGAGCTTTATTTATGCTGGCTTAGTCTGCCTTTTCTTTTCTTCTTATGTATCTTTGTATTTATTTTCCTTCTTTGGATCACTTTTAGTTGTGGACTGGAGTGGGATGGGTTATTGTGTTGTATTCCTAAGGTGGGTTTAACCTACATGTCTTTAGTTTGTTTTCTGTTATTTTGTTTTCTATTACCTTTCCCAATTTCTGAACAAGATTGTATTCTTGTATGTTATTGCATAATCTATAAATATAAAATTTAAAAAAAGAAAAGAAAGGAAGAGGTATTAATGCCCCGTACAAGTCGTTGGTGAGACTTCACTTGGACTATTGTGTTCAGTTTTGGAGACCATATCTCACAAAGGATATACTGTAAAAAGACTTGAAGCAGTTCAGAGGAAGGCAACCAAAATGATTTGGAGCCTGCGCCAGAAGACATATGAAAAGAGACTTGAAGGCCTAAATATGTATACTCTAGAGGATAGGAGGGATGGGGTGATATGATGCAGACCTTTAAATACTTAAAGGGTATTCAATCAGTCCCTTGGTCAGAATATAGCATTCTATCATTCAAAATACCATCCCACCCAAAGATTTAAACACTTGATAAACAATCCTTCCTAGAGGAGGTTAACCCACAACTCCTCCAAGACACATCAAACCTTAATGCTTTAATAAGCACCTGGAACAAAGCCATGTCCAAAGCTGCAGCTTCCACCTTAAGCATCAACAAATGAAGACACTACTAAACAAACAAAATGAACCTTGGTACACCAAAGAACTGAGAGCCCTAAAACATCAACTAAGACAAACAGAAAGGAAATACAGATGAACAAAATCACCTGAAGACCAAATTCAATTTGCAAACCAATTAAAAAAATATTGCAATCAAATCAACGCACAAAGAAACAATATCACACCAAGATTATCCAAACCTCCCTTAATCATCCTAGGGAATTATTTGATGTCATTCGCTCACTAACAAGAGATTACAGCAGAGCTGACACAGACACTATATCATGCCCACAGACCGTTGTGAAATACTTCCAAAGCAAGTTCAACAATCAAGCCACTACAACAATGTCGGAAGTCATAACCAATACACAAGACACATTATGGCACGAATTTGAACAGATTTCAATTGAAAACGTCAAACAAATAATAAATAGCCTAAACACCACCACATCCCCACTCGACCCCTGGCCCGTCTCATGGGTGAAACTATGCAGAACTGAACTGTCTACATTCATATATAAGCTAACTAACCTATCCTAGAACAAGGTCATCTACCTGAACAACTAAAAACAGCATCTATTCAACCAATTCTGAAAAATACTGCTACAGACAAATGTGACCCAGCATCCTAAAGACCAATAAGTAGCCTACCTTTCCTGGCAAAAATCATCAAGAAGATTGTACAGCAACAACTACAAACCCACCTGGATGACCACGTCCCACTAGATTTTCAGCAACATGGTTTCAAACATCATGGTGTTGAAATGCTAATTACATCACTTTTAGACACTCTAATAAAAGGAACATCCAACCTCCACCAAGGCTTCATTCTCATATTTATCAACATTTCTTCAGTATTTGCCTCTATTCCTCATAACCTTCTCATAAACAGACTCACCTCTATTCAAGGTGGCGGAACACCCCTCAGATGGATTCAATCATATCTATCCAACCATTACTAACAAGTGAGGACAAGTACAAAAAAACAGCACTATATAGACCAAGGGAAGTAGTACTGCAAGGGTCATCACTGTCAGAACTCCTATTCAACATATACATAAAACCCATACGCAACTTATTTCATAAACACAAAATAAACTACCACTTATACTCTCACGACATAATGTTGTATTCTTCACCCAACCTAACCAACCCAGACCTGACTCAGATATCAAACTGCTTCAAAGACCTAATTCAATGGTTGACAAACTACATGCTTAAAATCAACATAAACAAAACAGAAGTATTATACATCACTAAGTAAAAAGAATTCACTTCGCTAAAACAATTACAATTGACAACGCAAACCTGGAGACCAAAAAAAAGGTACAATACTTAGGAATAACATTAGACCAACACTTAAGCTTCACGTCGCACATCAGCAACATCACAAAAGCTATATACCATAAAATAAGAGTACTAAAAAAACCTCTGTCCTCTCATCAGTGAAGAAGATTTCAGAACTGTATTCCAAGCCATGATATTTTCTTATCTAGATTTCTGTAACATACTCCAAGGTCTCCCCAAACAGTCACTACATCATCTCCAACTTGCACAACACACAGCGGCCAGAATCATAATGGGAGCAAAGAGATCTGACCATATCACACCCATACTTAAACAGCTACATGGGCTCCCAATGGCTAGCTGGATAAAATACAAATCAATAATAATAATTTTTAAAATTATTCATCATATCTCAGCACCCTGCCTGGAATCTGTAATTCACACAGTAGCAAAGGACAGAGAAACTCGGAAATGCCAGCAAAATAAGTTAGCTCTCCCATCCGAGTTAGCTAAATGCAACCAGGAAACGCGTAAAAGAGCGTTCTCATTCTACACCCCAGACCTCTGGAACCTACTCCCTACAGAACTAAGAATAATTTCAGAGCGCTCAGAATTCCACAAGAGCCTAAAACCCCACTTATTCTAAGAGCACTTTAAGGACTAAAGATATCCCACTATACAGCACAAGATAAGTTATATACAGTTGAGTGAAAGGTAACATGTAAATTGTTGTTACTGCTTTCTTATTTTATTTATTTAACCAGTTTTCTATACCGCCTTATGTGTGCAATTCTGGAGACCGCACCTTCAAAATGATATAAACAGGGTGGAGTCAGTGTAGAAGGTGGCTACTAAAATGGTTAGTGGGCTTCATTATAAAGCATATGAGGACAGACTTAAGGATCTTAATATATATACTTTAGAGGAAAGGCGGGATAGAGGTGATATGATTGAGACGTTTAAATACCTCTGTGGCATAAATGCACAGGAGGAGAACCTCTTTCGATTGAAAGCAAGCTCTGCTATGAGAGGACATAGGATGAGGGTAAAGGGGGATAGATTCAGGAGTAATATGCGGAAATATTTCTTTACGGAAAGAGTGGTAGATCCATGGAATAGTCTCCCAGTGGAGGTGGTAGAGATGAAGACAGTGTCTGAATTCAACAAGGCATGGGACAAACACAGAGGACCTCTAAAGGAAAAAAGGGGACTGTTGTAGTGGTTGATATGGAAGGACAGACTAGATAGGCCATGTCATCTTTTTCTGTCATCATGTTTCTAAGAATGAACTACCTTCCCAAAGAAATTGTCTGACAACATTTAAGGGGATTTTGGTTTTCCAACATTTACAGTAGGAAAGTCATAAAGTTAAAGGTTTGGCTTTGAAATGATTATTTTTGTTGCCTTGGGTGACTTTGTCCTGAAAAAAGATTGTCAAGGACAAAACAAAAATATAAATAGGTACCTTGTCATTGGAAGTGACAAAAAAAAGCCCAGAGCTTTGTTCAGTCCATCTGACTGAATTGGGCATGTTTACTAAAGTGAACCAGCGTGGGTTTTACGACATGGTAAGACACTGCTGCAGTAGAAAAACCAGACTAACCGCTTTGGGATTGGGGGAAAGAGTGGGCATGACGTCACCATGTGACAGCTGTTACTACTGCTGATCGAGCGGCTGCTCCTAACGCCACCTCAAGAAGTAAAGTGCAACTGCGCTACCGGCAGTCCAACAGCGCGGCCGCTACGCTAAGACCTAGAGGAAAAACCACAGCACATTGTAATTTCTCCCTCCCCCCCTGCTCTGAAGAGTCCTGGAATCCAATTCCTCCCTTCATACATACCCTCTCCTCTCTGATCCCATCTCTGCTTCAGAACCATTCCTATTATGGACAGCAGCTTCCCTGAATGAACCCCCCTCCACCTTAGACCCAATGCATCCAAAGAAAAGTCCCCCCCAATCCCAGACTTTGACCCTCCCACAATTTCCTCTGGGACCTACCTGGGGGAGGGGGGTCATGCTAACATAGTGAATGGGACTGGGGCAGGAGAGAAATGTCCTGTCTCTTCCTCCCTCCCCCCCTGCCCCTCCCCCATACACACACACATTTCAGATAAGCCTCCCAGATTTGCCTGCTAAAAAATCTGGTAACGTTATCTGTAGCAGTTTACTAAACATTCGCCAGTGTGAGCCATAAACCTCTACTGCCTGTCACCTTCTGATTTTCCACTCCAGACTATCAATGACGTCTTTGTTATATTTTCTAGTAAGGCTGTCTTTTGCTTATTTTGTTCAGACTTGAAGAAGGAGCGTGTTAGTGCCTAAAAACTAGTGTTAAGTTAATCCAAAATCTCAGTTCTTATCTTTTTGTCTTTTATTTGTTCATTTTTCTTTGCATGCATCTAGTAAACTCGTGTAAGGAGGGAGGGGACAGCCTGACCCAATCTTTGTTTTACTTTTGCCTTAACATAGCAGGAACTATGTAGCAGCAGTGGGGGGAGGTAAAAACAAGATTGGATCCACCTGATGACTTGGATCCGGCTGGTAATTGTTAAACCAGTCATTCAGTGGGCTAGGGGAAGAGTGGGAATGAAGCCAATCCTACTGCCATTAGGTGCTGATAACAAACAGGAAGCCGCTGCGAAAGAGTGAGGAATTAAAGTTTGGGATTTTAAAACCAGAGCCAGATTAGAGTAAACATAGGCACAGGATGCCTGAAGAGTGACTCACTGGGCCAGAGAACAAGTCTGTGGGGAGCAAGAGGTTAGTGCTGGACTGGCTCAGCCATTGGGGGCAGTATGTTTATCTTTATTCTCAGTGGATAGACCACCCTTAACAAAGTAGGCAGTGGTCTAGGGCAGCACCTTCAGGAGGGGCTGCAGTCAAGGCACTAGATTCGGACAGCCACACAAACTCAGACAACCAACAACTGTGCTTTTAATGGTTTTGGGTCCGATTTTCATTTGGGCGCTGCTGTGTGCCACATTGGCACATAGCCCGCCCGCCCGCCCACCATTCCATCTAACCTCGATTTTCAATGCCGGAGTTATATGCGGCCCCTGCATTGAAAATCTGGTTCTCGCCGCACAACCCGGAAGCCACAGGAGCTAGCTGGATAGCAGCGATTTTCGATGTCACCCGCTTAGCCCCTGCGCCTGAAAGATAGGTGAGGAAAAACCTCGCCTATCTTTAAGATGCAGAGGGTTAAGCGGGTAGCAACTACCCGTTTAGCCCCTTCCTCCGCCCCCGCTCTGCCCCAGAATGCCCCCAACACTTCCCAATGCTAACTGCATAGCATCTGGGCATGTTAGGGACTTATCTGTGATTTTTGAAGGACACTACCCATGTAAGTGCCTTTCGAAAATCCCAAATAAGACATTTTGAAGGGCAGTTACCCATGTAAATGTCTTTGAAAATGCCGCCCTTTATATTTAACGTCCTGATATTCAGCGGCAGTGGCTAGCTGTTCTAAGACCCAGATATTTCAATGCCAGGGCCAAATCCAGCCACCAGCATTGAATATTCAGGTCAGCTGGATAGCGCTGATGCTAACCAGGCAGTGGCGATATTCAGCTGCTGCCCGGTTGCTTTGGTGGCAAACGTTAGGACAGCCTTTACTGTACCTAACTTTTGCCGCCGAGGGATAACCGGGAGATGGCTGAATATCGCCACTGCCCGGTTATCCCCAGGTGCTGCTCCCACTTCGCCCCTGGAACGCCTCAGTGCCAGCCGGCTAGCATCAGGGGGCAGCTAGCGGCAGCACCCACAAATATTCAGCAGCACTAATTGCTAAATAGCCCGGTCAGCGTGAGGATGTCCAAGTCACAAAGGGGTATGGCAAAGTCATGACTGGGGTATTCCAGACATGTTGGACAGTTGCACCCAATTTCAGAAACGGGAAGCACATCCCCACCCACTAGCAGGACCATTGCCCATGTCTCTTCCTGTCCCAGGGCATGAATAGGCATTAGAAAAGCTCTTGTACTGCCACAGAGAGGAAGGTGCCCTGATATCCCCTATATACTTTCCATAATGAAAACAAAAATTGCAGGGAAACAAGGACACTTATTTTCTGTTTTGTACACCAATGAGCATCCCCGCATGCAAAATAGCTTGCATGGATGTGCATTCAGCATAGGACAGACATCCCCACCCCAAGTTTCTGTAGCGGGGACATCTATGTGGCTGCCTGTGCAGCCATCCATTTTGGGGACATCCAAGTTGCTAAAATCAGGCCAAAACAAAAATGTTCCCAGCAGTTTTTTGAATGTTTTGCTCTGGATGTCCCAGATTTCATGTGGACGTCCCTTCTAAAATGCCATTTATAGGGGTATGTTTACTAAACTGCGGTAATGTCATGTGTGTTAGGTTCCGCGGTAAAGGTACAGATTCCCATATAAAGGTGTAGGCAGGGCATCATTATGGCAAGCATGTCAGGTAACGCGCGTTATAAGGCACAGTACAAGGCACGTGCCTTAACGTGCCTTGTACTGTGCCTAATAAGATGCCTTGTAACGTGCCTTGTACTGTGCCTAATAAGGCGCCTTGAAACGTGCCTTATAGCATGCCTTGTACTGTGCCCAGTAAGGCGCCCTATAACATGCCTTGTACTCTGCCCAATAAGGTGCCTTGTAACGTGCCTTGTACTGTGCCCAATAAGGTGCCTTATAACGTGCCTTGTACTGTGCCTAATAAAGCGCCTTGTAATGTGCCTTATAACGTGCCTTGTACTGTGCCCATAAGGCGCCTTATAACATGCCTTGTACTGTGCCCAATAAGGTGCCTTGTAATGTGCCTTGTACTGTGCCCAATTAGGAGCCTTATAACGCCTCATAAGGATTGCTGGCAACTTTGGTGAGGGTACTATGGGCTGGCAGCACAGATCTGCAAAGATATGACTGTCACAGGCAAGCAAAATATCTGCCTTGGACAGGAGGGAACAACGAGGAATTGAACCCATGACCTCCACCTAGAACGTCAGTGTACTAACCAGTAGGCTATACCTCTATGGCCTGTTGCACAGCAATGGCTGGGTACAGAAGGACTGTAGGTCACCGCACAAACCGTCTGCTCTGTGTGCCAGGATAGGGTAACCCCTACCAGAACCCATGATGCATTGCACATGCAGAACAGCGGCCTACAGCTGACCACCAAATGGGGTCTGCACCTCTCCGGTACTGCAGCGTGGTAAGACGGACTGACAGTTGTGATGGGAAAAGTGTATCTGAGCCTATGGAACTGGAAGAAAAACAGGCTTTTACCTTTGAGGAGAGAGACAGGCCAGAAAGCAGTGGTTTTCAGACTGCAGGCAAAGAGAAAAAAAACACACGTAGTTGCTAGGTACAGACCACGCCCAAGCTCTGAGGCAAGCTGTGAAGTTAATGAGAGGCACCTGGGGGAGGAGCACGGCTCGATAGTTCAGGCACACTCATATAAGCCCAGGGGACTAGAAGAGGGGGAAGGAGAGAGGACCACCAGGGGTGCAGAAGGAGAAAGAAACTTCAGGGGAGCTGAAGGACAAAGAGTTACCAGGGTCAGCACCGGAGAGGATTCCAAAGGAAACCAGCACACAGGGAGCCACGGTCCAGAAGGAAGTCAGTACTGCAGGGGTACTGCAGCTGATTCTGGAGGCAGGAGGGTTTTGCCTGGGAGAGCTACTGACAAGGAGCAAGGTATGATAGCAGCAGCTCATGAACCTGCTGGAAAACTGCCAACTCCCAAAAGGTGTGTGAATAGAACTGTAAATAAAAGTAATGTGAGCCAGTTTGAGGCTCTGTGCCGGTTAATGAAAGAAAAGAATCTCCATGTGCCTGCTAAGAACCCTGAGTATAAAGAGAAGTCTCACTGGAGAAAGGTCCTAGAGCTGTTAGAAGAGATTAAGCCTGAGATTGTGCAAGCCGGTTTAAACCCAGATATAACAGACACAGGTTATGAACAAATGCAAACAGAGTGTTATGATTCTGATAAGGAGTCTGTAGAATCATTAATGGACTGCTCTCTATGCAAGAAAACAGCATAAAAGTTCTAGGTTTTAAAAGGAGAAAAACCTAGAAACAAATTGCCCTGGTAAAACTGACAGAAACAGTTAAAGTTTTATTTTGAATGCTGAAAGCTTTGAAAGAAACAGCTACATATGCTTAAAGCTGACAGAAGCCCTTAAAGCTTTATTTTTGAATGCTGAAAGTTTGAAATAGACAACTACATGTGCTTAAAGCTGGCAGAAGCAGTTAAAGCTTTATTTTTGGATGCTGAAAGTTTAAAAGGAAACAGCTATTTGTGCTTAAAGCTGATAGAAGCAGTTGTAGTGTTCTGTTCCAGTAAAAAGGGTCTTTTTTTGTTAGAATTTTGTGTGGAGAAGAATCCCATTTATTTTGCCATGCATTGAGTTTTTAAATGCTCTTTTGGAAAGGAAAATAAAATTCCTGTGTTTGCCTAAAAACCCTTGAGTCACAACTTTATTGTTTGAGACCTCACAACTACAACTCCCAGAAGCCTCGGCTCTGGATTCCTTATTTAAGGACAATACAAAGGCACGTCCCGGCCTATAAGCGACCGCCTGGGCACGGGGCACGACACAGTGCGTGATACTAGCACAGAGTAGCTACAGACCATGCCATTGTGCAGGTTCCGTGTGCACCCTGAGGGATAGGATGGGTGCCCAGCACTGTACACAGTACATGTGGTGCTAGAGATAGGTCCTGCTGCACATCCCCAGCACTGCCAGTGTGTGACAGGTGTCCCCAGCAGTGCAACTGAAGGTACATCTGTTCCAGCTGTGTTCTGCAGTCACATATGGCCCTGGGGGACCAGCACCACCCAGATTAGTGCGTGCCTGGTGTTAGGGTCTGGCTGCCATGGGTACTGTGACGGCGCAGGCCAGAAAGAGCATAAGAGAGAGGAGAGAAATCCAGGGATTTTCCCAGTGAAAGACAGAGAAACCAGAAGTTCAGGGGTTAAAACTTCTGAATCTGAAAAAAACTCCACACAGAAAGCTGGTAGGCAAGGGACACGCCCTAGTTCCCTAGTAACCAGGCCCGTGCATGAGGGAGTGCAAGGGGTGGAGTCAGCAGGCAGTGAGAGAAACTGCAGGTATAAACACCGGAACTTTGAACAGAGAAGGGAGGAAGCCAGGGAGAAGCAAGAGGAAGCCGGGGAGAAGCCGGAGGAAGCAGGAGAGAAGCCAGAGAGGTCAGGAAGTGCTGAAAGCTCAGGAGGTGCAGGAGTTCAGAGAGGAATCCCAAGCAGAAGGGAAGGAGCTTGTGGAAATATCTGGAGAGCCCAGCAGAGAGGTCCTCAAACTGCCCAGCCTAGAAGTGCCCGAGAGGGAGGTGCTCAGAGAGCAGAACGGAGGTACTCTGCAGGGAAAGGCAACCTTAAGGGAAGGTGCTTTAGGAGACCAGTTTCCACTGACGCTGAATCCTCTACTGAAAGAGAAAAGAGAGACAGAAGTTCCAGTCCTGAAACCAGCCCTAAGGTAATTGGGTCAGAGAATTCCAGGAAGGGAAGAAGCTCTGAGAACCCAAAGATATTACCAAAGAGAGGCACTCCAAGGGTGAAAGAAACCTTACCTGAGTTTCCAAGCAGAAAGGAAAAACCAGCCAAGGGTTTTAAAGCTGGCCAGGGAGAGTTCACAGACCATGTGAGTAATCCACAACGTTTCCTAGAAGATTTTACAGAGATTGCGCCAACAGCTGCAAGGACAGCCAAGTGCTTATCTCCACAAAATAAGGTGAGCGTGGCTAAGACTTTTAACCATTCTAAGAGTAAGGAATTGTATGAGAGAAAAGGCATTACCAAGAAGAAGAGAGATACTGCCTTAAAGAAGGTTCTTAGATCGTTAGACCGTTTGCAGCCAGAGATAGCTGGTTTTAAACATGAGGCTGTTCTAACAGAGTCTGAACCTGAGAGCATGGATTTTGAATGTGCTATAAACCAAGAGCTTAGTTCTGAGACAGAAATGGAATGTCTTCCTGTTTCATTATAGTGACTAGAGAGGTTTTTGAAAGCATTAAACTAGCAGCCGTGTTCAAAGGCTGAGCCGAGGGGCCTATGCAAATTAGGTTGGCTAGAAAGCCTGAGAAACTTAACCCTTAAAGTGAAAGGTTACACAAAAAGTATATTGAGTCTGCTAGAAGGGCAGATAAAGAAACCTGGTTTGAGAAAGAAAAAGAAAACCTTTTGCAGAGAAAGTTTGGCACTGCTGTTTTGCTGAAGAGACTGTAAATGTTTTTAAACCATTTTTGAAAAGGAGGTTTTTTATTTCCAACCTTATTTCAATGGTATGAAGAAATACTTTGTTTGAGTTCAGTAACAAGCTGCATTTGGAAGCTGTTTATTTTGTTACCTGTTTTTCTGGAAATTACCCGCCTTTGTGTTGAATATTTGGGACTGTGTGTAAAGGTTCTTTTTGGCCTTGTGGAGAATAAAATCCTGCGTGCCTATATTACTGCTCGGCTGAAGTTATTTTTGCCCATATCACAACTACACCCATAGGCACTCTTATAAATAAAAGACTCTCACCACTTCATATACCTAGGCAACCGCCTAGGGCCCACGAAGTCGTGACAGTACCTGTTATTAGGGCAGTGGGGTGTCTAGATTCGCATGAGGGCTATGTAGCACTGCCACTATGGGTCTAAGTGGTATGCACTATATACCCCAAGGGGCCTCGATCACCCCTTTTGTAGATGAGGGTGTGGTGGGACAGGTGCCTGCACCCTTCAGAATGGCTGTAGTACCAGCAACCACAGTCCTGCTGGCAGATGACAGCCTTTCAGGGCTGCTAGGCCAGTGCCATACCTGTGACCATTGCAGACCAGCAATGATGCTTGGGGTAGGCAGGGGAAGGCTCAACTGCCCCACGCCACCATCTGCTATTCATCAACAGACAGCACAGTCAGACTGCACCTGCAGCATCCTACAAGGTATTCCCCCCATGCACAGGTGAAGTGCCGACAGCCCACTAACCAGTCCATAGTGCATGCTCACAAAGGAACCCTGTGCACCCAGAGGTGGGATGCACAGCACAGACACCAAGCAGGTATCTCTGTGATTGGGCCCCCAGAACTGGGAACACACAGGTAGCACTGGGAACAAATAAGATGTGGCACTATGTGGGAACATAGACATGCCATGGTCACTGCTCGGTCAGAGTGAGAGTGACCCCCCAGCGTGACATGCTGTGGCCACCCTGTCCATGCAGGTGGTGGTCGAGCACTACAGTGTCTCAGCCATTGCCCTCCACCCTGTGCAGATGCATCCTGGCCAATCTGCCCTGTCTGGGCCATACTCACAATACCTTGCTCCTCATTATGCACATTTGCAGGCTAACGCTGGAAGCAGTGTGAGCAATGTGGGCTCAGTGAGGTGTTGGCAGACACAAAACAATGGAGAGACATACGCTCACTCCCACACCTATCTCAGCATTGTGCAGAGATGGAGGTGGTTGACAACCCTACCCGCCGCACTGGTCCTGATCATAGTGCCGACATTGCTAATCTGTGCAGGGGGTAGCAGTAGTGCTCTGGTGATAACTGCAGCTCTGTGCTGGGGCTAACAGCCTGACACTCCGTGAAGCTGTGGATAGTAGAGCCCTTGTGAGTGGGTGTCCGTACCCCTGTGCACCACTGCATTGGGGTTTGCCCATGTTGTTATGGCTGCATTGTGAGCTAAAACTATGGGGAAGAGGCTCTGCAAGATCCACAGATGGGACTTGAACCTCTGACCCTCTGCTCTTGGACATGCTGGCTGAGTGTACTGCACCACACTGTTGCCACAGCAGCATAGGTGTCCCTGGGGCTACCCTTATGTTCCTCGGCCAGACCTCTTCTGTTGCACTGCACACCATGTACTGGTACAGGGCATGGCCTAGGTCCACTGCAGGCGGATGCCACTGCTCCCTCCAGCACAATCATTCACCCCCTCTGCCATGCCACCATGACCATATGCTGTCAGTGCTGGTGGTGCGCCATCCCAGGCCATCCAGGGGGCAGGTAGGCGGCTGTCTAAGGTGTGGGTTCTGGGGTAGGGGTGCCTACATAGATGTCCATGCTTCCCCCGGCACCGCCTGTCAATTTTATGTGCCCCTTGGCATATCTGCTGGGTAATGTCTCCTGGATGGGACACTGTGGGCCACAGACTCATGGGCATGTCTGACCCTGGTCAGTTGCTGTCTTGCTGATTTCCATTTTCTGCGTTCCTATGTGCCATCTCGGCAACCGCCTAGTCCACCCTGTGCCCCAGTAGCCCCCACTGCATGTCCCGCCTGCAGCCCCCATGCCCCATTTGCACCACCACCATAGTGGCCTTTCATACCTGGGCACTATGCTGTTGCTGCAAATGGAGCACTACTATCACCTTTCTTGGGCTCGCTGCATATGCTGTACATTGCTGACACTGAAATAGTTTCTCTCTCTTGCAAATGTGTGCTAACGCCAGGTTTTCAGTTGCGTTAGGATTCAGCCCTTTATTTCTCCACGTTAGTGTGAAAGGGGCCTCTTCCCACCCACTCCCCGCCCATTGACCCCTTCTCTCCGCCCTCTCTCCACCCTTTTCTGGACTTACCGCGGCCGGGAATGTTAAGGCGCGTTATGTAACATTAAGGTGCCTTAACATTACATAATGCGCTTTAATGTAGCCGCTGCTACGTTACCACAGTTTAATAAACATACCCCATAATGTCCAATGATGCGTTTTTACAGGCTCACTCTGGGAGGGATGATATGAGATAATCATGATGCTAGGAGCCTGAAAGTTAATTGGGGGAGGGGGTGCAAGAATGAAGGTTCGCCTAAAGGACTGATTGCTCTTGCTCTGACTCTATGCCACCCCCTCTTGTCTTTGTCCCTATGTCCTATTTATGCAGGAGCAGAAAACACAATTGTCCTGTTTTTGAATTTCATATGTGAGACACATGGGCAACACACAGTTTCCAAGGTATTTTAGATGAGCCGGAAAGGTATGTGTGTATTCCCTATTTCACAGCAGAAATACATATATACTTTAAAGAATCTGGATGTCGGCATGTCCAGCTCCTCCATGGCAGGCATTCAGTGTCAGCTAACTGCTTGTGTGGATCTGGGGTTTGCAGCAGAGACTGAGGGGGAAAAATGTGATTAAAAGCACGTCAAAAAGTGAAAAAAGAGTTATTTTGCTTGGCTTCTTACCAGCTGTTCCTAGACGTCCAGTTCCAAAACCCTGAGTGATGCAAGCTTTGTTCAAAGAGGTTTCTTTGAGAAATGGGTGCTCTGACCATTCATGTTGCAGGCTACCTCCCGCATCCTTCTCTATGTTCTGCGAGCCTTTTGTAAGATGCTTGGAGAACTGAGCACGTCGTGGACATCTTAGTACCTACCTGGATGCTATATGCTAAACTGGCCTCGATGTATAAAGGACAATGAAAAGTGTACAAGGGGGAGAATTTTTAGCGGTGAAAGCCAGCCCAATGGTAGCACTGGCCATCGCCGCTTTAATGTTGAACCAAATTGTCAATGCTAGGGCCATATTTGGCCACCAGCGCTGGCTATCTGGGTTAGATGGATAGTGATTTTGCAATCCAGCCTGCGGAGATATTTAGCTATGAGCCAGATTGCAAAAGCAGCTAAAGTTAGGATAGTCATTTATCAGTCCTAACTTTAGCTGGTTAGGGTATCTGGGCAACAGCTGAATATCGCAGCTGATTAGTTAACCCCTGTTGCCTTCCTGGAACAACCTGACACTAAGTGGTTAGCATCAGGACATTCAAACCCGGTAGTAGCGGATATTCAGGGGTACTAAAGTATTTAGTGCAGTTAAGTATCCCACTGACTGCGGTTTAACTGGTTATAGACCATTTTTAAAATGCCCCTCTAAATATATCTTGTCATAGCCTAATATCTCTATGGGATTCCTTGTTCGGAATGGTATACACACACACACACACACATACATATATATATTGTGATACAGTGGCCAGCACAGAGCCCATGGATACAGGAGAAAAGGAAGAGCTTACCTTACAGTCACCCAGGCAGAAGGCATATTCAGGTTGTAAGGTTCCAGAAAACAGAACAAACTTTCCCTCCACTGGCTGTGACGCAGTAGAAAGCCAGAAAACTAATCATGTCCACCTGGGCCAGGAAGCACGTACAACGTGCAGGAGCCAGGAGGATAAAAGTGGCTGGGAAATCCCAGTAGGGGGAGGTGCCACAAGAGGTGCATTGGAAGGCAAGGGAGGTGTTCGTGCACAGGTCTCCCAAGCCAGAGGGGGCATCGTCCCAAGGAGAGTGAGTAAGCAGCTGGAGGGCAGAGGTCACAAGCAGGAGAGCTTGCTGGGACCAGGAAGCATCGGGTGTGTCCCTGCAGTAAGGAACAGCAGAAGGGAAGCCTTTCCTGAAGCTTATCACAGCCCGGACCAGACAAGTTCTGAGGGGAACTCTCATGGCAAAGCAGGCTACAGCCCAAGTAAAGGTGCCTGGTTGAGAGGGGAAGGAGTGGAAGCTGGTTATCTAAGAAACAAAGCTAAGTACACTAATTTCTCCAGAGGGCAAGAGGTGGGCTCGGCTAGAAAAGCAAAGGCTAATTGCTGGAAGAAAAACCCTTGGTGGAAGGAAGGGGGAAGCCTCAGAGAAATAGGCTCCAGTACAGGTCCCCAGGACTTCCCTTATACAGAACGGTTCCTTGCCCCAAGAGCTGCTGCCTCTCAGGAGAGTTCTGTAAATAGAAGCTGTGGAAAGTGTTACCCACTTACAAGTTTAGACACTGAGCAGATGCAATGGGAGAATACTAATCAGGACATTGATTATAGCCCAATGGATTGCACGCTCTGTATATCGGATGATATTACCTCTTTATGTTAAGCAAGAGCATTGTTATACCTGTTTTTGAAAGAAGGTGCATTTTGGTTATTTTGCTGTGAAGAAACAGTTTCTTTAATCCTTTGTTGCTGTATGAGAAGAAGAGAAATCCACACGGGAAAGGGAATAAATCCTCATTATAATTTTGCCTTAAACATGGCTACAGAGTTTTCTTTACAAAGGCAGCTTGCACCACACACCCTAGGCGACCGCCTAATAAGGACAAGGATAGCAAGTGTCTGACAATATATATATATTATAATATATCACTAGAAACAACCACTTCACCTGCAGCAGCAGCAAATAACAAAAGAAAGCAGGACAAATGTGCTGTAGAGGGCAATGGAGAACTTTATTTGTATCATCGAGTTCACCCTTCATGTGTTTCAGCCAGAGCCTTCCTCGGAGCTTATCGACCTCATTATAAGCAAACATACATAAAAAAACATAAAAATCAAAACACAATATAGTAACAACTGATAAAACATTTGTGATAAAATTAATAATAAAATTAAAAGCATTCTAAAAACATATGAACATCAAAGATATATAAACAATAAATAATCAAGTACATGTACATAAAATTGAAACTAAAGTAAAAGATGATAGCCAAAACATGCCAAGGGAACAGTAAAAAGAGGAGATGATAACTATTATAAACAAAGCATTAAAATTTATCATGAAGAATAATAAATAGATAATGCATTACAAAATAAAGGGCATGTACCAATCAATCTGTTACAGGGACTGATAAGATGACGATAAATGCAAGCACATCCAATTGAATTTAAAAACATACAATCAATAGGCAGCAAACAAAAAAATAATATTAGAGAATGATTCACCCAACCTAGGGATATGAGATGTAAAACTCTTAGTTATGGAAATCTAGATGCAGTGTACAGCAGTAAACACCAACATTAATTGCAGATACATATACTCTCAATTGTGAAAGAAATCAGAGTAAACTAGGGGAACCCTAGAACAGATGGGTCAAATAAATGTTTAAATAAATATATAAATACCAAATCAGTGACTACATGAACCTTTGGATCTGGGACTTGTGATGTCTATGATTTTGGTCTTACCTGTTAAGGGGAAATGGGGAAAAGAGGTGGAATGTGATTGGACTGGTTATTGGAGGGAGGATCTGGGAGAGGGGAGTTGGGTTTGTTGCTGTTACAGTGAAGTTATAATGTTTGTATTAAAGTTGATTGTGGGGTGGGTGGGGAAATGGGGGGAGAGGAGAATTATGCAATACAAGGTAAGGGAGTGGGAGGGGGGAAGGCACAGCGTCCCCGGGGAGGTCCCTTCCTTGGATATAGGCGGAGAGGAGTTCTGTGAGATGGGGGCGTGGGGGTTGGGGGGAGGGAAGGCATCAATAATGTGAGAATGGGGGAGTATGGATTAAGGAAAAGGCTGCTGGTCTTAAAGTGGGGAGTTTGAATGTGCGGGGACTTAACTTTCCACAGAAAAGAAAAATGCTGTGGCGGGAGTTGCGGGAGCGGCAGTGGCAAGTGGCATTTTTGCAGGAGACTCACTTGCGCAAGCGTTATGAGAGATTGCTGAACTCGGGTAAATTTCAAGCCCTTTTTGCAGCGGAAGAGGGGGTCACAGGAAATTAGGAGTAGCAATATTGATTAGACAAGATGTTCCCTTTAGTGTGTGTGTGTGCGGGGGGTGTTTAGGAAAGCTGACAGGAGGGCAGTGGGGGTTTCAGGTGAGATAGCGGGAGAAAAGGTTACTTTGGTTTCGGTGTATGGCCCGAATACTGCTCAGAGGAGGTTTTGGGAGGACATGGGTAAGTGGTTGGACGGGAAGATTCAGGGGAAGCTTTTGGTAGGGGGTGACTGCAATATAGCGTTGGATGGCCGATCAGGGAAGGGAGGGGGGAGGGATTCGGGCTTGAGGAATTTTCAGAAGTGGTTGCAAGAGTATGGATTAGAAGATTTATGGAGATTGGCTCACCCCCTGACAAGAGACTATACGTTCTATTCAGCAGTGCATGCCTCATATAGTCGGATCGACTATCTTTTTGGGGATAATTATTGGAGGGAGGCACTGGATAAAGTACAGATAGGAGTGGCTACTTGGTCCGATCATGCTCCGGTAGAGGCGTGGTTTGGATCGCCTTGGGAGCCTGGACAGAGAACCTTTCGGAGGTTGCATGATTACCTCCTTCAGGGGGAAGAGGTTGGCCTGCGGATAAAGAAGGTGATATGTGATTATATGGAACTGAATGATAATGGTGAAGTTACTATAGGGGTTCTCTGGGACGGTTTAAAGGCAGTGGTGAGGGGACATCTTGTTCAATTGGGAGCGCAGCGGAAGAGGAAGAGAGAGGAGGAAGTCCAGCGCCTTACTGGGCAGCTGTTGACTTTGGAGAGGGCCCATAAACAGAGGGGCGATCCTAGGACAAGGGGGCAAGTAGAGGAGATTAGACGGCAGTTAAATACCCTCCAGTTGGAATGGATATTCCATCAATTAGAGAGGGCAAGACAAAGATACTATGAATTTGATAATAAATCTGGCCATCTTCTGAACAATAAATTACAGGCTCAGAGAAGGAGACAGACCATTGAAAAAATAAAAGGCCCTCAGGATAAAATGTTGTTTAAAGGAAGGGACATTAGGGATCAGTTTCAGGAATATTATAAGGGATTATATACAGTGGAGGCCTCGGGGGATGAGGCAGCCATTAGACAGTACTTGCAGAATGGGGAGAAGGGAGTGCACGGTTGGAGGAATCAGTGGGGAAGGGGTTGGATTTGGATATTGGTCTTGAGGAGGTGATGAGAGTCATTAAGCACCTGGTGCCAGGCAAGGCACCGGGAATTGATGGATTTTTGGGTTTGTTCTATAAAAAGATGTCGGGGGTGCTGGGACCCATACTGATGAGAGTGTTTAACGCAGTTCTACAGGGAGACGCCCTACCGGTGTCGATGAATCATGCTGCCATAGTGGTGATCCCTAAACCAGGGAAAGACCCGGCAGTATGTGGATCGTATTGTCCCATATCACTATTGAATATTGATGCTAAGATTTTGGCCAAGGTGTTGGCAATGCGGTTGGGACCGTGCATGCCGGGGCTGGTTCATCCGGACCAATCCAGGTTTATTGAGGGTAGACAGCCGGCGGATGGGATAAGGAGAGTTATTCAGCTGGGGTGGCTGGCAAATAAGAAACAACAGTGGGCTATGTTTCTTTCTATTGACGCGGAAAAGGCCTTTAATAGGGTAAATCTTGATTTTCTCATGGCAATTTTAGATTACATAGGTTTAGGCCCTAACTTTAGATCTTGGATAAAGGCACTGTATGCGGCGCCTGAGGCAGCGGTACACGTTAATGGGGTTATTCTGAGTTTTTTTCCTTGGGACGAGGGACACGACAGGGGTGTCCCTTGTCTCCATTGCTATTTGCTTTAGTTATGGAACCATTGGCAGCTAGGATCTGGTCGATGAAGGACATTAGGGGGATAAAGGTGGGGTCATCCCAACATAAGATTATCCTGTTTGCCGATGACTTACTCTTTACCCTGACACAGACGGTCGTTTCCCTTCCGGTTTTAATGCAGGAATTAAGGGAGTATAGGGGGCTCTCGGGGTTCAAATTTAATTGGGATAAAAGGGAGGCGATGTCGCTTACACTGCAGCCTCAGATGGTTAAGAGTTTGCAGGCCTCATTTCCGTTTAGGTAGACAAATAGATCTATTCAGTACTTGGGAGTTCAGGTTACGGAAAATCCATTAGGTCTCTACAATGCTAATTATCCCCCATTATTTGGGCAAAGAGGAAAGATACGGCTAGATGGAGGCGGGCAGAGTTGTCTTGGTTGGGGAGGATAGCGGCTCTGAAGATGAATATGTTACCGCGCTTATTATATTTGTTTCAAACATTGCCGGTTCGGGTATGCCATAGGGAGTTGCGCCAATTGCAGAGCCAAGTGTTTACTTTTGTGTGGGGGAACAGTTGGCCTAGAGTGAGTAATGTATGCCAGTCGGGAGGGGGGAGGAATGGGAGTACCGGAATTGGGGAGGTATTATGTGGCAGCCCAGCTGCGCCAGGTGTTTGAATGGAGGGAAAAGGTTGGAACCTCCAGACGCTTTAGGGAGGTGGAGCAATATTGGGCGGCAGAGATACAATTGAAGTATTTACCCTGGATGATGGGCCCTCCTCCTGGAGGGCGATAGAGGGAAAACCCTTATATGTGGCACTTGTTAGTGCAGTGGCGTAAGGCGCGGAGGAAGTTTGCTCCGATGTCGAGCTTCTCGTTGATGGCACTGGTGAGGGCGACCTCAGGATTTATCCCGGGATGTGAGGGGGTATTTAAGAGATGGGAAAGAGAGGAGCTGGACACATTCAATAAATTTATCGCAGATGGGGAATTGATTTCCTTTTCAGATCTTCGGGTGAAATACCACTTGCATAGTGGGGACTTCTTTCCCCATTTGCAAGTGAAGCATTTTTTGCATCAAAAAGCTATTCGGGAGAACTGGGAAGAGGCTACAGATGATAGAGAAGCGTTGTGGTTGGGATGGGCGAAAACTAGGGGACTGATAACCTTACTGTATCGAGGCCTGGGGGGGGGGGTTCCCCTAAGAAGTTCCCACCCCAAGGTGAGTGGGAGAGGGAATTGGGAAGAGAGTAGAATGAACAGGAATGGAGGAGAGTGCATGTGAACATAGTCCGCCAAGCTTTGTCAGTGGCGGTGCGGGAGACTTCCTATAAGCTGCTTTATCGTTGGTATACACCAATGAGGTTGCATAGGATGTTCCCAGGAGTGTCTGATCGGTGTTGGAGGCAATGTGGGGAAGAGGGGACATTTATACATGTTTGGTGGGAGTGTCCAATAGTTAGTATGTATTGGAGGGAGGTGGGAGATCAGATATCTGGTATGTTTGGGGTGGAAATGGGATTGGATTTGGGGTTTTGTTTGCTGGGAATTTGGCCTGAAGGGAGTACTAGTAAAAGCGAGCGCCCCATACAGGTGTGCATTCAAGCCGCCTGAAGTGAAATTGCTAGGACTTGGAAGCAGACTCGGCTACCAGGAATGGAGCAGTGGAAGAGTCAGCTGTGACAAATTGTTTTGATGGAGCAACTAACAGCAATGCACCGCCAGAAGCAGGAGAGATTTAATAAATTATGGTCACCTTTGCTGGACTATCTAAAGTGATGAGATGCTTCTTCTGGGGGGGGGGGGGATAAGGGAGGGGGAGCATGGGTAGAGGGGGGTTTAAAATCAGTTGGGTAAAAGGGATTAAGAACAACAAAAAAGTGGGAGTATTTGTTGTTTGAAGTGTTTGAAATACGATGTTTGTTCCAAACATGAATAAAAATAAATTTTCACAAAAAAAAAAATATAAATAAACAAAACCCAGGGGGAAGGGGTGAAATTGGAGTAGGACCAGGACTACATGCCAATCAAAACTGTCTTATCAATTTTCTTACATTGAAGGCGAAAGTATATCTCAAAAAATGAGGGGACATATGACTTCATCGAGCACACCTATATTTAAACTCCCTTATTTGAGACTAAAGGTGCCTAACTAATTTAAAAAACTCAATAAAATAGGGAACTCAATTAAAAAATATATAATGTCTTATTTAAAAAATATAATAAATATAATCAAGTAAAAAAAGGGGGGAAGGGTAAACCTGGTGCGAAAACATGAGAATAGGTCACTTCTTAAAAAGCAAGCCAGCTCTCCCGTACACAATGAGGTCTCATGTATAAGTAGACTTACAATTAGAATAGCTGAAGGTGCAAAGAGGTCATTCTAATTACCATATATACATGTATATTGGTGTGTAGGGCAAAAGAAGTTCAAGCCGAAGTAATTGATGCAACATGTCAGACAAGCCCAACCTATGGGGAGGCCATATCAATGTAATTGTGTGGAATACCGGTGATTGAGGCCCAAGAGGAGACAAAACAAACCACTATCAAAAAAGGGAAAAATAAATACTAAAACCAGAAATAAATAAATATATAATTGCCTTGAGTCTAATTAAAAAGTAATAATATAAAACGTACAATATAAAGTAATGCAATGCTCTAAAAGTCTGCCATAAGCAAAAAAGCAATTAGCTATCAAACAGGATATGCATTTGTAAACCAAAATGTAAAGTCATTCAAAGAGTGAGATTGAAGATGTTAGTAAAATAGACAATATCCCAAGGTGACCATTTTTCTACTTTCATGTGATCGGCAATAAAATGAATTCAGTATCCAGGCCAACATTCAGTAAGCGCGCCGATCAGGTTTGAAAAGTCAGTATAAAGGATATTGTGAATTATTTTTTTTATTGATTTTCATAATTCAAATACTTTACAAACAAGTAGACAAGAAAATTGAATAGCAATTTACCATATAATGAAAAATAATAATATCCAACCAATAATAAAATCTCATCCCTTGGCCCACATATTGGGGAGAACAACAAATGAGGAAACAAAGCAAAAAAAAAAAAAACAAGAAAAGAAAAGCATCACTCAAACATGCAGCCTACAAAGTTATATCACCAAATTAATCTTGCATTTCCCTAGTAGCCAAGAACACCTCCAACTGAGAAGAATCCACTAAGATAAACCCATCTCCATGCAATGTAATGACACATTGACAAGGAAAGCGAAGAAAAAAGGATGCCCCCAGAGTCCTTCTCTGGAGCTGTGTAACTCTGGAGACATCCGGGAACAACTGCACAAAACAAGACATTCTTATTTTTAAAGT
The DNA here is from genome assembly GCA_033557465.1 of Ichthyophis bannanicus. NCBI lineage: Eukaryota > Metazoa > Chordata > Amphibia > Gymnophiona > Ichthyophiidae > Ichthyophis > Ichthyophis bannanicus. Next base: position 35,926,177 of record CM066048.1, on the reverse strand, counting down.
AAGCCTTAAAAACAGATGCCTTATCCTGCTCTGAAACAAAAGTAACTAATAAAGTTGCCCTGGAGGCAATGGAATCCTGCAAGTCTTCCAGAAAACTAGTCAAATTTATATCAGAAGAAACTTGTAAAACATCAAACCCCTCTGGAGACTCGGAGGAAACCCTCCTTCTAGTTAAGTAAAATAATTTGGAGAAACCCATAGAGTCAGCCCCAGTAAGAGCCAGGATCTCTCGAAGGTATTTTCGCAGCAATATCTAAGGTGAAAGTAACCAACATAAAGGAAAATTTAGAAAATGAACATTCTTTACCCTAAAGAAATTTTCATTTAATTCCAACTTACAATGAACAGACAAACTATCTTTAACGCTAGAGGCATGAATTACCTGTAGAGAAGTGCACTAATTTTCACATTTAGAAATCTGAGTAGTCAAGGATTCAACCTTCCCCTCCAACTTATTCAGATTTGTGGCTATCCCTTGAGAGAAGACACAAAGTTGAGACACCGTGGTAACCAGATTCTGTTCAGTCCGAGTAACAACCCGCCATACATCCACCAAGGACACCTCTGATTCAGAGACCACCTTGGCTTCAAACAGGGGGGGAGACCAAAAAACAGGCCTCGGCATTTCACCTTGTTGAGGAGTACTCTGCTGAGAAAGTTCTTTCACGGCCGTTGAAGTGGATGGAATAAATGTAAATGGGGGAGGAGGTAGGGTGCGATACGGAGAACTCAGCGCAGAGGCGTAGCGTGGGGGGTGCAAGGGGGGCTGGCCGCACCGGGCGCAACATGGGGGGGGGGGGCGCGCTCGCACTCGCAGCTCTGCCGGCGCAGAGGCAAAACCGGCCCTTTAAAAGCCGGTTTTTTGCTCTGGCCGCAAGATCGGGAGCGGCCAGAGTAAAAAAACCGGCTTTTCTCCGCTTCAGAGGGAGCCGGGGAAGCCCGCGCGAGGCCCCGGCTCCCTCTGAACAGCCACCAGCATGAAGAGCCTTTACCTTCATGCTGGCGGCTGTTCCTGTGAAGCCGCGAATGCTGGGAAAGGTTAAAGGTTGCCCTTTAACCTTTCCCAGCATTCGCGGCTTCACAGGAACAGCCGCCAGCGTGAAGGAAAAGGCTCTTCACGCTGGTGGCTGTTCAGAAGGAGCCGGGGCCTCGCGCGGGCTTCCCCGGCTCCCTCTGAAGCCTCAGACAGCCGCGATGCTGGTCGGGGGGGGGGGCAAGGACTGCATTGACTGTGATGGGGGGGGGGACCTGGACTGGAAAAGGGCTAAGGGGGGGGGGGGGACTTGGACTGGAAAAGGGCTAAGGGGGGGACTTGGACTGGAAAAGGGCTGGGGGGGGGACTTGGACTGGAAAAGGGCTAAGGGGGGGTGGGACTTGGACTGGAAAAGGGCTAAGGGGGGGACTTGGACTGGAAAAGGGCTAAGGGGGGGGACTTGGACTGGAAAGGGCTAAAGGGGGGGACTTGGACTGGAAAAGGGGCTAAGGGGGGGGGGGACTTGGACTGGAAATAGGCTGTGATGGGGGGGGGACCTGGACTGTAAAAGGGTTATGGGGGGGGGCATGGACTGGAAATGGGTTGTGATGGGGGTGGAGGGGACCTGGACTGGAAAAGGGCTATGGTGGAGGAAGGGGGATCTTGGACTGGAAATAGGCTGTGATTAGGGGGGCTAGGACTGCAAATGGGCTGTGATGGTGCGGGGGGACTCGGACTGCAAATGGGCTGTGATGGTGCGGGGGGACTCGGACTGCAAATGGGCTGTGATGGTGGGGGGGGGGGCCTAGGACTGGAAATAGGCTGTGATGGGGGGACTTGGACTGGAAATTGGCTGTGATTGGGGGGTGGGATAGGACTGGAAATGGCCTGTGATGTGAGGGCTAGCACTGGAAATGGGCTGATGAAGAGCTGGAATAGGACTGGAAATGGGCTGATGTGGGGCATGGGAGAATGGGACTAGAAGGGAGTGGATGCTGGGTGGGCCTAGAACTATAAGGGAATTGATTTGGGGGGAGGACTAGAATGGATGGGGAATGAGAATGGAGAGGGGAAAAAATATTTTGTGTGGAAGAAAAGTCTATGATGGGCCGGTATTGGGAGAGTAAGAGGGGCTTGAGAATGGAAGGGTGAAATTTAAAAAAACGGATGATAAAGGAATAAGGAAAGAATTGGGGGAAAGAGCAAAAGGGAAACAATCAGTATGTTAAAGCAGAAATAGAGAGAGAATGGAAAACATCTAAAAGAGAAGAAAGGACAAATGGATAGCTCGCAGAAGACACGAAGAAACCAGAAGAAAGTGACTGGAGCAATTGCAACTGAAAAATAAAACGCCCAAACAGAAGGTAGAAAAATACTTTTTATTTTGAATTTATTAACTGGAATATGTCTGGTCTGGGAAGTGTGTATTGCTAACATCTTTGCGTTTTTGTTTAGTGCAAGAGGATATTACTTTATAGTTTTATTTCTCCAGTGTTGTACATTTCATGTTTGGATTTTGGGGTTCCCAGTTTAATTATTATCTGACCAAGGAAGTTAGCCTACACGTATCCTCGGTAAGTGTTGTGGGTGGGGCTGGGGGCAGGGCAGGGGTGGGACTAGGGGCGGTGAGTGGGTGGTGCATGGCGAGCCCCAGGGGTCGGGTTTTTCTCTCGGTGAAAAAGTTGGCAACCCTAATCCGATCCGAGCCGCCGGGTCGCCGCCCACTGTGGAGGGGGGGGGTGCCAGGCGTGCGGTGCGGTGGGTGCGAAGAGAGAGCCTGCTGACTGCTGTGATCGGGTCCGGGTTAGGGGGCGCAAATTACTTGCCTTGCCCCAGGTGCTGACAACTCACGCTACGCCACTGACTCAGCGTAACATCCGGGGACTGTAAAGTAAGAAAGTCTGGATCCAAAGACACATTTTCCCACATGTTACCTTCACATGCCGGTCCATTGGTTCTATAACAGGCTCAATGGGTAGCAGCTTCTTTTTTCGCTTACTCATAGGGAATCAGCATTCAGTCACCAGCACAATATTTGCGCTTCCTGCGGTCCTCCAACGGGCAGATAAGCCCCTTGTATCACGCTCCTTAGATCGTGCCTACTACAAGGCACCTATGGCTGCACCTAGGGCTGAAGCAAATATATACACAAACCCCCGATGATGTCGGGGCGTCCTGGAGCTCAGCCTGCATCCTCCAACTGCTCCTGGCTGCCCGGTAATGCTCCCCTACTATCTCAATTGAGATAAAATTACAAAAAAATACCAGGTTAAACATATGCATAGAAGGGACTTCAAACAATCAACACTGAGAAAATACCAAACCGAGGCAGATTTAGTGAAAGGCACGTATCCTATACAATGATCCCCTGGAGTCTCTCCAAAGGGCCAGTAAGCGTTCAAAACTTGAAATTTAACTAAGAAAGAAAAATGTCATCCCTACGTCATATGCATCCCTGGGCCAATCGTGAGTGGCTGGATGTCGATAACCAGAAATGACATACACCAATTTGGCAAAACTCAATATACTGTATTAAAATATGATCAGTACGGCAAGCAAAGTGTTTTATAGTCTTCCTCATCCTGAGTTCACCATTAACAGAGGGACAGTCATGGCGGTGGTAGGACAGTATGCCTGTCAATCAAATCGATCAGTTATGCATATATGAACCAAGATATAAAATTACTCAAAAAGCAGAAGATAAAGAAATTAAAAATATTAACAAGGTGGACAGTACCCTACAAGGACCATAAACCCTATGTTCTAAACCTGTATGATCAGATCATTGATTCAATCTGGTGTTCAAGCACTTTGTCTATATATAGTATGGACCTATCATTTAAAAAAACATAAAGGTAATGTGAGGAGAAAACCTGAAAATCTCAATCAAAAGAAATTTTCAAAACAAATTAAAAAATTTCTAGGTTGAACATAAAGGGTGGGAAGAGTGAAAAGGGAAAAGGGAGGAGATGGGAGGGGGAGGGGCAGGGGCTGGAAAGAGGGGGGGGGGAAGGAAGAAGGAAAGGGGGGGAGAGGGGCAGTTGATAATTCCCGTTATCAATTCACAGTGGGTCTTCGCAAAAAAGACTGAAAGGTCTGTTTCTTGATTTACACCAGCCGGGGACAACGTGTTTAGTTGAAATATAAACCTCTGCTCTAAACACAGCAGGGTCCTATCTACATTTTCTCCATGCCAATGAGGATGGACCTGTTTCAGGACAACAAACTTGAGATCAGATACTGCGTGCATTGCCTCTGCCCAATGGGTGACTGATGGCTTCTGTTAACTTGTACACCACGTCTAATACAGCTGTGATGCTCAACTATCGTTGTCTTTACTGCCGTATTTGTCTTCTCTATGTATACCAATCCACACAGACAAAGGACTGCATAAATTACATTTTCAGAATTACAATTTGTGAACCCAGTCAATGAAATGGTCATTTGCATATGTGGGTGAATGAAGTTCCCTTTAGTATTAATGACATGTGTACACACTGAGCATGATCCACACTTGAAATGGCCTATGGTCCTGGGTTTGCGACAAGGTACTGGTAGAGCTGAGGGAACTAATATATTGTACAGGCTGGGGTTCTTCTTATAAGCGATGGTGACATCCTGTGTCGTAAAGACAGGAATGGTCTGGACCATATGCTGTTCCTCCCTGATGATGTTTGAAATCTGTTTTGCATGAGTAGAAAACAAGAGAGGGCAAACCATTTTGCCATTGATGGGCTTATCCTTCTTAAAAATTAATGATGACCTGTCAGTTCTCATAACTCTGTCATATGCCTTCCGAATAAATCTCTTAGGAGAACCCTTTTCCACCAACCTCTCAGACAGTTCTTTAGCATGTCTCTCAAAATCATACCCTTGTGCACAAACCTGTTTCATTCTTAAAAACTGACTTACCGGCAGATTGTTTTTTAAGGAGCTATTATGTAAACTGATAATGAAGATAGTGGTTTCGATCTGTGAGCTTGCGATAAAGGTCTGTTACAAAACTTTGCTCACCCTTCTTAATCATAATATCTAAATAGGAAATTCCCATGCTACTAAATTGTGCCTGAAACTATAAATCAATGTCGCAAGTGTTGATCCAGCTAAGAAATTGAGCAAGCCTATCCTCATTCCCCTCCAGAAAGAGGAGAATGTCATTGATGTAGTTCTGACAAAGGTGTATATGTGCCTTGAAAGGATGATCCATCAGATGTATGAGTTCAAACTGAGCAACATGTAATTTGGCTATATCAAGAGCTATGGATGACTCCATCGCAACCCCTTTTATTTGTTTGTAAATAAGACCATCAATCCAAAAGACATTTTTGGTTAACGCTAGGCTGGCTAGCTGTGTAAGAAAAAATGTCGGAATGCGTCTGTGTTGTGTCCTATCAAGAAGTATGCGCTCTACTATCGAAATAGCCTCCTTCTGTGGGATATTTGTATACAATGATACGATGTCCAAAGTGACCAAAATCAATTTGTCATTGTATTCGTCAAAACCTGCAAGATTTCAATAATGTGGGCAGAATCTCTTGTATATGATGATGTTAAAGCTACAAAAGGGCACAAAAGAATGTACATGAATTGAGAAATAGGCTCAAAAAGCGACCCAATGGCCGAGATTATAGGACAGCCAGGAGGCTTGTCAAGAGTCTTGTGAATTTTTGGCAGAATGTAAATAGTGGGCAAAATAGGATGAATTAATGTCCAGAAATCACTCTTTCTTGGTGAGATGACTTGTTTCAAGACCCATCTGGACCAGACAGTCAATCTTATTTTAAAGTGCATTAGTAGGATCCTTGTCTAACTGTTCATAGAAATCACGATCCTTAAGATGGCGTTGTATTTCCTGAAAGTAGTCCTTACGATTTATCACTACAATTGCATTCCCTTTGCCTGCAGTTTTGATCATAATCCCATAGTCTGTTTTAAGGGAGTCAAGGGCTTTCTTTTGTTCATTAGTGATGTTATAGTAACATCATGATTTTTTTTCTCAAGGTCCTGGATCCGCCTAAGTACTGTCTTTTCAAAGATACCTATAGCGGGATCAGTACCATATGGTGGAATCCAATGGGATTTTTGTGAGCTATAGAATTATCACTTACTGATTCCTAGTTAGTAGAAAATAAATCTTTAATCTTTAATTTCCTGATAAACTTGAATAAATCAATTCTAGTGTTGAAAGGATCATAGCGGGTGGTACAAAAGAAAGATACTTATTTAGGATGTCAAGTTGAGTTAATGATGATTCAAATCAGATTGGTTTAGGACAGATCCATTTAATCTCGATAGGATACTTTCCTGGTGGTACCTCCCTCCCCGTCCCTTGCCTCTGTTTGGGAACCTGGGGCGCGTTTCGACCTTGGATGGTCCCAAGGCTTTGGGCTGTTCTATTTTTTTTTATATTTATCAATTTTTACAAATATATCAAGCAAAAAACACACTTGTACAGCAATGATGTTCTTTGTAGGAAAAAATAATCACTAGAAAAACAAAAAACAAGATCATTAATCAAACACAAATTACATCTTTAGTCCACAAAATGGGGAGTAGCTAAAGAATATATAATTGAGGGAAGGAGAACCAACAATACCACAAAATGCAAAAGTTACAAGAACAATAAAACAGCGACAGGAAACCGACCAAACATAAATTACATAAAGAACAAGACCTAAGAAGGCGAAGATGTTACAGCACGAGAAATGATAAAAGAGGATAATTCATTAGGTTGAAAAAATACAAATTTCTGTGAACGATAAGATACAATACATCTACATGGAAACCTTAACGTAAATGAGGCCCCCATCTGAATCACCCCCGGTCGCAATAACAGAAAAGATTTACGCCGCTTCTGCGTTTCCCTTGAAACATCAGGGAAGATGGATATTTTCTTACCAAAAAACAAGCTTGCCCTTTTTTTATAAAACAATTTGAGCAGCCATTCTCTATCAGAGGAAATAGCAAAGGAAACGAATAACGTAGAAGCAGATATTTCATCTTCCTTAGGGGACTGAAGTAACGCAGAGACATCCAAAGAATCCAACTCTAACTGCCCCATAACCACTTTCCCCTCTTTTTTCCCAGGAGGAATATAATAAGCTTTTACAATTGGTGGAATCAATTCTGAGGGTACAGATAAAGAATCCTGAAAATATCTCTTAAATAAATCCAAAGGAGCCACCCTTGGAACTACAGGAAAATTAAGCAAACATTAGCTGCCCGGGTAGCTGCCCGAACATTAGCTGCCCGGGTAGCATTTTCTAAAGACTCTGACTTCATTTTTAAACCAATATTATCTTTCATGAAGGAAAAAGTCAAATCAGAAACTTGTGAAAGCTTCTGATCAGTTGAATCAAGTCTACTTTTAGTTTCTACGATATCATTGGATAGAGAAAGGACTTTCTGTTCAATTGAAGTGATTTTCACCGAAGATAGAGCCAGCTGCTGATTCACTGCTGTCGACAGTTGGGTAATCGCCTCCCAGATACTTTCCAAAGTCACAACAGGAGGGCAAACTAAAGTGAAAACAAGAGGCGATACAGACTTAACCTCTCCAGACGAATCCGCCATCAAATCATGATTCCCGGCTGCAACCTCAACCCGGTCTTCTCCTCCAGGAATTTTAACCGCCAAAGTCAGCGGTCGAGATTCAAGGAAAATCTCCAGCACTCCCCGCACAGACTCCACGGTTCCCACCTCTTCGGGTAAGACCGTCGGGTCGGGCGTCAGAGGGATCCTCGAATTACCAGCTGGAACAGGAGGAAACCGTTCTTCAGGGGAAAGAGACAGCTCTAAGGCGGCAGACGCCAAAGTCTCCTCCGCTGACACTGCCAAGCCCACTCGAACCTCCCTTCGCTGATCGTCGGTAAGATGAACAAAATGATCCATCGGGCCCTCCACCGCAAGCTCCGACTCTGTGGGAAAAGTCCTGGGCTTGCCCTTTCGCTTTGGCATTCTGGATCAAACTCTCGCTGTCGCCATCTTGGAATTAGCCACACCTCTGGGCTGTTCTTTTAGAGGTACCTCCTCTCTCCCTTCCAAAGTCGTTCCATCTAAAAATCCTGAGGCAGCTTAGACTTATCAGAGCTAAAGAGTGGGAGCAGAAGGGTCTAACCGATCATCAGATTGGCTCCTACTCATTTTCTTCTGGGGTTCCAAATCCATTTCTTCCTGCTTTTGACTCATATCCCTAACCACTGTCCCCTTCTAGAAAAATTTCTATTCCTGCACTATGAGTCATCCAAATATCCTTTCTTTTTACTCTATGGATATACATAACCCAATTTATAGTCATTCTCATTCCTTTTGAATTTTTATAGCTTTTTCTCCTTAATTTCTTTCTTAAAATCATCAAGATTCTTATTGAATTCTAGCAATAACATGTCAAACATTGTATCCCTTTCTTTAAGGGATTGTAATTTTGAATTGATTTCTTTCTTGATGTCGTCTGACCTTTTTTTAGAAGTACAGATAAGTAATATCAAGTCAAGAGAACATTTGTTCAAAATAGCATTTCAGTTGCGTATGAATTCATCGCCATCTAGGTACATGTTTTTAATTTTATCATTAATTTCATCATGAATGTTTTATCAATTGTTATTATATTGTGTTTAGATTTTTATGTTTTTTATGTATGTTTGCATATCGTGAGGTAGATAACCTCTGAGGAAGGCTCCAGCCAAAACACACGTAAGATGATCTCAGTGATATGAATAAAGCTCTCCATTGCCCTCTATAGTACAGTTGTCCTGTTTTCTTTTGTGCTTTATATTATAATATATACCATCATGATTCAAAAAGAGAGAAGACAGACAAGTCAGAGTGTCTGGGCATCTGGATATCTCACATCATCCCTCTTCCCAAGTAACTTCATTGGCTCCCTATCCATTTCTGTATCCAGTTCAAACTTCTCCTACTGACCTATAAGTGGATTCATTCTGCTGCTCCTCACTATCTTTCCTCTCTTATCACACCATATACCCCTCCTCAGGAGCTCCGCTCTTCTGGCAGAGCCCTTTTATCTGTGCCTTTCTCTGCCACTGCCAACTCCAGACTTTGTTCATTCCACCTCGCTGCTCCATATGCCTGGAACAAATTACCCGAGTCAGTACATCTGTGGCCCTGTTTAAATCTAGGCTAAAAGCTCACCTCTTCCAGGCTGCTTTTGGATCCTGATCCCCTTAGGGGCTTGTTTACAAAGCCGCGGTAGCGGTTCGCGGTCGTTATCGGAGCCGCGGCCCCATTGAAATCAATGGGGTCGCGGCTCCGATAACGATCGCGAATCGCTACCGCAGCTTTGTAAACAAGCCCCTTAGTCTCCTGTTCACCTCCTATGTGTTTCCTTACCATCCCCCTAGATATATCCTAGGCCCCAGTTGTTGTGTTGTCTGTCTTGACCAGACTGTAAGCTCTACTGTCTCTTGTATGTGTCTGTACAGTGTCGCCTATACCTTGTAGCGCTATATAAATGATAAGTAATAGTAGTTAAGATTATCCCAGGCAGTCTTTGGCTGGCTGTGCTTGGGCACCTCAAAAATGGCCAGTGCCCCTCACTAGTCAAACTCAAGGAGCTCTTGCCTCCTATCACTGAGCATCACTGCACGACTGCAAGATGTCTCCAGCATTGTACAGATACCCAGACCCTCTGAAGAGAATCCTTTGCTCACATATGAGCAACTGTTTCCCCATCTGTACCCCAATCCATTCTTATATAGTCCAGTAGTCTCTGATTTGGTTGAAAAAAAACACATTAAAAAATCCCAGTTATTTTGGATCCACTTTAAATATGGCAACCTTCAGGACTGTTCAGGAGCAGCAAAATGCTGTAAAAGTTAAAAAAATAAATATTAAAAACACTTCAAGAAGTATCAGCTAACATTTTAGGAGGATATTTTGCTGGAGTGTCTGGCATTTTCATATTTAATGCCCTCTGGAACATGTACCCTGTGTCTCCCTGTCCCAGTAGCAGGTCTGGATCATTTAACGATTGCCGCTATGATGAGGGTCCAAGATTCAGCTGCTGTTTGCACACAGACCATTCATCCGACTCCTCTTGTCCATGGACTCTAATGTTTACTTTCCAATGTAATAAAAAAAAGGCGTATCACAAAGGATTAACTGGTCTGACAAATAACCGAGGAAGTATTAAAGTGAGCATCTTGTCTTTCAGAATGAGTAGAGGAGGGGGTTTGCCTTAAAGGTTTATGGTTGCTGGCGACAGAACAGATAAACATGCACCCTATGTGCCTTGATTAAAAAATTCTATCTTTACCTAGTTTATACTCTGGCTTAGGAGTCAGGTTCATGGCTGACGTGATATGCGCAAAGCCAACCCATATGGAGAAATGCTCCCAGACGGATTCTTCCTACAGGATGCTGATTTTATATCCTCCTAAAACCCTGTGCACTAAGGAGGTTTATAACATATGAAACCATGCCTTTAGGAGGCACCAGTATGGTGGGATAAGACCAGAAAAGATCCAACTCTGACTGATGGTTTGAAGATAAAGCTGCTGTCATTGATGAGAGATGATTTTTTATCTGCTGCATTTCAAATTCCGATTACAACAAGAAAACATTTTGGTCATCTTTTTTTCGTTGATGAGGAGATATCTATATTTTAATCTTTGGAGAACTTCTTAGGCAGTGTTCTAGGTCTGAATATACTGGAGGCTGCCACTATACTGATCACCGTCAGAAACCTTATGTAGGTGTCACAGGAAAACATGTAAATCAGGAATACAGCATGGAGGGCTTCAGAGCAGATATTCCTCAAAGCCCCATGCAGATGTCACACCATGAATGCAGCACGGACGACTGAAAAACAGATTTTCCATAGAGCCCTATGCAAAGGTTACTCTGAAATATAAATGATGAATGCAGCATGAACTCAAGAAAAACAGATCTCCATTACAGTATCATGCAGGTATAACACTGATCATATATAGAGCAAGAGAATCACAGAGGCCCAGTACCCAGAAGATCAGAGGTTTGATTCCCACTAGCACTCTTTGTGACCTTGGGCAAGTCACTTTCCCCCATTGCCTTGGAAGAAAAGGCCTGGCAATCTACTTCCAGTGATACATTGTCAGTGAGTCAGCACTTAGTAGAGTAATCCAAGGCTTACATCACAGTCAAGAATATTTCAACTCCCTGAGAAGGGGGAAGTGAGCAAGCCTCAAATTGGTCCTTTAAGGTGCCACTGCACATCACTAGCCAAAGCCAAAAGTTAATATTCTCAAAGCATGTTGTCAGCTATCTGACAACACCCCTTTGATAGGTATAGAGGAAACTGCCTCTTTGCTTCACGCATCACCATGGCCTAGGTCAGTAGTGGGATCCAGCCGGTTTATGTGAATCGGTTTGTTACAGTTCCCCGCGTATTGTCTGTATTGCCGTGACTAGATTGTAAGCTCAGACGAGCAGGACTCTGACGAGCAGGGACTGTCTCTTGTATGTATGTCTGTACAGCGCTGCGTGGGTGGGGCTGTGGCAGGTGCAGGCCTGTGATCCACGGTGTCTGACGTAAGCAGGCAGGCCTAACTAGCTTGACCTGTAAATGAAGCCTGTGGAGAGGCACATAGGAATTGCACATCCCCCAATATGCTGCTATTGTAGGATAGAACTCTGTAAGAGAACTAAACTAACTTAGGTAAGCAGAACTGAGAGATGGAAAAATACAGAAAAATGTGTTTAAAAGTTACTGATAAGAAAAAGTACATCTGCAAGGAATATAATTGGGAGTGCTGACAGATGAGTTGCAGAGCCCTGCTCCCCTGCATGCACAAATTGGCTATATGGCCTTGAGAGTATGAAAGTAACAAGTTGATGAACTGACCATTGTATTGGGACTAGAAGGGGGGTATGCAGGTGCCATGCCCACTGAAGGAACATAATTGGATAAACTTATCAGTACCGGGACCAATGGAAGGGGTACGGGAGGTACGGGAGAGTACCGGGACCAATGAAATGTTTTTCTATACCTAGAATGGAACAGAAGTCTATAAAAGTTGTTGTAATGCTTGAAAACTTTGCTCAGCCATTTTGAATTTGACTTGCTTGAGACTTGTGCACAAATAAATGATTTGGACCTTCTGAACAGACTCCTGGTATCATTGGTTTGTCTGCGCTTTGCTGCTACATATTCTTGGTGCGTTGGCCGGGAAGTTGTGGAATCAAAGTGTATATAGGGCAATATACCACGACTTTCCGCCTCTATAGGCTTGGTCCTGCCGGGATCGCGCCCTTCCGATGAGGGCTGCTCCCTGGCGCCGCCGGTCCCTTGTATCGGAGGGAGCTGGTCGGACCTCGGCGGGTGCCGGGCCCGGCTGGAGCCAACGCCTCGAACCCGAGTGAGGGGAGTCCGAGGTCCAACTCATGCGCCTGCTTGGGAAGTTTGAGGACCGGATCCGGTGAGTATAGTTTTGATTTGGTGTCTAGACAGAAATAGAAAGAGCAGTACTGCCATTGGAACTTGGAATTTGGAATATGTAATCTCGAGATATTGGGAATTGGTAAGAGAGCTTGATCACCTCTCAAGGAAGGGCCGAGTAACCCCGCATGGGAATTCGCCGGGTGAAACCCTCATCCTTATTGTAATTGGGAAAAAGACTAGTCAGAATAGATAGAAACAAATGCATTCTGGGATACGTTGCTAGCATGATTGTGTGAACGAAGCGTGAATGAGAGGTCTGGCAGCACGGACCAAGTGAAGGCGGACCCCTGAGTAGCGCATTTCCTGACCGGGCGACCGCGTTCAGGTCGCGAAAAGGGGGAAGCGATTGTCGTCTTGTCTTGTTATTTGTACTCCCTATACGTTTCTAGGGCCGTGAGGACCCCTTACCCACGGTCCGCCCTCCTTTTCCCTTTTGTCTGTTGTTGCGCGCACACATCGAAATGGGAGGGGCGGGGTCTACTAGAAACACTCCATTAGAATGTATGATCGCACACTTTAAAGAGGGATATTCTGGAGATTATGGTATTAAAATGACAGCAGCCCGTTTGCAGATTTTGTGTACTAGGGAGTGGCCCGATCTAGACCCCATCTGGCCCCGAGAGGGAACGTTTAATGTAGAGATTATTCAGTCAGTACACCGTAGAGTGCGGATAGCGCACCCCGATCAGTACCCCTATATAGATTCCTGGTTAAGTATTTGTGAAGATCCGCCCCCCTGGGCGCAGCGCTGTTATGAGGAACAGTGCAGAATAATGTTAGCTAAAACAGACTCTAGACAGAAAACGGAACAGCCTAAAATGAAAGAGCAGGATAAGAAGTCCAGAAAGAAGCCCATCCTGGTAGATCCTGATTCCCCGGAGATAATTCTCAGACAGCCTCGAACCCCAGGTCCGATAAGAGTAGCCCGGCGTCCAGCCCCAGAACCCCAGAGACGGCCGGAGCGGGACCCAACCCCTGAACCCCCTCCTGGAGGGCAGAGAGAGGAATCAGCTGAAGAAGAGGATGCCATAAAAAGCGAGTCAGAAGTAGAGGGAGAAGAGGATGAAAAAGAAAATGTCCAAAGTGAAGATGATAGCGTACAAGCAGTTGCTAGTGCCAGTGGGCCGGCAAAAGAGACACCCAAAGTGAAACCTGTTGAGAAAGCAAAAGTAGTCCCCGGGAAGATAGTTAAGAAAACAGTCCTTAGATCCCAAAAGACAGCTCCCGCCAAGATGCTGCCTTTACGGCAAGTCCCTGGAGTGCCCATAAAGAACGATAATGAAGAGGTGGTGGCGGGACCCTTAACTTATGTGTATATCCCTTTCTCAACAACTGATCTGTTAAATTGGAGGTCGCATTATGCCTCCTATACTAGCAAGCCCCAGGAGCTGACAGAATTAGTAACTACTATTATGGAAACCCACCAACCCACCTGGCCAGATTGCCGTCAGCTCCTGACCACCCTATTCACGACAGAGGAGCGAGCACGAATTAGAAAAGCAGCTATTGAGTGGATGTCAGATAACCCTGTAGCTCCGGGGCAGGGACTGAGCAGAATAGACTATCGGGAAGCGGCTCAGAAAGAATTCCCGAATGAAGACCCCCATTGGGACCCAAATACCGAAGAAGGAACCACAGCCCTAGCCCGTTTTCGCCAAGGCTTTTTACAAGGCCTGAAAAGGGGGGGCCAGAAAGCTATGAACCTTTCCAAAGTTGCAGGAGTTATCCAAGGTGTAGATGAGAGCCCAGCAGATTTTTATGAAAGACTAACTGAAGCATACAGGATGTATACCCCCTATGATCCCGAGGCACCAGGAAGTTTATGTATGGTGAATTCTGCTTTTGTAAACCAGTCTCAACCAGACATCAGACGTAAATTACAGAAGTTAGAAGGGTTTGCGGGCATGAATGCAACACAGTTACTGGAAGTCGCTCATAAAGTGTATGTGAATCGTGATACTGAAAGACAGAGAGAATGTGATAGAAAGATGAAGAAGAAAGCTGATTTTTTGGCTGCGGCCATAGTTGAACAGAAAAGGGGAGGTGTCCCTAGTCGACGGAGCAGAGGAAGAGGGCGGGGTCAAGGCGGAGGCCGGACCCAGAAGCTAGGCGTGAACCAATGCGCCTACTGTAGAGAAGAAGGACATTGGAGAGATACGTACCCGCAACTCGAAGACGCCCAGCAAGATGACGACAGCAGTCATCAGTGGCGAGAAGAAAGACGAGGCTATCCCCGAAATCGCGGAGGAGCCAATCGAGAACAATTCCAGCGAGAAAGAGGAGGAGGAGCCATTCAAGCATTGGCCACACCGGTCCATGATGAGAATGACGTGGATTAGGACAGACCGGGCTCCAAGTTTGCTTTAGGTCTCCAGGAGCCTATGGTCGGAATACAAATAGGAGACCAAATTATGGACTTTATGGTTGATACTGGAGCACAACATTCAGTAATAGACAAAAAGATAGCCCCATTTTCTACAAAAGCAGTCACCATTATAGGAGCAACTGGTGCCAAAGCCACAAAGTCTTTTCTCCAGAATCGTATATGCAGTCTAGGGGGACAGCAAATAACTCATCAATTCCTTTACATGCCCGAATGTCCAGTGCCACTGCTGGGACGAGATATGTTAGCCAAGCTTCAAGCACAGATATCTTTCTCTGAACAAGGAGAAATGCAAATGACAGTAAATCCCCAAGCCAAACCAGCAGGAATAATGCTGCTGACAGTTCCCTGAGAAGAAGAATGGAGGTATTACATCGATGACTCTATCCAAGACACTTATTTTGAACAAACTTTAAAGAACATTCATGCACCACCTGGAGTATGGGCAGAAGGCAGTTCCCCAGGCCTAGCCAAGCATATAGCTCCAGTGATTGTAACCCTCAAACCTAGTGCTACACCAGTGCATGTCAAACAGTACCCTCTCCCAAGAGCTGCAATTGAAGGCATTCATCGCCATCTACAAAGATTGCTCGAGTATAGCCTACTAAAAGTATGTCAATCCCCATGGAACACTCCACTTCTGCCAGTAAAGAAACCTGGGACGGATGACTACCGCCCAGTACAAGACTTAAGAAGAGTAAATGATGCAGTTGAAACTATACATCCAGTTGTACCCAATCCTTACACTCTTCTAGGACTGATACCTGCTGAAGCTACCCATTTCACTGTACTGGATTTAAAAGATGCATTCTTTTGCATAAGATTAGCCCCTGTAAGTCAGATATTGTTTGCCTTTGAATGGCAGGACCCCATCTCTGGAAGAGGGGGCCAACTCACCTGGACAAGATTACCCAAGGATTCAAGAATTCGCCTACCATCTTTAGTGCTGCACTGAATCAAGACCTTTCAAGCTATCCAGTAGCCCCGGGGAAGAGAGTGCTTCTCCAATACGTGGACGATCTGCTGATAGCTGCCATATCAGAAAGTGAATGTATACTAGCCACCAAAGACCTCTTGCAGTTACTAGATGAAGCTGGATACAAAGTTTCCAGAGCAAAAGCACAGCTATGTCAAAAAGAAGTGAAATACTTGGGTTTTCGTATTACCCAAGGAAGCCGAAGATTAGGCAGAGAAAGAAAAGAAGCAGTATGTAGAATTCCAACTCCAACAACCAGAAAGCAAGTCAGAGCCTTTCTGGGAGCGGCAGGATATTGCCGAATTTGGATACCTAACTTTGCCCAAATTGCCAAACCATTGTATGAAGCCACAAAAGGAGAAGAGAAGTCGCCACTGGAGTGGGGACTTGAGCAGGATACAGCCTTCCAGAAGTTAAAAGAAGAATTGATGTCATCACCAGCACTTGGACTACCAGATGTCCACAAGCCTTTCCACTTGTTTGTACATGAAGCACAGGGAAATGCCTTAGGCATGTTGACTCAGAAATTGGGAAATTGGGAGCGACCTGTAGCATACCTATCGAAACAATTGGACCCTGTGGCCAAAGGATGGCCACCATGCCTGAGAGCCGTTGCAGCTACAGCACTATTAGTGAGCGAAGCAGACAAGCTCACACTAGGACAGAACATACGAGTCACTGTGCCACATGCAGTCCTTGCCCTCATGGAACAGAAAGCAAATTATTGGCTCACCAATTCCCGAATGTTGAAGTACCAGAGCATGTTATGTGAAAACCCACAGATACAACTAGAAGTGAGTCATGCCTTGAATCCAGCCACCTTGATACCCATCAGTGAAGAACTCCCAGAACATGACTGTATCGAAGTTATGGAAACTGTGTTCTCCAGTCGACCCGACTTGACAGATGTGCCCATAGACAATCCTGACCAAATCTATTATGTTGATGGGAGCAGTCTCATCCTTGATGGACGACGCTGTGCCGGATATGCAGTCGTCACTCAACACGAAGTAGTTGAATCATCAGCTCTAGCTTCAGGCACATCAGCTCAGAAAGCCGAATTAGTAGCACTTACCAGAGCATTATTGTTAGGAGAAAAACTCGTGCTAAATGTATATACAGATTCCAAATATGCCTTCACTACCTTGCATGCCCATGGAGCTCTCTATAAAGAAAGAGGACTCATCACATCCGGAGGAAAATCAGTCAAGTATGGTCCCGAGATATTGATGTTACTTGATGCAGTTTGGGCCCCAACACGTGTAGCTGTTATGCATTGTAGAGGACATCAAGCAGGAAAAGGAGAAGTTGCCCGAGGAAATAGATTTGCAGATGCCTCAGCACGACAAGCAGCTATGACAGGACAGATTGCCCCACAAGCTATGCCAATGCAAGCAGCATTGTTTCCAGTACCTCTAAATTTATGGACACCACGATATACCACCAAAGAATTGGATTACTACTGTAACAAAGAAGATGGAGTACTGAAAGATGGATGGATTGAGCTGCCACCAGAAGAGGGCAGTCAACCCCCTGGACGAATAGTACTTCCTGAACTGTTAGGACCATCTTTTGTCAAAGCTTTTCATGAAGCTACCCACTATGGGAAAAGTGCTATGGAAAAAGCACTCAGACCACATTTCTACATCCCTCTGATGACAACCATATCAGCCTCAGTAGCACGTCAATGTCTAACCTGTGCCAAAAATAATGCCAAGCAAGGCCTTATTACGGCACCCCGAGTTCAGTCAGGAGGTGTCACCCCCATGCACAACCTCCAAGTTGATTTTACCGAAATGCCAAGAGCCAATGGATACCATTACCTATTAGTATTAGTTTGTACTTTCTCTGGGTGGGTAGAAGCCTTCCCAACCAGAACTGAGAAAGCCCGAGAAGTTACCAAAGTCTTAATGAGAGAGATTATCCCTAGGTTTGGAATTCCAGCAGTAATAGGGTCAGACAATGGACCCTCATTTGTCTCCCAAGTTACTCAGCAGTTAGCAAAAGCTTTGCAGATACAATGGAAACTCCACACTGCATACAGACCCCAGAGTTCAGGGAAAGTTGAGCGAATGAATCGTACCCTAAAAGCCCAAATGTCCAAGCTTTGTCAGGAGACACACTTGAAATGGCCCCAAGTGCTCCCCATAGCTTTACTCAGAATACGCTCAGCTCCTGTAAAGTCAACAGGATTTTCCCCTTTTGAAGTTTTGTATGGTAAACCCCCACCAATAGTGCAGGGAGTCAAAGGAAGTTTAGCCCAAATTGGTTCAGAAGTAACCAGACAAGAACTCCTAGCTCTTAGGGGCTTGTTTACAAAGCCGCGGTAGCGGTTTGCGATCGTAATCGGAGCCGCGGCCCCATTGATTTCAATGGGGCCGCGGCTGCGATCGCGATCGCGAACCACTACCGCGGCTTTGTAAACAAGCCCCTTAGTTTTGTTCTGCAGACTCTCCATGCGTGGATCCAAGACCAATTGCCTATCAACTTGACGGAACTCTTGCATCCCTATCAGCCTGGTACCTCGGTGTGGATCAAAGATTGGAAGAAGACACCGTTGGAACCCCATTGGAAGGGACCGTACACCGTCATCCTGTCTACCCCAACTGCAGTAAAGGTAGCCGAGATCGACGCCTGGATCCACCACAGCAGAGTCAAGCCCGCCGCTGATCCTGAACCTGAGCAGTGGACGGCAGAACAGCATCTTGATGCACCCTTGCGAGTTACTCTGAGACGGCAACCAGCAGCTTAGACACTTCATCACAAGTGCTTTGCAGTAGCCAAGTCTTTCGAAGAGGATTGCTGTTTTCTATGCAGCAACAGTTTTGTTTCAACGAACTCAATCTGTGCATGATTTTGCACACTACTCTGGTACTACATTGACTAGCCAGACTTCACAAGCCAACTGAAATTGCTAATAAGTTGGTTAATGTGTACTGGACAACCTGAGGATCTTCAATCAACACTCAGCACCCGTTAAATTGCTTCATTAGCAAACGGGACGAAGAATAAAAGACCGTCGTGATCAAGATCAGCAAGCTGAGGATTCAGAAGAACTCCAATCAACATCAACATGCATCTTTACTTTTGCTTTGCCTTGGTTGCCTTATTTGGAGGTTTTGAACAGACTTATGCTTTACCTCCATGCACTGCCTGCATTACTTCTACTCGAACTGGACTGAAAGTAACTCAGACTTTGATTTATCATTCTTACTATACCTGCAAGGGAACAGTGACTCGGTGTATCTATAACACCACTGAACTAAATGTTTGCACTCATGGCAAAATCAGAGCATGCTATAATCCGCATCAGAATCCATCCTATTACACGTTGGAAATAAGATGGAAGGATGCAGATGGACCTATACTAGCTGCTACACCACCACTTAAAGACATTACTAAACCTGCTGTTTTAAATTTTGATGCATGTAATGCCATTAATAGAAATAGTTATTCCACCTGTGGTACTTGGGAGAAAGCTTATCGAAATGACCATAAGTACATGTGTCCAGAGGGTGCCACAGGATGGAGGAAGTGTACAGGTAAAAATTAACCAGGCTATAGTACTGCACCAGCGGCAGACTACTATTGCCCGTATTGGGGATGTGTTTTTTATGCTACCTGGAATACTGGTATAACTGATGAGAAAATAGATAAACGAATGGCTACCTTAACCAAGCCAACCACAAATGATAAATGTCAGAAAGATGCTTGCAACCCTTACACTTACGTATACACAACCCCCATGCATGGAAACAAGGATACAAGTTTGGTTTGCATATTGCTGGAGGGGCAATAGATCCAGGAACCATTGTGTATATCAGATTGAATACCCAAGCCCACAAGTCATCTAAATATCATATTCATAATACCTTTTATGAAGCTATGCATGTAAATAAGTTTGAGATCCCTCATCCCTCACAGAATTTATTTTAGAATTAGCCGGAGCGGTAGTATCTAGTCTTAAGATCTCAGATTGCTATTTCTGTGGCGGAACCCAAATGGGAGACCAATGGCCATGGGAAGCCCAAGAATTGAATTATTCTTTAGTTTACAATCAGACTGAATTACACAAGACTACCAGTGAGTGGGTGTTAGCGCACTCAATCGTTGGACGTCTTTGCTATGCCAGAACTGGACCCCAGTTCACCCAGAAGGTAGGACAGCTGGTCTGTCTTAGCCAGAAGTACTATAATGCCACGACCAAAAAGACAGCATGGTGGTCAGGAATCAGACACCCTGAACCTCCTAACCCATTAGCCAGATTTCCTGAACTTGCTGGTTTATGGACTAACCTTGCCAAAGTCCAAGCCTGGCAAGCCCCACCTGGCCTATATTGGATCTGTGGAAACCGAGCGTATGCACAACTCCCGCCACACTGGGGAGGAGCATGTGTCTTAGGAACCATCAGACCTTCTTTCTTTCTGTTAAACACTGAACACGGAGAACAATTAGGATACCCTGTATACACTACCCACCGACACAAACGAGCACTAAGACAGAAAAGAGAAGCCTTACAGATAGGCAAGTGGGAGAAGTGGCAAGGTGATGATTGGCCACCAGAAAGAATCATTGAGTATTATGGGCCTGCCACTTGGAATGATGATGGTATGTATGGTTATCGTACTCCAATCTATATGATTAATCGTATTATTCGCTTACAAGCAGTAGTTGAGATAATAACCAATGAAACTAGTCATGCTCTTACGCTCTTAGCTAGACAAAGTACTCAGATGCGCACTGCAATATATCAGAACCGCTTAGCACTTGATTATTTGTTAGCAGCAGAAGGAGGAGTATGTGGTAAACTGAATCTAACTAATTGCTGTTTGAAAATAGATGATAAAGGTCAAGTAGTTGAAGAAATTGCTAAAGATATGCAAAGACATGCTTATGTGCCAGTACAGACTTGGCACTCCTTGAAATTCCCTAACTGGTTTGCTAACCTTTTCTCTTGGCTGGGAGGATTTAAGACTTTCATTGTCTTAGTACTAATTCTTGTTGCTGTTATTTCTTATTACCATGTTTAATCCCATGTTGTATGCGTTCCATTCATAATGCTATTGATAGCACAGTAGAGCGGAAGACCGCAACTAAAATAATGGCTTTATATAAAGCCAGCCCTAGTCGAAATCCTTCAATCATGATGTGATTCTTCTAAAGGTGATTTAATTCTCACACCTTATTAAGTAATAGGGTGAGATTAATCAAAGGGGGGAATGTGGCAGGTGCAGGCCTGTGATCCACGGTGTCTGACGTAAGCAGGCCTAACTAGCTTGACCTGTAAATGAAGCCTGTGGAGAGGCACATAGGAATTGCATATCCCCCAATATGCTGCTATTGTAGGATAGAACTCTGTAAGAGAACTAAACTAACTTAGGTAAGCAGAACTGAGAGATGGAAAAATACAGAAAAATGTGTTTAAAAGTTACTGATAAGAAAAAGTACATCTGCAAGGAATATAATTGGGAGTGCTGACAGATGAGTTGCAGAGCCCTGCTCCCCTGCATGCACAAATTGGCTATATGGCCTTGAGAGTATGAAAGTAACAAGTTGATGAACTGACCATTGTAATTGGGACTAGAAGGGGGGTATGCAGGTGCCATGCCCACTGAAGGAACATAATTGGATAAACTTATCAGTACCGGGACCAATGGAAGGGGTACGGGAGGTACGGGAGAGTACCGGGACCAATGAAATGTTTTTCTATACCTAGAATGGAACAGAAGTCTATAAAGGTTGTTGTAATGCTTGAAAACTTTGCTCAGCCATTTTGAATTTGACTTGCTTGAGACTTGTGCACAAATAAATGATTTGGACCTTCTGAACAGACTCCTGGTATCATTGGTTTGTCTGCGCTTTGCTGCTACAGGGCTATATAAATGCTAAATAGTAGTAGTAATAGTAGATCTGATGCATGTTCTAAGTGTCAAATAATGATCATAATCCACCACTAATTTTTTCACTTCATTCTTAAAACACAACATGGCATCAGCCCAGGGGCGGCCCAAGGGGGGTGTGGGGCCATGTGCGGAGAGTCATTGCGGGGCCTCATTTGCATAATGAACCTCATTTGCATAAATATTTGCATAACGTTAGCATGCGCTTTTAGTAAACATGCCTCTTAATGAGTGTCTGGAAAAAGAAAGACTAACAGATTTCAAACGAACAATATGAGGAGAGCAAAGGCCCTCGCAGCAGAAGTCCAAACAAAAGCACAAGGAGCGAGGGTGTAGAGCAGCGGTTCTCAACCTGTGGGTTGCGACCCCCACGGGGGTCGCCACTGGATTTAGCGGGGGTCGCCTCGCCTCACCTCACTCCGCCGTTAAAAAAAAAAAAGCACCCAAGTTGCTGCCGCTGCCGAGTCGCTTCTCGGCGGCGGCAAACTCACCGCCTCCCAGTCCCTTCTAATGCAGCCGTGGCGCCCTGCCTCTTAGGGAACCGCGGCTATGCCAGTAAAACCATTGCAAAGCCTTCCTGTCTCTTGACGGGCTCCATGCAGCATTGTCCCGCCTCCAAAGGAAGTTGTATACCACTTCCTTTGGAGGTGGGACAATGCTGCATGGAGCCCATCGAGAGATGGGAAGGCTCCGCAATGGTTTTACAGGTATAGCCATGGTTCCCTAAGAGACAGGGAGCCGCGGCTATAGAAGAACAGCAGGGCAGCAGCAGGCAGACAGGGAGAGGGGAGGAGGGGGTCGGGAACCTGCAACAGGGCTGACATGGAGGGATGGATGGAGGGAGGGAGGGGTCTGACATGGACAGGGGGGCTGACATGGAGAGAGGGGGGGCTGACATGAATGGAGGGAGGGAGGGAGGGGAGGGCTGACAGAGAGGGAGGGGAGCTGACATTGATTTATTTATTTATTTAACAAGTTTTCTATACCGCCTTTTCCTTCAATCAAAGCGGTCACAAGAAATACAAAGGTTATAGGCAAGGGAAACAAACACAGTATAAACATAACAGTACAATGGTAATATAGGAAAAATAACAAGGGTTAACAATAAGGCAAATTAGTTAAAATAGTTAAAATAATTGATAATTGATGGATGGAGGGAGGGGGGCTGACATGGACAGAGGGGGCTGACATGGACAGGGGGGCTGACATGGAGGGAGGGAGGGAGGGCTGACATGGAGAGAGGGGGCAGACATGGGTGGAGTGAATGCGGGAGTGGAGAGAGGACTTGGGGAAAGGGAGGGAGGGAGGGATGGCTGACACTGATGGATGGATGGAGGGAGGGAGGGGGTGGCTGACATTGATAGATGGATGGAGGGAGGGGGGCTGACATGGACAGAGGGGGGCTGACATGGAGGGAGGGGGGCTGACATGGATGGATGGATGGATGGATGGATGGAGGGAGGGAGGGAGGGGGGCTGAATGGATGGATGGATGGAGGGAGGAAGGGAGGGGGGCTGACATGGACAAAGGGAAGAGACAGGGGGACATACTGTACAGACGGGCAATAAATGCTGGACATAGGGGAGAGACAGTGCGGGTTAGAATTATAATGGGCAGATGGGGGGGCTAGGACTGGTAATGGGTTGATTAGGGAAGGCTAGGACTGGGAATGGACTGATCAAGGGGGGGGTTGGGACTGGTAATGTGCTGCTAGGGGGGTAGGACTGGTAATGGACTGATGGGGGGGCTAGCACTGGAAATGAGTTGATCGGGGAGGTTAGGACTGGAAATGGGCTGATGGGGGGGGGGGTAGGACTGGTAATGGACTGATTAGGGGAGCCTAGCACTGGTAATGGGGTTGAGGAGGGACTAGCACTGGAAATGAGCTGATTAGGGGAGGCTAGCACTGGTAATGAGGTTGAGGAGGGACTAGCACTGGAAATGAGCTGATTAGGGGAGGCTAGGACTGGTAATGAGCTGATGGGGGGTTAGGACTGGTATTGGGCTGATTAGGGGAGGCTAACCCTGGTAATGGGGTTGAGGGGAGACTAGCACTGGAAGCGAGCTGATTGGTGGGCTTCGACTGGGAATGGGCTGATTGTGGGGAGGGGAAGATAGAGCTGCTGGCCCTGGAAAAAAACTGGGGGCTAAGGCTACAAATGGGCTGATACAAGGGGATGGGAGAATGGAACTGGAAGAGAGTGGATCTGAGAGGGGCTGCCATGGTATTTGTACTAGAAGGGACTGTTCAGTGGGGAAGGAGGGGGACTGGAAGGGAATGGACACCAGTGGCAGTCATGGGAATGCAAGTTGACATTGGAAGGTACTGAGAGTGAGGACTGGAAAGGGGCTGATACTGGGGAGGGTTACTGGGACTGGAAATAGGCTGATGGAAAGAAGTGAAGAAAACGAAAGAAGAGATAAGAAATGGCAGATGGACCTTAGACCACAGAAAGAGAGCTAAGAGAAGACAGGAAAGCAGAAGCCTCAGATCAGGACCAGCATGATCAGAGAATAAATTGGTCAGACAACAAAGGTAGAAAAAATAATTTTATTTCATATTAGTGATTTGACTACAAAATCATCATAATTTTGAAATCAAATATTGTTACTTGTTATTGTGATTAATTATTGTGGTTTAAATAAGTAAATTTTATAAATAAAAACATTGCAAAGGCCTATAATATATTAATAATTCAACAAATGATTACAGCGACAATGCGTTAACGGTAAAGGAAGAGAGAAGCTTTTGATTTTATCATTGGGGGTCACCACAAGTTGACCAATGGTAAAAGGGGTCACGGTACAAAAAAGGTTGAGAACCACTGGTGTAGAGGGTCACCCTCTACACCCTCACTCCTTGTGCCTTTGTTTAGACTAACAGATTTCTACATTACCATATTGCAGTGAGAACTGCCAGGCCCATTAGAAAGCACTATAAACACTGACCATTTAGAACCCATAGCAAACCCACCATATCATAACAGCACTACCAGGATTTACAAAGCACCAAACCCTACCTATCAAAAGGCAACACTGCAAATATTAAACCAATACATCTCAGAGAATACCAATACATCTCACTGGGGGAAAGAGAACAAGTGGGACTGTCAAAAAGAAACTACATGAACAGAATACCTCAGCTTGGTTACACAGAACATAGACCATCACCACACAAAGAACAAGGGATCACAATTTAGAAATAAGAAGATGATAATTAAACTGGGAACCCCAAAAGCCAAACATGAAATATACAACAACACTGGAGAAATAAAACTATAAATTAATTTCCTCTTGCACTAATCAAAAATGCAAAGATGTTAGCAATACACATTTCCCAGACCAGACATATTCCTGTTAATAAATTCAAAATAAAAAGTATTTTTCTACCTTTTGTTTGGCCATTTAATTTTTCAGTTGCAATTGCTCCAGTCACTTTCTTCTGGTTTCTTCGTGTCTTCTGCGAGCTATCCATTTGTCCTTTCTTCTCTTTTAGATGTTTTCCAATCTCTCTCTATATCTGCTTTAACATACTGATCATTTCCCTTTTGCTCTTTCCCCCATTTCTTTCCTTATTCCTTTATCATCCACTCAAATTTCACCCTTCCATTCTCAATCCCCTCCTATTCTCCCAATACCTGGCCCATCGTAGATTTTTCTTCCCTCCCACACAAAATATCTTTTCCCCTCTCCATTCTCATTCCCCATCCCCTTCTAGTCCTCCCCCAAAATCAGCTCCCTTATAGTTCTAGACCCACCCAGCATCCACTCCCTTCTAGTCCCATTCTCCCATGCCCCCACATCAGTCCATTTCCAGTCCTAGCCCCCCCCCCCCATATCCAGTCCCATTCCAGTCCCCACATCAGCCCATTTCTACTCCAAGCTCCCCATCAGCCAATTTCCAATCCTAGCCACCCATTTCCAGCCCTATTCCAGCTCCCATCAGCCCACTTCCAGTCTTATTCCAGCCTATCACCCATTTGCAGTCCAAGCTCCCCCATCAGCCCATTTCCAATCCTAGCACTCCCATCACAGCCCATTTCCAGTCCTAGCCCCCCCATCATAGCCCATTTCCAGTCCAAGTTTCCCCCATCACAGCCTGATTCCAGTCTTAGCCCCCCATCACAGCCTATTTCCAGTCCTCCCCATTATAGCCTATTTCCAGTCCTAGCCCCCCACCACCACAGCCTGATTCCAGTCTTAGCCCCCCCATCACAGCCTATTTCCAGTCCTAGCCACCCACCATCATAGCCCATTTCCAATCTTAGTCCCCCCATCAAAGCCTGATTCCAGTCCCCCCATTACAGCCTATTTCCAGTCCTAGCCCCCCATCACAGCCCATTTCCAGTCCAAGTTTCCTCCATCACAGCCTGATTCCAGCTCCCCCATCAGAGCCTATTTCCAGTCCTAGCCCCCCACCACCACAGCCTGATTCCAGTCCTAGCTCCCCCCACCATCAGAGCCTATTTCCAATCCTAGCCCCCCACCACCACCACAGCCTGATTCCAGTCTTAGCCCCCCATCACAGCCTATTTCCAGTCCTAGCCCCCCATCACCACAGCCTGATTCCAGTCTTAGCCCCCCATCACAGCTCATTTCCAGTCCTAGCCCCCCATCACCACAGCCTGATTCCAGTCCTAGCCCCCCATCATGCCTGATTCCAGTCCTAGCCCCCCATCACAGCCCTAGTCCCCCATCAAGCCTGATTCCAGTCCTAGCCCCCCCCATCATGCCTGATTCCAGTCCTAGCCGCCATCACAGCCCTAGCCCCCCCAAGCCTGATTCCAGTCCTAGCCCCCCCCTCATGCCTGATTCCAGTCCTAGCCCCCCCCCCCCATCAAGCCTGATTCCAGTCCTAGAACCCCGCCCCCCTCCAAAGAGCCCTGCGGCCGTCTAAGGGGCTGCAGAGGGAGCTGGGGAAGCCCGCGTGAGGCCCCGGCTCCCTCTACTCAGCCACCAGCATGAGGAGTCTTTTCCCGCACCCTGGTGGCTGTATCTGTGAAGCCGCAAATGCCGGGAGAGGTTAAAGGCAATGGCCGGGGTCTCGTGCGGGCTTCCCCGGCTCCCTCTGCAGCCATCCATTGTGCATCCATTGGAGGCTTTCCTAACCAGGGCTCCACAGATCAAACAGTAAGGTTTTGAGGGTTTTCTTTGTTTGTTTTATTATATTACATTGCTAGCTCTCTGACTGGGAGTTCTTAAAAGGGTTTTGTGTATATTTTTTAAAGCAAGGTTACTTTCATTTTTTGCTGTTTTAGGGGAACTTTTCTTGAGCACAGTAGGTTGCTGAACTCCAGTAACCACCTCAGGTTTAGAAACTGTTAACACCTCAAAAAATAACCACAATAAGGTTCCAAGAAAAAAGAAAAAAAAAACCATAAGAAATACATACTGACAACAAGTGCCTTAGAGCTTAGATATTATGTGTGGCAGCCGGTGCGGAATCCATCCCACCCCTCTCATTCCCCTCAAGAAACATTCTTAATTGAGTGGGCTCAAAGAAAAGAAAATGTTTAGACTTGTAAAGAATTACACATTTACACGGGTATTTCAACTTATATTGTGCCCCCAAAGCGAGGGAGCGCTGGCGCATGGCCAGAAACTCCCTCCTCCTCTTTTGGGTATCCCTTGCCAAATCAGGAAATATCAGAATCTTGGAGCCCATAAATTGGGAAGCATTCATTTTAAGAAAATATAATCACAAAACAGAGTTCCGCTCAGACTCGAAGGCAAAGGAGACCAGTAGAGTAGCTCTACTGGTTACCACGTCAAGCGAGCTCTCTAGAAAACCTGTTAGATCCATCTGAGGTGGCCCACCTGGATCCACCGAGGCTCTCCCACCACCCACCTCTGATAAGGAAATAGAAACATATTGAGCACGTATAATAGGAGGCAAGTTATCAGAGGGCATAAGGAGAATCTCAGTAAGATACTTGCGAACCAATTCCCTAGAGTCCAACAAAGGAGATCTAGGAAAGTTCAGCAGGCGTAGATTATTCTTCCTCGCTTGGTTATCCAGGAACTCCAAACGTCGCGCGAAGATCAAATTTCCTTTAGTCTGGGTCACCCCCAGATCCTGCAACTCCTCAGCCTGGGTTTCCAAACGAGAGAGTCTCTCCGCATGGTCATCTACCCTCGAGCTTTCGGCAGCACTCTGTAGCTTCAGCTGAGATACATCCTCTGAAAGTACAGCCACTACAGGAAAGAGGGACTGTTGGAGATAAGATATGGCATCCCACAAGCTCTCCATTGTTATTCTTGCAGATTTTACCAAAGCCAGCGACACTGAAGATCCCAAAGGAACAGAGGAGCCCGACACTCTGGGCCCAACCTCACCGCTCCTAACAGCCTGCGTCAATCCCTCTCCTCCAACAGGCTGAGCAACAGGAGAACTCTGCCTTTGGAACACGGCGGCACCCCCCACTGCAGGGAAGCTCCCGTCATCGGGAGCCAATCCGGCAGGCGAACTGACCCGTAAAGCACTTCCGGGTTGCGGCGGCAAGACTTGTTGGGGACTCAAACTAACCCCATTGCTCAGTTCAGCCGAGAACCTCGACTGGTCCGCCGAAGCCACAACAGCAGCCATCGGAGGGAAAAGCCCGGAATCACCGATTGGGACGAAGCCACGGTAGGAGTAGAGGTTGCGGGGGGTTTCTCTGCGCGTTGTTTCCTCTTTCTCCCCATTCGCACACCTCAAACCGGAGCAGGCTAAAACATGTCCGACAACGCTCCCAGCTCATCCGCCATCTTTTTTGAGGTCTATACCAGAAGTAATTATTGCTTAGTTTGATGTTGATTATTGTTTATTGTATTTCTTTATTCGCTATATGCTTAGTTTATTCTTTGTGTATATGAATAACTTTAATAAAGAGAAATTAAAAGAAACTGTTAACACCTAATCAGGAGTTAGTGGGCCTATTTCCTGAGTGCAGTTGAAGCCTGCATAAAAGGCTCCAGTGCCCTGCCCTTTTGAGGCTTTCCTAACCAGGGCTCCACAGATCAAACAGTAAGATTTTGAGGGTTTCTTTGTTTGTTTTATTATATTACATTGCTAGCTCTCTGACTGGGAGTTCCTAAAAGGGTTTTGTGTATATTTTTTAAAGCAAGTTTACTTTCATTTTTTGCTGTTTTAGGGGAACTTTTCTTGAGCACAGTAGGTTGCTGAACTCCAGTAACCTCCTCAGGTTTAGAAACTGCTAGCACCTAATCAGCAGCTGGGATTTAATGTTAAAAAAATGTAAGGTCATGCATTTGGGCTGCAGCAATCCAAGGGAGCAATACAGTATAGGAGGTGAAGTACTTTTGTCCACTACAGAAGAGCGGGACCTAGGCGTGGTTGTGTCTGATGATCTTAAAGTAGCTAAACAGGTAGAAAAGGTGACGGCAAAAGCTAGAAGGATGCTTGGGTGCATACGGAGAGGAATGGCTAGCAGAAAAAAGGAGGTGATAATGCCTCTGTATAAGTCTTTGGTGCGACCTCATTTGGAGTATGGTGTGCAATTCTGGAGACCGCACCTTCAAAAGGATGTGAACAGGATGGAGTCGGTGCAGAGGGTTGCTACTAAATGATTAATGGGCTTCATTATAAAGCATATGAGGACAGACTTAAGGATCTTAATATGTACACCTTAGAGGAAAGGCGGGATAGAGGTAATATGATTGAGATGTTTAAATACCTCCGTGGCATAAATGTTCAGGGAGAGAGCCTCTTTCAATTGAAAGCAAGTTCTGCTACGAGGGGACATGGGATGAGGGTGAAGGGAGATAGATTCAGGAGTGATATGCGGAAATATTTCTTTACGGAAAGAGTAGTGGATCCGTGGAATAGTCTCCCAGTGGAGGTGGTAGAGATGAGGACAGTAACTGAATTCAAAAAAGCATGGGACCAACACAGAGGATCTCTAAAGGTAAAAAGTGGACTGTTGTAGTTGTTGATATGGAAGGACAGACTAGATAGGCCATGTGGTCTTTTTCTGTCATCATGTTTCTATGTTTCTATGTTTCAATAATGAAGTTCGCGCGGAGCCCCTGAAGCGCGGGGCCCTGTGCAAACAATGTTATCGCACAATGGATGGGCCGGCCCTGCATCAGCCCCTTCAAGAAGGAGGTTAAAATGTCAAAAGACAGCTCACAGCAAGTTTTTCTAAAGTTCAAAGAAAACCTGTAATTCTTTAACCAGGAGTTTACTGAGGATAGAGAATTTTATCATCTCTTTCCTACTCTGAACATTTTCAAGATCTTTCTCCTCTGTTCTTGTCTCTAGTCTATTTTTGTCCCCCTTCTTTCTCTCTCTGGCATCCTTCTTCTTTTATCTTTTATGTTTCAGCTTTCCCTCTTCCTTCTATGTCTGTCTCTTTCAGAATGGATAGTTTAATCTGGTTTCTTCTTTCTCTCTCTGCTCTTTTCCGCCACTTCTCTCTTTTTCTTTAAGTCCTTGCTGCTTTCCTTTCTCCATTCTCACGCCTCCTCTCCTAACATATATCCCTGGATTCCTCCCTGCCCCACTCTCTGTTTCTCCCATCCCTAGTCCTCTCTTTCTCCCACTATACCTGACCCCCTCCCCATCAGCCCCCCATGCAGGGTTTTCACACCTTCCTTCCCATTCCTCCTTTATCTATTTATTTATAACATTTAGAAATCGTCTTATCAAATCAGTCAGTGGGACACCCAAGGCAAAGTACATTATTATGAAATTACAATAGTGACACACTAATTACCAAACATAGCATCAAATTAGGACTCTCAGAAAATCCAGGTTGACGGATGGAATATCAGTTGGTCCTTTCTGACAAAACAGATGGTCTCTCTCCTCCTTCCTTCCCTACTTCCTCTCCTTCCTTGTTCCTTCTCCATTCCTTCCTCCCCCCCCCCTCATCTTCATCACCTCACCCATTCCATGCTCTTCTTTCTCTCCTCTCAATATTGTACCTAGACTCCCGAGGGCCTCAGGAGAACATTTGTATGGGGGACCCCCCAGCCCCTTCCCAGGTGATACTTTAGTAGGTATCTGTCGGTCAGTTTTTCTGTTCTTATATATTTTGTGTAGTAACATGTTTTGGATAATACCCCACCTTGATGTTTCAGGGAAAGGTGTAGAATCAAGTAAGCAACATATAATTGAAGAACCCCTTTCCAGGTACTCTCCCTCCAACCCCCCTCCCAATTTCTTTTCCTTGGTCTTCTTCCTTCTGTCCAGTCCCTCCCCATGACTCCTTGATAAGTCAACTACTCCTTCATCTCTCTAACCCTTTCCTGAATTTGCTGTTCCACTCCCCATGGTCCCATTCTGGATATGCCTCCCAGTACTTGCTCCTCTCTCGAACCGTCCCCCCCCCCCCCCCCATCATCCTGGCTCCTCTCTCATTCCTCCTCTCTTATCTTCTCTTTATATTTTCCTCCATCTTAAATTCTTACCCCACCGCCGCCACCACAAATCCCAGGACAAATCTCTCCACTATATCCCCCCCTCTCCATAATGCTTTCTACACATCTTTTCCACCCATACAGTGATGTAGCCAAGGGTGGGCCTGCTATGGCCCCTCCACATTGGCCTCAGGATCACTCAGTCAATGGCAGCAGAACAGTCGAATGAGACGAGAACTGGAGGCAAAGTCAACATTTGCACTGTCTTGTGCCCACCCATGTTAATCTCAGGCCCCATCAAAAACTCTGTCATGGCTATGCAATTGCGCCCATGATTCCTGATTATTTCTGCCCATCCAATCCTCTTAGTCTCCAACGATGCTCACCAGTATGGTCTGCCATCCTTCTCTTCATAATCCTCCCCAACATGACTGCAGCAACATCAGTGCTTAATAGTTCACCTTCCAGTGCCACATGGTCCAGTCAAATGATTCAGGCGGAATGGATTCTCTGTACTTTGCAGCTTATACCGCAAGACTCTCCCTGCTTGACATAGACAGCTGATGTGCTGTTAAATGCCCCTCCTGTTGCTGGCATATGTCAGAGAGAATTGCCTCTCTGCCCTGCATTGACTGTACAGAAGAGGGGAGAGAAGTCCAGTGACACTGTCCCCAGTGGAAATTGAGGACACGATTTTATGGCGGACCCTTGAGTTGATGACACTGGCTTCAAATCATAGACAATAAATACATCCCTGCCCAGGATGCCCTCCACCATGGCTTTATAACTCAGGTACTGAGATGACATCATGCATGATTTCTCCATGAAAATCCATTGTTAAATCTGTTTTTGTTCCATGTAAAACAACTGTAAACACACTGTTGCTTTTGTTCACTGTAATTCATTTTGAATGGGAGAAAAACGGTGTATAAAAAATGTTAAATCAATCAATCAATCACTGAGTCACATGGTGAGCTAGCAGCTTCACATGGCCTCCTATAACATTTCAAGAAAGTACTCTCGTTTCAGAATGCAATCTACCACCAACTTTCATATGCAAAACACCATCCATCTCAGTGTGACAGGATTAACACAGAATGTCTCTGTTTTTAACCATCTCTTTGTGGAGGCCACTCTTCAGTTGGCCTTTGCACAGACCAATGTGACATTTATATGGGGCTCTGATAAAGTTATCAGACCTTCCTGATTTTTGGGGATTATCCCTGATTTGGAACCACTGTCATCAGCTCATGGGTCCACCAAAATTTCCAACTGGGACAGACCGATACTGGGGGTGGTGCCCAGAACTACACAGAGTCAGAGGCATGCTGTGAGAGCTCCTACATTCAGCAGGATAAAACTACTAAATATCGACTTCTGATCTTTAATCCTTCAGTGCTTAATAACAATAACATGTCAGAAAACAAAGGCAATCAACTGTGACCCTAGGAATTGGTAATAAAAGACAACTCCTCCAAACTCCAGAAAAGGCTTCACCTAGGAACAAGGCCTCTCTCCAGGATCCGAATATGCAGAGGCGTAGCGTGGGGGGTGCAGGGGGGGGCGGCCGCACCGGGCGCAACATGGGGGGGGGGCGCTCGCACTCGCAGCTCTCTGTTGCCGATGAGGGGGAAAGGCAGGTCCCTATGATACATGTTGGCGTGTACGCCATCTGGTGGTGGCACTGCAAAGAGGTTTGCGCTATAGCCCTCGAGCCCGCAGTCCTGGGAGTCGCATTGTTCTTGGCAAACCCTCGGCAACAAAGCGCAGGCGATGCGATTGACCCCCTCTAGGTAGCTATTTCACACAAGCTGCCGGGGCGGGGTGGGAGGGGGACTGTTTATCGCGTCGTCGCCCCTCGATCTCAATGTAAAGCTGGGGTTGGGGTCGGATCGCCCTGTGCGCTCGAGAAGGCGGAGCTGCAGGGTGGCATCGCGAGTTTCTGGTTCCGGATCTCCTCTTCTTCCCTGCTGTTGGGCGTTTAACCATGCTTGTCGGGCTCTTGCTGCTGTGCTGTTCATTTCCCTGGACTCCGGCTCAGCGAGGTCAGTGCTGATGATCGCTCCCTCCCGGGGTAGGATCACGGTCGGCTCCCCTGCGCAAAGAAGCTCCCCGGCGGCTAAAATCCACGGGTTAGGGGGCGCAAATTACTTGCCTTGCCCCGGGTGCTGACAACTCACGCTACGCCACTGCGATTAAGCATGAAATTCATCTCTTAAAAGACATGCTTAAAACTCAACTGGAACTTACTAGACAACTGCAACGAGAGATTGAAACCCTAAGCAACAAGTTTACTCTTTCACAAGAGAAAATTGCAGACTTGGAACACCGAACATCTATTCTTGAAACTCACATGGACACCATTAAACAAAATGAATCAGAAATTTAAAAACTGCACAATGACCCCGAAGACCTCTTCAACAGGAATCGATGAAATAATATTCATATTTTAGGCATACCTGAAGGGGCTGAAGGTTCTGATATCCTTCGTTTCATACCACCCTTCCTCACCAAGCTTCTGGACCTTTCTGTCCAACCTGCTTTGGAAATTGAAAGAGGTCATTGAACACCATCCAGACCCCTCTCAAACAGCAAATATCCAAGACCTGTAATCATCAATAGGTCTTGCAAAAGCCAAAAAGCAACTTCTTTATGAAGGTAAGAAAATATTGATTGTGCCGGATCTCGTCAAAACCACTACACTTAAGTGCAAATCTTTTCTTAAAATGAGATAAGATCTAAAAGATATGGGAGCAAAATTTGGCCTACTTTACCCAACCAGAATGATTATCACATATGCAAATAAAACCACTACCTATACTGATCCCAACGAACTTCAGGACTCCATTGACAAGTACAAGATGAGTGACTCTATCTTTGACTATATCCTTATCTCTGCACTACTTTATTCAGTATTAATTTCAATATTGCTTCTACGGATTTACCTCACCAACCGGAAATAAGCATAGATCTGGTTGGCTACATAGATGTCTGTTCTTGTGGACCTTGTGTGCTGCGGTGTCTGCTATGATCTCTCGTGGACTCCTGGCTTTATGGTTTTAGCCACCGGATTTACACTCTATGCTTCTCTTTTGACTCTTCAAATTTATGATACCAGTTCAACGCACTAAGCTGTGACTATTTGTTTGCTGTAGCCCATTAGGGCCCTCTGCTATAGTTGATTACATGCACTCTACATTCCTAAGGCTACATCGTTGATTTTTTTTCTCAGAATTTTATTACTTTATGCCGAACTCAAGTACTTCATTTAATTTATCAATTTCTATATTTCACTAAGCATTGTACTGACACATATATATCTCAATAATTACTTTCTATCAGGCAGCCATGTTCTGCCCAATATGTTTGTTAACATTTCAGCTTGTTTGACATATTCTAATTGACCGTGGATCTTATTTTACTTTGATTATATTAAACATCCTGTAAAAAAACAAGTCATAGACTACTTCTTAGATTTTTTCGCCTGTCTCTTGTACAGCTGTTCGGGCGCTTCTCGGGAGTGTCCAGCAGTAGTCAGCCAGCATTGTAGTGGACCATTTTCCCTGGTATCTTTGCTCCATTGTTGCGATATCCTGGTGAAAACGTTCGCCCTGTTCATCACTAACCATACAACAGTTGTCAGGAAAGAAATCAAGATGCGAATCAAGGAAATGGATCTTTAGAGACATACTGCAGCCAAGTTTCTGATACTGCATCAGCATGTCTTCTACTAGTTCCTTGTCGTTTTCTGCCCTAACATTCCCGAGAAAGTTTGTTGACACTAGGCGAAAAGCATTCCATGCTTGTTTCGCATCACCCTACAGCAAGTTGTTGAACCGGTCATCTTTGAAGAGCTCTCAAATCTGAGGACCCACAAAAACTCCCTCTTTAATCTTTGCTTCGCTGAGTCGAGGGAATTTTTCATGCAGGTATCTGAAAGCTGGCGAAGTGCGGTCCATGGCTTTCACGAAGTTTTTCATCAAACCTAGTTTGATGTGAAGGGGTGGTAGCAGGATTTTGTGAGCCTCAACCAGAGCTGGGTGCTGGATATTCTTCTCTCCAACTGTTACATTTTGTCTGTGATTCCATTCCTTCCGCAAGTAGTGCCAATCCCTTGCTCGGCTATCCCACTCACATAAGAAACACATGTATTTTATATATCCCTGCTGCAGTCCCATTAAAAGGGCAACTACCTTCAAGTCACCACAGAGGTGCCAGCTGTACTTGTTATAGTTAATGGAAGTCAGTAGATGCTTTAAGTTATCGTATGTCTCTTTCATGTGGACGGCATGCGGTACTGGAATGGATGGAAGACGGTTTCCATTGTTCAAAAGCACAGCCTTCAGACTCAGTTTCGAAGAGTCTATAAATAGTCTCCAGTCTTGTGGGTCATGAGTGATTTTTAAGGCATTCATGAGGCTTTCAATATCGGAACAGAATACCAGATTACTTTCCTTTCTGAAGAAAGGCTCCAACTGCTGGTGGCGCTTTCAATATGGAGTAATGTTGACATCTTCTAGAAGATTCCCTTGTTGGAGTCTTGATCCTAGCAATTCTGCCTTGTTCTTGGATAAGTCCAAATCACGAACCAGGTCATTTAGTTCTTCCTGTGTTATTCTGTGTGGAGTTGATAATGCATCCCAGTGAAAATCTGGGTCACTGCATGCTGACGGACCAGGAGAAGAACAGGTCGGCTCACCCTTGTCCTCATCAGATGAATCAAGAGAATATTCTGATGGAGGTTCTGGAATAGGAAGTCCCTCACCATGTGGAACTGGTCTCAATGCAAACGGAATATTTGGGTAGACTATGCTTGACTTCTTTTGCTTCGTTATTCCGCTGGAAAGAGGAGGAACCAAGCAGAAGTAACAGTCATTTATGTGGTTGCTTGACTCTCTCCACACCATGGGGACTGCAAATGGCATTGATGGTCTTTTGCAATTCAACCACTGTGAAAGCTGTGTTGTTCATGTAGCGCAGCATATATGTGGGGCCCAAGGCTTGTCTTGGTCACCAATCTTGCATCCGAAGTAAAGATGATATGCCTTCTTCAGTTGAGAAGTGATACTTTTCTTCTGGTTGGCAAATGTCACTTCCCCACAAATGTAGCAGAAATTGTCAACGGTATTAATGCACTTTCGCGGCATTACTGTTCTGTATTGCACCTAAATGGCTAAAATTATATGATTAATAAAAGTTACATATAACAGTAGCTTAAACTGTCTTGCACACAGTCTGAAATATTTTAAATGCTCAACCTTTCCGACTGCGTATAGTACACTGCTGACGTCAGATGGCTTCAGCAGCCGTCTGGCAGTAGTATTGCATTGCACTAACCACCCTTCTTCTTTCTCTGGTCATGTCTCGTGTCGATTTTTGTAATTCTGTTCTAGCCGGTCTCCCCGCCACTCTACTTCACCGCCTTCAGTGCATCCAAAACACCGCTGCCTGTCTTATTTTCCACTCCTCTCCCCGTGACCATGTTACACCTTTACTCATCCACCTCCATTGGCTTCCTGTCAAGTCTCGTATCCATTTCAAAGTTCTGACAATCCTGCATCGCGTCCTCTACTCCCATTCCCCTCAGTATCTCGCTGACCTTGTCCATTTTCATACCTCAGCTCGTTCCTTACGGTCTCTCCACCTTAACCGCCTTCATCTCCCTTCACCTGCTCATGCTCACCTTCAGTCCACTCGTTCCTCCGCTTTCTTTTTCCTTGGCCCCGCCCTTTGGAACTCTCTCCCCTCCTCCATCCGACTCGAACAGACACATACTACCTTCAAAAACAAACTCAAAACCCATCTCTTTGCCCTTGCTTTTGATCTCCCAGATCCCTCTGTGTAGCCCTTCCCCCCCCTCTTCCCGCTTCCCCTCTTTTCTCCTCTTGTCCTGTCGTTTGGTTCTGCCTGGTTTGCTTTCCTGTTAATATTGTAATTTCCTTTCCCCTTTTCACCATATGATTTCCTTGTTTTTTGTACCATGTAAACCGCTCTGATATGTATTTGTAGAGCGGTATATTAAGTCAATAAACATAAACATAAACATTGCATCAGAAAATGATGCAATCAACTCTGGATGATGTGTGCATGCTGGTATTATGCAATGTGATGCAATCATTCAAGGCTTATTTGGGATGTTGTTGATGTCCTATTGGATAAATTTACATGGTGAAATGCCAAAAATGAACTACATGCAATATCTTCAAAACGAGAGCCAATAAAAAATTTTTAATGTTATATTCGTGTTCAGCTCACCAAGATACTAGAGATTAGGGCCTTTAAAGTCAGTAACGATTTCAATGTTGACCAGTGTTTTTTTCTTGGTTTCAATTAACGCATGTTCTTAAAAAGAGCTCTATTAAACTTGATATACTAGTTACCAATGTTCTCTTAGATAACGTTTTCAGCAAAGGTCATATTGCCTCATCCTTTTATAAAGTACTAATTAAACCTACTTGCATGTCTTCTGCTCTTTATAAGGTTTGAGGGAATGATCTTCATTTACTTGAAGATATTACTATAGACTGGCATCACTTTTGGCTACATGCTAATCATCCCACATTATAAAGTAGTTTACTTCAGTTATTATATTTTACTTTTCATTGTGCTCTTTGGACTCCCACCAAAAAATGTAAAGTTGGCTTTTTAGCCATCAATAAGTGCTGGCACTGTGATACCTATGAAGGTATTCTTCTTCATATGTTATTTGAATGTAAGGTGATTAATTTTGGGCAAAAAGTTTGGAAGTACATTTAAAAGTTGTTTCACTTTGATATACCCTTAACTGCAAGCTATGTTATTCTGAAATCCTTTTCTCCGTCTTTACCAATTGACAATCCCAGTTCCCAAAAACTTTATGATATTTTAATTTTTCTATCAATTCAAATGATGCTTCACAATTGGAAAGATTTGTCTAATTTGAATATTGCCTTTTGGTGGCATACCCTAGGACAAATTTAAACATTTGAAATTAAAGCGGCTGAAAAGACTAACAAGGTATCCAAGGTTAAGAAGCTGTGGGAACCTGTCTCCTCTCTCCTATTATAATGACTCTCCCATTAATCCCCTTGCAATTATATCATGATTTTATATTAGGACTAACGTGCATACAAAACTTATCATTCTATATATTTGCTTTCTTCTTATTTAATGATTACTAGATTCTCTTATCTTTCATAATTGTGTCTCCACATAGTATCAAGATAGATAATTCATGTTAATCGTATAACTGTTTCACTTTAGCTAATGCTGTTAATAATGTTATTATTCCTTTGTATATTCATGTTGTGTGTTGCTCTTTGTTCTTTTCATTTCTTTTCTCAATTTGTATTAGTTCTTTAATGTTTTCATAAAATTCTATAAAAATGTTGAAATGCGACTGACTGACACAAGACTTCTCTCCCTTCTCCCCACTGTTATTTCTACTACTACTGCTAAACATTTGTATAGCGCCACAAGACGTACGCAGCGCTGCACAGACATGTAAGAGACAGTCCCTGCTCATCAGAGCTGACAGTCTAGTCAAGACAGACAACACAGTAGCTGTAGACATGGGATACATCTAGAGGGAATGGTAAGGAAACACAAGGGAGATCAGGTGAGTCAAGAGCTGAAAGCGGCAGCAAAGAGGTGAGTTTTCAGCCTGGATTTGAAAAGGGGAGGGCAATTTACCACGGCCAACCAAGGATAGTTGATAAAAGCGACATTATTGGGTCTCCAATAAAGTTGCTTTTATCAACTATCCTTGGTTGGCCGTGGTAAATTGCCCTCCGCTGTACTCTTGTTGTTTTTTTTGCGGTAGGCCTCCTTCTTTTGCTCCTTGGATTTGAAAAGGGTCAGAGAAGCTGCCTGACGTACAGACACAGGTAGTTTGTTCCAGGCGTAAGGTGCAGCAAGGTGAAAGGAACAAAGTCTGGAGTTAGCAATAGAAGAGAAGGGCACAGATAGAAGTGATTTGCCAGAAGAGCGGAGTTCCCGAGGAGGGATGCAGGAGGAGATAAGAGAGGAAAGGTAGTGAGGAGCTGCAGAGTGAATGCACTCTTCTGCTACGGTCAGCACAGAGAAGAGAGGCAATCCTCCCTTACATATGCCAGCAACAGGAGGGGTATTTAATAGCACAGTATGTCAAGCAGGGACAGTCGTGTAAGCTGCAAGTTGTAGAGAATCCATCCAGCTCCTAAATCTAAGCAGTGTGGCACACTGACCAGCAGGTGGCGGTATGCTCCAGAATATCTACAGCAGTACTACAGTCCATACTCTGCCCCCTTGGGTCTCTCACATATTTATTTCAATTCTTTTGTTTTGGAGTTTGTTTTAGAAAGAATGGCCTGAACATCTCTACATTGAAGTGGCTTTTAATTTCTGGTGTTGTCCCTGCACAGGAATTTGCCAGAAGCTGTAGTGTGTTTGTGCATGATGTATACATATCAAGACTGTGTGTGTCTGAGGGTATGAGAGTCGGCAATGTGTGCGTGCATGAGCGTTTGTATATACGCATTATATTACCTATCTGTGTTTGCAGTGGCAGAAATTCAAATTATGGGCCCCCAAGCTACAATTTCTAAAGGGCCCCCAGAGCGGGGCACATCTATTTCAGAAGATATGGGAGCAGCTGCAAGTGGGACCCCATCTTCCTTAGGGCCCCCTGCAGCACAGGGGCTGCTTGGGCAGAAGTTACACCACTATAGGTGCATTCTGAGCCGCGAATAGCACGGCTG
The DNA here is from genome assembly GCA_033557465.1 of Ichthyophis bannanicus. NCBI lineage: Eukaryota > Metazoa > Chordata > Amphibia > Gymnophiona > Ichthyophiidae > Ichthyophis > Ichthyophis bannanicus. The sequence goes on along the minus strand of CM066048.1, from coordinate 35,886,428 downwards.
AACATGCGGGCTGGACATCCAACCTGCGTTCAGCTCTTTACCCCTATTCTGCTGCCATCGCTTCCCAAACGTACACAGCTTTTGTGCAGGGAGCACTGTACGTGGGCGGGAGAGGGCAGGGCAGGATGGAGCAGGGAAGTCGCCAGCTGACGGAATCTATAGGGCCTCTTCAGGACAGGCCCCTTTATGTTCCCCAGCACAAAGCTACACGTCTGGCTTATTCCACCACTACGGTGGAATAAGTCCCAGGGTGCTCTCCATATGAGCGCCGCACACCATGCCACTGAACACGCTGTACACCTGCAGCCGTGAGCCAGGCCATGGGGTCTCCGGTGCTGCCCGGACAGTGGTCTGCAGGTGCCGATGTGGTGCATGGTGTTCCGAGCTGTAACGTAGATGGCTCGTTGCCATGGTGAACATAAGAACATAAGATATGCCATACTGGGTCAGACAAAGGTCCATCAAGCCCAGTATCCTGTTTCCAACAGTGGCCAATCTAGGTCATATGTACCTAGCAGTTTCCCCAAAAGACACAGGGTCTGCAATGCTTGTACTAGGTCAAGCATTGATATCCTGGGTCCCTTCTTAATAATGGTTTATGGACCTTTCCCCCAGGAACTTGTCCAAACCTTTTTTAAACCCAGCTACACTAACAGCCTTTACTACATCCTCTGGTAACAAATTCCAGAGTTTGATTACACGTTGAGTGAAAAAATATTTTCTTTTATTAGTCTTAAATAGTTTACCCTGTAGCTTCATTACATGTCCCCTAGTCTTTCTATAGTCTGATAGCGTAAACAGTCGATCTACGTTTACCCGTTCCACTCCGTTCATTAATTTATAGACTTCTATCATATCTCCCCTCAAGCCGTCTCTTTTCCAGGTTAAAGAGCCCTAACCTTTTTAGCCTTTCTTCATAGGAGTATCCTTCCATCCCCTTTACCATTTTGGTGGCTCTTCTCTGAACCTTTTCTAATAACGCTATATCCTTTTTAAGATACGGCGACCAGAATTGCACACAATATTCAAGGTACGGTCTCACCATGGAAGGGTATAGAGGCATTATAATATCTTTTGTTTTATTCTCCATTCCTTTCCTTATGATACCTAGCATTCTATTTGCTCTCTTGGCTGCCACTGCACACTGGGCCGAGGGTTTTAACATGTTATCCACAATGATGCCTAAATCTTTTTCCTGAGTGGTGGTTACTAATGTGGAACCTTGCGTGGAACCATAGTTTGGGTTGTTCTTCCCTAGGTGCATAACTTTGCACTTGTCCACATTAAATTTCATCTGCCATTTTTATGCCCAGTCTTCCAATTTAGCAAGATCCTCTTGCAATTTTCCACAATCCTCTTGGGTTTTAACAACTTTAAATAGTTTTGTGTCATCTGCAAATTTGATAATCTCACTTGTTATTCCACTTTCCAGGTCATTTATGAATATGTCAAAAAACAGCAGACCCAGCACAGATCCCTGGGGTACACCACTATTCACCTTTCTCCATTGGGAAAATTGGCCATTTAGCCCAACCCTCTGCTTTCTATTTTTTAACCAGTTCCTGATCCACAGTAGTACACTGCCTCCTATCCCATGACTCTTTAGTTTTGCCAAAAGTCTCTGAACCTTGTCAAAGGCTTTCTGAAAGTCCAGATACACTACATCAATCGACACACCTTTGTCCACCTGTTTATTCACACTTTCGAAAAAACATAACAGATTAGTAAGACAAGATCTTCCTTGTCTAAAGCCATGTTGGCTGTCTCCCATTAGGCCATGACTATCTACATGCTGAGTAATTTTATTCTTTATGATGGTTTCTACCATTTTTCCCGGCTCACCGGTCTGTAGTTTCCTGGATCACCCCTTGAACCCTTTTTATAAATTGGGGTTACATTGGCGATCCGCCAATCTTCAGGTATTAGAGATGATTTTAATGATAGTTCACAGATTACTAATAGCAGGTCTGCAATCTCATATTTCAGTTCTTTCAACACCCTTGGATGTATACCATCCGGCCCAGGTGATTTGCTTCTCTTCAGTTTATCTAATAGTTGTAATACATCTTCCAGATGTATCGATATTTCCTTCAATTCTTCCGCACCTTTAAATACCACTTCAGTCATGGGTAACATCCCTACATCTTCCTCAGTAAAGACCAAAGCAAAGAATTCATTCAGTCTCTCCGCTATCGCCTTGTCGCCTCTTAGTGCCCCTTTAACTCCTCTATCATCTAATGGTCCAACTGACTCTCTCACAGGTTTTTTGCTACGAATGTACTTGAAAAAATCTTTATTTCGTGTTTTTGCTTCCGCAGCAAGCTTCTTCTCAAATTCTCTCTTTGCCTTCTTTATCAATGCCTTGCATTTGACCTGCCAGTGCTTGTGCTGTTTCCAGGTTTCATCGTTTGGCTCTTCTTTCCATTTCCTGAAAGATGCTTTCTTGGCAACAACAGCCTCTCTGACCTCACCTTTAAACCATGCTGGCAGTTTTTTGGACTTCCTTCCACTTTTCTTAAAGCGTGGAATACTGCTGGTCTGGGCTTCCAAGATAGTATTTTTCAACAACACCCAAGCTTGATGTAAGTCTTTAACCTTTGCAACTGCTCCTTTTAGTTTTTTCTTAACTATTTTCCACATTTTATCATAGTCTACCTTTCGAAAGTTAAAAGGTAGTACTGTGGATTTCCTTACTATCCCTCCTCCACTAATTAAATCAAAGGCGATCATGCTATGATCACTATTGCCAAGTGGCCCCAACACCCTTATCTCTTGCACTAGATCTGGTGTTCCACTAAGGACTAGGTCTAATATGGCTTCCCCTCTCATCGGTTCATGGACCAGCTGCTCCAAGAAGCAGTCATTTATGTCATCTAGGAACTTTATCTCCCTAGCATGTACTGCCGTGACACTGACCCAGTCGATACCGGGGTAATTGAAATCACCCATTATTATTACCATGCTGTAACCTTTGTTAGCTTCCTTGATTTCTTTGAGCATTTCATCATCCATTTGTTCATTCTGGCCAGGCGGTCGATAGTACACCCCCACCGCCATCGCCTTCCCCTTTTTACATGGAATTTCAATCCATAGAGATTCTACAGCAAATTTTGTTTCCTGCAAAACTTTAATCCTTTCTGACTCAATGCCCTCTCTAACATAGAGCGCAACCCCTCCACCAATTTGATCAGCTCTATCATTACGATATAGTTTGTACCCAGGTATCACAGTGTCCCACTGGTTGTCCTCCTTCCACCATGTCTCTGATATTCCAATCACATTTAGTGCTATATATTCTAACTCTCCCTTGCACCAGCAGTGGCGTTCTGGAGTTGGGAAAGGCAGCTTTCTACACTGATCTCTAAGACATACAGGGAGCACCCAGACATGCATCTCCCCAATTCCGCCATTATGGGTACGTCCAAGCCCCACGGTGGTGGAATCGGGTCTATCTTGGGCACATCTACGAGTTGGGCAGGTGGGACAAACAGACGTGCGGGAAGCTGAATCGGCCTCTATGTGTTTGTATAGTGCATATGTTTAACGTGTGTAGCATGTAACCTTTATGGCTTGTAGATGTGACAAATATATGTTTGCCTGAAGGGGAAGTGCTTTAGAACACCATCAGCGGTCTAAAAAACTCCTTCTTTTTCTTCGTTCATTTGCCACATAATCATCTAAATTCCAAAACCATTCAACGATTAACAACTTGATACAGCGCTATACTGTTGCATACTGCTACATATAACTCAATACAGCTCAATACAGCTCCATGCGGTCAAACTTGCTACCGCAGTGCTCAGTACTTAGTGCCTCAGGGTCCACAGCGTCCACATCGGCCCTACAATAAAAGGCAACAACCTAAGTGCCAAATACTTCTATAGTCGCAAAATGATCTCAACAAGTACTTATCTCAATAGAGTCTTCCAGGAGAATGTAAAGACTGCAGCAAACATCCAGTGTCTCCTAGTATGCAAAGTATGCAACAGTATAGCGCTGTATCAAGTTGTTAATCGCTGAATGGTTTGGGAATTTAGATGATTATGTGCCAAATGAACGAAAAAAAGAGAACGAGTTTTTTAGACCGCTGATGGTGCTCTAAAGCAGTTCCCTTCAGGCAAGCATTGCTGCCGCGTAGAGGGAGAACAGAATTACTGAGGTCTTGTCTCCTTCCTTTCAGTGTCTCTTATAGTTTTAATGGTGAATTATTTTTGTTAAGTTATACTGAAGTTTTTATTTTATTGATTGTGTATAACTTCAGTTTTTGTTTCACAAATATATGTTTGCGGGTGTGTGTAATGTGTATGACATACGTGTGTCTTGTGTGCTCTCCCTGCATGTGCACCCTGTGTCCCGTAAGTTCATGTTACATGTATGGTGGTATATTCTGTGTACATGTAACATTACATGTAGTGTCTGTACTCTGTGTGTAACACGTATGTATCTTTTTATTTCTACTGATGACTAATGGTCATCAGGGGATGCCAGAATCAACATAAAACAATAAAAATACATTTCACGTAAGACAAAGATAATCCAGTACAAAACGTGTTTAGCATAAAGCAGACCATCGCAGCACATGATCACCAGACTCCTTCAGCAAACACTTGGGCATAGAGCAAGGTGGTTGTGCCTGGCCATAGTGCATAATATGCACGTGCATCGTGTGGCAGTGTTAGTGTTTGTGTGTTATGGATGTGTAAATACGGTAGGGTAATGGCTTCCCTAAGCCCAAGTCTCTGGTATTTTCAGCCTTGTCCCAGCAGCAGAGAATCGCTTCAGAAGATGGGGAGGATGGGAAGGAAGGGTGGGCTCCTGAGGAGGTGGTTGCTGCCGGATAGGGGAGACCACTGCTGGATGGCGGGGAGGAGGGGGGAGCAGGATCAGATTTAAGATGTTGACACCCACAGGCAGAACTAGAAAGCAGTGGGAAGGTTTCTCTTCTAGGGATAACAGAACATGGTCTTAAAGCGAGGGGAATCAGACCTGGTATTTAGTGCCATTAAAAATTGTCACTTTAAGTGGTTACCTGTGCTTGAATATGGCGGGGGGGGGGGGGGGTGGAGGGATTTGGAGTGGGGGAAGCACTGCCCGGTCTCTGGTTGTAAGAATTAATTTTACAGCATGGAAGTGGCAGATGGTGGAGGGAGAAAAAAATAAAGGGAGGGGTGGGTCAGTAAAAATGTGAACATTTGGTAAAAAAACGGAATAGACCACTGAAGTAAAAAACCGAGCTCCAGATAAATAAGTACTTAAGTGGACTCTGGAAGAGTGCTGGCTATCAGGCAAGAGGACTGGGTCTCCCGATCCTTCAACGGTGCCAGGGACTGTCATAAATCCTGGGATCCAGAGGGAAGGGGACCAGCTACCCCAAGAAGGCTCACAACACAATTGCTGTAATCCAGGCAGGCTGCAACTGAGCAGAGCACTGGGATGATGACCCTAAGAGAATTACAGAGCTTCTGATCACCTGGGATACTCGCATGCTGACCGATAAAGATGCTGGATGCCAGGAAGCCAGAAATAGTGGTAAAGGAGACGAGCACCAGAACGGCGTTGACTATAGAGGTGTCAGTCCCAAGCAGCTACACGTAGCAAGAAATGCAGTCAGAGACCAAGAAAATCCAGCAGAAAGATACCAAGTTATGTCCCATCGCGTTGGGTGCCGCAGGCTTGATTAAGAGGAATTTCCAAGCACACCTTGATCAATGACCCACACGTGCTGCATCTTACAAACTTGAGCAGTAAATTTGAGAGACTGAGATCATACCCCACACACTGTTCCCTCTAAGCTGTGCGCGTGTGCGCGCGCACACACCTCGCCGAATGAGCGCACATACTTTACAACAGAGCGCACAAAAATTACAGTTCTGATTCTGATAGAAAACAACACAGACGTCTTAAAATTTAAAAGTTGTTGTGTATTTACGGTTTTCACAAGTTCTACAATATTTTCTAGTGCAATCAATGTGGTGTACATACAGTATTCTGATGTGTAGTCAAATTTTAAAGTATAGAACTCCGAGTGTCGTTATGTGGCGCACAAAAATTTAACCTTCCTTCAAAAGCTGCACAGCTGATATTTTATGCGCACACAGCCTACAGAAAATTAGAGGGAACATTGACCCCACATCCCCTGGCTTAGACGTGAGGTTCATGACTGTCATGGTATGTGCACAGCTAACTCATTTGGAGACGCTGCCCTATCACATTTTACTGGAGTGCCGGACTAACCCAGCTTTGGACTCATTCTGCTAAAATAGCTGACATGTTTCTTGGAGGCTGCATTTGAATCCTGATCTCCTTCTTATTCCCCTGTTCCTCTATCTGTATCTTGCCATTCCCCTTGAATTACCCCAGTCCCCAGCTGTTCTGAGGTCCGTCTTGATTAGATTGTAAGCTCTGATGCGCTCTCTTACTTGTGCATGTACCACTATTTATCATTTGTATAGCCTTGTAGTGCTCTACAAATGATAAATAGTAGTAGGAGTAAATTTACACCCGTGTGTTAATCGTGGCTGCTGTCTTATGCTTCTAGCTTCTCACATCTGGCCCTGGCTGTCACTGCTGAAATGTTTAGATTGGAGAGATTTTAATATCCCTCAGGATTTGCATTATAGAAGCCCAAAGAGCAGGTCAAGGATGTAATAGTAGCAGAGGAAGATGAAATATCTGCTGTCTGCCAGTCTGGCTCACATATGACAGGAGGGAATTGCGTCTCTGTGTGGTTAATGCATTAAACTGGCTTGATTCTCCTGCCTGGCTTTGCAATTTCTGGTCAGATGCTTGGACACTGTTTGCTATTTAATTACTCACTTTTTCAAACTCCAGCCGGAAGTGTGTTACAGTTCAGGTAGAGAGGTCGATTCCGCTGTCCTAGAGGCGGAGTGAAGGAGTTGCATAGTAGTTATGAACAACAGCCTAGTATCCAAGCAATCAGGATTCAAGTTCCACTAAAACTTCTTGAGCAAATCACTTAACCCTCCGATGATGCAAAGGTAGATTGTAAGCCCTCTGGGGAAATTTGTATGTGCCTGAATGTAACTACCATCGGAAAGGTATGCGTTAATAAATCTTGCAAGCTAAGAGACCTATTTCTTAAGCATTTTTCCTATTAACGCTAAATGGGAGAAGACCTTTAGTAACTAGACCACTAAATTAGCATGTAAGGCAATAGAGGGCGACGTGACTTACCCAAGGTCACAAGAAATATCAGTGGGAGAAAGGGATAATCTTTAAAGCACTGACTATGTCCCAAGCAAGAAACGAAGGAGCCTCACTAGATCTGTTTGTTTTAATTGTCTACCAAATTATTATTAAAATCGTTCCCTCTCTCATCCCCACGCAGTACCTTTTATGGTTTTGAAATAAGGGAACCAGGGAGTGTTTTTCAAGGATTCGTTTGTGGCTGAAATACCAATAAAAAGCAGGAAACTGGTTCCAAGCAGGCGCTCAGCATTAAAAACAACCTACACATGGGATCTAGTTACAGGTAGCCCAGCTTAACCGTTAGCCCGGTTTAGTAAACATACCCCAGAAGTAGGACTTTTAGAAAGATCAAAAGAAGGAAAAAAGAAGCAATAAAGAAATACAAGGGGGTGGGGGAAGAACTGTAACAAAAATAAATCAGGAAAGTAGTTGGAAAAAAATTCTTTTCAAATTAAATCTGTATTTATATAATCTACATATAAACGTGAAGGGCTGTATTATTATTATTTTTTTTAGTAACATCTCTACCCACAAACAAAACAAAAAAACCCCCAGAAAACTCCAAACAGGACTTATTAATAGAAGCCAATGAAAACTTTCTGGAGGGATGGAAAAAAAAAGGAGGCAGTAGCCTTGTGCTGAGGAGGAGAGACAGAGGGACCTTTGATGCTCTGAGTGAAGGCGGCGTGTTTTCTGCACTCCCTGGGGCTCCCAGGACATGTCCCACCTTCTGAACCTTACACCATGGAGCCTGACAGATCCCTGCTGCTCTCCTGTCTTCTCCTGCTTCTGAAAGGTAAAAATGCCCTTTCTGTTCTCCCTAGTCTTGGCCTGTCTTTTGCATTTGTTTGCAAACTATCCTTTCTTTCCCACCCTGAGTGATCCTTGAAATGCCAAATCCAGCCACAGAAGAAAATAAAATGCAAGCTCTTTGCTGGACTGAGAAGCCGCTCTTTAGAGAGAATGTTGCTGGTTTTCTCTGTGGCTTTTGCAAATTTAGGGGCTAGAGATGGGACAATAATACTCACGTCTTTAACAATTGTTTTTTGAAAAATGTGTGGAATAGTTACCAGCGCCTTGCAATACTTTGCTGATAAACTGAGAGACGGGAGATGACATGCTTAAATCCCTGCTGTCCTACAGGTGCATCTCTAGAAATTCTAGTGTGGGGTAAGGAGAATTTGCAAAACCAAACATCTCCTTGTCTGTGACTAGGAACAATTTGAAGCTGCAAGCTAGTTAACATTCTTGAGAATAACAAGTCCCCCGATTGTTGCCTTTGTTTCTTCTCTCTTGATTTTCTTCCTAAATTGTCCTTAGTTTCTGCCTCATTATGGCCATAGCCTCCACTTTTTAAAAGGTGCTTCATTGATTCCGCCAGAAGGAAATCTGCAGGTTACTGAACTCTGTGGCAGGATTAAGAAAGGGTGACCATGTCCAGAAGTCTTTCCTCTAACACTTTCTCCACCAACTCCAGTTTAGCAGGAACACGCTTCTGGTTTTCAAACTCTCTTCCCTGTTAGAAACATAGAAACATGACGGCAGAAAAAGACTATATGGTTTATCTGGTCTGCCCTTCCATGCCAATTACTATATTCCCTTCAGAGATCCCCTGTGTTTGTCCTCTCTTCGGCCAGGACTGAAACCAGAGCTGGCTGAAAGTTATTCTGAAGGATTTCAGTTAGTTCACAGATCTAATATTATTTCATCTGCTAACAAAGAAATAGGAGTGAGAGGAGTAGCCTAACAGTTAAGAGCTGTGGGCTAGACCCCTCACTGCTCCTTGTGATCTTAGGCAAGTCGCTTAACTCTCCATTTCCTAAAGTACAAACTTACAGGCCGATGCAGAAAGACCAAAGCGCCCTTTGAGCACAGATAATGCAACTTATAAGCACAAGTTCCAACAGGCCCAATGCGTGAACAGCAAAGGAAAAGCAAGAGCCCACAGTAACGCCGAGTGTATTTAAATTATAGGCAAATGAGCTGTGTGTATTAAAATGGCATGCTAATATTGTCTGCGCCCGATGCAGAGAAATGCGTAGACTGTAGAGGATTTTGTAACCAGCCAAAGCACCAAGTCTCTACGCCTGGATCTGAGATGGCTTAAACATCTTGCATGTGAAGTGTCAAACTTCCCCTCAGATCCAGACATTGGGGAAAGCCCCTAATGCCATCAAAATAGTGTTAGGGGAGAGCCAGTGTCTGGTGGACCAGCGGCCCAGGTCCCCCCACCCACCCTCCCAATTACAAACAACCCTGGTGACCCAACTGCCCCGATCCCACCACCCAATTAAAAATAACCCTGATGGCCCAATGGCCCAGTGGCCCCGAGCCCCAAACCCCCACCCCCAACATTGTACCTTTACGATGGAGTAGAAGTGTTGCCCATGCGCTCCTGCCCCTAAGCCATGATCTTGAAAATGGCAGCATCTAGCCCCGCACAGTGCATCCTGGGATGCACTGGGTGGAGCCAGGTGCCACTATTTTTCAAGATAGCGGTGCAGGGGTGGGAGCACGTGGGCACCATTCCCACTCAATTGTAAAAGTATCGGGTGGGGGTGGGGGTTTCTGGGCTGTTGGGTCACCAGGGTTATTTTTAATTGGGTGGAGGTATCGGGGCTGCTGGGCCACCAGGGATTTGGTTTCTGTCATGGAGGTCAGTGAGGGGAGCATTGGTCTCCAGACAGTATTTTGATGGCATTGGGGAAAGCCCCAGTGCCATCAAAATACTGTTGGGGGCACCAAGAAAAGGCATGAGCTAAATCCAATTCCCTTTCCCAAAATGCAAAAAAAAAAATAAAAAATACTAAACATCCACACTTTGCCTTGTAACGGGAACAGAAGATCTTGTTTCAGAGGCTTTAATTTTACTTGTTCAGAAAGCAGAGTGAGAAGAATATGAGAACAGGGGAGCAAAGGGTGGTGTAGCAGCACGGCACCAGAGGGTCAGGGCCCAACAACATAAGGGTATCTCTGAACCATGGTTCCAACATCATTGTCACGACTGTACCATGACACCATGGCGTCACCATACCACTGCATCCCTGAATAACCTCATGAAGCTCTGAATATATGAGGCACACTGGCAAAGCACTAGGCAACGAGTTAGATAATTCAGTTGGTGATTTAAAAAGAATACTCCAATCATTAATGCTGACATTCACCAGCTACTGGTAATAACTTAGGAGCCTATCTACTAAGCATTTTCCCTATTGGCACAAAATGGGAAAAAAACTTTAATAGGCAGGCTCCTTACTGTTGAAATATTTGTTAAAGTGCTGTTTGCTTCCCATTACTGTGAATGTGAGTCAGTCAGGAGTGCTGCTGCTGCACTGTTTGTCATCAGAAATCGTCCCCTCCTTCATGCTAGTGTATGTGTCCACTGATGCACATGAGACACGGACAGCTGAAGAGCAGATCTTCATCAGAGTGCCTTGTGGCTGTCACACTGATACACATAAAACATGAGCACGGCAGATGAAGGTGCGTATTCGCAAAAGGAGAATTTTTTAGCAATAGGATTTGTGACTACAAATAAAAGGCACACACTACTTAATTCTTCAAAGAAATATGCATATTGAAAAATAACATTTGGACAAAAAATGTCAAACGCATAAAGAGAACTCAGGAATAAGAGCAGCAGGGGACAGACAGGCTGCGGGTCATATTCTCTAGCTGCCGCCTTCTGCTTTAAATAAGTCGCTCCCTATCGCACCACCCCTTCGGGAACCCTGTCTGACCATCCAAAGCCTCTTCTAGCCTCCCCTATAATTCACATGTTTTTGTTTTCCAAACAAAACTGCTCATTTGGAAAGCATTTATAAGTGTGTTTAAAAACCCCCAGTGGGTCGCAATGTCCATTTTCACTGCTTGATCCCACCTCCTGTTCCTGAGCAATCCTCTTTGCCAGCTTCTTAAAATACCCAAGAATTTTAATGGCTGGGTGAAATTTTCTTTGCTCACGTCCTTGGCTGGTGATACTGTCACCCACACCTATTACACATGCATTGCGGAGGGTCTGAGGGTGAGTTTTCATTGCTTTCTCTTTTTTAGGAGCTGAAACTACACCCTAGAGTAATTGCTGGTCTGTTTTGCCTGAGGTTTTGGTGGCTCTGCGGCCCACGCTGTGCCTGAGACAGAGGGCCTACTGTATAAAGGCCTTAACGTCCACACCCATTACATATACACAGGCAGGAGCACAGAGGGGTGGGGGGATCCGAAGCAGAATCAGGCTCCTGTTTGGCCCAGATATTTGGTGCCTTCAAAATGTGGTACCCTAGGCAGGTGACTATGCCTAAATCCAAGCCTGCACACGCACCCCTTCCCCCTCCCACTACAGTCTGTCCCAGACTTTTTTGCTTCCTAGCTGAAGTTGCAGCCCTGTGCAGAGTTGGCCAACCCTGCTAGCCAGAGTCACTGACAGGTTCAGTGCTCAGATTATCCCTGGGAAAATGCATCCATGCAAATGATATTGCCCTCAAACCCCTTTTCCTTCACCTCTTTCCTTTCTTTAAGTCGTTCCTTGGAGGAATGCAAGAGTCACCATGTAAAACTGATTTCTTTGAGTTGTCTATCATGGGACTTTGCAGTGGCTCATATTCAGTTGATTTACTGATTTTAAATCTCTTTTTTTTCTGAGTCAGTTACTGCAGAGTTAAATTGGACTTGAAAGGTCAGAATGTGTTTTACCTCCCGTGATCACAGCAAGCCTGTCAGTATTGCTGGCTGACTGATGAGTAGTCCACTAAAGAAGAGCGGGACCTAGGCGTGGTTGTGTCTGATGATCTTAAAGTAGCTAAACAGGTGGAAAAGGCGACAGCAAAAGCTAGAAGGATGCTTGGGTGCATACGGAGAGGAATGGCTAGCAGAAAAAAGGAGGTGATAATGCCTCTGTATAAGTCTTTGGTGCGACCTCATTTGGAGTATGGTGTGCAATTCTGGAGACCGCACCTTCAAAAGGATGTGAACAGGATGGAGTCGGTGCAGAGGGTTGCTACCAAAATGATTAATGGGCTTCATTATAAAGCATATGAGGACAGACTTAAGGATCTTAATATGTACACCTTAGAGGAAATGCGGGATAGAGGTGATATGATTGAGATGTTTAAATACCTCCGTGGCATAAATGTTCAGGGAGAGAGCCTCTTTCAATTGAAAGCAAGTTCTGCTACGAGGGGACATGGGATGAGGGTGAAGGGAGATAGATTCAGGAGTGATATGCGGAAATATTTCTTTACGGAAAGAGTAGTGGATCCGTGGAATAGTCTCCCAGTGGAGGTGGTAGAGATGAGGACAGTAACTGAATTCAAGAAAGCATGGGACCAACACAGAGGATCTCTAAAGGCAAAAAGTGGACTGTTGTAGTTGTTATGGAAGGACAGACTAGATAGGCCATGTGGTCTTTTTCTGTCGTCATATTTCTATGTTTCTATGTTTCTAGTATGGGGGTGTTAAGAATGTGATTTTAAGTAGCAATCTAAGCCAATATTACAAGAAATCACAGAAGCTATGGAACAGTGGGATGTCAGAAAATATTACATTTTACAGAGACTGTTTAAAAGGGTGCTGCTTGTGTGTGTGTTTACCATCAGCCACTCATGCAATAATTGCTATGCACGTTTTGGACATGTGTCTGGTAGAAGTGATTATTGAATGAATCAATTGTCCTGTCTGGGGAGAAATTACTCAGCCTTCTGCTGTGGTGATTCCATGTGCTGAGGGTTCATCCAGGTCTGACTATTAAACTAGTCCCTGTTTGCTCTCCATAAATAGCCCCTGTTCCTCACCAGGCCTGGTTGGTAGGGTGCTGGATGAAGAGGGGGGGGGGGGGGAAACAGCAGTGCCAAAACCTCCTCCAGCCCTGCTGCCTAACAATTCTTCAGGTCCACAGCAGTTTCGCACCTTCCAGCCTTTGCTGGGTCGACTGACTTCAGCATTTTGATAAGAAGGAAAGGATTGAATTCAGTACAACTCCCAGAGAAACCCCCTCCCAGTTTTTAGGCTTTCTGTAATGAATATTCATGCGATTTAGATGCACCCATTTTATCCAAGAGCCAAACCCGCTGGTGTGAGGGAGACTAGATTTGGGAGCCCCTTGCTTTTGGTTAGGGTTTTTTTAGGTGGTCTGTAGCATAAGGGGTAGGCTGACGGGATGGCAGCCATAATGGGTAAGAATTAACGTCTCATACTTCAGAAAGAAAAAAGCAGCTTATGGGGTCCCCTGGGGGCCTGTGCTGGGACCGCTGGCATGTAATATTCTTTATCGGAGCTCTGGGGGAAGGAATAAACCTTAAAACCTTCAGCTGTGCAGATGACACTAAAGTCAGCCATGTGAAAAGTACACACCGATTTTACAGAGGGGCATTGGGCAAACGGGATGAGGAGATTTAGGAAATGTTTACTAATGTGCGTAGTGCTAACCATTAGCTTGAGGTAAGCGCCCCGCCCTAGCAAGGGGCCTTCTGCTAAAAATCCATGCTAACCAAAGCGTCTGATCGGGTAGGGGCTGGGCAGAATGCAGGTATGGACGGCAGCTGAAAGTTAGTGTGGGCTTTTTTGCACATGCGAACCGTGAAGGTAGCTGTTTGCGCGGGCGCACTTAAATCCACCTCAGTGGGTGACGGTAAGTGCGCCCGTGTGCTGGTGAGCACAGTGTGGTGCATTAACTCCCCATGAACAGCAGGCGGACAGCAGCACACACTCCCAAATGTGAGGATGGGTGTCCGTGCTCACTTTCAGCCCCCAGTAGCCTTCTGCCGTGTTGCCTAGTAAACAAGCCCCTTAATGCAGAGCGGTATAAGGGTCACAGGAATAGGTGGGATAATACTTAGCTAATTCAGAATAACGACCTGGAAATATTGGTTGATAAAGGTGTGGGAATGGGAAATAAAGATAAATTTAATTCTGCTGTAAAAATGTAGCAAGGAATCTCACAAGCCATCTTTAAGACTCTAGCCTGGAGGTCTGGGTTTAGACATGCCACTACCACTCCTTGTGATCTTGGGTAAGTTACTTAACCCTTAGCTTGCCAGCCCTCCAGGGACAGGAAAATACTTACTGTACACGAAACCTCGAACGTCTGAGAAAAGGTGAGAGCTAAGCAAATAAACAGAGAGGAGGGCAGGAAGCAGCCCCTCTACCGAAGTAGCACCTCTGCAGGAAATACATAAAGTGCGCTGAAATTATGGAACATTCTGCCACTAGAGACAGGCAAAGCTAATGGACAGAGACTATTAGGTTAGGAAGAATTTTTTTTCATCCCTCACTGCTGCAGAACTGGCTTCAGATGGTCAGATTTTAGACCTTCCTCTGCACTATACCTTAAAGAGAGCTGCTCGACAGTCGAAAGAAGGTTGGACCCTGCTCTACTTTCCACCTAACTGTCATGAAGATTTGAAGCCAGATGAATTTTTGTGCGGCCCAAGTTGCCAGCTGACAATCTGGGGAACCTCCCTTCATGGGACAGATGATATGACTCTGGAGGAAACATCTCGAATGTTCTGACATAATGGAAGCTTTTTTGAGGATCAAGACATCTGTCCATCTGCCAATATTGGATGCAGTATACTCAAACAGCAGAACTGACGGTGTGTCCAGGAGGCCATATTCCACTAGGGGTAGGGGAGCTGTGGTACTATTTTATCAAATAAAAATTATCCAGCAACGATGCTATCCTAGTGCTTTGGAGACCAGAGGTCAGGAAATGAAATGATACAGTATTTTCTTCAGGGGCAGTGGACGACAGTGCATGGATGAAGGTTGGCTTTCTCCTGGTTAGCGCAACATTTCAGATTTCTGGCCTGGAGAAGGCACACACAGACAGAAACTGTCAGTCTTATGGATTCAGTTCTTGTTGTAGGTTGGTAATCAGAAGTGAACCCTACAATCATCTGTAGTACTGAGGACTGGAGAATGGCCAATGTAATACCAGTTTTTAAAAAGGTTCCAGGGGTGATCCAGGAAACTACAGACTGGTGAGCCTGACATCAGTACCGGGCAAAATGGTAGAAACCATTATAAAGAAGACAATTACTGAACATGTAGATAGTCATTGTTTAATGTGATAAAGCCAACATGGTTTCAGCCAAGGAAAGTCTTGTCTTAATAATCTGTTATATTTTTGTGAAGGTGTAAATAAATAGGTAGGCAAAAGTGAAACAGTCGATGTAGTGTATCTGGATTTTCAGAAAGTCTTTGACAAAGTTCTTCATTAGAGATTCTTGGCAAAATTAAAAAGCCATGGGATAGGAGGCAGTGTACTATTGTGGATCAGGAACTGGTTAAAAGATAGAAAGCAGAGGGTAGGGCTGAATGGCCAATTTTCCCAATGGAGAAAGGTGAATAGTGGAGTATCTATCTCAGGAATCTATGCTGGGCCAGCTGTTTTTTAATACATTCATAAATGACCTGGAAATAGGAATAATGAGTGAGGTCATCAAATTTGCAGATGACACAAAATTATTCAAAGTTGTTAAAACCCAAGAGGATTGTGAAAAACTGCAAGAGGACCTCGATAAATTGGAAGACTGGACGTTCAAATGGCAGATTAAATTTAACATGGACAAGTGCAAAGTTACATACTCAGGGAAGAACAACCCAAACTATGGTTACACCATAAGGGTTCCACATTAGGAACCCTACCCAGGAAAAGGATCTAGGCGTCATCGTGGATAATATGTTGAAACCCGCCCCCAAGTGTACAACGGCAGCCAAGAAAGCAAATAAAATGCTAGGAATCATAAGGAAAGGAATGGAGAATAAAACAAAGGACATTATAATGCCTCTGTATTGTTCCATGGTGCAACCGCACCTTGAATATTGTGTGCAATTCTGTTCACAATATCTTAAAAAGGATATAGCGTTATTAGAAAGGTACAGAGAAGAGCCACCAAAATGGTAAAGGGGATGGAAGGATATCCCTATGAGGAGAGGCTTAAAAGATTAGGGCACTTC
This sequence comes from Ichthyophis bannanicus, assembly GCA_033557465.1. Lineage (NCBI taxonomy): Eukaryota > Metazoa > Chordata > Amphibia > Gymnophiona > Ichthyophiidae > Ichthyophis > Ichthyophis bannanicus. The sequence continues at coordinate 35,870,267 of CM066048.1, read as the reverse complement.
AACCTTGAAATGAGATGGCTGAGGGGAGATATGATAGAGGTCTATAAATTAATGAATGGAGTGGAACGGGTAAACACAGAACGGTTGTTTACTCCATCAACAAGTGCGTTTCCCTTAGGGGTATGTTTACTAAACAGCGATAGCAGCTTCCGTGTGATATCGGAGCTGCGGTCCCATTGAAGTCCGATATTGCACAGAAGCCGCTACCACTGTTTAGTAAACATACCTCTAAGGGACACGTAATGAAGCTACAATGTAATCCATTTAAGACTAATAAGAGAAAATATTTTTTCACGCAACATGTAATCAAACCCTGGAATTTGTTACCAGAGGATGCAGTAAAAGCTGTTAGTGAAGTTAGGTTTAAAAAAGGTTTGGACAAGTTCCTGGAGGAGAAGTCCATAAACAATTATTAAGAAGGACCACAGAAATCCACTGTTTACCCTAGGATAAGCATCGTGGAATCTGTGTACCTTTTTGGGACCCCGACAGGTACCTGTGAACTAGATTGGCCACTGTTGGAAACAGGATACTGGGCTTGATGGACCTTGTTGTGACCCAGTATGGCATTTCTTATGTTCTTATGTTAGAGGACTGCTAAATATAACGTTGAAATCTACCTAGTGACTGTTTTTCTTGGGTATGTTGTCTTTCTCTTTCATAGGTAAATGTTTTCATTTTGCCAGAGATCAAAGTCTCGCTCTTCAATCCACAGACACAGAGCAGAGACAATAGCTCACCACTATTACTTTCCTTGGCCACCATGCCAAATGTGTCTTCTCGATATAAGCCATGCCACCCTTACAACCTCAAGTCCCTTTTCAAGGAATTTTAGCTCAGTCACAGCCTCAGAGTTGCCAAGTTACCCATTTCCATGAATGAAATTTTAAGCCAGTCCTGGTTTTCTGACAAGCTCATCTTGATGCATTATGGGACCTACAGCACTGATTGCAATATGTAAAATCAGGGACTACAAAGAGCATATTGCATTACAATGCAGGACTGGTAAGAAATCTCACTCCCGGAACTGGATAACTTGGCAACTCTGCAACCTTATTGTATTAGATTATTATCAAAACAAGATATTTAAACCTTTGCAACATTAGAACTTGTAAAATTGTTTCAACATTTTTATTGAACTTTATGAAAACATTAAAGAAATAATACAAATTGATAAAAGATATAAAAAGAACAAAGTGCAACACAAACCAGTGAATGAATATACAAAAGGAATAATAACATTATTAACAGCATTTGCTAAAATGAAAGTTATACGATTAACATAAATTATGTATTTTAATACTATGTGGAGACACAGTTAATGAAAGATAAGAGTATCTAGTAATGATTAAATGAGGAGAAAGAAAATACATAGAATAATAAGTTTTGTATGCAAGTTAGTCATAATATAAAATCATGATATAATTGCAAGGGGGTTAATGGGAGAGTCATGATAGGAGAGAGGAGACGGGTTCCCACACTTTCTTAACCTTGGGTACCTTGTTAGTCTTTTCAATCACTTTAATTTCAAATGTTTAAATTTGTCCTAGGGTATGTCACCAAAAGGTAATATTTAAATTAGACGAATATTTCCAATTGTGAAGAATCATTTGAATTGATAGAGAAATTAAAATATCATAAAGTTTTTGGGAATTGGGATTGCCAATTGGTAAAGACGGAGAAAAGGATTTCAGAATAACAGCTTGCAGTTAAATGTTTATCAAAGTGAAACAACTTTTGAATGTGCTTCCAAACCTTTTGCCAAAAAAGATTAATCACCTTACATTCAGATAACATATGAAGAAGACCTTGTACCTTCATAGGTATCACTGTGCCAACACTTATTGGTGGCCGATAAGCCATTTTTTGGTGGGGGTTCAAAGAGCAAGATGAAAAATAAAATATAATGACTGAAGTAAACTAGCCGATAACGTGAGACGATCAGCATGTAGCCAAAAGTGATGCCAGTCTATAGTAACATCTTCAGGTAAATGAAGATCATTCCCCCAAACGTTATAAAGAACAGAAGACGTGGAAGTAGGTTTGTTGTTGTTAAGTGCCATTGAGTCGGTGTCGACTCCTGGCGACCTCTAAACTTTATTGGTCTTCAGCCAAGCAGCTCATTGTTGATAGAGTGGTATCCATAGCTGCTGTTATTGTATCGATCCATCTCATTGCTGGCCTTTCTCTTTTGCGTTGACCTTCTATCTTGCCAAGCATGATGTCTTTCTCTAATGATCTCTCCCTTCGCATGATGTGTCCAAAGTATGAAAGTCGAAGTCTTGTCATCTGAGCTTCTAAAGAAAGCTTTAGGTTTGATCTCCTCTAGTCTACCCCACCATGAAATATAAAGTAGAGTTCATTTTTGAACATTTGCACCTATAATAGTGAGAATACGTTCTATATTTATGTGTAGAGTCTGTTCAACATCCGTATTTAAAAGTATACCTAGATATTTGAGTAGTAAGGGAGACCATTTAAAGGGGAAGTCCTGCAAATCTGTTTATTTATTTATTTAACAGGTTGGATTTTTTTTTAGACCGCTTTATCCTTCAATCAGAGTGGTTTACATTAAATAGTAACTTATGCAGACGACAAGGGAGATAACCACAATGTTGACCTGCTACATTAAACATAGTCAATAACATAGTAACATATTTGTGAAGTTCATAAAACTTGTATAAAGGGGAACTATATACAATGCATGGGACAGACATGGGAGTGTGATAACTGAACTTAGATTTGAGAAATATGAACACTGAGTGGTGTTATTTCAGATTTATCCTAATTAATTGAAAAGGCTTGGGATAGAGACAGGAGAGCCAGGCGATAGGTGTGTAGGGAACGTAGCAGACGGTATGGAGTATGAAAATGGAGTAGATCATCCGGATATTGAGGAGCGGAAGCGTGAATGGTCCTGTGCACAAATATAAGGATTTTATACTGAATTCGGAAAGGGACAGGTAACCAGTGGAGACGGGCTAGCAGTGGGGAGATGTGCTCAAACCGAGAGGAGCGAGTATACGAGCAGCAGTATTCTGGAGGAGCTGGAATCTATGAATGAGGTACTGCGGGAGGCCAGCTAGGGTGACATTACAGTAATCCATTCTGGAAATCACGAGGGAAAGAAGGAGTGTAGTCAGAGAGGTTGGGGAGAGGAAAGGACGGACTGCGCAGATTTGACGAAGATGGAAGAATGACTGGCGAACAACCGATGAATTATGTTCTGCGAAGGAGAGGGAGGAATCAAGGATGGCCCCAAGGTAATGGAAAGAGGAAACCATTGGGATAGGAGTCGAGGAAATGATGGGGGCCAGGGAGGGGGCTCCGAAGGTAAACTACATGGCAGTAGATTTAGAGGGGTTCAAGTGCAAGAAATTGGAAACCATCCAAGAATGAATAAGGGCCAGGCAAGAATTAAGTGGTGAGAGATCCAGGGAAGAGGAAGCGGTGCAGTGGAGGAGAATAATGTCATCCGCATAAGTATATGCAGAGATACCAGACTGTTGGATGAGCAGAGAGAGGGGGGCCAGAAAGACATTAAAGGGGAGAGGGGACAGAATAGAGCCACACAGGGCAGGGGCACGGGAGTCTGAAAGAACAGAAAAGGAATGGGCAGTGAGGAAGGACTGGAACTAGTTCAGGGGGGTGCCCCGGATACCCAGATCAGAAAGATGAGCAAGGAGAGTACGATGGTCCATGAGGTCAAAAGCAGAGGAGAGTTCCAAAGAAACAGCCAAAGTGAGACCACCATGATCATGGGAGACATGAAGTTCATTCAATAGGGACAGAATAATAGACTCAGTGAAGAAGGGTAGAATGAAGCAAAGCATATCAAAACCTTCAGCTCCTTCAGGTATGCCTAAAATACTAATATTATTTCGTTGATTCCTGTAGGAGAGATCTTCGAGGTCATTGTGCAGTTTTTAAAGTTCTGATTCATTTTGTTTAATGGTGTCCAAGAGTAGATGTTCGGCATTCCAAGTCTGCAATTTTCTCTTGTGAAAGAGTAAAGTTGCTATTTAAGGCTTTCAATCTGTCGTTAAAGTTCTCTAGTAAGTTCCAGTTGAGTTTTCAGCATGTCTTTTAAGAGATGAATTTCATGCATAATCGGATCCAGGAGAGAGGCCTTGGTCCCGAGGTGAAGCCTTTTCTGGAGTTGGGGGAGTTGTTTTTGGTCTTTTATTACAAGGGTCACAGTTGATTCTGCTCTGTTGCCTTTATTTTCTGACATGTTGTTGTTAATAAGCACTGAAGGATTAAAGATCAGAAGTCAATATTTAGTAGTTTTATCCTGCTGAATGTAGGAGCTCTCATAGCATGCTTCTGACTGTGTAGCTCCAGGCACCGACCCCAGAACTTGTAAATATACATTTCTGGAAATTTTTCTCTTGTTCTTTTTATACCCACTGTCTCACCTCTCCTCAGAGTTGCCAAGTTATTCAGTTCTAGGAGTGAATTTCTTTTCCAATTCTGGTTTTAAATTTGCATTATAATGCAGTGTAGCATTTATAATCCCTGATTTTACCTATTGGAATCAGTGCTGCAGGTCCCATAATGCATTAGTAAGAGCTTGTTACAAATCCATGACTGGCTTAAAATCTCACTCCTGTAACTTGGTAACTTGGCAACTCTGTCTGCTACTGTGCTCAACTCTTCGACCCAACTCTCAGATTCTGTCCATCATAGACTTACAGAAACAAGGGCCAGATTTAATTGACTCAGCTTGAGAACAGAAAGAGTTGAACTGTAAATTTTGTTTTATTTTCCAAGTTATAGGCATCATTATTTTGTATTTAGTCTGTTTATGTAGTTTTTCACAATGCATCAGCGCTTCTCAGATTGGAAATGCTTGCCCATCGTTCCAATCCCACTACTGCTACCAACATTCTTGATGTTCAAGTAGAACAAATAAAAACCCTTGGTGGAAATGTAGATTGAAAGCTTATGGGACAGGGGTCTGCTCACTACCTGCATTCTTTTTTATATGGTGCTACATGCATTCTAGAATTCTCTAGAATATGTATTTTCTTTATTACTGTTAATAAGATTCCTGCTGTCCATGTGTGTACCAAGGGCGGGCAGGGGCGGCCCAAGGGGTGTGCGTAGACTCATTGTGGGGCCTATTTGCATAAAGGATCTCATTTGCATAAATATTTGCATAACGTTAACGTGTGCTAATGTTTAGTAAACATGCCTCTTAATGAGTGTCTCCAGTGCCAACCACCAGGCATATTATGGACTACTATAAACACTGCCCATTTAGAACCCATAGCAAACCCACCGTATCATAACAACACTACCAAGACTCACAAAGCACCAAACCCTACCTATCAAAAGGCAACACTGAAAATCTTAAACCAATAGATCTCAGAGAATACCAATACATCTCCTACTGGAGAAAGAGAACAAGTGGGACTGTCACATAGGGCCTGAATTTCAGCTGGGTGGTGCTATACGCTGCATTGGCGCATAGTCCGCCCACCTCCCACCTAACCCTGATTTTCTATGCTGGGGTCATATGCAGCCCTGGCATCGAAAATCCGGCTGTCGCCGCACAGCCAGGAAGCCGCAGGAGCTACATGTAGCACCGATTTTCGATGCTACACGGTTAGCTCTATCACCATAAGATAGGCAAGGTTGAAACCATGCCTATCTTTAAGGCACAGAGTGCTAACCGTGAAGCATTGAAAATTGCTGCTACATGGGTAGTGCCATGGCCCGCCTCTGTTCTGCCTCGGAATGCCCCCAACACTGATAGCATCTGAGTACATTAGGGACATACCCGTGTAGGTGCCCTTTGAAAATCCCGGATAAGAGGCCTTTACATGGTTAACTAGGGAAGTCACCCGGGTAAAGGCCTTCGAAAATCGAGCCCATAGAAACTACATGAACAGCTCGATTACACATGCAAAACATAGACCTTCACCAAACAAAGAACAAGGGATCACAATTTAGAAATGGGAAGACAATAATTAAACTGGGAACACAAAAAGCCAAACTTGGAATGTACAACAACACTGGAGAAATAAAACTATTAATTAATTTCCTCTTGTCCTAAACAAAAATCAAAGACGTTAGTGATGCACATTTCCCAGAGTTGACATATTCCTATTAATAAATTCAAAATAAAAAAAGTATTTTTCTACCCTTTGTTATTAGGGCATTTTATTTTTCAGTTGCAATTGCTCCAGTCACTTTCTTCTGGTTTCTTTGTCTTCTGTTAACTCTCCATCGTCTGCTGTCCATTTGTCCTTTCTTCACTCTTCTAGTTTTTTTCCCATTCTCTCTCTCTACATCTGCTTTAACATACTGATCTTTCCCCTTTTGCTCTTTCTTTCTGTATTTCTTTTTCATCCACTCAAATTTCACTCTTCCATCCTCAATCCCCACTTACTCTCCCGATACCCGGCCAATCGTAGATTTTAATTCCCCACACACAAAATATCTTTTCCCCTCTCCATCCTCATTCCCCCAACCCCATCCCCTTCTAATCCTCCCCCAATATCTGCTCCCTTTGTTCCAGCTCCACCCAGCATCCACTCCCTTCTAGTCCCATTCTCCCACCCCCCCATTAGCCCATTTTCAATCCTAACTCCCTCACCAGCCATTTCCAATCCTATCCTAGCCCCCCCATCAGCCCATTTCCAGTCTTAGACCCCCATCAGCCATTTCCTATCCTAGCCTCCCATCAGCCTATTTCCAGTCCACGCCCCCCCATCAGCCCATTTCCAATCCAAAACCCTTCCCAATCAGTCCATTTCCAGTCCTAGCCCCCTCATCAGCCATTTCCAGTCCTATCCAAGCCCCCCATCAGCCCATATTCAGTCCAAGCCCCCCCAAAATCAGTCCATTTCCAGTCCTAGGCCCCCCATCAGCCCATTTCCAGTCCACGTCTCCCCCCAATCAGCCCTTTTCCAGTCCAAGCCCCCATCAGCCCATTTCCAGTCCACGTCTCCCTCCAATCAGCCCTTTTCCAGTCCAAGCCCCCCATCAGTCCATTTCCAGTCCAAGATCCCCAAATCAGTCCATTTCCAGTCCTAGACCCCCACTCAACCCATTTCGAGTCCCAGCCACCCCCGTCAGCCCATTTCCAGTCCAAGCCCCCCAAATCAGTCCATTTCCAGTCCTAGGTCCCCCATCAACCTATTTCAAGTGCCAGCCCCCCAATCAGCCCATTTCTAGTTCAAGCCCCACCCCATCAACCTATTTCCAGTCCTAGGCCCCCCATCATCCCATTTCCAGTACTATTGTAGCCCCCCCCCCCCAAGAGCCCCGCGCCTGTCCGTTCATCTTCAGAGGGAGCCAGAGAGGCCCAAAGCCCCGGCTCACAGCCGACAGCATGAAGAATGGCATGTTCCCTCACACTGGCAGCTGTGTTCTCATGAAGCACTGAGTTCTGGGAAAGGTTAAAGGGCATTTCCTGTTTCCCGGCACTCGCATACTTCACGAAAACACAGCTGCCAGTGAGAGGGAACATGCCACTCTTCATGCTGGTGGCTGTGCAGAGGTGAGCTGGGGCCTCAGGGGGGCCTACCCGGCTCCCTCTGAAGCTGGCATTGCAAAGCCAGGATTCACCATGTGGGAATGAAGTTCATGCGGGGTCCCCTGAAGTGTGGGGTCCTATGTGAACAACATTCTTGCACAATGGACGGGCCAGCCCTGAGGACAGGACAGTGGATGCGGCTAAGAGGGGAATGCATTCCCACTGGACCCACATTTGAAGGCAGCACTACAAGCTTACCTTCTCTCCTGGGCCAAAGTCTCACGAGTAGGGTTGCCAACTGGCTCCAGATGCACCCAACAGGTTTGATCCAGTGCATGCAGGGATTTTTAGTCTTCCTTTCTTATGGAGTGCAGTCGAGAAATCAGAACTACTTATCCCTGCATGCAATGGGGTGAACCCAGGATTGGATCAAGCATGTCGGGTGCATCTGGAGCCAGTTGGCAACCTTACTCACGAGCAGGACCGTACCAAGCTAAAAATGAGCCCTGTGCGACTAATGAATCTGGCATCCCCTTCCACCCAGTCACCTTCAGTAACTCACTCTTTTTGAGCTTCCTGGAAGGCCAGTGATGATATCAGCGCCCCCTTCTCTGCTTGCGCACTCTGCGGCTGCATTGCTTGCACAGCCCTTGGTTCGGCACTGCTCGTGAGACTTCATCCTGGGACAGAAGAGCCGTGCGGGCCTGGATTGGAGGCAGCGCGGCAAGCCACCCATCTTTAAGGTAAGTTTACCACACTACCTTCAAAGTGTATAGGGTTGCCAACTGGCTCCAGATGCGCCCGACAGGTTTGATCCAGTTCTGGGTTTATCCCATTGCATGCAGGAACATGTAGTCTTGCTTTTCTTATGGAGTGCAATGGAGCAATCACAACTACATGTCCCTGCATACAATGGGGTAAACCCAGAACTGAATCAAACCTGTCGGGCACATCTGGAGCCAGTTGGCAACCCTAAAGGTGTGGGCCCAGCGGAGGGGAGGGGGAGGGTGTTCTAGTGTATCACATTGTACAGTGGTGCGCCTTGGGGCAGTGCCCGCCCCGGTACCAAGGGGGCTGAAAACGCCACTGGTGACATGCACTGGATCAAAACTGTTTTTGATGTTTTTTTCATCTGCTTCTCATGCTCCTGGTTTCATCTCACTAGCCCTCTTTCCTCTCTTTCCCCCAACTCTGCACCCCAGGTATCTGTTCACCCTTCAATATTGATGTGAAGAAGTTCCAGGTTTTCCATGGGCCGCCTGAGGCTCAGTTTGGCTACAAAGTGCTGCAGCATAAGGCAGGGGAGCAGAAGTGGTAAGTAGGCCACCAGAAAATTCTTATAGGCCCCAAAGCCTGCTTGTGGCAATGGTGGGTGTCAGCTTCAGTAGTTAACTGGTGCTTAGAAGTAGTTAGGGTTGCAAATTGGCTCCAGATGCACCCAACAGGCTTGATCCAGTCCTCTTGGGTATATCCCAGGCATGCAGGGACATGTAGTTCTGATTTCTCTATTGCATTCCATAAGAAAAGAAAGACTACATGTCCCTGCATGCCCTGGGGTAAACCCAGGACTGGATTAAGCCTGTCATGTGCATCTGGAAGCCAGTTGGCAACCTGTAACCAGGGCTGAAGAAAACGTTTATGCATGTATCTGTCCAGAATGTGCAGCCACACATCTATAAAATCCTAAGCTAGGATAGGGAAGTTGCTGCCAGTTCTGTGTAATCTTATGCAAATGGGAAATTACTCCAAACCCATCATAAATAAAATGCTTTGAGCAAATGGGGGCAACCCCCTCTGCACAGAGCACGACAGATGTGCATCACTCTTTAGCAGGATCTGCAGTCCACCTAATTACATTATAATGTGTGCAAAGATTATCTGTTATCTAATCATAATAGAGGAATTGATGTCAGCATTATCATAGGTATTGGAAAGGGGTGGGACATGTGGGCCCTGGTCCCAACAAATATCTCAATGGCTGTCAGCAGGGAACATAAGAACATAAGATCTGCCATACTGGGTCAGACCAAGGTCCATCAAGCCCAGTATCCTGTTTCCAACAGTGGCCAATCTAGGTCATACGTACCTAGCAGGTTCCCCAAAAGACACAGGTTCCGCAATGCTTGTACTGGGTCAAGCATTGATATCCTGGGTCCCTTCTTAGTAATGGTTTATGGACCTTTCCTCCAGGAACTTGTCCATCCTATCCCCCGTAGGCAGAAGAAAAGCCGCGAACATGGCAAAGACCTTTCCTGTTCTGCCCATGGGGGTCCAGTCTCCCACAGGGGCAGAGCTGGGAGCAGAGTTAGGGTGGAGCTTGGGCCCCCTCCCAAAATAAAAGGCCTTCCGCCGTCCCTGAGAGTTACCATGTTACCTAGTTTCAAGAGTGAAATTTTAAACCAGTCCTGGATTTCTGACAATCTTATTCTGATGCATTATGGGACCTGCAGCACTGATTCCAATGGGTAAAATCGGGGACTACAAATACCATACTGCACTGCTATGCAAATATAAAACCAGAACTGGCAAAAAAAATCTCACCCCTGGAAAGGAGTAACTAGGCAAATCTGTGATGTTACCTAATGCAAATTCACCTTGTCTCACTGTGAAAGAAAAACATGTATTGAGTTTGCCTGGAAACTAAGAGCGAAGGAATGAGCTCCCCCATGTACTGACAGGACAGGAATGGAGTGCAACACTCTACAGGGGCAGGGCAAAGATCCTCATTGTATAACAGAAACAAGGATCAAACCCCCTTTCCCCATATACTGAAAGAGAACACTGAACTCACCCTGCTTTATAATTTGTTTAAAACATCTTTTGCTCACTCATGCTTAAAAGCTCAAGGCACGAGACAGTTGCAGTGGGATTAGGGTTGCCAATTGACTCCAGTTGCGCCCGACAGGCTTGATCCAGTCCTGGGGTGACCCCATTGCATGCAGGGACTTGTAGTCTTGCTTTTCTTATGGAGTGCAATGGAGACATCGGAACTACATATCCCTGCATGCAATGGGGTAAACCCAGGACTGGATCAAGCCTGTCGGGCGCATCTGGAGCCAGTTGTCAACCCTAAGTGGGATAACAGAACATTAAGGGCACTAGCTGAACTCTCTGCTGTATAGCAAGGACAGGCAACCAAACTCTCTTCCCCCTGTAAGAACTAGAGGATCACACTCCTGTCCCAGTGCATACAGGTACTTGTAGTTTCAGTATCTTTAGGAAGGGTCAGAAGTAAAAGAGCAAAGATGCAACCAGGGCAAAGACAGGACTGGATCAATCTGGCAGCTGTAGCATGAGCTGGGGGCCAAACTCCCCCAAATTCCTGCTCTATTTCAGGCTAAGTGGAATATAGATGCCATGGCAAAATGCAGAGAACCATAAGACAATATCTATACCTTTCACTAGAACAGATAAAATACACGGTACAGCGCTGCCAAGTTACTCAGTTCCAGGAAGGAGACCTCTTGGTCAGTCCTGGTTTTGCACTTAGAACATAATGCATGGTGGTATTTGTAGTCTCTGACTCTACCCCTTGAAATCAGTGCTGCAGCTCGCATAACGCACCAGGATGGAAGCTATCAAAAATTCAGGCCTGATCTAAAATCACCCCCCTGGGACTGAGTAACTTGGCAGTACTTATATAGAAAACCCCATCAAACGCCAACACTAATTCTTACTCCCCCCAACAGGGTACTTGTAGGTGCCCCATGGGATGGAACAGCCGACAACAGACAAGGGGACGTGTACAGGTGTATGATGGGAACGGAAAACAATGCCAGGTGTACCAAAATCGGTTTAGGTAATACAGGGCTGCAAGATCAGTTTCTCCTTCCAGCATCCTCCTTTCCCCTCCCCCTCCCCCTCCCCCATATGAAGCTATTCATTCTTTTCCTGCATCCTCTACATTGTGATAACTTAATCTTGGATTTTTCTTTTCTCTCTGGTCTGAAATCAGGTGACACAGCCCTACAAAACGTCTCCAGACAAATCAAAAACATGCACTTCGGAATGACACTCACAAAGAGTGAGATGGGAGGTTTTGTGGTGAGCCATTTTTCCTGGCAGTAAGTTGGAAATACATGCGGTGGCCTAAGCCCTAGGGCTCTGTTCTTACCTAGGCATTGGGTTTTGCAGCAGTCCCACAATGAATATGGATGAACTAAATTTGCATATAATGGAGACCAATTGTAGGCTAATCTATCTTATGCATACTCGTTGTGGTCATTCCGAAACCTGACTGGTTAGGGTGCCTCCAAGAAATCTTTGAAAACCACTGGTCTAGAGCTAATGCAGACCTCCTTCCAGCTCTAGGATTTTCAGTTGACCAACAAGCTCATCCAGTCCTGGTTTTGCTTTATTACATTTAATGTTCCTCAGGACATTAGAACTACAACTCCCTGCATGCAATACAGCAAAACTGGAGTCTGGGTGGTGCCAGAGGACTGGAGAGAGGCCCTTTATACAAAAGCAGAAGTAAGGATGTGATTGAAAACTACAGGCCTGTTTAATCTCTGTGGTGAGTAAATTATTGGAAACACTGCTGAAAGAGAAAATAGTGAGGTTTCTGGAGTCCAGTGGATTGCAGGACCCGAGGTAGCATGGATTCACCAGGGGCAAGTCTTGTTAGACAAATCTGATTATTTCTTTGACTGGGTGACCAGGGAGTTGGACCGAGGGAGAGCCCTAGATGTGGTGTATTTAGATTTCAGTAAAGCCTTTGACACCATTCCTCACAGGCGACTTATAAACAAACTAAGCACCCTTGGGATAGACCCTAAAGTTACTGCTTGGGTTAGAAATTGGTTGAGTGGGAGGCGACAAAAGGTACAGGTAAATGGAGCTCCCTCTGAGGAGAAGGAGGTTACCAATGGTGTGCCGCAGGAATCTGTCTTTGGTCCCATTCTTTTTTTTATTTTGTATTTATAAATGTTTACAATAAACCAAGCAACACTGCTTGTACAGAAAAGATACAACTTGCATATAATATATAAGAAAAAAGTATTCCAAATCAGTTTAAAGTAAGGAATATCAATAGCCCTCAGTTGGGAGGGGAGCAGCATAACCAAAACACACTGAGGGGAGGAGACGGAGACCCCCCCAGTGTTATACAGAAAGAGAAAAGGAACATTATCCACAAAATCAAGTGGGGCAGAGGTCCAAGAACATACATATATATATGAATGAGAGACTGCTCAAGAGGGAGAAGACGTAACAACATGAGTGCTAATGAAAGAAGAAAGATCTTCAGGCTGAAAAAATACATATTTCTGCAATTGATATATAACAATACATTTACAAGAAAACCGTAGCACAAAGGAGGCTCCCAACTGAATCACTCCAGGCCTTAACAAAAGAAAAGATTTATGTTTTTTCTGCGTTTCCCTGGCCACATCTGGAGAAATCAATACTTTAGCTCTTTTTTTTATATAAAATAACTTAAGGAGCCATTCTCGGTCCGAAGACAAAGCCAGTGTTACTAACAAAGTGGAAACAGGCAGCTCATCATCCCTAGGAGTTTGAAGCAGAGCAGAGACATTTAGGAAGTCCATTTCTAAAGTCCCAACAGACACTTTACTATCTTTCTTACCCAAAGGTAGATAATAAACTTTTGACATCGGAGGTATCAGGTCCGAGGGCACCGACAGTGTCTCTTGAAGGTATTTCCCAAAAAGATCTAAAAGAGCCACCCCAGTAACAACCGGAAAATTCAGAAGATGAATGTTTGAGGGACCGAGCAGCATTTTCCAATGTCTCTAATTTAGCTCTTAAAGTTGTGTTATCTTTAACCAAGGAAACAGTCAAATCAGAGACCTGAGATAGCTTCTGATCAGAAACTTCTAATTTACCTTTTATCTCCACCATATCTTTATCCAGTTTAGAGAAAGTCTCCTCAAGTTTAGTCATTTTTGAGGTAGAAAGAGCCAGCTGCTGACCAACTACTTGAGAAAGCTGTACAATCGCCTCCCAGATGTTATCCGGGGTCACAGAAACAGGATGAGGAATGACCAAGGAAAAGGAAGGTTCAGTGGTTACCACCGGCAAGGAATTCTTCAAATCATCAGCACTGCTCACCCCTTGAGCTGGAACACCAACCGCAGCAGTCGTAACCTCTCCCGGGCTAATAGCCGAGATCTCCTACAGCTGATCTCCGGATCCTCCCACCGACGGGTCCCGCTCCAGATTCGCAGCCACCTCTACCATTGGTAAGACTGCAGATCCACCAATCGGGGGAACCGCCAAACGACCTGGAAGAGCAGGAGGTGCACGCCCATTCGGGGAGAGAGACACATCCAGGGCAGAAGACGCCAAAGTCTCCTCTACCGGCGCTTCAAAGCCCGCTCAAATCTCCCCAATCTGGTTCTCCGTGAGCCTTACAAAGCGGTCCATGGGCCCCACAGCAGCAGGCGTAGGCTCCACGGGAAGAGCTCTTGGCTTGATTTTACGCTTAGGTATCGTGGCTCAAACCCTCATAGCCGCCATCTTGGAAATTAGCCACTTCCCCAACCTGGTCCGATTCTTTTTAACATCTTTGCTAGTGATATTGCGGAAGGGCTGTTGGGTAAGGTTTGACTCTTTGCGGATGATACCAAAATCTGCAACAGACTAGACACCCAGGAAGATGTGGATAACATGAGGAGGGATCTAGCTAGGCTCGAAGAATGGTCTAGAATTTGGCAGCTGAGATTTAATGCTAAAAAATGTAGGGTCATGCATTTGGGCTGCAGTAATCCAAGGGAGCGGTAAAGTACAGGAGGTAACATACTTCTGTCCACGAAAGACGAGCAGGACCTGGGAGTGATTGTGTCTGATAATCTTAAAGTAGCTAAACAGATAGAAAAGGCGACAGCAAAAGCTAGAAGGATGTTTGGGTGCATAGGGAGAGGAATGGCCAGCAGAAGAAAAAGAGGTGATAGTGCTTCTGTATAAGTCTTTGGTGCGACCTCATTTGGAGTATTGTGTGCAATTCTGGAGACCGCACCTTCAAAAGGAGATAAACAGGTTGGAGTCAGTGCAGAGGGTGGCTACTAAAATGTTTAATGGTCTTCATTAGAAAGCATATGAGGCAGATTTAAGGACCTTAATATGTATACTTTAGAGGAAAGGCAGGATGGAGGTGATATGATTGAGATGTTTAAATACCTCCGTGGCACAAATGCACAGGGGGAGAGCCTCTTTTGATTGAAAGCAAGCTCTGCTACTAGGGGATATAGGGTGAGGGTGAAAGGAGATAAACTCAGGAGTAATATGCAGAAATATTTCTTTACGGAAAGAGTGGTAGATACGTGGAATAGTCTCCCAGTGGAGGTGGTAGAGATGAAGACAGTATCTAAATTTAAAAAAGCATGGGACAAACACAGATGTTCTCTAAAGGACAAAAGGGGACTTGTAGTGGGTGATATGACTAGATAGGCCATGTGGTCTTTTTCTGCTGTCATGTTTTTATGTTTCTAAAACCAGGCCTGGAACAGCCTGTTTGGTAGACTTGGAGTGAACGGGAAACCCAATCAAGCTCTGATATTACTATTTGCGTTATTAGGAACCCAGCTTGACAATGACCTGAGGGTGAAAAGGGTTTCAGAGTCTCTACCTCAGCAGTGATCACCAGCTGCATTCCCTTGCAGCTAGCTGTCTTGCATTTTTGTGGCCTTGAGATGCTGATTCACCATCCCACATCTGCATTTAGCATCTGCACAGAGAAGCACTCTTGCCACAGCTTGCCATCCTCAGCAGACAGTGACCACAGTGAGAGTCTTTCTGACAACAGTCCAGGAGCAGATTAAATAGATGCGTTTAGTACTGGAGAAATTCATTTTCATATCCTCTTCCTCTGACAAGGTCACCCTAAGTTGCCTACAGGCTGATTCAGTCCTGGTTTTACTGTATTGCACGCAGAGAGTTAGAGTTCTGATTGTTGACTTACTGTCCATAAGGACATCAGAACTACAATTCCCTGCCTGCATGAGGTAAACTAAGGCTTGAATCAACCTGTTTGGGCAATCTGGAGTGAACTGTAAACTCGATATTCAATCCTAGCTTTACCAGCAGGCTCCAGGTCAACAGCAGAGTTGCCAAGTTGCCCAGTTCCAGGAGTGAGATTTTAAGCCAGTCCTGGATTTCTGACAAGCTCATTCTGATGCATTATGGGACCTGTAGCACTGAATCCAATACATAAAACCAAGGACTACAAATACCATACTGCACTGTATGCAAGTTTAAAACCTGAAATGGGAACAAATTTCACTCTTGGGACTGGGTAACTTGGCAACTGTGCAACGGGGATGCCCTGAGCCATTGATGCTTTTGTCTGGTTGTCCTGGTTTTCTTATGGAATATCAGATGTGCAGGTCGTGCTCTGATCTGCTGTTCTGAGAGCTGTGTGAACATGGCGCGTGTGCTGCGTATGGCGTTCTGCCTCTCTGCTTTTCTTTGTCTTGTCACAACAGGCGTGCGCCCCGCTCTGGTCCCAAGAATGTGGCACCTCCACCTTCAACACTGGATTTTGCACCAAAGTGGACAGCGGCTTCTGGCCCACTGAAAACATTGCCCCAACAGCTCAAAGTACGTACACCTTTCACCTGTTTTGTGCGATCTAAGTGCAGTCATGAGGGACTGGCTGAGCTGGTCCCGGTTTAACTCCACATCTTGTGTTCCAGTCTCTCTAAGCCAAAGCACAAACTGCAGGCCCAGAGGTGCAGTGGGAGTTAAAATCAGGACTGGCTCAGCCAGCGAGATCTGGAGCAATCTGGTTATCCCCGAACAATGTATTTTTTGCTACCTTTTAAAAGCAGTGATACAGTCCCAGTGTCCTTAGATTCCTCAGTGGGGGAAGGAGGGAGAAAATTGATAACACAATCCAATTGTTTGTAAAAAAAAAAAAAAAAAAAAAAAAGGTTGTAATATGCTAATTTTTGTAGTTAGAGGTAAGACACAATGGATTCCTCTAGAGTTACTCTTCAACTCTTAATGCTTATTCTCATACATTCCAATGCATTGACATGATGGTGGCTGAGGGTTGTGATAAACAGCACATAGCACCCGATTGAATTCTGTTAGAAAAAGAGGAGTTTTCAGGACCCCAGAACGCTCATTTCCCCTTTGGAATGATGTGGAAAGAAAAGAAGGGAGGTTTTTTTTTTTTACCTGCTGGGAGATTTTATATCCAGTAACATGCTTTGCACTCTCTCCTTCAGGATGCTCGACTTATATGGACATCATAATCGTCCTGGATGGGTCCAACAGCATCTACCCCTGGTACGAAGTACAAAACTTCCTGAGAAACATCCTGAGCAAATTCTTCATCGGGCCTGATCAGATCCAAGTAAGTTCCACATCACAGGGTGACACACCCCTTCCCTCCCCCAGGTTCCAGGCCACAAGTGGCGTAAGGGTCAGAAACACAAGTTCCAGCATGCATGGGGGTAAACTCAGAACTGGATCAATATATTGATTTAAGAAAAAAAAATGGAGCCAGCTGAAAACCTCTCTTCCCATGAACCGCTCCTCAGTAAAGATTATTAAGGACAGATGGGCTCCCTGGTGTTGAACTGACATAACCCAAAGGAAATTTCTTGGTGGTGGTTAAACCAATGCATGGACTAGAGCCGGCCAGTGGTAAGATGATAAGAGAAAGTTCAACACTACATGAGGGCAGAAGGGCGTTTGGGTCTTGCCTGTGTCTCCTGTAGATGGAGCTCAGGCAGATGGAGCATAGGCAGCCGAATAGGGTGGTCCACAGGATCATAGCCCCACCAATATTTTGCCCATCACAGCATCATCAACTAGAGAGCTTGGGACGAGGGCTAGAGATTGGTTTGTTTGGCCCCTCCAACCCAAAAGAGAGGAGGAAGCATGCCAGATCAGTGAGTTCTTCTCCATGGCGAATGTCCCAGGACTAGAGTGGGACATGCAGCCATCTAAAGAGGTCAGTTACAGTTTCTCGAGAGATGAAGGCCTCGGGGCACTTGATGCTGCATGAGAGCCTGATGAGAAGCATAAGTCACCCTGCCTAGGGGAAGAACACAGGTCCAAGATGCTCCATGGTGCCTGGTGGGACCTCAACAGACAGAGGACATATCATCCTCAACTCTTCTAGGAAGCATAAGCTACCCTGTCTAGAGGAGGAACACAGGTCCAAGATGCTCCATGGTGCCTAGTGGGACCTCAACAGACAGAGGACATATCATCCTCAACTCTTCTAGGAACAGTATGACATAAGATATGCCATACTGGATCAGACCAAGGTCCATCAAGCCCAGTATTTATTTATTTATGTAACAGTTTTTATACCGTCTTTCTACAATTCAAGAAGGTTTACAGAGAACGTAACAGACAGTATATTACAACTGTATACATAGAAACAAAACATAACACGGTATAAATGATTAACAAGTAACTTTCTCCTTGAGGAGGCTTATGGATAGGAACTATTTACAAGGAGATTTATAGAAGATGGTTAGAGAGAGCTATGTAAGTTGGGAAAAATGTTCCTGGAAGAGATGAGTTTTTAATTTCTTCCGGAATTCAAGGTGATTGGAACATTTCCGTAGTTCATACGGTAAGGCATTCCAGATAGAGGGGGCATAAAGGGGAGAATGCCCGATTACAGATAGTTTGGCTACATTTTCTCTTAGAAGTTGGGATGGATAGGAGATTTTTTGTGATGGTGCGGCGTGTTCTATTGTTGTTAGAATTAGATAGGAGCGAGGAGAGGCATGGAGCTGACTCATTGGAAATGATTTTATGAATGAGGGTGATTACTTTGAATTTAACTCTGGACTGAATGGGGAGCCAGTGTAGATCAAAGAGGATTGGCGTTATGTGTGAGCATCTAGGGTTATTTGTGATGAGCCGAGTTATTGTGTTCTGTGCCATTTGGATGGGGTGTAAGCTGTTCTTGGGAAGGCCATGATAGATGAGATTGCAGTAGTCAAGGGATGGGATAGTGAGGGCCTGGCAGACGGTGCGAAAGGAGTCTGTGTTTAGGAGAGGTTGGAGGTTCCGAAAGGTACGTAGTTTTGCATATATTGTGTTAGAGGTTTTTTTTTATCTGTTCAAGGAATGTAAGGTTCTGATCAAGGATAAGACCGAGATATTTCACTTGATTTTTAATAGTGAGGGTGAGATCACCAAGCGTAAGGGTTGTAGGTGGAGTGTAGGAAGCGTTGGTGAATACTTGAAGGGCTTCAGTTTTAGATTGGTTAATTATGAGGTTATGATTTAAAAGCCAAGTCTTCAGGTTAGTAATGCATTCACTTAAGTTTGAGAAGTTAGGGTTTGTTAAATTGAATGGGGTGAAGCACGAAATGTCATCTGCATATAACTGGTAATAAATTCCATGGTTTTGAAAAATCTTGCAAACTGGTTGAAGGAATAAGTTAACTAGTAACGCGGATAAACTGGATCCTTGGGGAACTCCCTGTTTTAGCATAAAAGGGAGGGATATGTCATTCCCTATACGGACCTGTTGTGTTCTGTTTTCTAAATAAGAGTGGAACCATTTTAGGGTTGTGTCCCTCAGTCCTAATTCATAAAGCCTATCTAAGAGTTGTTGGTGAGGAAGAGAATCAAAAACTGAGGATAAGTCGAGAAATATGAGGAGGCATCCTTGGGTGGGATTCTGGGTAAATAGGTACAATGAATCTAAGAGGGAAGCACAGAGGGTTTCCACTCCATGATTCTTTTTGAATCCATGTTGGAATAGGTCAAGGGGAGAGTGCTCATCTATGAAATTCTGAAGCTGATTTTGGACTAGCTTTTCGGTTATCTTAGCAAGGAAGGGGATACTGGAGATAGGTCTGTAAGAGGTAGGTGAGGTAGGGTCAAGTTTTGATCCTTTAAGGATGGGACGAATAGTGGCACATTTTAGGGGTGCTGGTACTAAGCCAGTCTGGGGGGAGGTCTGTACGATGTGGAGTATGTAAGGGCTAATGGAGCTATTAGTAGTCTTAAGCCAGGATACAGGGCAAGGGTCCAAGGCAGATCTTTGATGACCTTGGAC
Organism: Ichthyophis bannanicus; assembly: GCA_033557465.1. Lineage (NCBI taxonomy): Eukaryota > Metazoa > Chordata > Amphibia > Gymnophiona > Ichthyophiidae > Ichthyophis > Ichthyophis bannanicus. The sequence goes on along the minus strand of CM066048.1, from coordinate 35,850,783 downwards.
ATGTTTTTTAAGGTGAGGGGTTCAAAGTCATTCCAGGTAATTGAGAGGGTGAGAATATGGGGTTAGACACTGTGGTCATATATTGGTTGGGGGTTGGTTGTTGAGGGGGGTGGGGGGAATTTTTGAGGTAAGGTGGTTGGCTATAGTTTGGGAGGTTATTTTTGGAGTCAAGTCCTGATGTAGGGGTTCACTTATTAAGGATTTAGCAATGGAAAAGAGCTCTCTCGTTTATTAAGAGAACGTTGGATCATATTTTAGTTGTATTCTCTTTTGTGTTTTAGAGTTTCAGAGCAGTAAGCTTGGAGTTTGCTTTTATAGATCTTATGTGTGTTTGGGTTACGAGAGCGTCTCCACTGACGTTCTAGGCGTCTGAGTTCTCTTTTTAGGTCTCTAAGTTTCGTAGAGAACCAGGGAGCTTTTCTGCGTTGGCTTTGAGAAAGTTGTTTTTGTGGTAATAGGGCAGCAGTGGAGAGGATGTCGTTCCATTCATTGATATGAGAGTCTTGGTTCAGGTGCTTGCTATTGAGTAAATCTAAGGATGGTATTATTTGCTCAAGGAAGTTGGTAGCATTGAATTATTTGAATTTGCGGGTATGTTGTGGTAAAGTTATTTGATGTTTTTTATGTGGGGAGTGGGGGATTGAAAAGAGGATAAGGGCATGATCTGACCAGGGGTTAGGCTGGATTGTGTGTAAAATCTGTTTGGAGGGTAGTGTTTGCTGTGGGGTAAATATTAAGTCAAGGATATTGCCTTTGGAGTGTGTGAGTAGTTCTAGGATTTGGGTAAAGTGGAGGGCCTCCATTGCTTGAGAAATGAAGAGGACTGCTTTGAGGTTGTTGAGTGTAGGTTTAGGTCTCCTAGGATTATGAGTGGGCGTGAGATGGGTTAGGGGGAGTAAGCTGTCTCAAGTATCGTGGAGAGATCAGTTGAGTCAGATTGGGGCACCCTATAAATGAGGTGCAGAGAAAGGGTAGGGCAGGAGACTCTGATGGAGTCCATACCTGGGGTTGAGATGGATTAGACTGTGGAGACGTTTAGGTTAGTTCTTGAAATAACAGCAACACCTCCGCCTCTGCTGGATATTCTGTTGCAGACGTTGATTGAATATGCATTGGGACATAATTGGTTTATTAGGACGGAGTCAGATTCTTGGAACCAGGTTTCAGTGAGACAAAGGATATCTAAGTCATAGTCAAATATAAGGTCAGTAATTAGGGGGATTTTATTCCTGGCCGAGCGGTCGTTGATTAGGGCACATTTGAGGGGAGGGCGGAGGTTATCAGAGGGAGTGTTGGGGATGAGGTTGGGATTTGTATGGAGCAATTTGAGCTTGCAGAGCCGAGTGTGGAAGCTGGTATGAGGGTGGGGTAGAGAGGAGAATTGTGTGCTAGAGTGTCTGAGAGAGTGGATTATTGGGATTGGTGTACTATGGTTTACTATTAGAGCATGAGAGAGGAGAAGTGAAGTGATGTGTAGTGTGAGGAGACTGGCCCACAGAGTAGGTAGATGGAATATGGTTAATTCCATTTTAGGTAAATTTAGGTGAATGAGGGAGAGGAAAGATGAGGGGGAGGGGTAGAAGAAGGAAGGTGAGAGGCTGGTATGGATTAGTGATAAGAACTAGGAGAAACTTAAAGGATGTGTTGTATAGCGAGTAGAATATTAAACAATTGCTAAGGTAGGACCAAGGGGATGAATAGGTTTTGCATCTAGTTCAAACAGGTTTATACAATAAGCATAAGAAGTGGTGACATACAGGTATAGTTGCAAATTGTTAACAAGACAGGGGGGGTTTGTAGTGTCGAAAGGGTGAGTACCTTTTTAGGGGCTGCTCAAATTCAGGTCCTGAGAGCAATATGAGGTTCACAGAAGACGTCCGATCAGCGTTGAGTTGAGCATGAGGTTGTAGGGTATTTGGGTGTTGGGCTGGTCCACGGATGTCCTTTGTTCTCAGGCTCGGGCGCGCCAGGAGGCGCTTCTTTAACCTGAAGAAAGTCCGGAGATGCTGGGCCCTGATTGGTCGCTGGTCTAGGAGCGGGAGGGATTGCAGCCCTCAGCTCCCTTTCCTGCCGCCGATCGGGGCTCAGGCAGGGCAGGGCAGGTCAGCGTGGAAAGAGGGTTGGGGGGGTTGGGGGTTTCCAACAGAGGCCAATCTAGGTCATACGTACCTAGCAGTTTCCCTAGAAGACACAAGTTCCACAATGCTTGTACTGGGTCAAGCAGTGATATCCTGGGTCCCTTCTTAATAATGGTTTATGGACCTTTCCTCCAGGAACTTGTCCAAACCTTTTTTAAACCCAGCTACACTAACAGCCTTTACTACATCCTCCGGTAACAAATTCCAGAGTTTGATTACACATTGAGTGAAAAAGTATTTTCTTTTATTAGTCTTAAATAGTTTACCCTGTAGCTTCATTGCATGCCCCCTAGTCTTTCTATATTCTGATAATGTAAACAATCGATCTACGTTTACCCGTTCCACTCCGTTCATTAACTTATAGACTTCTATCATATCTCCCCTCAGCCGTCTCTTTTCCAGGTTAAAGAGCCCTAAACCTTTTAGCCTTTCTTCATAAGAGTATCCTTCCATCCCCTTTACCATTTTGGTGGCTCTTCTCTGAACCTTTTCTAATAACGCTATATCCTTTTTAAGATATGGTGACCAGAATTGCACACAATATTCAAGGTGCGATCTCACCATAAAACAATATAGAGACATTATAATATATTTTGTTTTATTTTCCATTCCTTTCCTTATGATACCTAGCATTCTATTTGCTCTCTTGGCCGCCGCTGCACACTGGGTGGAGGGTTTTAATATGTTATTCACAATGACACCTAAATCTCTTTCCTGTGTAGTGGTTCCTAATGTGGAACCTTGCATCGTGTAACCATAGTTTGGGTTGTTCTTCCCTAGGTGCATAACTTTGCACTTGTCCAAATTAAATTTCATCTCCCATTTTGATGCCCAGTCTTCCAATTTATCAAGATCCTCTTGCAATTTTCCACAATCCTCTTGGGTTTTAACAACTTGAAATAGTTCTGTGTCATCTGCAAATTTGATAACCTCACTCGTTATTCCCCTTTCCAAGTCGTTTATGAATATGTCAAAAGGCAGCCGACCCAGCACAGATCCCTGGGGTACACCACTATTCACCTTTCTCCATTGGGAAAATTGGCCATTTAGCCCTACCCTCTGCTTTCTATCTTTTAACCAGTTCCTGATCCACAATAGTATACTGCCTCCTATCCCATGACTCTTTAATTTTGCCAACTCTTCTAGGAAGCATAAGTCACCCTGTCTAGGGGAGGAACACAGGTCCGAGATGCTCCATGGTGCCTGGTGGGACCTCAACAGACAGAGGGCATATCATCCTCAACTCTTCTAGGAAGATAGGAATCTGTGTGGTCTGGAAAGTTTATATAAAACATCCCTGAAAAAATTCTTACATTTGTCCAATACAAGAGATCACAGCCTGCAGGGAGGGACAGTTTCCTGCAAGATCTGTCTCTGTAACATGTCGCACGTTTGTAATTCGATGAATGATGATTTTAAGGGTTTGATGCCATGCTGAGTTCAGTAAGTTCAGACTGGGTGGAAAATATCCTGCTTCTTTGTTTCTTTCCCCACCCTGCCTTTCTGTTTTCAGAGTGGGGCTTGGAAAGGAAATTACAGGTTCACCATCCTTGTGGGATAAACCACACCATTGGCCATGGAAGGACATTAAAGCAAAATGTCTGGGGGGCTTATGTTTTGTTTTATTGTGGTCAGAGCACTGCCAGGTCAGCACATGCTAGATCTGAGGAGCTCTTCCAGGGTGAGGTTCAAACAAGGGCAGCGGGAGAGCAGAAGAGAAAGAAAAGGCAAAAGAACAAGGGAGGAGAGACTGATGGAGAGGGGAAGGCGAGGAAAGGTGGACAAAAGGGAATGCGTTAAATGGAGGAGAGACTAAGGAGAGAGAAAAGGGAAGTAGTGAAAGAGAGGGAGGAAGGCAAAGGAGGAAAGGAGAGAGAGAGGGAAGAAATGGAAAGGAAGGCAGGAGACTAGATAGGGAGGGACTGGGAATAAGGATGGGAGGAGAGAAGGAGGCAGGACAGGAAAGAGGGAGGGAGTGAGAAGGAAGGTAGGGGAGGAGAGGAGATGTGGGAGTGAGTAGAGATAGGAGAGGAGAGAGGAAGGGGTGGGGTGGAAGGAGGGTGGGGTGATAATCTTGGTTATGTGATGCCACAACGTCCCTCTTACCCACATGAATTTATCTCCAAAACTGGACTCCTAAGTGATTGTCTTCATTAAAACTACCAAAACCATAATCTGCAGAAAGAGACATTTTATTATTACTTACAGGTGCGGCACTATGTGGGCAGTATCCCTGGGGGAACTGAGCTGCTCTCACATGAGCATAGCCTCTGGTTATTATTGGAGCAATGCCAAGAGCATCTTACGGCTAGGCAGTTGAGGGAACTCTTGATTTCCCCCAGAAGCTTGGGGAGATTACTTTCGCTGGTAGAGCGATGGCAACGGGATGGAGTGGCGGATCTCACGGTAGAGTTGGCGGAGATAGCCTTTCATAGAATTCGAGAGCTCTCAGAGGCTGTCCGATACTGCGCGCTGCAATTTAAGCTACTGTGGCGAGCGTATGTTTCTGAGACTGGAGCGCGGAGGATGGGGCTTCTGGCGTCAGATGTGTGTGGTCTCTGTAAGGGGAATGGGGGTACCCTGTCTCATCGTTTTTGGTTCTGCCCTCTAATTCAAATTTTTTGGGGGGCGGTGAGGAATAAATTGACACTCTGGGTGGGAGGAGAGGTAGGCCTGCACCCAATGTGGTGCCTATTTCATGTGGGTAGCATAGGGATCCAGGGGACAGACGCCCAGAGGAGGTTGTGTGAGAAGAGTTTTCTAGTAGCCAAACACTGTATTTTACGTCACTGGTTATCGGAGGGTGGCCCGGGGATAGTGGAGTGGGAGCGATTGGTAGGTGACCTCAGGCGTATGGAAGGTAGAACGGCCCGACTTCTTGGGAGTAAAGCTTGGACCCACTTTCAAACCATCTGGGCACCATTGTTACAAACCCCGAGTTTAGACCCCAATGGGGAACGGGAGTAGGCTTAAGAAGCAGTTACTGTCACTGGAGGCGGACTTTAATATGGGAAGGGGGCACTAGGCTATTGAGCATAGGGGAGACCTGTGGGGGGTATTGAAGGTTCCTTCTAGATAAGGCGGGGGTGGGTGGTTTAGGGGATGGGGAGAGGGGAGGGGGCCGATCCCGATGTAGTCCTTGTTTTGGTTGGGCACGAAGGATGTTTCTATACTGTTTTAAGAACATAATCTGTGGGGCCTCGGATATGGCTGCATTTTGTCATGGTAGTTAGGACACCGTTGCTCTTTGTGTTGAACACTTTATTACTGCCTTCATTCTAGACTTTGTGCTGACTGTGTTCATATGCCTCTGTTGGTATCAGAATTTTACTTCTGACTGTTGTTATCAATGGGCACTTGCCGGCCCGACTGACTGTATGCTTTCTGTGAAAACAATAAAAATGACTTTACATAAAACTACCAAAACCCCTCAATTCTTAAATTCCTGACTTAGGCTCCACTTTCATATCATTGTAAAGTGCAATGGTGATCTGCTATGGATAAAGTGCATCAGAGCTTTCTAAATACAAATTATTATGATGATGTTACTGTTTCCAGAGTTAGGAATGCAAATGAGTCCTAACATTTTATCTACATTACACTAAAGCCTTTAGCGTCTAGCACCTCCCACTAGCACCTCCTATTGGAAGGATTTAATTAGATAATTTATCTACTTTTCTTTCCAAAATATGTGCAACTTGGTATAACCTACGTTATTTTGAGAATAGTGCTACAGTACCCAAACTTACTAAATATTTTTTTCTAGTAATTTTGGCACTGGTTTCTCCCATTTCCCTAGGGAGAGTAAGACGTTGGGTCCTGATGTTTCACTTCCCTTATGCCCTCCCTAGGTGGGGGTGTTGCAGTACGCAGAGCTCGCTGTCCATGAATGGTCACTCAAGGACTACCAGACCTCAGAGGAAGTGCTGAAGGCAGCCAGGAACATCAGCCGGCAGGAAGGCCGTGAGACCAGAACAGCCTACGCGATCCATATGGCATGGTGCGTGACTCCTCTGGAATTCAATCACATTCAGCAGACACAAGTGGCTCTGCACCAGGGCCTCTTTCTTTCTGCACACTGCTTTCTTTTCATTCTCCATGCTGGAATCTGTTTTTCCCAAAGTAAATGTTATTTCATTAAGTGAGAACACTGATAGTGTACACTCTGAATGACCTTTTCAAAAAGCCGCTCATATTACAGCTAGCTGTGTTTAAGCACAGTTTGAGATGCAACCTAGCCAATGACTTGTTTGTAAGTGAAAGTCTAAATCTAGTGTAACTTAGCAAACTATCCCCAAAATTTCAGTGTTAGCTGCCTAAATATCCATCCTACCTCCTCCATGACCCAACTCAACCCAAGCAAAAGATATTATAATGCCTCTATATCGTTCCATGGTGAGACCGCACCTTGAATATTGTGTGCAATTCTGGTCGTCATATCTTAAAAAGGATATAGCGATATTAGAAAAGATTCAAGAGCCACCAAAATGGTAAAGGGGATGGAAGGATACTCCTATGAAGAAAGGCTAAAAGGTTTAGGGCTCTTTAACCTGGAAAAGAGACGGCTGAGGGGAGATATGATAGAAGTCTATAAGTTAATGAACGGAGTGGAGCGGGTAAACTTAGATCGATTGTTTACGTTATCAGAATATAGAAAGACTAGGGGACATGCAATGAAGCTACAGGGTAAATTATTTAAGACTAATAAAATAAAATATTTTTTCACTCAACGTGTAATCAAACTCTGGAATTTGTTACCGGAGGATGTAATAAGAGCTGTTAGTGTAGCTGGGTTTAAAAAAGGTTTGGACAAGTTCCTGGAGGAAAGGTCCATAAACCATTATTAAGAAGGGACCCAGGATATCACTGCTTGACCCAATACAAGCATTGTGGAACCTGTATCTTTTGGGGAAACTGCTAGGTACCTGTGACCTAGATTGGCCACTGTTGGAAACAGGATACTGGGCTTGATGGACCTTGGTCTGACCCAGTATGGCATATCTTATGTTCTTAAGCCCACATCTCAGAAAGTTCAGTTTTTGAACAACTGCATGTAGTGAAACCAGGGACAGACTTTCAAAATGCTGGATCTGGCTGCTTAACGTCTGCTGGCAGATGGCAAGATCCTTTCAGAATTTACCCTTCTGCATTTTGCCAGCGTCTCCTCCGGTGTTTTCATCCGTTGCCCTCTATGTTCTCTATATTTTACTAGCGTCTCCTCCAGCATTTTCAGCCCTTGCACACTGCATTTTTCTAGAAGAAAAGTCAAAACTACAAGGCTCTTGACGCACTGGACCTAAACCGAGACAGGCTTAGCCTATCTCTGCTGACTTGTAGTGATCTTCTAACATATCCCATTGGAGCATATCTGAACATAAGAAATACGATGCTGGGTTTATCAAGCCCAATATCCTGTTTCCAACAGTGGCCAATCCACATCATGAGTATCGGTCAGGTTCCCAAAAGATAAACAGATGCCATGCTGCTTGTCCGATGGGTAAGCAGTGGATTTCTCTGGTCCTCCAGAAACTTGTCCAAACCTCTCTCAAATCCAGCTACACTAGCAGCTTTTACTACATCCTCTGGTAATGAATTCCAGTGTTTAATTACGTGTTGAGTAAAAAAATATTTTGCCCTCATAATCTAATTGTTGAAAGGAATTATTTAATGTCTCTCATGAGGGACTTTGTCAAAGGCTGTCTGAAAATCGAGATACACTATATCAACTGGCTCGCCTTTATCTACCTGTTATTCACACCTTCAAAAATATATGAGAGATTGATGACGCAAGACTTTCCTTGGCTAAATCCATGTTGGCTTTCTGCCATTAAACCATGACTACTGGCCCTTTAGAATAAAATGTAATAGTCATACACATCCCTGTCTTTTTAGATAGAAAGGGCTGTTTATGTGTGCAAGCATCACCTGAGTGGCATCTTGCTGTGAATGCAGACAGCCTGCGACACACCACAGTACACTGGTCAGAGTTATGTGGACCCTTGTGCTACATGCTGGAGGTTCAGACGCTAAATCCCGAAGAAAAGGAGAGCATGTAACGCAGAGCTCCCTTCCCTCCCCCCTATACCTCAGACACTGAGAGGTAATCCATACGGAACCATGAGCCTGGCACTCTTATGATAATAATAAACAGAGCAGGTCCCCCCCACCCTCCCTGCATGCTTCAGATCTATTATTCCATGAAGAGCAATTCATGGAGAAAATATGCATTTTTTGCTGTGCCTGACAAGAGAGAACCACATTTAATGTTGTGGAAAAAAAAACCTTCCATGGCTCTCTGTCCTTTGTACATCTAATCATATCTTTCCTTGTAACCCTTTCAGTACAGAGGCTTTCAGCTCTGAGCGAGGAGGGAGGGAAGGTGCCACCAGGCTGATGCTTGTGGTGACAGACGGAGAGTCTCACGATGGGGAGGAACTGCCCTTAGCGCTGGCGGAGTGTCAAAAGCGGAACATCACTCGCTACGCCATCGCAGTGAGTATCCAGTGCACCCAGTTATTTATTTATTTATTTATTTAATAGTTCTTCTATACCGCTCTATTTTAGATCAGAGCGGTTTACATTTAACATCAACTATTCCGGCCCAGTTTGCCAGCATGGTGTGCAAGAGGACCCTCTTCTCTGAGCCAGTACTGACCTAATGTCCTCTGCAATGCCGTCTTTCATAAGGCATTTAAACCCCCTCTATAGATGCAAATAATCACAGACTGGCTTTATGCAAGAGAAGAACATTAACAGCAGCCTCTGCTACAGTTAAAACCGAATCTAGATTGTGCAATCTGACACCTGCTGAAGTCCCATCTGTGGCAAGAATCCATAGAAAACATTCTGTTCCGTTTCAGAATCGATAGACTTCTTATGAATCACTGTAGTGAGAGCTCTCTGCATTTACCATTAAGGCAGCCTGGGTCTTTGCATTGTGGCTTATGGTGTTCTTATAGGTGAGACACCATCTGGCATTCTTCTTAGGCAATTTACTTCCCACGCTCTCCATGTTTCCTTGGAGCATTGCCACAGTTCTCCCAGCAAGGAATTAGCACTGACCAGTTTCTGCTCCCTGTCTCCTTCGCCTCTCCCCTTTCCACAGGTCCTGGGGCACTACATGCGCAGGCAGCAGGACCCCAATGCCTTCATCAGTGAGATCAAATATATTGCCAGTGACCCAGATGAGAAGTATTTCTTCAATGTCACCGATGAGGCTGCCTTGAATGACATTGTGGATGCATTGGGAGATCGGATTTTTAGCCTTGAAGGTACCAGAAGGAGTAAAATATTAATTTTCTTAAGATGGGAGTGGATGTGGTCAGGTGGTTTAAAGCAATAGATCAGGGCAAGAGCTCATTATTTATTTATTTTATTTATTACAATTTTTTATATACCGCACTATTCGGCATCAGCGCGGTTTACATTACAACACAACGACCATAACAACAAGCTGTTAGGTTTTACATCGAACAGGGGTACAAACATGGATAACAGGGGTCAACTATATACAACTATCATTATTTTATTTTTGTATTCCCTGATAGACCTTACAGCTTAATATTTCCTTACTACAAACTCTGAGGTGGATAATATGTTTCTCTCACCAATCACCTTGACTGCAGTGTTATGGAGAGGGAAGGATGAGGCCTCAGCAAAATTCATTCCTTCCTTTCTGAGCACACAACTAAGGGATATGTTTACCAAAGGGTGGTAAGGGAGCAAGTGTGCCGTTAACACGTGTTATCAGCGCCTGTGAGTGGTTAATGACGCAGAAAGTGCCGATAACTTGGATAAACGTGCGGAAGCGGGTCCCTCAGCATTAAGGTAAAAGGAGGTGGAGAATGGGCGGGGATAGCGCGTGATCCCTTACCCACCGCAGGGCTGTGTTACCATGCGTTAGAGCTCCCAGTGCTGGGAACTCTACTGCCATCTGAAAGCTTGCAGAAAGGGCTATTTCTGAGGGGAGAGAGTCTCTTTTAATATATTCAATGTGCTCCATCCACCGGAATTCCCAAATTTGTGATAGTAGTGCTCCATTGGCAGAAACAGCATGGTGCCCTATTAAGAAAGGGCACTATGTTGATGTTGCAAAATTTACAAAGGTAATGTCACATGGATGATGCAGTGGGTCTTGCTGGTTGACAAGGCTGCTGCCTAGGGTGTAGATCTGTGATGTCTGACTCTACTGTGACAGTGGCAGCGGCAATACACATACATGGGATGGCGGTTGCAGTGGCTGTGACCTGCTGCAGATGAAACCTTGTCCCAGTCCTGTGTTTCCGGCGCAACGCTGCAGTTGCCACTGTCAGTGGGATGGCAAGCATGTCAGCAGCAGGTACAGTGGAGCACATGGCGATCCCTCCCTACTGGTGGAGGGGGGCAGGAGCGGCAAGATGTGCCTAGCTGCATGTGTGCAACTTCAATGAGGCTGCCTGCAGCACTGACGCGGCGGCTGTGCCATGATAGCAGGGAGGGAGGGAATGGCCGGCATGCTGTCCTCCATGATCGATGAATCCTGGTACCCAACTAGTTCTCCAAGTGGATGGGATGACCCTGGGATCAGGATGCCCCCCCCTCCACCCACACATATTGAGTGGATATGTGCATGTGGGGGGAAAATATGCCACTGAGGCAGGAATAGTATGCAATATGATAGCAGCCCGTGTCAGAAGAAGAATGCCCACTCTGCACCCACCAAATGACAACCATAATCTGCGTGAATCTGTGACCCCTCCAGAAGTAAGTACCCAGTCAGTAACAACCATCTGAGCCACATGAGAATCTAAATAAGCTACTGTATGTTGGTCTGTAAAATATGTGATTATTTCATGACTGCCCCACAAGCACACACACCAGGAAATGGGAACATTGGCATTCTGCTAGTACACTCATGGTCTGCAATGTGTGTGTTCACGTATCATGGCCTGCCCCTTTGACTGGACAGATCCCATATATGACATGAATGTCAGGTGAACCAGCAGCATAGCAAAGCAGTGCAACATACAGACCTAACAAGATATCCCTCACCCACACCTGCTGAACATACCTTATCAAACAAGCATGGCAGAGAGCCAGCAGAGATTAAGTAGACATAGGTATACCCCAACTCATGCCCGTATGTATCCTGACAATGACCACATATATACCCATGGAATAATGAACCCACACGGCTGCTCTATGGCTCCAAACACATGGCCAGTGTGTGCATGAGAAAAGGGTCAGAGGTTCAAGACCAGCCTGTGAATCAGGAAATGTATGTCCAGGTGTGTTAACTTTATCCTACATTTCCAGACCTGCATCAGCATGTGCAGCCTTCAACAGTTCATCCAGCAAGTCCACACACTTGGCTGCCACACTGAGAAGCTGCACCAACCACAACTGGATGACAGAGCATGCTAATAGCACTGGCACACTGAGTGGGCGTTTAACAGTGCCTGAGTATTGCAGAGTGTGCTAATAGTGCCTGCACACTGAGCAGACGATGACAATGGTGGAGCATCAAAAGAGGCCTGGGGGGCAGGTAAGAATGCCAACCTGTACCACTTTTGGTCAGCGGGGTTATGTGTGTGTATGTGTCTGTGTGTGTCCAGAATGCTGTAATGCATTCCCAGTTACACCATCGACAAGGCCCATCACCACAGCATTCCCCTACACTTACCTCCCAACATGACACTGTTGTGCATCTCCCAAATCATCTGCTGGCTTGACTGGAGTGAGCAGGACACGTGTGTGTGTGTGTTGCAACCCTTACCTCTGACTCAGCCTCCAGGTCTCAGGACACACCAATTTGCACAGGTGAGAGGCCAGATTAATGCCAACTGTCATAACAGCTGTATCTGTGGCAACAGTGTCAGCTCACCTGGCGCAGCTGCAGCCTATAGAGAACTAGGCTCAGGGGGAGGGCTGGCCTCTGTGAATGTCCAATCCATTCACCTAGTTGGTGACACTAGCAGGAATCTGCGATTTACCTGCATGTGCCATGTCCCATGCTGCAGTCACAGAGTGCAAGCGAGGAACTCTGTGCTCCATGCAGTGTATGCACATACAGGGAGGTATGTAGCAGACAAATAAGCACACAAGAAACACCATATCAACACTGTCTACTGATTGTTGGCCAAAGCATCCAACAGTACATTACCTATTATCCCAAATAAGAGTCCAAATGCACCTGTGTGCCTAATTGGGACAGTGGGACACAAACCTCGGAATGGTGCATGCACACTTCCAGCTGCTGATATGTGGCACAGGAAGTCATGTTGGTCTCTGCATCACCCGCCACCATATGGGAAGGCAGTGCCTGGAGGTGAATGTTGGGGTGGGGGGTAGGGGTGCAGGGAACAGTACCATACATGTTTAGTATGTGCCCTTCGTAGGCTTTGGCCAGCAATGCCACCTATGTTCACATGGTCAGAACTTAATGAGGGCCTACTCAGTGTCTGCATATGTTACATCAGAGGGCCTGCATGACAGCCTCACTGGCTTCCCATGGACACTGAGTGTGATAGTCACAAGGATATTGTTAGAGTACAAGGAGACAAGGTATAGTGGCGTATGTGTTTCCAGCAACTGTTCCTACATCCAACCGCATGTCCAACCTGCCATGATTCCACGTGCTCTTGGAATGGGGGGGCGGGGGGGCAATGCATCTGCAGCATGGGAGAGTGCAAGTGCTGCACGGGCCAGTTTGGGAGCAGCCATGGCTAGGCACATGACATTCAATACAAGTACAGGCATGGAACTAGGTGCAATGCTCGCTGCCCAGAGCTGTGTAGGGGGACACCATATTTGAGTATGTGACAAACGTAGACCACTGTGGGCCAGCATGCACTTTCGGGCCTATCTCTGGTCCACTTTCCACTGTTCCTCACATTGCATGACTGTATAAAAGAGTACATAATGAGGAGCAGAGGTTTCTGGGTATTGCCTAAAACAGAGCAGTTTGCACAGGATGTATATGTGTTGGAGGGTAGCTCAATGGCTGAGCCCTCTTAGTGTGGGTCTGCCACAGGCATGTTCTGGGTGCACACATTTGTTCATGCTGAGAAGCCACTCTCACTCTGAGCGAGCTGTGACCATGTCACAGCTATGCATGCACATAGTGCTATATAAGGTCAAGCTGTAGTGATATGTAGGTTGTGTCTTTCATGGCAGTCCAATCACTACACAGGCTGCTGGTTGTCCATGCTGTTTGTTCAAAACCGATGTGTTTATGGTGGCTAATGTGCATATGCAGCATGTGGGGACTAGCAGATTGGGCACAGATGGTACTTCAGGCCGGAAGGTCGGGGGTTCAAATCCCACTAGAGGACAGCAACCTTGGGCCGGAAGGACTGGGGTTTCTAGTCCCACAGGTGCTCCTTGTGGTCTTGGGCAAGCCACTTAACCCTCCATAGCCCATGTTCCCTGTAAAATAGTTATCTCCAAGTTATAATGCCCTGTTCAACGTAATTTCAGTTTGTTCAATGTAAACCGCACTGATGCAGAATAGCGCGGTATATAAGAGAATGTAAATAAATAAATAAATGTGAGTGCCTGACACAGGACAGTGTTGCCCAACATATGCAGGCTGCCTGGGATTGATCTGGGTGATTAAAATGCCCTGAAAGTGAGGCTAACAGCTGTTCTGGGGCTGTTGGTAACCTGCTGATGACTATGGTCTTGTCAACCCCTTCTGTTTGGTGGCAGCACCCCCCCCTTCTGCCTAAACAACACTCTCACAGCATTTGGGTTCCTTGTCAACAGCTGCCGCAACCTTAGGAGGCAACATGAGATGTTCCAGGAGAGTGCCTGACAACAGGAGCAGGACACTCCACTCCATACTAAGTGACTAGCATCACACACTACAGACAATACCTGCAGCACACTGGTAGTGATAGAGATCTGCTTCAGAACCTGGAGAGTCCATCTATCACAGGGCTTGCTCTGTGGACCATTGATATGTGCCCTTCCTCACAATCAGGGTGACTGTAGAAATAGGTCATTTGCACATTGTCCCTGCATAATACAGTGCAGATATGATGGATCGCTGCATTCTCCATATAGCCATCAGTTGCATGGGTTCAAGGGAAAGTGGTGAACTACTGTGCTTTTCTTAGGGGGTGAGATTATAGCTCCCTCACCAAGTCTTACTGGGTACCTTCATGTGGTGACCCCGTTGTACAAAATCTATACTGAATCCCAGTAAGGCGACATTATGATTGAAGTATGGTAGGAACAAAAAAGAAAAATACATACTGGCTGCACATCACCCAGGATAAAAAGTTGCCCACCTGTAGCTTAGCACTAGGGGTAACAATGGTAGTTGCGATAATGCAAGCACTGCAGATATAGATAACAACTCTGCCACAGATCAAGGCCATGGTGAACATGTTCATGGACTCATTGTGGCAGGAAATAAACCATGTAAATTAATGAAAAGGTTAAGAGGATTAACTACGGTTAAGTGGATTTCTGCAGATAAGAAGGAGAAATGTACTGCTACTCTCCCCATGCCCTGGCTTAGAAGTGAGGTTCACGACTGTCATGGTATGCACAAAAACTAACCCATTTGGAGAAATTGCCCCATCAGTTGCATATATGTGCTCAAATCAGGCGGTGCAACATGGGTAATGGAGGGGCTAACTCATACCGACACCCAGGGCCCCAATTGCAGCCATAGCAACAACTGTAATCACTGGAGCATTGCCCAGTACCTGCTTGTCTTCTGTGATGGTGGTAGACTTGTGCATGGCCCCTCAAGGAGGTCAGGATGGTCAGCGATGGACTGCAGGAGTCCTGAATGTAGTTTGCATTAAGTACACCTGCACATACACTTACCTTGCAGTGTACAGCAGGTCACAAGGGACTGCACACCCTGCACATGTGCTGCCTCAGTGGTTGGTACTAAACTGTGGGGCAGCAGACCTCTGTGTGCTACTGTTGTCTGGCATTGGTGATATAGTGTATCTTGACTTTACATGTGGCTTGGCCTTCAGACAGGGGATGTATTTTGCAGCTGTGTGTCTGTTCTGTAGCTAGTGTACTGAGTGCGCAGTGCAGTGCGTACTGCATATGTGCTGCTGTAGGTAGGGCCTAGGTGTAGTGTATCACTGTCTCAGACTGTGCCAGCCTTGTTGTTTTATGTCCTGGGTTTCACCCATTGCACGTAGGGAGCTGCAGCCTCTTTGCTTCTAGACAGTGCTATGGAGAAGTGTGTGGAGGTGTAGCCTAATGGTTAGAGCACTGGCTCAGTAAGCAAAGGACCAGGGTTTGACTCCCACTTATTCTCTTTGTGGCTGTGGGTAAGTCACTTCAGTATACTTCCAGAAACAGTCCGGGGTCTGCATTGTCTGGAGGACACTTGTTCTTATACTTTTTTATGTGTTATGATAGCACATTGGGTCTGCAAATGTGCACACTGCAATCATGCTCATCTGACAGCATGACTTTCTTGACTCTGCTGTAGCCCACTGCAAAGGGTCAGACAAGTTCACCCTGCAGATGTATGACATATGAGTTGTACATGATTGGAATATTTCATCATAACTGTAACTGAACATCTTTGGCTCCATCACATATATGCAGTACATGCAGGAACATCCCACTCCTGGGATGGCACCTGGTGGGATCATGACATGTCCTTACTTGCTCCATATGGCCAATATGAGAGATACTTGCCCAGTTGTTATATGCACATATGTCAGCTTTTCTAATCACCATACAGTCTTCCTGACACGGTTGTCATACCCACATAGCTGGTACTGGAACTTACCCATGGCACAGCTATACTTTTTCACATACACTACGACTGCATTGGTGCAGTCACATCAAGTACATCAGGGCAGCAAGGCCATACCGCACTCTCATCTACCACTATCCATCCCTCAGCCTATCCATCAGCATATGCCCATTATGTACAGTCGTATTTTCCTTCCAGCTGCTACACCATGGTCCACCCAGGAACATTTTAATCAATAGGATATATCACTCACACCTCTCCAGTGAATGATCTCCACGTCACCTGCTCAGTCGTCCTTTTAATGCCCACACCGTAGAGATGCTGTCTCTGCTAAGGAATACTTCTTCCCATGCCACACACTGACATTACAGCATATTACGTGGGTATCCCTCACTGATACAGTAGAGCTGCCTCACACATGTTCACCCCACTTACTAACTGACATGTAGGGTACCAATGGATCTGACAGGTCCATCAGCTCCTTCCTTCCATCACCTAAAATGTGACTTTCTTGGGAGCTCCCTTATCCTGCATTAAGTTGACTGCCATTTTCGGGCGTTAAGGTGCACCTTTGACACATTAACGCTCGATGTCCTGTTAGCGCCCATTAAGTGGAGCCAAACACCCTTACCGCCGGAATGCCTACTGCCCATCCCAGCCTTTACCGCATGATGACAGTCTTACCGCTGCCGTTACCGCTTGCTAACAGGTGAGCCCTTAAATCTCTTTAGTAAGCATACCCCTAAGATACTTATCCACTCTCTAGTCACCTTTCTTCTAGACCATTGTAACCTGCTCCTTGCTGGCCTGACTGAATCATCTCTCTCCCCTTCAATCTCTTCAAAACTCATCTGCACGGCTTATCTTCCACCAGCATCGCTATGCTCACAAAACTCCTCTTCATGAGTCGCTTCACTGGCTATCTATTTCTGCATCCAGTTCAAACTTCTCCTAACTAACCTATAAATGCATTCACTCTACTGCTCCTCGCTACCTTTCCTCTCATCTCTCCCTACACCCTCTTCAGGAACTCTTCGGGAAGATCCTGTCTATCTGTGCTCTTCTCTGCCACTGCCAACTTCAGACTGTGTTTATTCCACCTCGCTGCTTCATATGCCTAGAACAAACTACCCGAGTGAGTACGTCAGGCCGCATCTCTGCCGTATTCAAAACCAGGCTAAAACCCCATCAAGGCTGCTTTTGGATCTGATCCACTTATTCTCCTTTTCACCACTTATGTGTAACTTTGTTTCTCTAGATTTACCCGATGGCCCGGTTGTTGTGTTGTCTGTCTTGATTAGATTGTAAGCTCTGATGAGCAGGAACAATCTCACATGTTTATGTACAGTGCAGCGTACACCTTGCAAATGATAAATAGTAGTTGTAGCAGTAATTATTAATAGCATTTGAGATCTTCTTTGCTTTCTAGACTTTATAATTCCCTTAGTCAGGGTGAGGCTTGTAGGACATGTCCTTATCGGCTAAAGCTTTCGCGGTATTTTTCTCTGCAGGGACTCATGGCTATAATGAGAGCTCCTTTGAACTGGAGATGTCCCAGATAGGATTCTCTACCCATGTCCTGGAGGTAAGGATTCTCTACCCATGTCCCGGAGGTAAGCTAGTTTGTAGGTCAAAATTGGAATAGATGAATGTGAACACATTCTGAGCTTTGTAATCCATTTTCACTCTTGCAGTAACTACTGTATAATCAAAGAAAGTGTTTTGTTTCTTTTACCAATATGTTGGAAAGATCTGAACTTATTTATTTGGCTATTTTTATATACCGCTTTATCGCAGCATCAAAGCAATTTAGAATGAACTGGTAACAAACTGATACATAGATCCTGGGGTCTGAACTTGGAAGATTATGAGATTATCCTCTAAATTGAGCTATAACATTCTTACAGCAGGGGCAAAGGAGTATGTACAATGTGGGGGGTGGGGGAGGGGAGTTGACGGTTCATGTTTTGCTATTGAAGTGTTCCTTGAAGAGATGGGTTTAAGATCCTTACGGAACTTCTTGAGGTCTGTTATTGCACATAGGTTGTTAGGGAGATTGTTCCAGATGCTGGAGGTGAATAGCGAGAAGGCATTGTTGGCGGTAGCTTGAGTGCCCTTCGTTTTGACGGAGGAGACAGTGAAAGTGTTTTGCAAACTAGTTCTTCTGGCTCTGCTGTTTGATGCTCTGTGTAGGAATGATTGTAAGTAGTCTGATGATACCCTGAAAATGGTTAAAATGGCCTTGTATTTGGCCTTGTTATAGGGAGCCAGTGTAGGTGCTTTAGGATAGGGGTTATGTGGTCGAATCTGGAGGCGCCATGTAGGATGCGGGCAGCAGCGTTTGGTGCAAAACACCAATTGGAGGAGGTGTAGAGCATATTTGGGAAGACCTTACAATTATATTGCAAAAGTCCAAGTGTGGGAATACTAAGGTCTGAAATACTGTATGGAAATCGCTGTAGTCTAGGAGTGGACAAAGCCACTGGAGCATCTTCTTGTGGTACATGGTTCTTACTGTGCTGCTGACGTGTGGTTGCATAGCGAGGCGTTGGTCCAGGATTATGCCTGGGTATCACACTTGAGTTTGACTTCTAATACAGCTTCAGGCATTCCAGGTATCATCAGCAAGGTTGGAGGGTAGAAGTTAGGATCTCTTTTGACATGGAGGACCTCAGTTTTCTTATAGTTGATGGTGAGGTTGTGCTGAGAGAGTCCATTGATGACCGCAGTGAAGCATGTAAGCAATGCGGTGTAGGAAGGGCATCTGGTGGAGAATGGTACGTATAGCATTGTCATCCGCATATATGTGGTAAAATACGTTATGGGCCTGGATGACTGGACAGATAGGTATAGACTGAATAGTAAGGATGATAGTGCAGAGCCTCGCAGGACTCCTTATTGTTGGTTGCAGGGTGTTGAGGTATGTGATCCAATCTTAACCTGTTGTTGTCAGCCTTTGAGGTATAAATGGAACCATTTCAAGGTGATGTCCTTGAGTCCCAGGGATTGTAATCATGATATTAGAGTGTTGTGAGTGACCGAGTCAAATGCAGAAGCAATGTCGAGGAATATCATGATGAAGCCTTGGTGTGGTTTGTCTATGTCTTGTGAGTCTGTCAGTGAGTACTGTTAAGAGTGTCTCAACTCCGTGCTTGGGTCTGAAGTCATGTTGCTGTAGATCGAGTGATGCATGGGAAATAACAGCCAGTCACACATGAAATGTCCTGTTATGTAGCACTTATCAGCAGAAAGACATGTTTTAAAAAATATATATATATGGTGTTCAAGCATTCTGTAATGCAATAGGTTGCAGGAGAGATTTCATCTCCTATATTTCAACTTAGCTCTGGGCCTTGCCAGCCTACCCCCACCTGTTGCAGAAATTTGGGGATACCCAAATTTAACAGGTACCTATGCAGTAGTGTTATCCTTGTAAATAGATTGTAAAAAGATTGTAAATAATTACCCTTGTTATCCGAGTTCCTTCCCTTGTTATCTGTAAACTCATGCATATTGACTGTACGGAGATTTTTGTTCTATGTGAACTGCGCTGATGCTGAATAGTGCGGTATATAAGAGAATATAAATAAAATAAATAAATAAATAAAATAATACCCCTATCACTCTTTTTTTTTGTTGTTGATTTTGTTTAGGATGGGATTCTCTTTGGCATGGTGGGAGCCTATGACTGGAATGGGGCAGTTCTGAAAGAGAGCCAGCATTCACGGATCATTCCTCCCAAGGAAGCCTTTCAAAAGGAATTTCCCCTGGAGCTGAAGAACCATGCTGCTTACCTTGGTAATATAAAATCCATACCTCCCCCTCTCTTTAAGCTCTGTTTTAAATTTTATTCTTGTTGCCTTTTCAATGCTAATTTTAGGCCCTCACAAGCAATGACAGAACAGTTGTAGCACATATTTTGAAAGCTGCCTGCCATCGGTTAGGATTTGATGATATCATAGATGTCATATCGCTCCTTTCTGACGTAATGATCACATGACCTCTCTGACCAATCAGAACTCACAGGACAGAGATGTGTTGCTCACTTCTTATCACACACCACAGGCCCACTATGCAGTGACAGTATAAGGACATCACTACCTGATGTTTCTAGGCCATCAGGAATGGGCAGAAATGGTCCTGGTTTTACCCCGAATGATTTAGGAACTTGTAATTCAAGTTTCTTGAAAATAAGCTGGAAGTAGGAGTCTCTCTCGATGCACTGAGGGGTAAAACCAGGACTAGCTCAGAGCCAGAGTTGATCCCACAATGATTGTGCAGCTTTCCCTCAAAATGTAGATAGAAGCATAGCACACCTTATCAGTACCAATTAAACTTGTTTTTCTTTATTTTCTAAGTTTCGTTTCTGCTTAGCTATGTTCAGTTAAACTGAGTTAAGTTTCAATTCTATGGTGTCATCATTCAGGGGGGTTTTCATTCCTCTGGGCCTAACTACAGGCTTCAGTTACAGGTCAAGCTGCTCAGGCCTGTCTGCTTAGTTCAATTAGCATGGATCATAGGCCGTCGCCTACCACAAAAAGGGGCACATTATTATGTGTTTTGTTCTAATCTAATTGATTTAAATTGTGTATGTTCTTATGTACCTCACCTAGAAATTTCTGAAAGGCAAGTCATAAATACATTTTTGATTTGATTTGATCACATGCAAGCGGGTGTGGGGTTTCAGCAATGCTCCATGATCTACCGGGACTGCGAGTCTTTTAGTTCATGCCACAGAACGGCAATACTTATTATCCTGAAAGTGGCTCTTTCTACTGAGGAGAGGAGCTCATTCCCATTCATGTCAGCATGGGAGAGTGATAGGAAGGGAGAGATGGGGAGTGAAGAAAGGAATGGAAGGCTTGAGAGGAAGAGAAGGGGGGTAGAGAGATGGAAAGAAAGGGATAGAGGAAGAGAAGGAATTAGAACTGGGGAGGGATAGAGAGAAGAATGGAGAGAGGAGGGACAGAAGGAGAGAGATAACGAAGGTGAGATGTTTTATTATTCTACTAAGGTGTGGGAAAAAAAAGATTTTGGTGGCGGTCACGTGATGCAGTGAGCTGAGCAAGACGTCTTGAGCTCGGCTCCGGGGTTTCTCGCCTAAACATGCTGCATATATTCTCAATTTGCCTCTCCAAATACACCTACCCTTGAGTGGTGAGACTAGCAGTTCCTCCGCGGCTTACTTTGATGCAGTGTAGCAGTGGATGGCAGCGAAAACACCTCGCCAAGATAAAACTCAGATACAGGACACTAAGATGGCCGCCGGAACGCCCGCTCCCTTACGTAGAAACATAGAAATATGACGACAGAAAAAGACCACATGGCCTATCTAGTCTGTTCTTCCATAACAACTACAACTGTCCCCTTTTTACCTTTAGAGATCCTCTGTGTTGGTCCCATGCTTTTTTGAATTCAGTTACTGTCCTCATCTCTACCACCTCCACTGGGAGACTATTCCATGGATCCACTACTCTTTCTGTAAAGAAATATTTCCGCATTTCACTCCTGAATCTATCTCCCTTCACCCTCATCCCATGTCCCCTCGTAGCAGAACTTGCTTTCAATTGAAAGAGACTCTCTCCCTGAACATTTATGCCACGGAGGTATTTAAACATCTCAATCATATCACCTCTATCCCGCATTTCCTCTAAGGTGTACATATTAAGATCCTTAAGTCTGTCCTCATATGCTTTATTTATTTAGTGTACACTTGTATCCCGCTGCTTCCAGCGATCAGCAGCGGTATTCTATACATAATGGGGCGGCTGTACAGGCCGGAATTTGAACATACATTGATTTCAGGGGGGGTGAAAGGCACAACAAGCAATTACAATTTTTACATTGATTGTAAAAGAGGAGACTTTACGTATCTACATTGGATTGTACTAGTGGAGGCTTTTCATGTATCCATATACACGTATCTTATATACTCTGACTAGGTCAGGTTGAAGTGAGTTTTAAAGAGGTGAGTCTTCAGCTTCTTCCTGAAGTCCTTCAAGTCTTTGTTTGCTCTTAGTTCATAGGGCAGTTGGTTCCAGAGTGTTGGTGCAGTAAATGAGAACGCTCTGTTGGTGGTGTTTGCGTTACAATTTCTCATGCTATTCGGGACATGGAGGGTGTTGCTATTTACTGTTCTTCTGTTTCTGATGATTGGTTGCTCGGATATTAAGGTGTTTAGGTATGAGGGTGCTATGTTGTAAACAAGTTTGAACGTGGTTACTAAGAGCTTGTATTGGATGCGGGCTTTGATGGGGAGCCAATGAAGTTCGATTAGTACTGGAGTGATGTGTTCGGTTAGGCCTTTTTTCATGATAACTCTAGCCGCCACGTTTTGTGCTAGTTGCAGAATGTTAAGCGTTTTTTTGGGCAGACCCTGTAAAATGGCGTTGCAGTAGTCCAGGTGGGGGATGATGAGGGCTTGTGCTACTGTCCTGAAGTCGGCGTGGTCGATAATGCTCCGAAGTGGTTGCAGGATTCTTAATTTGCGGAAGATGGCCCGATTGGTGATGCGGAGGTGCTTTTCCATATTTAAGTTGCTGTCCAGCATTACACCCAGGTATTTTATTTCAGGTTTTGTGGTATATACATAATGAATTTATAATTTATAATGAAGCCCATTAATCATTTTAGTAGCCACCCTCTGCACCGACTCCATCTTTCACATCCTTTTGAAGGTGCGGTCTCCAGAATTGCACACCATACTCCAAATGAGGTCGCACCAAAGACTTATACAGAGGCATTATCACCTCCTTTTTTCTGCTAGCCATTCCTCTCCGTATGCACCCAAGCATCCTTCTAGCTTTTGCCATCGCCTTTTCTACCTGTTTAGCTACTTTAAGATCATCAGACACAACCACGCCTAGGTCCCGCTCTTCTTTAGTGGACAAAAGTACTTCACCTCCTATACTGTATTGCTCCCTTGGATTGCTGCAGCCCAAATGCATGACCTTACATTTTTTAACATTAAATCCCAGCTGTCAAATTCTAGACCATTCTTCAAGCTTAGCTAGATCCCTCCTCATGTTATCTACACCTTCCTGGGTGTCTACTCTATTGCAGATTTTGGTATCATCTGCAAAGAGGCAAACCTTACCCGACAGCCCTTCCCCTATATCACTAACAAAGATGTTAAAAAGAATCGGACCAAGGACAGATCCATGGGGCACACCACTGGTAACATCCTTCTCCTCAGAGTGAGCTCCATTTACTTGTACTCTTTGTCGCCTCCCACCCAACCAATTTCTGACCGAAGCAGTAACTTTAGGGTCCATCCCTAGGGTGCTCAGTTTGTTTATAAGTCACCTGTGAGGAACAGTGTCAAAGGCTTTACTGAAATCTAAATATACCACATCTAGAGCTCTCCCTCGGTCCAACTACCTGGTCACCCAGTCAAAGAAATCAATCAGATTTGTCTGACAAGACCTGCCTCTGGTAAATCCATACTGCCTCGGATCCTGTAATCCGCTGTACTCCAGAAACCTCACTATTTTCTCTTTCAGCAGCGTTTCCAATAATTTACTCACCACTGAAGTTAAACTAACCAGCCTGTAGTTTTCAACCACATCCTTACTTCCGCTTTTGTGTAAAGGCACCACATGAGCCTCTCTCCAGTCCTTTGGCACCACTCCTGACTCCAACGAGGCATTGAAAAGGTCAGTCAGTGGAGTTGCTAGAACATCCCCAAGTTCCCTCAGTATTCTAGGGTGTATCCCATCCGGTCCCATTGCTTTGTCTACTTTAAGTTGAGCCAGTTTCTCACGAACACAGTCTTCTGAAAATTGTTCAAGATGTCCCTCGCTTCTGTTCTTTTTTTTTTTTTTTCCATTATATTTTTTATTGAAAATTCCACAATGCAAGAACAGCATTCCTTATACAGTGCTAACAGATGAACTACAATCCTGTGCATCCCACTCACCCCCCCAAGCCCCCCCCCCCTCCGTCCCCCCCCCGAGGCAGGCTACCCCATAGAATAACACTGATATAGTCATGGAGTAGAGATCTGACCAGGAACAATACTGCACATCAGCTACATAATCCATCCATCAATGCTAGGGGCAAGGGACCATATCGGAAATCTTGTCAGAATAGCTGTAACTAGACTCCCAGCACTTCCTAAACAGTGAGGCACAGGCGGATTGCCCCTCTGCCCCTAAGACACCGCAGGGAGCACTCGATGGGGTGGATTATTAACCCAGCTAAGGTAGGGGCCCCAGACTTCCTGAAACCGAGCCAACCGCTGCTGGCGGAGGGCGGTAAGACGGTACATTAATGAAAGGTGCGTGACTCTCTTTTGTACTTCCTCCAAGGTAGGCGGGGAGATAGCCCTCCACTTCCTCACTATCAGGAGTTGCACTGCCCCGCACACCACCCTACACCACCTTGACCCCCCCTCCCACATTCAGCAAGGCCATACTGGGACCCAAAGCGATACATTCACCCAAAACCTCTCCCATCCACTCCGCAACCATACACCACGTGGGCTGAATCTTAGGGCATTCCCACCAGATATGCATAATGGATCCCAGCTCCCCACACTCTCTCCAACAGAGCCCCTGTCCCCTGCTCCATTTCTGTAGGCGCTGGGGCGTCAGGTGCCATCTATAGAGCACCTTATAGTTTTGCTCCAAAAGGGAGCTAGATAGGATACCCTTGAATAACCCTTTGTAAACTGCTTCCCATTGGTCCTCATCCCAACATTTAAGTAAATCCCTCTCCCAAGCTTTCTTATGGGCCCAACCTCCCCTATCCCCGGTGTCCATTAGCCCGTACAACCGGGAAATCATGCCCTTAACCAGCCCACCCTCCACCAACCCATCCACAACAGCACCTTGCCCCTCTCCCCCCCAACCTCCCAAACATTTGCAGAAATGACGCGCTTGCAGGTATTGATACCTATCCCCCTCCAGCACCGGGAATTCAACGCATAAATCCTCAAAGGTCACCCATTCCGCCCCATCCTTAAACTGCCCCACATGGTTCAACCCCTGACGTGCCCACCGCTGAAAGGCAGGATCACACCGCCCTGGCGGAAAGTCGGGATTGTCCAACAGGGGCATAAACCGTGAACACCCCCGATTGCCGTACCATCTGGCGCGCCATTTCAGCCAGTAGCACATGGTGAGCGCTACATAAGGGTTTCCCCCTCCTTTTATCACAGCGGCAGCGTCCCTCACCCACACAATATGTGATAAGCGTCTCCCCCCCCTAAATCCGATTGTTCCAACTCCACCCACTCAGCTGCATCCTGCAATATCCATTCAAAGACCGCCCGCACCCGGCCCCAAAGACCGATGGGCCCGATCCACTCTGAGACATACCCCTTCGATATCCATATCAGCAGCTTTCAACACAGCGCCACAGAATTTTTCCGCTAGAGCCACATAATTAACCGCTCCATCCCCCTCCGGGAGGCCCCGTATCCGGATGTTGGATCGGCGGGAGCGGTTTTCAAGATCTTCCAATTTTTGTAGTATATCGCCCTGTGCTTCTTCCAGCACGGTGGTACGCTGGATCGCAATCCCGATCTGTTCATCATGCTCCTCCGTTCTGTTTTCCAGCTCCTCTATCCGGGTGCCAAGCATTTGCATATCGCCTTTCAAGTCCTTAAACCAGTTCTGAACCTCCAACTTAAGCGTGGAAATTTCCGATTGTGTAGATTCAAACCAGTTTTTCAGGTCTGCTCGCAAGCTCAAAATGTCACCTGCATTGCCTGGCGCACCACCGCCAACTTCTTCTCCCTTCTCTGCCACTGTGCTGCCCCCAGTCGCCATCTTGCTCACAGGGGTCTTCACACCAGTTCCCCCTTTGAAGGAAAAGGTCTTTAGGTCTGTCCCAGGCTTTTTGCCAGCCATCACTTCTCCCAGGAGCGCTCGGGCAGCCCCCCAGTTCTGCGAGGAGGCCCCTCAGTAGGCTGCGCCGGTCCTCCCTGTAGAAGACCAAACCGGGACTTGTAGATGGACAAGCAAGGTAGCCAAGAGCAGTCCGGAGAACTCAATAGTAGGCCAATGTGGATGTTCCAGAGCTGAGGACCAGGAGAAAAGCACAGGGGGACCCCTCCTCTCGAACCCCGCAGAGACCGAGTTCCTCAGAGCCAGGGGAGATAGCTAACCTGCGGTTCCAGTCTTCGCAGGGGGCAGAATTGCAGCAGGCCCGGTCGTCTCGGCTTCCCCTCCACTGTAGTTGCAGACACGCGGTCAGGCAGCTCCAGCGCTACCGGGAATTCAGCTCTGGTCCTGCCGCGGGGGAAAGCTCCGATCCCCCGTCCAGTCGCTGACAGCCACACAGCTCCCTTCAATTCTAGGGATCACCCCCGCTCGGACTGCACTCCGGCCCACCAACTTCGCTGATGATTATGGAGAGGGGGATGGGGGGAGGGGGCAAACACCTCAAAAGCCCGCCGCCATGCTGCCTTCACACACCTTGAGCAGAGCTGCGCTTCGTGCGGTCGCGGTTTACAAGGGCTGCATCGGGAAGCTTAGGGGGTGCTTCCAGCCGCACTCCGATCCTCCGGTCAGCATTTTCAGCTCCGGGGGGTGCCTTTTGCGCCAATTGCAGGGAAAAATTGGCGGAGCCGGTCTAGGGCACCGCCATGCTGCCTGGTGACATCACCGGAACTCCCCCTCGCTTCTGTTCTTATTTGTGGGTGTTTTCTGAGGTCCTGCTCCTGGTTCCTCAGAGCTTCAGCATGCAGGCACCCTGCACATGGAACCGGTCCTTCAACTGGCATTAGGACCTCTGTCTGGACCGAGGCAGAAGCTGTAACAGGGGCAACAGCTTTAGCAATATGATTTTTCCCAGCCATTGTTCTGTTCGTGGAGCTTAGGTATCCGTTAAAGCAAAAGAGAGAGATCTACC
The DNA here is from genome assembly GCA_033557465.1 of Ichthyophis bannanicus. Lineage (NCBI taxonomy): Eukaryota > Metazoa > Chordata > Amphibia > Gymnophiona > Ichthyophiidae > Ichthyophis > Ichthyophis bannanicus. The sequence goes on along the minus strand of CM066048.1, from coordinate 35,824,068 downwards.
AAGTACCAGCCGGTTTCGCAGCTGTCCTTTCAGAGAAAAAGCAGTTAAATCTCTTTAATTATATTCAAAATGTGCTGGTCCAATTCTCTGTGATTTGTTAAAGGGGGAGGTGCCCTATAAAGCAAGACTGCTCACTAGGGGTGGGTGGGAGTCGGGGTGGGTAGGGAGGGAACTAACACCTGATTAGGTGTTAGCAGTTTCTAAACCTGAGGAGGTTACTGGAGTTCAGCAACCTACTGTGCTCAAGGAAAGTTCCCCTAAAGCACCAAAAAGAAAGTAACCTTGCTTTAAAAAATATACAAAAAACCCTTTTAAGAGCTCCCATTCAGAGAGCTAGCAATGTAATATTTATTTATTTATTTATTTAACATCTTTTATATACCGCGCTATTTGTTTTCAGTGCGGTTTACAAGTAACAGAACTGCACAATCAGAAAACACTGGTGTGCTTACATTATAACAGGTAACTTAAACTTGGAAAAGGGGTAATAAAACTATAACTATGTACACACAGTGAAACTATATACAAAAAACAGTGTAAAAACTGAGCTATGTATAAACATATTGGGTTCTTTAGTATTCATAGGCAGACTATGGTCGGAATAAGATAAGATAGGGCATAAAAGAACTTGAGGCAGAAATTACTTGTGAGGGAATTGGGGAGAAGAGTGAGAGTTTGTCGGTTTAGGAGGGCTGATGATCCGATGAGGATTGGAAGCTTGTGCAAAATGGATCAGGAAGATGTGGTGCTTGATTGCCTTACGAAATTGAGAGAGGTCTTTAATCGCTCTTATTTCAGGTGTGAGGTCATTCCAGCATTTAGGTGCATAGAAGGCGAAGGTCCTTTTCTTGGTTGATTGGGTACATTTGATGGACTCCTTGGGGATAATCAGGGTGTTGTCCGTTGTTATCCTTCTCTCTCTGTTTTTTGGGGTGAGGGAGATGAGGTCGTTAAGAGACGTGGGGGCAAGGTTGTTGATAATCTTGAAAGTGATGATGAGGATTTTATAGGTTATCCTGCAATGAATTGGTAGCCAGTGTAGTTCCATGAGAGTCGGGGTGATATGGTCTGATCTTGATAGACCACAAAGCACCCTAGCAGCCGCATTCATCGCCAGTTGTAGAGGATTAATGGTGTTTTTAGGGAGACCGTATAAGATGACATTAGCATAATCAAAATGAGGTAGTGTGAGGGCCTGGAAAATGGTCCGGAAGTTGTTGTGAGGTAGCATGGGTCTGAGTTGTCTTAGCGTTCTTATTTTATTGTAGACAGCCTTTGTGACGTTCCGAATGTGTTCCTTAAATTCAAAATGCTGATCCAGAGTAATCCCTAGGTAGCGAATAGATTGTTTACAGGGGAGATCAGCATCTCTTACTTTTAGAGAGGATGGAGGTGAGAATGCTTTGTTTCTTGATATGAAGAGAACTTCGGTCTTCTTGAAGTTTATACGGAGGTTTTGAGAAGCTAACCAGTCTGTGATGGCATTGAAGCATTGGATAAGGTTGGTGAGGTCTGGTTGACTGACTTTAAATGGAGTAAACAGTAGAACATCGTCAGCGTAAATTAATGAGGAGATGTTGAAAGTGCGTATGATGTCACAGATCGGCTGTAAGTATAGATTAAACAGAAGTGCAGATAAGGACGATCCTTGCGGAACACCTTGGTGTTGGTGGAAAGGTGTGGATGTGGTGGTACCGACTCTGACATGTTGCCATCGCTCAGACAAGTATGACCTACACCATTCCCAGGCGAGACCCTCGATTCCCTTTTCTAGGAGTCGGGCAAGGAGTTGATTATGATTAACTGAGTCGAAGGCAGCGGAGATATCTAGGAATATTAGAGCAAAGCCGTTTTCTGCTTTATCAAGACCTCTGTTCAGTGTATTAGTTAGGGTGGTAAGGAGAGTTTCTACACCGTGTGATTCCCAAACAAACAAACAAACAAACCAACCCTCAATCCTTACTGTTTGTTGATCTGTGGAGCCCTGGTTAGGAAAGCCTCAACAGGGCAGGGCACTGGAGCCTTTTATGCAGGCTTCAACTGCACTCAGGAAACAGGCCCACTAACTCCTGATTAGGTGTTAGCAGTTTTTAAACCTGAGGAGGTTACTGGAGTTCAGCAACCTACTGTGCTCAAGGAAAGTTCCCCATAAGCACCAAAAAGAAAGTAACCTTGCTTTAAAAAATATACAAAAAACCCTTTTAAGAGCTCCCAGTCAGAGAGCTAGCAATGTAATATAATAAAACAAACAAACAAACCCTCAAATCCTTACTGTTTGTTGATCTGTGGAGCCCTGGTTAGGAAAGTTGAGTTAGTTTCTCACGAACACAGTCTTTTGAAAATTGTTACGGAGTGGTGGGCTCGTCTATGGTAGCGGAGGTCTCTCTGGCAGTGGTGAAGGCCCTCATGAATGGTTTCAGGCCCTGACGGACCAAATGACTCAAGTAGCTCAGGTGGTCTCTGACTTCAATGGCTGCATCATGCAAGTGGAGCAGCGGGTGTCAGATGCAGAAGATGCTCAGCACTCCCAGGCAGCTGACATCAAGCGGCTAGAAGAGTTAATTTGCCAGCACGAGGAGAAAATCAACGATCTTGAGAACAGAGGGTGCTGAAAGAACATCAGATTTATAGGTATAGCAGAGACCATAAAAGACAATGAATTGAAGGGGTTCCTTGAGATGTGACTCCCTCTCAATTTACAGCTGGGGGAGCAGATGGGCAAAATACAACTCGAAAGGGTCCACAGGCTGAGCCCATACAGACAACAACCCTCGACCTCAGGTGATGCTGGTGCGCTTCCACGACTGCCCAGAAGAAAGCGGTCATGAGGGCTGCCAGAGGAAGACGAAACAACAATACTACTGGTAACGCCGGCATCCTGATCTTCCAGGATTATTCCGTGGCCCTGAGCCTCAGGCGCCAGGAATATTCACCATGTTGTCAACAACTAATAGCACGCAATATACGATTTTCCCTGCTTTATCCTGCAAAGATGCGCATCGACTACCAGGGACAAACCTGATTGTACACTAGCCCTCAGGGAGTTCAATAGTGTCTGAATACTCTCTTGCTGGACCCATGAGGTTAGCGGGAACCTCTGAATGCACGGGCTCTGAGGAAGTGGAATCTAGTACCTATGTCTGCACAATTGTGGCCTACAATGAGGGGTGTAAGAGACAAGAAGTAACCAGAGGACCTGGGAGGTAATGGTCCAGACTAGGCTTTGGCGCTTGAGTCTGCCCAGGTCCCTTCCTAATTGGGAGGGAAAGCAGAGGCAGGGCCCTATTGAACAACACTGGGCCTACTGGCTAACTAACGGACCTCCTCTTCACGTTATATGTCATGTTATATATTTATTCTTGTATTTGGGGGCAGTTATATAATATGGGCCATTTTGCTGTTAAGTTCATCATGCTAGCTAAAAGTGTGCAAGAAGATTTCGGGGGTATTACGTGCACTGGTTGGAAACTTGTTTTGGATAGGTGATGTTTTTATTTCCCCCTGCTTTATATTGTAATTGTAAGAGAAATTTAGAGAACCATAGCATAATGGACACATTTACCATTATTCCAAGTTAAGCAGAAGGTGGGGTAGACATGGGGTTCATTAGGTGCGTGGGTAAGTTGCTTAAGGTGGGGTTTAATGTATCAACTAGGTAGTCACATGGGAATAGTAGTGGGGAGGAGGATGTTATCTTCTGAAATAGAACAGGGATCCTTGTTTAGCTTAAAGACCTACCAGGTGGAAGAAGCCCATGAGAGTAGGTGAATTTTTGGAAGGGCTGGGGTGCCAGGGACACAGTGGGGAGGGCGGGAAGCACCTATGCCACTAAGGCCTGTATAAATCCTATGGGGGTTAAGATGCAAATTAGGAGGGGGAAGGGGAAGAAGGGACATGAGAGAGAGGAGAGAGGGGGGTTTGTATGAACATTATCAAGAGTTTCTCAGGGGAGGGTGGGAGGGGACTACCTACCACGGGGTTTCGGGTTACACTATGGGGCGGGTACTTTTCCCTACAGGTGTCTAAGCTGAGAGGAGGGGTGAGGTTGGATTGCTTAGGCTGGGGGGCCACCCTCACTGTAATGCAATATCTTCGTATGAGAGGGTTTTGGAATGTGGGGGTAACATGAGTCGAAGTGTGACCCACATAGTCTCCTGGAATGTCTGTGGCATCGGGCGCCTGATCAAACATCATAAGGTTCTACGTGCTTTGAGAGATAAGCATGCTGATGTCACACTGCTCCAGGAAACACACATGTCGGCAGCCGAACATTACAAATTACAATGTTGGTGGGTGGGAGAGGTGTATGGGGCATCATCTGGTTCTAAGCGAGCAGGGGTGGCCATTTTAATCAGATAATCCCTTAATTTTCAATGTGAACAAGTGATGCAGGACCCTAGGGGACGCTATTTGATTTTGGCAGGACGCCATCAGGGCCTCTCAATCTTAATAGGGAACATTTATGCTTTGAACGAGAATTTTTTTTTATGCGCTGGTGCAGAACATGACGGGTCGGGGCGACAGGGAGGTTATTCTAGGGGAAGATTATAACTGTGTGCTCAACCCCTCTTTGGATCAGTTTCCGGGGGGCGCAGATCAGCACTTTGGCAATGCCATCATATTCTGGGCCTTTGTAACAGTCAAGACCTGATTGACATATGACATATCCTGTATCCTGCGGAGCACGACTATTCTCACATGTCCTTTGCCCACAGACATGGTCTCATATCGATTATCTTCTGTTATCCCAAAGACATTTAAATTGGGTTGATGATGCGTAGATTGGTAACATCCAAATTTCTGATCATGCTATGGTGTGAGTGGACAAGCAAATGTCTGCGGCACCATATTGTGGGAGGCAGTGGTGGTTCCCTTTCCGGCTTAAGGGGGATGCTGACTTCATACGATTCCTACGGGAGCAATGGGATTTTTTTGCAACTACCAATGCTGCCCACAGAGACAACCCGGCACTCTTCTGGGAAACCACTAAGGCTTACCTCTGGGGAATTTTAACTGGGTATGTAAGCCTCAAGAACAAAGAAAATAACAGTAAACTGAGCAAATGGAACCGGGAACTACGTGAGTTGCAGAGGCTTCTAGGCCCTATTTTCATTTAAATATGGATCTTAAGATTATGGCTAAGGTCTTGACAGAATGCCTGGCCTCCTTGATGCCTTCTCTCGTTCATTCCTCGCAAGTGGGGTTTATGAAGGGCAGGCAAACAATGGGAAATATCTGGCACATTCTTGCCACCCAACAACACTGCACGGTTATGGAAATTTCCATCCTTGCTCATCAGCTTTGATGCCGAAAACGCCTTCGATAGAGTGGGCTGGCGATATATGTTCCTAGTACTCAAACACCTGGGATTCGATGGCCTTTCTTTGCAAATTGTTTGTGCGTTGTATTCTGACCCTGATGCAACAATTTTGATCAATGGTAGGAAAACAGAGAAGTTCCCATTGCGACGAGGCACCCGACAGAGCTGCCCCCTGTCTCCCCTTCTGTTTGTGCTTACTCTGGAGCCATTCTTGTCCCATATACGAGAAAATCCAGATATTTTAGGAGTACACATGGGAAGATATGAATTCAAACTCTCAGCCTTTGCAGACAATTTGTTGGTCCATCTTACTGAGTCAGCTGGTTCCTTATGAGCTCTCCTCACCGAAATCGATTTGGATTTTTCTCAGGCTATAAACTGAATCTAGATAAGTCAGAAGTGATGGCAATCGAGGAAACTACACGTAAGACTCGGAAGGGAACATTCCCGCTTAAATGGGCATAAAGTTCATTTCAATATTTAGGGGTTACTATCCCGATAGCCTTGGGAGAGCTATATAGTTCTAATGTGGGACCCCTAATGGCACAGACTGTGCAGCTCTTGGGGAGGTGGTAGGACTTGCCCCTATCATTGGGAGATAAGAGAGCCCCCTTTTTCCAAAGTGGTTTTATATGTTCCAGATGCTGCCGATCTGGCTCCTTCGCAAAGATCTTGTTAAGTTAGACTGCTTGATATCTAAGTTTTTGTGGCAAGGGAAACGTGCGTGAATAACACTGCATGTCCTAAAAGGATCATGGTGGCGGGGCAGACTGGGGGTACCGGATCTCCGGGCCTATGATCTAGCATGTCTGTTGCACCGCTCAAAGGACTGGATTTTTGATACTGAGGAATATACACATTTGGGCTGTGACCGAACCCTGGTTGCACTGACTGCGCTGTGCTATGTGCTACATGCACCTGTGAGGACTATGGCCCCCCAGGGGAGGAGCTCTCCAACTGTCCGTGTGATTCAGCAAGTCTGGCACTGGATTTGTCATCGTTTGGGCCCATTCTTTTTCGCAGTCGGTCTATCTGCCCCTATATGGGAATCTTGGCTTCCCCCCCAGGAATGTCCTACCATGTATCTTTGTCAGTAGTGACATAAGGGAATTCTATCTCTGGATTAAGCTCTATCTGCTGATGGGGTGATCCTATCATTTGAAGAACTCCGAACACAATTTGATCTGGGCAGGGGAGACCTTTTTTTCTTATTATCAACTGTGAAACTACATTGAGGGCTTAGACAAGGATAATCTATCGAGCAAGATTTAGGCGTCATTGTGGATACCATGTTAAAACCCTCGGCCCAGTGTGCAGCGGCGGCCAAGAGAACAAATAGAATGCTAGGTATGATAAGGAAAGGAATGGAAAATAAAACAAAAAGATATTATAATGCCTCTATATCGTTCCATGGTGAGACCGCACCTTGAATATTGTGTGCAATTCTGGTCGCTGTATCTTAAAAAGGATATAGCGATTTTAGAAAAGGTTCAGAGAAGAGCCACCAAAATGGTAAAGGGGATGGAAGGATACCCCTATGAAGAAAGGCTAAAAAGGTTAGGGCTCTTTAACCTGGAAAAGAGACGGCTGAGGGGAGATATGATAGAAGTCTATAAATTAATGAACGGAGTGGAACGGGTAAACGTAGATCGATTGTTTACCTTATCAGAATATAGAAAGACTAGGGGACATGCAATGAAGCTACAGGGTAAACTATTTAAGACTAATAAAAGAAAATATTTTTTCACTCAACGTGTAATCAAACTCTGGAATTTGTTACCGGAGGATGTAGTAAAGGCTGTTAGTGTAGCTGGGTTTAAAAAAGGTTTGGACAAGTTCCTGGAGGAAAGGTCCATAAACCATTATTAAGAAGGGACCCAGGATATCACTGCTTGACCCAGTACAAGCATTGTGGAACCTGTGTCTTTTGGGGAAACTGCTAGGTACGTATGACCTAGATTGGCCACTGTTGGAAACAGAATACTGGGCTTGATGGACCTTGTTCTGACCCAGTATGGCATATCTTATGTTCTTATGTTCTTAAGTTCTGAACAGAACCTGAAGACGACTTCTTGTGTGAAGAATCCGGCCAGATACGGGTAGCTAGAGTGCAATCTTCACGTTTCTTGAAGGAATGCTTACCTTGGCATGACTTTCACAGGTGAAGCTATAAGAAATCTTATTGGGGCGATTCCGAGATTTACGGCTATGTTTTCTCTACGCAATATGGAATATCATATAATTAGGAAGGCATATCTTTCTCCGGGCTAGCTGTGTGAGACAGGATATAGTGGGTGGACCCACTGCCCTAAGTGCAATGAGGAGGGAGCCCCCTTAGTGCATTTGTTGTAGTCCTTCACCTACATACAAGAATACTGGTGTCAGATTCACTCTTTGCTGAGTCGGTCCTCGGCCAGAGGTGGAGATTGACACCACAGTCCACTCTTCTCCATGTAATGGAGGGGGTAGAGGTTGCGGGCCACTGTCGATGACGCTGGCTGAAGCTGGCGTGGGCCCTGGCCTCGTGGGTTATTCTTACAAGCTGGGGGAATACCAATCCTCCAGGCTATTGGCAATGGCAAAACGCTCTGTACCAGCACATGCAAACTGACAAATTGTGGGCCAGGGCTGAGCACCGGCAGGTACCCCGCTTCCATGAAATGTGGGATGACTATGTGCAGTTGTTGCCCTCGTGCTGCCATATTTATATTTGGAATGATCTCTAGAACTGACTGGAATACCTGCGGGGAATAGGGGAAAATAGGGGAGGGGAGGGGTGGGGAAGGGAGGGGCTAGGAGTAAGTAACAGAGTGCGTAAGCAGCACTGCTCTGTCTAAGGAATATACTTAGGATTCTTTACTGCCCATGGGGGGGGGGGACCAAGATGGACCTAGGAGGGGGAAGGGGTGGCTGGGGAGTGAGGGTAGAGTGGGGGGAAACAGATAAAATTGTTCTAAGAATTATATTGCATCATGTACAATTTATGGAATCTTTTCCTGTATGTTGATACTTCTTCAATAAAACAGTTTTGAACTAAAAAAGATTTTGGTGATGTTTTTGACCAAAAAAGACACATTTCTGCATTGTTTACACATGCGAAAATAGAACATTTGGATTCCCCTGCGTGTGTTTATTTTTGCTCACTTTACTATTTTTAAAATATTATCTTATTTATTGCATTCAGACACCCTGGACCTAAGCATAGAGAAAGGGAACTCCATAATAACTAATGCAGCATCAGCCCCTACGAGTACAAAACCACAAACACGAAGGAGACCCAACGCCCTCTGGTACTCAAGTGAGATCAGAGATGCAAAGCGCACTCTCTGAAGACTGCAGAGAAAATGGAGGCGGAACAAGTTGCATAACTCCCTGACACTATACAGAGCCAAGCTACTGGAATGTAACACTGATAAATGAGCGTAAACAGCAGCACCACACCAACCTAATCATGAAGTTTGTCAACAAACCAAGAGAACTCTTTAGCATTGTCCAAAAGCTCACTAAGAACATCACGCAGCACTGTACCCACCATCTTGACCCAAAGGAGTTTGCGGATTACATGAAAACGAAAAACAACACCCAGACCTGCTCCATCACACTACAGACGGATGACCATGAAATGAAAGAGCAACATCAAACCTGGGAGGACTTCAGCATACCATCAGCACATCAAGTAGAGGACATAATACATGGACTCAACACAACAATCTCACCATCAGACCCATGCCCAGTGTCTTGGATCAAAGTCACAAGAAGCCAGCTCTCCCATTACACTCACAAAATCGTCAAAGATTCTCTCCAACAAGGATATATGCCGCAATCACTCAAGCATGCCATGATACGACTGATACTTAAAAGCAACAACCTAAACCCATCCAAACCAAAATCATACTGTCCTATCTCCAGCCTAGCATTCCTTGTGAAAATCGTTGAAAAGACAATGCAAAGGCAACTTCAGGACCATATTGACATTTATGCCCCAATGGACATCCATCAGCATGGCTTTAATCCCCAACACGGCCTGGAAACGCTACTCACTTCCCTCTTTGACAACCTCCTAAGAGGCATAGATAACATAAAGAATGGATTCTTACTAGTATTCATAGACATCTCGGCAGCCCTTGACACAGTGGCCCACTCTATATTCCTGCAGCGCCTGCAACAGATAGGACTACGCAAGAATACCCTGAAATGGTTCACCTCCTACTTAGAAAATCGAACACAAGTCAAATGCGACCAAAAGAAATCATTGCAGTTCCCCGTCACGCAGAGAATACCACAAGGTTCAGCCCTGTCATCAATGCTCTTTAATATTTACATCCAACCCATATGCAACATCATCAAACGACACAAACTCCTCTATCACATATATGCCGACGACAACATGGTGTATGCACCAATCCACCTACTAGCACTTAACACAATAACAATAACCAAATGCTTTGAAGACATGAATGCCTGGCTCACAGCAAATAACATGACGGTCAACTACGATAAAACTGAGGCAATGTTCGTCACCAGGAACCCCACCTTCATTCCACCACAGACTATCAGCATTCTAAACAAACTCATGGTAGTCAAAGATGAAGTTAGATACCTGTGCATCACAATGGACAGAGCGCTGAATTTGAAATTTAATATCACCAAAACTGCAAGCAAGGCCTATCAGCGTTTGAGAACCATAAGAAAGATCAAGCCATTACTCCGCCAGGACCACTTCTGCACAGTGTGCCAAGCACTCATCACACCTCTGCTTGACTACGGAAACTCGCTATATTAAGGCCTCCATCAGCAGACCTTACACCCACTCCAAATGGTACAAAATACTGCAGCACACATCATTACAGACACTTCAAGAGCTGAGCACATCACCCCCATCTTATAACAACTACACTGGCTCCCAATGGTGGCCAGAGCAAAATTTAATACAATATTGATCATCTTCAAAATCATTCACCATCTCTTGGCAGATGCACTCCAAGATACCATAAAAAGGGATAACAGTAATAGACCAAGAAGAATTAATAATGTCAACATGATTGGCATACCTGCAGGATACCACAAGACTAAACAAAATACTTCAAGAAGAGCACCGTCACTACTGGCATCCACACTATGGAACTCCCTCCCAATGAGCCCGAGGACATTAAATGACATCACAGACTTCCGCAAGGCCCTTAAAACACTGCTCTTTAAAGAAACATATGAGCAGGCAGACAACGTTCCCACCCGAATGGTATTCCAACTACCCCAACCAACTCAACAGCCAATCATCCCAGCTAGACCCAGTAGTTCATTGTATAGTGTTGTTAAGTACCCTCATGCTAATTGTAACCCACCATGTGCTGTCTAAATGTTGTTAAATACCCCCATGTTAAATGTACCCTCCAATGTGATGTAACCACTTTGATTGTAGGATAAGGTGGTATACAAATCTGTCTAAATAAATAAAATAAATAAATAAATGAAATCTCCAGCGCTATTTCTTAAAGAAGAAGCAAGAAACTCTTACATGGGCTCAAACTAGATCAACTAATCCTTACAAACTGTTTGTAATCTATTAACCATATTTGCTATTTTGTCTCTCAAGGGGACCCTAATCATGATAAGCGCATTTTACGGGAGACTAGGACTTGTCCCCTGATTAATGGGCTGTTGATTGATCTGCCTCACTCGTACCTCTCTCCTACTGCACAGTCATTTCCTCGTGCAGAAGAATTACAATGTGCTGCTCCACCTTCGAGCAGGGGAACAGAGTTTCTCTTTCTCCAACCCTTTGCCAAACTTTGAAGAAAGAGAAAATTATAAATCCATTAATTGCACAAAATTTCACACCTCTTATGGCATAAGAGATATGTTGTCCAGCTCTGGTTGAGACAGGCAGAAACAGTTTACCCAGTCCTGTCATCCATCCTTAATGGTGTGGCATCTCTTATGCAATAAGAGACACCACATGCAGAACCGACATGCTGTGGCTCTCATGTTGAGCCAATGCAGTGAACTGATTGGCTAATAATGTCCTACTCATGTAGCAGTAGTCTCCTGAGGGATAACTTATTCTTGCGCCCCTTACCTTTCCTGTTTATGCCCCATACTCTCTACTTGCAGGATACACGGTGTCTTCACTCAAGCTGAGAAATGGGAAATGTCTATATGTTGCTGGTGCCCCCAGGTTCAAGCACAAAGGGAAAGTGATCGTATTCACCATGAGCAGAAATGGCAATGTGACTATTTCTCAAGCTCTGACCGGAGAACAGGTAGAGGTACCCACAGCTGTGGCTGTCAGTCTAAAGGGACCACACTCCCAGGGGCTGCAGTCTGGTTTCCTGTCTGTGCTGTGTTCCTTTGCAGGGCTGTGATTACAGTCTGCTTTTCAGCTATCCATGCTGTATTCACGCTCCTCGGTTTCCTGACTGGCTTATTGCCTTCCCAGATTGGATCTTACTTCGGGAGCGAGGTCTGCCCCGTGGATGTTAATGGTGATGGAAACACTGACGTGTTGCTGGTTGCTGCTCCGATGTACCTTGGGGCTCAGCACCGAGAAACAGGACGGGTCTACATTTACAGACTGGGTCAGGTAATCAGCGTCTTGTTTCCCTCCTAGATCCAGCTTTATTGACTGGCCACTCAGCTAGGCTATCTGTGCTGCCTGACCAAACTGAGCCAATGCTGGTCTTCTAATATGGCATTTGTGGACTTAGAATTGCCCCTCTTTGCAGGAGCAATGGGGCAAAACCTGAACTGTCTCATCCCAGCCAACTTACATAGAACCAATTCATAACCCTAAGAAATGTCGTCAAGTAAGCCCTCCAGAAGCTGGATACCCTCTTACCAGTCCTACTTTTTGAACTCTCATTCTAATACATTACAGGTTTGTCACTGACATCAGTCTGATGGTATCAAGATCAGACCTGCCAAGTCTCCCACCTTGAGCAGGAGACTCCTGCTTTGGAAGGCCATCTCCCATCCGAAATCGGGGAACTCTCAGGGAATGGGAGCCAACCAGTCCGTTTTTTCTCTGCCTGCACACGACCCTAGGCAGCATCAGATCTCATGTCTGTCACTTCCTGCTGTGAGATTGACAGGGAGGAAATATTCACTCTGAGATCCAAAGATGTTCAGGGTTGTAGTGCTTTAGAGAAATGTGGGGTGGGGGGGAGGGGGTGACAGGCACAGGGCGCAGCAGAATTGAGCAGGGATGAGCTTAAGGCCATATTTCCCACTTAAAGATTGCTTCCCCTTGGCATCTCTGTAGAATACATGAGGAAACAAGATTAGAAAGGCTGATGTCTTTCTAGCCACTGGGCCACTTGCCAGCTCTAACCTCAAGATACAGGACAGAGGGACTAGCTGGTCCTCGTTGAGGCTTTAATTCTGAACATGCGGGGTAGACTTGGGGAGACTCCAAGCTTGGTTTGAACTGGAATTTGTACATGCAAAGATTCTCCTTCCAAGACACACATATACCCTCATTTCTTGCACCTTATATGTTTATTTTTCCTCTCCCCAGATGGTACTGACTTACAATGGCACTCTTCATGCTGACAAGAAGCCTCAGGATTCTCGTTTTGGGTACTCGCTGGCTGCAGTCCCTGACCTAAACCATGATGGGTTCAATGATGTTGTGGTGGGGGCCCCTCTGGAGGATGATCACCAAGGGGCAGTTTATGTTTACCATGGACATCGGGTCACCATCCTGCCAAATTACAAGCAGGTGAGCTTGTGGCACATCCAAGTGACCTATTAGTCTTAGATCAATTAAGCATTAAATCTTTCTGAAGTGTGAACAGAGATTCTTCCCCCTCCCTCCCATTCTCCAAATCATGTTAAACCCTGGAGTCACCTTAGATCACGATACTGCTGCATCCATTCTTGTAAGACCTTTGTCACAGGTACAGAACTGAGGAAACCATCAGGGCCTGCTGAGTGCAGCAGAAGGGGGAATTAAGTGATTTTTTGGGGGGATTTACTTCACTTAACAGGTCATAACACTAGCTATGTTTGTTATGATTGCCTGTAGAGAGTGGAATCAACTGCCTTCGCCCTGGGCCTGCGCTACTTTGGGCGAAGTGTGACTGGGCAGATGGACCTTGATGGAGATGACCTGGTGGATCTAGCCATTGGCGCCCAGGGAGCTGCTGTCGTGCTGAGGTCAGTGCTTGGCAGCGCCACATCCTGCTCTGCTGGGAGACCAGAAAGAAGTTGCTGCAGCCCAGTACAGAGAAAGTTGTTAGCCCAGCCCTGGGAATCTCTCCTCTCTGCAGTCATCTCTAGGACACACGTTTTTGGCATATCTAAACAATGCTCTGCATTTGATTTAGAAGAAGTGTCTTTACAGGGCTGTGGTTGTTTTGGCAAGAGGGCACACATAGGGCCGATAGCATGTTATAAAAAGAGAGGGTTTCTAAATGAAAAGTTTCTGTAAAACCCCTGAAATATACCATGCAGGCACAGTAACTACCTCCAGAAGAGCATTTTTCAGAGCAACCACTGCTGTGACGTCTGGCAATTGTGGGCCAGAGAAACAGTCTACATTTCGGTCCATGGGTTCTGATCAGTGGTGTAACCATAACGTAAACATTGTTATAAACACCAGAGACTGCAAACAGCAATCATGTGGTAACTTTGCCAGACTTATATACAACAATGGTATAGCAATGATCAAGGAGGTAACTTGCATGCTTCTTTAAGATGGTTGTTGGAGACAGGGTGAGTGGGCATTGCAAGCAGCTAGGAGATCACTCCATGAAAGCTGGAGCAACCTATGCCAGGGCCGTATGAAAATACAGCTCCGATTCTCCATGACATGGCTCAGGCTGCCCTTCTAGGTGAACAAGGAGCTGATGAGTTATGTAGAAGGGCTCTGCTCCTAATAATAAAGCGCTCTCCGTCAGGTATTTACTAGTACCGTGCACTGTTTCTGTATTTTGGCAAAACAGGTCTCGCAGCATTGTGCAAGTGAATGCGTCCATCCGTGTTACCCCTGCATCCATCAACGTGATACAGAAAAACTGTCAGCAGCATGGGAAGGAATCGGTGTGTGTATCCGCTACTCTCTGCTTCGGGGTGATGTCCAGATCCCCAGGGAAATGGGACACTCAGTTTGGTAAGTTGCACCTGAAAAAGCACATCAAACGTAGCAATAATTTATAATCATTTACAAGAAAAAGAGGGGAGTCATTGAAACAGATGCATATGTGCCTTTGTAATCATTGCTCGCCTCAAAAAAAAAATAAAACTATTGTTTTTTAAAATAGTATAGGGCTTCTGAATTTCATTTGTGTTTGGGGGGGATTATTTTTTTTTTGTTATGCTTCCAGCTAGCAGCAGCAGAAAAAGAAAGTCAGCCCCCCCCCCTCCCAAAATTAAGAACTTATTCCCTCAGTGGCCTATCAGGTAAAGAACTATGGGACCTGGAGTGCAGGGGGGTGAGGGCTGAAGAAGCACCCCAGCTGTTGACTTTCCCGTTTCCCCCCTTTTTTTTTTGCAACTGGGCTCAGACATACGCTACAATGTATCACTGGATGACAGAAAACTTGGCAGCAGGGCGGTGTTTGATGAGAACTCCCAGAAGCTGCTGCAGATGTGGATGCCTGTGCACGTGGGCCGCACAACCTGCCAGACCCTGGACTTCCATGTCATCGTGAGTATTGCTTCTCTATCCATCCTGGAGAAGACTGCTGGGTTCTCTGAAGGATGGGATTCTTTTCCTCCAGCCATCATAAGAACTATCCAGAGTCAGGCCTCTTCAGCAATCCTCCTGCATGATCTTTTGCGTGGCTCCTTGGTGCAAGAGCATCTCTCTAAGGCCAAAGGCTGGCTTTTGTGATGTATGACCACAGGGCACCAAGCATTGGGGGGAGGTGGGCACCAGCACCCCTGCTGTAGCCTTCCACAGGGTGTGGACAGAGGCAAGAGAGGGCAGAGATAGCAGAAGGGGGATGCTGTGCTGGAGCCCCCATTGCTTCTGAAGGGGGGAGCGCTGTGCCGGAGCCCTGTTGCTTCTGAAGGGGGGAGCGCTGCGCTGGAGTCCCCGTTGCTTCTGAAGGGAGGGAGCGCTGCGCTGGAGTCCCCGTTGCTTCTGAAGGGAAGGAGCGCTGTGCTGGAGCCCCCATTGCTACTGAAGAGAGGGAGCGCTGTGCTGGAGCCCCAATTGCTACTGAAGGGAGGGTGTGCTGTGCCGGAGCCCCCATTGCTACTGAAGGGAGGGAGCGCTGTGCCGGAGCCCCCGTTGCTACTGAAGGAGGGAGCGCTGTGCTGGAACTGGGACTGTCAGAGGAGGATGAGGACACCCAGTAGCTTAGAAGCAGCCCTGCTAAGGCCAGACTCCTCTCTCCCCACAGGACACGTCTGACTACTTGAGGCCAATTGGTGTTACAGTACGCTTTGCCCTCAATGAATCAATCGCTGGCCCAGTACTCGATGAGAAGTCCTCGACCATAGTTAGAAGAATGGTGAGAACCCATTATAAGGCCTGTGAAATTGCAGTTCTGCCCAGGAGGGAACCTCCATGTTGGGCCAGAGTGGAGTAGAGCTTATAACACCTGCTGTATCGTTCTGCAGGTCATAGTTTTAACTTTCTATGTATCTGCTTCCCGATGGTATGGAAATACCAAACCTGTATCTTGTCCACTCATTTCAGGTGCCTTTCTTTAAAGAGTGTGGCAGTGACAATATTTGTGTCACTGATCTGGTACTCCAGGCTCACATGGATATCACCGGCACAAGGTAAGGGACAAGGGGACAGATACAGGTGGGCAGCCTTGGGATGAGAGAGACAAGGCTCTCACTCCAATATAGATCAGGCAAAAAGATGGACCACAACAATGAAGACTGGGGGAAAAAAAAAAGCAGCTTCTCTCCACCATGATGGTGGGTATTTCCTGTACTCTAGCAACTACCTTCTTCCAGCATAATCAGGAAAGTGAAGTTACTTACCTGTAGCAGAGGTTCTCCATGGACAGTAGGATGTCAGCCACACATAAGTAACGTAATCCGATGGCACCATGGAGAGCTTGTGTGCCAGACAAATCCTGCCTGTCCATGGAGAATGTTTTATTTAGGCCTCCACCTCCCTCCCATCTGCATGATAGTGTGATCAGCCAGAAACATGGTCTGCAGCAGTAATAACCCCCATGCACTTTCAGGCAGAAGCCCTTCCTTATCCAGCCAGGTAGAAAGAAGCTTGCTGTGGATGTTCTCCTTGAAAACAGGGGCGAGAATGCCTACAATACCAGCCTGAGAGTATGGTTTTCCAAAAATCTGCACTTCGCCAGCCTTTCAGTCAAGGTATGTCGGGGCTCCTGCCTCCTGTTGCTGCTTGGGACCCTTCTTCACCCATCTTTTCTCATCTAACAGCTGTTCTTTCTGGTTCTTAGGGGGAATCGCAGCTGAAAGTTGAATGCACAGCTGTAGTGGGCAACAATAGGGCCTGTACTGTTGGCTATCCAGTCTTCCGTGCCTCTGCGAAGGTGAGGGGATCATCTGCTGGGTTTTCAAGCACTGGTAATAGGGGCAGTATCACAATCTGGGGATGATGAAACGGGCTTACAGGTCCCTTCAGACACTAGGTCCCCAGTTCCAAGTCAACTCATTTGCTTCGGGATACATGTGTGGGGCCTGCATAAAATGAGTCACCCCGAGTCCCCATGGAAACAACCTCTGTGATGATATGGTGGCAGTCTTAGCAGAGGCTCCAAAGACCAAATTATTCTCTCACCTCAAGAGCAGACCTTCCAGCTCAGGGGTGAGTGTCGTATAACAAACAGATCAGAACACAACTGGCAATCCAGATGCAGCTGTGTAGAGATCTCTCTCTCTCTCTCTCTCTCCTCATCTCTCCCCAGGTGAACCTCCTGCTGGACTTTGAGTTTAGCTGTTCTGCTCTGCTGAACCGCCTGCAGATAAAGCTGATGGCAAGTAGGTAAGAAAAAAGGGTCCACTGGCTTGAACCAGCACATATTTAAACTTCTACCCTGCAGTAAAGCTGACGTGCAGGAAGAATTGTTTAGAGCGGAATATCCGCCACATCCTGGAGGTGTTCAACCCATTCGATTTTCCACCATCACCTTGGCTCAGGTATGATGCAGAGGCGCTGCCAGAGTCTGAAAACAGCAGTGTCACGTGGTCCGATTCATTTTCAGACAATGGTGGTCTCGAGGTGTTCAGCCAGTTAACTCCTACCCTGGGCTAGAAAGGATTGGGTTTTATGTCATGTAGCAGGTTGTAGTCATGATAAATAAAAGCATGTGGTAGAAGGAATTAGGTACATTTTTAATAATAGATCCTTTTCCAGAGAGTAACAGATAACTTTTGGTGTAGGGGAAGGGGAGGAGGTTGAGTTTGAGCTTTGGTAATAGAATTGGGCTAAATTAGCATCAAGGCAGAAACTTAAAAAAAATTAAGTCAGGGCCACATCCTTAATAAATGTATCTCTGTCAAATGAATGCTCTATAATGCAGAGGTAGGTGCAGCCCTCCACCATTCTCAGCTGGTGCCAGACATGGAGGCAGCGGGCAACACTTATCAAAGTTCAGAGGTTCTCTCTCTCTACTCCCAAGGCCCTTCCCCAGACCGTTTGTAACAGGAAAACAAGCCGACTATTATGCATTAAGAATAATAGGGGGGGGCTTTCTGTAGAACAGGAACTAACATGCACAAATATTTAATGGAAACAGTGAGCCTGGAGCCAGTTGCCCTCACCTCTTGGCTGCATTTCCTTTGCATGGTCCTGTTTTTCTTCCCTCTACTCCCCTTTTTCTCAGCTGGATTATTTTTTCTTTGCCTCTATCCTTTCCAGTGACAGCAGAGAGAGGAATGATACGGTAGGTGACAACACAGCCCAGCTCCTGGCCTTCATTCGCTATGCACCAGAAATTTTCATATCCAGGTAAGGAGGAGGGAGCAGCAGAGAAATGCCCACACCTCATCCTCACTAATTCACTTACACAAGGAGAACTTCCGTTTTTATTGAGTAGCTGAACAGTATGCAGAGGGGACAACTCTCTAGGATCTACTGTCAGGTTTGGAACTGAGCAAGGGCCACTTTGGACAGGCTCAATTCAAGATGGTGCCTCTCCTCACCCCCTTCACCTCTTCTAGTAGCAGGAGATGTAGGCATTACCTATCTCCATGCTGTCATCAGGCAGGTGCAAACAGGGAAGGGTGGGGAGGGAACTCACTGTGATAAAAATAAAAGTGGAAGAGTAGCCTAGAGACTAAAGCAACAGCCTAGTACCCAAGAGATCAAGGTTTGATTTCTACTGGGACTCCTTGTGACCTTGGGCAAGTCACTTTGCACTCTCTTGTGTCAGAAGAAAAGGTCTGGCAATGTACTTCATCACACCTTGCCAAGAAACCCCAGGGGCTGCTGGGTCACCAGGAGTCAGCAGTAACTGAACACATAAAAAGATAAATACATAAAGGTGGGTGATGTCTGTATAGATGTAAGCTGGGGAGATATTGGAAGATTGCAGCAATCAGACAGCTGTGAACCCTGAGCACATCTGTACCTGTTGAAACAATTCACTATAATTTTGGCACAGCTTACAGCTGGGCATCCTGGATGGCCCAGTTGTTGCTTTTCATTCAACCACATCCATCCATATGTTCTTTCTACACAGCAAATCAACTCTGAACCGTTACGAGGTCCATCCATTTCACACAGCACATAGAGGTTCTGGGCCTGAATTCAGAACCACCTTCAAGGTAATAGTTTATTACTTGCAACCCAACCCCCATGCAATGTTCCCTCTAATTTTCTGTAGGCTGTGTGCGCATAAAATATCAGCTGTGCAGCTTTTTTGAAGGAAGGTTAAATTTTTGTACACCACATAACACTTGGAGTTATATACTTTAAAATT
The DNA here is from genome assembly GCA_033557465.1 of Ichthyophis bannanicus. Classification (NCBI taxonomy): domain Eukaryota; kingdom Metazoa; phylum Chordata; class Amphibia; order Gymnophiona; family Ichthyophiidae; genus Ichthyophis; species Ichthyophis bannanicus. The sequence goes on along the minus strand of CM066048.1, from coordinate 35,804,883 downwards.
TGACTACATGTCAGAATACAGTATGTACACCACATTGATTTTAATCAAATTAAATGAAAATAGACAATTACTAAATGAAGTGGAAAATTTCTAGTAATTACAATCACAACTTTTAAATTTTAAGACAGCTGTGTTTTCTCTCAGAATTGTAACCGTAATTTTTGTGCACTCTGTTCTAAAGTATGTGCGCGCGCGCGCACACACACACACACGCACAGCTTAGAGGGAACAGTGCCCCCATGTGAAGGATTATGTGCCATTTCATGCAAAACCACGCGACAGTTTAAAAATCCTTCCCCAGGGGATTCCAGGAGGGTAGTGGGTCTAGAGCAGGGGTTCACACTCTAATCCTTTGGACACACCTAGCCAGTCACATTTTCAGGATCACCATAATGAATGTGCCTGAGAGATTTGCACTCAGTCGAGGCAGTGGATGTAGAACCCTCTGCTGCAGCTTCTTTGCGGTTATCCTGAAAAACCTGACACACCAGGTATGTCCCAAGACAGGGTTGAGCAGCACTGGCCTACTGTAGAGCATGGGCTGCAGCATAATCAAAGGTCTTTAGTTGAGCCCTAGAGGCCATGAGCCAATCTGATATGATGGTACATCTCCTACCTCCATACCACCCCTCCATGGCAGTGGGTCTCAACCCATTCTTCAGAGCACACCTACCTAGTCAAATTTTCAGGATAATCACAATGAATATGCATGACAGAAAGCTGCATGCATTGCATCCACTGAATGTAGATCTCTCACACATATTCATTATGGATAACCTGGCTATGCAGGGAAAGGACTAAAGTTGAAAAATCAGTGAGCTAAAGCACCCCCACCCTTCCTTGCAGCATGGTGTCTGCCAATCACCTTTGCTTGATTGCATCCCAAATATCAAGACAGCATAGCCCCCATGAGGGTCGTTGGATGTACACAGAGGGAAAGGCACTAGTTAGTATGCTAAATTTATTTATGTTTTAATAAGATATACAATGACTGCTAGTTTAAGGCCTTTGTACATTTTACAACAGGAAAAACACTTAAATACATTAATTAGACATATATAAGAGGGCTCCTCTTTTTTTTTTGACCAAGTTAAGGATTAGGTAGAGAACCCCTGTTCTAAAATTAAGACACATGCAATGAACCTGGATTTCACACTGTCCACAATAACTATGTATGAGAGGGAGCTGAATGCACTACCTCCATTGTGTGCAACTCTTTCATATATAGTCAGTGTGGATATCCTGCAACTCAGACTGGCTAGAGGGTACATCAGGACCAACTTAAACACTAATCTAGAAAGAAATCTGTTTTATATATAAATTGGTTGATTCATATTTAGAAAATGGGTGGGGCATTGTTCTTTCTAAATTTCTTTGAACAGATCCAGTATTTGGGTTGCTATCCACTCGCAAACCTATCAGCAAACATTTACCTACCTGCAGCAGCCTATGGGAGGAAACCATTCTTATCCATCACCCAGGTCATTACAGACAATGTAAGTATGACATTATTAACACAGTAAATGCCAGTGACCCTTATGCATGTGGGAAGATGAAATTTTACTTACCTGATAATTTCCTTTCCTTAAGTCCTGCAAAACCACTGGTGGCATCAACAGTGGTATGTGTGCTGGTGCAGCTAATGGCACTTTAGTATCAGCAATTAAGCATATGATAAAAGTCAACAAGCATTGTGAAGACGGCCCAGTCCAAATACACCTCCTTGAGGATAGTACAAAAAGTAAGGACCACAAGAGTAGAATTATATACAGGATAACTCTCCTTGCCAGACAGCTTGAATAAATGACAGATCTCAGCAGTTCCACTGGGGAGAGAGATACGTTCAGAGAAGCACTGACACTCTTCAGATCCACGATCATAAAAACATAAGTAGTACCAGAGTGGGTCAGACCAAGCTCTATCAAGCCCAGTATCCTCTTTTCAATAGTAGCCAATCTAGGCCACAAGTACCTGGCAGGTTCCCAAAAAGGTGCAGAGGTTCTACAATACTTGTACTAGGGATAAGCAGTGGAGTTCCCAGGTCCTCTTTAATAATGGTTTATGGACCTTTCCTTCAGGAACTCATCCAAACCTTTTTTAAACCCAGCTATACTAACAGTTTTTACTACATCCTCTGCTAACTGATTCCAGAGTTTGATTACACATTAACTGAAAAAAACATATGGATAGATGATGAAATGCTAAGAGAAATCAAGGAAGCTAACAAAAGTTACAACACAATAATAATGGGCAATTTCAATTACCCAACTATTGACTAGGTCAATGACACTGCAGAATATGCTAAGGAGATAAAGTTTGTAGATGAAATAAACAACTGCTTCTTGGAGCAGCTGGTTCATGAACCAACAAGAAGAGAAGCTATTCAGGACCTAGTCTTAGTGGAACACAGGATCTGGTGCATGAGAAGGGTGTTAGGGCCACTTGGCAACAGTGACCCTAGCACAATCGCATTTGATTAAATAAATGGAAAAAGGACAGCACATTCCTTTTCGTTTCTCCGGGCCAGTCCAGGTACTGATGGGTGGTCAATCCCTTCTAGCAGCTGAGGACTGATTTTTTTTTAAAAAACTTCTGCTGGCAGACACTATAGCTCCCTCTAGCGCTTGAACACCAGTCTTCAGTCCTCAGCAGCTGGAATGGACGTCTATCTGGCAGGCTCCCTGAAGACTGGACTTGGCAGCGCTAGTGTTCGTTTTATTGCAGAATTTGGTGAATATTTTTTTTTGACCGGGTGTAGCAGAGGGGACAGCGCAGAGTTTCTAAGGGGATCCCTGGCTCTAGCAGAGCTCCATAGCGGGATAGTCCTTGTTTGGGGCACAGCAGTGTTCCTGTTCCTCTTTCAGCGATCCTTTATTTAATTTATTTATTTAGCTAACTTTACTTTGTTTTTTTCTTTTAATTTCATTGCTTTCTAAATTCCCCGGGGGCAGAGCCTGCTTCCGTAGGGGTCGCTGAATCTCAGGGGTTGAGAGGGCTGGGAGCCCCAGTATCCTCCTCCCGACGCTGTCCCCGTGCCTCCGTACCTTGCTGGCAGCAGGTCTTTAGGCACTTCGTGAGCTCCTTCAGGTAAGAGCTAATTCGCTCTGTCTCACCCCGTTGTTCGCGGCCTTCCGGTTCTTGCGGTCTCGATTTTGCGCCGGCGGTTTTGGCGGGAGCGCCATTTTCTCTTCGCGGGGGTTACTCGGTGGCATTTGGTTTTTCGCCAGATTGGCCTTTGCGTGGTCATTTGGGGCAGCATGGAGGTGCCTAGTACAGCAGATTTGTCAGGGGACAGGCTTCAGTCGCCATTGCCGAAATCGGGGTCGGCTGTCTCGCTGCCTTCCTCAGAAGGGAATTCTCCCGCGCTTTTGAAGGGCGGCGGGAAGAGAAAGGCCAAATCTCACAGGTCTTCTGCTAAGGGGGACACAGAACCTCTCTTGACTCCTGCGGCCCAGGAGCCCGGAATTTCGGTTTTTTTCGCCAGATTTTATACTGGCTATGCACAAAGCCTATCTGTTAAAGTTGTCTCAGACTGTTGTCAGTACTGCTGCAGAGCTTCAGGAACCATTATTGCATGACCCTGGGTTGGCTACTCCGGGGGAGGGCTGCTCAGCTCAGCAGGGTGCACTGCTCCCCTCGGTAGAGCTGGAGCCTGGCATAGCGTGTCCTTCTCTCCCTGAGGAAGGTGAGCTCGGTTCTGAGGAAGGTCTGGAGTCCTGGCCTCTGGAGTTGGAGGAAGGGCCTGGTGAGGACCCTAATGTTTTCAGGGTCTTTCGTAAGGAAGAGCTCGGGGCGCTGATAGTGCAGTCCCTCGCGGCCTTAAACTTAGTGTCGCCGGCTCAGCAGCAGGAGCCTCTTGAAGATCCGTTGTTGCAAGGTTTTAGGCCGGAACAGAAGTGTTTTCCCATGCACCGAATGATTAAGAAGATGATAGAGTCTGAGTGGAAGTTCCCTGAGGCTAGTTTCCGTGGAGGCCGTAGTCTTTCTTGTCTTTACCCGGTCCCTCAGGAAGAAAAAGACTTCTTCCGCATGCCAAAGGTAGACGCGCTGGTTTCGGCGGTCACTAAGAAAACTACCATTCCTGTGGAGGGCGGAGCGGCCCTCAAGGATGTTCAGGATCGTAAGCTGGAAGTTCTCCTGAAACAGGCTTTCGACGCTAACGCCCTTGCCTTGCAGGCGTCGATTTGCGGGGCTTTTGTTTCTCGGGCTTCTATCCGCTGGATTCAGGGTGATCAGTCCGATCTCAAGCAGGAGGCTGGTGCTCCGGAAGGAGCTAAGCTGGAGTCGGCAGCGGCATACCTGGCGGATGCCTTCTACGATCTGATCCGCATTTCGGCTAAGGCTATGGCGTCTGTCATTGCGGCTCGGCGTTTTCTTTGGCTACGGAACTGGGCGGCGGATACGTCTTCCAAATCACGCCTCAGTACGCTTCCGTACAAAGGGAAGCTGCTGTTTGGGGAGGCGCTGGAAAAGATTGTTAAAGATTTGGGTGATTCCAAAGGGGGTCGCCTGCCGGAAGATCGACCCAGAGCGCCCAGATCGGGTTCCATACAGCGAGGTCACAACAGGGACGTTTGCAGGTTTCGCAGTTCTCGGTTCGCTCCTTATCAGAGGGGTCGTTTTCCTGCCAGGGGTCAGTCCTTTCATGGCGCCCGTGGCTTTGGAAGGGGCTTTTTCGGTACACCGCAGTCTGCCACCAAAAAGCCGCAATGAAGGTTTGCAGGTCCAGGCAGAGATTCCGATAGGAGGCCGTTTGCAGGAGTTTCTCTCCGTCTGGACCACCATAACTACCGCTCTCTGGGTTCTAGAGATTATCCGTGAAGGATATGCTCTGGAGTTTGCCTCTCCTCTGTCAGATGCCTTCGTGTTTTCTCCCTGCGGTCCACGTGCGAGGCGGCGGGCCGTCGAGTTGACGCTGCGGCGTTTGCTACAACTGCAAGCGGTGGAGCCGGTGCCACTAGACCAATGCGGCTTCGGTCGATACTCGATTTACTTTGTGGTGCCCAAGAAGGAAGGCTCCTTCCGTCCCATTCTGGATCTCAAGCATGTCAATCGTTGCTTACGGGTACCCCATTTTCAGATGGAAACCCTGCGCGCGGTAATTCGTGCGGTGCAGCCTGGAGAATGGCTATCCTCCATAGATCTCACGGAAGCTTACCTTCACATTCCGATCCGAGCGGAGCATCACCGTTTTCTCCGTTTCGCGGTGCCCGCGGGACATTTTCAGTTTCGGGCATTGCCGTTTGGTCTGGCGACCGCGCCGCACACGTTTACGAAGGTGATGGTAGTGGTGGCGGCTGCCCTTCGCAAGGAGGGCATCCAGGTACACCCGTATCTGGACGATTGGCTGATCCATGCGGGTTCGCAGAAGGAGTCAGCAGCAGCGACAACTCGCGTTGTCCGGTTCCTGGAGAGTCTCGGTTGGGTCATCAACCAGTCCAAGAGTCAATTGTGTCCCGCGCAACGGTTGCTGTACCTGGGTGCACTTTTCGATACCGACAGCGGAAAGGTTTGTCTGCTGCCGCTCCGAGTCCGGAGGCTGTTGGAGCAGGTGCACTCCTTCCTTCGTTTCCAGGCGCCGTCTGCTTGGAGGTACCTTCAGTTGTTGGGCTTGATGGCCGCGGCGTTAGATCTGGTTCCGTGGGCCAGGGCTCACATGCGTCCGCTTCAACACGCTCTTTTGTCTCGGTGGTCTCCTCAGCAGCATCCGTTGACCCGTCGGCTGCCTTGTCCGGACAACGTTCGCCTCAGTCTCCAATGGTGGCAGTGCCCCTCTCACCTGCAAAGCGGGGGTTCCGCTAGCGGATCCGGAGTGGGTGCTGGTCACGACAGACGCCAGCCTCTCTGGTTGGGGGGCTCATTGTCTTACCCAAATAGCTCAGGGCAATTGGTCCGAGGAGGAGATCACTTGGTCCATAAATCGCTTGGAGCTGCGGGCGGTTCGTCTAGCCCTCTTGCACTTCTCGGAACTCCTCCACGGGAGGGCGGTGCGAATGTTTTCCGACAATCTCGTCACGGTCGGTTACATCAACAAGCAGGGGGGCACAGGCAGTGCTTCTCTTTTGCAGGAGAGTCAGAGTCTGTTTCACTGGGCGGAGTTGCATCTGCAAGCTCTGTCGGCGGCCCATGTGGCAGGAAAGGACAATGTACAGGCCGATTTTCTCAGTCGGCACCGCCTGGATCCCGGGGAATGGGAGCTCAACTGGGCGGTGTTTCACGATCTCACATTGCGTTGGGGTCAGCCCGGGATGGATCTCATGGCGACTCTGGACAATGCGAAGGCGAGTCGGTTTTTCAGCAGACGCAGGGAGCGCATGTCGGAGGGTCTGGACGGGTTGGTCCAGCCTTGGCCAACGGACCTGCTTCTGTACATTTTCCCTCCTTGGCCGTTGTTGCCCAGGGTCATCAGGAGGATATCGCTGCATGGGGGCAAGGTGATCCTCATCGCTCCGGACTGGCCTCGGCGGCCCTGGTATGCCGATCTAGTGCGGCTACTGATCGCCCCTCCTTGGCGATTGCCTGCTCGGGTGAATCTGTTGTTCCAGGGTCCAGTGCTGATGCCGCAGGTGGATCGATTCTTGCTTACGGCTTGGCTGTTGAAGGGCAGCGGTTGCGATGCAAGGGCTACTCGAGCTCCGTGATCGCTACTCTGTTGCAATCCCGGCGGCGCTCGACCTCCTTGGCTTATGTGCGCATTTGGCGAGTGTTTGAGGCCTGGGCGGCTGACAAGGGCGTTTCACCTCAGACGGCAGGTTTGCCGGAGGTTTTGGCATTCCTGCAGGGCAGTCTCGACAAGGGTCTGGCCTTCAATACTCTCAAGGTGCTTTTGGCAGCTCTGGCCTGTTTTCGAGGTCGTGTGCAGGGCTGCTCCCTTTCGTCCCATCCGGATGTTCAGCGATTCCTTCAGGCGGCTAAGAACATTCAGCCTCCCTACCGGGTGGTGGTTCCTCCGTGGGATTTGAATTTGGTTCTCGAGTCTGACGCGACCGCCATTTGGGCTGGATCGGACACCGCGATGCGGGAGTTGTCCTGGAAGACAGCTTTTCTCGTAGCCTTGTGCTCGTCTCGTCGCATTTCAGATTTGCAGGCGCTGTCCTGTAAGGAGCCGTATTTATGTTTTTCGACGGAGAAAGTGGTTCTTCGGCCCATGCCTTCTTTTCTGCCGAAGGTGGTCTCGGCATTCCACGTCAATCAACCTGTCTCTCTGCCCACTTTTCGATCGCAGGGCGATACTCCTTTAGATCGCACCTTGCGGAGCTTGGACATGGGTCGGGTGCTCCGGAGGTATCTTCGTCGTACGGAGTCTTTTCGCAAATCGGATCGTTTGTTCGTTCTTTATGGTGGTCCTCGCAAGGGGCATGCGGCGACCAAGGCTTCCATCGCTCGTTGGGTGAAAAGAGCGATAGCAGGCTCCTATGACGCTGCAGGTAAACTGCCTCCACGCGTACTCCAGGCGCATTCGACTAGAGCGCAAGCGACCTCGTGGGCAGAGATGGCTCTGATTCCGCCTGCGGATATTTGTCGGGCGGCGAACTGGTCTTCTCTGCATTCCTTCTCGAAGCATTATCGCTTGGATGTCCAGGCTCGTTCGGATGCTAAGGTGGGGGCTTCAGCCATTGTGGCGGGGCTCGCGGGACCCTCCCCGGTTTAGGTACTGCTTTGGTACTGCCCATCAGTACCTGGACTGGCCCGGAGAAACGAAAAGGAAGAAGAAATTAGACCTTACCTGCTAATTGTCTTTCCTTGAGTTTTCTCTCCGGGCCAGTCCAGGTCCCACCTCCTTGGGCCGCGAGCGTTAACTAATTAGCGTCTGGTTATATTTTCTGTCTGTGCGCGGGATGAGCCTTGGATGGGGAGGAGGATATTGGTAGGTTCTCCCTTCCTGGCCTATTATGCCTCCGATGTCTTATCGGTGGTCTGAAGATATCAATTCTAAAGAGGAATACCAAAAAAAAAAAAAAAAAGGGTACGCTGCAAGTAATCAGGACACTGTCTGCTTAACCGGACGGGTCTGTAGCCTCTTTCACGGGGGGCTTTTTCCCTTCCGGTTGGGGTTTTTTCAGAGGGGGTCTCCCTTTGAGTTGACAGTTTCTGTTGTTGTTACCAAAGTTTTTTTCATGGTTTCGAGTTCGGTTTCGGGTGTTCGCTGCTTTGTCAATAGGTGACTGGTGTTCAAGCGCTAGAGGGAGCTATAGTGTCTGCCAGCAGAAGTTTTTAAAAAAATCAGTCCTCAGCTGCTAGAAGGGATTGACCACCCATCAGTACCTGGACTGGCCCGGAGAGAACTCAAGGAAAGACAATTATCAGGTAAGGTCTAATTTCTTCGTACTACCTTTTAACTTTCAAAAGGGAGACTATAATAAAATGAGGAAAATAGTTAAGAAAAAATTAAAAGGAGCAGCTGTAAACATTAAAAATTTACATCAGGCATGGACAGTGTTTAAAAATACTATCTTAGAAGCCCAGACCAGATGTATTCCACACTTTAAGAAAAGTGTAAGGAAGGCCAAAAAACAGCTGGCAAGGTCAGAGAGGCTGTTGTAACCAAAAAAGCATCTTTCAAGAACTAACCAGAGGAGCCAAATGACAAAAAGGGAAACATCATAAGTATTGGCAAGTTAGACGTGAAGCATTGATAAGGCAGGCAAAGAGAGAATTTGAAAAGAAGATTGCTGTGGAAGCAAAAATGCATAATAATTTTTTTTTCAAGTATATTCATAGCAAAAAACATGTGAGAGAGTCAGTTGGACCACTGGATGATAGAGGGGGGTAAAAGGAAGAAAATGACATAGCAGAGAGATTGAATGAATTCTTTGCTTTGGTCTTTATTGAAGATGATGTAGGGAAGTTACCCATGCCTGAAATAGTCTTCAAAGATGATATTTTTCTTTCACTTCTTCCAATATATCGATAAACGGAAGAGTACTAAATCACCTGGACCAGATAGTATACATCAGAGGGTGTTGAAAGAACTGAAAAATGAGATTGCAGATCTACTATTAGCAATCTGTGAACTATCATTAAAATTACATGTAGTACCTGAAGATTAGAGAATGGTCAATGTAATGCCAGTTTAAAAAAAAAAAAAAAAAAAAGGGTTCCAGGGCTGATCTGGGAAACTACAGACCGGTGAGCCTCACATCAGTACCGGGCAAAATGGTAAAAAACATTATAAAGAATAAAATTACTAAACATGTAGATAGTCATGGTTTAATGGGAGAAAGCCAACACGGATTTAGCCAAGGAAAGTCTTGTCTTACCAATCTGTCAAAATGTTTTGAAGGAGTGAATAGTGTACCTGGATTTTCAGAAAGCCTTTGACAAGGTCTCCCATGAGACACTCTTGGCCAAATTAAAAAGTCATGGGATTGGAGGCAGTGTACTATTGTGGATCAGGAACTGGTTAAAAGAAAGCAGAGGGTAGGGCTAAATGGCCAATTTTCTCAATGGAGAAAGGTGAAAGATGGAGTACCCCAGGGATCTGTGCTAGGCCCACTGCTTTTTAACATATTCATAAATGACCTGGACATGGGAATAACGAGCGAGGTGATCAAATTTGCAGCTGACACAAAATTATTCAAAGTTAAGACGCAAGAGCATTGTGAAAAATTGCAAGAGGACCATGATAAATTGGAAGACTGGACATTCAATTGTGGACAAGTGCAAAGTTATACTTCTAGGAAAGAACTACCCAAACTACAGTTACATGATGCAAGGTTCCACATTTAGGAACCACCACTCGGGAGAAAGATTTAGGTGTCATCGTAGATAATATGTTGAAACCTTCTGCTCGGTGTGCAGCAGCAGCCAGAAAGCAAATAGAATGCTAGGTATCATAAGGAAAGGAAAGGAGAATAAAACCAAAGATATTATAATGCCTCTGTATTGGTTCCATAGTGCAACCAGACCTTGAATATTGTTTGCAATTCTGGTCACTACATCTTAAAAAGGATATAGCAGAATTAGAAAAGATACAAAGAACCACCACCAAAATGGTAAAAGAGATAGGATACCCTTATGAGGCAAGGCTTAAAAAGTTAGGGCTTTTCAACTTGTAAAAAGAGAGCTGAGGGTAGATATGATAGAAGTCTATAAATTAATGAATGGAATGGAACAAATAAACATAGATCCGTTGTTTACACCATCAAAAAGTAAAAAGACTAGGGGACACACAATGAAGCTACAACAAAACCCATTTAACACTAATAAGGGAAAATATTTTTTCACTCAACACATAATCAAATTGGAATTAGTTACCAGAGGATGTAGTAAAAGCTGTTAGTGTAGCCGGGTTTAAAAAAGGTTTGGACAAGTCCTTGGAGGAAAGGTCCATAAACCATTATTAAAGAGGATCCAGAAAATCCACTGTTTGCCCCGGGACAAGCATTGTGGAAGTTATGTGTTTTTTTTGGGAACCTGCCAGGTACCTGTGACCTAGATTGGCCACTGTTAGAAGCAGGCTACTGGGCTTGATGGAGCTTCATCTGACCCAGTATGGCATTTCTTATGTTTTCATGGAATGCACCCCTAATGGCCTCCTCCCCAGATCAGCTGCACAGTGTTCACATAGCAAGTCTGTTGTGCCAACCTGATGCAGCATCTTAAGGGCATTTGTTCCCTCCTAAGTGCAGCCTAGCCCCAAGGCAGGTCCTACATACATCTACAGCCATGGCTGAAATTCAGTGGTTGCACACACAGATGTGGTAGGAAGCAGGACCATGGCTTACCACTGCTAATACTGCTGTTGAACCACACTGCACAGAGCTACAATTCCCTTGTGGCAAGAACCCTCCCCCCCTGGTGGGCCCAGTGACCAACAGTGAAACAGCGCTCCTCCCAAGCATCAAAGTTAGCCCTGCTTTGCCAGGTGTGGCTGTTGAACTGCAGGCAGCAATGGAAGTCCAAGACAGAAGCTGCAGTTGGCACTAGGGTTGCCAACTTTTTCACCGAGAAAAACCCGACACCTGTGGCTCGCCATGCTCCACCCATTCTCCGCCCCCAGTCCCACCCCTGCCCCGCCCCCAGCCCCACCCACAAAAATTACCGAGGATACGTGTAGGCTAACTTCCTTGGTCAGATAATAATTAAACTGGGAACCCCAAAATCCAAACATGAAATGTACAACACTGGAGAAATAAAACTATAAAGTAATTTCCTCTTGCACTAAACAAAAACGCAAAGATGTTAGCAATACACACTTCCCAGACCAGACATATTCCAGTTAATAAATTCAAAATAAAAAGTATTTTTCTACCTTCTGTTTGGGCGTTTTATTTTTCAGTTGCAATTGCTCCAGTCACTTTCTTCTGGTTTCTTCGTGTCTTCTGCGAGCTATCCATTTGTCCTTTCTTCTCTTTTAGATGTTTTCCATTCTCTCTCTATTTCTGCTTTAACATACTGATTGTTTCCCTTTTGCTCTTTCCCCCAATCCTTTCCTTATTCCTTTATCATCCGTTTAAATTTCACCCTTCCATTCTCAAGCCCCTCTTACTCTCCCAATACCCAGCCCATCATAGACTTTTCTTCCACACAAAATATTTTCCCCTCTCCATTCTCATTCCCCATCCATTCTAGTCCTCCCCCAAAATCAGTTCCCTTATAGTTCTAGACCCACCCAGCATCCACTCCCTTCTAGTCCCATTCTCCCATGCCCCACATCAGCCCATTTCCAGTCCTATTCCAGCTCTTCATCAGCCCATTTCCAGTGCTAGCCCTCACATCACAGGCCATTTCCAGTCCTAGCTGCCCCCCCCCCCAATCACAGCCCATTTCCAGTCCTAGCCCCCCCCCATCACAGCCCATTTGCAGTCCGAGTCCCCCTGCACCATCACAGCCCATTTGCAGTCCGAGTCCCCCTGCACCATCACAGCCCATTTGCAGTCCGAATCCCCCCGCACCATCACAGCCCATTTGCAGTCCTAGCCCCCCTAATCACAGCCTATTTCCAGTCCAAGATCCCCCTTCCTCCACCAAAGCCCCTTTCCAGTCCATGTTTCCCCCCCCCCCATTGCCCTTTTCACTTCCTGGTCCCCTCCACCCCAATAACAACCCATTTCATGTCCTTGTCCCCCCCCCCCCCACCATAACCCTTTTTCAGTCCTGGTTCCCCCCCCCCATCACAGCCCATTTCCAGTCCAAGATTCCCCCCCTTAGCCCTTTTCCAGTCCAAGTCCCTCCCCCCTTAGCCCTTTTCCAGTCCAAGTCCCCCCCCTTAGCCCTTTTCCAGTCCAAGTCCCCCCCTTATCCCTTTTCCAGTCCAAGTCCCCCACCTTTGCCCTTTTCCAGTCCAAGTCCCCCCCCCTTTGCCCTTTTCCAGTCCAAGTCCCCCCCCCTTTTCCCCTTTTCAGTTCCTGTCACCCCCGCTTTGCCCTTTTCCTTTCCAAGTCCCCCCCCTTTGCCCTTTTCCCGTCCAAGTCCCCCCCCTTTGCCCTTTTCCAGTCCAAGTCCCCCCCCTTTGCCCTTTTCCAGTCCAAGTCCCACCCCCCTTTGCCCTTTTCCAGTCCAAGTCCCCCCCCTTTGCCCTTTTACAGTCCAAGTCCCCCCCCCGACCAGCAGCGCGGCTTTTCTCCGCAGCTCCGCTTCAGAGGGAGCCGGGGAAGCCCGCCCGAGGCCCCGGCTCCCTCTGAACAGCCACCAGCATGAAGAGCCTTTTCCTTCACGCTGGCGTCTGTTCTTGTGAAGCCGCGAATGCTGGGAAAGGTTAAAGGTTGCCCTTTAACCTTTCCCAGCATTCGCGGCTTCACAAGAACAGACGCCAGCGTGAAGGTAAAGGCTCTTCACGCTGGTGGCTGTTCAGAGGGAGCCGGGGCCTCGCGCGGGCTTCCCCGGCTCCCTCTGAAGCGGAGAAAAGCCGGTTTTTTTGCTCTGGCCGCTCCCGATCTTGCGGCCAGAGCAAAAAAAACCGGCTTTTAATGGGCCGGTTTTGCCACTGCGCCGGCAGCCGGCCTGGCCGTGGAAAAACCGGCCAGGCCGGCTGAAAACCGGCCAGTTGGCAACCCTAGTTGGCACTTACCCCCAGGCAGTCCAGGACACCACAGCAATGCTGGACTCCAGGCTGCTGCAAAACATCTATGTGCTCAAATCCTCTGCAACTGACTTTTTATTTTATTTACAAGAAGCAGTCTAGGGGGTGGGTAAATTAAAAAAAAAAAGAGGAAAGAAAGGAAACCAGGAGGCTGTGTGAAGTCAAGGTACTTCAGCCAACACAGGCATGGATGATCTACTGATCAGGAATACCGATGGGGAGCATGCCCTTTCCCCCCCTCCAAGCAGGAAACTCCAAGGGGGTATCTGCTGAATGGCCCTGAAACATTTGCTCCCTACTTCACTGGGAAGGCGACAGGAACTATCAAGATTCTAAGTCACTGCCCCAGTCCAGTCCAGTCCAGCCAGCCATCATCTGCTGGAGACAGAGAACTACTGAAGTGTGCTCTTAGCTGCATCAGCACAAGCACCAGTGCTGTCATCACTGGAGGTTTTTAGTTCTCTCTCACTCCATCATCTATCTATTTTATTTATGTATTTAGCTGGATTTATATACCACTTTTCTCTGGGTCAAAGTGGTTTACATCAAACAAAATAACAAGGGTTACATTAAACAGATGTATGAAACTTATAGATGGCTACAGGAAACAAAATAACAAGCAGTTACATTAAACATTCCATCTGTCCCTCCTAGTAACCACCCAACTCAATTGTAAAATGTTTAAACTTATTTACATATTTATATTATTTTATTTAACAATTTTAATATACCACTTTATCATAAAATCAAAGTGGTTTACATTATGGAGTGGAGGAGTGGCCTAGTGGTTGGGGCAAGGTACTTCAGGCCGGAAGGCTGGGGGTTCAAATCCCACTAGAGGACAGCAACCTTGGGCCGGAAGGACTGGGGTTTCTAGTCCCACAGGTGCTCCTTGTGGTCTTAGGCAAGCCACTTAACCCTCCATAGCCCATGTTCCCTGTAAAATAGTTATCTCCAAGTTATAATGCCCTGTTCAATTTAATTTCAGTTTGTTCAATGTAAACCGCACTGAGGCAGAATAGCACGGTATATAAGAGAATGTAAATTAATTAATTAAAACTCACACATTTACAGAGAACTTATTATGGTACTCAGGGAGGGGTGACATGCAGGGACGCTCTGAAGCATAACTTATTTACAAACAGTATGTGGTGGAAGCCCAGCAGTTATAGTGTCAAGTGTTTTCATTGACATGATCAATGCAGAGGAAGGTTTCTAGTTGCTTTCTGAAGTCTTTCATGGCAGTGGTGGACCTTAATTTCTCAGGGAGAGACTTCCAGATGGCAGATGCGGCAAGTGAGAATGCCCTCATGGTAGATTCATTTGCTTTTATGTATGAGCAGAGTATTGGAATGGTATCAATGAGTCTCTGTCTTCTTGGTCTGGTATTGGGTTTGGTGCAAAACATCTCCTCTAGAACTCCAGCTGACATGATTTATTTATTTAGCTGTATTTATATCCCGCTTTTCACCAGGTCAAAGCGGTCAATTGGGGGATACATTTAACACGAGGGGATATGAGACATATGCTAATACTTACAGGGAACATGGGCAATGGAGGGTTAAGTGGCTTGCCCAAGACCACAAGGAGTGCCTATAGGACTAGAAATCCCAGTCCCTCCGGCCTAAGATTGCTGTCCCCAGGTGGGACTTGAACCCCCGGCCCTCCGGCCTGAAGTACCTTGTCCTAACCACTAGACCACTCCTCCCATCCTAGTTCTAATGATAGTTCTAATTTTGAAAATGATCAGAGCAGATTTATGTCTGGCACGGGCGGTAATTGGAAGCCAATGCAGCTGGTGTAAGAGGGGCGTTATATGACCTTGCTTATTTGATCCAGTGATGATTCTAGCAGCAGTATTCCGGACCAGTTGTAGAGGTCAAGTAGCTTGCTTTGGTAGTCCTTGATAAAGGGAGTTGCAGTAGTCTAGTATTAGCGTTATGATGGCTTGACAGACTGTTCGGAAATGGTCTCGGTTGAGGAGGGGTTTGAGTCTTAGAATGGTGGCAAGCTTGTATAAGGCATTCCTAGTGGTTCTGCTGATGTGTGGTTGTAAGCTTAGGTGGCGGTCAAGCAGATACATAAATTTGAGGCATAGTCTGGTATTGTCTCATGGGCTTTCGGGAGAGCTATAGGGTAGCATGAAGAGGTGAGTCTTCAGTTGCTTCTGAGAGGCTAGGGGGGTCAGTGGTTGATCTGATCTTGGGTGGGCATTTATTCCATTGGGATGGGGCATAAAGGTCAAAGCAGTGTTACAGGCTTGATTGTTGTGTTCTGGCATGTGGGATAACCAGTGTGTTGTTGGCTGTTTGCCTTGTAGTTCTGCTGGGTTTGAATTCTTAAAGGAGTGAATGAAGGTGAGAAGAGTCCCGTTGGTGAGTGGCGAGAAGGATTTTGTATTTAATGTGGCTTTCTAAGGGGAGCCAGTGAATTTTTTTTAGGTGTGATGTGTTCGAATTTTGCTGCGTTCTGTATGATGCAAGCTGTTGTGTGCAAGGCCATGCCTAGGGGGAGGAGTGCAGAGCAGGGAAGTTCCTGGTAAATAGCATTACAGTAGTCAAGGTGAGAGAGGGTAATGGCTTGAAGTATTGAGCGGAAATCTTGTGGATCTAGGAGGAGGCATAGACATTGCAGAGTCTTTGCCTTGTAGTATATCTTCTTTGTAGTTTTTACCGTTTGTTGTTTAAGTGATAGGGTTCAGCCAAGGATGATTCCCAGATTTATTTATTTTATTTAACAAAATTTCTATACCGCTTTTGTCCAAAGCGGCTTACAATGAACATAATTACATAAGAATCATTTTTACATTAAACAAGGGAAGCCAACTTGGAGATAAATATGGGGTTAACTGAGGAAAGATATAAATTAAGACCATAGAGAAGCAGATATTGCATACAGGGAGGGTGAAGTGCAAGAGTGATCTGAGCAGTCAGGAGGGGTAGGTTGTGCTAATTGGACTTAATGACACTACTTAATCTCATAGTATTCAATGGAGATGTGTTTTGAGTGACTTTTTTAGATCTGTAATGGATTTTACTGCTCTTATGTTTTCTGGTAGTGAATTCCATAATGATGAAGTGTAAAGGGAGAATGCTCTGTTACTGGTTTGTTGTGGTGTTTTTTCTTGAGTGGGTGAATATTCAGTAGGTTCTGATTGTTAGATCTTCTTGGTCTTGTTGTGTGTGTTGAAGTGATTAGCTCTGTGAAGCCGGGTGCAGAGAAATTGTGCAGAATTTTGAAGGAGATGGTGATGGATTTGTATTTTACCCGCTCTGATATTGGGAGCCAATGTAGGCTTCTTAGGATCGGTGTTATATGCTGCCAGGTTACACTGGAAGTAAGGATTCTGAACTAGTTGAAGTGGGAATAGAGCATTCTTTGGGAGGCCTTGGTAAATGATGTTTCCATAGTCAAGGTGTGCTGTAAAAATGGCTTGCAGTATTTATTTATTTATTTAACAGGTTTTTTATACCGCCTTTTCCTTAAATCAAAGCGGTTACAAAGGCTAAACATAGGCAAGGGAAGTGAAAGAAGGGAAACATAACATGGTGAACAATTACAAAAAACACAATATTGAGAGATTACAATTAATATGAGTTAGTTAGGTGTCATAGCCATAGTGCTCAATGAAAAGAACAAACTGGATCTGAAATCAGTCTCCTGAAGTAAGTGTCGCAGGGGTTTGATGAGTTTTGGCTTCCAGCATACCATTTTGGCTGCATTTTTGATGTGTGCAAACAAGTTGAGGTTGGTGGCAATAGTTATGCCTAGATACTTAATCTCTTTTTTTTTATTGTTATTTCAGCATTGCGTGTTCTTATTTTCTCTAGTGGCTTTTAGTCCAGATCTCTGAATATAAGTAGAGCTTCTGTTTTGCTTTTAATTTACTGTGAGGTTTATTTCAGCAAGGAAGTTTCTCACTGTATTGAAGATATCTGCTACAATTGTGAAATCTGGATTGGTGGTGTTGAATGCCGTGAAGAACAGGTCATCTGCATATAGATGATAGTACACGATCAGCTTTCTTAGCAGGTCACAGATTTGTTGAATGTATAGATTGAATAATAACCCTGAGAGGGCTGAACCTTTAGGGATACCTTGAGTTAACTTAAAGGGTTTTGAGTTGGCAGTGCCAACCTTTACTTGCATGGTTCTGTCTGACATTTAGTAGATATGAACCATTTTAAGGTGTCATCTGTTAAACCAATGTTTCTGAGTCAGTTTAGCATAATGTGATACAAAACTGAGTCAAAGGCTGCGCTTATATCCAGGAATAGGAGCATAAATCCTTGCCAGGGGCTTATCAAGGCCAATGATGAATCTATTGAATAGGTATGTTAGTAGCATGTTGATTCCATGGTGTTGGCGGAAGCCATGTTGAAAAGGGTCTAGCAAGGCATATGTATCCACATGGTCTTGCCATTGATATTTTTTATGGTTTTTTCAATTGTTTTGGCCAGAAAAGGCATGCTCGCAATTGGACGATAAGCACTTGGGTGAGTTTTGTCTAAAGAGGCCTTTTTTATGATAGTACACATATCACTCAAACAAGCCTCTATACACCCTATCTGTAGAATGGTCTGGGCAAATTGATTGTGTAGATTTTTTAGCCATGATACAGGACAGGGGTCGAGGGATGAGGTTGTGGTATTAATATTGTTAATGATGTCAAGTAACTCCCTTTTATTTAGTGGGGTGAAATTGCACTACAAGTGATGTAGGTCTGTTCCATTCTTTTGCTGAGGTGGGTCATAGTGCTGAAATGTTGTCTAGCATTGTTTGTGATGGAGGAAATCCACCATAACTTGAGTCAATATTTGTTGTGGCTGTTGAGTTAGGATCACTAGTCTGCTGTGATACAATCAAGAAAAGTTCTCTAGGTCGGTTGAGTGATTTCCTAAGGGTGTTTGTGATGTAGTCCTTCTGGGCTCTATTACATAGATTGTTGTATTCTGTTTGGTTTTTGAGAAGGTGTGTTTTAACAGAGGAATATTGGGACCTTTTCCATTTTCTCTTTCTGGGCATGTATATTTTTGTTGTTTCATAGCGTGTTTAGAAACATGATGACAGAAAGAGACCACATGGCCTATCTAGTCTGTCCTTCCATAACTACAACAGTCCACTTTTTACCTTTAGAGATCCTCTGTGTTGGTCCCATGCTTTTTTGAATTCAGTTACTGTCCTCATCTCTACCACCTCCACTGGGAGACTATTCCATGGATCCACTACTCTTTCTGTAAAGAAATATTTCTGCATATCACTCCTGAATCTATCTCCCTTCACCCTCATCCCATGTCCCCTCATAGCAGAACTTGCTTTCAATTGAAAGAGGCTCTCTCCCTGAACATTTATGCCACGGAGGCATTTAAACATCTCAATCATATCATCTCTATCCCGCCTTTCCTCTAAGGTGTACATATTAAGATCCTTAAGTCTGTCCTCATATGCTTTATAATGAAGCCCATTAATCATTTTAGTAGCCACCCTCTGCACCGACTCCATCCTGTTCACATCCTTTTGTAGATGCAGTCTCCAGAATTGCACACCATACTTCAAATGAGGTCGCACCAAAGACTTATACAGAGGCATTATCACCTCCTTTTTTTGGCTAGCCATTCCTCTCCGTATGCACCCAAGCATCCTTCTAGCTTTTGCCGTCGCCTTTTCTACCTGTTTAGCTACTTTAAGATCATCAGACACAACCACGCCTAGGTCCCGCTCTTCTTTAGTGGACAAAAGTACTTCACCTCCTATACTGTATTGCTCCCTTGGATTGCTGCAGCCCAAATGCATGACCTTACATTTTTTAACATTAAATCCCAGCTGCCAAATTCTAGACCATTCTTCAAGGTTAGCTAGATCCCTCCTCATGTTATCTGCCCCTTCCTGGGTGTCTACTCTATTGCAGATTTTGGTATCATCTGCAAAGAGGCAAACCTTACCCGACAGCCCTTCTGCTATATCACTAACAAAGATGTTAAAAAGAATCGGACCAAGGACAGATCCCTGGGGCACACCACCGGTAACATCCTTCTCCTCAGAGTGAGCTCCATTTACTTGTACTCTTTGTCACCTCCCACCCAACCAATTTCTAACCGAAGCAGTAACTTTAGGGTCCATCCCTAGGGTGCTCAGTTTGTTTATAAGTCACCTGTGAGGAACAGTGTCAAAGGCTTTACTAAAATCTAAATACACCACATCTAGAGCTCTCCCTCAGTCCAACTCCCTGGTCACCTAGTCAAAGAAATCAATCAGATTTGTCTGACAAGACCTGCCACTGGTGAATCCATGCTGCCTCAGATCCTGTAATCCGCTGGATTCCAGAAACCTCACTGTTTTCTCTTTCAGCAGCATTTCCAATAATTTACTCACCACCAAAGTTAAACTAACCAGCCTGTAGTTTTCAACCACATCCTTACTTCCGCTTTTGTGTAAAGGCACCACATGAGCCTCTCTCCAGTCCTTTGGCACCACTCCCGACTCCGAGGCATTGAAAAGGTCAGTCAGTGGAGTTGCTAGAACGTCCCCAAGTTCCCTCAGTATTCTAGGGTGTATCCCATCCAGTCCCATCGCTTTGTCTACTTTAAGTTGAGCTAGTTTCTCACAAACACAGTCTTCTGAAAATTGTTCAAGATGTCCCTCGCTTCTGTTCTTATTTGTGGGTGTTTTCTGAGGTTCTGCTTCTGGTTCTTCATCTGTGAACACAGAACAAAAATATTTGTTAAGCAATTCCGCTTTATCCTTATCAGCTTCTACATATTCCCCCCGCACCCTTGAGTTTCTCACTGAATGTTGCTGCATCATTTATTATCTGGTTCCATGTGCCAATGAATGTGTCTAGGTCATCTATGTCTGCATCTAGCAGTGAAGAGATTTGGTTAAGAAAGTGTTGCGGGTTGAAGGTCTTGAATCTGTTTGTAATTATGTTGAGGAGGGCGTAATTGGTTGGACAGTGTTAGCTGGTATGTTAAAGGATACCAGGGAGTGGTCTAACTATGATTAAGTTGTAGGTTTGTTATGTAACATTTTAGGAGTGAATTAAAAGGTCCAACATCAATCCTTTGAAGTGGGCTGATGAATCAATTATTGGGGTCAGTTGTAGGGAGTCCATGGCACTTAAAAATGTGCTAGTGTGTTTTTTTGCAGAGGTTGAGATCACTCATTAGACTAAAGAGATTTCTTGTGGCCAATTGGGTACATACTTCATCTAAGACTGCTGCTATATCGTCATGGTACTTGTAAGGTTTATGGTGAAATTTTACTTACCATTAATTTCCTTACCTGGAATACTGCTAGTTCTGTCCCTCTGCCAGCAGACAGAAACTAGAGAAGCTTTGAATCCTCCCCCTTGGTATATCAACTCCTACCCCTACATGCAGCTTCAGTATCTCCCTGGCACGCACAAAAACACCAGGGATACCTTCCAGCTAAACCACTACAACAGTTCAAAACTACAACTGAGAGAACACCACCTGTGGAGAGCCCACAGCTAGAACAAGGCTCCTCCCCAGCTGATTACAAAATCTGAATGCAAATAGAGCCATAATGCCACTTACTCTCTAACTCTTTGTAGGGCAGTACTCTAAACAGAGGAAGGGTCCTGGACAGGTCCATGTGGAAGGTGAAATTTTACTTACTATAACTTCCTATCCTGGAATCCTGCTAGACCAGTCCAGACAAGCAGGGCATACCAAATGTTACACCCCTGTAGGGAGGGACAATGCAGCCACAGCCAATAAGGTGGCACCAAAGGCCACTGCTTCCCTGGCTTGGAGGTCCAAGCAGTAATGTCATACAAAGGTAGACAGGGACAATCAGGTCACCACCCTGCAAATATCACACAGGTGCACCTGTGGCCTGGGCCCAAGTAGAATACACCCGAAGCCTGAACAGAACTGGCTTATTTTGCAGAATCGAAGCTGACTCAATGAGCCGCTTAATCCACCGCACTATGGTAGCCATGGAGGCAGCAACCCCTTTCCAAGGTCCAGAGTGTAGGACAAGGTGGTGGCCTTGAAGTACCATTCTCAGGGTTCTGCTGACAACCGGGGGAGGGACTGGAAAACACCCCACCAGAAGGTAGGGAGCAAAATTGGTTGATTAAGATGAAACTGAGACCTTCTTTGGCAGGGACAGTATGAATAGTGACCCCATCCACAAAAAAAAAGTATAGGAAGGGGTCCCAGCCCAACAAGGCCTGGGACTCAGAGACGGAACAAGTAGCACAGTCTTTAATGTGACATCCATAAGGGATGCAGCTCAAAAGGAGCACAGGAGAAGGCTCGCAGCACTAAGGATAGGTCCCAAGTGGGAACCACTACCCACAAAGGTGGACAGAGGGATCAGACTCCTCAGAGGAACCATGACACATGCGGGAAGGAGGCAAGGGAACTGCTGCAAATCAGCCCTCAGAAGCAGGTTAAGGCCACAACCTGGACTTCTAGGGAATTGAGGGCAAAGCCTTCGTCAAACCCATCCTGGAGAAAGGAAAGGATACTACAGACCTGTACCTTCCAGGGAGAGAGTGAGCGTAGAGAACACCATGAGGAAAATAGCTACCACAACCTGGCATAGGCCCAAGAGTTGGAGGCCTTCCAGACTTTAAGTAAGGTAGCCACAACTGCCAACGAATATGCTTTGCACATTAGTCAATGGTGCTCAAGAGCCAGGCCATAAACAAGAAGGGAGTGGGGATCCTCTATGAAGATGGGCCTGTGATGCAGGAGACCCCTCTACGTACCGAGCAGGAGAGACCAGCCGTGTGCTAGAAACATGAGTTCCAAAAAATAATTCAGGTTACTAGTAGAGCGTACAGTGTCCAAGAAATCAAATAGCACACACTCAAATATAACAAACAATATATAAATTTGTAAATTTTTTTTGTGGATCAATTTCTATATCCAAATGCTGCTGTATTACACACCGGTAATTCTTAGTGTAGGAAGGTCTCAGTATTAACAGGCCGCTGTTCACTGTGACAAAAGATCAAACACCAACTCTCAATGCCCTTTTCACATCAAACGACCTCCTACACAGAATCCCCACATCAATCACAAGAAAAGCCGCCAGAAACCAACTTAGCTTGCAAACAGTTCAGCTTAACGTGGTCTTTTCAGTCCCAATGCCTCAGTTTAAGCACTTAGGTTGTCCTCCTGAAGAAGCAACATCAGTGGCAAAATGCTCCTAACACATCAGGGTGATGCATGCTAAAACAACCAGCTGTGTATCCAAACGGCACTACTTCGTCCAGCCCACCAGCTTCACACCACAGTTGGTTGTTCTAGCGTGCATCACACTGATGTGTTAGGTTGTCCCCCTGAAGAAGTAACATCAGTGGCAAAACACTCCTAAGTGCTTAAACTGAGGCATTGGGGCTGAAAAGACCATATTAAGCTGAACTGTTTGCAAGCTAAGTTGGTTTCTGGCAGCTTTTCTTGTGATTGATTTGTGGATTCTGTGTAGGAGGTCATTGATGTGAAAAGGGCATTGAGAGTTGGCGTTTGTGATCTTGTGTCACGGTGAACGCAAGCCCATTAATACTGAGACCTTCCTACATTAAGAATTACCAGTGTGCAATACAGCAGCAGTTGGATATAGAAATTGATCCACAAAAAAATTTACAAATTTATATATTGTTTGTTATATTTGAGTGTGTGCTATGTTTATGTTTATTAAAACTTTATATACCGCCCAATACAGTTAGCATCTGGGCAGTTCACAATACATAAAACAATTTAAAATTGTTAAAAAAAGAGAGAGTGATTTCTTAGACGCATGAGGTCAGCATACCAGGGTTGACAAGGCCAGTCTGGCGCTACTAGAATGAGGCCCATCAGGGTCAAGTCAATGTGCCGCAGAACATGGCCGATCAGGGACCACAGAGGAAAAATGTAAAGCAGGTAGCTCCAGGGGCCACAGCTGCACTAGGGCATCCAGGCCCTGGGAGCTCAGCTCTTTCCTGCAACTGAAGAAACAAGGTGAATTGGCAGCCATGGCCGTGAGGTCCCACACGGGCTGCCCCCACCTGTGTACAATGATCTCGTAAGCCCAAGGAGCAAGCTCCCACTCACCAGCGTATGGCTGAGAAAATCTACCTGGACATTCTCCACTCCCACTATGTGCTGAGCCGAGAAGGTCTGGAGATGGCATTCCACCTAGGGAAAAAAGGAGACATCTCTCTGGCTACACCTGGTGATCTGGTCCCGTCCTGTCAGTTGATGTAAGCCACCGTTGTGGCCTTGCTGGACAGAATTCATACTGCTCAGTGCTTGATGAGGGGCTGAAAGGAAGGTCTAGGCAGACAACTCGAGCTAATTGATCACCCAGGCAGCCTCACGAGCTGCCCAAGCTCCCTGCACTATGTGACCTAGACAGTGCACATCCCAGCCTGCTAGTGATGGTGAGCCGTTGTGGGGACGCCAAGGGAGCACGCCCCTCAGACGTTTTCACGGAGAGCGCCACTAGCTGAGGCTGCTGCGAATCAAGGGTGGTAGAGGAAACCGGGCCTGATAAGACTGGAGAGCCAGGGACCACCGCAACAGCAGTGCCCATTGTAAGAAGTGTATGTGCACCCGTACCCAGGGAACCACATCAAGGGTGACCACCCTGGAACTGAGTATCTGAAGATAGTCCCACACCACAGGAGCTTGGCAGAGGTGGAATGCACGAATTTTGGCCGTGAGCTTCTGAAGGCGATCCCAAGTGAGGCAGACTAGGCCGGCAGCTGGTGTCGAAGCAAGCTCCCAGGAAGTCTATGGTCTAGGCCAGCTGAAACTGACTTTTGGCCTCATTGACTACCCACTGAGACAACTGAGGAAGACAACCAAGTGGGCGACTGCGCTCTGTGGCTCCATAGGGACTTGGTGTGAATAGGCCAGTCATCCAGATAGGGATGAATGCATATACCCTGGTGCCACAGCCATGACAACCATGACCTTGGTGAAGGTGCGAGGGGCTGTGGCCAGGCTGAAAGATAGAGCCTGGAACTGATAATGCCTGCCAAAAATCATGAATCGCAGGTACTGCTGGTGTTCTTGGTGGATTGGAATGTGAAAATACGCCTTGACCAGATCAAGAGAGGCAAGAAACTCTCCCAGACGCACGGCTTAGACGACAGACTTGAGCATCTCCATGCAAAAACATGGTACCCGAAGGCAGCGATTGACACCTTTGAGGTCCAGAATGGGGTGGCAGGACCTGTCTTTCTTGGGCACCACAAAATAGATAGAATGGTGGCCAGTGCACCCCTCGTGGTTGGGGGAGGGGGGGGGGAAACTTCAGAAATAGCCTGGAGCTGGACCAGACACTGGAGAATGGAGTAGACAGCCACCCTTTTTGCAGGAGAATTGCCCAGGGAGACCTGAAAAGTATGATGGATCGGTTTGGCCAGGTCTAGGGCATAGCCCCTGGAGACGATGTCCAGCATCCACATGTCCAATATGATTCAGGCCCATTTGCAGGATAAAGAACTCAGGCACCCCCCTATGGAGGGCACCTTGGAATGGGCCCCAAGCCCATCAACAGGAGGAGTGGGCAGTGCCTGAGAATTTTGCCAGCGCAGAGTAAGTATTCCTGCCGCAGCAATCACCCTGAAAGGACTGTGCCCTGGTGCCTGACTTGTTGGGAGGAACACCAGACCTTCCCCAGCAGTATCGGCAAGCGTCCCTTAAACATCCCTTATAAAGAGCTGGGAGCGGAGGAGGTGGCCGAAGATCGCTGAAAAGTTGCTTTTGGGCGATCCTCCAATAACACTGTGGCCTGACCTCCCCTAGATCTTTAACCAGCTTCTCTAGGTCCTCGCCAAAGAGGAGACGACCCCGGAATGGAAGCTTGGTGCGCCACGTCTGAGGCAGTGTCCACATTCCAGTGTCAAAGCCAAAGCCAGCACCATGCCATGGTTCCTGTTGCTATGGAGCGTGCAGCTAGGCACAACAGATCATTCTAGGCATCCGCCAAGAATGCTGCCACCGACTTCAGACAGGGAGCTCCGGGTCCTCTGGCAGGAGCAGGGCCGGAGAGGCAAGACCTCCTCAGACTGCCCCCTGTAAGGCAAGGGAGGAAACTGAGAAGGAAGTCTTCAGAAGCCCTTCCACCTTCCGATCAATAGGATCCTTAAGGGTGGTTCCATCCTCAACCGGGATGGTAGTGTGCTTGGTGATGGCCGTCACACAAGGGCATCGACCTTGGGGAACTGTAGCCACTTCTCCAGGTCCTCCAGAAATATAAACAGCCCAAGCGTCTCACCGACCGTAGGGACACCTCTAAGCTTTCCCACTCCAAAGTGATCATTTGCTGAAGCTCCACTGGAAATGGTAACGCCACAGAAGAGTTTTTGATCCCAACAATAATGGGATCCACTTGCGGCCGAGCCAGGGCCACAGGTGACAGGATGAGAGCTTCCATGTGGGCAACGAGAGCCAGCAGCTCCTCCTTGTAGAAGAGTTGGACATCTTGATTGTCTTCCCGAGGTTCCTGGTCCTTCTGCTGATCTTCTGGCAGTGAGAGTTCCCCTTCCTCTCGATCTGAAGCAGAGACTTGGGAATTATCATCCAAGTGGTACTCCAGCAGCAACAGGGTGCATGTCCCCTGAGCCAAGGGGCGCCCAATAAGCTGATCCTTAGCAGTTTCCAGTGAGGCAGAGGTGCCAGCAAAGCCTCCGATGAGGGCTCTGTGCACCACGCTTCCCAGGCCTGCTGAAACAGGAACTGCTGGTCTGCTGATGGAGGAGCTGGCAGAGGTGGAGAGGCAGAAAGCTGAGCTAGGGAGAGTTTGTTCAGGCACAAGAAGTGGCAGAGGAGTGTCACTGGGCAGCTGTGCCACTGGAGGACCCCCAGTCACAGGTGAGGTGGAGCCAGAGATTAGGGCCTGCTGCTGGAGGAGCCTCCTGGATCAGCTCCACCTGTAGAGCACATGCTGCCTACTAGGGTTCTCCGCTTCCAGCTACAAGCCACATACCATTGCAGGGAGGAAGGCATAGGGCCTGGAAGGAGAACTATGGCCCCAGAGAACAGCCGCAGCAATGTCCAGTGAAAAAAAAGGACCGAAGAAAGGACTGCAGCCAAGAAAATGCCATGGTGATCCTGTTTTTAAAAAAAGCTTTAGCTAGAAGCAGTGAACTAAAGGAGGAGCCAAGCCGAGATGGTAGGCTGCACTGTTCCTCATGAACAGGAGCTCTCCCCTTCAGAGGTGCCCAATGATCCACACAACCGGGAGCAGCTCTGGAAACTTCAGAGACTCAGTGAAATCTGGGAAAATCCAAACCCACTTCAACAGGCCCCTGAGGATCCATCAGGAGCCAACAGGAGTTCACCATCTGCCGAGACAGAGAAAATATTGAAGCTGCCCCTATGGGCAGGAGTTAATATACCAAGGGGGAGGGTTCAAAGCTTCTCTATTTTCTCTATCTCACCATCTGCTGGCAGGGGGATACGACCTGCTTGGCTGGACTGGTCTAGCAGGATGATGTGGAAGGAACTGGGATATTGCCTGATCAAGTTGAGTTGGTGTCTAGAAAGATTAGGTCCAGGGTGTTTCCTTTGTTGTGTGCGGGCACATGGACGATTTGACTTAGTTCCAAGGATTCCATGGCTTTGAGGAAGGCAGTGGCATGTTTAGATTGTACAATTGGAAAGTCAGTCACCCAAGATAAGATCTTTTTTGTGAGTTTGAATTGTCAATTGCTTTCTGTATGATGTTGAATAAGTCGGATGTGGTTGCTGGGGGTTGATAGATGAGGCAGTGTGAGCAGTTTGTTGGTAACAGTGAGCTTATCGGACTCATCGGTGCTTTCTGCTGAGCAGTATTGAAGGTGGAGAGTTGTTCTTGCCAGTATTGCTACACCACCCCTCTGCAGTTGGATCACAGGCACTGGAAGAGGTTGAAGCCATGTGGGATGAAAGTGTCCATGTCTGATCGCCATGATTCCATTATGCAGAGTATGTCCAGGTGGTGGGTTGAGAGCAGTCTCTGATAATGGGGAATTTGTTCTTCACTGAGCAAGTGTTTGAGTGCACATTGGAGTGACTGTGTATAGTCTTGTGATGGTGGGGGTGTCGGAGTATATTCTGGGGTGTTTGAGGAAGGTGGGTTTGTATATTGTGGTGGGTGAGAGATGGGTACTGGTATGGAATGGGTGGTTGTAGTGGTGATGAGCAATAATCATTATGGGCTGGAGGCAGTAGTAGCATGTTCTGGGTAGTTTCTGTGGAGAGTTTATTGGATTTGCTTGGGCAGGTGTGGTGGCAATAATTAGGTTTCTGAGGCAATGGTGGATGAATGAAGTGATTAACTTGGGAAGTAGCTTGTTTGTTGCTCCACTGGCTGTTCTCAGTGCTGTGGAGTTGTCTGGGTGTGGTACAGTCTCCATTCGGAGGGGCTTCTTATTAGTTTTTTTTATAGGTCTCCACCAAAGGACCCTTTGGTGAGGCACAGGCACACCTCTGCATCCAAGGGGAGACAACTCACTGATCCAGCAGGACAATTTGGACGTATAATTTTTTTTTCCTCTGCAGGAGTTAGCACTGTTTTTTTGTTTGTGTTTTTTGGATCAGGCTGCACTACTCCTACCTTTGTTCTCATTGAAGGCATACAGATGCTGTCCTTTTGTAGGAAATTCCAGCTCCCTGTATGCACAGTTGTAAAACCAGGACTGGCTCCATCTAGCCTAAGCCATATGAAGACAACTGATCACTTATTTTATAGTATCAGAACTCTTTACCAGTTTAACCTCAATAGTTTCATTTGATCGTACTCTGAAATATACAAGTAGATACAGAAATTAAATTATTTCTAACATGATGATCACAAGTTTGTCAGTCTTTACTGCCAAGCAGAACAACTCTGATCTAGTCCTGTTACTACAAAACAAACTACTACACCACAGCACCCCCTGCCAGACACCTTCTCTGCTTGGGCATCTGAGAGTGGCTCAATTATGAGCCATGTTACCCTTTCGGCACAGACCATGATGAGAGGTAGTGCTGCTAGCAGATGGCCATCCGCTGCAGAGAGAGTAATGTTTCCTTTGCACACAGGTAAAGCATAGTTACTCACCTGTAACAGGTGATCTCCAGGAACAGCAGGAATTTAATCCTCACATATGGGTATCATCGGTACCGACAGAGCCTGCATGGGAACGCTCCCCAGCATCCAATTAGAAAGCTTTTGGGAGCATCCCACAGCACCTGCATGCTGCCTTCCCACCTTTCCCAACTGCCTCTCTCCAGCTGAGGTTTAAAGCTGAAAGAGAGAAAAAGAGATAGAGAGATACCACTCCTAGGGGAGGTGGGTGAGTAGTGAGGACTAAATTCCTGCTGTTCCCAGAGATCACCTGTTAACAGGTGAGTAACCATGCTATCTCCAGGAACAAGCAGGAATGTAGTCATATATGGGGACTCCCTAGCTTTAGGTGGCAGGGAGAGACCCCAGAAGTTGTGTGCCCCTGAACAGTGCTCCACTTCTCCCCATGGATCTCTGGCATCCTACCAGGGATGGTGGGTAGGAGTTGATTAGGTATAGAACAGGTGTTGAACAGCCTGACCAAACAAGGCATCCCAGCGGGAAGCCTTGTCCAAGCAGTAATGGGCTGTGAAGGTATGAACCAAGGCCCAGGTGGCTGCTCGACAGATGTCAATAGACACAGAGTATAGATGAGCCATTGAGGCTGTCATGGCTCTCACATTGTGAGCTGTGACATGGCCTTCCAGAGAAAGGTTCTTACTCTGATAGGCAAAGGAAATACACTGAGCAATCCAATTAGACAGTGTTCTCTTGGAGACTGAAAGTCCCAAATGAGAAGGATCAAAAGCAACAAAGAGTTGAAAGGACTTTCTATGTTGCTGTGTTCTTTGTAAGTAAAAGGCTAAAGCTCTTTTATAGTCCAAGGTATGAAGATTCCTCTCTGCATTTGATGCATGAGGCCTTGGGAAAAACACAGGTAGACCGCTTGGTTCAGATGAAAAGGCGAGACCACCTTTGGCATAAAGTGTGGATGAGTCCTAAGGACTACCTTGTCATGATGGAACCTTGTATAAGGTGGATCAGCTACTAGCACTTACAACTCACTAATGCAACGTGCTGATGTGATTGAAATGAGAAAGATAACCTTCCAAGAAAGGAATTTCAAGGAGGTAGTAGCTAAGGTTCAAAAGGTGGCTTCATGAGCTGCCCAAGAACCAGGTTTAAGTCCCATGCCACCGGTGGTGGCCTAATGGGAGGCTTAGTTAGAAGGCCTCTCATAAATCTTGCTGTAAGAGAGTGAGAGGAAATAGGCTGTCCATTTAGAGGCTTAAAGGAACCTGCAATAGCACGCAAATGGACTCTGAGTTAGTCTTAAGTCCTGCATTGGATAAATGAAGGAGATACTCCAGTAATGATTCCAGAGGTATCGCAAGGGGGTTAAGACCCTTTTGCAAACACCATATGGTAAACCTTTTCCACTTGAAAGCATAAGAGCGTCTTGTGGAAGGTTTCCTGGAAGCAAAAAGAATATCCTTTACTTGCTGAGGGAGATTAAGATCATGGAGATCTAGGCCTTCAGCAACCAAGCCCTGAGATGCAGAGACTGGGGATTGGGATGCCATAACATTCCGTCCTCCTGGGATAGCAGATCTTGAGCAGACCCTAACTCCAGGGAGGGAGCTTGAGAGAATGTAGAAGCAGAGGGTACCACACTTGCCGTGGCCAATATGGAGCTATGAGAATCATATGGCCTCTGTCTCTCTGAAGCTTGAACAGGGTTTTGGGAATTAGGGGAATGGGAGGAAAGGCATACAGGAAGTCTTGACCCCAATAAAAGGAGGAAAGCATCCCTGGCCTGAGCCAGAATTCTTCGCCGGTTCTAAGTTTGGCATTCCACAGACTTACAAAGAGGTCTATGTCTGGGGTTCCCCAAATTTGAAAAATCTTGGCCACCTGGTCTGCATGCAGAGACCACTCATGTGGAAGCAGAACTCAACTGAGTCTGTCTACCCAAAAGATACACTGCCAGGAGATGAATCTGATGCTATCTGGCGAGGGCCCATAGTCACAAAGCTTTGTTGCAAAGCAACAGAGAGCCTGTTCGCCCCTGCTTGTTCACGTAGAACATGGCTACTTGATTATCTGTATGAATGAGGACTGTCTTGTAGCTAAGCAGGGTATGGAACACTAAAAGAGCAAGGAAGATTGCTCTGAGCTCCAAGAGATTGATATGTAGATGAGTCTCCTGCGGAGACCAGGTACCTTGGGTGGAGAGGTCTTGCAGATGAGCTCCCCAACCCATCGGAGAAGCATCTGTTAGAGTTGCTTGGGGTAAGGGTTGTTGAAAAGGGGACCCCAGCAAAAGGTTTTGAGTGGACTTCCACCACTGAAGGGACAAAATAAGGTGACTTGTGTTTGCTATTTTGTCTGACAGGCATCCTGATGCCTGGGGTCCACAAAAAAAAACCAAAAAAAAAAAACAGCACTAGCCACTCAACCGAGCAGGAGCAAAAAAAGAAGCGGCAGATACACACCCAATAAACTTAAAAACTTTATTAAACCAAAGGGGTGGCCAAAACCCAACACAGGCCGTGTTTCGTAATTACTTCATCAGGGGCTATCCAGGCACACTAAAAAAACAAATATATAAATTAATAAAATCAAACTAAAAAACAATAGACATATGAAAATAATGGGTTTGGAGAATTAAAAATGAAAATACTAATGAAGATAAAATTATAAACATTAATATATAATAAAAGCATAAAGGCCAAAATGGACCATATCAATGAACAGATATCTTAAGAACCTTAATAAAAGTCATATATAATCTAGATATATCTAACGTATTTGATTAACCAACCGCTCCATAAATAAAATAACACAGAAAATTCATTTATATACACATATATAATTAAATATGAAAATATGTATAATATAAATAAATAAATTAAAAATATGAACACTAATTGGAATACAAAAAATAATAAAATAACTGAAACATTTATAAGTATAAAATACATTATACAAAATTACACAAAAAATATAAAACACAACTATAATCCATTGCGAAACAAGAAGGGATGAGGAGACTGAAAGAGTAGGACCCATCTAAAACTAATTGTGTAAATACTAATAAAATCACATACTATAAAGATGGATATTACCTGTGGGTGTGAAGTACAAGGACTTCACCAGGTTCGATAGAAAAACTGGCAGATACTAATATCAGAATAGCTTCTAGAAAAAATAAAAATAGTAGTAATAAACCCATGACCCATACGCCATATTAAAGAATGGAAGTTATGTTAGTTATTTAAAACAATATTTTACAATAAAAAAAGGTAATAACGGATAAAATTATAAGTGTGTTTACATTATTCATAAATTATCAAAAAACCATGGCTGTTGCCCCCATTGACATATAGATTGTGTATCTTTATTTTAAAATCTAAACGTGCTGTCCCTCTTTAAAATTCATAATCATAAATATAACCAGTACTAAACCCGTACTCTGAGTAAATAAAATCATCTTTGTGAAGGGCTCAATGAACATTGATTTAAATATGTCTAATGTTCATTGAGCCCTTCACAAAGATGATTTTATTTACTCAGAGTACGGGTTTAGTACTGGTTATATTTATGATTATGAATTTTAAAGAGGGACAGCACGTTTAGATTTTAAAATAAAGATACACAATTTATATGTCAATGGGGGCAACAGCCATGGTTTTTTGATAATTTATGAATAATGTAAACACACTTATAATTTTATCCGTTATCACCTTTTTTTATTGTAAAATATTGTTTTAAATAACTAACATAACTTCCATTCTTTAATATGGCGTATGGGTCATGGGTTTATTACTACTATTTTTATTTTTTCTAGAAGCTATTCTGATATTAGTATCTGCCAGTTTTTCTATCGAACCTGGTGAAGTCCTTGTACTTCACACCCACAGGTAATATCCATCTTTATAGTATGTGATTTTATTAGTATTTACACAATTAGTTTTAGATGGGTCCTACTCTTTGTCTCCTCATCCCTTCTTGTTTCGCAATGGATTATAGTTGTGTTTTATATTTTTTGTGTAATTTTGTATAATGTATTTTATACTTATAAATGTTTGTTATTTTATTATTTTTTGTATTCCAATTAGTGTTCATATTTTTAATTTATTTATTTATATTATACATATTTTCATATTTAATTATATATGTGTATATAAATGAATTTTCTGTGTTATTTTATTTATGGAGCGGTTGGTTAATCAAATATGTTAGATATATCTAGATTATATATGATTTTTATTAAGGTTCTTAAGATATCTGTTCATTGATATGGTCCATTTTGGCCTTTATGCTTTTATTATATATTAATGTTTATAATTTTATCTTCATTAGTATTTTCATTTTTAATTCTCCAAACCCATTATTTTCATATGTCTATTGTTTTTTAGTTTGATTTTATTAATTTATATATTTGTTTTTTTAGTGTGCCTGGATAGCCCCTGATGAAGTAATTACGAAACACGGCCTGTGTTGGGTTTTGGCCACCCCTTTGGTTTAATAAAGTTTTTAAGTTTATTGGGTGTGTATCTGCCGCTTCTTTTTTTGATCCTGATGCCTGGGTCCATTGAGTGGATAAAGTTCACTAGGCTGCCCTCATATGGAGGCGCGCATAGGAAACCACATGCACAGTAGATGCCATGTGGCCTAGTAGTTGTAGCATTTCTCGGGCAGTGAGATGAGACTTTAGCACTGCTTTAGAAGCTAACTGCACCATGCGAAGCCCCTATGAACTCTAAAGACTGAGTGGGAGTTAGACTGGATTTTGGGATGTTTATTACCAGCCCCAAATACTGAAGGATACACATTGTGCAGGATAGAGAAGTCCTGGCCTCTGACGCTGTTGGGGCTCGAATGAGCCAGTCGTCTAAGTAGGGGAAGAAGAATATCCCTAGTGTGCGGAGAACTGCTGCTACTACAGCCATGCATTTCATGAACACCCTTGGTGCTGAGGCCAGGCCAAAAGGAAGCACCCTGTATTGGTAGTGCTTTCCTTGAAAAAGGAACCGAAGGAACCTTCTGTGAGTTGGATGGATGAGAAAATGTGTGTACACATCCTTGAGATCTAGAGAACAAAGCCAATCCTGACTCTGAAGGCATGACAGCAGAGTTCCGAGAGAAATCTTGAATTTCTCTTTGACAAGGAATTTATTCAATTCTCTGAAGTCCAAGATATGCTGTATCCCCCTGTTTTCTTTGGGATAAGGAAATAGGGGGAGTAAAAACCTGTACCCTGCTGATGGATGGGTACTATTTCTATTGCCCCTTGGGCAAGAAGCATAGTGACCTCCTGACCTAACAGGATGATGAGAGAGGTCTGAGAATTGAACTGTCTTACCATTGTGGGAGGGGGCACTCACAGAAAGTGCAGCTTGTACCCCTCTCTGATAATGGAGTGTCCAATGCTCTGCTGTTATCTGCTCCCACCTGGGGGCAAAATGACATAACCTTCCTGGAATGGTGGAAGGCTCTGGTCCATTGAGGGCCAGGAAGGCTAAGTTCTCTAGATGAAAGTCAAAGACCTTGTGGAGGCTGAGATGGTTGAGGCTTAACAGTCTTTGCCTTCCTTTGTTTGGGTGGTTGCTGAGTTTTCCGGACAGGTTTACTTGCAGAACGTGCCTGCTGAGAATAAGCAGGATAAAATTGTTTCTTTTTAAAAAAGAATGGTTTCTTAAAAGATTTTTTCTTGCAGGATCAGCTGTAGACTTGGACAGTCTGTCCAAGGTGGAGTTTTCAGCATCCATCTCGTTGGCTCTCTTGCCAATCTCTACCAAACAGGTTCTCACCAGTACAAGGACTATTTCCCAGTTTGTCTTGTACCCAGAGCTCCAGATCAGATGCCTGTAGCCAAGTAATTCTATGTGCACCTATGGCAATGGCAGAGGTTCTGCTTATGCACTCAAAGCAGTCAAAAGCTGCACGGTTGACAAATTTAGAAACATCTTGGGCATGTTTGACCAATGTGAGAAAATCCTGTCTTCTATCCTCAGGAAGAATAGGACTGAAAGCCTCTAAATCACCTGTGACCTCCTTCAGGAACATTCCCATGTATAGACTATAGGAACTGACCCTGGCAGAAAGCATGGAAGCTTGGAAGACACGACGTCCAAAAGCATCCAGGGTTCTGCACTCACATCCTGGAGAAATAGAGGCATGCCTCTTTGCACTCTTGATCCTTCTCATAGCTGATTCCACTACAATAGAGTGGTGAACAAGCTGAGTTTTCTGGAAAACCAGGACAAGGAGGGACTCGATACAGAGTATCCAGTCTGCGAGAATGAGGAGAGGTTGTAAGAGGTGATTCCCACATTCTCAACATGAGATCATGTAAGATCTCATGGATAGGCAAGGTAGCTGCCTCCTTAGGAGTTTTGGGATATTGTAAAATTTCCAACTCCTTAGCTCTGGGCTCTGTTTCAGGGGCCACAGTAATGGACAGACCCCCAAGCCACCTCCCTGATAAAATCCTGGAAGGAAATATCCTCTGGAGGAGACACCCTGCCCTTAGGGGAGGAGGGCTCCTCTGGGAGAAGCATTCCTGCATCAACAGAACTGTCAGAATCCTCAGATTCTTCTGAGGACTCGAAGTACCGTCTATCCGGATGCTCTTGAAGAACCCGATACCCGTACCGAGCGAAGTTGGTACTGGGAGTAGTCGGTACCAGGGTATCAGAAGGCATCGGATGACTGGGTACCGGCAATGTAGACACCAATACTGA
Organism: Ichthyophis bannanicus; assembly: GCA_033557465.1. Classification (NCBI taxonomy): domain Eukaryota; kingdom Metazoa; phylum Chordata; class Amphibia; order Gymnophiona; family Ichthyophiidae; genus Ichthyophis; species Ichthyophis bannanicus. The sequence goes on along the minus strand of CM066048.1, from coordinate 35,770,113 downwards.
TGTCGATGCCATCAGTACCGGTACCGATACTGGCATCAGGGTCAGTGCCTGTACCGGCCGGATTGTCTGTCGCAGTTCCAAGGGCATCGATGCCACAAGGAGAGCCGCCAGACTGCGCTCAATAGACAGGACTCTCTGGTCTATCGATGCTGCCGATGCCTGGATATCGGTACTGGAAAAGACCACCGGTACCCCAGAACATGGCACCAGTAGTTCTGCCAAGGTTGAAGCCTCGAGAACATCCTGGAGCCCCGATAATGCTTTGGAAGCCGAAGCCTCCTGCCGGGGCAATTTTGCCAGTGCAGAATCCTCAAGGGCAACGCCAGAGGCATCTCAATGCTCAAAAGGAGATCTACCCTTTGAGGACCGGCTAGACTTATGTTTAGTTACCTGAGATCCACGGGAGGAAGACGAAGCCCTGGAAGATGTTGATGCCACCAAAGCCGCATCAGAGGGAAACAGGGTACTGAGCTTGGCAGCTCGGTTCTGTTGACCTTTCTTGGACATCATGGCACAGGCCATACATTCCGAGATGGAATGGTCAGGACCTAAAACATTTCAGACACCACTCATAGGTGCACTTTTTAAACCCAGGAGGGTTTTTCCCATTGTGGAAAAAATCCTGGGCCTAAGGCCCAAAAAGGCACATGCACCTGGAAAAAAACCAGGAAAAGTACTAAAACGTTTTTTTTTTTTTTTTTAAGAAAAGAAAGAAAGAAGAAAAAAACCAGCAGTACCAGTAAAGCATTGAGGAAGGCAGACGCAACCACAAAAAAGAAGAATAATTTTCTGCAGTGACAAGAACACGACCTGCTGGCTCCACGGAAAACAAAGAACTGGAGAGAAGCAGTTGGGAAAGGCAGGAAGGCAGCACGCAGGCACTGTAGGATGCTCCCAAAAGCTTTCTAATTGGATGCTGGGGAGCGTTCCCACGCAGGCTCCATCGGTACCGACGATACCCATATGTGAGGACTAAATTCCTGCTTGTTCCTGGAGATTGCAACTTATACACACAAGTTCCACCATGACAAATGCAGAAGAGATCAACATGCACGTAAACGTCAAAGGAAAAGTATGCATACAGAGCCTGTCGTGCCAGGCCATTCTATATTCTGATTCAGCACCATTTTGTATCTTACAGGCCACGTGCATTATACACAACATGACAGAGGCAATGAGGAATGGCAGCCACGGGATAAGCACCATTCACCCACAAGACCTCCTGCATGTGGACAGACTGGTAAGGACACAAATAGCAGCAGAAGAGAGGGGGAACCATGGGCTTGATTGTAAGTTGATTCCAAGCACACCTGCATACGTTTTTCTGTTCATATTAGAGCCTGTGAACTTCAGGTGTCTCACTTTGGCACATTAGAAGTAAATTTGAGACAGATCATATTCTACAGGCAGGGCCGGTCCAACCACCAGGAAAACTAGGTGTTCACCTAGGGCAGCAAAGAATTCAAAGCTAAACAATAGAGTGCGACAGCCAGGGGAAGAGGGAGGGCATACAAGGTTTAAGGGTTACTTTGAACTAACTCTGGGGCCAGCCTTGTCTACAGACCCGTGTGTAGTGTTAAGGATCATTATTGTCATAGTATGTACACAACTAACCCGTTTGCACACACTGCCCCTACAAAATACATCTTTGCTATATGATATATAGCTATGTAGCAGAAGACTTGTTGAAATCTCTTATCCACTAAAGCCATGCCCTTCCCATTGCTAGTCAAGCTTATTTCATTCCTAGCAGACATGTGATGAGTGCAGTCTTATGGTCTAAAGCACAAAGCCTGATCCATGTACCCTTTAACTATCTCCCCAGAACTGCAGTAATACCTGGTGCGAGACTGTGACCTGCCAGCTGCAGCCAGTGCAGCGAAAAATGGAGATCTCACTGTCTCTTCTCCGTGTCCTTCACGAGGACTTCTTTGCAAAGGTGAGGGTAGGCTGGACCAGTGGTTCTCAACCCCATCCTCTAGGACCCCCTAGGCCAGTCAGGCTTTTAGGATATCCACAATGAATATGTGTGTGCAGATCTCTCTCATGCATATTCATTGTGGATATCTATAAACCTGACTGCCCTGGGGGTCCCAGAAGACTAGATTGAGGACCACTGGGCTATGAGGCACCAAGCCCACAGGACCTTTCTCCAATTGCTTCTCTAGTCTATGTTAAAGTGTACCTCTTTCTTCTACCTAACCCAAACTGGCTGTGACAGGCTGTCTACTTTACCTCCTGGATTGCTCCCCTACTTTCTAAACCCATTTACCCACAGCAGAGGTTATCTACTACAATAGCAGCCATTTACTCCTTTGGCATGATCCAGACCAGCCAGAGCTAGCCAATAGGAACAACTTCTAGACATGTTATGTGCCAGAGACTTCCACAGCTAGAGTTATTCAACCACTGTCACAACAGTTCAATCACCTCAGCAATACTAGAAGCAAACAGAGAGACTGCAGTGTGATCAAACTACCATGCTCAATGTCTCCATTAATATAGATCCAGCCACTACACCCTATATCCCCTTGTCCTGTCCAGTAGATACACAGGGTCTGCTCAACCATTAGACAAGACTAAGCAGTCACCTAGAGCAGCAGCAGTCAAAGCAAAACAATAGATCCCAACAACTCTAGAAACTCAAAGAGCCCTCAGCCCACTGTTTCACCTGCAGGGGAGTGGACATACAGACATACAAGGCAAAGTTTAATATTTAGAATTACGATGTTCAGTGATGCAGGTTTCCAGGAATCTCCAGGAACAAGCAGGAATGAGTCTTCACATATGGGTACGTCAGTACCGACAGTCTGCGCAGAAATGCTCCCCAGCGTCCAATTAGAACGCTTTTGGGAGTATCCCACCACGCCTGCGTGCTGCCTTTCCGCCTTTCCCAACTGCCTCTCCTCAGTTTTCATTTTTCCACAGAGCCAGCAGGACGTACTCCTGTCACCATAGAAAAATTCTTTATTTTTGTTTTTTCTTGTGGTCACGTCTGCCTTCCCTCGACACACCGGTACCGCCGGTGTTTTTCTTTTTCTTTTCTTGAACGAAATTTCCTTGGCAGGGAATTTTTCCCCGTTTAGTACCTGACGGTTTTCGGCCTACTAGGCCTCTCCACTTCCTTCATGGAAACATCAGCCACTATCCCTAAAACATGTTTCAACTGTGGCGGTACTAAGTTAGTCTTAGACACCCATAACTGGTGCCTTCCATGTTTGGGTCTTGACCACTATCCACTGGAGTGTCCCTCCTGCAGTATTTTTTCTAAAAGAAGTTTTCAGCATCGAGCTCAACTCGATACACGGTTCCAGTCAGCTCTGAGGGTACCAGCTACAACTTTTTCACAAGATCAGGTAACCCCACAAAAGACTAGCCAGTCTAGACTAGCCAGTCCTCAGATGGTAGATCTCATGTTCAGCATCGAGATGGCTCCGGTCTTGCCCTTGAGGACAATTTGGCTTTAAAACCCCGGCGGGAGTCTTCAGCCTCCAAAGCACTAACGGGGTTTTCACCTCTGCGAAAATACCTGAGCCATGCTCGGTGGTGGTATCCGCTGGGAGCAGTGCCGGTACCCCGGCATTGGCAACGGTGTTGGATGAAACACTCCACACTGATGATCAGTCTAGCGTTCTCGGTATCTTCGGTGCTGCTACAGACCGATCTTCCAGCATCGGTATCGATCCCGGTACCGATTCTGGCATCCATGTCGGTACCCTCCAGGTCTGTTTCAATTGATTCGCTGCTTTCGATGCCGAGTCTAGAATCAATCTCTAGCCTGGATGATTGGGTAACCGACTCGTCTCAGTATCGACCTCGCTCGGTGCCGAAGACATTGTCCCAGAGATCAAAGTCTACCGCTCTCGGTACCTTCGGTACCGCTAGAGTCACTTCAGACTGATCATCCGGTGTCGGTACCGGCTGCAATACCACTGCCGGTTCCGTTTTCTACCTTTGCATCGGTACCGGTGCCTTCCATGCTTACTTCCACAAGCTCGCTTCCTTCGGTACTGAGCTTGGAGTCTATCCCTAGCATGGATAGTTTTTCACTGATTCGTCACGGTACTGACCTCGAGCGGTACCGCCGACTATCCTTTCAGGACAACTCGATGCTCCACCCTTTTGGATCAATCCATTAGTGCTAAGGCTAGATCTTCAACAGATCTGACCTTCACTCCTCATAATACAGAATCCCCTTCTGGGGAAATTTCTTTTCAAGCATTCTTGCTTGATATGGCAAGATTACTTGCCATTTCTATACCTGATCAAGATCCTGCTCCAAGGGATTCAGAGTTCCTGTGTCTCCCTGAGGCTCCAAAGGTGGTCATCATGCTCCCTTTGCATCAAACCTTACAGGATCTTTTACTTAGAATGTGGGAAACTCCTTTAAAAGGTATCCCCACCTTCAAGGGCCACTGACTCTCTGTACAAGGTGCCCCCTTCTCCAGGTTTTCAAAAGACTCAACTTCCACATCATTCTCTTGTTGTGGAATCAGCAATGAAGCGTGTGAAAAGTGCTAAAAGGCACTCTTCTTATCCGCCAGGTCGTGAGGCTAGAACTTTAGATGCCTTTGGACGTAAAAGCTTCCAGGCATCCATGTTTTCAACAAGAATTCTCTCATATATTTTCTATATGGGACTCTCTCTTGAAGAGCTCACGACCAGTTTGCTGTTTTTGACTCCTTTTTTTCAGGATCACAAAAGAGCAGACTACTCTTTACTAGTTAGTCATGTGCAAAATATCTCTAGGTTTCTTACTCGTGCTACCCTAGACAGTTTTGAGTCTGTTAGCAGAACCTCTGCTATAGCCATAGGGGCATGGGCAAGAAAGGCTGGGAAATACTCCTTGTACTGGGGACAATCTCTAACACAGAGACTTTATGCCAAGTTGCTCAGTTAACCACTGGCACTGTTGCTTTCAAAGTATTGTCTACACCTTCCTCTATCCCAGTTGGTAAGAAATCTTCTACCAAACTTTATTCTTCCAAGGGGAAAAAGTTTTATCCTTTCTCTACCCATCATACAGCTGTTTCCAAACAGGGGAAACATCAAACCAGGCTAACGAAACCACAACCTCAACCATTTCAGCAAACCCAGCAGTCGCAGGGTTGCTGATAGATTCTTCACCAAATCCTTCTTCCTGCTTTGAGGTCTAGAACCTGTAGTTTGCTTCTTCTCTACAAGCATCTATATCGGTTCCATCCCACACTTTACATTAAAGAGACATCCTGACTTTTAGCTCATAGAGCTCCATAGCATGATTATGCTTTACAGGTAATAAGGTTCCTCCTCTTCCTTCTAAGTAGTTAGAGGCGTAACAACTGTCATTAAGGTCGTCTATACCTTTATCTTTGACAGTTTCTCCTGTATCAGCATGTCTCATACTATTCTTTCAAAGTTTTACTCCATTGTAAGTTTGTTTCAACTCTGCCCCTCTTACTAAGACATTTTGGTCTGTAAGAGTATACTACTTAACTGAGGGCTTATTCCTAAGCCCTGAGTTTTTCAGAGTTATCACCACCTTGCATTCTTGTTGCTCGTGGCAGCTTCTCAGACAATGATGGAGTTTTTACCACTCCTACTTATGTCTGTAGGTCTTTTCTAATCTTGAGACCTAAGTTTTGTTCTGCCGCTCTAACAATAATTAGAATGCAGGAGCTCTTAGTGTTTAAACCACTAACTTGCTAACCAAGCACCCAGGGCTTGATCTCCAATATCAATCTTTCTGGCCTTAGTATTAAGTCCCAGACAAACTTTGAACCTTCTCAGGTTTTCTTGTTGCAGCATACCTTCTATCCTTAGCCTTCCCCAATCCTTGGCGTTGGCGGAATAGTTCAGGTCACATACTGGCTCTTAAACAGCCAGTTTTTTTCTTCTAGCCAACCTGCAACATGCACTTTGCATCTCTACAGAGCAGCTCTGCACTATGGGCCCTTACTAGAGAGCAAATAATTCCAGATGGTTAGGAAGGGCTTTACTGGGTTCTTCCCTACCCTTATCATTTCCATTAAAGTCTTCTTCTTCAATAAAGGACACACGCCTTTAATTAAGTGAAGACCTAAAGAATTATCCAATCCCCTGGGTTGGTTCACATTCCCAGTGGACCCCTTCACCATGGATGATTTTCTTTCACTGACAGCCAGTCTTTGTGTTTTCCTTCCATCCTCAATTCCTCATGGAGTAATTTGTATTGAGCGCAAGAATGCATCATACTCATTTTGCCCTCTTAGAAGGGTAAATATGGTATCTCTTTTCATTGCATCTTCTTCTCCAGCTGTCATGCTGGAATTATGGAAGGATCCAGACTTACTGTCAGCGGATTAAAACATCCTCCATTCCTGGTTTTTCAAGGGCTAGAGTTCTTAGAATACTCTAGACTTCTCCTTGTCAGTGGGAGCACTCCCTTAGCTCTCCCACCCACAACAAGGGAGAATGGATTCTCTAAACATCTCCTCAAGCAGGTATTCCCTTCTTGTTATCAGATGAATCTTTCTCTTCACATATCCCTATGTGGGGACATGGGTATATATTTATGCATACATGTATATTAGGGTGGTCCATAAAAATGAATTCCTGAATTCCTTTGCTCCCTGGCCTGATTCTGGTTCCATTTAGGTAGAAAACACTGTGTACAAAGTTTGAAGCCAATCAAATAATATTTAGGGGTGGCTCAACAAGTCTTGAGATTTCCCCCTGGGAGCAGACAACGAAATGTTGCATCATCTTGTATCATCCACTCAGTTCCACGCTGATTAATTTGATTGCGTCATATTTGAACTAATCTCGTCTCTGAGAGGTGGAAAAGACATTGTACTATTATCTTTGTATCTTTATTCTTTTCAGATGGCAAAAAAAACATGTTTTTTCTCTCATTGAAGAAATGTCCACCACAATTCTGGGGGCCAAGCTCCCCAGCAAGGAGCAAGTGTTAAGTGTATTTTTACATCACCATATGACATTAAACAAAGGCGTTAGTGAAAGTGCATCTATTGTAACAAGTGAAGTAGAAGCTTACTGGGAAAAGGCCAGGCTTCCTGTTCAAAGAAATGACAAAATTCAAGAAAAAGTAAAGAAATTGTTCAATCAGTGGAAACTTTTGAAGAAAAACAAAGGGAGAGGAGGGAAACAAGAGGCAAATGAAAAAGAACTCTAGGTTGCAATGAAAAACCTATTTGATGTGGTGCATGCCAATGCAATGTCTAATTCATATTCAAGAAGACAAAGAATTCTTAATAGCGCAACGAGAACCAGGGCGCCACGGCTCAATGTGCACGATGGACAAGAAACTGGTCAACACGGAAGCAAGATTGCAACAGGGAGAAGAACTACTGAAAAGGCACAGACAAAAACATGTTGCCAAAGCCGAGGCAACTACAAGCCAAGTTCAGCTGGAAGGATCTTCTTCCTCAGCAGAGTCAGGTGAAGACTCGTCGACATCTGCGGATTCAAATAACAGACAGAAGCAAGCAACTCCACAAACGAAGCAGTTTCGACCTAACAATGTCTAGACCCCAGAGCTTACAGCAGCCCTGGATCGGACAGGGACAATGGATCGCAATGCTCTATTTGTGGTAGCTGAAACCGCCAGAAGTCTGGGACATTATCCTGGGGAGCTCAATATCAGCCGCTCCAGCGTCAAGCGCCATAGAGAAAAGCACCGTCAGCAACAATGGACAGACCTGCACAACGCATTCAAAGCCGAAGGCAAAACATGCATTGTGCATTGGGATAGCAAGTTATTGCCATCTCTCCTCTGTTCAACCACATCCGTTGACCGCCTTCCAGTTTTGATAACGGCTGTCTCCACTGGAGAAACAACTTCTTGGTGTACCAAAACTGACATCAGGAACGGGCGAGAATCAAGCTGCAGCAGTTTATGAACTGTTACAGGAATGGTGTTTGGATGAAAAGGTGGCAGGCTTCTGCTTTGATACAACTGCATCGAACACGGGACGTCGATCAGGAGCATGCATTCTTCTAGAACAGAGACTCCGTCGCACAGTCGTTCATTTGGCATGCCGCCATCACATTTACGAAATAATTCTTGGTGCAGTATTCTCTACGTGCTCTGGAGCTTCATCGGGTCCCGATGTCCATCTCTTTTGCCAGTTCCAAAAGAATTGGGGCTTCCTTGACAAGTCTAACTATCAAACTGGAAAAGACTTGGAGGTGCTGCAACCTAACAGGGATCGCATCATGAAGTTTGCAGAATCCAAGTTGGCATAGGGCAATCACCGAGATGATTACCTGGAATTCTTGGAGTTAACGATTGTCTGCCTTGGAGGGAATCTTCCTAGTTTCAATTTCAAGAAACCCGGAGCTTTCCATCATGCCAGATGGATGGCAAGTCTTGTACTGTCTCAAGATTTGGATGTTCCGAGGACAACTCAAAGATCTTACCCAACGGGAGTCGTCCTGTGTTCATGATGTGAGCATTTTCTCCATCCTGATTCATGTGGAAGCCTGGTTTTCTGCCCCTGATGCCGCAGTTGCTCCTCAAACAGATTTGGAGATGCTGAAGAAACTACACTCTTACCACAATGACCGTATTGGAAGAGCGGCCAGAGACAAACTGCAACAGCATCTGTGGTATGTGTCAGAGGAGCTTGTGGCACTGTCACTGTTCGATGAAGCTGTTTCAGCACCGACAAAGCAGGCCATAGTGTTGGCCATGATCCCGGCAGAATCAGATGAAAGCGATGAGGATGATGACGAAGATCCCCCAAAGCGGGTCGAATTGAAAAGTTCCATGATTCCACCACTTGAATCGTTTGCAACTCGCAAGTCAATCCGTTTCCTGAAACACCTCGACATCAGTGATTTTCTTAATGCAGACCCAGAAGACTGGGAAGAGAAATGCATCATTCAAAGACGGTCTGAAGAAAGTAAAAAATCTTCCAGTGATCAACGATGTGGCTGAGCGAGGGGTCAAACTCATTGAGGAGTTCAACGGCCGACACCACAAAAGAAGAGCAACTCCAGTTCCTTCTGGGTGTTGTCTCGCAACACCATAAGATGTTCCCCACATCGTCAAAGTCCTTACTAGCATCTGGACCACATTGAGTGCTTGGCAAGCATGATACCTCCGTCTATGAGCGGATAATACCCAGTGGTCTGACGAACCCTGGGGGGGGATCCAGGGGCCTGATAGATAGGGACCTTGAGCCACCCCTAAATATTATTTGATTGGCTTCAAACTTTGCACACATTGTTTTCTACATAAATGGAACCAGAATCAGGCCAAGAAGCAAAGAAATTCCTACTTTTATTTTTTTCCCCTATGGCAGTGGACCACCCTAATGTATATAGACATCTGCATGTCTGTACCCATATCTATATCTATCTATATATTTCTGTCTGCCTAGGTTCATATATATTTATATACGGCCCCGACAGATAGTCACTATCCTTTTCGATGCTGCTCCAGCATGTTCAGGATTCTACATAACCAACCACTTCTCTGTGGTAGTTAAAAGGTTTCCACCATGACCTTCAGTTTAGGTACATCTGAAATCCTCCATGTACCATCTTTTTTCCTAAGTAACTTCATTTAAGGAAGACATTCTGAATTTTCAGTAAATAGGAGGCTACAATGCCTCATACGTCTGTCCTCCTTTGTTATCGGATATAGGGGTCTTTAAAGCCCTCTTCTCCTATAAGAACTATGTCTCTTTTAGAGTCAAAAGATCTTCAGGTTTATCTAATAGGGACTTCCGCATTTTCCCACAAAAGTCCTGCCCCATTGAACTACCCCAGTCTCCGCTGGGACTTTTCTCGCCCTAAAGGTTCTGACCTCAACCTGTCTTTTGCACAGTTATTACCTCTGCTCTATATTGAGGTATTCCTTGAGGATATTCTACTGGTTCATATTAGCAGTCCCATATGAACCTCCATAAACTTTTACAATACCTCAAGGTGAGGTCCATATCGCTAAATTCTAGTTCAAGGTTTACTTCTAGATATGTACACAGGGTCTCCTCTCTAGGCGTCCTGTTTGGTCCATAGCATATCTGTTTAGTTCAACTCCTACCCTCCATCCCCAGGATGCCTGAGGTTCTGTCGAATAGCATGGCCTTCTCTGATTCGCAACATGCTGGGGACTCCTCCAGGCATCTTAGCTTGGGAGTCCCCATATGTGAAGACTCATTTCTGCTTGTTCCTGGAGATAGCACAGTTACCTTAACAGGTGATCTCTGGGAACACCAGGAATAAGTCTTCACAACCCACCCACCTCCCCTAGGAGTTGTATTTCTCTATCTTTCCTCTCTCTCTCTCTCTTTGTCTCAGCTTTAAAACTTAACTGAGGAGAGGCAGTTAGGAAAGGCAGGAAGGTAGCACGCAGGCATGGTGGGATGCTCCCAAAAGCATTCTAATTGGATGCTGGGGAGCATTCCCACACAGACTCCGTCGGTACCGACATACCCATACGTGAAGACTTATTCCTGCTGTTCCCAGAGATCACCTGTTACAGGTAAGTAACTGTGCTTTCTAGTAGGAGATGTGTTGGGATGATGACCGAGTTTATCAAAATTAAAGGGAAGGAGAGGGGGTGCTACAACAATAGCTTAAGGCATCCACTACCTTTGCAGCAGCCCTGAAGGTATGTACTGTGCCAAGGCTTTTGGAAAGGATGAAAAGTGTTATTATGGAAACAGCCAGGGGTGGGAACCTCTTTCCCAACATTGCTTGACCCTGTGGAGTAGGGTACAGGCATCTGCCTTTCCTCTTGAAGGAGCTTCACCCACCAGTACCCTTCTTTTTTGTGCACAAACAGGCAAAATTCAAGTCTGTGAAAGTGGAAAGTGAGTTTGTACTGGATGCAAGAGACACCAACATCTTGTTCCTCACAGAGAACAGCCGTCGGAGAGAGGTAAGAAAGTAGGGATCCTGGAATGGCTAGCTCAGGAGAGGTGTTGAAAGGGGACAATCTCATGCTATTAAAAATGCTTCTTGAAGTCAAAATAGGAAACTATACATAAGAGAGGCAAATAAGTACAACTGGTGGAAAGAGGCATACAAGTCAACGTGATGGCTTATATCAGAGAGAGTTGAGTGTGCAAGTTAGTGCAGTAGCAATAGAATGAAAAACAAGTTAAAAAAAGAAAAAGCACATGTCCAAGGTAACTTTACAGCGTGTTTAGCTACTCCCAACTGTTCTGGACACTGTATTCAGATAATGCACCACATCATCTCACAGCAGTGGGAAAGCAGAGAGCTGTTTTTAGAACGTGTTTCTTTTCCCCACCACATGTCCATTAGACAGACATGCAAGATGCCAGCATGCACAGGTTACTAATTTTGCCACTGCAGGCAGGGTAGATGAGGGTGGGTTTGCATGGCACCCAGCAGGAAGGTGGCAAGGATAAGATAGGTTGATGTAGGAGACAGCCACCTCTGTTACCAACACCAACCTGCTGCTGTGGCCACTTCAGGAAAGATTTATGGTAGGTTTATCTATAGAAATAGTTTTCTTCTAGCTCTACTATTTGCAACATTATCCACTTAACTATGCAGAAATAAAGGTTAGCGACCATGTTATAGGTAACACCTTTTTTTTGTACTAACTTAATGGGTCTTTGACAAGCTTTTGAGAGTTAGCCCCTCTTCTTCCTCACTGATTTGTGGTGCTGTTATGCAGAGTATAAATGGTATAAAACCACCTCTAGGTCCAAGACTAATCTAATTGACCTGCAACAATACATGCAAAAGGAGAAGGCAGATGGACCAGGGGTGGCAAGACAATACCATTTTACAACACAAAGGCCCTGTACCTGATCTCACCACCTCTGCTTTCACTAAGCTCTACCGCCACATACAGGCAGCTTTGGACTTAGTGGAGTTTTATAAATCTCAACTTTGTGTAATTGCATTGCTTCTTCATAAAGATAACTCTCAAAAGCTTGTTAAGGACACATTAAGTGTTGCAATATTTTTTTTTCCATCGGACCATCTTCACTGACTCTTCCCACAGAAAACAAACCAACCTTATTTCTGAATTAGAATTACCAAGAAGGAGCTGGGTTACCTTTGAACCACCAGTCCCCATTACGTCTCACCTAGCTACCAGGGTACCTCATTTCCATGTGCAACATACTCTAGCTGAAGTTATTTATGCTTTCAAAATAACCTTCTTTCCTCAGACAGTGTTGGAGGTCATTCAGGCCAAGACGATCCCCATGTCCTTATGGATTCTCATCAGCAGTATCCTAGGGGGGCTCCTCTTACTAGCCTTCATAATATTTCTTCTCGAGAAGGTAAGAGACCAGAGTAAAATTGGTAATATGAGAAAAGAAAAATCTAAAGCAATTACAACAAATAGGGAGCAAAATCCAATAAACTTAATGCAGAAGCAGCTCCTCAAGCAAAGTGTTCAGGAAATGAAGGTTTTTTTCCTTCTAGAAAGAGCGAGCAGACATTTGGTGTTAGAAATAGGATTGGAACCTGGATTTCCAGCTTTATGCATGAACTTGGCCCAGACTAGTGAAGCGATTGCTGTGTGTTTTCAAGAAGGTATAGGGATAATGCATAGTGGGTAGTACTTACAATCCTTTACTATTAGAACATTGTACATCCATGTACAGAACTTTTGTTATGCTGCCAACTGCACTGACCATCTGCCTCTCTTTACTAGCTTGGATTTTTTGCCCGTAAGACCCAAGAGAAGGAAGCAGAGAAGGATCAGTGAGTGGTTGTGCTGCTCAAGCAACTTGGAAACAAAAAGCAGAACATGACAGTTCAGGAGCTCATCACAAACCACACAAGTAAACAATTTGGCAAGGGAAAGATGTATGGCCTACTGCAGCCTGTTTGCTAGTGGCCTCAGACATCCTGGAAGCATCTGAGGTCCACCATGCAAGGGACTGGGAAATGGTAGTCCCACTGCCAGACATTGCTGATGGATAAGATGTTCACAAAGCTGTGTCCATAATGGCTATGCCAGGCTAACCTAACCCTTCATCCTGGGCTCTCCAAGCAGCTGGGTGGATTATTACCTTGTCTTCAGGCAGATAGTAAAGGGAGGGGGACATGCCCTCAAATACAAATAGCTCTGTATTCAAATCTACCTAAAGGAAAAGTCCCCAGCCTGGAGTGTGAACATCTGCAGAGAGATGTATTTAAATAAGCCACTCAGTGGCACATGAGACCAGGCAGCTTTTCCTGCTCAAGAGTGGAGTGTCTCCTGTACCAGGCACACAATCCTTTCCCCAAGAGGACCACAACTGCAGCAGGGGCCAGCTCTCCTCCCTCATTTACTGGTTCTGACAAGTCTCATGGTTACAGACGTTAACAAAACCACAGAAAGAGCAAGGCAGAATTGTTCTCCATCTGAACGCAGATCAACTATTCCACTTCAGAGCAACAATGTATTGGGAAGTAAAGCAGTGTTCTCTCCTGTACCAAGGCTGGACAATATGCTGCTGCTGGACAAGGGCCGAGTTTAAGCCTCTTGCCCTACTTACAACACATCATTTAATATTCAGTATGTAGCCTCCTGCAGAAGCAAAAACTCCCTCCCCCCAATAGTTTGATGAGGCTGGGCACACATAATAAAAAATTAAAATCCAAAACTGTGTCACTCAGACATTTAGCAGTTTGATCACATGGAAATGCTAGGGGAGGGGGGGGGGAGAAAAAAAATACAGCCATGGTACCAGTACATGTTTCACCTAAGTTCAGTCAGTTATGAAAGATTCATTTTAAAGTCACACAATTAGAGGAGGAAGGCCAATATCTTAAGGGACCCAAGTTCGGATATAAGAAGGGTGTGTTAAAGAACTAATTTCTTTGCTCAGCAATCCAGGCCAAGCACCAACAGCACAGGTAGGACAGAGGATCAAGCACCTATGACAGACCTTGGTGTAGTGAAGAAGTTGGGTGCAAGAGCAGTTTAGACACTTAGACATTCTTGATTTCTTCAGGCTTACACTCATAGCTCCAGGCATAATAGTTGAGCGACCTAGGAGAGATATAGAGTACGTGCAGACTCAAAAGAGCTTCAATGTAGGCAAGCACTCTAGAGACAGAAATACCTACCTGACCTGAATGCAAAAAAACACCCCCCCCCCCTTACCTTTAGCAGCTGCTGAAGTGTCAGCTCAATCCAAAATTCAGCCAGCCAGCCAACTAGAGCTGAAAGGGGGGTGAGGGGGAAAAGGAACAAGTGCAATACAGTAGCACAAGGCCAAAGAAAGCCACCGTACCGGAATGCAGGGCCCGCTCTCTCTCTCTCTCACCATCTAAATACAGGGGGCAAGGTGAGAGGGCAAAGCAAGGCTGCCCCAGCTCTTAGTCTGTTAAGCAACTCCTACAAACCTGATGCAACAGTGCGAGTCGTTATGGTTTATTGTGCCCTATATCATGCTTTTTGCCTACAAAAGTGGTTTAAGATATTAACATGAAAAGTTAAAGGATCTTCATAGCCTATAAAAGGAAAGAAATTCAGGCCAGGCACAGCTAATTCAGCCCAGGGTCCGATTCAGGGCCCTTAGCAATAGATACATTGTAAGGGAAGTTTTGAAGAGTTTTTAAATTGGCTCAAGCTGAAGGGATGTAGGGAAACTATTCCAAAATGCAGGTAACCAAAAAAAATGCAGATTGGTAAATTCATGTTTAGCTTTAGGAGGGGGGAAAAGTAAGTAGTTAGCATGTAATAGACAAAAAATACTGACAGGAGAATGCAAGGTGCTAAGCGAGGACAGATAACAGGAACCACATTGTGGAGCAACTTGTGGGTCAAGGCTAGAATGTTGTAGCAGAGACGAACTGGGAGCCAGTAGGGTGACAAACGGTATGGGCATAGAATAGGATGAAAACAGCAGGACTTTGGATGGAATGAGACATTTTGTTTCAAAGGAAGGAAGGTCAGTGTATACATAGTTTCACATTTTGACTATTGCAATCAAACTGAGGCTGGTGATATGGGCAGCAGGGTCAAAGAAGAGACTGACGGCACAGAAGCAATGACATGCATAAAATGATCATTGTACTAGTTGGCTAATCTTTAGGGAGAATGAGCATTCAGAGTCCAGTAGTTTGTCTAGGTATTTAACAAGGAATGTTTCAGTGTTTTAGGAGAACTACAGTATACAAGAGGGCAAGAGTAGGGTAACAAGGCTTCCAGTATACCATGGAGCAGTGGTTTTCTTGGGACAGAGCTTAAAATGTTGGCATGCAGCTAGTTTGTTTATTTAGAAATTTGATATACCGCCCTTCATTACAGCAGGGTGGTTTACAATACAGTAGCAAATTGAGGGAGGGGCACAGGCCCGGAAATATAGAAAGGAACTACATCGTTGAGACAGGAAACAGAGAATAGGAAGCAATAGGTCAAGCTGTTGAGAGCGGGGAGGACAAAACAAAATAAAGTGCAAACATAGATAAACCAGGTCAGCTGGGTGTGGCTGGGAGGTTATATGCTGAGGTGAACAGATGGGACTTAAGTAGGGACCTGAAAGTGGTGTAGTTATCTTCCAGACGGAGCGGAGTGGGCAGAGAGTTCCACAGAGCTGGACCAAGGAAGAAAAAGGCAGAATGATGGGTAGACTGTAGGTGTACACGAGATGGTGAGGGGAGGTGAAGTCGATTAATGTGAAGAGAACGAAGACTACGTGTAGGGATGTGGAAACGGAGAAGATCAGTGAGGTACTGGGGTGTTTGTGTGTACAGGACGCGGTGAACCAGTTAGTATTTTGAATTTGATACGATGGTCGACCGGCAGCCAATGGAGGTGAAGCAATAGGGGGGGGGGGGTAATGTGGTCATAGTTAGCAATTTTATTAAGACAGATTTACAGAGGCTGAAGGGTCCCTCTCGGGAACAGGATGGCTCAAGGCGCTGGGGATAATGCTAACATGCCATTCACCTCCAAGTCAATGGGTCAAATGGCATTGTTTAGAGGTCTTACCTTCTGAATATGGTCCAGCTCCCAGTATGCATGTTCACAAGCTGGTACTAACACTACCCACCTCCACAGACTCAAAAAACAGTAGTTAACAGTCAACCGTAGACCCCTGCCCACGGCACTGTGGGGGAGGAAGGATTGTCCTGGTGCTGCACTACTCCAACTGATCTTGATTTAAGCTTATATGTAGCTTTTCACACAGGCATCATATTAAAAAAAAGGCTTATTAGAACATTTTTGAAAAAGCACCTTCAAGTCAACTCAAAAGTTGCTCTAATTAGAAGACACTTACAACTGCCAATGCCTGAATCAGGGAAGTAAGGCTGAAGAGGATGTGACAAGTCACCTAGTTTTGCTCAATTCAGACAGAACAAAACCACAGAACAAAAATATAAGACAGCTTAATGACCGACCATCCAACTGATATCCATGTGCCACCTTATATTACGCACCCCTGTAAAAGCCAGGCCTGATTCAAGCAGTTATGGTGGGAGGCCCAGGAACAGGTTAAAAAAAATAGATTTCTCTACCTTCTTTAAAAGGCACACCAGACAAATTCTACTATTTCAATATTTATACATTAGGCCCATGCAGCATCATTTCTGCTCTCTTAATCCATCTTTTCTGTAACAACCCCCCCCCGCCCCCAAAATAATCTCCTCAACTCTTAAGATCATTTCCAATATGTATTACACATCTCATCAGGATGGGTCTAGGAAAGACTAGTAGAAAACCACACTTAGTATTAAATAGAAACCACCACCACTGGGGGAAGGGGGGGGGGGGTAATTGCTCCATGATGCAACCACATCTTGAGTATTGTGTGCAATCCTGGTCTCCACAACAAAGATATAGTGGCATCAGAAAAAGAGGAAAAAAACCCAAAAAATGTAGAGAAGGGCAACTAAAATGATAAAGGGGATGAAAATGCTCCTGTGGAGGAAAGACCAAAGAGGTTAGCACTTATCAGCCTGGAGAAGAGATGGCTGAGGGGAGATAAAGGTTTATAAAATCCAGAATGGAGTGGAGTGGGTTGACACAAATTGTTTACTCTTCCAAAAAAGGACTAGGGGAAATGCCATGAAGTTACAAAATAGTATATTTAAACCAGATGGGAGAATAGTCTAAATATATAATTTTGGAACCAATTACCAGTGGATGTGGTAAAAAAAACAGGTAGTAACTGGGTTTAAAAAAAAAAAAAAAAAAGTTTCACGAATTCCATGAATTGTTAAGTCCAAGAGAAAATCCACTGGTTATCCCTGAGGTTAAGTAGCATGGAACTTATTACTTTTGGGATGTGTCAGGTACTTATGACCTGGAATGGCCACTGCCATACCTGGTCGGATCAAAAGTCCATCAAGCCCAGTTCTTATGCCTAATGCACCACTACTACTATAAGGTCCCTGGAAGAAAAAAAAACTCAAGGGGGAGGGGACACACTCAGGAAATTAAGGGTAAAAAAACCACTACAAGTCCAAATGCAACAGGTTTAACTCATCTGAAGAGCCAATACTAAAAGGAGCATTCATATCCAAAATTATGGACATTTTGATTTTGCAGATCAAGCGAATCTAAAACCACAACACTTGCTCCTCATCCAGCCTGGGGTACATAAAACTGCTATCAGTACTCCATTATACCACCCACTGCAATCAGGTCTTCAACCATCATTATATAAAAGGACAAAAAGATTCCAAATATGAACATGTGGAAATTAAACGTTTATTACAAATGTACAGGCAAAAAAAGTATAATGATAGAACAGTCAAAAGTGGCTCCTGAGTTCACATCCAAATACCTTCTACAGGTCACACAACAGAGTTCAGTGTCACACCATTCAAACATGGGGCAAGGGGAGGGGGGACAAATATATAAATATATATATATAAAAAAATGGAAGCTGCAGGGAGGGGGGCTATACTCCTCCTGGAATGCACCAGAAGAAAACAAATTTTACACAGTTAAGAATTGTTTGTTTAATTACATACAAAATTGCAACAAAAAGGAAATTTAAAAAACTAAGAAAAGCAGTGCTTGTTAGGGACAGGGGGGAGGGGGGAGTCAGAGCAAAATACAGAACTCTTTTTTTTTTTAGCCATCCAGGGAGCACATCAAACTATAATACTTTGGAGGGAGGCAGTAGTTAGGTGGTGAATCCTGCTCATAAAAACCAAACACCACATCCCTCCCCACTCTCTGGTCTTCTACCTCAAAATCATACATATAATTTAGGTAAACAGGCATGAAACACACCAAAAGAGGGACAGACAAACAAAGAAAAATAATACAAACTAATTCTGTCTTTGTGGTTGAGATCTTCTATGAACAGCAATGATTGTGTTAAAACCCCCCACAAAACCCGATAAAAAGGCATGTTGGAGCAATGCTGCCACCCTGTGCATGACTGCAGTACTGCAGGGCTCTTACAGCACAACAGGGGAAGGTGGGGAGCCATTTCCTCCTTGGGTCAGCGGAACATACACATTAAGAATTTATTTTTTCCACACTCAGAGACCAAAAAATTTAAAGTTACTGGATTCTGCTTGAAGGGCAAGTGGAATGAAGAGAATTTAAAAAGGCATTCACATTTTGTTATTTATAATAAAACCACCACAAAAATTAAGTCTGCAGCAGCTATTAGGGCAGTTTATCTCAACCTCTCCTGGCTAAGGAAGTGGCTCCCAATTGAGAGGAAAGCCATGAAAATTGGGGCTGGGGTAGCATGTTTAACACTATGATAAGGTTTTAGACCATTCATGTTTTGGTCATCATAACTGCTTGGCATGTGCACTTGACAACCAGCTTACATTTCAGAAATTTTTAAGCATCTCTTGAAAATCTGGAAGAAAAGTGGGATTGGTAGCCATGTTCGGCGCAGTATCACAATAAAGGGATCTCACACAGAATTGAGATCTAGAGCATTAGATTTATGTTATAACCAATAGGGAACCATCACATTCAGAAAGCTTTAACATTCATGTCATAAAGCTACTTTTTAAAAAAGGCTAGGCTGCCATCATGGGTAAACTGCTGAAAAACAAACAGTAAGCGGAAAGCAGAATAGTTTAACTGATCCAAGGTGAGCATAGCTGTTTGTCATGTGGTATGAAAGTGAACACAGCAGGTATAACTCATTTGAAGATCTAATCTCTTGCATTTAAAAGTTTAAAATGTCAGTATATTTTAAACCTAAAATTCACATGAAGTTTCACTGTAAGCCTAGAGAAACTTGAAATTTTTAATTCATGGAACTAGCAATACAAGCCAGGGTTGGCAGCATTTTGCAGAAAAACTGGATCACTTGACAAGGGCAAAAAATTGAAAATAGCTTTATAAAGAGTGGGGGGAGGGGTGTGTGGAGTCAAACATGAAAGAGGCGACCAGAACACCAATCCCCAACCTTATGGCTAGAGACATTTCTTATACCATGTGTCTGTTCAAGATACTTTAACAAGGATGGAAACCACCCCTCTTCAATGCATAGCCTACAGCTTCCCCTCTACAAAAAAAAAAAAAATGTACTCTCCTTATGAAAGCATGCCAACGGAGGATTCTTACATGTCTAGGAAATTAAGCCCAATTCCTTCCCCCAGGTGACTGCAAGAGATTGAAACAGCAGGAACACACAAATAAGAGCCCTCCCACCTCTAGCCTGGCGTTTCAGCTTTGCTCATTCTAGATTTAGTCTGTTGATCTGGCCAAGCTCTTCCAGAATTTTTTTTATAATGCTAAAGAGACATTCTGAGGATGAGAGTTCTAATCCCAGAAAGTCATGTCATGCCTCTGTGCCATCACTTACCCCCACAGTACTTATGGTAACTAAGAACACCGTCTTTGCCCTGCAATCTTTCAGAAAACATTCATCTATGCCACCAATACACCTCCACCTGAGGTGACTGCATGTACTTGTCAGAAAAGAAAAAAAAAAAAAGCTTGAGTTTAGAGAGCTTTGTGATACTGCTGGGATGAAAGGTGGTATATGAACCCAAGTTACGCTTGGTTGGTGTCTCTTAACCATCTCTACTCCAGTTTACATAATATGCAACTGGGGGAGGTGGGAGAAGGAAGACTCCCCACCTTATCAGCAAGGAAGCACCAGTTGGACCTTCAGGTATCCCACTGCCGAAGGAACACATACCAGAAAACCCGCATGAATAAAATCAAAAGTTGAGTGCTTAAGATGTAGCATTTTCCCCTTTTTTGGATAAAGGGCCAAGCATCACCTCTGATGGCATTATGATCGAGTCAATCTGTTAACGCTAACTAAATGATGAAGAGGGAGGGTGACCACCGGTCATAACATATGCCTTTTGAGTAAGGGTGCCCATTTCAAGTTCCCTTTCCCTATTTTTCTCCCCTCCCCTACTTCCCAGCTGTTTTTTTTTTTAATACATTTTACAGCGGTTGGTCGAAGCCTCTGGTCAGCTCAGAAAGTCCATCGATCTGGGAGCGGGTTGTCACTGTTGAAACTGTGGCTCGCCATGGCTTCTGGATTTCCCATTTGCTGACTGGAATCTTCCCCATTTAAGCTCTTCCTACACACTGGACATGTGTCATGCTGCAAAGGAATTTAAAGAACACAGTTACTACAATAGTGACACAGTAAATCACGGTCCATTCCAGTCTGCCCAGTAAGGTGGCTAGAGTTCTCTCTGCTGTTTCATGCAAGTTACCCCCTTTCTATGCCTTTGAAGTATAAGTCATTTTTGATTCCATCCTCTTGCTATATAGGGATCCTGTACCTTTGATCTATGACTTTTTAAATTCTGTCACTGCTTTTGCCCCACCACCTCCAATCGGGAGGGTATTCCAGACATCCACCACCCTCTCTATGAAAAGATACTGCCTGATGTGCTTTTAACTTGCAACTTCATTGTGTGTCCTGTAGTTTTATAGCTTCTCCATCTTTGGAAAAGATTTGTTTGGTCATTAATACCTTTCAATTATTAAAAAAAAAATAATCTGTATCCTCTAAGCTTATACATATTTAGGATATTAGGTTTTAAAGTCTTCTGGCACAAACACCATACCATTTTGATCACCTTCCTCTGAGCTGTTTCAAGTCCTTTCTATATCCTTTATGTGGCACGATTTCCAAAACTGAATATGTAGAAGTGTTATATTCAGTTTTGGAAATCATGCCACATATTGTAGATCTGCTATACCTAACTTTGTGACAGAGGTCACCACCTCCCCAGGGAGCTCATTTCCATACAAGGGTACCCTCCCTAACATCTACCCTGCAATAATTTATTGCTCACAATTTCCTGTTGAACCCCACCCCTCGCAAGTGCAGGCATCTCTTCCAGCATCCCTTCCAAGCTAAAAAGCCCAAAGCCTTCACCCTGTCTACAGTGCTTAGATCTAGACCTTTGTTTTGGTTGCTCCCCTCTGGACTGTCACCATCGGACGCCTGGGATACAGATCTCAATAAAGCATTGACACTGGGACACTAGAAACCTTGCACACATGACATTCAGTACGGCGGTAGCTTTACTAGGTAGCTGGGGGAGGGAGAGGGAAGAATGGCAGTCTGAAAAGGTGCCTTTTAGATGCGTTAACTAGACAGATTCTTGCTATTCACGTCCAGATACTCAAACCCGAAAAGTTTCCATCTATGATTAGTCCTAGTACTGAAAAACTAAAGCAAACACACACTGGACTGTATCTTTTTTGCAATTTTAAAAGACTTGTGTGCTCTCACCTCTGGATCCTCAGGGGAAGGTGGGCATAAAAGGATCCACAGCAATGAATCTCATTTATCTGCTTGACACTGCACACCAGAAGGTGGCTGCAGGTACACAGCACTCCAAAAGGTGATCTAGAGGTTCATGTTCTAGTGACTCGGAACTCCTATACATCAAAGGACTGATTCAGTAACATCAGCACATGCTTTGTGTATAGTTGGCATGACATCTGCACAATGTGGAAAGGGGATTGGCATAAACAATCACTGCACAGATCCCGATAGTGCAGAGTCCATTTAAATGTATTCAAATTAGTATGATAATTAAGCAATAGGCTATGCTGCTTGGATGCAGAGAAGTGTGCAGAAAAGCAGAAGGCTGAGCTCAACACAGACTTTAATGCCAGGTCCAAGGAGACGTAAAGGGTCTACATACTCTGTGCGGAGGAAGAATTTATGCATCTCTTGTGCAGACAATCCCCACAGCTTTTTTTTGGTTTGTTTTAATGAAATGAGTGAAGCTTGGAAAAAAAATTAAATAAACCACTGCAGGGAAAAGCATGCTGGAATGCTACGTAGCACATAGCAGTCATTTCATTCCAAATATCTTCCACAGATATCTGGAGCAAAACGTCTGAGTGAAATGATTACTCTGCGCATCAAATATTTCAGCACAAGTGCCTTTGTGTGTGCAGAATATAGATGCTGCTGACACTTGTATGCATGTGCCCGATTTGCTCTGCAGGTTTAGTGCAGATGTTTTGCACACAGCTCATTTGCATGACTTTGCAAAACCTGCGTTTGGAAACCGTGTGCTAGAACTTGTGTAGGGTTTCTGCATTACTCCAAGACACCAAGGCAACAGGCTGTTGCTGATTTCTGTGGTACAGACCAAGTTAGAGAGATTATCCATCCATGTCCCATTCCTAACCCTGGATTTGCTGCAGTCTCGACAGAGGGGGACAGACTCACCAGTTCTAACCAGGGTACAATGCAGTCACTGTGGAAGAAATGACTGCAGGGTAGCTGCCGAACCTGCTCTGTCACTGTGTAATCTTCTTTACAAACAGGACACTCCAGAGCCATATCTGCAGCATGCACACAGAAGGAGCGGTCAGTACAAGATAGTTTATTGCTCGATATACCACTGTACCACAACACAAGCAAAGCAGTTAGATTTCACTATTTAACAAAAGAACTAGAAAACAAACGAAAAAAAACCCATCCAACAACTATCTTGTCTACCATATTAAAAAATAATAATTTCAAATTGATGAGCTTTGCAGTAGGTTATGGTGAAATTAGGCCTTACCTGTTAACTGATGTTCCTTGAGTTCCTCCAGTCCAGTCACCTATGGGTAATCATGCCCACCAGCAGCTTGGAGACTGAGCATGTCATCTTCCAGATCACCACAGATGGACAGCTGGCACTCCCACCAGCCCCCAGTATCCTATAGACAAATTAGAACCACAAAAAAAGCAAAATAATCTTTGAAAAACCTGTCACTCCAAACAAAAACCCCCTCCCTGCAATGAAAGAAAGCACTCATCTGCTAAAAGCGGATGACCTGAAGAGCTAAAGGACACTAATCACTCTGGCCACCGCAGCATCTTTAAATGCTTTTTTTCTTCTTCTTGGAAGGAGTCCTCACATTCCAAGGCTTCAGCTCCACATCCCAGACCTTCAAGATGAATTTCTTAAGACCCAGGAACCCCAGGCTATAGCACTAAACAGACAGCAATAGGGAGAGTCTGGGACTGGACTAGAGGAACTCAAGGAACACCAATTAGCAGGTAAGGCCTAATTTCACCTTATCGTCCCCTCCAGTCCAATCACCTGTAGGATGTACCATAGCAGTACTAACCTGGGGCGGGACCTGCGAGCCCAGCCTGACGCACTGCAGAATCAATATGCGCGTCCCCTGCCACCTGTACATCCAGACAGTAATGCTTCACAAAGGAATGCAGACACGACCAAGTCGCTGCATTGCAAATGTCCACCGACAGAATTAAACTGAACTCCACCCATGATGCTGCTTGAGCCCTGGTCGAATGAGCCCACAACCCCCAAGACAAGAGCAGTTTCCTTAGAAGGTAGGCAAGGAGATGGTCTCCCTTACCCACCGTGAGATGGAGGCCGCCTCCTCTTTGTGCGGTCTGCCAAACATAATGAACATGCAATCTGATTTTTGAAAAGGCTCTGTTGCTTTCAGATACCGTCGTGTTCTGTGGCAGACATCCAGCCTGTGCAGAAGGGGATCCTCCATACACCTCCCGTCTCAGGGGAGGGGGGAGGAACCCCCCTCCCCCCCACACACACCAGCAGCGACGCCGACTGATTCAGATGAAAGACAGAGCACCTTTTCCCATGACATCATGAGAAAGGGAGCCAGACGACAGCGCCTTAAGTTCAGAGAGATTCTCCTGGATGAACATATAGGCCAGCCTTCAATGTCAGATCTTTCAAGGATCCATCACCCAGAGGCTCAAAGAATGCCTCTGTCAAGACTGACAATACCAAATTGAGACCCCAAGGCAGAATTACTGACGGCACTGGTGGTCAAACTTACTTCACCGTGTGAAGAAAGCAAACATCTAGATGAGCTGCCATGGAAACCCCCTGAATCCTACCACAATAACGGGACAGAGCTACTATCTGCACCCATAGTGACTGCAAGCTAAGCCCTTGTCCAGGCCCACCTGAAGGAAGGTGAGACTCAGCAAAAAAATAGCCTTCAGGAGACTACCACGTTGCTCACACCAGCACTCGAACTGAAGGCCCTATGGGCCTTCAGTAATGTTGCAATGACTGGGGCCGAATAGCCTCGCTGTATCAACCAAGTCCTCTCAAAAGCCATGCTGTGAGCAAGAATTGATCCACCTGATGTATGAGGATTGGACCTTGCAAGAGGTCAGCTCGTGCCAGCACACACCACTGACAGCCCACTGCAAGTCTCACCAGATCAACATACCACAGCTGCCTCGGCCAGTTTGGGGCAGTCAGCAACATAAGCCCCCAATGAGCTTTGATTCTCAGCACCACTTGAGCTATGAGCGCCCATGAGGGAAACGCATACAGCACTCCCTCCATGGGTCACGGATGTACCAGTGTGTCATCCCTCTGACATGCGCTCTCATCTTCTGCTGTAAAACTGGGATGCCTTTACAGACTCTAAGGTTGCCATCAGATGCATGATTGGCAGCCTCCAGCGCCTCACCAACTGAACACTCTGCTGAGGTAGACGGCTGCCACATTCTCCTTGCTGGCCAGGTGTGCCAGAGAGCCACCAGATTTCTCTGTCCATTCCAGCAACAGGCCCATTTTGCTCTCCAATTATGCATTGCTTGTGCCCCCTTGATGACCGATGTGCGCCACAGTGGTGCAATCAGTGGTGCATTATCTAAGACTTGCTGCCTTCCCCATCAGAAAAACTTTAAACTCCTGCAGGGCCAAGAATACCACCTGTAACTCCAAACGGTTGATGGACCATATACTCTCCTGCAGTGACCAAATCCCTTGAGCTATCTGAGCCTTGCAATATCCCCCTCCCCCATCTTGACAGACTGGCGTCTCATCAGCAGAATCTATTGCAGTGCCTCCAGAGGCATGTACACTAACAGACTGTTGGGATGTAACCACTACCAGAGGGCCTTTCAAGCTCCCCCCCCCCAAGCCATGGCAGTGGACTGGACAGCAGGTGAAGTTGAGACGACCATCTGCATAACACTCTGCAATGGTCTGTGTGCTTGAGCCTAGAGCACTAGCTTGATAGATGCCGCCATGGAGCCCAGAATCTGCAGATAATGCGATACTGTCTGAGCCGTCTGCATGCAAAGAAATTGCTGGATCTGACCCTGCATCTTGTGCATTCGATACACTGGCAAGGACACCCAGCCAATGTTTGTCCAGAACAAAGCTCCCAGATATTCCAAATTTTGCATCAGCTACAGGCACCTCTTGGAAAAAAAGCTGACCACTCATCTAAGATCTTTGCAGGCAATTGACTACTCTTGCCATGGCCCACACGCTTTCCTCCCTGGACTTTGCCCAAATGAACCAGTTGTTCAGGTAGGGATGCACCATAATTCCTTCCCAATGGGGTGCGCCTGCCACCATCATGACCCTTGGTGAATGTGCAGGACAGTCACCAGTCCAAACAGCAATGCCCAAAACTGAAAATGCCCCATCAGCACCATGAACCACAGAAACTGCTGATGGGTGGTGGGGTCAAATGGAAGCATGCAAGTATGCTTCTGTAAGATCAAGTGATGTTAAGAACCCTCCTGCTTGGACCTCCACAAATCACTCACCGAAACATTTCCATATAGAACTGGGACACAGCAGACACTGATTTACATGCTTGAGGTTCAAAATGGTTTGGAAGGACTCCTCTTTCTTGGGAACCACGAAGTATATAGAGTATGGACCATATCCGCACTGGTCTTCTGGCACTTCTACCACCACCTGCAAAGCTTACAGACCGAGAAGAGTGTCTTGTGCTGCCTGGAGTTTCAGGGGTGCTCTGCAGGGTGCATTGACAAAAGGCACCCGTCAAAGGCCAGGTGAACTCAAAGGCATACCCCTCTTGGATGACCTCCAGTACTCACTGTTTGGTAGTAATTCGGACCCAACTGGCATAAAAATCCTGCAGCCAACTGCCCATGGGAACTAGGATTGCCCTTCCCCCCTCGCTTCATTGTGACTTCTTGGGAGCCAAGGAAGGGGAGTAAAACCCCCTGCCTAATCTCAAACCCCCCCCCCAAGAGTCTGATTAGGAGCTTTTGGGCAGTTTGTTTCGCACTATAAATCCCTCGACTGCCCCCACAGCAGGGTTGCAGTCTGAGCAAGCTTTTGCTTGTCCTCAGGAAGTCTCCCTCCTTGAGACTCTTCCAGATCCTTTACCAACTTTTCCAGATACTCCCAGAACAGCAGCCTGCCCCAAAATGGGAGTTTACTAAGCCAGGATTTGGAGGATACACTCCACCAACCAATTTTGCAGCAATAAATATCACTGAGCAGCTACCACCGATGCCATACCCTCAGACAAGCATCTATTCAGGTCATAGAAGGCATCTGCCAAGTAAATCGCTCCTGACTCCAGCTTTGCTGCTTCAGGCAGGTAGTGCTTGGAGTCTCCTGCACTCTCCAAGATGCAGGCTTCAGTCTGTGGTGCTTTTGTGCTTGCGAGCACAAGGCAAGGATAGAGCATGGATATCAAAACGTTTGCTTGAGGAGGGTCTCCAGCTTCCTATCCTGTACATCCTTAAGAGCTGAACTGCCCTCCACTGGAATCATGGTGGCCTTCATGACAGCAGAGACCACTGTGTACACCTTAGAGAGGAGATCTTGCATGCCTTTATCGGGAAGAGGATAAAGCTGGGCCATTGTTCAAGTACCCTTTCAGAGCGGCCTCCAGGACATCCCATTTATCCTAAATCGGCTGGACAACCCAGAGCAGGGGAAAACCCCTCTTCATTGTTCTGATGGCCTGAGAGGGTCCTACTACTACTGAGCATTTGTATAGAGCTACAAGACGTATGCAACACTGCACAGACATGTAAAAGACGGTCCCTGCTCATCAGAACTTACAGTCTACTTAAGACACACAGTAGCTGTAGACACAGGATACATCTAGGGGGAATGGTAAAGGAACAAAGGAGACTAGGCGAGTCAAGATCCAAAAGCGTCAGCGACTAGGTGAGTTTTCAGCCTGGATTTGAAAAGGGCTAGAGAAGGCATCCAGCGTACAGACTCAGGCAGTTGTTCCAGGCATAAGGAGCAGCAAGGTGAAAGGAGTGAAGTCTTGAGTTAGCAATAGAAGAGGCTCTTCCTCCAATGGCACCTCTGTTCAAACATTAAGCGCCTTTGAGGAATGAGCAATTAAGGCTGCCAATTCCTCCCTATGGAAGACCCGCCTAATGTAAGAATCCTCCCCTTGGGGAATCTCGCCCTCCTATAGGTCAGTCTCATTCTCTGAGTCTGCCTCAGTCCTCTGCCTCTTCTGAGTGAACATAAGATATGCCATACTGGGTCAGACTAAGGTCCATCAAGGCAAGTATCCTGTTTCCAACAGTGGCTAATCTAGGTCATAAGTACCTAGCAGTTTCCCCAAAAGAGACAGGTTCCACAATACTTGTATTGGGTCAAGCAGTGGATATTCTGGGTCCTCTTTAATAAAGGTTTATGGACCTTTCCTCTAGGAACTTGTCCAAACCTTTTTTTTAAACCCAGCTACACCGACAGCTTTTACTACATCCTCCAATAGCAAATTCCAGAGTTTGATTACACGTTGAGTGAAAAAATATTTTCTCTTGTTAGTCTAAAATAGGTTACCTTGTAGCTTCATTACATGCCCCATCTCATCCCAAAAGTCTTCCTCCAGATGCCACCTGTTTGGCCCTGGTTCCCCTTCATCTGCTAACAGGGATATGAAGGAACTTCTTTTCTTTGCTCTCTCCAGGGCCCTCTCAGGCCCCAGCCCACCATGCTGCCTCATACAAAGGGCTTGATGCATGAGGATAAACTTCTGCCTTCTGCATAAACTTCTGCCTTCTGCATTTTCCCCCTTAGCCGAAGTGGCTTTACCCAGTCTCTTCTCCTCACACTTAAGGCCCCTCAGAGGAATTGCTGTGCTCTTGCCACTCTCCCCACCAGGTGGCACCACTGCACAGGGCAAAGGCAAACTACGGTCCCCAGAGAGCTGAGAGGATCTCTACCCTTCCCATGCTCCCCTGGACTTACCAGGCCCGTCTGCCAGCAACTCTGCCTCCACTGACCAGGATTCCGTCTCACAAGCACAGCAGAACCCTGTAGCCGAGATGGAACCCCTATAAGACCCGCAAGCCAAACGAGATGGGTTTGATGGCATGTGCATGTCTGTTTCCACCCCCCCTCCCCCAAGAAGCACCAGTCCAAACCACGGTCACTGACCGTCTGCCTGCCGCCCTGGTACTTAAGGCCTTTTTCTCCTTCTGCTGCTTTTTTTTTGTTGTTAAAGTACAGCTCGACCGAAGCTTGAAACAAAAAAGACATGAGCCCCCCCTCCCCCCTTGTGTCCGTATGTGCTCCGACATCTCCTTTGAAATCTCCCTTAACTGAGTAAATTAATAAAAGATATCAATGTGGTCCAAGAAAGTGACACCGGTTCCTTGCTCCTTGGGAAATTGTGGTGCAGCACCATGCAGTCAGCACAGCCCTCTCCCTTCCAAGGGCTACCACCAACCCGCTTCCTCTGCTTCACATACTCCGGTGCAAGGTTCCTTCCAGGAAAACACATCAATTAGCATTCGGAGCCGCCGCACTAATGCTAAACCTTCCCAATGTGGCTTTGGCATCAGCCAGCAGAGTGACAGGCCTCCAACCCGCTGAAAACTCACCCTGCCGCAGGTTCCAGAGCCGCCACAAGTCCCCCACCTCCAGTGCAAAGGGCCGCCTGCCGGTCAGAACACCCTGTCCCAAGCTCAGACAACTGGAGCTGCAAGACTACTTACCTCTTAGCTTTGATAGCCCCTCCTCCCTCCAATAGCCTGTACTTCAACAGATGAAAAGGTCAGAGGAATCCCTCAGCCCTGCTAAACCAGAGTCCAATTTTTTTTCTTAGTTGTTCCTTCAGCAGGTCCCAGTTATTTGGAATCACGCCTCTCCAGCTGCTTGGAAACAGATACTGGGGGCTGGTGAGTGCCAGCTGCCTATCTATGGGTGATATCATGAAAGATGAAATGCTCAGTTTCCAAGCTGCTGGTGGGACGTGATTACCCACAGGTAACAGGACTGGCCTGGAGGGATAAGGAAGTATCAGTTAACCCAGGACTGGATATATCAAGGGATAGATCAGAAGGGAACAAATGGAAATAAAAATGAACTGAAAACACTGATGAGTTCGTTTGATCTAGTGAACAGCTGGTGGGAATTTCATAAACACAACATATTCCAGAATTGACTACTTGTTCCTGGATAAACAGCCGTCTAAAAAAACTGAAAGAATGCAAATTGGGGAAGAGAATTTGGTCAAACCATTTGCCTGTTTGGCGCATAATTACTAATTAGCTAATCTAATCCAAACACTTAAGTTTTCTCCTATTTTTTTTTCCATTTGATCATTTTATTAAGTATTTAGTAGATCATTTACACTACAAACATTGCAAACTTCACTTTACATTTATATATTCCTATTTTTAATAGATTGAAACAGAACATATTACATAGAAGAAGCATAGTTACTCACCTGTAACAGGTGATCTTCGGGAACAGCAGGAATTTAGTCTGCACATATAGGTACCGTTGGTACTGATGGAGCCTGCACAGGAATGCTCCCCAGCGTCCAAAAGGAAAGCTTTTGGGAGCATCCCACAGCGCATGCGTGCTGCCTCCCCGCCTCTTTCAGTTGAGTTTAAAGCTGAGAGAGAAAGCGCGAGAGCACTCCTAGGGGAGGTGGGTGGGTTGTGAAGACTTAATTCCTGTTGTTCCTGGAGATCACCTGTTACAGGTGAGTAACTATGCTATCTCCAGGAACAAGCAGGAATGTAGTCTTCACATATGGGGACTCCCCAGCTGAAAGATGCCAGAGGAATGGCCTCTGCGAGCTGTGAACCCGTGTGAACAGGGTCATACTTCCTCCCATGGATCCCTGGCATCCTACCAGGATGGAGGGTAGGAGTTGCATTAAGTCTGAAAGAGATGCTGTAGGACAGCCTGGCCAAATGAGGCATCCCGATGAGAATCCTTGTCCAGACAGTAGTGGGCTGTGAAGGTATGTAATGAAGCCCAAGTAGCCGCTCTACAGATGATATCTATAGACACAGAGTGGAGATTAGCAGCCGAGGCTGTCATTGCTCTCACATTATGAGATGTAACATGGCCCTCAAGGGAAAGACCTTTACTATCATAAAGGGAAGGATATGCAGTTTGCAATCCACTTAGATAGGGCTCGTTTGGAAATTGGAAGTCCCAAATGACTAGAATCAAAAGCAACAAAAAGTTGAGAAGACTTCCTATGTTCAGTTCTTTGAAGGTAAAAGGCTAAAGCTCTTTTACAATCTAAGGTATGAAGGTTCCTTTCTGCACTGGAGGCATGAGGCCTAGGAAAGAATACAAGAAGGTAAACAGACTGGTTTAAATGAAAAGACGAAACCACCTTTGGCATAAAGTGTGGATGAGTCCTGAGGACTACTTTATCATGGTGGAACCTTGTATAAGAAGGTTCAGCCACTAAAGTTTGCAGTTCACTAATGCGTCTAGCAGAAGTTATTGCAATTAGGAAAATGACCTTCCAGAAAAGGAATTTTAAAGTTGTAGTGGCTAAAGGTTCAAAAGGCAGCTTCATAAGCTGCCCAAGAACCAGATTCAGGTCCCATGCCACCGGTGGTGGCTTTATGGAGGGCTATCAATAGTAGACCTCTCATGAATCTTGACACAAGTGAATGAGAAGATATTGGTTGTCCATCCTGGGGCTTGTGAAAAGCCACAATTGCACCGAGATGGACTCGCACTGAATTTGTCTTAAAACTGGAATTTGAAAGATGGAGGAGATACTCCAGAAGCGACTCCATGGGCACAGAAAAGGGGTTAAGCCCCTTTTTTGACCACCCTATAGAAAACCTTTTCCATTTGAAAGCGTAGGAACACCTTGTGGAAGGTTTTCTCAAAGCTTGAAGGATATCCTTCACTTGCTGAGAGAGGTGGATATCTAAAGGTTCTATGCCTTCAGCAGCCAGGCCCAGAGGTGCAGGGACTGAGGATTGGGATGCAGAAGCTTCCCGTTCTCCTGTGAAAGGGAATCTGGAGCATATCCCAACTGTAGAGGAGTTGCTTGAGAGAGACGCAGAAGCAGAGGGTACCATGATTGCCTTGGCCAACATGGAGCTATGAGAATCATATAACCCCTGTCTCTCTGAAGCTTGAAAAGAGTTTTGTGAATTAGGGGAAAGGGTGGGAAGGCATAGAGGAAGTCCTGACCCCAATGGAGCTGGAAAGGTTAAATTAGACTTACCTGCTAATTGTTGTTCCTTGCGGAACTCTAGTCCAGTCCCGGAACCATAGAGTTTACAACCTCCTCCAGCAGCCTTGGAGACTGAAATACATCAGCGCTTTGCTGGCACCAGTATAAGTAGGCAAGGACCGCCCCCTCTCACCAGTACCTTTTGACAAAGCACACTCAGCAGAGCAACAAATAAGTAGATTAAACCAGAATACATTCAACAGTGGGCAATAACTGCTAACTGATATACATATACACAGATATTACACAGATCTCTTATAGTTTTTGTTCATTTTTTTTTTTGTGTATTTATTCTGAAACGCCAGGTACTACCCCCTCAGGAGAGGATGGGCAGCCAAAAGCGCTACGCAAGAGGGTCCTCCAATGGCTTCATCCCGCGACTCCAGGAAGGTAGGTAACGAAGAGCACCCGCGGGATCTGAAACATGCAGGCTGGCGACCCTTCAAAATTTCAGGGAGGGATCCGGGACTGGACTAGAGTTCCGCAAGGAACAACAATTAGCAGGTAAGTCTAATTTAACCTTCTTTGGGTCCCTCTAGTCCAGTCCCGGAACCATAGAGGATGTAACAGAGCAATGAATATCAACGGGAGGGACAAGCAAGCCCAGCCTGAAGCACCGCTGAACCAAAACGCCCATCCTCCGCCGATAACACATCCAAGCGATAATGCTTAGCAAAGGAATGCAAGGACGACCAAGTCGCCACCCTACAAATGTCGCCGACAGGAACCAAACTGAACTCCGCCCAAGACGCCGCTTGCGCACGAGTCAAATGAGCCCTAAGACCCTCCGGGACCAACTTGCCTTTCAAGATGCATGCCGACGCAATCGCTTCCTTTAACCAACGCGAAATAGAGGACTTCGCTGCCGCCGCCTCCCCTTTTCGCGGTCCTCCGAATGCCACAAAAAGCCTGTCCGACCACCGAAAGGACGCCGTCTGAGAGAGATACCTCTTCAGAACCCTGCGAGCGTCCAACAGATGCAATCTGCTCTCCGAACCGCCCTGTTGTCGATCCGAGAACACAGGAAGAGAGACGACTTGGTTGACATGAAACGGACACACCACTTTGGGCAAGAACGCCGGAACGGTACGCAGAACCACCTTCTGGTCAGAAAGAGAGATATGGTTCCCGACAAGACAAGGCCTGCAACTCAGAGATCCTCCTAGCCGAACAAATAGCCACCAGGAAAACAGTTTTCAACGTGAGATCCTTTAGCGAAGCTTTGGACAATGGTTCAAACGGAGGAGTAAGCAAGGTCTCCAACACCAAATTCAAGTCCCACAGGGGAACAGCACAGCGCCTCGGCGGCCGCATGAGCAACACCGCCCTCAAAAACCTCCTGATGTCAGCATGTGCACCGAGAAACTGCCCATGTACCTTTCCACGGTAACAGGAAATGGCAGCCAACTGCACACGCAACGAACTAGCCACCAAACCCTTGTCCACGCCATCCTGCAAGAAAGGATTTGAGACACTGAAGCACCTAACGGATGCACTGTACGCTCCGTACACCAAGCCTCAAAGATACGCTAGACCAGAATGTACGCCAGAGACGTGGAACGTCTACGCGCCTTCAGTAAGGTCGAAACGACCGCCGCCAAATATCCCTTAGCCGTCATCCGAGCCCTTTCAAGAGCCATGCCATAAGCGAGAACCGAGCCACCTGAGGCATGCGCAACGGACCCTGACACAGATCACTCCGTTGAGGAAGTCTCCACGGTTGATCTGCTAACAGCAGCACTAAATCCGCATACCACGGCCGTCTGGGCCAATCGGGCGCCACTAGCACTACGAGGCCCCGATGACGCTCTATGCACTGCACCACCCGGCCTATCAGAGCCCAAGGCGGGAAGACAGAGAAGCCCCCCCTTCCGGCCACTTCTGCGCCAGGGCATCGAGGCCTTCCGACATCCTTTCTCGCCACCTGCTGAAAAAACGCTCCACCTTGGCCGACTCGAAGCTTGCCATGAGATCCATCAGAGGAAGTCCCCAGCGCCGCACCAGGAGCACAAAGACGTCGGGGTGCAGGACCCACTCCACCAGGTCCACCCGTCGACGACTCAGAAAATCTGCCTCGACATTCTCCACGCCTGCTACATGCTGCGCCGACAGACACTTCAGATTCGTCTCGGCCCAAGCTAGTAACTGACCGGCCTCCTGTTCGAGACCCACGCTGCCGGTGCCGCCCTGCCGATTTATGTAGGCGACTGTAGCCACATTGTCCGAGAGAACCCGAACCGCCTGCTGAGCAAGATTCCCCCGAAATGCTTGTAGGGCCAAACACCGCTCGCATCTCCAATCTGTTGATGGACCATTCCCTCTCCACCAACGACCACTGACCCTGGGCAAACGTGCCCTCGCAACACGCCCCCCATCCCAGAAGACTGGCATCCGTGGTCAACAGCCTCCAGGAGGGAGGCTCCAAGGGCATGCCCGCCGCGAGATTCTCCGGCCGCAACCCCCACCGAAGATCTAGGCGTACCTCCGGAGGACAGATCAGCCAAGACAATGCAGCTCGCTGATGAGACCAACGCCGGAGAAGTGCGCTCTGCAACTTTCGCATATGCGCCCTGGCCCAGGGCACCACCTCGATCGTCGCTGCCATCGTTCCGAGCAACTGGAGATACTGCCACACTGTGGGCACCGCCCGCAAGAGAAAAACATGCTCAAATTCGACCAATACTCAAAAACAACACACTGGACAAAACATCACCTAACTCCTACAGACCTATTTCAAGTATACCGTTCATGGCAAAAGTTATAGAAAAAGTCATTCAAATTCAAACACAGGAATTTATTGATACCTCTTCCCCACTTGATGAACAATATGGCTTTCGCCCCCACCACGGAGTGGAAACGCTCCTAACCGTACTACTCGACACCTTAATAAGAGGGATTGATAATCCCAAACAAGCATTTATCTTACTTTTCATTGACATCTCCGCCGCGTTTGATAGTGTCCACCACACTATAATGCTCAATAATCTTAGACAGTTAGGAATAAAGTCTACAGTTCACAAATGGTTTACCTCATTTAAATAACAGAAGCCAAAATGTTAGAATAGGCAACCAAATATCTAACACATACAAACAGCAGATCGGTCTACCACAAGGTTCAGCATTATCAGCCCTCCTTTTCAACATTTACATAAAGCCAGTCTAACATTTTCAAGAAATTCAAGGTCCATTATCATCTGTACGCAGATGACATAATGTTGTACATTCCTTTCACGATTCCAACCTTACCAATGCAACCTATATCAGATTGCTTTAATGAAATAACATCATGGCTAAAAAATCAAAATCTCCACATCAACCATTCAAAAACAGAAGTACTAATTGTAACAAGAAATCAGTCCTATAAACCCCCAACTCATATTACACTACAAAACCAGGAGATCAAAATAAAAAATGAAGTGCGCTACCTAGGTGTCATACTCGACTCTCAACTTAGCATGAACACACACATCAGAAATACTACAAAGAAAATCGTGCTCCAGGAGCTGAAATCACCCACCTGGAACGAAGCCTACAGCAGAGAATCGTGATTGCAACGGGGAAGTGAGCCTGCAGCCTGCCTGTGACCAGCGGCTAAAAGAGCAAAGCCCGCCTCACAAAAGAGCACCGAAGCAGAATCGGAGTGCTGATCGCTGGCTCCACCCCTCTACACGGCGTCACACAGCTCCAACAGCCAATCGGGGCTCCACTCTCCATTTTAAAAAGAGCGCGCCAAGTGCGCCCGCGCCTTGCGGGCCCGCGCCTGAGGGCCGCGCAAGAGGGCCCTTTGGCACGGCCCTTAGGAAAAGGCCCGTCAAGGAACCTCAAGCACCCACTGAAACGAAACAATCCCACCTCGCAGAGACCAACAGCCTCCCTCAACGCACCGCTGAGCTCCCTGTAGGTTGAGCTCGCGTGGACCCAAAGAACCAACGCATCACAAATCGCAGCAAGTATATCCTACCAAAATAACGCTATTTAACAGACTTATCTCGAACAACTAAAATTGCTGGACTAACCTAATTATGCCTTAAAGATCACACTATTGTTAGCATTATCACACTCAAGCTGTGACTATACCTTACCTCAATCTAGTATTGACCAACGTTATCTGTAATTCTTTATTTTTATTTAACCTTTATAATCGTTGTCCCCAAACTATTTCTGAATATTACTGTTGTCAGTATATCACTCCAGATCAACTGTTATTTAACTCATCCCAGATTCTCTACTACCATTAATGCACTACAGATTCACTACTATTATCAATAACTAACTCACCCCGACTTACTGTTGTCAGTATTTTACCTTGTATTTACTGTTGTCAGTAATTCACCCTTACCATCAGAATCTGTCAGAAAATTACATTAGATTTACTGTCATCCGCAAATTCTAGAATTACTGTTGTCAGTAACTCCTTCTTGAATTAATATTGATATATCACTTTGACTTTGCTATTGTCAGAATCTTACACTTACTGTTGTCAGTAATTCATTATTGATTTAATACTGAAGCATCACAATTGACATTGTTGTCAGAATCTTACACCTACTGTTGTCAGTAATCCATGTTTGATTTAGAATTAGAATACTACTTTAGCTTTACTGTTGTCAGAAGTATACACCGTATTTACTGTCATCAGTAACTTATTCTTGATCTACTGTTGTCAGTAACTCACATAGAACTCCATTAATCATTATCGCAACATAACTCTACCAGATTTTATCACTGCTACTAGACACATAAATCATTATAACTCTATTTCCACAGCTAGAAGACTTAAGTACCAGATTTATAACACGCTCAATAACACACATACACTTTAAGAACTAATTACCAGACAATCTCCAAAAATAAACTAGAATTAAGCAATGCCTACTCAATCTCCCTCTCCTATCAGGATTATACTAATTTGTCTTATTATCCTCACACTGATAAACCTAACGAAATGTATAAGAAATAACTATAAAAGACCAATCCCAATAATACAAAGTACATCACGCTACGACCACCCAATACATCTGTTCAAAAACTGTACCAACCCCAGACCCAAACAATCTAGACTAATATATATAACAATCGCACCAAAATACAACCCCACGCAACCACAACCAACCCATACTCAGAACTACACAACCCTCACCTGCCAACTTATCAACGCAAGATCTATGAGAAACAAACTACCAATCTTTACAGATATTATCAATGATAATAAAACAGATATTGTCTGTATAACAGAAACCTGGCTCAAAGATACAGACTCAGTATTTATGAACCAACTAAAATCAACCGAATATGAGATCTTCCATACCCACCGCACAAATAAAAAAGGTGGAGGAGTACTAATAAGGAAAAACCTTAATGCAAAACTAATTTCATCCAATAATATTGATAATGTAGACACACTAACTATAAAAATTAAAACCACAAAGATATGCTTAATATATAGACCCCCAGAATACAATACAAACAACACTGATAACCTAATTGAACTACTGGCATCATCCACTGACACAAACCCAATAATACTAATGGGTGATTTTAATCTCCCCTCAACACCTAACAACCAACCAAACCACTTCACAGAAGCAGTAAGCAACTTAGACTTCCATCAAATAACAGAACAAACACATAAAAAAGGAAAAACACTTGACATGGTATTCCTACCAAACTCACTTCATAACCTATATAACTCCAAATCACTCTCAAACATACCAGTCCCCTGGTCAGACCATTACCTTCTGAAATTTGATATTACCATCCCTGACAACAATCACACTAAAAGAACACAACCCCCACAAAATAAGAGATTTAGAAAGTTTAATGAGGAAGAATTCTTAGATCAAATAATTCCTCACCTCACCTTAACACCTACAAATTTGGAAGAAACTATCAAATCCTGGAACAAAACTATCTCACTAGCAGCAGAAAAAAAACCTAACCTGTCTCAACATAATAGAAACGACAATATAATTGATAAAAAGGATGCCCCATGGTTCAACATGACACTTAAAAATCTTAAAAGACAACTAAGAATGGAAGAAAGGAAATGGAGGCAAAACAAATCTCCAACAACCTATGAGAAATACCTAAATACCCTACACACATATAAAGTAACAATAGACAATTCTAAGAGAAACTACTACTCTAACTTACTCAATAACTCAATTAACCGACCAAGAGAATTGTTCTGTATAATACAGAAGCTAACAAACAAAACATACAATTCAGATGAAATATCCATAGATATTACCCCACAAGACTTAGCTCAATACTATATCAATAAAACAAAAATACAAACAAATAACCCCTCAACAACACACACGGAAATGAACCACACCACCTCTCATAACTGGTCCAATTTCAGCCCAATTTCAAAGACCACACTCAAAGCAACCATATCTAACATCAATACAACCACATCATATCTTGACCCATGCCCAGTTGACTGGATAAAAAAGACACTCAATACTCTCTCCCTTCATCCTCCCCATGGTTAACATTTCACTAGATGAAGGATACTTACCACCATCACTCAAACATGTTCAAATAAGACCAATACTTAAAAACACTAGACAAATTATCCCCAAAATCATACAGACCCATATCGAGCATTCCTTTCATGGCCAAACTTATTGAAAAAATAGTTCAAACCCAACTACAGGATTTTATTGACACCTTGAACCTCCTTGACGAACACCAATATGGCTTCCGACCATTCCATGGGGTTGAAACATTGCTAACAGTCCTTTACGACACCTTACTAAGAGGAATTGATGACTCAAAACAAGTCTTCATACTAGTATTCCTCGACATCTCTGCCGCATTTGACAGCGTAAACCATATAACAATGCTCAACAGACTTCAACAAATAGGAATTACATCCACTGTCTATAACTGGTTTAAATCCTACTTATCAAACAGAACCCAAACAGTAAGAATTCTTAACCAAACATCCAACACATTCAACCAAACACAAGGCCTCCCACAGGGATCCGCACTATCAGCACTTTTGTTTAACATTTACCTACAACCAGTCAGCAACATCTTTAAACGTCATGGCGTCCATTATCATATATACGCCGACGATATAATGTTTTACCTCCCATTTAAAATCCCACACCCTCCACTACAACAAATAACAGAATGCTTTAAAGAACTAACAATATGGCTCAGCGATCAGAACCTACACATTAACTTCTCAAAAACTGACGTACTATATATTACTAAAAACCAAACATACACACCTCCAAGCACCATCACACTTGATAACCATGAGATCAACATAAAAAAAGAAATAAAATACCTAGGTGTGATACTTGACAATAAGCTTAACATGGATTCACATATAAAATATCTAACAAAAAACATACACTACAAACTTAAGACCTTGAGACAACTAAGACCTTTAATTCACTTACAAGACTTCATAACCATAATTCAGGCTATCATAACCCCACATTTTGATTTTGCAAATGTAATCCTTAATGGCATCACAAAGCAAAACATTAAAAAGATACAACTAACTCAGAACATAGCAGCAAGGATAATAATGAATATAAGCTCAATCGAACATATCACACCGACCTTGGCTGAACTCCATTGGCTACCTATTCACAGCAGAATAAAATACAAGATTCTACTAACTACATTTAAACTAATAAATAACTTAGCGCCATCAGTACTCAATACACTCAATGTAGAAATAGATAAAAGATCACAAAGGAGTAGAAACACAAACACTATTGCAGTACCAAAAGACTACACAAAAGCTAGAAAACAAACCAACATGAGAGCCTTCTCTCATTCAGCACCTATCCTCTGGAATAACCTTCCTGACAACACATTCGCCTACTATCAGACAAAGGAATTTAGAAAAAAACTGAAAACCCACTTATTCTCATTACACTATAACAAAGGAGCAGAAACTAGCCAGACTACACAAAGACACAGGTTAACTAACAAATACAACCATTATATAACTACGTGCCTTGAAGATTAAATTAATGTTTACACCTACAAGCGATATATGACAATTGTAAATATCTACTATGTACATATGTTCTAATAGTTTAACGTTCTAATAATTTACTGTTTAAATACTATCCTGTTACCTGTACCTAGTTCACCTGTTCTATGTAAAATGACTTGGTATGATACTTTCCATACCATATAACATAATGTTCATTGTAAACCGCACTTGATACTTGTGAAAGAGCGGTATAGAAATAATTGTTAAATAAATAAAATAAATAAATATTTTAAACTTAAAATTCTTAAGCAACTACGCCCACTGGTATACACACAAGATTTCATCAGCATAATACAGGCCATCATAACTCCTCATTTTGATTTTGCTAACCTCACCCTACTAGGTACAACAAGACAAAATATTAAACGATTTCAACTAGCACAAAACGCAGCTGCCAGAACCATAATGAAAGCACACCCATTCCAACATATAACACCCATACTTGCATATCTACACTGGTTACCAACTCATAGTAGAATAATCCACAAAACTATAATAACTACCTTTAAAGCACTAAATGATATGGCCCCATCTACACAACAAAATTATCAAAAAAGAACCTCCTAAACCCACCCACAGAAAAGGCCACAAACAAGCTAACAACCCCAAACGACTTTACAAAAGCCAAAAAGTTAACCAATAATAGAGCCTTCTCGCACGCAGCCCCCATACTCTGGAACTCCCTCCCAGATGATCTAAGATTAAATGACATTAAAGAGATCCGAAAAAAACTGAAAACACACCTATTCACCACACACTATGGCCCTATAGACAATTCTTCCCACCTATTAGATAATGGCTAATAACGTAACCCCGTTCACACAACCAACAGGTTTATACCAGGACATTACAATTATGAAAATATAACCCCCTCTTAATCCCTAACACCTATGAAACCTCAATTGTACATAGTTATTATTGTATATAGTTATCATACTGTTATTGCTATTGTTATCGTTACTATTATACAGTTATCATGTCATCACTTATATTGTTCCCTGTATTTTGATGTTCCATGTAAAACAGACCCGATCTGTACAGTTCTTGTTCTCTGTAAACCGCAACTGATCTAAGGAAGGTGCGGTATATAAATGAATGTTTAAATAAATAAAATAAAACACCGCACCAGCCTCAACGCTTGCGCACGCTGATCCGGCAGGAACACTGCCGCTTGCCTTGTTTCGAACCGCGCCCCCAAGTACTCCAAAGACTGCGAGGGAGACAACCTGCTCTTCGCAAAGTTGACCACCCAGCCCAGACTTTGTAGCAACTGCACCACCCGGGCGGTGGCCTCCGCACTTTCTGCCCTGGGCTTCGCCCGAATCAACCAATCGTCCAGATAAGGATGCATGAGCACCCCCTGCTTGCGAAGAGCCGCCGCCACGACTACCATGATCTTGGTGAAAGTTCGGGGCGCCGTCGCCAGGCCGAAGGGCAACGCCTGAAACTGAAAATGCCCCATGGGAACCGCAAATCGCAGATACCACTGGTGCTCTTGCCGAACCGGGATATGTAGGTAAGCTTCCGTGAGGTCCAGAGAAGTCAGAAATTCTCCCTGTCTGACCGCCGCGATGACGGAACGTAGTGTCTCCATGCGAAAGTGAGTGACCCGGAGACACCGATTTAGCTTCTTTAAATCGAGGATAGGGCGAAAGGATCCCTCCTTCTTCGGCACCATGAAATAGATGGAGTACCGACCGCAACCGTACTGGTCCACTGGCACGGGAACTACCGCCCGGAGCTGTAATAACCGCCGCAATGTGTCTAAGATTGCTTTCCGCTTGAGAGGGGCTCTGCAAGGCGACAGAACAAAGGAATCTAACACGGGACGATGGAGCTCTAGAGCATAACCTTCTCGAATGACCTCCAGAACCCACTGATCGGACGTAATTTGGACCCTGGCAGGGTAAAATTCCCACAAACGCCCCCCCACGGGAACTACGTCCACCTGAGCTCATCTCATTGTGGCTTCTTAATGGAGGAGGATAGGAACGTGGAGAAACCTCTACCGGCCCCTTTGAAACCACGAAACCACTGGCTTCTAGCAGGAAACTACCGCGCTGGGGCTGACTAAAGCGTGACGCCTTAAAACAGCGAAACTCTAGAAGCCCCCCGAGACCACGCAGTAGACCGGACCTGCTTCGGTTTATCCTCCGGAAGACGACCCCCTTTAGTTTAGACTCACCGAGATCCTTGACCAACTTCTCCAAATCCTCCCCAAACAACAACTTCCCTCGAAAGGGCAGCTTGCTGAGACGAGCCTTGGAGGAACTGTCGGCCGCCCAATTTCGCAACCACAAATAGCGTCGCGCCGCTACCACTGAGGCCATACACTTAGCCCCGCTACGGATGAGATCATAATGAATGTCTGACAAATAGGCGGTCAGATTCCAAGCGCGCCACAGATTCCAAGCGTGCCGCATCTTCCACCTGCACTGTCCCCACATCCCCTTGCAATCTTTGGGACCAGCGCAAACAGCCTCTCGCTACCCAAGCCCCCGCCACGGCGGCCTGCATCGAGAGGGCGCACATCAAAAACCTGCTTCAACAGCGTATCCAATTTCCTGTCCTGCACATCTTTCAACGCTGCAGCGCCTTCAACCAGGATCGTAGTCTTCTTAGTCACCGCCGATACCGCCGCATCAACTTTGGGAGACCGAAAAAGTTCTCTATCCTGATCTGACAACGGATAAAGGCACGACAAGGCCCAGGACCCCCTCAGAGCCGATTCCGGCAAGTCCCACTCCTCCTGAATCATACCCTGAAACTCTATGCAAGGGGAAGACCCGCTGGGACGTCCGTACCGCCTGGAGCAGCGGATCCTCCAGAGCATTGTCGGGTGCCGCCGTCTCCGCAGGCATATTCAGCGTTTTGAGCGTCTCGGCAATCAAGGCCGGAAGCTCCTCCTGACGAAAAACCCTGACGAGCCTACTCTGCTGCTCTGCGTCAGGCAACTCTCCCTCTTCCAACTCCTCACCCGAGGTATTTATTTATTTATTTATTTTATTTAGTGTTCTTTTATACCGCACTCTTTCATCAGCGCGGTTTACATTAAACAGAAATACTCATTGCAGGCAACAAACTGTGCTGAGTTTACATATAACAGGAGAATTCAACTGGGAATTTAACTTTGGGAAACTTTGTACATATTTGTAAAATTTTTGGAAAAGCTTAGTACATATTTGTAATGAACCTGTATACTTATGGAGACTTTATACATATTTGTAAAAAACCTATATACAGAGGATAGAATTTCTTAGTTACATCTTGAGTAAATAAGGTATTTACAATTTTTACTGTGCCTGTTAGAGGGATGATGATGTGCTTTGGAAATGCAGAATGAAGAGGTGGTGTTTTATGGCTTTTCTGAAAAGCTTGAGGTCAGTAATAGCTCTTATGTTGGGGGGTAGGTTGTTCCAACATCTGGGTGCATAGTATGCAAAGGCCCTGTCTGATGTTGAATGTTTGCATTTTGTGGTCTCATGTGGTGTAACTAGGGTATTTGCCGCTGCTGACCTCCTGGATCTGATATTGGGAGTTGGTTGGATGAGTTTTGAAATTGATGAAGGAGCTATAGTATTTATCGCTTTAAAGGCCATGAGAAGAGCTTTATATGCTATTCTGCAGTATATAGGGAGCCAGTGAAGCTCCATTAGGATGGGTGTTGTGTTCGCTCTTTGAAGAACCGTAGAGCACCCGGGCAGCGGCATTCATGGCTAGTTGTAATGTATTTAGGGTATTTTTTGGGAGACCATGGAGTATTATGTTTGCATAGTCGAAGTGGGGTGTGACTATGGTTTGAAATATGGTTCTGAAGCTGTCTGGTTCAAGCATGTTTTTCAGATGGCGCAGAGTCCTTATTTTGAAATAAATGGTTTTCACAGTGCGGTTGATATGTTCTTTAAAATCCAGTCGCTGGTCAAGTATTACTCCAAGGTATTTTATGGAGGGCTTGATTGGGAGGTCTGCGTCTCGTACTTTTAGGGTCTCAGGGGGTGAGAATGCTCTGTTTTTCATGACTATCAGTACTTCGGTTTTTTTGTAGTTTATGCGCATATTCTGGGTGAGGAGCCAGTCTGCTATTGCGTTAAAGCAATCTACTAGTGTTGTGTAGTCTGGGAGCTTGACGTTGATTGGTGTGAATATTAGCACATCGTCTGCATAGATCAACGAGGATATGCCAAAGGAACGAGTGATGTTACATATAGGCTGCATATAAATATTAAATAGCAGCGCTGATAGGGAAGAGCCCTGAGGTACTCCTTGTTTTAACTGGAAAGGTTGTGAGGTACCTGTAGCAGTCCTGACATGTTGCAAGCGATCTTCCAGGTATGATTTGCACCATTCCCATGCCAGCCCGTGGATTCCCTTGTCATATAGACGGGTTAGTAGTATTTCATGGTCCACAGAGTCAAATGCTGCAGATATGTCGAGGAATATTAGGGCAAAGCCTTTTTTGATGTCGTCTAATCCACTGATGAGTGTGTTGGTTAATGTGGTCAGCAATGTCTCTACTCCGTGGG
The DNA here is from genome assembly GCA_033557465.1 of Ichthyophis bannanicus. Classification (NCBI taxonomy): domain Eukaryota; kingdom Metazoa; phylum Chordata; class Amphibia; order Gymnophiona; family Ichthyophiidae; genus Ichthyophis; species Ichthyophis bannanicus. The sequence continues at coordinate 35,725,973 of CM066048.1, read as the reverse complement.
CTTCCCTGAATCCGTGCTGACTGGGGTCGAGGGGTGAGGAGGTGTCTATGTGTTGTTGTATTTGATTGTTGGTTACTCTCAATTATTTTGGATAGAAGCGGTATACTAGAAATCGGGCGGTATGATTCTTCCTTTGATGGGTCTAGTTGATTGTTTTTTAGCAGCGGTCTTATGGAAGTCTGTTTTAGAGCCGATGGGAAGATGCCTGTTGAGGACATCTTTATTATATCTGCTATGACTGGACTAAAGTCGGATCGCAGAGCTCTTATCCAGTGTGCTGGGCAAGGGTCGTTAGGTGCTGTGGTGGTATTCATTTTGACTATGTCTTCAACGTATTTGGCTGAGGGCGGTGAGAGCTTTAGTAGTGGGGAAACCCGTACGTGTTGTTGGGGTGGACTTGGCGATGAAGAAATTGTTGTTCTGATAGCTTTAGATTGTATAAAGGTGGCGTACTTCTGTGGGTGTATGGGTTCCTGTTGAGGTGGTGATGGTTCTGTAGTTAGTGACTTTACTAGATTGAAGAGTTCCCGAGGTTTGTTTAGGGAGCGGTTGAGGAGTTCAGAGTGGTAGGATTTTCTTGTGTTCCATATTGCTTCACGATGGGCTTGCAGGTGGGTCAAGTATGTTTGTTGAACTGTTGAGTTATGAGATTTACGCCACTTTCTTTCGAGCTTCCTCAAGATGGTAAGAGACTTCCTTAGATCTTGGGAGAACCATGGTGCAGATGGTCTTTTTGCAACATTGTCCTTTGTTGTTGGGTTTTTACGGGCTGGTGGTAGTATAGCGTATTGGTTGATGGTTTCATTCCATGTGTTGACCATGTCATTGATGTTGGTAGAAGGTTGATTGAGCCTTGGAAGTATGTGTTTCTTGATTTCTTCTTCGTTGAGAGGTTTGAAGCGTGTGGAGTTTGTTGGTGACTGTTTTGCTGTATCAGGTGATGGGACCTGATATGCTGGTATTGTGAGTGTTATCAGGCTATGATCTGTCCAAGGGACCGGAGTGATGGATAGGTCGAAATCATCATTCGTGGACATGTAGGTGGGTGGAGCGAAGACAAGGTCAAGTACATTGCCACGTTGATGAGTGGGTTGATTTATGAGTTGGTTGTAGTTGAGGTTTTTCATTGCGTCTAGGAATGTATTAGAAAGGGCAGTTTGTATGGAAGGGAGGTTGAAGTCGCCCATTAGCCAGTTAGGTTTCTCTGGGTGTACTGGGTTGCAGGCTAAGTCAATTACACTGGATAGTTCTTCAGATGTTGAGTTCGGTGTAATATATATAAGGTTGATGGTATTGTAGTTGTTGTATATTGAGATAATGTCTAATTGTTTTGTGCTCTTGGTTGTGATTGTGCGATATTGGAGGTCAGTTTTTGCTATAATGGCAACACCTCCTCCTCTTTTATTTGCTCTGTTGCATGTGTAGGTGGAGTAATTAGGTGGTGTGAGTTGGTTTATTATAACTGAATCGGAGTCTGAGAACCAAGTTTCTGTGACCATTAAAATGTCTAGATTTCTTTTGATTATTAGGTCTGAGATGGCTGGCCATTTCTTGCGTGCAGATCTTGCGTTTATGAGGGCACAACGGGAATCGAGGTCCACGTCCTCCGTCCCCAGGTCCTCCCCTAGACGAGACGCTGGACCCTCAGCCGTCCCTTTGGCAACTTTCACAGAAGGAACGCTGTCCTCAGGCTGAACTAGGGACCCTGGACGCTTCTGCCCCTCCGATTCCCGAGCCTGAAGGACCATTCCGGGTTGCAGGAGCGCAAAAGCCTGCTGCATGAGAGAGAAGAAATCCGGCGGAATCCCCGGAGCCAAGCCTACTGGATTCGGTCCCTGCAAACCCGAGGATGACCCCGGCCCCTGAAACTCCAGAGACGGGGGTAATACTTCCCCAGCCCCTAGTGGAATTGCCTCACGGGCTACGGCCGGAGACGGAGCTGCACTCTCCATAACTCTGGACTCCAGAGTACAGGCCCCACACACACCGGAGCCTGCCAATAAGCCCCGCTTAGCCCCACAAACACAGCGTGGCTTCGCAGGCATACTCAGAAAAAGACACTAGAGCCTCCACTCTGCCACCCCCGACCCCGCGGAGCTGCAGCAAAGCACAGAAAAATGGAGCCTTCAGTCAGGCTCTGCAAAACCCCCGTTTTTTTGTTTGTTTTTTTTTAATACACCAGTACCACAGACCTCCCCCAAGATATCATCTGATGGTCTGCAGCCAAAACGAGGGATAGAATGTCGAAAACAGGCAAAACTAAACTCCAAAAATCAAAACGGGACTTTTCAAAATGGCCGCCGCAGTGTATTCCCGCCTAAAACTCATGCGGCAGACCACCTCGAAATCCAAAAAAGACCTAATCCTAGCCCCCTTGCCGTGTAAATCGCAATTAGCCCCTGAAAGTAAGAGAAAAAGGTACCCCTCACTCACCATTCCGAAGATCGGGTGAAGAAACAGAGGGAGATATGCAGCAGCCTCGTTGGAGCTCAGCCTGACTTCGGCTTCAGCTCCAACACCGGCAACACTTTCCATTGCTGTCCTGCAGACTCCGGGCCACTGCTGTAAGCCTGCAACCTGCTCCTCACCCTTAGAATCAGGTTCGGGAGCAGGGAGGTACAGAAACTCCTTTTTGCTGCTTGTACACCGCAGTGCTAGTTTAAGCAATGGGGCTTTTAAAAGCAAAGGAAGGGAGGGGGGGGGGGGCCGAAGAGAGAGATGGAGCCAGAGGAAGAAATCTCCTGCAACAGCACAGCTCCTAAAAACAAAACAAAAAAGGGGAAACTAACTAAAACCAAATTGAAATCTAAAGGTCAGAAAAAAGGAATGTATCCCATTTAGCTCTGCTTATTTCTCTGAGCCCAGAACCAGGCTCAGGATCTCCTTTAGCTGCTTGGAGACTGAAAGTACTGGTGAGAGGGGGCAGTCCTTGCCTACTTATACTGGTGCCAGCAAAGCGCTGATGTATTTCAGTCTCCAAGGCTGCTGGAGGAGGTTGTAAACTCTATGGTTCCGGGACTGGACTAGAGGGATGCTAAAGAAGCATCGTTTGCTAGACACTATTGAGCTGGAATTCTGGAACAGAACCGGGGAAGTTTGGCATTCTGTGGACTTGAAAAGAGGTCTATATCTCATGTTCCCCAGGTTTGGAACACGCGAGCCAGTTGGTCTGACTGGAGAGACCACTCGTGTGGCAGCAGTATTCGACTGAGCTTGTCTGCCCACAAGTTTGGAATGCCTGGAAGGTATACCGCTAGAAGGTTAATTTGGAGCTCTCTAGTGAGGGCCCATAGTCGCAAAGCTTTGCTGCATAGCGACAGAGAGCCCGTTCCGCCTTGTTTATGTAAAAGATGGCAACCTGATTGTTGGTTTGGACCAGTACTGTCTTTTGACTGAGCTGGGCCTGAAATGCTATCAGAGCACTGTAAATGGCTCTTAGCTCTAAGTGGTTTATTTGAAGAGAGGCCTCTTGTGAGGTCCAGAGATCCTGCGTGGAAAGACCGTGCAAGTGGGCTCCCCAACCCAGCTTGGATGCATCTATTGCCAGGGTGATTTGGGGCAGTGGTTGCTGGAAGGGGGAACCTACCAGGATGTTCGAGGGACAGCAACCACTGTAGGGACAAAACGAGACGTGTCGAATTCTTGATTTTGTCTGTTAAGCGACCTGTGGCTTGTGTCCACTGTGAAGAGAGGGTCCACTGAGCTGCTTGCATGTGTAGGCGGGCATAAGGGACCACATGTACCGTGGATGCCATATGCCCCAGCAGTTGACGCATTTCCCGGGCAGTTAGGAGGGTTTTCTTTACTGCTTGGGAAGCCAATTCTATTATTCGTAGATGGCGCGGCCGTGGCAGGAATGCCTTTGATTGCTGCGTGTCTAAGCGAGCCCCTATGAACTCTAGGGATTGAGAAGGGGTGATGTGAGACTTTGGGTGGTTGATTACCAGACCCAAATATTGGAGAATTCTCATGGCACGAGAAACAGCTCATTCTGTTTCTGGAGCTGTCGGTGCTCTGATGAGCCAATTGTCTAAGTAAAGACAAATATCCCCAGAGTTCTCAGGAATGCTGCTACTACAGCCATGCATTTTGTGAAGACTCTTGGGGCAGAGGACAGCCTGAATGGAAGGACTTTGTATTGGAAGTGGTTTCCTTGAAAGAGAAATCAAAGGTACTTCCTGTGATTACATGGATAGGGATGTGTGTACGCATCTTAGATCTAGAGAACATAACCAATCCTGATTCTGAAGGTATGGTAAAAGTGTTCGAGGGAGATCTTGAACTTTTCTTGGAACAGAAATTTGCTCAATTCTCTGAGGTCCAGGATAGGACTATCCCCCTGTCTTCTTTGGGATAAGAAAATAGGGGGGAGTAGAACCCCCTCCGCCGTTGGGATATGGGTACCTCTTCTATTGCTCCCTGAGCAAGAAGTGAAGGGACCTCCTGACACAGGATGTTGGTGACAGGGCCTTCAGAATTGAATTGTTTTAAGATTGTAGGCAGGGGCATGCTGGGAAAGTGAAGTTTGTACCCCTGTTCTACAATGGACAGTCCAGTTTTCTGATGTTATTTTTGCCATCTTTTGGTAAAATGGCATAATCTGCTCGGAATGGTCAAGGGTTCTGGACCCTTCAGAGGCAAAATGGTTAAGTTCTCTAGGTAGAAGTCAAAGCCCCTGCAGAGGCTGTACTTGCTGAGCTCTTTGAGCTTGCGGCTCTGTTGTCTAGGTTGCTGCCCTTTCTGGCGAGCATGAACTGGACAGTGAATTGGATGGGAGTAAGAGTGGTAAGATTTTTTCTTTTTGTTAAAGAAAAACATCTTGCCTGTTTTTTTCTTTGATGGGTTGGCTGTAGACTGATAGTCTATTCAAGGTGGTATTGTCATATTCAATCTGATTAGCCTTGGTCTGCCAATCCTTCCCAAATAAGTTTTCACCTGTGCAAGGAATGTTTCCTAACTTCTCTTGCACCCACTCCTCTAAATCTGATGCTTGAAGCCAGGCAATGCGCCATGCTCCGATAGCAATAGCAGAGGTTCTGCTAATTTTGAGCGTGCTTGAGCAGAGTGAGGTACTGACCACGTTTATCTTCAGGAAGAAGAGGGCTCATGCGTTCCATATCTGCTGTAACCTCCTCAAGAAATATTCCCATGTAAAGGGAATGAGAGCTAATCCTAGCTGCTAGCATGGAGGATTGAAAGCATCGACACCCAAAGGCATCGAGTGTCCTTGATTCACGGCCTGGCGGGTTGGAAGAATGTGTTTTAGCGCTCTTTATTCTCCGCATAGCTGATTCCACTACCATGGAATGGTGTGGTAACAGTCTTCTGAAACCCTGGAGAAGGTGGGACTCTGTACATGGTATCGAGGCGTCGAGAATGCAGTGACACCTTTAAGGGAATTTCCCACATTCTGAAAAATAAGATCTTGAAGGATCTGATGAATGGGCAGCATCACTGCCTCTTTGGGAGCCGTAGGGTATTGCAGAATTCTTAATTCTTCTGCTCTAGGTTCCTTCTCAGGAGTAATCCGTGATTGAAAGCCCTTTAGCTACATCACAAATGAAATCCTTAAAGGACATGTCTTCTGGAGGAGACATTCTGCGCTCAGGAGAAGGATCCTTCAACAGAACTGCTCTTGTATCGGTAGAGTCATCGGAATCGGAAGACTCATCGGAGCTTTGCATCAATCGATGCTGCATCGATCAATACTGATACTGATGAATATCTGTACCGCGGCATTTCGGTTCCAACCCCTCAATGCCAGAGAAACTCTTGAGGCTTGGCATGAGAGGAAGCCGTCCCACCTGAGTGGGTGCCACTAGAGCCGGTACCAGTGTTGGTACCGAGCTCATTTGAACTGTCTGTAGCGGTCTTAGCGGTACCGAGGCAGCTAAGAGGGACGCTAGACTGCGTTCAATAGCAAGGATTCTCTTAACTGTTGCTAATGCCGATGCCTGGTCGGTACCGGTGGAAGCAGCTATGACCCCAGAACATGGCAGAAGAAGTTCTGCACAGGGAGGCCTCGAACATTCTGAGACCCCGTTTGTGCTTTGGAGACCGAAGACTCCCGCCGGGTCAATTTTGCCGGTGTACTTTCGAGGGTAGTGCCTGTGGCATCTCGATGCTTTGCAAGAGATTTACCCTTCAAGGACCGGCTAGTCTTTACAGACTTTTGTTTAGTTACCCGAGATCCATGAGAGGAAGATGAAGCCCTGGAGGACGTCGATACAATTGACATCTCAACCGTGAAGAGAACCGGCCTTTGCAGCTCTGTTCTGCAGGCCCCTTTTGGTCATCTTTCTACAGGAGACACTCCGCTGGACAATGCTCAGGACCTAAACATTTGAGACACCATTCGCGGGTGTCGGTGACGGAAATAGTACCGCCACAGTTTGAACATTTTTTAACACCACTAGTTGGCTTCTCCGTGTCTGGAAATTTTTGGGCCTAGTGTCCAAAATGGCGCCTAACCCCAGGAGGGGTGAGGCACCGAAGTTTTTTTTTTTTTTTTTTTAAGAAAATAAGAAAAGAGAACCAGCGGTACTGGTAGGCGTCGAAAGAAGGCAGACGCGACCACAAACAAGAAAGAAGATAAAGCTTTCTGCAGTGACAGGAGAGACGTTCCACGGAAAACTAAGAACTGAAGTGAGAGGCAGTGAGGCGGGAAGGCAGCATGCATGTGCTGTGGGATGCTCCCAAAAGCTTTCCTTTTGGATGCTGGGGAGCGTTCCCGCACAGGCTCTGTCAGTACCGACGATACCCATATGTGAAGACATTACTTCTTGTTCCTGGAGATAAACAATGTAAACAGCTTTGACCAGTGGATAAAGCGGTATAGAAAATTGTTAAATAATTCAAAGTGAGAGAAGGGTGGCTGGGATTAAGTAGTGGAAGCTAAATGATTACTGAGCAATTCAAAGGTAATGTGAAGATTTAAAAAAAATAAATCTTTGGAAATTAATGGCGGTCAAGTTGGCCTGGGTACAGTGTGGCAAGGCTTAAAGGACGGTTATTAGTATAATTTTTGTTTCAGTGGGATTGGAAGGATGGGAACAAGGAGGCGCTCAGGGAAGCTGTCATGCCAGGAGGGCAAGCAAAAACAAAGGAAAGAAATTCTAAAAATCTTTTGGAGGACATCCGTAACCAACTTAAATGCAATCAGAAAGACCACCACAAATTTCCACTAAGTTAGACAATCACTGAGTCCGGGAACAAAGCCAGTCGATTACTTTGTTTTATAAATTTGTGGACCAGCAAACTACAGGCTAGAAACTTTCTAACAAAAATTAAGGCAGAATGTTTGGAAGATGAGGGAATCTAGACGTTTGTCGTTTGTGGATTATCAGTAGCAATCATCTAACTACTATAGAGCGTGTCAGATGAGGAAAATTTCTGCATTATTGGATAAGGTTACTTTACCCAAGATCTCAACAGAAGAGAGCAAGATGCTGACTCTGCCGATATAGTCACATGAAGAAAGAAGTTCTCCATGTCATTAAGTCCCTTCCTACTGGAACGGTTTACTTATAAAATTCTATAAAATCTTCCAGAATCAAATAGTAGATATTGACAAAAGTGCATGTGTTTACAGGAAAGAAAAATGTTACGATTTATGAGACTTGCAGGGGTTACCATTATACATAAAGAGGGTGTGACACAGGATTGTGTAACTCTTACCGGCCAATATCCCTTTTGAGAAATGATCTAAAGATATTCAACCAGATGCTGGCAAATAAGTTACTTTTGCATCTGGCACATTTGTTATTTGTGAATCGATTGGGCTTTGTACGAGGGAGGCAAGCATCAGATAATATTTGGAAAGTTCTTAATTTAATCCAAAAGGGCAGAGGGAGAGGATGCCTATGTTATTGGCCATAGATGCTGAAAAGACATTTGACAGGGTGAACCAGCCCTTTTTATTCTAGGCGTTGGAGATGATGGGGCTTAGAAAAAAAATGTGTAAAATGGATGGTGAAGTTAGACCTTACTGGCTAATTGACTTTCCTTGAGTCCCTCCAGTCCTCACATGGGTTATGCTCACCTGCCAGCAGATGGAGACAAAGAACCACTGATTTGATTTTGACATCATGGTATAAAGTGTTCTGTGCAGCCTTGCTCTCACCAATATTTCTGTTAAATCAGATTCCACAACTCAAGAATATGAAATGCTTACCCCATAAGACCTCACAGCATACTCTGCAGAAGCTCTCCTGCTCCCAACTGCTCAAAGAATAGCAGACAAATCAACGCTCTCATCATAAATGCAAAGTCATGGACCAGTAGAGTTGGAAACTACTAAGAGCCTATAATGAATGTGATGGATAGACTATAATATTGCTTGGCTTCACAGCTCCAGTACACCTCCTGAAAAAGCAAGGCTGAGAACAAAGCAAGGAAGATAGGGTGGGTCCTAGACTGGACGGACTCAAGGAAAGACAATCACAGCAGGTAGTCTAATTTCACCTTCCTTATCAGCCCTCCAGTCCAGTACAGTCCAAATGCGTGGGATATATCAAAGCAGTACTCAACAATGAGGACACCGATCTGCCCAGGCAGCTTATAAACAGAGTACTCTAGGGATGGAGCCTAAAGTTACTGCTTGGGTTGGAAATTGGTCGAGTGGGAGGCGACAAAGGGTACAGGTAAATAGAGCTCACTGAGAAGGAGGTCACCAGTGGTGTACCCCAGGGATCTGTCCTTGGTCCAATTCTTTTTAACATCTTTGTTAGTGATACAGCAGAAGGGCTGTCGGGTAAGGTTTGCCTCTTTGCGGATGATACCAAAATCTGCAAAAGCGTAGAAACCCAGGAAGGTGTAGATAACATGAGGGGGGAATCTAGCTAAGCTTGAAGAAAGGCCTAGAATTTGGCAGCTAAATGTTAAAAATTGCGAGGTCATGCATTTGGCCTGCAGCAATCCAAGGGAGCGATATAGTATAGGGGGTGAAGTACTTTTATCCACTGAAGAGCAGGACCTAGGCGTGATTGTGTTTGATGATCCTTAAAGTAGTTAAACAGGCAGAAAAGGCAACAGCAAAAGCTAGAAGGATGCTTGGGTGCATAGGGAGAGGAATGGCCAGCAGAAGACAGGAGGTTATAGTGCCTCTGTACAAGTTTGGTGCGACCTCATTTGGAGTATAGTGTGCAATTCTGGAGACCACACCTTCAAAAGGATGTGAACAGGATGGAGTTGGTGCAGAGGGTGGTCTTCATTATAAAGCATATGAGGACGGACTTAAGGATCTTTATATGTACACCTTAGCTTAGAGGAAAGACAGGATAGAGGTGATACGATTGAGACCTTTAAATACCTCTGTGGCATAAATGCACAGGAGGAGAGCCTTTGAAAGCTGGGAGATGCTTCTGCACTGACTCCATTAGCATCAATGTCATCCATATGTGAGGACTGGACTTCCTGTTTGTTCCTGGAGAACAAACGTCCTCGTCAAGGGGCACAGGCGTGCGCAGTCAATGAGAGGAGATGAAGATGGGACCTCCTGTGCAGGGGGGAGGAGGGTAACCGGGGATCTGAGGGAGCGACAGGCTGCTCATTGACCCTCTGAGGAAAGGCATGCAAGACACTGGCATTGTCCTGAAAAAACATCTGGAAAAGGAAGCGGGAAGACTGCAGAGCCTGTGGAGCCTCCTGAGTGGGGGGAGGACTGTCAGGCATGGAGGGCAGGGGTTTACTCTTTGAATGGTGCTTACCCAACTGCGCCAGAGGGAGCTGGTGCTTATGCTTAGCTGTAGCCTTCTGACCCAATGAAGGCTTGCCCCCAGAGGAATCAAGGAGGAAGCCAACATATGTGGAGTCTGTTCCAGAGGGGGGGGGGGTATTGCCCAATGGCAGGAGTAGCTGACCCTGAAGGTGATATCAGTGCTGCAGCTGCTTTTGACAACACTCCCCCCCCCCCCCATACCCCAAGCCTATGTTTGGCCTGGTGGGGGGAGCGAGCATGAAGAGTCTGATATGACCCCACAGAGGTGGTAGACACTGAGCAAAACCTGGCTGTAGAACAGTAAAAACACACAAAACCCGTAAACCCACAGCTCCCTGTTATTTTCTTTTGTTTTTTGTTTTTTTTAGTCAGTCAAGTTGGCAGCTCAAAAAGCACTTTGCCACAGTCAGACGGTCGAGTGAAGGCAGACACCCGTGTAAGTTGTTGGCTGGATAGTGGCCAAACATCTATCTTATGACAGCTGAAGAGAGGTGCAGGCAGAAAGGTGAAATTAGACTTACCTGCTAATTGTAGTTCCTGTAGTGTAGCCAGGCTAGTCCCGGACCTCTGGGTTCCCTATCTCATCCAGCAGCTTTGGAGACTGAGAAAACTCCTCCTCTTTTTCGTGATGTCACCGGTATATCCCCTCAGGATCTGCCTCCTGCCATCAGTAACCTATTGACAAAGCAGACTCACCGGAGACACAACTAAGCGTGGAAGCACTATAGAAAGTAGTCAAACATTAACCCAAAAGGGAAACTATATACAAATGGAATGGAAAGTACTGTTAGCACCGTGACTTTAAGCGTTGCAGGTCTCTCACAGAGCAAGCAAAGAAGAGGAATATGTAAAGAACTCTCACCTGTAAAGCAGACATGTACTTCTGGCTATTATGTCACAAACCACAGGGGAGGGATACGGGACTAGCCTGGCTACACTACAGGAACTACAATTAGCAGGTAAGTCTAATTTCACCTTCCTGTTCGTGTAACCAGGCTAGTCCCGGACCTCTGGGTAAGTACCAGAGCAGTGAGTCATCTGAGCACGGGAGGGAGTTTAAACACCCGCCTGAAGTACAGCAGCCCCGAACGCCGTATCACTTGCTCTTTGAACATCCAGGCGATAATGGCGCACAAAGGTGTGCAAGGAAGACCAAGTAGCTGCTTTACAAATATCCAGTGGCGGAACCCAGCGAAATTCCGCCCAAGAAGCAGCCTGGGCTCTGGTGGAATGAGCTCGAAGACCCTCCGGCACGGACTTACCTGCCAACATGTAAGCCGAAGCAATAGCTTCTTTGATCCATCGGGCAATAGACGCTTTGGAAGCCGCCTCGCCCTTCCTGGGCCCCGCAAAAAGAACGAAAAGTCTATCCGACTTACGAAAACCCGCCGTCCGAGAAAGATACTGCTTTAAGGATCGATGGACATCCAAACTGTGGAAATTGCCGGTAGAAGACGCCTCCGAGGATCGCGAAAACACAGGCAACGAAATCTCCTGATTCATATGGAAAGGCGAGACCACCTTCGGAAGGAACGAAGGGACAGTCCGTAGAACCACCTTCGACAGAAAAAATAGCAGATATGGCTCTCTGCAAGAGAGAGCTTGTAACTCGGAAATACGTCGTGCAGAGCAAATAGCCACCAGAAATACGACCTTCAGAGTGAGGTCCTTGAGCGACGCCCGAGAAAGGGGCTCGAAGGGTTCACCCTGTAACGCATCCAAGACGGAAGGCAGGTGCCATTGAGGGACCACGGAACGCGAAGGAGGCCGTAACAGCGATCCCGCTCGGAGAAAACGTTTGATATCACCATGACAAGCAATAGTCTGCCCTCCAACCTTGCCCCTATAGCAGGAAAGGGCCGCGACGTGTACACGCAACGATACAGGGGCCAACCCCTTATCAAAACCATGCTGAAGAAAATCTAAAATTTGCGCAATGGAGGACTTTAATGCCACATAGCTCCTGTCCGCACACCACGACTCAAAAATTCGCCAGACGCGCACATAAGCCAAGGATGTAGATCTTCTCCTGGCCTTCAAAAGTGTGGCGATCACCGACGACGAGTAGCCTCTGTGTAGCAATCTTGCCCGCTCAAGAGCCAAGCCGTAAGCGAGAACCGATCCACGTGAGGCATGAAGAGAGGACCCTGCGACAGCAGATCCGGCCAGTTCGGAAGCCGCCACGGCTTCGCCACCAGCATTCTCACCAGATCCGCATACCAAGGGCGGCGGGGCCAATCTGGCGCTATGAGAAGGACGCGACCGGTGTACAATTGGACCCGCTGCAGAACTCTTCCGATGAGAACCCAGGGGGGGAACACAGAGAAGCTGTTCCGGAGGCCAAACTTGACTGAGAGCATCGAGGCCTTCCGACATGCGTTCCCGACGCCTGCTGAAAAACCGGTCCACCTTCGCTGACGCGAACGTCGCCATTAAGTCCATGACCGGCGTGCCCCACCTGCGGACGAGCATCTGGAAGACGTCGGGATGGAGAACCCATTCTCCGGGATCCACCCGAACACGACTGAGAAAGTCCGCCTGGACATTTTCTACCCCGGCGACATGCGCCGCCGACAGCGCCAGCAGGTTCGCTTCCGCCCAGTTGAAGAGGGCTGCGGCTTCGGCTGCTAGCGCGGTGCTGGAGGTACCTCCCTGTCGGTTGACGTACGATACTGCCGTGGCATTGTCGGAAAACACGCGGACTGCCGCCTGAATGATCAGTGAGAGAAACGCTTGAAGTGCTAGGAAAATCGCTCGCAGCTCCAGGCGGTTGATGGACCATCGGCTCTCTTGGGGAGACCAGGTCCCCTGCGCGAAACGGCCTTGACAGTGAGCACCCCAGCCCAGGAGACTGGCATCGGTCATCACCGTGACCCAGGTCGGGGCTACCAACGTTTGGCCCGCCCCCAGGGACGTGGGACACAACCACCACAGGAGCGAGCGGCGCGTGTCCAGCGGACACGGTAACCTTCGAGACAGTGGATCCTCCTGATGAGACCACCGGTGAAGCAGGGCACTCTGCAACGGACGCATGTGCGCTCTCGCCCAGGGCACCGCTTCTATGGACGCAGCCATCGTACCCAGCAATTGAAGATAAGTCCAGGCCGACGGCGCTCGGAAGCGCAGGAACCGGGACACTCGACTCCGGAGACTCTGAGCTCTGTCGCGGGTGAGAAACACCCGACCGACCTTGGTATTGAAGCGAGCCCCGAGATATTCCAGATTTTGAGAAGGGATCAAATGACTCTTTGCCCGGTTGATTACCCAGCCGAGCTCCTCCAAGAAGGCCACAACTCGGGCCGTGGCCGACAGGCTCTCGGCACGCGACTTTGCTCGAATAAGCCAGTCGTCGAGGTATGGATGCACGAGAATCCCTTCCCGTCTCAACGCCGCTGCCACCACCACCATGACCTTGGTGAAGGTCCGAGGAGCAGTTGCCAAACCAAATGGTAGGGCGCGAAACTGGAAATGCCCGAACGGAACCGCGAACCGGAGAAACTGATGGTCAGATCTGATGGGAATGTGGAGGTACGCCTCCGATAGGTCGAGAGAGGTAAGGAACTCTCCTTGCTGGACTGCCACTATCACCGATCGTAGTGTCTCCATATGGAAATGAGACACGCGGAGGCACCGATTCACTCCCTTGGAGGTCCAAGATCGGATGGACCCCGCCATCTTTCTTTGAGACGATGAAATAAATGGAGTATCGACCTTCGCCGCGTTGGTCGTGCGGAACCGGGACGATGGCCTTGAGATGCAGCAACCGCTGGACCGTTGCTCTCATCGCAGCGATCTTGAAAGGAGATTTGCCGGGGGAGAGAACAAAGGCGGGACGCACGGGCTTCAGCAGCTCCAGCGCGTAACCCTCTCGAATCACTTCCAGGACCCACATGTCTGAAGTTACCCGGGTCCAGGCAGGATAAAAGTCTCGCAACCGGCCTCCTACCGGCACTAAGGTTGCCTGGACCCCCCGTATATCATTGCTGTTTCTTGGCCTGGAAGGCAGAGGACGAGGAAGGTCCAAATCCCCGATCTGCTCCTCGAAACCCCCGGAAACCCTGACTCCGGTTAGAATAACGTCCTCTCTGGCTGGCAGGGAAACGCTGCGACCGAAAACGCCGAAAATCCTGCAACTGGCCCCTACCCGGTTGAAACGGACGGGCAGGCTTAGCCTTATCTTCGGGCAGTCTACCTCCTTTAGACTCACCCAAATCTTTGACCAACTTCTCTAAGTCCTCTCCAAACAAAAGCTTCCCTTTAAAAGGAAGCTTGCTTAAGCAAGCCTTGGAGGACACATCTGCAGACCAGTTTCGAAGCCACAAATATCGCCTTGCCGCCACGGCGGATGCCATGCTGTTAGCCAAGCTACGCATCAGGTCATACTGCACATCGGCCAGATATGCCGCCCCTGATTCCAATTTAGCCAATTCACCAGGCCCTTCCGCGACTTGGCTGGTCTGCACCCGCTGGGACCAGCGGAGACAGGCCCTAGCCACCCATGCTCCGCACATGGCGGCCTGGAGAGACAACGCATTGACATCAAAAATCTGACGCAAAAGCACATCCAACTTCCGATCCTGCGGGTCCTTGAGAGCCGCACTACCTTCCACCGGAATGGTAGTCTTCTTGGTGACCGCTGATACGGCGGCATCAACTTTCGGAGACTTAAAAACCTCTTTATCCTGATCCGACCACGGATAAAGGCGGCCCATGACTCTCGCCCCTTTCAGCGGGCCCTCAGGGACATTCCACTCCTCCTGAATCATCTCCTGGAACACCCGGTGCACTGGGAAGGCCCTCTGCGTCTTACGGAAAACCTGAAGCAAAGGATCTTCCAGGGTGTCATCCTCCAACGTACCGGGAACCGGAATATTGAGCACTTTAAGAGACTCCACAATTAAGGCTGGAAGTTCTTCCCGGCGGAAAACCCGAACCACTCTGGCTTGGTCTTCCGTCTCTGCCAGTTCGCCTTCCCCCAACTCCTCCTCTGCCTCATACTCACAGACCTCATCTTCTGAACAGGGACCTTCAGAGGGAGGAGCATAATCCGTCGGTAAGGCATCCAAACGCGGCCTCTTGGCGGAGGCGGAAGGCTCCTCAAGCGGGACCTCTATGGCGGATCGCTTCAGTCCCGCGAGCGGCTCCTGGCGCTGGCCCGAGAGCAAGGCCTGTTGGAGTAGAGTGACAAACTCACTCGAAAAAATAGCGGACCAGTCCTTGGGTAAAGGAGCGGCCGACCTAACCGTATCCGGGGCCGAGGACGGCCCGGCCACAGGCTCGTCGCGAACCGCCTCCACCACCGGTAGGACCGAAGCGGCGGCCTCAGGGACCTGGACCTCCCCCTTATCAGCCTTGGAGGAGTCCAGGGGTGGAGAATCTCTCACACAGGCCTTGCACACGCCTGAAGAGCTTTTCCTTAGGCCACACACTAAGCAAAGCGTCTTGGAGGACATTGTCCCTCTGAGAATCGAGAGAGACCCAGGCCTGCCTGCTGATCAGAAAAAAAACAACTCTCTTCTCCGAACAGCCCGACCCTCGAGGGCAAGCTAAGGCCTTGAAGTCCCTAGGTCAGGGTATGGCAAGCTGTGTCTTATTTTATTTATTTATTTTTTTTTATTTAACGAACAGCCGTGAAAGCAAAACCAAACCCCCCCCGAGAGCAAAACCGCCGTCAAAAAACGGCCAGCAAAGACTCCCGTACAAAGGAAATAGAAGGAGGGAGAGTAGGCCGAGAAGCGCTAGTCAAAGTACCTGAAAGCGCGTTCCCCGCCGTGCGCGCCACGCGGCTAGGCCCGACGGACCTAAAAGCATGCCAAAACGGAAGCGCCGCTCCCAAAGGCCCGACTCGAGCCCGCTTACCTGGCACTACTTAAAAGAAAGGAGCCAGACGAAATTCAGGCAGGCAACACGGTAGCCGCAGCCTTGGAGGAAGACTGACCCCTCGAGCAGTCCGCTCCGGCATTGAGACAGAGTGATCTCCCGAGCCTGCCAGCACACGTACAGGCAGCCTTCTGTGTGGTGCTGGCTAGGCTGAGCTGAGTGCCTGCCCCAACCGGGACTGTCGGGCGAAGACTTCCGAGTCCCTTAAGACAGCGGTGCACTGTGCAGGTAAGACCTCTGCAGACCCCGAAAGGGAGGGAGGGAGGGGGAAAAATTAGGAAGACACCTGCAGGCAAACTCTTAAAGGCACAAAGCCTTCACCTCCCTTTTTTTTTTTTTTTTTTTTTAAATTGCTCAGTTTAAATGAAAAAAACTAAAGAAAATCTTAAACAAATTAACAAAAGAAAAGTAAAAACACTTAAATCTCCAGTGAGCCCGGCTCTCCGGGCTCCTATCTCACAAGCTGCTTGGAGACTGAGGTAACTGATGGCAGGAGGCAGATCCTGAGGGGATATACCGGTGACATCACGAAAAAGAGGAGGAGTTTTCTCAGTCTCCAAAGCTGCTGGATGAGATAGGGAACCCAGAGGTCCGGGACTAGCCTGGTTACACGAACAGGAATGTTTTTTTCTTGTCTCCTGCCCAACAGTTTAAAAATAATATCACACAGCTAAAAGAAAATAGAGACAACCTAGTGAGAGAACTGAACAAGGGAACTGCTATTAAGTAAGTTAAAAATGCAGGCAAAAATGGACAGGGGAGGCCCGTGCAGGCTTCTGCATGGCAGAGAAAACAAAACTGATTCTCTTAGCACAAGCAGGCAGAAAGCAGGCATGCATGCTTAGGGAAGCAAAGCAGCTGCTCTGAGCTGTGGGAGATCCACTCAAAACTCAGTCTGGGGGACTTCAATGAGTGTGACTGCATCCCCCTGCTTGTCTCTGGAGAAGAGATAAAAATGCGCCACTGCGTAAGCTCTGAAACATTGCACAAGGTGGTAAGTTGTCTGTAACAACTTACTTGTAAGCCCTCCTAAGCAGGCAGGATCTTACAAATGGCTGCTCCAAGCTGCAAATGCTGAGGTGCTAATCCAAATGATCCAATTCAGACTGCACAGATTTAGTACACCTCCATCTGCTGCACTCTGAGAAATACCGACTAGGGCAAGGCTGCACAGCACTATACCAGGATGTCAAAAATCAAACCAGTGGTTCTCAGTCTCCATCTGCTGGCAGGTGAGCATAACCCCACATGTTTGGACTGGAGGAACAATCTTTTTTTTTTTAGTGCCATCAAGTCAATGTTGACTCATAGCGACCCAGCTACCTCTGAGTTTTCTTGGCGATGTATCACCTGAAGTAGATTGCCAGCCTTTTCTTCCAAGGCAAGGGAGGGTAAAGTGACTTGCCCAAGGTCACAAGGAGTGCCAGTGGGAATCGAACCCTTGATCTTCTGGGTATTAGGTAGTTGCTCTAACCACTAGGCTACTCCTCCTAGGGACAATAAGGAACAGGATTTTGTATAAGGAGCCCATTTGTATGCTTAACAATAAATTAACTGCAAAGGAGTACTCACAACAGGGATGCCCTCTATCACCCCTATTTGTTTTGGCAGTGAATCCTCTGGGTCAAAAAAAAATAAAGTGGTGGCAGTGATGGAAATGGGTGGAGAGGTTCACAAGATCTTTTTGTTGATGATATTCTGCACACTGACAAATCCAATGGAAACACTGAGGAACTGATGGGGAGGAGGGGTGAGATTTAAGCCTTTGGTAGGGTATCAGGTTTTAACATTTTAAGCATCTCCATCTCAGGGAAGACATGTAAAGAATTACAAGGTCACCACTCTTTCCACTGGGCAAAACGTATTAGGTATCTGGGTATATGTTTGAAAGCTTTTAGACAAATGCCCAGTCAATCTGAATTATCCCCAGATATAGAAGAAAAAAAGCAAACAAAAAACAAAACACAAACGTAAGACTTAGAAGCGTGGGGAAAAATGACCCTTAAATTTATCATGGTCTGGGCATATTGCCAGCATTAAGACGACGACTATGCCCAGATTCCGTTACTTAACACTGCCAGTGGAGGCACCTAAAGAACATCTACTGAAAACCCACAAGTAGTGTTTCTAGCATTCTGCACTAATAAAAGGCCTCTGACGGCCAAATTAGTATTCTTGCACAGAAAATAAAGAGGACTGGCAGTACCCCACTTCTGTAATGTGATTTTCATGCTGTATAACTCAGAGCTGCACTTGAGTGGCAGAGAAATTAAGGCCAAGAATGGGTTAAGACTGAAAGATGACTTGGGTAGTGAAGCCCCTAGTTATCAATTATGGAAACCTGTAATAAAAATTGGGGATGAGTGGGGGGGGGGGAATATAAATAATCCCTTTATTAAAAAAAGGGAAACAAAGAACGAAAAACCCCACACACTCACTGTGAAGGTGTGGTGTAAGTGGGGGGGGGGGGGGGGGGGTAAACCACAACTTTAGGGCCCAAAGGATCTCTAGCTTTATACCCATGACGTGCCATCTCAACTTCCTTCCAGACATGACTGATCATTTATTTAATAAGTGGGAGCAGAAGGGGATTTGATGATTAGGACACATTTATAGGAGACAGACTGAGCTCTGAAGACATCAAAAGAGTTTAGGATAGAAGGGACCAGATTCAATACTTACAGGTAAAGCACAGTTACTTACCTGTAACAGGTGATCTCTGGGAACAGCAGGAATTAGTCCTCACATATGGGTACGTCGGTACCGACGGAGCCTGTGCGGGAAAGCTCCCCAGCTTCCCAGAAGGAAAGCTTTTGGGGCCTCCCACTGCACATGCGCGCTGCCTTCCCGCCTTCCTGACCAACTCTCCTCAGTTCGAGTTTAAAGCTGAGACAATAGAGAGAGGAAAGGAAAGAGAGATACAACTCCTAGGGGAGGTGGGTGGGTTGTGAGGACTAATTCCTGCTGTTCCCAGAGATCACCTGTTACAGGTAAGTAACTGTGCTATCTCCAGGAACAAGCAGGAATAAGTCCTCACATATGGGGACTCCCTAGCTGAGATGCCCGGGAGATCCCCTGAAGGGTATGAGACCCTGAAAGGTTCCTCATCTTCCTATGGATCTCAGGCATCCATTTAGGGAAGGTGGGCTGGAGTTATTCAAGAATGGAACAGGTGTCTGAGGACAGCCTGACCAAACAAGGTATCCCGGCGGGAGTCCTTGTCCTAACAGTAATGGGCTGTAAAGGTATGAACCGAGGCCCAGGTGGCTGCTCGACAGATCTGGTCAATGGACACAGAGTTTAGATGAGCCATAGAGGTGGCCATGGCCCTCCAGAGAAAGGTTCTTACTCTGGTAAGCAAAAGAGATACACTGAGCAATCCAATTGGACAGTGTTCTTTTAGAGACTGGAAGTCCTAAATGAGAAGGATCAAAAGCAACAAAAAGCTGAGAAGACTTTCGATGTTGCTGTGTCCTGTGGAGGTAAAAGGCAAGAGCTCTTTTACAATCTAGAGTATGAAGGTGCCTCTCTGCACTGGATGCATGAGGAGCTGGAAAAAAGACAGGTAAATATACCTCTTGATTAAGATGAAAAGGGGAGACCACTTTAGGCATAAAGTGGGGATTGGTCCTAAGGACCACCTTATCATGATGGAACCTTGTATAAGGTGGATTAGCCACTAGAACTTGCAGTTCACTGATACGGCGAGCTGAGGTGACTGCAATAAGGAAAATAACCTTCCAGGAAAGAAATTTCAAGGAGGTAGTGGCTAAGGGTTCAAAGGGTGGCTTCATAAGCTGACCAAGAACCAAGTTTAAGTCCCATGCCACCGGAGGAGGTCGAATGGGAGGTTTAGTTAAGGTTAGGCCTCTCATGAATCTTGCAAGAAGAGGATGAGAGGAAACAGGTTGTCCATTGATGGGCTTAAGGGATGCTGCAATAGCACTCAAATGGACTCTTACTGAATTCGTTTTGAGTCCTGCATTGGAGAGATGCAGGAGATATTCCAAAAGAGAATTCAAAGGAAATGCTAGAGGGTTAAGACCCTGTTGAGCACACCAAATGGAAAATCTTTTCCATTTAAAAGCGTAAGAACGCCTAGTGGAAGGTTTCCTAGAGGCATGGAGGATATCCTTCACTTGCTGCGAAAGACTGAAGTGTTGAAGGTCTAGGCCTTCAGTAACCAAGCTCTGAGGTGAAGGGACTTGGGGTTTGGGTGCCACAAAGTCCCCTCCTCCTGAGACAGGTGGTCTGGAGCCGCTCCCAAGTCCAGGGAGGGGGCTTGGGAGAGATGCAGAAGTAGAGGGTACCACACTTGGCGTGGCCAGCGTGGAGCTATGAGGATCATGGACCCTTGATCCCTTTGAAGTTTGAACAGAGTCTTGGGAATCAAAGGAATGGGTGGAAAGGCATATAGGAAGCCCTGACCCCAATCAAAGAGGAAGGCATCCTTGGCCTGAACTCCCTGACACGGAACCCTGGAACAGAACCGGGGAAGTTTGGCATTCCACGGACTTGCAAAGAGGTCTATGTCCGGGGTCCCCCATTTCTGGAAGATTCTGAGTACCTGATCCATGTGTAGGGACCATTCGTGTGGAAGCAGAACTCGACTGAGTCTGTCTGCCCAAGAGTTTTGGACTCCTGGAAGATATACTGCCAGGAGATGGATTTGATGCTCTCTGGCGAAGGCCCATAATCTTAGAGCTTTGTTGCAAAGCGACAGAGAGCCAGTCCCTCCTTGTTTGTTTATGTAAAACATGGCTACTTGATAGTCCTTATTCATACGGACTGCCATGTTGCTGAGGAGGGTATGAAAAACTCTGAGAGCTAGAAAGATTGCTCGAAGTTCCAAGTGGTTGATATGAAGGGTGGTCTCCTGTGGAGACCAAGTGCCCTGAGTGGAGAGATCTTGAAGATGAGCTCCCCAACCTGTTTGGGAGGCATCTGTTGTGAGGGTTGCTTGGGGCAACAATGGTTGAAAGGGGGCCCCCAACAACAGATTTTGAATGGACATCCACCATTGGAGAGACCAAAAGAGACGTTTGGAGTTTGCTATTTGGTCTGAGAGAGCTCCGGATGCTTGAGTCCACTGGGTGGACAAAGTCCATTGAGCTGCTCTCATATGTAGGCGAGCATAGGGCACCACATATACTGTGGAGGCCATGTGGCCTAATAGTTGTAGCATCTCCCTGGCAGTCAAAGTGGCTTCTGGACTGAGTCTGGGAGGCTAAGTGCACTAGACGTTGGCAATGGGCCTGAGGAAGATAGGCCCTTGCAGTGGTGGTATCCAACCAGGCCCCTATGAATTCCAGGGACTGAGTAGGGGCGAGTTGAGACTTTGGCAGATTGATCACAAGTCCCAGATACTGCAGAATGCGTCTGGTGCGATCCAGGGAAGTCTGAGCCTCGGACTGAGATGGAGCTCGGATGAGCCAGTCGTCCAGGTATGGGAAAACAAAACTTCCCAGGGCTCGTAGAAATGCAGCCACTATTGCCATGCATTTGGTAAATACCCTTGGAGCAGAGGCTAGACCGAAGGGAAGTACTCTGTATTGGAAATGTTTTCCCTGGAACAGAAACCGTAGGAATTTTCTGTGGGATGGATGGATGAGTATATGTGTGTATGCATCCTTGAGATCTAGAGAACAAAGCCAATCCTGACTCTGTAGGTATGGAAGGAGAGTACCTAGAGAAAGCATCTTCAATTTCTCCTTGCATAGGAATTTGTTCAATTCTCTGAGATCTAGAATAGGTCTGTACCCCCCTGTTTTCTTGGGAATAAGAAAATAAGGGGAGTAAAACCCTGACCCCTGTTGAAGAAGAGGAACCTCTTCTATTGCCCTTTGGGCGAGAAGGGTGGTCACCTCTTGACCTAACAGGTTCAGAAGAGAGGGGGGAGAATTGAAACTTCTCACCATGGTATGGGGAGGAAGGCTGGAGAAATATAGTTTGTAGCCCTCTCTGATGATAGAGAGGGTCCATTGCTCTGATGTGATTTGCTCCCATCTGGGAGCAAAATGAGTTAACCTTCCTGGAATGGTGAGAGGCTCTGGATGTTTTAGAGCCAGAAAGGTTAAGTTATCTAGAGTTGAGTCAAAAACCCTGAGGGGGTTGAGACTGCTGGGCTGTAGCAGCCCCTGCAGGTTTTGCCCTGGCCTGTTTAGGCTGCTGATGCTTAGGAGCAAAGCGAGCTGCAGAAGATTGTTGGCCAGTATTTGTGGCAAATCTGGCCTTCTTGTAGAAAGGCTTTTTGAAAGATTTCTTCTTGACAGGGGCGGAGGTAGACTTAGAAAGTCTATCTAAAGCAGCATTTTCTGCATCCATTTGGGTGGCTTTGATTTGCCACTCCTTACCAAACAGATTCTCACCTGTACAGGGCAGATTTCCCAACCCATCCTGGACCCAGGGTTCTAGGTCAGAGGCCTGGAGCCAAGCAATTCTGCGAGCCTCTATGGCAATACCCGAGGCTCTGCTAGCACCCTCAAAGGAGTCAAAGGCTGCTCTGTTGGAGAACTTTGATATATCTTGGGTATGCTTTAGCAAAAGAAGCAACTCCTCCTTTCTATCCTCTGGGATAAAGGGGAGAAAATGGCGTATTTTCAATGCAATCTCCTTCAGAAACATGCCCATATAGAGGCTGTATGAATTGATTCTAGCAATAAGCATACTTGCTTGGAAGATTTTTCTACCAAAAGCATCCAAAGTCCTACATTCTCTCCCTGGAGTAGAAGAGTGTCGTTTGGTACTCTTTATCCTTTTCATAGCTGACTGCACCACAATAGAGTGGTGAGGGAGCTGAGTTTTTTGAAAACCAGGAGGGGGGAGGGACACGATACATGGTGTCCGACGAAAATGTGGAGATAGGGTGAGAGGAGTCTCCCATAAGTCCATCATGTGTTCTTGAAGAATTTCATGAATGGGCAAGGTGACTGCCTCTTTGGGAACCTTAGAGTATCCTAAAATATCTAATTTTTTTGCTCTAGGTTCTTTTTCAGAGGTTACTGAAATAGAGAGACCTTTAGCCACTTCAAGGATGAAGTCTTGAAAGGACAAATCCTCTGGAGGCGACATTCTCCTCTTTGGAGAAGAGGGCTCTTCAGGTAGAGTTAGGGAAACTTCAGCAGTCATCTGATGAATCAGAATCATCAGAAGACTCGAAGTATCGTCTGTTTGCTTCCAGGGATCGATAAACGTATCGACCGGTATCGACATCGGGGGTACCCAGAACCGGATCGGTATCGGGGAAAACCCCGGAACCAGGATCGGTATCCTGGTCGATGTGGATGCCCTGGGTACCAGTATCGGTTGTGGTACCGGAACCGGAGTCTGTACCGCTGGCTGCGGTACCGATGGCGTTGCAGCTCTAATAAAAGCCATAATAGCCTGCTGCATGGATTGAACTGTATGATCCATAGACGCCACGACTGTCTGGATGTCGGTACCGGAAGATTGAGCCGGTACCCCAGAGCAGTCTAACAGGTGATCGGTCAAGGCCGTGCCATCGATGTCAACCTGTAACCCCATAGGAGGAGCTTTGGAAGCCGGAGCTTCCCGCCGGGGTTGTTTGGCTGGGGCAGGGTCCTCAGGGTCAAGCCCGGGGGCATCTCGATACTTGGAGGGAGATTTGCCCTTTGAGGACCTGCCAGAGGAATGTTTGGTTACCTGAGATCCATCAGGAGAGGAAGACCTGGAAGATGTCGATGCTGGAGTATCTGTAGAAAACAGCATGTGAAACTTGGCTGCCCGGTTTTGTAAGCCACGTTTAGACATCAAAGAACAGGATGGGCAATCCGGAATGGAGTGGTCAGGCCCCAAACATTTAAGACACCATTCATGGGTGTCTGACTGATATAGTACCGCTACACTTGGTGCATTTTTTGAAACCAGAGGCTTGTTTCTCCATGAGGGAGAATTCTGTGAAGGCCTAAAGGCCTCACAGAACAAACACACCAAGTGGGGAAAATATTTTTTTTTTTTTAAGAAATAAAGAAAAAAGACCGGCGGTACCGGTCCAGAATCGGGGAAGGCAGACACGCGGCCAAACAAACAAATTAAAATAACTTCTTCAGCGGTGACAGGAACACGACCTGCTGGCTCCGCGGAAAAAGAAGAACTGAGGAGAGTTGGTCAGGAAGGCGGGAAGGCAGCGCGCATGCGCAGTGGGAGGCCCCAAAAGCTTTCCTTCTGGGAAGCTTTCCCGTGCAGGCTCTGTCGGTACCGACGTACCCATATGTGAGGACTTATTTCCTGCTTGTTCCTGGAGATAGCGTAGTTACTCACCTGTAACAGGTGATCTCCGGGAACAGCAGGAATTAAGTCTTCACAACCCACCCACCTCCCCTAGGAGTTGTGTGTCTCTCTCTCTCTCCTTGGCTCAGCTTTAAACTCAACTGAATTGAGAGAGGCAGTGAGGCGGGAAGGCAGCATGTATGCACTGTGGGATGCTCCCAAAAAGCTTTCCTTTTGGATGCTGTGGAGCGTTCCTGCGCAGGCTCCGTCGGTACCGACGATACCCATATGTGAAGACTTAATTCCTGCTGTTCCCGGAGATCACCCGTTACAGATAACTAAACTTTATGGTATTTTGCTTATGATTTAATGCTTATTGCTTAATATGAAGTACCTTGGGGAGGAAGGGAGAGGTGCGGTCTGTAAGATGTATGCATTATGCTGAAGTAATAAATATGTAGGTAGCTGTTTAGCTATTAAAAACATATAAATCATTTCATGCTCCCAGAATGAGTCCTATTGTGTCCCAACAGCTCATTCCCTGCTTCCTGCCATTCAGCAGGACATGCCAACAATACTAAAACAAAGATGGTTACCCACATCAGTCTCACACTGAATATGAGACTGCTGGACAGACTGACACTATATATGTAATTATTCACTGTTGAACTGTCCACAACTTGCTACCCACTAAAAGGAAAAACTACATTCAACCTACCAACTTGTTCCTGAGTTACCGTCACGGTGGGAAGGGACATGATCCTATCCTTGTCAGCTGGTGGAGGGCCAGTGTTTTCCAACTGTCCCAAAAGCTGAAAAAATGAACAAGCCAAAATTCAGAGTTCAAGATTCGGTACCATCCAAGATGTCAGCCATTCTATCCTATACCTGGGGGGGGGGGGGGGGGGGGGGGGTTGTTTTTTTTTTTTTTTTTTAAACACACACAAAACACTTTTCGCAACCCACCAAGGTCCCTGTAGGGTATGGTGCAGAATACAAATTCTGAATGACATTAAGTTTAATTCAGAGTTCAACCTTCAATATACACCCCAGCACATTTGGGAAATTTTGATCCAGGATGACATACCATTGGGGCTGACACAGGATGTTGTGCCGTTTTGTTTTTTTAAACTGAGGAACAAATGCCAGGAAGTGTTGCTAACCAGCAGGAATGCTTTAAAGCCAAACATCTGCCTGCTGCGGCTTGCAGTGTACATACTGCCGAGTAGCATGAGGTACGTTTAGTCCAATTTTGCCATTTATTC
This sequence comes from Ichthyophis bannanicus, assembly GCA_033557465.1. Lineage (NCBI taxonomy): Eukaryota > Metazoa > Chordata > Amphibia > Gymnophiona > Ichthyophiidae > Ichthyophis > Ichthyophis bannanicus. The sequence continues at coordinate 35,700,881 of CM066048.1, read as the reverse complement.
ACCATGACCTTTGGCAAGTTACTTAATCCCTCGCTACTTCATCACCAGAATACTGCATCAGAGTGTACATCAGTGTCAAACTCCATCACCTACGAGGCATGAACAGGTGACATGGTTCAGCCTTTGATGCCTTGTGGCTAAATAACCATTAAAAAGGCAGTCAGCCTATTTTACCTGTGTTACAATTGCATCCAGACCACTCTGTCCCCATGCATAGTCCCCAGGGTTAGAGTGCAGCATGCCACTCCTGTGAACAGTATGAAAAATTAACATGGTGGCAAGAAAGTCTTTGTTCAAAAGCAAAACATTTTGATAAAACCCTGAAGCACTGCCAAGTCTATCCACTTTCCTTACTCCTTCAGAGAGGTCAGCTCATGCTTTAACTGCCTTCACTTTATCAAATCACTAACTATAGGGGCTTGGATACTGCCACTTAACTCTATGATGCCCCCCCAGTCACTCACTTGCTACCAAATGAGCAGAGGGAATGCTTTGCAAGTTTTAGTGCCCAAAATTCAGGAAGTGTGCTGAGGAAAGAGAAACCAGTCCCAACCCTTCCATCGTGTGTGCTTCTGTGCATTTTAGCAAGGACTGGTCCAAGGATACGAGGCAGCCTAGGAAGCAGCTCACGCCTGCTGCCCGTTTCTGCAACCTGCACTGATGGCAACGACACAAATGGCAATGCAGCACTTACCTAAAGCCTCCAAATGCTGCACAACTGTTCGTGTCACCCAGCTGCTTGCACCCCCCCCCACCCCCCCGACGCAGACTGGGTCTGCTGAATGTCACTTTCAGCACTGCTGCAGGGCCTGGAGAGAGGCAGCGGCAGTGAGGCACCCTCAAAATGCTGGTGCTCTAGGTCATCTAATGGGCAGCACCAGTGCCTACTGGGAACAAATTCTAATGGCTAGAAAAACATGTACATATGTGGGGTGAGGGGGGGGGATGTGGCAGGGAAGGGAAGAGGAAACTATCCGATTGCATAAGTGGCCTTTGCTTTACATGAGGTTAAAAGGTAAAAATTATTAGGAGTCCTGCTAGACTAGTCCAGACCAGCGTGTAGTGCCCCCCTGCCAGCAAATAATTGGAAGTTTCTAGTTCTCCGAGACTGCTACTAGCCTTGGTGCAGCCTTCAGCATTTCCCTAAGCATATGGAAATGCCAAGCTAAACACTTAAGAGGGAAACCCAAGGATAACCAACACAGCCTCTGTAAGAAACCAAGAGTAGAAGCTCTAATAAAGGGCCATCCAGCCCAACTATCCAACAAACTCTCAAGGTGGGTCCTGGCCTAGTTTAGCAGGACTGCAGGAAAAATGAAAAAATAAAAATATTCACCTTCTGGATTGTCCTGCTAGACCAGTGGTAAGTGCCAAAGCTATAACTTCACTGGGCAGGACAAAGACACTGCTGCACTCAGGACCTCTAGACCAAATGCTAGATCTGCCCTAGTGTGGAGAGTCAACCAGTAATATGGCAAGCGTCAAGAGGGAAAACCAAATTGCTACCCGAAATGTGTCGACTGGGGTGGCAGTTTGCCTAGGCCTTAGTGGAGAGAGTCTTCAAACCTACCAGCATGGACTTTATTCTTTAAAGACATAAAAGATACCACCACCTCCTTTATCCAGTGGCCCAAGGTGGACTTGGAAGATGATTCCCCTTTACAGAGGCCCCACAAAACAAACAGCATGTCTGACTTATGGACCATGTTAGTCTCCAAGTAATGCAGAAGCATTGTTCACAGAAGAGAATGGAAGAGAAATTACCCTGTTAACATGAAAGGCAGACTGCTTCTACCAAAAAAGGTTAGATAATAGTCCTACAAGAGAGGGCCTGCCAAGCAAATGGCTACCAAAAAGGCTGCCTTGAGATAAATATCTTTAAGCATGGCCCACTTCAAAACCACAAAGAACCAAGCCAAGCTACCAGGGCCACGGAGGGTGGGGGGGGGGGGGGGGGGAGTATCCTACAACTGCTACACCCACCCCTCTCTGAAGGCGGCAGGACATGTCCTGATGAGAAGCCACAAGGCACACAGTGATTGGTTGCTGAAATCATGCCAATGCCATAACTTGCTCTTTCAGAGAGTGCAAGGCAAGGCCCGGCCCTTGTCAAACTCACCTTGAACACCAGAGGGTAAATCTGCCTTTTAAGTTGACATATCCTACTGTCAACACCTTGCTTCAGAGATGCCAAATGTGAACATAAGACAGCCTTGTCTCGCCTTCAAGAGCAAGGAGGTTACCACGGAAGAGTAACCTTTATGCCTTAATCAGTGCCTTTCAGGAAGCCAGGTCAACCACCCGGATAGGCCCCTGCCACAGTAGTCCCTCTCCCCTGCTGGAAGAGGGGCTGGTCCACAAGTTGTCTCACAAGGTTGGCACACCAGTCTGAAGCCACCAGAATTGGTCTCTGATGGCCCTCTATCCTGTGGATTACATGCCCAATCAGAGGCTACAGTGGAAAGACATACAGAAGGAGTTTGTGGCCAGGGCTACACCAGAATATAGTCATCCTCAGAACTGGCCTCCTTAGGATGGCTGAAGGACCTTGGCATCAGCTTGCATTGCCATCAGATCTAGGTGCAGATGTCCCAAGGCCCAGAATGTGCTGGAACAGATAATGTGAGCTCCCATTCTTTAGACAGAGTAAGCAAGCGTGTGCAAAAGCACAAATCTGCTTCAATATTTTGATACCCGTAATATCTTGCACCAAGAGTGCTAGTAGGTGGTGCTCCCCCCTCCCCTCCACAGACCACAACAGCGAAGCCTTGTTTTTCATTAGCACAGTGCGTCAGCTGCAGCCAACCTTGACTAACAGAATCTTGTTAAGTATGGATGTTTTCTTCTGCACAATACAAAACCTTATCTCAGACAGATCTATACCATCTTAGGCGTAGGACCGTGCGGGGCCGTTTAAAATGCTGCTACATTGGTTCTGCTTGCTGTGGAGATCGGAGCGGTGGAGGGGTGATGTCGACAGCAGAGGTTGTGAGTGGGAGCTTAAACACCTGGTGGTATGATATCTACCTCTTCGGATGCTATGTGGAGCATTTCTTCTTGTCTCCTCTATTCCTTTAACTATCACTGTATCTCTTATTCTGTCCTATCTAATTCATGGTGTTCTTTTCATATTTTCTAACTTATGTAATATTGTAAACTGCTCTGATGCTTTGGCTTGAGCAGTATATCAAATCTAATAAACAGACTTTTTCAGAGAGCCATGCCTGCACTGTTCCCTCCTCCCCCCACTTGTTGTCGCAAGCCACTGCTGTGGCATTATCCAAAACCTCCACTGCTCTTACCAAGCCAGGTGGTGAAACTGCAGCAGGGCTATGCAAATAGCCTGTGTCTTGAGGCGCTTGATTGGCCAAGATATTTACACCTAGTCTATAGACCCAGAGCCATCTGACCTAAGCAGTGAGCACTTCAGCCCGACAGACTGGAATTGGATGCCATCGGTAACAATTGCAGACTCTCCAGGGCCATGCCCTTCAGACTGGAGGGACAGGACCACCAGAGAAGACTGCATCAAGATGGGCAAAAAGAGAAAGCTGGATGCCATAGTCATGCACGAGAGATCATCACCATGATAGCAGCACTCGAGAGGCATGTAGGCATGAGCCCGGGGCACCAGCTCTATTGTGGCTCCCATCATGTCCAGCAGCTATAAGTCCCAGGCCCTTTGACACCATTGGTATACCTCTCGCAGGACAAAAATACCTCGCCTGCACAGGTGTCAAAATGCACCTAGATACTCCAGAGATTGAGAGGGGGAGAGAAAAAAAAATTTACTATGCAGCCCAAACGTTACAGAAGCTGCACTATACGTAGTTGGTAGGGCAACTTCTGATTGCAACTTGGCCTGAATGAGCCAGTCATCCAGACATGACTGGGCCCTGATGCCCTCCTACTGAAAAGCTGCTGCGACCATTACCATGACTCTGGAAAATGGCTCTGTGTGCAATCAGGCTGAAGGGCAGGGCACAGAACAGTGAACTGCTGCTCATCCTCCCAAATGGGAATATGAAAGTCTAGAGAAAGGAGGAAGAAAAACAAACCCCACCATACCCTGCCAGTCACCTCTCCCCTTCTGGACCACTTGGATGATGGACCTTAGGGTTGCCATTCAAAACAGACACCTGTAGACAAGCACTGACCCCACTTTAGATCTAGAATAGGTCTCAAGGAGACATCCTTCTTGGGAAAGATGAAGTAGATGGCTATTCCCTCTGGAGGGGAGGTATGGAACAATGGCCTGGAGGTGCAGGAACCTCAGAGTGGCCTTGGAACTGCACAGAGACCACAACACACTTCAATAGGCTCCACACACTTGAGAACAGTCTTTGCTGAACAATGGCAAGAAACTGGTAGTGACCCAGGCCCATGCCTGGTGAAAGGAGATGAACCAGCTGCCCACCAGTATCCTGCAGACCTCATGAAAGGGCTGAGATTTGCCCCTAGACCTAGCAAACTGATCTGACTGCTTTCCCATACAGTAAACGTCAAAGTCACTAAACTGAGGATGAGATGAGAAAGTGGACTGGTTAAAGAAACCCTTTGGTTTATCCTCCAGCAGTTGCTGTGATTTGGTCTTGCCCAAATCCTTCAACTTCTATAGGTCTTCTCCAAAAAAGAGCTTCCCCTTAAAAGGGAAGCTTGGACACCAGGCCTTGCAGGCCAAGTCCATGGTCCAATGCTGAAGTCATACCAGTGCCAGGCCACTGTAGCTGCTGCGATATTCTGTATCAAAAGGTGCTTAACATCATACAGTTTTAGCTAGAATACCATAAAGACTCCAGCTGGATGTAAGATGAGTCCTCCAGCAGCATCTTACGGCCCTGCTGAACACTGAGGGCTGCACCACCCTCTACCAGAATAATGATGCGCTTAGTGACTGCTGCTACCAATGCCTCCAAGCCTAGGAAAAAAAATATGTATAGCCAGCTGTCTATCTGCCCAAGAAAGGACTTTGACCCCTCTTCCCCAGTAGGGCATCAAGAGAATTACATTCCACCCGGACCATCTGCTAGAGGCCCTCCAGGATTGGATCTCCTTCTGATTTCCCCTTTGCAGGCACTTCTGTTATTTGGAGCGAAGACGTGAGCAATCAAGGTTGCCAGCTCATCGTGAGCGAAAAGGTTCATGAGCAGGGAGTCAACCCATTTCTCTTCCAGGGGAGGCAACTTTCCAGCCACAAGTTTTGTGAGTGGGGACAAGCTTAGAAGACATCTTCCTCCTGGTCACTAGTTTAAGGACGGACGCACAAGACCTCAGAAACCAAGCATGTACCCTCGAGGCCTCCCATAGCCAGGAGTGCTTGAGCAGCAGAACCCCTTCCCCTGAGGGGCCCCATGTGGATAAAGGACCCGCCAGATGCCAATCTTGATAGCTCCTTTGAGGAGTCTTTAATGTATTGGGAACACTTTAGCAAAAAGCACCATACAAGAGACACACTAGCCTTATAAAAATCCAACCAGCACCACATGCCAGCAACCATCAAACAGCCCATACAGAGCTCCCTGATTAACATAGCACTCATTAATGCCAGATCTATATGGAACAAGTCCAATGCTTTCAAATACCACCTCCAATCACACCAGACATTCTCTGCATCACAGAAACCTGGCTGAAAGATACCGACCAGATCATAAACCAAGTCACACCTTACACTGACACTGCATTCAACTGTCCCTGGATCAACAAAAGAGGCAGAGGGGTGTTAATAGTGGCTAGATTCAACCTAAGATTCAAAACCTCCAAGTCAACAAGCACAGATCACTGCAAAATAATAACTATAGAGAATAGGGACCTAGCCATCTGCCTTACCTACAGCCGCCCCCCCCCCCCCCCTGCTGACAATGAATTATCCACCATACTGGAAACACTATGTGCAAACCATTCCCCTACAAACTGCTCATATTATTGGGAGATCTTGACCTCAGCTCTGCACCCAGCAACAACTCAATAGCTTTCCTCAGAGCAATGGAATCCCTGCAGTTCACACTACACCACACGGGTCTCTCCCATCATCTAGGCACCACCCCAGACTGCAAATTTGTGCCACAAAGCTTCTCGGAAGATAACGTGACACCTCCCCAGGTCATACCAATACCCTGGTCTGACCATCATGCTAGTCACTTTAAGCTCCATACCTCACACCAAATATCAGCACAGAAAACACCTAAAGCAGAAAGAAGATTTAAAGGCTTTGATAAAGGACAATTCCTCAAATCAACCCTCAAACTCCATGACTAACAATCTGGACAAGGCAACTGAAACATGGACCACCACCGCTGCTGCAGTGGCTAGAGCACCTTTATGAGTAAACCACAGTCGTATAACAAGAATCTCATCAGCTCCCTGGTACTCTGTGGATAAGGGAAGCAAAGAAAACACTACACAAGCTGGAACGTCGTTAGAGTTAAAACAAAACAGAAACCAAATACAACGGGATTACAACAGTTTCATCAGACAAGGAGGATCATACCAACCTCATTAAGATCCAGTAACAAACGCAGAGAACTCTTCATGATTGTCCACACTTACAAAGGAACCATCCCAGACTATAGACACAATCCAGCTTCAGATCTTTGCAAACGTCCGTCCTGACAAGCCTAAGCCCCCTCTGAAAGACTTTCCTCCTCATCTGGATCCCCCAGACAGCAGTTACTTACCTGTAACAGGTGATCTCTGGGAACAGCAGGAATAAGTCTTCACATATGGGTATCGTCGGTACCGATAGAGCCTGCACGGGAACACTCCCCAGCGTCCAGTAAGAAAGCATTTGGGAGCATCCCACAGCGCCTGCGTGCTGCCTTCCCGCCTTTTCCAACCGCCTCTCTCCAGTTCGAGTTTTAAAGCTGAGACAAAGAGAGAGAGAGGAAAGGAAAGAGAGAGATACAACTCCTAGGGGAGGTGGGTGGGTTGTGAAGACTTATTCCTGCTGTTCCCAGAGATCACCTGTTACAGGTAAGTAACTGTGCTATCTCAGGAACAAGCAAGAATGAGTCTTCACATATGGGGGGACTCCCTAGCTGTAGATGCCAGGGAGAAACCCCAGGTTGTGTGTCCTTGAAAAGGACTACCTCCTCCCATGGATCTCTGGCATCCGACCAGGGTAGATGGGTAGGAGTTGATTAAGAATGGAACAGGTGTTTGAGAACAGCCTGAGCAAACGAGGCATCCCGGCGGGAGTCCTTGTCCAAACAGTAATGGGCTGTGAAGGTATGAACCGAGGCCCAGGTGGCCGCTCGACAGATTTGGTCGATGGACACAGAGTTTAGATGAGCCATTGAGGCTGCCATGGCTCTCACATTGTGAGCTGTGACATGGCCCGCCAGAGAAATGTTCCTACTCTGGTAGGCAAAAGAAATACACTGAGCAATCCAGTTGGACAGTGTTCTCTTAGAGACTGGAAGTCCTAAATGAGAAGGATCAAAAGCAACAAAGAGTTGAGAAGACTTTCTATGTTGCTGTGTTCTTTGTAAGTAAAAAGCGAGAGCTCTCTTACAATCCAAGGTATGAAGATTCCTCTCTGCATTTGATGCATGAGGTCCTGGAAAAAAGACAGGTAAATATACCTCTTGGTTCAGATGAAAAGGTGAGACCACTTTAGGCATAAAGTGTGGATTGGTCCTGAGGACTACCTTATCATGATGGAACCTTGTATAAGGAGGATTAGCCACCAAAGCTTGCAACTCACTGATGCGGCGTGCTGAAGTGACCGCAATGAGAAAAATAACTTTCCAAGAAAAAAATTTCAAGGAGGTGGTGGCTAAAGGTTCAAAGGGTGGCTTCATAAGCTGGCCAAGAACCAGGTTTTAGTCCTATGCCACTGGAGGTGCTCTAATGGGAGGTTTGGTTAAAAGAAGGCCTTTCATGAATCTTGCTATTAAGAGGATGAGAGGAAACAGGTTGTCCATTGAGAGGCTTTAGGGACGCTGCAATAGCACTCAAATGGACTCTTACTGAATTCGTTTTCAGACCTGCATGGGATAGATGCAGGAGATACTCTAGTAGAGAATTCAGAGGTATTGCAAGAGAGTTAAGACCCTTCCCTGAACACCAAATGGTAAATCTTTTCCATTTGAAAGCATAGGAACGTCTAGTAGAAGGCTTTCTAGAGGCATGAACAACATCTTTGACTTGCTGAGAGATGAAAATCTTGAAGGTCTAGGCCCTCAGCAACCAAGCCCTGAGATGGAGGGACTGGGGGTTTGGGTGCCACAAAGTTTCCTCTTCCTGGGACAGGTGGTCTGGTGCAGAGCCCAAGTCCAGGGAAGGAGCTTGAGAGAGATGCAGAAGTAGAGGGTACCACACTTGGCGTGGCCAATGTGGTGCTATGAGGATCATGGTCCCTTGATCTCTCTGAAGCTTGAATAGTGTCTTGGGAATTAGGGGAATTGGTGGAAAGGCATAAAGGAAGTCTTGACCCCAGTGAAGGAGGAAGGCATCCTTGGCCTGAACTCCCTGACACGGAATTCTGGAACAGAACCAGGGAAGTTTGGCATTCCACAGACTTGCAAAGAGGTCTATGTCCGGAGTTCCCCAAATTCGAAAAATCCTGGCTACCTGGTCCATGTGGAGGGACCACTAGTGTGGAAGCAGAACTCTACCGAGTCTGTCCGCCCAAGAGTTCTGAACGCCTGGAAGATATACTGCCAGAAGATGGATGTGATGCTCTCTGGCGAAGGCCCACAGTCGCAAAGCTTCGTTGCAAAGCGACAGAGAGCCAGTCCCGCCCTGCTTGTTTACATAGAACATGGCTACTTGGTTGTCCGTATGGATGAGGACTGTCCTGTAGCTGAGCAGGGAATGGAACACTGAGAGCTAAGAATATTGCTCTGAGTTCCAAGAGACTGATATGCAGAGAAGTCTCCTGTGGAAACCAGATGCCCTGGGTGGAGAGATCCTGCAGATGAGCTCCCCAACCCAATGGAGAAGCATCTGTTGTCAGAGATGCTTGGGGTAGCAACTGCTGAAAAGGGGACCCCAGCAATAGATTTGGAGGGGACTTCCACCACTGGAGAGACCAAAATAGGCGACTGGAGTTTGCTATTTCATCTGACAGGCAACCTGATGCCCGAGTCCATTGGGTGGACAATGTCCATTGAGCTGCCCTCATGTGAAGGCGAGCATATGGAACCACATGCACGGTGGATGCCATGTGGCCTAATAGTTGTAACATCTCTTGAGCAGTTAAATGGGACTTTAACTGTATCTGGGAGGCTAACTGCACCAAGCGTAGGCAACGGGCCTGAGGAAGATAGGCCCTTGCAGTTGTGGTATCCAGCAAGGCCCCTATAAACTCCAGAGACTGAGTAGGGGTGAGATGGGATTTTGGGATGTTTATTACCAGTCCCAAATACTGAAGGACACGCATCGTGCAGGTTAGAGAAATCTGCGCCTCTGACTGGCATGAAGCTCGAATGAGCCAGTCGTCCAGATACGGGAAAACGAATATTCCTACAGTGCGTAGAAATGCAGCTACTACTGCCATGCATTTCGTGAACACCCTTGGTGCAGAGGCCAGACCAAAAGGAAGCACCCTGTATTGGTAGTGCTTTCCTTGAAAAAGGAACCGAAGGAACCTTCTGTGTGTTGGATGGATGAGGACATGGGTGTACGCATCCTTGAGATCTAGAGAACAAAGTCAGTCCTGACTCTGAAGGTATGGCAGCAGAGTACCGAGAGAAATCTTGAATTTCTCTTTGAATAGAAACTTGTTCAATTCTCTGAGATCTAATATGGGTCTGTAGCCCCCTGTTTTCTTTAAAATAAGAAAATAAGGGGAGTAGAACCCTGAGCCCTGTTGAAGAAGGGGTACTTCTATTGCCCCTTGGGCAAGAAGGGTAGCAATCTCCTGACCCAGAAGGTTGAGGAGAGATGTTGGAGAATTGAACTGTCTCACCATGGTGTGGGAAGGTTCAAGAAACGAAGCTTGTACCCTTCCCTTACAATGGAGAGGGTCCATTGCTCTGCTGTAATTTGCTCCCATCTGGGAGCAAAGTAAGCCAACCTTCCTGGAATGGTGAGGGGCTCTGGTTCTTCAGAGCCAGAAAGGCTAAGTTCTCTAGTTGCAAGTCAAAGGCCCTGGGGAGGCTGAGGCTGCTGAGTCGTGGGAGGCCTGGCAGCCTTTGACTTGGCCTGTTTAGGTGGTTGCTGACGCTTTGCAGCAAAAACGACCTGCAGATGCCTGCTGACCATAAGCAGGATAGTATCTTCCCTTTTTAGAAAAACCTTTTCTTAGCAGGAGCAGAGGTAGACTTTGAAAGTCAATCCAAAGCAGAGTTCTCAGCATCCATCTGAGTGGCCTTTGCTTTCCAATCCCTGCCAAAAAGGTTTTCACCTGTACAAGGAAGATTTCACAGTTCATCTTGGACCCAAAGTTCCAAATCAAAGGCTTGTAACCAAGCAATTCTGCGTGCACCTATGGCAATAGCCGAGGCTCTGCTTACACACTCAAAAGAGTCAAAGGCTGCACGGTTGGAAAATTTGGAAACATCTTGGGCATGTTTAAGCCAAGTGAGAAATTCCTGCCTTTTATCTTCTGAAATAAAAGGAGCTAAAGTCTGCAGATCTGTGACTTTTTAGAAACATCCCCATATAGAGACTATAGGAGTTGATTCTGGCAGCAAGCATATTAGCTTGGAAAACCCTTCAGCCAAAAGCATCAAGGGTCCTGCATTCACATCCTGGAGGATTAGATGAGTGTCTCTCTGCACTCTTTATTTTCCTCATGGCCGACTCTACCACAATAGAGTGGTGAGGAAGCTGAGACTTATGAAAGCCAGGACAAGGAGGGACACGGTACATGGTGTCTAGCCTACGAGAATGAGGAAAGGTGGTAAGAGGAGTATCCCACATGCTCAACATGAGATCATAGAGAATCTCATGAATAGGTAAAGTAGCTGCTTCTTTAGGAGCCTTAGGATATTGCAAAATATCTAGTTGCTTGGCTCTAGGCTCTGACTCAGGGGCCACTAATGGAGAGGCCCCCTAGCCACTTCCCTAATGAAGTCCTGAAAAGACAGGTCTTCTGGAGGAGACATTCTTCGTTTTGGAGAATCAGACTCCTGAGGAAGAAGTACCGGTGCATTGACAGAAACCTCCGACTCAGAGTCTTCGGAGGAATCGAAGTATCGCCTGTCTGGATGCTCCTGTAAAGCCTGATACGTGTACTGAGTGGGATCGACATCGGGAGTAAGTGGTACCGATTCGGTACCAATGGGCATCATAGGACATGGTACCGTTGCAGTCGACACTGAAGCCGATGTCGATGCAATTGGTACCGGCACCGGGAACAATGCCGGTGCCAGAGTCTGTACCGGCAACGGAGACTGTTGCGGTACCGGAGGCGTCAAAGCCTGCATAAATGCCGTTAGGGTGCGCTGCATGGACAGAATCTTCTGATCCATTGACGCCAGAGTCTGGATGTCGGTACCAGTGGAGGCCACCGGTACCCCAGAACATGGCAACAGGTGATCGGTCGAGGCCGAGCCATCGATGTCAACCTGTGACCCCATAGACAATGCTTTGGAAGCCGGAACTTCCCGCCGGGGTAATTTTGCCGGTGCAGAATCCTCGAGGACAAGCCCGGAGGCATCTCGATGCTTAGAGGGAGATTTGCCTTTCAAGGACCGGATAGATTTATGTTTGGTTACCTGAGATCCATGGGAGGAAGCAGCAGCCCTGGAAGACATCAATGCCACCGAGGCTGCATCAGAGGGAAACAGGGTACTGAGCTTGGCTGCTCGGTTCTGCCGACCTCTTTTAGACATGGTACAGGACACAATCCGTGATGGAATGGTCAGGGACCCAAACATTTTAGACACCAGTCATGGGTGTCGGTGACAGAAATAGTACCGCCACACTTCGTGCACTTTTTGAACCCGGAAGCGGGCTTCTCCATGAGGAGAAAATATGTTCAGGCCTAAGGCCCAAACCGAAAATGCACAGTTGAAGAAAGAAAAGTTTTTTGTTTTTTTTTCCAAGAAAGAAAAGAAAAGACCGGCGGTACCGGTCTGACGTCGAAGGCAGACGCAACAGAAAAAGAAAGAAAAAAATAAAGAATTCTTCTGCGGTGACAGGAACACGACCTGCTGGCTCCGCGGAAAAGAAGAACTGGAGAGAGGCGGTTGGAAAAAGCGGGAAGGCAGCACGCAGGCGCTGTAGGATGCTCCCAAAAGCTCTCTTACTGGACGCTGGGGAGCGTTCCCGCACAGGCTCTGTCAGTACCGACGATACCCATATGTGAAGACTCATTCCTGTTTGTTCCTGGAGATTGTGCTTTATCCTCCCCTACACACAAAATGGGGGCAAGTGGTATATGAAACTGGATAAATAAATTCCACGCATCTACCACTCTTTCCGTAAAGAAATATTTCTGCATATTACTCCTAAGTCTATCCCCTGTCAACCTCATCCTATGTCCCCTTGTAGCAGAGTTTGCTTTCAATCGAAGGCGGCTCTTCTCCTGTGCATTTATGCCATGGAGGTATTTAAACGTCTATCATATGTTTATTTTAAAACTTAATATACCGCCCAACAAAAAGTATCTGGGCGGTTTACAATAGAAGCTAGTAAAATTGAAATAAAAAAATTAAAATTAAAAATGCTGCAAGTAAAGAAAAGAAAAAGGGACGCCATAAGATCAAAAAAGCAGGACAGAAAAAGATGAGAGCAGAGTAAGAAAAGGGCAAAGAGAAATAAGAGTCAACAGTGAGGGTAGGGGGTGTTCTGGTAGGAAGGGGCAACAATCAATACATCAGTGGGGAGGGGGGTAGGTCATAAGCAAGACAGAAGAGGTGAGTTTTTAATTTGGCTTTAAATGCAGTAAGAGTGCTCTAGACGGAGGGCAAGGGGGAGCGAGTTCTAGAGCCTCAGGCCAAGGAAGTAGAAAGCTGAGATCTCTTATCCTGCTTTCCTTCTTTCAATTGAAAGCAAGCTCTGCTATGAGGGGAAATGGGATGAGGGTGAAAGGGGATAGATTCAGGAGTGATATAGCGTAGTTACTCACCTGTAACAGGTGTTCTCCAGGAGCAGCAGGAATCAGTCCTCACTTATGGGTGACGTCGGCGCCGACGGAGCCCTCGCGGAGCAATTTTCCCCAGCTTTCAAAGAAAGCCTTTGGGAATTGCAGCGCGCATGCGCGGTCGTCTTCCCGCCCGAGGGTGCCATCTTAGCCAGTCAGATGACATAGCTAAAAAAGACAGCATAAAAAATTTGCAAAAAGAACATAAGCAGACGATTGCAACTCCAAGGGGAGGAGGGAGGGTAGTGAGGACTGATTCCTGCTGCTCCTGGAGAACACCTGTTACAGGTAAGTAACTATGCTTTCTCCAGGACCAAGCAGGAAGTCAGTCCTCACTTATGGGACTCCCAAGCTCAAGGCTACCGGAGACCCTAAGCACAAAAATGAGCTCCCTCTAGCTCAGCAGCACAGAAGGAAAGAATCTTCGCTGAATTATCACCCACCGGTAGCCCACATCCGGGATGGAGGGTAGGAGTTGCTCAGACCTCAAAGAGATTACGGAGGACTGCCTGTCCGAAAGCACTGTCCCTGCGGGACTCCCTCTCGAGACAGTAATGGACCGCAAAAGTCTGGCTCGAAGACCAAGTAGCGGCCCGGCAGATGTCTGCCAGCGGAACAGAGCGGAGGTAAGCCACTGACGTAGCCTTTGCCCGAACGCAATGAGCCGTGACTCGACTTTCTAAGGAGAGTCCGGCTGCCCCATAAGCCCAAGAGATACAGTCCGCAACCCAGATGGACAGAGTACGCTTGGAGACCGGGAGCCCCAATTTATTGGGGTCAAAAGACACAAAAAGCTGAGCAGCTTTACGGTGCTCCCGCGTACGGTCAAGGTAGAAGTTCAAAGCCCTTCTACAGTCCAGGGTATGGAGGACCGTTTCAGCTCGGCTGGAGTGTGGTCTGGGAAAGAAGGTTGGAAGTACCACCTCCTGATTGATGTGAAAAGGGGAGACCACTTTTGGAAGAAATTTTGGGTGAGTCCGTAGGACTACCCTATTTTTGTAGAACCGAGTGTAAGGGGGATCAGACACGAGGGCCTGCAATTCACTTACGCGTCTAGCGGAAGTGAGGGCTATCAAGAACAGTGTTTTCCAAGACAGAAAACGGAGAGAACAGGTAGCCATAGGTTCAAAAGGCGGACAGGTGATCCGCTGCAACACCACATTCAGGTCCCAGTCAGGCGCTGGCGGGCGCAGAGGTGGTTTAAGTAGAAGGAGACCTCGGAGAAACCTCGCTACGAGAGGGTCGCTGGAGAGAGGTCTACCGTCCACCGGCACATGATGTGCCGAAAGAGCACTGAGGTGAACTTTGACGGAGTTGGACTTAAGTCCCAGATTAGAGAGGTGTAGCAAGTATTGCAAGATCACCGACACCGGGCAGGAGAAGGGATCCTGAGACTGTTGGGTACACCAGACGGCAAAGCGACGCCATTTAAGGGCATAGCATTTGCGGGTAGAAGGGCGTCGCGAAGCTAAGACGACCTCCTCCACCTCTGCCGGCAGGAGAAGGGGAGCAAGGACTACCCTCTCAGCAGCCAGGCCATGAGGTTGAGAGACCTGAGGTTGGGGTGTAGTAGAGACCCCTGATCCTGAGTGAGGAGATCCGGTTGTACCCCCAGAGGGAATGGATCCTCCACCGCTAATTGCAGTAGGAGCGGAAACCATGGCTGTCTGGGCCAGCGAGGGGCCACCAGGATCATGAAGGCGTTGTCTCGGAGCACCTTGAAAAGAGTCCGAGAGACTAGCGGGATGGGGGGGAAAGCGTACAGAAGGCTCCCCGACCATGAAATCAGAAAAGCGTCCGCCGCAACCCGAAGGGGGTGTGGCTGACGAGAGCAGAAGCGAGGAAGCTGCCGGTTGTGAGGACTGGCAAAGAGATCCACCGTGGGGAGGCCCCACTTTAGGAAGAGCTTCTGAACTACCAAGGGATCCAGACGCCACTCGTGCGGCTGGAGGATCCTGCTGAGTTTGTCCGCCAGGCAATTCTCTTGGCCCGGGAGATAAACTGCCTTGAGGAGAATGCCGTGACTGACGGCCCAAGAGCAGAGCTTCTGCGCCTCCCGGCAGAGGAGGAAGGAGCCCGTGCCCCCCTGCTTGTTCACGTAGAACATGGCAACTTGATTGTCCGTCTGGACAAGGACGGACTGGTGAGAAGTCAGGTGGGAGAAGGCTTTGAGAGCCAGGCGGATCGCCCTGAGCTCCAGGAAGTTGATCTGCTGAGCAGACTCCCACATGGTCCAGAGGCCCTGAGTACGTGCCCCTTGGCAATGTGCTCCCCAGCCCAGGAGGGATGCATCCGTGGTCAGCACCCGGGTCGGCTGAGGTGACTGGAAAGGCATTCCGAATATCAGGTTCGGCTGCCGAAGCCACCACCGAAGAGACGAGATCAGCGGCTCGGAGACGCGCACCAGGTCTGCTAGGCCGCCTGTGGCTTGTCGCCACTGCTGGCGGAGACACCATTGAGCAGGCCGCATATTCAGGCGGGCATTGGGGGTCACATGGACAGTGGAAGCCATATGGCCGAGCAGTCTCAGGAAGCGCCTGGCGGAGACCAGGGGCTGGCTGCGAAAACGGTCGGCTAGGTCCATGAGCCGTTGAGCCCTGTCGAGCGGTAGGTATGCTCGCGCCTGAGGAGTGTGCAGCCTTGCGCCGATGAACTCGAGATCCTGCGAGGGGAGCAAAGTGGACTTTGCGAAGTTTATAACAAAGCCCAAGTGCTGCAGAAGAGTCACCGTGCGGCGCGTGGCGTTGGTGACCTCCCGAGCGGACGCTGCTCGGATGAGCCAGTCGTCGAGGTACGGAAAGACATAGAGGCCGTGAAGCCGGAGATGGGCCGCCACCACCGCGAGACATTTTGTGAAGACTCGCGGCGCGGAGGACAGGCCAAAGGGGAGTACTCTGTACTGGTAATGATTTCCTGCCACCACAAACCTTAGGTATTGGCGGTGGCTTGGGTGGATAAGGATGTGCGTGTAGGCATCCTTTAGATCCAAGGAGCATAGCCAATCTCCCTGCTGGAGGTAGGGCAGAAGGATTCCAAGGGTAAGCATTTTGAACTTCTCCCGCACAAGGAACTTGTTGAGGTTGCGCAAGTCCAGGATGGGTCTGAGGCCCCCTGTTCTCTTTGGTATTAGAAAATACCTGGAATAAAAACCTTGACCTCTCAGGTGGTGTGGCACCGGTTCCACCGCCTGTTCCTGCAGAAGACCTGCTAACTCCTGAAGGAGTAATTCCCTGTGCAGAGGGGGTCGTGGAGGTTCTCCCGGAAAATAGGAGGGAGGGACCTGGTGGAAGTGGAGAAGATAGCCTTCCCGCACGACTTGAAGCACCCAGGCATCTGCGGTGATGCTGGACCACCTGTGGGCGAAGTGAACCAGCCGGCCTCCGGTGCTGGGAGGAACCAGCGGGGGGGGGAGAGGCTATGCTTTGTGAGTCAAAAACCCCCACCCTGCTGAGCAGGGGCTGGTGGTGCAGGCTTGGGGGCTTGCTGCCTACGGGACCCGTTACCCCGTCCCTTGGCCTGCTGGCCCTGTTGGGGAGCTGCAGGGGCCTGATAATGGGGGTATTGTTTGTAGGCAGCCGCCTTCCCTCGGGTAAAAGGACTTTTTTCCCGAGCCCTTCTTTTTCTGGGAAGGGGCGGAGGTCTTCCTAGAAAGCCTGGTCCTGGTGAGAGTCTCAGTCTCAATTTGTGCAGCCTTTTCCGCCATGGGCTTGCCAAAGAGGTTTTCGCCTCGGCAGGGGACATCGACCAACTTGTCCTGCACCCAGGGCTCAAGGTCTGACGACTGAAGCCAAGCCTGTCGGCGGGCACCGATGCCGGCTGCAGCCACTCGAGCCGATGCTTCAAAGCCATCATAGGCTGCTCGGGACATGAACTTTGAGCATTCCCGAATGCCAGTGGACAAGGCTAGGAACCTCCGCAAGGGTTCCTCGGACAAACCAGCGGAGAATCCGGCTAGCTCTTTAGCCAGATCCCGGAGATACATGCCCATGTATAGCTGGTAAGTCTGGACACGACATGCGAGCATAGAGCCCTGGAAACACTTCTTGCCAAGGCCATCCAGGTTACGGGCCTCCCTGCCAGGAGGCACCGAGGAGTGCATCTTCTGGCTCTTAAGACGATGCATGGCCGATTCCACTACCATGGAATGGTGTGGCAGCTGTGCCTTTTGAAAGCCAGGGCTCTCGCGGACTCGATAGATAGAATCGACCCGCTTGCTCAGGACCGGCGAGGAGGCCGGACTCTCCCACATGCGGAAGAGTAGTCGTTCCAGCATAGGAGGAACCGGTACAGTAAAGTGTTCCCTCGCGGGAGAGTCATACTGGAGGGCGTCGAGCTCTTCGGCTCGAGGCTCCTCCTCGGGATCCGCAGGGAAGGCCAAAGCCTTGGCCATATCCCTAACGAAGTCCGAGAACCGGGCATCCTCCGGGGGGGACTGCTTCCGAGGCTCGGACTCCGGTGAGTCCGATGGGACACACCGAGTCCGGAAAGAATCAGGCGACTCTTCCTCCTCAGACTCCCAGACCGACTCCGACGAGGACTCGGTGGGGTCGGCCCGGGCAGGGTGCGGCGCCAGCCGCCCCGCCGCCGAGGGAGTCGGCGTCGGCGACCTCGGTCCCGAACGGGAGGCCGAGGGTGACCTCGACCGAGGATCGACTCGAGTTCTCATCGACTCGAGGATCGGCTCGGTCTCCGGGGTCGACTTGGACGTCGACGTCCCGGCGGTCGGGGCAGCGGCGCCAGCGAGGCCAGCGAGCAGTGCCCTCTGCTGGTCCATGAAGGCAGACAGTCTGCTCTCCAAGGCCGTCAACCTGAGTCCGAGCTCAGGTGACCCAGCAGCCCCCGACTCGGGCCCCGACGGCGTCGGGCCCGACGTCGGCTGTCGCGGAGGCGAGTCCAGAAGGACCACAGGACTTACCCGAGCAGGCATCTCCGACTCCAGGCGAGGTCGCTTCGGGATGTGTTCCTTCTCCAAGGACCCGGGGCGGCTGTCGGGGCTATGCGACCTGGCCCTCGCGGAACCAGGAGCGTCCACCGACGCCGCCCTCGCGGGTTTCACCTTCCGACGATGGTCCCCGGAGGGAGAACCCCGGTCGGAGGAACTCCGGCGACGGTCCGAGCTGGAGCCTTTCGACGCGGAGGCCTCCGACGAGGTCCGGGTACGGCTGGGGTCAGCGAAGATTCTCTCACGCTGATGCCGCCGACTTCTCAACGCCTTTGAGGACATTTTGCTGCAGGGCCCACAGATCAGTTCCTCATGATCCGGGCCCAGGCAGCGGAGGCAAAAGTCGTGTGTGTCAGTTAGTGACATATTTCGGTCACACTGACCACACCGCTTAAACCCACTGGCAGCCATCGGGGGAAAAAGGGCCCCTGCGAGGTCAAAGGACCGGGCTGCCAGGGAAAAATCGAAAACGAAAGCTGACAAAGTCAGAAAAACCGAAAAAAGTAAGAGGACTCGTGACCGGCGTCGCGAGTCCGGGCGGGAAAAAGATCGGCGTCGAACCGAAGGAAAAAGAATAAAATAATGAAGACAATCAACTTTTTCGCGGGGACAAGACGGGGACGTCTGTAGGGCTCCGCGGAAAAAAGAAGACTGGCTAAGATGGCACCCTCGGGCGGGAAGACGACCGCGCATGCGCGCTGCAATTCCCAAAGGCTTTCTTTGAAAGCTGGGGAAAATTGCTCCGCGAGGGCTCCGTCGGCGCCGACGTCACCCATAAGTGAGGACTGACTTCCTGCTTGGTCCTGGAGAACCAGAAATATTTCTTTACGGAAAGAGTAGTGGATCCGTGGAATAGTCTCCCAGTGGAGGTTGTAGAAAGGAGGACAGTATCTAAATTCAAAGAAGCATGGGACAAACACAGAGGATCTCTAAAGGAATAAAGGGGACTGTTGCAGTGGTTGATATGGAAGGACTAGATAGAAACATAACAGAAAGACCACATGGCCTGTGTTTCTAAACATCCTTCTTGCTTTCGCCATCGCCTTTTCTATCCGTTTGGTTACTTTAAGATAGTCAGACAAAACATACCCAGGTTAAAAAGAATCTGATCAGCTTGCTCTGATGCAGTGGATACAAAATGGGCCAGGTCCTTTGATCCCTTGAAGGCTTAAACACTGGTGCTCCCAATAGGAGACCAGGAGCTTCTCCAGTGAGTCTAGCACTGGGAAACAATCCAAAGGGTGCCTGATGCCCTCCAAACTGGAATTCCCCCTTGGTAGGTTGGGAACAGGTTCTTCAAGTCCCAATACCAACATCAGACCCTGAATTAAAATGCCAGGCAATCCTCACAGCAGGGGATAAAAGGACAAACCACTAATGGGTCCTTGCCCTTCATAAGGTGGAGATCCCCCTTCTGACATGAGGGAATCTTCTTCTGTCACCCAGCTTACCCTCACAGGGACAAAGCCAGGCTCTTGAAGGAGAACCTTGGTGAATTTGCAAGGCAGGTGCTTTTATAGCCCCTGGTAGTGCCACCCAAGGGCCCAGGCTCCACCATGGAGGTCAGGGTCCCAGATCTCCCTGGAGGGAGTTGCTAAACAGTTAAGCATAACTGAAGACCACTGGGGAGCAGCTCTCTTGTCCTAGTCCCACAGATGCTCCTTGTGGTCTTGGGCAAGCCACTTAACCCTCCACTGCCCATGTTCCCTGTAAGTATTAGTGTATGTGTCTCATATCCCTGTGTGTTAAATGTATCCCCCAATTGTGTTGTGACCGCTTTGATTGAAGGATAAGGTGGTATACAAAACTGTCTAAATAAAATAACCAGCTTTTCTTTTTTTTAAGCTGCTGTACATAGCAAGTCTACTGAGCTAATCAAAATGAATGGGGGGTGGGGGGAACAATCAAAATGACTTGGAGCCAAGGTGATCCAAGGATGCAAAAAGTGGACAGGAGGAAAGGGGGTACTGGGCCCAATTTACCAGCCCTCCTCAAGGTTCAGCTGCTCCTCCTCAGCCCAAAAGATGCTTATAACCCATGGGCAGCTGTCAGGTCAAGAGTCAAAAGCATACTTGCTGGGAGTTCCAAAGGGCATTTTGAGGCTCATTCTAAAGGTCTCTGCACCATGGTGTGGGTGAGAAGAGCCAAACCTATCGGCACTGCTGCACCAGTCCACATACACCTTGGCACCTGCTGGAGGCAGACAGCTACTGGCTCTCAGTGCTAACACCAGTCATGCCTCCTGATAACATTAGCAAGAGTTGCAAGTCTGACACTCATCTGGACTGGTCTAACAGACCAAAGTAGTTACTTATATTAAAATATTTATTTCTGGCCAAGATGGCAGAAGCATGCTGACTGTGCTGCACACTGCTCTGCTGCTTTCCTATAGGTTCTCTTGTCTTGTTTGATTAATGATGCATAGGAAGGCGAAACCGCAGCTAGTGTAAAGGCCGCTCGATGTTTGTTTGTGGACTGCTGGTACTGCTCAGACTCCTCTGATGAGCTAGCTGGACATTATGGGAGCAGGAGGCAGCTGAGACAGATTTTACCTTGAGTCTGGAGGCCTGGTCTGTCCTGGCACAGCCCTCAGTATGTAGCGTTGCGATATCAGAGGTGGGAACACAAGCGCTTCAGACTGTCCCTGCTGCAGCATCTACTGCGAATGAGCATCCTGCCCTGATGCCAAATGAAGCACGGATGGCGGTAACA
This sequence comes from Ichthyophis bannanicus, assembly GCA_033557465.1. Classification (NCBI taxonomy): domain Eukaryota; kingdom Metazoa; phylum Chordata; class Amphibia; order Gymnophiona; family Ichthyophiidae; genus Ichthyophis; species Ichthyophis bannanicus. The sequence goes on along the minus strand of CM066048.1, from coordinate 35,680,194 downwards.
GCTGCTGGAGTCCCAGAGGCCAAGGAATCTACAGTAGAGGTTTGCCCTCATTTGTGGAGTCAGGAAGGTGCTACTCCCTTCAGGTGCAAATCAGTATTGAAAAGTTGAAATGGAAATCCTCACTGGCGAGACACTCTCAATTTGATTGAGACTCTTTGGGATGGATCGTGTACTCTGAAATGCTCTTTCCTCTCAATGTGCTTCTAAGTAAGAAAATTTAGCTGGTTCTTTACAGGCTCTGGAGTGGAGTAGCTGCCTAGTGGTTAGAACACTGGCTTGGTAACCAAGCAACCAGGGTTCAATTCCCACTAGCACTCCTTGTGGCCTTGGGCAAGTCACTTAACCCTCCATTGCTTCGGAAGAAAGGCCTCTTACAAAGTCCTTATCCCAGAGTGTAAAAATGTCACTAAGATGCAAGTACACTCCAAATATCTCTATTTTCAAAAAAGGTGGATTATTGTTTCTCTTTCACAGGTAATATAAACCAATGCACTTTTTGTATATCCCATGAGGTCTCAGACTTGAGGGAAAAACAGCGAGGCCAAATTATGACCTTTACTTATTCCCAATTAGCATCAACGACCTCTCTAGATAACTAGTGCTTTGTTCATCCTTATCACTCCCGTGAAAATACAAATATCTATATCATAAAAATTGTTTCAATACTCTCTCCTTCCAAACTTGATTTGTACACATTGATTAACAATCTTTCATAAATTCTCATTAGCAAAGTCCATTTGTAGAAAACTTCCCTGATGCAGAATATCTTCTTTAACCAACTCTTCTCCGTTCTAAAAACTCCCAACGCCGTTCAAATGGCATTGCCTACGCGTTTCTCCACATGGTTCTTCAGGGGCCGATGTAACAATCTTAGACTGTCCTCTGCATATCTGTGTATCAAAAATCACAACACCACCACTATAAATTATCCTCCACCCACCTTATCTATAGCTCTTAAAAATCTCTACAAAATTCTCTTCAAACTATATTCGTTAATCAACTTACTTATTTGCTGCCCACGTTTTATCACCCGGTTCCGTTGCAATCTCTCCAACTGATTAACCAGTACTCCGAAAAAACGCAGCGCATGCGGGGAAAGCCCCCCTGCTGAAGATTTAAACCCCAGGGTTCTACTAGGGACTGTCATCAAAGAACAAACTTATAAAAATATAGACTTGCCATAACTTCCTCAAACCCCCTACATCTTCCTTTTCCCAAACCATTCCTGCCATCTCTGAGCCTATTTACATGTCTAAGTTCCTCAAATTATACACATCCGCCACTCAATCTGCAAATTTAGTCCCCCTGGTTCCACTGTATCAAACTCAAAAATCCACCTCTGTTCACGCAACGTTAACCACTGATCGATTGACCGTCCTTGATAGCCCCGATCAATCCTTTCTATACAGAAACAGAAACTCAGTGAACTCATGCTGAAACCTTAAACAGTGACACCATGGGAGCCTCCAACTGGCGATGTTTAAGCCGGCTCCGATGTTCAGCCATACGTAATTTAAATGCTCTGGTCGTCTTCCCGACATATAACAGGGGGCACGGACATTGTACTATGTATACCACGTGGGTTGAATTACAATCCGAAAAATGACGCAAACTATACCGTTTATTTCTATGAAAAAAATCATCCAATTCGCAAGTCACCGGACAGATCTTACATTTCCCACATCGGCGATGGCCTCGTACTACTGGCTGTTCCCTCAACCGTAATTCCTTCACTGGAAAACGAGACGGACATAAGAAATCCTTAAAGTTTCTCCCCCTCTGCCAAACACATCGAACTTTACTATTACGGAGAGCTGGTACTAACTAACACTGAACTATGTTTTTTTATTATCCGTTGAATATGACTACTTAATGGTGAATATTGAGTCACAAGATTAATATTCATTTCCTCTCTTTGGTCACTGGCTATAACCCCCCGCAGGAGCTGATCCCGATTATTCAAGGCTCTTTGGTATGCTCTCCTAACAACTTGCTCCGGATAACCCCTATTCAAAAAATTCCGGGTCAACTGTTGAGCCTGTTTTTTATAATCTCCCCTCCCTGAACAATTTCTCCTATAGCGCAAAAATTGAGAAAATGGGAGGCCCGTTTTTAAACGGGGAGGATGAGCACTATGAAAGTGTAGCAATGTGTTTTGATCTACTGCTTTCCGAAACAATGTAGTTACCCAACCTCCCTCTCCCTTGGTTACCTGCACATCCAAATAGGTGATTGTTTCTCTATGATATTCATATGTGAATTGTATATTGGAATCACAGGTGTTCAGCCAAGCATAAAATAGCTCAAACTGCCCCTCTGAGCCCTCCAACAAGAAAATATCATCTATAAATCTTTTCCACATTTTAATGTGGCTCTTATACGGATTAGATGTTAACCATTTCTCTTCATAACATGCCATGTATAGGTTAGCTATAGAAGGGGCGCATGTAGCACCCATAGCCACCCCCGATAGCTGATATATTTTCTCCATATATTTTCTCCATGATATAATTTTCTCCATAAAGTTGATTGAGTAACGAATATAGTTTGAAGAGAATTTTGTAGAGATTTTTAAGAGCTATAGATAAGGTGGGTGGAGGATAATTTATAGTGTTGTTGTGATTTTTGATACACAGATATGCAGAGGACAGTCTAAGATTGTTACATCGGCCCCTGAAGAACCATGTGGAGAAACGCGTAGGCAATGCCATTTGAACGGCGTTGGGAGTTTTTAGAACGGAGAAGAGTTGGTTAAAGAAGATATTCTGCATCAGGGAAGTTTTCTACAAATGGACTTTGCTAATGAGAATTTATGAAAGATTGTTAATCAATGTGTACAAATCAAGTTTGGAAGGAGAGTATTGTTGAAACAATTTTTATGATATAGATATTTGTATTTTCACGGGAGTGATAAGGATGAACAAAGCACTAGTTATCTAGAGAGAGGTCGTTGATGCTAATTGGGAATAAGTAAAGGTCATAATTTGGCCTCGCTGTTTTTCCCTCAAGTCTGAGACCTCATGGGATATACAAAAAGTGCATTGGTTTATATTACCTGTGAAAGAGAAAAACAATAATGATCCACCTTTTTTGAAAATAGAGATATTCGGAAGAAAGGCCTGGCAATCTACTTCTAGTGACACTGCCAAGAAAACCCAGGAGCTTCTGGGTCGCCAGGAGTCAGGACTGACTCGAAGGCACACATTGCATTTGCATTACAGGCTCTGGACCAGCAGGAGGTGGCGACTTCATTGTCAACACAAGTTGCAACATTAATGTATGGCTAACACTGAGCTATCAGGAACTATGGGTAAAGATCTAGCCAGCATCCATTCTAAGATTGAGTTCTTGAAGAACTCTGTTAGGAAGAGGAATTTGTGTGTGTTAAAGTTTCCATGTGTTCCTACAATGTCTCCAAAGGAATTATCCAAACACACATGCCACCATTGTGCTTAAAGTTTTATTGGAATCAAAGCCTCCTTTTGCTAGAATGTTCTATTTGTCAGTGGCTAAGCTTAAGGCACCCGAGACATCTTCCCCAAGTCAACAGCTTTTGTCTGACTTTAGATTTGACTGGGTTCCTAGAAAAATATGCCTCTGAATCTATAATGAAAGCCATTCTCTTGATTACTGCTGCCCTGGAGCCAAATTGGGACTGGCTATTTACATTTTACAAATGTCCTAAAGGTATTACAGATGGAGGGGGGGAGGGGTGATGGGTCTGTTCTTTGAGATATTCATGTAAATAATTAGTTAAACTTCATGGGGTTAATTATACCTATTTTTATCCTCATTTGATGCAGTTTGTCAATAAGGGTTTAGAATGTCCCCGCAGCCCTTGGAGTCTCAAAGATCTGCTTCATAGAGAAATGGAGCAATAGGACTGGAGGGAAAATTATATCTGCACCGGTTTGAGTGTTTTATTTCTTGAGGATTTATATTTTGAGTATTTTGGCCTCTTTGTATAATGGTGGGCTACTGAATATTTCTATGTAGTTTATCTTAATTCTCTGTTCTTCTGTTCTCTCTTTCTTGGGCATATTCTTTTGCTGAACAAGCGTTTGTGTTTGTGTTTAAACTGTATAGTTTGCATAAATAAAATAAAATAAAAATTGTTGTTTAGTCTTGGTACAAATACACCGAGTTCCCCCTTCCAGTCACTAAAAAGTGTGAAACCAAAATTTCCTGAAATCCACATAGACTGCATTAAGATTAATAAGCTGTAATAAGTGATTTACACAGAGGAAGACACATGCACACCCGCTTTAGATGTCACACTTATGTATTTTTGGGACAGACCACACTTGAAACCGGATGTGCTCTTCTCCCCCTCCCTCCCCAAAATGGACACAAATAAATCCAGCTCTTTTCGAGAAGGGGGGGGGGGGTGTCTTCGTGGAAAATTACAAAAACATCAAAACTGTTGACATAGACTTTGTAAAAACCAAGACAAAAATGGATAACCAGGATGAAATTTAAAAAAAAAAAAAGTTATTGCTTACCAGGAAAAAGGATGTTGGGATCCAGGCATCGCAGAGTTCGCAAAGAAACCTGCAAATATCTGCTGGATGATGCTGTCCAGGAAGAAAAACATAAGCAGACAAGCTTTAAAAGTCATCCAGAGCGAATTGTCAATCCTTGAGGGGGGGGGGGAGGAGGAGGAGGAGGGAGCCCACACATTTAAGACATATCCAAACCTTCTTGATTCAACCGAAAGACGGGACTCTCAACCTAATCAGGTTTTCAAATAACCACAAAGAATATGCATGAGCACGCTTTGCATACAATGCAGATCTCATGCATATTCACTGTGGTTATCCTGAAAATTGAGTTGAGAACCTGGGGGAGGGTGGGGGGGGGGGGGAGAGGTGTAAAACAGACATAACTGTCCTCAATGAGGCCTTCACCAGGCTGCTGAAATTAGACTTATCTGCTAATTTTCTTTCCATTAGGATCTACAGTCCAAATCGAGACTCATGTGCCGTGTCCTCCTTCCAGCAGATGGAGATTGAGCACACCAGCTTTTGGTGATGTCACCACATAAGGAGCCAGCGCTCCTCCCACCAAGCCAGTATTCCTGTGTCAAAGCAGAACCTAAGAACCAACCGCTGAAATATAACTATATACATGGATTCCTTTGTGGTGATGTAGAGCAGCCCGAGCAGACCAACGCTACATCCAGAACCTCAAGCACTCTGAACGAAATCCTTTGGCTTGGACTGGACCACTCCAAAACAAGCCTGGAGCCTAGCTCATCACCTTTAACATGCTACCATCCACCCCAGGCTTGCAATATTATTAGAACGGGTGGGCTTTAGATTGTTAATTTTCTTTCCATTAGGGCTTAGTCCAAACAAGTCTAATTTTATTTAAACAGTTTTATATACCACTTTATCCTAAAATCAAAGTGGATTACACAGCAAACAAATCAAGTGGCAGGGTGTGTGGGTGTGGGCATGCAGTGATACACTGAGGTATGTGTGCATGAGCAGTGTGAGGTTGATTGCGTAGTGTACTATATGCAGTAGGAGCTCTGTACAGGAATATACATTTTACATTTTCTTGCTGCAGGCTAGTTACAGCTGTAGGCTATATACAGTATGAGCTATTTACATTTTATTCCATAGCACCCTTACAGTCCAATCCAGACTCATGGGATGTACCAGAGAAGTACTCAAACCCAGGTGGGACCAGCAAACCCAGCCTCCAACACCTGCGATCCAAAAGATGGCCTCCAAATGCATCTGTAAATCCATTATAGTGCCGCACAAAACTATGCAAAGATGACCAAGTAGCGGCTCTGCAAATATCCGCTGGCAATACCAAAGCACACTTCACACAGGAAGCTGCCTGAGCTCTTGTGGAGTAGGCTCGTAAGCTCTCCGGCACCTGCCTGCCCTTCAAGGAGGTAGGCAGACACAATAGCCTCTTTTAACCACCTGGCAATGGAGGCCTTAGAAGCCACCTCTCCTTTGATAGGTCCACCAAAAAGGATTCTTCTCTTTTTTTATACCGCGCTCTTTAGAATCTGTGCGGTTTACATGTATACTAACAGGTACTTTTTATTCCCTTGTCCCTGAAGGGCTCACAATCTAAGTTTACCTGAGGCAATGGAGGGTTAAGTGGCTTGCCCAAGGCCGCAAGGAGTGGCCATGGAACTAGAGACCCCAGGATGAATAAACGATCCAATTTCCAGAAAAGACACTTGTCTTCAAGTAGTACCTTGGCAAGGTAGAAAGTCAACGCAAAAGAGGATGGCCAGCAATGAAATGGATCGATACAGTAAACAGCGGCTACAAGAGCCAGTCTGTCAACAATGAGCAGCTTGGCTGAAGACCAAACACAAATTAGGACAACTATCCAGAGGGTCGCCATGAGTTGATACTGACTCAACAGCACTTACCACCACCACCACCATCACCGCCACCCAACCCATACATTTGGGCAGCTGAAGGACTCTAGTAGCCTCCACGCTCTGAAAACAACTTCACACAATCAACCAGCCATCCAGGTATGGGTGCACCAGCACGCCTCGCCTGCGGAAATGTGCCACTACCACCACCATGTTCTTGGTAAAGGATTGCAGAGCTGTAGCGAGCCCAAAACAGAAGTGCCAGAAACTGGAAATGACAGAGGGACCGCAAACCATAGATATCACTGATGGTCCACCCAAATAGGAACATGCAAGTAGGTCTCTGTGAGGTTGAGGGATGTAAGAAACTCACCCTGCCACACAGCCACCATGATCGAACACAAGGTTTCCATCCAAAAGCAAGGCATACGCCATGCCCGACTGACATGCCTGAGGTTGAGAAAGGGACAAAAGGACCCTTCCTTTCGGGGAACCACAAAATAGATGGAAAAATGACCTTGACTGTGCTGGGTGAACGGCATTGCTTTACATCGATTGATTCTTCTGCACGCAGTAATGTTTCGGAAACTGCCTTTGCTTTTATCAGAGCGCTGCATGGCGAGACAAAGGCCTCCCTCAGCAGGGCTGCAAACTCCAAAGCATAACCCTTGCGAATGACCTCCAGCACCCACTGGTCAGAGGTCAGCTGGGCCCAGACTGGGTAAAAGTGTCAGACGCCTGCCAACTGGCACAAGCCCAGCCGGGGTCCCCCTCATCTCCTCTCATTGTGATTTCTTGGGTCCCACACCAGAAGCGGTGAAAGAGTCCTTACCATAACCTCTACCTTCTCAAAAGGAGTACCCCCTGTTTGAGAAGGTGGGCTATAGGTAGGGTGCAAACTTGGTCACCCAAAACCTCCAGAAATCCCTTGCGTGCCCTCTGAGGATGTTGGCTGCTTTTGAGCCTGTGTCTTATCCTCTGGTAAGCAAGTTGGCTTAGACTCCAATTCCTTCACCAACTTTGAGGGCTTCCCCGAACAGACGTTTGCCCTTGAACGGCAGCCTACAAAAGGCACTGCTTGGAGGGGGATGTCTGCCGACCAAGCTCTCAGCCAGAGCAAGGCACTGAGCAGCCACAACCACTGCCATACCCTTGGCTGATGCACTAAAGATCATAAAAAGACATCTGCCATGTACGCTACCCCAAAATCAATATGGGCCGCCTCTGGAAGAGCTGCTACCAGTTCTGAATCTGCTACTGACAGACAATGAATCCAGTGCATGCAGGCCCTTGCCACATAGGCCCCACAGACCGAAGCCTGCAATGCCAGGGCATTAACCTCAAAACACCTGCTTCAGCAGCGTCTCCAACCTTTTTATCTTGAGCAGCTTTCAAAGCCATCCCACCTTCTAATGGGATGGTGGATTGTTTGGTAACTGCTGACACCAGGAAATCCACCTTCAGGAGCAAGAAATGCTCCCTTTCACTAGTGGGTATGGGGTAGAGCTACTGCATGGCTCTGGCACGCCGCAAGCCAGCTTCAGGGGATTCCCACTTGAGCTCGATCATCTGTTTCAATTCCCTGTGCAGTGGAAAGGTCGTTTGGACTTGCGAATTCCTTGGAGTAAAGATCCACTACCGGCACCTCCACCAACAGGTTTAGAGCCACTAGAGAGTCAGTAATTAAGGCTAACTCCTCCTCCTGGCAGAGGGCTCTTACAATATTAGGGTCATCCTTTGCTTGCATTGACTCCCACCCCCGCCCTGCCAGGGCTGCAGGGGGATCTGCTTCCAGGCCAGCTGCTGAGGGCCTTTCCAGAGGATCCTCTGATCCCCCTGAATGAATGAGACTCCACCCTGATCACCAACAGGATCGAGGATCCACAATTCATGGCTCTGCTGATGTACCTGCTTGCTGCCAGAGTCCTGCTGCTGCATAATTTATTTATTTAAAAGCTTTTCTATACCATGTTATTTAAAATCACTGCAGTTTACAAGGAACATTTTTTTGTTCAAAGCAGGGGGACCTACTTTGCACTTACATTGAACAGGTGTAGCAACTTGGATTTAGAACGGGGGGTAACTAAATACAAACTAAGCAATTAGTTACTGCGCTGTTAATGCGGCTTGCTTGCTCCGTAACTATATACAGATTTGTCAGTGAGCTATGTACAGGATTGTCAGTTATTTAATCTAACTAGTTGGGCTGCTGGAAGTGTTTGCTTCACCCAGCCCAAGGTGTGCTGGTGAAGACTAAGGTGGGTGGGGGTATGGTGGGTAGAATTGTGTCATTGGGGTGTGAGTAGTGTTGAACAAATAGATGGTGCTTTAGTGCCTTCCTGAATTGGGTGAGGTCAGTGATCACTCAGATAGCGGTTGGTAGGTCATTCCAGTGGGTAGGTGTGTAGAGTGCAAAGGCTGTTCTTTGTTGCCTGAGAGCATCTTGTTATTTCCTTGGGGACTACTAGTGTGTTGGTGGCGAAGGTCCTCCTGGATCTGTTTGGAGGGGTAGGGTGGAGGAGGTCCATCATGGAGGTGCAGGATAATTTGTTGATGGCCTTGAAGGTTCATTAGTACTACTTTGTAGGTGAGCCGGAAGTTGATAGGCAGCCAGTGTAGGTCTTTTAGGATTGGGGTTATGTGCTCTCTTCTGGATGCCCCATGTAGGAAGCAGGCAGCAGCATTCATTGCCAACTGTAGTGGGGTCAGTGTGCTCCTGGGAAGTCCGTGCAGGATAGCGTTGGCATAATTGAAGTGGGGAGTTACCAGTGCTTGGAAAATTGTTCTGACATCCTCTGGCTGTAGCAAGGGTCGGAGGTGCTGAATCGTCCACATCTTATGGTAGATTGCTTTGATGGTGTTATTTATGTGCGCTTTCAAGTCAAGGTGCCGGTTGAGAGTGATGCCCAGGTATCGGATGGTGGGTTTGCTTAGGAGCTCAGCGTCTCTCACCTTTATTGCTGGGGGGGGGGGGGGGGGAAGGGCAAAGGCTTTATTTTTTGTGATGAATAGTACATAAGTCTTGTTGCAGTTGATCTTAAGATCCTGTGAGTGGAGCCAGTCAGTGACAGCAAAGCAATTAAATTTGAGAAGTCCGGATGGTCAGTGTTGAATGGGGTGAACAGCAGTACATCATTCGCATATATCAGACAGGATATATTGAAGGAGCGGATGATTGCACATAAGGGCTGCATGTATATATTGAACAGGAGGGTGGAGTGTGAGGATCCTTGTGGGACTCCTTGTTTTTGTTGGAAAGGCTCCGAGGACTTGGGGCCTAGTCGTACCTGCTGCCATCTGTCTGTCAGGTATGACTTGCACCAGTTCAAGGCTGAGCCCTGGACTCCCTTCTCGTGGATGCATGTCAGGAGCTGTTCATGGTTGATGGAGTCAAATGCAGAAGCTACGTCCAAGAATATAAGTGCATACCCACTTCTGATGTTGTCAATCCCTTTTATTAGGGTACTGATTAGTGTGGTGAGTAGCGTCTCCACGCCATGAGATTCTCTGAAGCTGTGCTGGCATGGGTCTAGAGGGGCAGGGGTCTCAATGTAGTGCTGGATTTGATGTTGGATGACCTTCTTGATTACCTTTGCTAGCAGGGGGATGTTTGAGATGGGTTGATAGGATTCTACCTTCTGGGGGTTGGTTTTTTTTTTGTTTTTTTTTTTTAGAAGGGGCCAGATGGATGTCTGTTTGAGGCTTGATGGGAAGGTGCTTGTTGAGAAGGACTGATCCATGATCTCAGCCAGGCTTGGGCTGAATTCCTCTCGCATTGATTTTATCCAGAAAGCCGGACAGGGGTCGTTTGGGGCAGTGGTGGTGTTGATTGCCACAATGGTGTCCCTGATGTCTCTCTTGGATGGAGGTGTGAATGAGGTGAGTGGTGTTGGTTGGTGAGAGTTATGATGAGTGAATGAGACGAGTGGTGTTGGAGTTGTGATTAGGTGTGGGTGATGTAGCTGCGCTTGCATCGCCCTGCTTAATGCAGTAAGCCTGATGCAACAACCAAACAAAACCCGGCAAGAAGGGCACTGCTGCAGCATCTCCTGTTCAATAGGGAAACTGAGGAAACGTGGTGTCCCCGCAGACCTTGATGCGCTTGCCACTGTGCCCCAGCCACCTTGGATGGAGAGGAAATGTACACAGCAGAATTAGACAAAATGGCCATGGTTCTTGCCAAAAACAGCAGATGCCGCAACCAAAGCCAGCACTGGACCTGCACCTCCCCCCTGACGCCGCCCCTAAGGAAGGAGCAGATTCTGGGGCTGGTGCTGTGCCAAGGGATGTGCCTGCCTGGTAATCTTCAGCCTCACTGACCTGCCTGGTAATCTTCAGCCTCACTGACCTCTATAAAGAGACCTCTGGCTCCCACACCCCACACAAACCGGCTTACCCAATGGTATCGTGAGGACAGAATGAGGGGGAGGACACCATGGCTTCAAAGAGAGGTCTGAATAGTGGCAGAGAGCAGGAGAACGGAGTGCCTTCCAGCTGACTAAACAGCCTCGGTCTCCTGGGGCAAATCCTGTCACCACAGAGGCTGCTAGCCTATCTACCTACCAATTTGACACAGGAAGCTAGTTTGGCCACTAGCTGCTTTTTTTTTTTTTTTTTTAATTTGAAAGAACCCCCAGTCAGCCCAGATTACCAGGGTTCTGTCCCTTCTCCTGGAGACTGAGCATACTGGCTTGGTGGGAGGAGCGCTGGCTCCTTATGTGGTGACCTCACCAAAAGCTGGTGTGCTCAGTCTCCATCTGCTGGAAGAGGGACACAATCCATGAATCTGGGTTGGACTGTAGGAGCACTATGGAAAAGGGGAATCCTCAGCAAGTTGGGAAACTAGGTTACTTCTACTACTAAATTGAATGCTACAAGGCATATGCAGCCCTGTACATAAAGATGCAAGAGACAGATCCAGCTTGGAGCTTACAGTCTAAGACAGACATCACCACAAGACAAGACACATAGAAGTGGCAAACATCGGAAATAGTCAGTGCTACTGCACTTGATGAATTCTTAATTTCCCCCTTCCTCCTCCATTTCAGTCATACTTTGAACTACCAGTCGGGCAGTATGTTTCTAGATTGCCAAGGGTGGGCATCTCTGAACTAGATTTTACAGTGCCCACCTCAGACTGCAGCTAGTTGATCGATGAGCTAATTAGATCTTACCTGCTAATTATTGTTCCTGAAGGAACGACAGTCCAGTCCCTTTACTTTAGGGTTACGCAACCCTTCCAGCAGCTTGGAGGCTGAGCCCAACCTTTTTGGGATGGAGCGGTATATATACCACTGGTGCCACCCACCCACTCCAGTAGACTACTGTAAAAACAGACTTGACAACCCTATATAACTGTGAAAACGGAAATAAACAACTCAAGCCAAAACCCTGCAAATATATATTTAACTTTTTTTTTTTAAAACAGGAATAGATAGTAGGAGCTGAGGCCAAGGGAGGAGGTAGAAAAACTGCTATAGCGCGGGCCTTTCCTCCCGCCTGACCCATCAGTGCAGCCTGAATCCGCCCTCGAGCCGCAGACCGCCTCAAAGAAACGGCCGGAATGGCTAAGGAGCTAGGGAGGGGAATAGGGACTGGACTGTCGTTCCTTCAGGAACAATAATTAGCAGGTAAGATCTAATTACCTCTTCCTTATCGTCACTCCAGTCCAGTCCCTTTACTTTAGGGAAGTACCAGAGCAGTACCCGCCCGGGTGGGATTCGCCATTCCGGAACGTAGCACTGCCTGCGCAAACCTGGAATCCGCCGTGCTCTGCACGTCCAGCCTGTAGTGCTTGAAGGAGTGCAGCGAGGACCAAGTTGCTGCCCTACAGATATCCAAAGGGGGAACTAGGCTGAACTCCGCCCAAGAGGTTGCCTGTGCTCGAGTTGAGTGCGCGCGCAGGCCCCCTGGGACCTGTTTCCCCTTGAGGATATAGGCAGAGGCGATCGCCTCCCTGATCCACCTGGAAATTGAGGCCTTGGCCGCCGCCTCTCCCTTGTGAGGCCCTCCGAATTGCACAAAAAGTCGTTCTGATTTCCGGAAGGGCGCCGTGCGGGAGAGATAACGCTTCAAGACTCTGGGGACGTCAAGCAGATGAAGCTTGCTATCTACCCCTGCCGGTCCCTCCGGAGGGAGAGATGGGAGAGAGATGGACTGGTTGACGTGAAAGGGAGAGATCACCTTAGGCAAAAAGGAAGGAACCGTCCGAAGGACTACCTTATCCCTGAGGAAGGACAGAAAAGGAGGCCGAGCAGATAGGGCTTGTAACTCGGAGACTCGTCTAGCTGAGCAAATGGCCACCAGGAACACTGTCTTCAGAGTCAGATCCTTCAGGGAGGCCTTTTTCAAGGGCTCGAAGGGTTCTGCGGCTAGTGTATATAGCACCAGGTTGAGGTCCCAAGGGGGGGTGACCGATCTTCGTTGCGGTCGGAGCCGCCTGACCGCTTTCAAAAACCTTACAAACGTCCGCATTGGCTCCCAAGGCTTTTCCGCCCACTTTGCCCCAATAGCAAGCGATGGCCGCCAGTTGTACCCTCAAGGAGCTGTGGGCTAGACCCTTGTCGAGACCCGCTTGCAAAAATTCCAGCACCTCAGGGACCGAGGCTGACAGAGGATTCTTCCGGCGCTCCATACACCATGCCTCAAAGATACGCCAAACTCTTACATAGGAAAGACAGGTGGAGCGTTTCCTCGCGCTTAACATGGTCGCGATTACTGCCGGCGAATAGCCGCGCTTCAAGAGCCTCGCCCTTTCAATAGCCAAGCCGTAAGCGAGAATCGATCCACGTGTGGCATCTGAACCGGTCCTTGCTTGAGCAGGTCCTTCCTGACGGGAAGGCGCCATGGGCGGTCGGCGAGCATCCTTACCAGGTCCGCATACCAAGGACGACGGGGCCAATCCGGGGCAATAAGGATTACTAGGCCCCGGTGAGCTTCCACCCGCTGGAGGACCTTCCCGATTAGGGCCCACGGGGGGAAAGACAAAGAAGACCCTCCGAGGGCCACCTTTGAGACAGGGCGTCTAGGCCCTCGGACATCCTTTCCTTTTGGCGGCTGAAGAATCGGCTTACTTTGGCGGAAGCGAACCGCGCCATGAGGTCCATGACTGGGGGACCCCACAGGGCTACTATCTGGTCGAAGATCTCCTGATGCAGCTCCCACTCGCCGTGGTCTATCCTGTACCTGCTGAGGTAATCGGCCATGATGTTGTCCGTACCGGCCACGTGCTGCGCAGAAAGCGCTTCCAGGTGAGCTTCCACCCACTTGAACAGGGAGTCCGCCTCCTTTTCCAATGCCGGACTGCTGGTGCCGCCCTGGTGATTGATGTACGCCACGGCCGTGACGTTGTCGGAGAGAACTCGAATCGCTTTCCCTAGCACCGAGGGCTGGAGAGCCTTGAGTGCCCGGGCGACGGCTCTCAATTCCAGACGGTTGATAGGCCATGAGGCTTCCACTGCCGACCACCGCCCCTGGACAAACTGGTCCTCGAAATGTGCTCCCCATCCTGCCAGGCTGGCGTCCGTCGTCAACAGCACCCACTGAGGAGGCTCGAGGGGCATTCCGCGACTCAAGTTCCTTGGGCACCTCCACCAGAGGAGAGAGTGTTTGGTCTGAGGGGTGCAGGGAAGCTGCCGGGACAAGGGGTGCTGTTGGGGAGACCACCGCCGCAACAGAGACCGTTGTAACGGGCGCATGTGTGCTCTGGCCCACGGAACCACCTCTATTGCTGCCGCCATGGTTCCCAGCAATTGTAGGTAATGCCACGCTGAAGGGAGCCGCCTGCCCAAGAACTGAGAGACTAGGGTTCTCAGGTCCTTCATCCTTGAGTTGGACAGAAAGACCCTGCCTCTGCCGGTGTGGAACTTTGCACCGAGATATTCGAGCTCCTGTGATGGAAGCAAGCTGCTCTTTGCTCGATTGATGACCCATCCTAGCTCCTCCAGAAGTTGAACCACTTTGGCTGTAGCCCGTAGGCTTTCCTCTTCTGATTTTGCCCGGATCAGCCAGTCGTCGAGGTAGGGGTGCACTAAGATTCCCTTCTTTCGTAGGGCGGCCGCAACCACCACCATCACCTTGGTAAAGGTTCTTGGCGCTGTTGCTAGACCAAAGGGTAGCGCCTGAAATTGAAAATGACCTCGAGGGACAGCAAATCTGAGGAACTGCTGATGGGCTCTTCTGACCGGGATATGCAGGTACACTTCTGTCAGATCCAACGAAGTTAAAAACTCTCCGGCTCTCACGGCCGCTATCACAGATCTCAGGGTTTCCATCCGGAAGTGAGGTACCTTGAGACAGCGGTTGACCTGCTTTAGGTCCAGGATCGGACGAAAGGAGTCGTCCTTTTTTGGGACGACAAAGTAAATCGAGTATCGACCCGTACCGCATTGGTCTGGAGGCACCGGAACTACGGCCCCTAGATCTATGAGGCGAGAAAGAGTTGACTCTATGGCTTCTCTTTTTGCTGTGGAACCGCAGGGAGACTGAACAAATGCTGGGAGTATTTGCTTTGCAAATTCGAGGGAGTATCCTTCTCGAATCACTTCCAGCACCCATTGATCGGATGTGACTCGGGACCAGGCGGGAAGAAATTACCTCAGGCAACCGCCTACCGGCAATCCGCCCTCCTGGACCCCCTGTATCTCATTGTTGATTTCTGGGGCCCGAAGAAAAGGAGGAGGAGGAGGAGGAGGAAGAGAACCCCCTGCCCCGAAACCCCCGGGATCCTTGACCCCTAGCGTTAAAACGACCCCTGAGGAAAGGGTTAGGTCTAGATGAGCGAAACCTCCGAGGTTCTCTAGGTTGGCTCCGAGCTGGGGCAGAAGATAGAGTTTGCTTGGGCCTGTCCTCGGGAAGCCTGCCGCCCTTGGACTCACCCAGGTCTTTTACTAACTTGTCAAGGTCCTCTCCGAATAAAAGTTTCCCCTTAAAGGGAAGACGGCTCAGGCGGGCTTTGGAGGAGGCATCAGCGGCCCAATTCCGGAGCCATAAATAGCGTCTGGCTGCCACCACCGAGGCCATGTTCTTAGCTAAGCTCCGGATGAGGTCATACTGGCTATCCGCCAAGAAGGCCGTACCTGATTCCAACCTAGCCACGTTGGCTAGGGCCCCCTCGGAGGAGCTCTCCTCTGCCTGGAGTTGTTGGGACCACCTCAAACAGGCTCGTGCCACCCATGCCCCAGAAACTGAGGCCTGTAAGGCGAGCGCGCTTACGTTGAAGGCTTGCTTAAGGAGCGTGTCCAATCTTCTGTCCTTAGCATCCCTCAAAGCCGCGCTGCCCTCTACTGGGATGGTGGTTTTCTTTGTCACTGCCGAAACCGCCGCATCCACCCTGGGGGACTTCAGAAGCTCTTTGTCTGCTTCTGGGAGAGGGTAGAGCCGAGACATGGCCCTGACCCCCCTCAACGCTGACTCTGGTTGATCCCATTCCTACTGAATCATCTGACGCACCACTCGGACAGGAAAAACCTTCTGAGACCTTCTGATGGCCTGAATTAAGGGATCTTCCAAAGCTTCCTCCTCTGCAGGGGCGTCCGAGGTCATGTTGAGAGCTTTCAGGGAGTCGTTTATTAAAGCGGGCAACTCCTCCCGCCGAAATACTCTTATTATATGAGAGTGGTCCTCCTCCGGGATCTCTCCTTCCTCCAGCTCCTCCTCTTCCTCCTCCAACTCCTTATCCGAGGTCTCTTCTTCAGGCAAGACCTGGGAGGGCGGAGTGAGGGGCTCTTCCACCACCAGTCTGGGGCGCTTTGAGGGTATCCCAGAGTCCTGGGCATTAGACTTCATGGGTCTGACCAGTTTAGCTTCGGCCAAAGGGCCCGCTTCCCCCGGACCAAGACCCTTCTTTCGCAGACAATAGGCCTGGTGCAGCAACAGAATGAAATCAGGAGAGAAGAAGTCCCCAGCTCCCCCTTCTCCTGCAGGAAGGGAGGGGGGAGGAATAGGGGGAAGGGGGGCCTCTGAGTGAGTAGGAGGAGACAACTGGGACACTACCTCCCCTTCCGACGGGTCCGAGGACCCATGAGAGACCTGGGACATGGCAAGGCTGATTTCCTGTTCTACCGAGGAGGCCACTGCAGCGCAGCCCCTGCAGACCCCTGCCTCGGATGCAGTACCTCTCCGGGTGCCACACAATGGACACCTAGGTTTGCCTGCCATGCTCCTGGGAGTAGCCAACAGGGTTCCCTTACAGAAAGGAAGGTAAAGAACTACCCCAAACAAAGCAATAAGGGAAATAAAACAAATTAAAATCAAAAAATTTAATTGCAACTAAAATTAAGATTGAATCAATTATCCCCAAAAAAGAAAGGTAATGCTCCCCAGTAACCGGCCTGAAAAGGGAGGAATCCCGAAGACAAACCGGCACCCCGAAAGTCCCTTTATAATAAAATACACTGTTCAGGCTGAGTAACAAAAAAGGACTTTGCAAGGTCTAATACTTTTTTCAGCGCATCAGCTGAATACTTGCGGTTTGAAGGCCTCTCTCCAGGCCCGAGGCCGTGATTCTCCGGTGTCGGCTCTACACGTGGTTAGGCCTCGACCACGTGGAGCCGTTTGCAGCGGAGCTCGCCCAAGAGCTGTTCTTTCTGTCTCGGCCGCTCCGGAGGTGAAGTAGAGATTAGATGCGGCAACCCGACTAATGCTGGAGCCTCCCTCGCGGCTCCGGAGTCCGATGCTGCCCTCGATCGCGCCGCGGAATGAAGAGAGGAGCTGAAGGACGTAGCACCCTCTCCTTCCTGACCGGCAAGTCCTCTAGCGCTCAGCCGCCGGCGGGGGCTTCGGCACGAGAACGGATTCAGGCAGGGCAGTAGATGGGTCGGTCGCCCTCACAGCGAGAGGAGCTCTGCTCGTTCCTCCTCGCTGCAGCAGTGGGTAGAGGAAATCTCCTAGGAACCCGAATCGGGCCGCGGGGGGGGGGGGGGGGAGAGAGAGCTCCAACAGGAGGGAACTTAAATTAATTAAGTTAAGAAGCTAAACAAGAGGAAATAAATTAACACAAGTTGAATTAAAATTAAAATTAAAAAGTTAAGGATAAAATTAGGACTCCAGTAAGCCCTAGACTTACGGAACCCTCCAGCTGCTTGGAGGCTGAGAATACTGGAGTGGGTGGGTGGCACCAGTGGTATATATACCGCTCCACCCCAAAAAGGTTGGGCTCAGCCTCCAAGCTGCTGGAAGGGTTGCGTAACCCTAAAGTAAAGGGACTGGACTGGAGTGACGATAAGGAACAGAAGGTTATTACGATTTATTTTTTGCAGCATAACACAGCTGATAATGTACTCTAAATAGTTCATGCTCAGTTATGGCATTAAAGATTTGCACTAGCACATCAGTGCTCTCAGAGCATAACGAACACAAGAGCAGCTTTCATAGCACTCTGTAGGCAAGTATGCAGGCTTTGCCTAAAAACGCTGCCAGCTGGCCACTAAGGGGAGTTCTAAATGAGCTCTGGAAAGCCCAGAGAGGAGAGGACATTAGGCCTGAGCAAAGGTTGACTTAAAACTATACTGCCCAGCAATCTGGCTTAGGGAGGCAAATTGTGCTAAGAGTGGAAGCAAGCAGAAGAAATGTGGGGGGGGGGGGGGGGGGGGGGGGGAAGGCTGACTAGGATGCTTTCAGGAAGACAAAAAAAAAATTAAAAAGTGTGGGGGAGATGGATGGGCAATACATTTTTACTGCTTTGTTACCATATGGTCTATAGTGCGATAGATAAAAGATTTGGGCTAAGTTCTTTGTTAGTTTGGATGTGTGGGGTTTGTCTTTTTAATCTCCTCTTTCTCTTAAGACCATCACTGGAAAGCTTTTAGGATTCTCTTATATACTGTAGTATTGTCATCTTTTGCTCACTGACCTGAGCAAAGAAAAAAAAATAAAGGATGGACTAACATACAACCCCATGCTACTTAATGCAGGACGACAGATTAAACTTTGCACAGTATAGCCCAAAAACCAGAATGCAGGTAGAACATTAAGTACTAGCATTTCCAGTTGAGCAGTCCAGGGCAGCTCATAGCTGGGAGGGTAGGATTGCTCACTAGTGTTATGGGAACAAAAGGTTGTTTTCCCGACTGCATGACAGCAAGCTAGCTCATATTTACTCCCTTATTGGCATGTGCAGAATGCTTTGGAGTCAGAACAGTCATGATCTGTAAATAATGTATTTGAGTTAAAATAGGGGAGAAACCATCACTGTGCATCATGTCTCATCTCTGTAAAGGGGAGAAATCAAGTCCCTACCTCTAACTGCTTAGCAAGGGAGCACATCACCACATTCTTATGCACAAGAGAATTGCCCAAATGCTTAGAACAGTGAGCTAGATCCAGGGAAACCAGGGTTCATATCCCACTCCTGCTCCATGCAATACTGGGCAAGTCACTTAACCCTTCATTGCCTCAGATATAAACTTAGATTATAAGCTATCTGGAGACAGGAAAAAGACCTACTGTACTCGAATGGAACTCGCCTCGAGTTCCTGAAATAAAAAGAACAAATCGGCGGAGGAAGTGACGTCACCGGTTTGCATGGCTGTGTGAGTGTCTAGCTCCAGCCTGACCCTGACAAAAACGGAGTTTTAAGCGCCCCTAATTGTTGGCGAGAGGTGGAAAACACAGCGGTGGGAACGACGGAGGAGGCAGTGAGCAGTATGACCACCCGAAAAAAAACCGCGGACTTGAGAGAGTTCGCTTTCGCCGGAGCCCTTCGGCAGGGGAAACCAAGCTGGCCGGGACGGAGGCCATGCGGTGTGAGCAGGCCGCGGAGAGCGAGCAGGCTGTGGAGAGAGGGGACTCGATGTTCGCGGCGGGGGAGGTGCGACTCGAGAGGAGATGAGACAGTGGTTCCACAAGCGCCCGCAATAACCAGCCCAGGGACATAGTTATTTGTCTCAAGGACTACAAAACTAAGGAAAAAATAGCTATCAAAATGAGGGGGCTGAGCAATTTCCAGTGGCAGGGCTACACAGTTTCTATATTTGCTGACCTCTCCTTGGGAACTTTGCAGAGGAGGAGGGAACTAGCCCCCATAACAAAAACACTCTGAAAGGAGGAGGTGTGCTACAGATGGCTCTACCCATTTGGCCTGGCCTTTACAAAAGGGGACAGAACCTGGAGAATCCATACGCTGGAGGCAGCGTGGGCAGCGCTGAAAGAAGCAGGCATGGAAGGAACGGCAGCAGCAGCAGCTAGAACGGAGTGGCAGGCGGCAGCGCTTGATCAAGCTAGAACCCTCAAGCAAGGAGCATTGATGCGTGACCGACCCAAGGGCACGGACGGAGACCATCGGAGATCACAGCGGAGAGGGGCGAAGAGATGGACAATATAGACACTGAGAATGTGATTGCACAACGTGATAGAGTGAAAGTGGGTTAGGGATGTGGTAAGATCATTGCATGGGGGTGCGGTTGTGAGAGGGGGGAGGAGGGAGGATGAACGAGGGGGATTGGCACTTGGTAAGCTGGCGGGGGCAAGGGGGCAAGTGGACTGGTGGGTGGAGTGAAGAGGGGGAGGGGGTGGGGCGGGGAGGGGATGTACAGGGGGTTGGGGAGGAGCGGGTGAGTCACTACTCTGGGTCAGCCTGGTCGCAGACGAGGCAGAGGGGTTGGGGAGGGGAGGGATAGGGGAGGGAGGAGGGGGAGGAGGGGGAGGAGGGGTGAGAGGGCGAGGGGGGAGAGGGGATAGGAAGGGGGGTCTGAAGGGCAACAAAATTGGGGGTAGGGAGCAGCTGGTAGTGATTACAGTAAACACCAAGGGATTGCGGACATGGCGCAAGAGGCGCCTGCTGGAGAGGGAGGGTATAAGGTTAGGGGCAGATCTGGTGTGCATTCAGGAGACACATTTGAAAGTGGGTCAAGAAGGGTTGTTAAGGACTAGGCATTTCCCGAGAATCCTATTGGCAGGCCAAAGGGAAGCTCCGAGGAAAGGAGGGGTGGGGATTTTGATAGGGGAAAAGTATGCAGGAGCAGTGGTGGAGGAAAGAAGGGATCGAGAGGGGCAGTGGGTAGCTGTTAAAATAAGGGTGCGTGGGGAGGAAGTGTGGGTTGTTAGTATTTATGGCCCAAATGCCTTAAAGGAGAGATTTTATGATAGGCTCCTGAGTGAATTGGAGGGGTGGGGGGCGATACCGGTGATTATAGGAGGGGATTTCAATCTCACACTGAACCCTAGAGTGGATCACAGTGGAGGGGGAGGTAAAGAGGGGGGGAAGGAGAGGAGGAGCTTAGTAACCCTAAAGGAGCGACTGGGTTTGCTTGATGAGTGGAGGGTGCGACACCCTGGGGAACGGGGGTATACTTTCTACTCGGCAGTACATGATATCTATAGTAGACTTGATATGCTGTGGGTAAGTGGGAGTTGTGGGGCTAAGGTACAAGCGGTGGAAATTGGCAATATCACCTGGTCGGACCATGCTCCGGTGCATATGGTGCTGGATTTGGGGGTAAGACAATGGGGTGAGTTTCTGGAGGCTAAATGATTCCCTGTTGAATGAGCAAACATATGTGGCCAGAGTCAAAGAGGCGATACGGGATTATTTGCAGATCAACTGGAATGGGGAGGTGGCCACAGGAATGGTGTGGGATGGGCTCAAAGCTGTGGTGAGGGGCCACCTAATCAGTATAGCGGCCCAGGAAAAGAGAAGAGGTGGAAGACCAGCTTTTGGAGAAGGTGGAGAGTTTAGAAAGGCAGCACCAACAGGGGGGGACACACGGATTCTGCAGAAACTGCTCAGGGTGAGAGGTGAACTTGGCCAGCTTAGGGCAGCTGAGATAGCCTACAACCTGACCAAGTTAAAGCAGGGGTGGTACGAGGGAGGGAACAGGGCAGGAAGGAGATTAGCCTGCCGCTTGACGGCAACAACGATCTATAGTAGGGGGGGTGCGCAACCAAAAAGGGGAAATGGTGCATGAGGGGGAGGAAATTAGGAAGGTCTTTGCAGCATACTATGAAAAACTGTACAGCAGTGAGGTGACGGGGGCTGGGAAGAAGGGAGAGGAGTTCTTGGCTCAATGCGACCTGGGTAGGCTTACGGAAGTGGAGGCAGCTGAACTGGGGCGTCAGGTGACGTATGAGGAGGTGAAAAGCACGGTGAAGTCTCTTAAGGAAGGGAAAGCGCCCGGTCTAGATGGATATACGGCAAAATTTTAAAAGGTAATGCAAGATGAGGTAGGGGGGCTGTTACTGGAGGTTTATAATGGAGTGCTGATGGGGGAGGGGCTCCCGCCCTCTATGGCGGAAGCGGGAATAACAAACAGTTATACCTAAGGCAGGGAAGGACCACACGGTCTGTGGAGCTTACCGGCCCATCTCGCTCATTAACTTGGATGCTAAGGTGTTGGCCAAGATACTGGCGCGACGGCTACAGACGGTGATGCAGAAGCTAGTGCATAAAGATCAGACAGGGTTCATCTCTGGGAGACAGGGAGGAGACAACATTCGGAAGCTGTTGAATGTCATGTGGTCTCTGCAGGCGACGGGGAGGGAAGCAGTATTTTTGACGGTCGATGCTGAAAAGGCATTCGACAGGGTGGAATGGGGATTTATGTTTCAGGTACTAGAAAAAGTTGGAGTGGGTCCATCGTTCCTAAGCTGGATAAAAGCGTTCTATGCATGCCCTAGGGCAAGGATAAAGGTCAATGGGGGGTATTCCGAGAGCTTTCGATTGGGTAGGGGTACCAGGCAGGGGTGCCCTTTGTCGCCTCTGCTGTTTGCCCTGGTTATAGAACCATTGGCGGACTTTATCCGGCGACAGGGGGATATCTGTGGCATTGGAGTAAAGGGACAGTTAAGTAAGATCGCACTCTTTGCTGACGATGTTATTTACACTTTGGAACAACCTTTGGTTAGCCTTCCCAATTTGCTGCGGGCTGTAGGGCGGTACAGTGCAGTATCGGGCTATAAGTTGAACCTGGACAAGACAGAAATCCTGGGGTTTAATCTGGATAGAGGGGTGGAGGAGCGGTTGCAGGCCGAGTTTCCCTTCAAATGGGTGCAGGGACACTTTCGATACCTGGGGATTCAGCTGGGTAATACATGGGGCCAAGTGCCGGTTTGGAATTACAAACCCCTGATAGCGGCAATTCGGAAGGATTTAGGAAGATGGAAGGGACTACACTTGTCCTGGTTGGGGCGCATAGCCACCATTAAAATGAATGTGCTACCAAGGATCCTATTTGTGTTTATGGCCTTACCGTACAAAGTGCCGAGAAAAGGTCTTAAGGAGTTGCAGGCTCTGATCATGAGGTTTATTTGGGAGGAGAAGCGGGGCAGGGTGAATAAGCTCACCATGTTCCGGCCCCAGGAGGCAGGGGGGCTGGGAGTTCCTAACCTGGCAAAATATTATGAGGCAGCACAACTTTGGGCGCTCTTTGTGTGGAGAGAGAAAGGAGAAACCCTGCAATGGGTATATATGGAGAAAGAAGGGAAGGAGTGTCTGGAAGAAGTGGTCTGGGGGGGGGGAGAGGAGCGGAGTGGGCTGGGAGGGGTTGAACCCGCACAAGAGGTTAACGCTGCAAGTATGGGAAAAATGGAAGGACTATCTATTGAATGGGAAGAAACTGTCCCGAGCTGCGTACCTGTGTAACATGGGGGCCCTTGCCCCGGGGAGGTGGGGGGGGGAGTTTTAAAGTGTGGGCGGAGAGAGGGTTGGAGAGGGTAGGGCAGGTTATAGATAGGACCGGGAGGATACGGCCGTATGTGGAGCTTCAAAGAGAGTGCGGGCTGCGGGATAATGACTTTTATGCGTACATGCAACTGTGGTATTACTTGCAAGAACCGGGGGTTCGGGGGGACCTACAGGGTGGGGTAACGGAGTTTGAGATGCTGATGGAACAACAAGAATCAGAAAAAGGCCTGGTGTCTAAACTTTACCGCTTGCTGAACGCACGGGATGAGGGCACGGCCAAGTGGCAGGAGCAGTGGGAAGGGGAACTGGGGGGTCAGTGGGAGGCGGGCCGGTGGAAGAGTATCTTTGAGGGAAAAAGGCGGCTTGCATGGGGTACGGCGCTGTTAGAGAATTCGCTCAAAGTTAGGCTTAGGATGCTCTGGACCCCAGCCAGGTTACACCGCCTTTTCCCGGAGAGAGCGGGCACTTGCGGGAGGGGATGTGGGGGGTGGGGTGACCTCTTGCATATGATATGGAGCTGCCCCAAATTGCAGGAGTTGTGGAGGGCGGTGGGGGATTATTGTGGAGCGGTTACGGGGATACGGATCGCCTTCGTTCCAAACCAGGTGGTGCTCCTGGAGGGGGAGGAGATAGGGACAGGAGGGATTGCTGCTTTTCGGAATCACTGCGTGATAGCGGTTAGATTGGCAATTTTACAAAATTGGAAGAACACGGAACCGCCGAGAATGAGGGAAATTGGCAGGCTAGAGTTTCTGTGGGGGATCAGCAAAGTGCGGGCCTGTGCGCAGGGAACGCAGGCCAAACATGATGAGATTTGGCAGGACTATGCGAACTGGAGGGAGACGGGGTGGGAGGTATGGATGGAGAAGTGAGGGGGAGGGGGAGGGAGGAGGGACAGTTTGGGGCAACTTGGGTTCGGGCCGGCTGCTAACTCTTGGGGTGATGATACGTTGGTGAGGGTTAGTATGGGCCTGGGGGGGGTTGGGGGTAGGAGGGTTAGTATGGGCCTGGGGGGGTTGGGGTAGGGGATGGGGCACAACCACGGCATTTAGGGCTGCCCGCAGTGGTTGAATGCTAGGGGCACTATGTAGGATCAACGGCTGCGGACATCAGTGGCGGTGCACGCCAGGGTGCGCACAGCCTGGGGTTGCACTGGGACAACTTGAGTATGGGTTGACTAGTGGCAACGCATGGCAACAATGGCACACAAAAAGGGGGGAGTCCGTCTTTATTGGAGGGTGGTGGTGGGATTGTTTAGTAAGGGGGGGGGGGGTCAGGATTGTGCACCGGGAGAGATTTGGGGTTTACATGTTGTGTCTCCCCGGGGTGGGTTATATACGTTATATAAGCTGTTGAATAAGATGTTAAATAACATGTTGTTGGATTTGCTGATAACACACACCTTTAAATATCACACACCACAAACTGAGTCAACAAAGGTTTCGAGCAGAAATTCATAGTTTATTTTATTTTTCTTTTTTCATTTTTCATTTTCATTTTCCATTTTCATTTTAAGTTTTAATTTTAATTTTCAGATCTATTTTTAATTAACTTGTATTGTTATTTTTATGATGTGGTCAGAACTGTATATGTAATAATGGAACAGAATATACAGGCAATACAATTCATCTGTGCTTAGAAAGCTGATAATCACACGGGACGGATTAACAGTTGCCAATGTTATCTGTTTAACTTAGTTTAACTTATTTTATTTGTGGCCTTATTTCTATGCGGACCTCTTTGCCCTATTTCTTTCTTCCTTTCTTTTCACTCCCAAGAAGGGAGGTTTACGCCCCTTCGCAAGAAGGGATAATGGACATTATAGGGGTTACGGAAGAATGTGTAATGCAGACCGCCTGATACTGCTCTGTATGGTGTTTTTCTTTTATGATGTGTGTGAATAAAAAAACTTTAAATTGGAAAAAAAAAAAAAAAGAACAAATCCATGAGCTAAATCCAATTCCCTTATTTTATTCAGTAGGATTTTCTCTCTCAATATTCAAATATAGCAGTTTACAACAAATTTTGAACATATAAATAGCAGCAGAAGCATAAAAAACAAATATACACTGGATGGGCTTTAAACAGGACACAAGGAAAGGTAGGGAAGCGTAGCATATAGCACAATACCGTATTTCCCAGATTATCAAGTTGCCCCGAGTATAAGTTGCAGGGGCCAAAAGTAGGTTTAAAACCCATAGAGTTACAATATAAAAAAGTCACCCATGAATAAAAGTGAAAAGAACGAAGGGCTTCACAGCACAGAGCTGTAAGCTGCAGAGCTGACATTTCAAAGAGAAAAACTGAAGGCAGCCTGCGGGTGAGCAGAGCTGAAGATAAAAATTGTTGGCAGTGCTAAAAATAAGAAAAATTCTAAAATAAAACTGGAGAGGGGGAGAGATGGCAGAAGAAAATTAAACTGTTGGGTGGTAATCTCGGGTGAGTAGGACTTTTCTAAGCTGGGGAAGAGTCCAGCACACAGCTGGTCTGCGAAGAATCACATTAGCAGAAATAAGGAGGGTTACCTAAAGCAGGAACAACCACAGTCCACAGCAAATAAGAATGAGGAATCTGAATGTTTTTACTGGCTGTAAAGTTACAATATAAAAGTCACCCCTTTATATAGGTTGCACCGGCTGGTCACAATGTAAAAAAACCCAACACACTACAAACTTATAATCCAGGAAATACGGTAGTTTCCTTAATGACTATGTGCACAACTGAGAAAAAAGTGAATAAAATGATAATTCCCTTTCCCATAAGATGTTAGTGAGAGACCTGTCTGAAAAGAATGCGAAAAAGCATGGATTTAAAAAAGGGGGGTCAGTCAGAGGCCTGGTTAAGAAGGTATGCCTTTTTTTTTTTTTTGTTAAGGGAATAAAGTCTTATGCAAGATAGGATCTTGCTTATCTAAATAAGCAGTTATGCTCTTGTTTCCATATATACCTGCTACATACCCTTCAATAGCAGGAGAGCGTTCAGGACGTGAGCTGCCTCGCGATCGATACCTCCGTGCCACAGGAAACCGTGGGGGCCTAGTAGGCCCCCAGAGGTCTGCGTGAGCTTGGTGGCCCCTTTCATTGTCTCGGCTGTCCAGATCCAGGGAACTGCTGTTCAGGAAGGGTCTAAAATCAGGGAAGAACATTGTGTGGTCCAAATGGTCCCAGAGCTGTGAAATGGAGGTTTAAAAAGCACAGTAAGCTGTTTAAGACAAAAAAAAGGGGGGGGGGGGAGGGAACAAACCAATTCAAAACAAAATCAGGAGACAAAAGGCTGGAAAGAACAAAAGATTCCTAAAATTGTCTGCTTCTATATGTATGGAAGACAGGGCTTGGCAGTTAAGGAGCATAAAAGATAATCCAGGGTGCACATAAGGACCAGCTTGCAACTGTTATACCAAACCATAGATTTGAGAGCTAACTATTTGTTTCAATGCAGCAAAAGCCCACATCCAGAGAAGGGGGAAAAGAGGACAGGACAGAAGTAGGATTGCCAGGCCTTTCCTCTGAAATCTACAGCACTTAGAAATCTACAGCATCTATGCCAAGTACTAACCAGACCTAAAACAGAAACATGACAGAAAAAGATCACATGGCCCATCTAGTCTGCTCTTCAAATATCAACTACTATAGACCTCCCCCCCTCCCTTTTAGAGATCTTCTGTGTTCAGTCCATGCTTTGACTTCAGATACTGCCCTCGTCTCTATCTCCACTAAAGACAATTCCATGCATCTACCATGTTCCATAAAGAAATATTTCCACATATTACTCCTTAATCTATCCACTTTCACCCTCATCTTATGTCCCCTCGTGGCAGAACTTTTTCCAATTGAAAGACTCTCCTGTGCATTTAGAGGTATTTAAATGTCTATCACATTTCCTCTATCCCGCCTTTCCTCTAAAGTATACATATTGAGATCTAAGTCTGTCTCCATATGGTTTATAACAAAGACCACTTATTTTGTTAGTCACCCTCTGTACCAACTACATCCTGTTCATACCCTTTTGAGGGTGTGGTCTACAGAATTGCACACAATACTCAAAGACTTGCAGAGGCACTATCACCTTTTTTTTCTGCTGGCCATTCCTCTCCCTATGCATGCAAGCATCCTTCTGGCTTTCACCACCACTCTTAATACCAGTTTAGCCACTCTAAGATCATCAGAGACGATCACATCCAGGTCTCGCTCTTCTTCACCCCTTAATACTGTACCACTCCCTTGGATTTTTGCAGCCCATATGCATGACCTTGTATTTTTTAGTGTTAAATCTCAGCTGCCAAATTCTTAAACCATTCTTCGGGCTTAACTAGATCCCACCTCATGTTATCTACACCTTCCCAGGTGCCTCCTCTATTCAGATTTTGGTATCACCTGCAAAGAGGCAAACCTTACCAGACAGCCTTTCCGCACTATCAAAGATAGTAACATCCTTCTCAGAGTGCTCCATTTGTACCCTTTGTTACCTTCCACTCAACCAATTTCTAACCCAGTCAGTCACTTTAGGGTCCATCCCTAGAGTGCTCAATTTACTTATAAAATTGCCAGTGCGATGTCAAAGGCTTTACTGAAATCTAAGTACACCACATCTAGGGCTCCAACTTGTCCCAGTCAAAGAAATCAGCTTTGTGACAAGACCTGCCTCTAGTAAACCCATGCTGCCTCGGATCCTGCAATCCATTGGACTCCAAAAACCTCACTATCTTCTGTTTTAGGAGCATTTCTATAAGTTTACTCACCACAGGTCAGACTAATCGGTCTGTAGCTTGCAACCTCATCCTTACTTCGCTTGTGTAAAGGGGACATGTGTGTGTCTCTCTCTCAAGTCCTCTGGGACCACTCCCAACTAAAGCAGCAATGACACTGCTTAGCTTCTGAGATCAGGCTCATTTGGGGCAGCAAAGCTGTAGTGGTGGCTTTATAGCCTTGCAGAAGGAACACAATACAAGACACCAACACACAGCAGTTTCTATGGCAGGGATGGCAGCTCCTTCTCCTGCATAAGCAAGAGCCCAGTCCATGGTGCTGCATCAAGGTACCTGATCCTTGCATAATCTGAAGCCCCACGAAAGGGAGCAGTAGGCCAGTATTCATTCACTCTAGTGCTGCAACTTAAGACATACATGAGTTTTCCCATTTTGAATTTAAAAGAGATAAACTTCCTTAAAAAAAAGAACAAAAAAAAAATAATCCAATCTTCCAGAATCACATTTAAAACCACCACCACAGGACCTGCAGATGTTGTTCTAGACACCTACTACAGACACCCTCCTCTGATGTTCAAGTTTCCCTTATCCACCAGTATCCAAATAAAGGTACACAAAACACCAAATGGGACTACAAGAACTTGCCATACAAGAAAGCAGCTATTCATTCAAATCTTTTTCAAAAATGTTCCCTTCTTTATAGATAGGTGGGTCATCCTTATGCTGTTCGACTTGTAAGATTTAAGAACACTGAAGGTGCCTCTCAGTGCAATATAGGATGGCCAAAAGAGCAGTGGCTGAAGATCCCCGACATGAAGTCCTAAGAAAAAGCAGCTGTTGGTTTACTGTAACAAGTCACCCACCCCAGACTTATCTGTTGAATTAAAGCTTTAACACACCAGACAGCCACTTAGGGTGGCAAAGCGTGGCCTGCTGCTTCCGATCCCTCGACAGAAAATTGCCTAGGAGAGGGGAGGGGTCTGAAGTGGCAGGCTTTGTGTACCAAAACACAATTTTCAACCACAGGCCATGTTTGAATGCCAAGAGAAAAAGCTGACTGGGCATGCTGCAGCTGAAACGGACGGCCTCTGCACAGCAATGCGATGTTTACTGTGTATATCACCTTCACGAACTGCAGTCATGAGTACTTGCCACTTTCTCCTGAGAAGCAAACTGCAGTACTTGGAATTCAAGGTGCCCTTGAGCAAAAAGCTTCAGAGGAAGGGGAAAAAACATATGTTAAGAGCTTGTAAAAGCTGGTTCGAGAGCCATAATGACGTCTACTTTTCAGGGTAATAAGCTATGTTACCTAGCCTTGTTCAAGCCACATACATGCATGCCCTGAACACTTGCTAGACATGCCCAGCAAATTAAACCTACAGCGCTAAAATTAAGAAAGACTGAGTTGTAAAAATCAGAAGTGTATTATCTTGGTGTCATCATTGATCAACGCCTCACACTACACTTGCATATCAGCAAAGCAACACAAACCATTCACAACAAAATAAGGGGTTTTTGCACTTTAGGCTGCTCCGAGACACAACTTCAGAACCGTCTTCCAAGCATTAATATTCCCTTACTTCGACTTCTGCAACAATCTTAATACCAAAACATTCACTACACCCACTACAACTTGCCCAACGTACAGTTGCTCGAATACTCATGGGTGCACCCAGATGCAGCCATATTACACTCATTCTGAAGGATCTTCACTGGCTCTTCATTGCCACATTAAATACAAACACAGCAGCTTTCAAAGTCCATCACAAATCAACCTCACTGTACTTACAGCAGCCGCTACAAAACACACCAGAAAAACAGACTCAGATGATCAGCTACTCAAAATATGTTTGCACTTCCAAGAGTTGACACGAGGAACCAGACCACATGCGCTAGATCCTTCCATATATGCACGAAGCCTCTGGAATGCTCTTTTGCAAGATGTCAGAACCACCTCAAACCTCATGATCTTCTGCAAGCTACTGAAAACCTTCCTCTTTAAAGAACACTTCAGAAAGTTATAACCTGAACTGACAGGCACACCTCACTAATCACTCTAGGATAGCCTCTACTTCTCTATTTTACTCTTCAATTGCCCTCATTAGACCCTGCTACTCCCTGCCTCTCCCCCCCCCCCACTCTGCCACCAAGTTACTATTATGTTACTTTGAGTTACCCCCTCCTTCTACCCCTACCACAATGTTTACTTTAACTGTTAATATCCCTATCTCTTTTGTAATGTTACAATGTTTTCATTCTAGTTACGTTCCATGATAACGAAGCGGTTCATAGTGCTAGATCACAGCCCTAGTTCTGGTTTTCCAATTAAGCTGGAAGCCCAGGAGAACACACACTAAACTAAACTGCCAGGACCAGACAAAACACACAAAAACACACACCACACAACAATCCATAGCTCAGCTCTGACTTTAGCTGTGCTTCCTGTGATTTTTGGATCATCTTACCTATAGTCAAACACACCCAAAATCCACACTATCAACCCCAAATTAATTTGTTTGCCAGCTCCAGTAGCCAGCAAGGTGACATTTTACTTAGTGCCCTTTCCTTGAGTCCTGCTAGACAAGTAGGTTGTGTTCTCCTACCAGCAGATTGGTGGAGGCAAAGAACTAATGAAAGCTCTGATTTCAATTACCTCACTCCCATGCCTCTTTGCCTCAGCCAGAGGTCCCTTCAGCATTTGTCCCAAACCATATTAGAGAAGCATGGCAAGTCTCTCACAACCTCAGCTGTGAGTAACAATGAGTAAACAGTAGAGAACTATGTAGAGCAAAGCAAATATAAGGCTGTTAGTAGATGAACCTGCAATGTATAAATATCAGAGCAGACCCAAGGGTACCATAGAACAGAGCAACACAGTTCTGGGGCAGGTCTTTGACTGCTCTAATGGGACTCAAGGAAAGGACATTAACTGGTAAGTAAAATGTCACCTTCCATATTATCCTGCTAGAACCGTCCAGACAAGTGGAATCTACCAAAGCTACAAATCCACTAGGTGGGAATAAAAAAAAAACACAAAAAGAAAAACCCAAACACACACACCACACCCCTTTTGCAAGGGTTTTGTAAGCTGCTGTATGTCTGCCTTCGCATGAACACCCAAGCAATAATGCTCAACAAGGTGGAACGTGATGTTCACACCCCTGCCTGACAAAATGACTGCAGGGGCTACTGAGCTCTGCTCCGCCCAAGGAGGATGCCTGTGCTCTGGTAGAATGGGCATGCAAACTCTCCTGAGCTGGCCAGTTCCATAACAGAAAACAGCAAGGCCTCCTTAATCTAGCAGCCCAAATCCAACTTAACTGCCGTGTCAGCCTTGTGCAGGCCAACAAACTGCATAAAAGGATAGTCAAATTTATGAAAGGAATCTGTAACTTCCAAGTACCGGAGAAGCACTGTCCAGACAATCACAAGACTAATTAACAGGACTTATATACCACTTTTTCCTAAAATCAAAGCGGTTCACAAAAGTTTGAAATCTTACAACAGGGAAGAAGAAAACTATGATCCTTATCCTCCCCTCCCCAACACTATTCCTTAGAGGGCGGCAAACATAACCCTGGCTCAAGTGAAAGGAGCAAGCACAGGCCAAATGGAAATTACCTCCTTTGAAAAGACAGAAGGACCTTGGCAAGACAGTGTGCATCACAGAAATCCACCTTGCAGAACCACGACCAAGACGACAATCTTGAGTGTCCAATCCCTTTAAAGTAGCACGCTTCAATGGCTCAAATGGCACCACTATCAGGGCCCTGAGCACCAGACAGATCCCAGGAAGGGATCACACAGACCAGAGGTGAGGAAGCAGATGCTGAACCCCCTGGAGAAAGCATGAGACGTCAAGGTGCAAGAAAAAGTTTTATCCTTTCTCTACCCATCATACAGCTGTTTCCAAACAGGGGAAACATCAAACCAGGCTAAAGAAACCACAACCTCAACCACTTCAGCAAACCCAGCAGTCGCAGGGTTGCTGACAGATTCTTCACTGAATCCTTCCTGCTTTTGAGGTTTAGAACCTGTAGTTTGCTGCTTCTCTTACAAGCATCTATATCGGTTCCATCCCAAACTTTACATTAAAGAGACATCCTGACTTTTAGCTCAGAGCTCCTTAGCATGATTATGCTTTACAGATAATAAGGTTACTCCTCTTCCTTCTAAATAGAGGAGTAACAACTGTCAATAAGATTGTCTATACCTTTATCTTTATCTTTGACAGTTTCTCCTGTATCAACATGTCTCATACTATTCTTTTCAAAGATTTACTCCATCGTAAGTCTGTTTCAACTCTGCCCCTCTTACTAAGACATTTTTGGTCTGTAAGAGTATACTACTTAACTGAGGGCTGTGATAAGGAAGCTTATCATAGCTCAGGAAGGAGCTATAGAAAAGGTGAAGTGTCTCTGAACAAGCAACCTGTCAGTTCTGGTAGAAATAAGAAAACAGAATTTTCCCATAAAAGACTACCAGTCCCAGAATGCACCAGGTTTCCAACAGCCATTAGAGGAGCTGAAGTGGGGAAACGTGTGTTCAATCAGGAGGGCTATGAGGTAATCCCCAAGCACTCATCTCAAAGGGCAGGGCCTGATTCAGCACAGCTGCGCTGTGCTAGGGTGGAGCACTCATCTAGGCAGAATAAAGGTAGAGTTTATTCTACAGAGAATTATCCTCAGTTTCATCTGGAGGATCATCAGAAGCAGAAGCCAGAACAGACGGACAGAGAGGACAAGAAACCCTTTGGAAGAAAGAAGAGAAAAGCATTTGGGAGGTCTAAAGGAGTCCAGGGCAGTACGTATACTGGGAGACATTCAAAAGGCCAGCATACACCATTGGACTGGGGAAAGCCAGAGGAATGGTGCTGCAGAGCTAGGAATCTCCAGACGGTACCTGTGAGGGAGACGGCTGCACGTGGAAGGGACTCTAAGACCCGTGCCAGAAGGTATGTGAAGAGAGATACAGTGTCCAGGGATCTGGATTGGAAGGCTGGACATAAGAACTGGACTACATACTGGCCAGGCTATTTAGAGAGGAACTCTAACGGCAATGGAAGCTCAGGTATGAACACTGATCTATGCCCTGAAAGACAGCAGGGAAACAAGTATTCTCCTGAAAGTGCTCCACTGAGAAATTCCTCTGTGCCAATCCATGATATTGAACCGATTGTTGAGGAAGGGGGAGCGGTCTTAGATACAGGCTGTGAATATATGGATTGCTCTCTGTCTAAACTCCTTTGGTAATTTTCTGTTACAAAGTACATCAACCATCACAAAGAAATACAAACTTGTTCTTTAATCTACTCAGAAAAGCTCCTGAAGTAAGATTTTGAGCCATGCAGTAGAAATTAAGCCAGCTAAGGGGTTTCAGCTGGATAACTGCTAGCAATTGAGCCTTACCTAATTGCTTGTGAGCTCTGAGGGAATCACTTCTGAATCTATGTGTGAAGATATAAGAAGTTAACCTGGAAAGAACAGTTTTCCCTTCTTTGTGGGTTTTGCTTGTTGTTTGAAACACTGCTAAGAAAATATTAGCTAAAGCCTACAGAAAAGACCAGTTTGTTACCAACCAGGTCTTTATTCTTTTGCTTTGATTGCCTGACAAGTTCAACTGTTTTCCTGATTTTGTTTTTCTAAGTTTAACACTGAAAGCAAGTATCCTGTTTTATGTGCTACCAAGCATATCTGTGTTGGGAGAAATAACCCCATAAATAAAATATCTTATTGGCTTTACACTCAAGCACAACTAATTATTGTGAGCAGCTGTGTCTGGAGTGAATGGACTGCATTTCCCACAATCCCTTGCAAATCATATTGATATATGCACTTGCCAAGACTGAACATTCTCACCCAGGCAGCCGTCTGACAGGGCTTATCCCTAAGCCCTGAGTTTTTCAGAGTTATCGCCACCTTGCATTCTTGTTGCTCGTGGCAGCTTCTCAGACAATGATGGAGTTTTTACCACTCCTACTTATGTCTGTAGGTCTTTTCTAATCTTGAGACCTAAGATTTGTTCTGCTGCTCTAACAATAGTTAGAATGCAGGGGCTCTTAGTGTTTAAACCACTAACTTGCTAACCAAGCACCCAGGGTTTGATCTCCAATATCAATCTTTCTGGCCTTAGTATTAAGTCCCAGACAGACTTGGAACTTTCTCAGGTTTTCTTGTTGCAGACACATCAGCATACCTTCTATCCTTAGCCTTCCCCAATCCTTGGCGTTGGTGAAGTAGTTCAGGTCACATACTGGCTCTTAAACAGCCAGTTTTCTTCTAGCCAACCTGCAACATGCACTCTGCATCTCTACAGAGCAGCTCTGCACTATGGGTCTTGCTAGAGAGCAAATAATTCCAGATGGTTAGGAAGGACTTTACCGAGTTCTTCCCTACCCTTACCATTTCCATTAAAGTCTTCTTCTCAATAAAGGACACATGCCTTTAATTAAGTGAATACCTAAAGAATTATCCAATCCCCTGGGTTGGTTCACATTCCCAGTGGACCCCTTCACCAGGGATGGTTTTCTTTCACTGACAGCCAGTCTGTGTATTTCCTTCCATCCTCAATTCCTCATGGAGTAATTCATATTGAGCGCAAGAATGCATCATACTCATTTTGCCCTCTGAGAAGGGTAAATATGGTATCTTTTTTCATTGCATCTTCTCCAGCTGTCATGCTAGAGTTATGGAAGGATCCAGACTTACTGTCAGCGGATTAAAAACATCCTCCATTCCTGGTTTTTCAAGGGCTAGAGTTCTTAGAATACTCTAGACTTCTCCTTGTCAGTGAGAGCACTCCCTTAGCTCTCCCACCCACAACAAGGGAGAATGGATTCTCAACATCTCCTCAAGCAGGTATTCCCTTCTTGTTAGATGAATCTTTCTCTCTTCACACATCCCTATGTAGGGGCATGGGTATATATATTTATACATAGATGTATATAGACATCTGCATGTCTGTACCTATATATAATTCTTTGTCTGCCTAGGTTCATATATAATTTATATACATATATATATATTTTTCCTATACGGCCCTGACAGATAGACACTATCCTTTTCGATGCTGCTCCAGCATGTTCAGGATTCTACACTTCCCTGTGGTAGTTAAAAGGTTTCCACCATGACCTTCAGTTTAGGTACATCTGAAGTCTTCCATGTACCATCTTTTTTCCTAAGTAACTTCATTTAAGAAGGACATTCTGAATTTTCAGTTAATAGGAGGCTACAATGCCTCATACTTCTGTCCTTTTGTTATCGGATATAGGGGTCTTTAAAGCCCCTCTTCTCCTATAAAGTACAGTTACTTACCTGTAACAGGTGATCTCTGGGAACAGCAAGAATTAGTCCTCACATATGGGTACGTCGGTACCGACGGAGCCCGAGAGGGAAAGCTCCCCAGCTTCCCAGAAGGAAAGCTTTTGGGGCCTCCCACTGCGCATGCGCGCTGCCTTCCCGCCTTCCTGACCAACTCTCCTCAGTTTGAGTTTATAGCTGAGACAATAGAGAGAGGAAAGGAAGAGAGAGATACAACTCCTAGGGGAGGTGGGTGGGTTGTGATGACTAATTCCTGCTGTTCCCAGAGATCACCTGTTACAGGTAAGTAACTGTGCTATCTCCAGGAACAAGCAGGAATAAGTCCTCACATATGGGGACTCCCTAGCTAAGATGCCCGGGAGATCCCCTAAAGGGTATGAGACCCTGAAAGGTTCTTCATCTTCCTATGGATCTCAGGCATCCATTCAGGGAAGGTGGGCTGGAGTTGTTCAAGAATGGAACAGGTGTCTGAGGACAGCCTGACCAAACAAGGCATCCCGGTGGGAGTCCTTGTCCAAACAGTAATGGGCTGTAAAGGTATGAACCGAGGCCCAGGTGGCTGCTCGACAGATCTGGTCAATGGACACAGAGTTTAGATGAGCCATAGAGGTGGCCATGGCCCTCCAGAGAAAGGTTCTTACTCTGGTAAGCAAAAGAGATATACTGAGCAATCCAATTGGCGAGTGTTCTTTTGGAGACTGGAAGTCCTAAATGAGAAGGATCAAAAGCAACAAAAAGCTGAGAAGACTTTCGATGTTGCTGTGTCCTGTGGAGGTAAAAGGCAAGAGCTCTTTTACAGTCTAGGGTATGAAGGTTCCTCTCTGCACTGGATGCATGAGGAGCTTGAAAAAAGACAGGTAAATAAACCTCTTGATTAAGATGAAAAGGTGAGACCACTTTAGGCATAAAGTGAGGATTTGTCCTAAGGACTACCTTATCATGATGGAACCTTGTGTAAGTTGGATTAGCCACTAAGGCCTGCAGTTCACTGATGCGGCGAGCTGAAGTGACTGCAATGAGGAAAATAACCTTCCAGGAAAGAAATTTCAAGGAGGTAGTGGCTAAGGGTTCAAAAGGTGGCTTCATAAGCTGACCAAGAACCAAGTTTAAGTCCCATGCCACCGGAGGAGGTCGAATGGGAGGTTTAGTTAAAGTTAAACCTCTCATGAATCTTG
Organism: Ichthyophis bannanicus; assembly: GCA_033557465.1. NCBI lineage: Eukaryota > Metazoa > Chordata > Amphibia > Gymnophiona > Ichthyophiidae > Ichthyophis > Ichthyophis bannanicus. The sequence goes on along the minus strand of CM066048.1, from coordinate 35,644,025 downwards.
CAATAAGAGGATGAGAGGAAACAGGTTGTCCATTGATGGGCTTAAGTGATGCCGCAATAGCACTCAAATGGACTCTTACTGAATTCGTTTTGAGTCCTGCATTGGAAAGATGCAGGAGATATTCCAAAAGAGAATTCAATGGGAGTGCCAGAGGGTTAAGACCCTTTTGAGCACACCAAATGGAAAATCTTTTCCATTTAAAAGCGTAAGAACGCCTAGTGGAAGGTTTCCTAGAGGCATGTAGGATATCCTTCACTTGCTGCGAAAGATTGAAGTGTTGAAGGTCTGGGCCTTCAGTAACCAAGCTCTGAGGAGAAGGGACTTGGGGTTTGGGTGCCACAAAGTCCCCCTCCTCTTGAGACAGAAGGTCTGGAGCCGCTCCCAAGTCCAAGGAGGGGGCTTGGGAGAGATGCAGAAGTAGAGGGTACCACACTTGGCGTGGCCAGCGTGGAGCTATGAGGATCATGGACCCTTGATCCCTTTGAAGTTTGAACAGTCTTGGGAATCAAAGGAATGGATGGAAAAGCATACAGGAAACCCTGACCCCAATGGAGGAGGAAGGCATCCTTGGTCTGAACTCCCTGACACGGAATTCTGGAACAGAACCGGGGAAGTTTGGCATTCCACGGACTTGCAAAGAGGTCTATGTCCGGAGTTCCCCATTTCTGGAAGATTCTGAGTACCTGATCCATGTGCAGGGACCATTCGTGTGGAAGCAGAACTCGACTGAGTCTGTCTGCCAGGAGATGGATTTGATGCTCTCTGGCGAAGGCCCATAATCTTAGAGCTTCGTTGCAAAGCGACAGAGAGCCGGTCCCTCCTTGTTTGTTTATGTAAAACATGGCTACTTGATTGTCCGTGTGAATAAGGACTGTCATGTTGCTGAGGAGGGTATGAAGAACTTTGAGAGCTAGAAAGATTGCTCAAAGTTCCAAGTGGTTGATATGAAGGGTGGTCTCCTGTGGAGACCAAGTGCCCTGAGTGGAGAGATCTTGGAGATGAGCCCCCCAACCTGTTTGGGAGGCATCTGTTGTGAGGGTTGCTTGGGGCAACAATGGTTGAAAGGGGGCCCCCAACAACAGATTTTGAGTGGATATCCACCATTGGAGAAACCAAAAGAGACGACTGGAGTTTGCTATTTGGTCTGAGAGAGCTCCTGATGCTTGAGTCCACTGGGTGGATAAAGTCCATTGAGCTGCTCTATGTAGGCGAGCATAAGGCACCACATGCACTGTGGAGGCCATGTGGCCTAATAGTTGTAGCATCTCTCTGGCAGTCAAGTGGCTTCTGGATGTCGGTACCGGATGATTGAGCCGGTACCCCAGAACAGTCTAACAGGTGATCGGTCGAGGCCGTGCCATCGATGTCAACCTGTAACCCCATAGGAGGAGCTTTGGAAGGCGGAGCTTCCCGCCGGGGTTGTTTGGCTGGGGCAGGGTCCTCAGGGTCAAGCCCAGGGGTATCTCGATACTTAGAGGGAGATTTGCCCTTTGAGGACCTGCCAGAGGAATTTTGGTTACCTGAGATCCATCAGGAGAGGAAGACCTGAAAGATGTCGATGCTGGAGTATCTGTAGAAAACAGCATGTGAAACTTGGCTGCCCGGTTCTGTAAGCCACGTTTAGACATCAAAGAACAGGATGGGCAATCCGGAATGGAATGGTCAGGCCCCAAACATTTAAGACACCATTCATGGGTGTCTGTGACTGAAATAGTACCGCTGCACTTGGTGCATTTTTTAAACCCAGAGGCTTGTTTCTCCATGAGGGAGAATTAGTGAAGGCCTAAAGGCCTCACAGAACTAACACACCAAGTGAAGAAAAAAAATAAAAATGTTTTTTTTTTGTTTTTTTTTTTAAATAAAGGGAAAAAGACCGGCGGTACCGGTCTGGAATCGGGGAAGGCAGACACGCGGCCAAAGAAATAAATTAAAATAACTTCTTCAGCGGTGACAGGAACACGACCTGCTGGCTCCGTGGAAAAAGAAGGAGAGTTGGTCAGGAAGGCGGGAAGGCAGCGCGCATGCGCAGTGGGAGGCCCCAAAAGCTTTCCTTCTGGGAAGCTGGGGAGCTTTCCCGCTCGGGCTCCGTCGATACCGACGTACCCATATGTGAGGACTTATTCCTGCTTGTTCCTGGAGATGAACTATGTCTCTTTAGGGTCAAAAGAACTTCAGGTTTATCTAATAGAGACTTCTGCATTTCCCGCAAAAGTCCTGCCCCATTGAACTACCCCAGTCTCCGCTGGGACTTCTCGCCCTAAAGGTTCTGATCTCAACTTGTCTTTTGCACAGTTATTACCTCTGCTCTATATTGAGGTATTCCTTGAGGATATTCTGCTGGTTCATATTAGCAGTCCCATATGAACCTCCATAAACTTCTTACAGTACTTCAAGGTGAGGTCCATATTGCTAAATTCTAGTTCAATGTTTACTACAGCGTAGTTACTCACCTGTAACAGGTGTTCTCCAGGAGCAGCAGGAATCAGTCCTCACTTATGGGTGACGTCGGCGCCGACGGAGCCCTCGCGGAGCAATTTTCCCCAGCTTTCAAAGAAAGCCTTTGGGAATTGCAGCGCGCATGCGCGGTCGTCTTCCCGCCCGAGGGTGCCATCTTAGCCAGTCAGATGACATAGCTAAAAAAGACAGCATAAAAATTTGCAAAAAGAACATAAGCAGACGATTGCAACTCCAAGGGGAGGAGGGAGGGTAGTGAGGACTGATTCCTGCTGCTCCTGGAGAACACCTGTTACAGGTGAGTAACTACGCTTTCTCCAGGACCAAGCAGGAAGTCAGTCCTCACTTATGGGACTCCCAAGCTCAAGGCTACCGGAGACCCTAAGCACAAAAATGAGCTCCCTCTAGCTCAGCAGCACAGGAGGATAGAATCTTCGCTGAATTATCACCCACCGGTAGCCCACATCCGGGATGGAGGGTAGGAGTTGCTCAGACCTCAAAGAGATTACGGAGGACTGCCTGTCCGAAAGCACTGTCCCTACGGGACTCCCTCTCGAGACAGTAATGGACCGCAAAAGTCTGGCTCGAAGACCAAGTAGCGGCCCGGCAGATGTCTGCCAGCGGAACAGAGCGGAGGTAAGCCACTGACGTGGCCTTTGCCCGAACGCAATGAGCCGTGACTCGACTTTCTAAGGAGAGTCCGGCTGCCCCATAAGCCCAAGAGATACAGTCCGCAACCCAGATGGACAGAGTACGCTTGGAGACCGGGAGCCCCAATTTATTGGGGTCAAAAGACACAAAAAGCTGAGCAGCTTTACGGTGCTCCCGCGTACGGTCAAGGTAGAAGTTCAACGCCCTTCTACAGTCCAGGGTATGGAGGACCGTTTCAGCTCGGCTGGAGTGTGGTCTGGGAAAGAAGGTTGGAAGTACCACCTCCTGATTGATGTGAAAAGGGGAGACCACTTTAGGCAGAAATTTTGGGTGAGTCCGTAGGACTACCCTATTCTTGTAGAACCTAGTGTAAGGGGGATCAGACACGAGGGCCTGCAATTCACTTACGCGCCTAGCGGAAGTGAGGGCTATCAAGAACAGTGTTTTCCAAGACAGAAAACGTAGAGAACAGGTAGCCATAGGTTCAAAAGGCGGACAGGTGATCTGCTGCAAAACCACATTCAGGTCCCAGTCAGGCGCTGGCGGGCGCAGAGGTGGTTTAAGTAGAAGGAGACCTCGGAGAAACCTCGCTACGAGAGGGTCATTGGAGAGAGGTCTGCCGTCCACTGGCACATGATGTGCTGAAAGAGCACTGAGGTGAACTTTGACGGAGTTGGACTTAAGTCCCAGATTAGAGAGGTGCAGCAAGTACTGCAAGATCACCGACACCGGGCAGGAGAAGGGATCCTGAGACTGTTGGGTACACCAGACTGCAAAGCGACGCCATTTAAGGGCGTAGCATTTGCGGGTAGAAGGCCGTCGCGAAGCTAAGACGACCTCCTCCACCTCCGCCGGCAGGAGAAGGGGAGCAAGGACCACCCTCTCAGCAGCCAGGCCATAAGGTTGAGAGACCTGAGGTTGGGGTGCAGAAGGGTCCCCTGATCCTGAGTGAGGAGATCCGGTTGTATCCCCAGAGGGATTGGGCCCTCCACCGCCAGTTGCAGCAGGAGTGGAAACCACGGCTGCCTGGGCCAGCGAGGGGCCACCAGGATCATGAAGGCTTTGTCTCGGAGAACCTTGAAAAGAGTCCGAGAGACCAGCGGGATGGGAGGGAAAGCGTACAGAAGGCTCCCCGACCACGAGATCAGAAAGGCGTCCGCCGCAACCCGAAGGGGGTGTGGCCGACGAGAGCAGAAGCGAGGAAGTTGCCGGTTGTGAGGACTGGCAAAGAGATCCACCGTGGGGAGACCCCACTTGAGGAAGAGCTTCTGAACTACCAAGGGATCCAGACGCCACTCGTGCGGCTGGAGGACCCTGCTGAGTTTGTCTGCAAGGCAATTTTCTTGGCCCGGGAGATAAACTGCCTTGAGGAGAATGCCGTGACTGACGGCCCAAGAGCAGAGCTTCTGTGCCTCCCGGCAGAGGAGGAAGGAGCCCGTGCCCCCCTGCTTGTTCACGTAGAACATGGCAACCTGATTGTCCGTCTGGACAAGGACGGACTGTTGGGAAGTCAGGTGGGAGAAGGCCTTGAGAGCGAGGCGGATCGCCCTGAGCTCCAGGAAGTTGATCTGCTGAGCAGACTCCCACGTGGTCCAGAGGCCCTGGGTACGTGCCTCTTGGCAATGTGCTCCCCAGCCCAGGAGGGATGCATCGGTGGTCAGCACCCGGGTCGGCTGAGGTGACTGGAAAGGCATTCCGAATATCAGGTTCGGCTGCCGGAGCCACCACCGGAGAGACGAGAGCAGCGGCTCGGAGACGCGCACTAGGTCTGCCAGGCCGCCTGTGGCTTGTCGCCACTGCTGGCGGAGACACCATTGAGCAGACCGCATGTTCAGGCGGGCATTGGGGGTCACATGGACAGTGGAAGCCATATGGCCGAGCAGTCTCAGGAAGCGCCTGGCGGAGACCAGGGGCTGGCTGCGAAAGCGGTCGGCTAGGTCCATGAGCCGTTGAGCCCTGTCGAGCGGTAGGTACGCTCGTGCCCGAGGAGTGTGCAGCCTTGCGCCGATGAACTCGAGATCCTGTGAGGGGAGCAAAGTGGACTTTGCGAAGTTTATGACAAAGCCCAAGTGCTGCAGCAGAGTCACCGTGCGGCACGTGGCGTTGGTGACCTCCTGAGCGGACGCTGCTCTGATGAGCCAGTCGTCGAGGTACGGAAAGACATAGAGGCCGTGAAGCCGGAGATGGGCCGCCACGACCGCGAGACATTTTGTGAAGACTCGCGGTGCGGAGGATAGGCCAAAGGGCAGTACTCTGTACTGGTAATGATTTCCTGCCACCACAAACCTTAGGTATTGGCGGTGGCTTGGGTGGATGAGGATGTGCGTGTAGGCATCCTTTAGATCCAAGGAGCATAGCCAATCTCCCTGCTGGAGGTAGGGCAGAAGGATTCCAAGGGTAAGCATTTTGAACTTCTCCCGCACAAGGAACTTGTTGAGGTTGCGCAAGTCCAGGATGGGTCTGAGGCCCCCTGTTCTCTTTGGTATCAGAAAATACCTTGAATAAAAGCCTTGACCTCTCAGGTGGTGGGGCACCGGTTCCACCGCCTGTTCCTGCAGAAGACCTGCTAACTCCTGAAGGAGCAACTCCCTGTGCAGAGGGGGGCGCGAAGGTTCTCCCGGAAAATAGGAGGGAGGGACCTGATGGAAGTGGAGAAGGTAGCCCTCTCGCACGACCTGAAGCACCCAGGCATCTGCGGTGATGCTGGACCACCTGTGGGCGAAGTGAACCAGCCGGCCTCCGGTGCTGGGAGGGACCAGCGGGGGGGGAGAGGCTATGCTGAGCGAGTCAAAAACCCCCTCCCTGCTGAGCAGGGGCCGGTGGTGCAGGCTTGGGGGCTTGCTGCCTACGGGACCCGTTACCCCGTCCCTTGGCCTGCTGGCCCTGTTGGGGAGCTGCAGGGGCCTGATAATGGGGGTACTGTTTGTAGGCAGCCGCCTTCCTCGGGTAAAAGGACTTTTTTCCCGAGCCCTTCTTTTTCTGGGAAGGGGCGGAGGTCTTCCTAGAAAGCCTGGTCCTGGTGAGAGTTTCAGTCTCAATTTGTGCAGCCTTTTCCGCCATGGGCTTGCCAAAGAGGTTTTCGCCTCGGCAGGGGACATCGACCAACTTGTCCTGTACCCAGGGCTCAAGGTCCGACGACTGAAGCCAAGCCTGTCGGCGGGCACCGATGCCGGCTGCGGCCACTCTAGCCGAGGCCTCAAAGCCATCATAGGCTGCTCGGGACATGAACTTTGAGCATTCCCGAATGCCCGTGGACAAGGCTAGGAACCTCCGCAAGGGCTCCTCGGAGAGACCAGCGGAGAATCCGGCTAGCTCTTTAGCCAGATCCCGGAGATACATGCCCATGTAGAGCTGGTAAGTCTGGACACGACATGCGAGCATAGAGCCCTGGAAGCACTTCTTGCCAAGGCCATCCAGGTTACGGGCCTCCCTTCCAGGAGGCACCGAGGAGTGCATCTTCTCGCTCTTAAGACGATGCATGGCCGATTCCACTACCATGGAATGGTGTGGCAGCTGTGCCTTCTGAAAGCCAGGGCTCTTGCGGACCCGATAGATAGAATCGACCCGCTTGCTCAGGACCGGCGCGGAGGCCGGACTCTCCCACATGCGGAAGAGTAGTCGTTCCAGCATAGGAGGAACCGGCACAGTAAAGTGCTCCCTCGCGGGAGAGTCATACTGGAGGGCGTCGAGCTCTTCGGCTCGAGGCTCCTCCTCGGGATCCGCAGGGAAGGCCAAAGCCTTGGCCATATCCCTAACGAAGTCCGAGAACCGGGCATCCTCCGGGGGGGACTGCTTCCGAGGCTCGGACCCCGGTGAGTCCGATGGGACACACCGAGTCCGGAAAGAATCAGGTGACTCTTCCTCCTCAGACTCCCAGACCGACTCCGACGAGGACTCGGTGGGGTCGGCCCGGGCAGGGTGCGGCGCCAGCCGCCCCGACGTCGAGGGAGTCGGCGTCGGCGACCTCGGTCCCGAACGGGAGGCCGAGGGTGACCTCGACCGAGGATCGACTCGAGTTCTCATTGACTCGAGGATCGGCTCGGTCTCCGGGGTCGACTTGGACGTCGACGTCCCGGCGGTCGGGGCAGCGGCGCCAGCGAGGCCAGCGAGCAGTGCCCGCTGCTGGTCCATGAAGGCAGACAGTCTGCTCTCCAAGGCCGTCAACCTGAGTCCGAGCTCAGGTGACCCAGCAGCCCCCGACTCGGGCCCCAACGGCGTCGGGCCCGACGTCGGCTGTCGCGGAGGCGAGTCCAGAAGGACTACAGGACTTACCCGGGCAGGCATCTCCGACTCCAGGCGAGGTCGCTTCGGGAGATGTTCCTTCTCCAAGGACCCGGGGCGGCTGTCGGGGCTATGCGACCTGGCCCTCGCGGAGCCAGGAGCGTCCACCGACGCCGCCCTCGCGGGTTTTTCCTTCCGACGATGGTCCCGGAGGGAGAACCCCGGTCGGAGGAGCTCCGGCGACGGTCCGAGCTGGAGCCCTTTGACACGGAGGCCTCCGACGAGGTCCGGGTACGGCTGGGGTCAGCGAAGATTCTCTCGCGCTGATGCCGCCGACTTCTCAACGCCTTCGAGGACAGTTTGCTGCAGGGCCCACAGATCAGTTCCTCATGATCCGGGCCCAAGCAGCGGAGGCAAAAGTCGTGTGTGTCGGTTAGTGACATATTTCGGTCACACCGACCACACCGCTTAAAGCCACTGGCAGCCATCGGGGGAAAAAGGGCCCCTGCGAGGTCAAAGGACCGGGCTGCCAGGGAAAACGAAAATGAAAGCTGACTAAGTCAGAAAAACCGAAAAAACGCTAGAGGACTCGAGACCGGCGTCGCGAGTCCGGGCGGGAAAACGATCGGCGTCGAACCGAAAGAAAAAAGTATAAAATAAAGAGGAAAATCAACTTTTTCGCGGGGACAAGACGGGGACGTCTGCAGGGCTCCGCGGAAAAAAGAAGACTGGCTAAGATGGCACCCTCGGGCGGGAAGACGACCGCGCATGCGCGCTGCAATTCCCAAAGGCTTTCTTTGAAAGCTGGGGAAAATTGCTCCGCGAGGGCTCCGTCGGCGCCGACGTCACCCATAAGTGAGGACTGACTTCCTGCTTGGTCCTGGAGAATAGATATTATCTACACAGGGTCTCCTCTCTAGGCGTCCTGTTTGGTCCAGTTGGTCCATAGCATATCTGTTTAGTTCAACTCCTACCCTCCATCTCCAGGATGACTGAGGTTCTCTCGAATAGCATGGCTTTCTCTGATTTGCAATATGCTGGGACTCCTCCAGGCATCTTAGCTTGGGAGTCCCCATATGTGAAGACTCATTCCTGCTTGTTCCTGGAGACAGCACAGTTACTTACCTGTAACAGGTGATCTTCTGGGAACAGCAGGAATAAGTCTTCACAACCCACCCACTTCCCCTAGGAGTTGTATTTCTCTATCTTTTCTCTCTGTCTCTGTCTCAGCTTTAAAACTTAACTGAGGAGAGGCAGTTGGGAAAGGCGGGAAAGCAGCACGCAGGCGTGGTGGGATGCTCCCAAAAGCGTTCTAATTGGACACTGGGGAGCGTTCCCGCGCAGACTCCGTCGGTACTGATGTACCCATATGTGAAGACTTATTCCTGCTGTTCTCAGAGATCACCTGTTACAGGTAAGTAACTGTGCTTTCCTGCTTAACCGCTATTTTTGGACTGGGTGTCTGATCCAGCCTTGGCCAAGTCGGCACTGGCTGAACATGTTTTACTCCTGTGAGGCATGTGATACAGTGTACAGAAGGCTATGTGGGCAGGTTTTTTCAAGTGGTGCTGGAGGACCTTCTCGCTTACTGCTTGGCTTTTGAAAGGAGACGGCTAGCACATAAGGGTTACTCTCCAGCAGGGGTCTCCACTCTGCTCAGAGCCCAGTGGAGATCTACCAAGTTAGCATACGTGTGGGTTGGGTGCCTTTTTGAGTGATGGTATGGTGCTTGGCAGTTGGCTCTTGAGGTGGCCAAGCTACTATCTCTATTGGCCTTTCTACAGGATGGCCTGGAGAAGGGCTTTTCCCTTAGCTCCCTGAAAGTTCTGTTAGCAGTTCTGGCCTATTTATGAAGGTCTGGTGGCTGGTAAGTCTTTTCCCCTTGGAGGAATCAAGTTTGGTAGAAGATTTCTTACCAACTGGGATAGAGGAAGGTGTAGACAATCCCTTGAAAGCAACAGTGCCAGCGGTTAACTGAGCATCTTGGCGTAAAGTCTCTGTTAAAGAGATTCTCCCCAGCCTCTCTTGTACCGATGTATCCAAGTCAGAAGCTTGGAGCCAGGCTATGCGTCGTGCCCCTATGGCTATAGCAGACGTTCTGCTAACAGACTCAAAACTGTCCAGGGTAGCACGAGTAAGAAACCTAGAGATATTTTGCACATGACTAACCAGTAAAGAGTAGTCTGCTCTTTTGTGATACTGAAGAAAAGGAGTCAAAAACAGCAAACTGGTCGTGAGCTCTTCAAGAGATAGTCCCATATAGAAAATATGAGATTCTTGTTGAAAACATGGATGCCTGGAAGCTTTTACGTCCAAAGGCATCTAAAGTTCTAGCCTCACGACCTGGCGGATAAGAAAGTGCCTTTTAGCACTTTTCACATGCCTCATTGCTGATTCCACATCTTTGTTAGTGATATAGCGGAAGGGCTGTCGGGTAAGGTTTGCCTCTTTGCAGATGATACCAAAATCTGCAATAGAGTAGACACCCAGGAAGGGGTAGATAACATGAGGAGGGATCTAGCTAAGCTTGAAGAATGGTCTAGAATTTGGCAGCTGGGATTTAATGTTAAAAAATGTAAGGTCATGCATTTGGGCTGCAGCAATCCAAGGGAGCAATACAGTATAGGAGGTGAAGTACTTTTGTCCACTAAAGAAGAGCGGGACCTAGGCGTGGTTGTGTCTGATGATCTTAAAGTAGCTAAACAGGTGGAAAAGGCGACAGCAAAAGCTAGAAGGATGCTGGGGTGCATACGGAGAGGAATGGCTAGCAGAAAAAAGGAGGTGATAATGCCTCTGTATAAGTCTTTGGTGCGACCTCATTTGGAGTATGGTGTGCAATTCTGGAGACCGCACCTTCAAAAGGATGTGAACAGGATGGAGTCGGTGCAGAGGGTTGCTACCAAAATGATTAATGGGCTTCATTATAAAGCATATGAGGACAGACTTAAGGATCTTAATATGTACACCTTAGAGGAAAGGCGGGATAGAGGTGATATGATTGAGATGTTTAAATACCTCCGTGGCATAAATGTTCAGGGAGAGAGCCTCTTTCAATTGAAAGCAAGTTCTGCTACGAGGGGACATGGGATGAGGGTGAAGGGGGATAGATTCAGGAGTGATATGCGGAAATATTTCTTTACGGAAAGAGTAGTGGATCCGTGGAATAGTCTCCCAGTGGAGGTGGTAGAGATGAGGACAGTAACTGAATTCAAGAAAGCATGGGACCAACACAGAGGATCTCTAAAGGCAAAAAGTGGACCGTTGTAGTTGTTATGGAAGGACAGACTAGATAGGCCATGTGGTCTTTTTCTGTCGTCATATTTCTATGTTTCTATGTTTCTAAGAGAATGATGTGGAAGTTGAGTCTTTTGAAAACCTGGAGAAGGGGGCACCTTGAACAGAGAGTCAGTGGCCCTTGAAGGTGGCGATACCTTTAAAGGAGTTTCGCACATTCTAAGCAAAAGATCCTGTAAGGTTTGATGCAAAGGGAGCATGATAACCACCTTTGGAGTCTCAGGGAGACACAGAAAGCACAGTTACTTACCTGTAACAGGTGATCTCTGGGAACAGCAGGAATAAGTCTTCACATATGGGTACGTCGGTACCGATGGAGCCTGCGCGGGGATGCTCCCCAGCTTCCCAAAAAGGAAAGCTTTTGGGAGCATCCCACAGCGCCTGCGTGCTGCCTTCCCGCCTTTCCCAACTGCCTCTCCTCAGTTAAGTTTTAAAGTTGAGACAGAGAGAAAAGATAGAGAAATACAACTCCTAGGGGAAGTGGGTGGGTTGTGAAGACTTATTACTGCTGTTCCCAGAGATCACCTGTTACAGGTAAGTAACTATGCTATCTCCAGGAACAAGCAGGAATGAATCTTCACATATGGGGACTCCCTAGCTGAGATGCCTGGGAGATCCCCAAGGATATGAGACCCTGAAAGGGGTCTGCATCCTCCTATGGATCTCAGGCATCCATCCAGGGAAGGAGGGCAGGAGTTGTTTAAGAATGGAACAGGTGTCTGAGGACAGCCTGACCAAACAAGGCATCCCGGCGAGAATCCTTGTCCAAGCAGTAATGGGCTGTGAAGATATGAACAGAGGCTCAAGTGGCTGGTCGATAGATCTGGTCGATGGACACAGAATTTAGATGAGCCATAGAGGTGGCCATGGCCCTCACATTATGAGCTGTGACATGGCTCACCAGAGAAAGGTTCTTACTCTGGTAGGCGAAAGAAATACACTGAGCAATCCAATTGGACAGTGTTCTCTTAGAGACTGGAAGTCCCAAATGAGAAGGATCAAAAGCAACAAAAAGCTGGGAAGACTTTCTATGTTGCTGTGTCCTATGTAAGTAAAAAGCAAGAGCTCTTTTACAATCCAGAGTATGAAGATTCCTCTCTGCACTGGATGCATGAGGAGCTGGAAAAAAGACAGGTAGATATACCTCTTAAGATGAAAAGGTGAGACCACTTTAGGCATAAAGTGTGGATCTATCCTGAGGACTACCTTGTCATGATGGAACCTTGTATAAGGTAGATTAGCCACTAAGGCCTGCAGTTCACTGATGCAGCGAGCAGAAGTGACTGCAATGAAGAAAATAACCTTCCAGGAAAGAAATTTCAAGGAGGTAGTGGCTAAGGGGTTCAAAAGGTGGCTTCATAAGCTGACCAAGAACCAAATTTAAGTCCCATGCTACCGGAGGAGGCTTAATGGGAGGTTTAATGGGAGGATGAGAGGAGATAGGTTGTCCATTGATGGGCTTAAGGGATGCTGCAATAGCACTCAAATGGACTCTTACTGAATTTGTTTTAAGTCCTGCATTGGAGAGATGCAGGAGATAGTCTAACAAAGAAGTTAAAGGTAGTGCTAGAGGGTCAAGACCCTTTTCAGCACACCAAATGGAAAATCTTTTCCACTTAAAAGCATAGGAACGCCTGGTGGAAGGTTTCCTGGAAGCATGGAGGATATCCTTCACCTGCTGAGAAAGATTCAAGTCTTGAAGGTCTAGGTCTTCAGTAACCAAGCTCTGAGGTGAAGGGACTTGGGGTTTGGGTGCCACAAAGTCCCTTCCTCCTGAGACAGGTGGTCTGGAGCAGCTCCCAAGTCCAGGGAGGGGGCTTGGGAGAGATGCAGAAGTAGAGGGTACCACACTTGGCGTGGCCAGCGTGGAGCTATGAGGATCATAGATTCTTGATCCCTCTGGAGTTTGAACAGAGTCTTGGGAATCAAGGGAATGGGTGGAAAGGCATACAGGAAGCCCTGACCCCAATGAAGGAGGAAGGCATCATCCTTGGCCTGAACCCCCTGACACGGAATTCTGTAACAGAACCGGGGAAGTTTGGCATTCCACAGACTTGCAAAGAGGTCTATGTCCGGGGTTCCCCATTCTTGAAAGATTCTGAGTACCTGATCCATGTGCAGGGACCATTCGTGTGGAAGCAGAACTCGACTGAGTCTGTCTGCCCAAGAGTTTTGGATTCCTGGGAGATATACTGCCAGGAGATGGATTTGATGCTCTCTGGCGAAGGCCCATAATCTTAGAGCTTCGTTGCAAAGCGACAGAGAGCCAGTTCCTCCTTGTTTATGTAAAACATGGCTACCCGATTGTCCGTATGAATAAGGACTGTCTTGTAGCTGAGGAGGGTATGAAAGACCTTGAGAGCTAGAAACACTGCTCGAAGTTCCAAGTGGTTGATATGAAGAGAGGTCTCCTGTGGGGACCAAGTGCCTTGGGTGGAGAGGTCTTGTAGATGAGCTCCCCAACCTGTTTGGGAGGTGTTGTGAGGGTTGCTTGGGGCAACAACTGTTGGAAGGGGGACCCCAGCAACAGATTTTGAGTGGACATCCACCATTGGAGAGACCAAGAGATGTTTGGAGGTTGCTATTTGGTCAGAGAGCTCCTGAAGCTTGAGTCCACTGGGTGGACAAAGTCCATTGAGCTGCTCTCATGTGTAGGCGAGCAGAGGGTACCACATGTACTGTGGAAGCCATGTGGCCTAGCAGTTGCAGCATCTCCCTGGCAGTTAATTGGCTCTTTGACCGAATCTGGGAGGCTAGCTGCACTAGACGTTGGCAACGGGCCTGAGGAAGGTAGGCCCTTGCAGAGGTGGTATCCAACCAGGCCCCTATGAATTCCAGGGACTGAGTAGGGATGAGCTGGGACTTTGGGAGATTTACTACCAGTCCCAGATACTGCAGAATGCTCCTTGTGCGGTCCAGTGAAATCTGGGCCTCTGACTGAGATGGAGCTCGGATGAGCCAGTCGTCCAGGTATGGGAAGACAAATATTCCCAGAGTGCGTAGAAATGCAGCAACTATTGCCATGCATTTGGTGAACACTCGGAGCAGAGGCCAGACCAAAAGGAAGGACTCTGTATTGGTAATGTTTTCCCTGGAAAAGAAAAAAACGTAGGAATTTTCTGTGAGATGGATGGATGAGAACATGTGTGTACGCATCCTTGAGATCTAGAGAACAAAGCCAATCCTGACTTTGAAGGTATGGAAGGGGAGTGCCCAGAGAAAGCATCTTGAACTTCTCCTTGCATAGAAATTTGTTCAATTCTCTGAGATCTAGAATGGGTCTGTATCCCCCTGTCTTCTTTGGAATGAGAAAATAGGGGGAGTAGAACCCTGACCCTTGTTGAAGAGGAACTTCTATTGCCCCTTGGGCAAGAAGGGTAGTTATCTCCTGACCTAGAAGGTCGAGAAGAGATGTGGGAGAATTGAAGTGTCTCACCATGGTGTGGGGAGGAAGGTCTGAGAAATGAAGTTTGTAGCCCTCTTATGATGGAGAGGGTCCACTGCTCTGATGTGATTTGCTCCCATATGGGAGCAAAATGAGCTAACCTTCCTGGAATGGTGAGAGGTTCTGGCTGTGTTAAAGCCAGAAAGGCTAAGTTCTCTAGCATCAAGTCAAAATCCCTGAGGGGGTTGGGACTGCTGGGTTACAGCAGCCCCTGTAGACTTAGGCCTGGCCTGCTTAGGTTGCTGACGCTTAGCGGTAAAGCGACCTGTAGAAGAGATTGTTGGCCAGAAGTGGAAGGAAACCTGCCCTTTTTGAAAAAAGACTTTTTAAAAGTCTTTTTCTTGGCAGGAATGGAGGTAGACCTTGAAAGTCTATCCAGAGCATAAGAACATAAGACATGCCATACTGGGTCAGACCGAGGTCCATCAAGCCCAGTATCCTGTTTCCAACAGTGGCCAGTCTAGGTCCTACGTACCTAGCAATATTCCCAAAAGACACAGGTTCCATAATGCTTGTACTGGGTCAAGCATTGATATCCTGGGTCCCTTTTTAATAGTGGTTTATGGACCTTTCCTCCAGGAACTTGTCCAAACCTTTTTTAAACCCAGCTATACTAACAGCCCTTACTACATCCTCCGGTAACAGATTCCAGAGTTTGATTACACGTTGAGTGAAAAAATATTTTCTCTTATTTGTCTTAAATAGTTTACCCTGTAGCTTCATTACATGTCCCCTAGTCTTTCTATATTCTGATAGCGTAAACAATTGATCCACGTTTCTCTGCATCCATTTGAGTGGCTTTAATTTGCCACTCTTTGCCAAACAGATTTTCACCTGTACAGGGCAGATTTCCTAAGCCATCTTGAACCCAGGGTTCTAAATCAGAAGCCTGGAGCCAAGCAATTCTGCGAGCAGCTATGGCAATGCCTGAGGCTCTACTGGCACCTTCAAAGGAGTCAAAGGCTGCCCTGTTTGAAAACTTGGAGATGTCCTGAGTATGCTTAAGCCACATGCGGAATTCTTCCCTTTTATCTTCTGGAATAAAAGGGAGGAAAGTGTGCAGCTTTTCTGCCACTTCTTTCAGAAACATACCCATATAAAGGCTATATGAGTTGATTCTGGCAATAAGCATACTGGCCTGGAAGATTTTCCTACCAAAAGCATCCAAGGTCCTGCATTCTCTTCCTGGAGGAGCAGAAGTGTGTCTCTTTGTACTCTTTATCCTCTTCATAGCTGACTGCACCACAATGGAATGGTGAGGAAGCTGAGTTTTCTGGAACCCAGGACAAGGAGGGACACGATAGTGTCCAACCTGCAAGAATGAGGAGAGAGAGTGAGAGGAGTCTCCCATAAGTCGTGTGTTCATGAAGAATCTCATGAATTGGTAGGGTGACTGCCTCTTTAGGAGCCCTAGAGTATCCTAAAATATCTAATTTTTTTTGCTCTAGGCTCTGATTCAGAGGTTACTGAAATAGAGTCCTTTAGCTACTTCTCTTATGAAGTCTTGAAAGGACAAGTCCTCTGGAGGAGACATTCTTCTTTTTGGAGAAGAAGGCTTCTCAGGAAGGGCTATGGATACTTCAGGAGACTCATCTGATGTATCAGAATCAGAGGAATCGAAGTATCACCTGTCAGGGTGCTCTTCTAACGCTCGATACGCGTATCGAGCGGTATCGACATTGGGCGTTCTCGGTACCGAATCGGTACCGAGAAGTAGCCCTGGACAAGGAACCGCAGCAGTCGGTATCCTGGTCGATGTCGATGCAGTCGGTACCAGCATCGGTGCTGGTGCCGGAGCCGATACCGACAACGGAGCTCATTGCGGTACCGCCGGCGTCGCAGCTTGAATGAAGGCTGAAATAGCCTGCTGCATGGACAGAACATGCATCAAAGCTGCAGGTAAAGGTCCCGGAGGGGACCAGGTTGACTGAGATATGCTCTGAGTCCGTTTGCAAAGAATCTTGTTCCCCAAAGAAAATTTTTAAATGTATTTTTCTGATTAGATGTTCAAAACTAACTCTAAAATTAAACATGTCAAATCCCACTTGTGGCACAAAGGACTCCTCCGGGACCCCCACAAACTGGTCCCCTCAGGGACCTTTACCTGCAGCTTTGATGCTTTTTCGTACTATGGTGATGCAAGACATTTCCTCGCTAACAGTAAGTCTAAAAAGTTGAAATGGGACGCTCTTACAAGTACAGAAAGGGCCACCATGAAGGATATGCAGTCTCGTCAAGATCTTGTGATCCGACGGGCTGATAAAGGTGGCGCAATTGTGATCATAGCCCGAAATAGTTATACTCGAGGCATATAGGCAGTTGAATGACGTATGTACATACGAAATTTTGGGAGTAGATCCTACTGATTCACTCCATGGACAGATCAAATTAATTACATCTGAGGCATTAAAGACAACAGTAATAACCACCAAAGAATGGCATTTTTTGAATCCATTGGATCCGGTTTTGGCGCGGTTTTATCTTGTGCCAAAGGTTCACAAAGATCTCAACAACCCTCCAGGTAGACCTATTGTTTCTACAAGAGGGTCTCTTTTGGAACCGTTATGGATTTACTTGGATTCTTTTTTACGGCCTCTGGTGTCACATATACCTTCATATGTTCGGGATACCATGCATTTTTTGCAGCTACTGGAAGCTCATGCTCAATGGATAAGAGAATCTGAAATCTGGCTAGTCACATTAGATGTGAATGCCTTATACACAAATATACCGCAAGAAAGAACGCATAGAGAGGTGATGTCGGTTCTATGGGCCAGACAGGATTTGTCATCACAGTTACTAGTTGTGTTTTTATCCAAAAATGTTATTGTTTCACAACCATTTCCAGTTTGAGGATAAAATATACCATCAAAAGACAGGTAGCGATGGGCGCTACATGCGCCCCTTCTGTGGCCAATATTTATAGGGCTGCTTTTGAGGCAGAATGGTTGCAACAGTTGGATTTATATCATGTCCGGCTTTGGTGCCGCTATATAGATGATATTTTTGTCATCAGGGCAGGTTCATTACAACTATTACAAATTTTTGTCAGCTGGCTTAATAATCATTAAGCCAGGCATCTATTAAGCCAGGCATCTATTAAGCCAGGCATCTATTCAGTTTACCAGTAATTACAGTCAAGCACAAATTGCCTTCCTGGACGTGGAAGTCAAGGATATACAGGATGGGTTACTAATGTTTTTCGTAAACCAACTGACCGTAATGCTTTGTTACATTACGGAAGTTTACATCCTCGCAGACTAAAAGATAGTCTTCCATTCTCTCAATTCCTCCGGTATCGGAGGAATTGTACTGACATCCATGAATTCAAAATTCAAGCTAACTTTCTGAAAGATAAATTTTACAAACGGGGATATCTCAGGCGCATAATTGAGACAGCATACAAACGCGCTTTATATAATTGGGAACTGTTATTGGTTCCAAGACCATCAATCAAGTCGGATACATCAATTAATTTGGTGACCCAATATTCACCTTATAGCAAAGACATATCAAAGATTATTAAGCAACACATGAACGTGATCCATAGCATCCCTGCATTGAAAGAGAAACACATCCGATGCGTTTGGACACGCAATCGGAATCTCAAGGAAATATTATGCCCTACCGTTTTAAGTTCCCCTAATATACCAGCTTTAGAAGTACCAGCGGGTAATTTCCAATGCGGAGAATGTTCATTATGTGAGGTTAATTGGGAAATCTCTTCCTTTGATTATCATGGAAAAAGTTATCTACGACATTTAACCAATTGTACCACTACACAGGTGGTATACACCATTCAATGTCCGTGCCAGCTACTCTATATTGGTAAGACTATGCGCTCCTTTAAAGTGCGATTGGCTGAACATCGCAGTAGATTAAAGTGCAAAACCTTAACGGCCCCAATAGTAGACCACTGCCTCACTCATCATCATGCCTTTGAAGATCTATGATGTTTTTGTGTGGATCGGGTCCACAAAGGTAGTGGTGGGAAATCTTTAGACCAAACTTTAATTCTCCGAGAACAGCGCTGGATTTTCACTTTGCAGACAGTGAGTCCGGGCGGCCTTAATACACAAATCGATTGGAACCTTTGCATATAACCTGTTCATTGTAGTCAGGAGACTCATTTTACCAACTGAATAAAATAGTGTTCTTGTACATCTTAAGCCGCATGCACGGCGTTTTTTCGCACTAAGGGGGGAATCGTCTCTGGCAAACATGTTTGGTAAGAAGCACTGAGTTCTATTCTTTCTGATAAGACTGATATGTAAATCTTTTCTAAAAACAATCTTAAAGATTTTTACTGGAGAATATGTCTATTTTCCTAGAGCGAATTGGTGATATTAGAAGTCTGCTTGTAAGCCCCTGAAGAAACGAAGTAACTGAAACGTAGCAGCGCTGAGTCTGGCGTTGGGATTCTATAACAAAGATAAGCCTGACTTTTTTCTATTCTTTTCGAAAATTACGTCTGGATATAAGAAAGCAAACCATAGTAAACGTAACAGGGGTCATTGATGCAAATTGGAGCATTTGGTTGCAATGTTATTACCGTAGCTCCTTATAAGTCTGAGACCCGATTTTCATTTTTTTTATTGAAAAGCGAAGAAAACATAAAATATATATGCAAAGTTAGATAGGAAGTTTAAGACTAGCTTCAAAAAAATTCTCGTATTGTTGGAGTAATTGGGATATTGTGGCTCAACTGTAATATTACTCTGAAGAATAAGGACCAACTTTGAATATCAAGCAAGAATGCTTGAAAAGAAGTTTCCCCAGAAGGGGATCCTGCATTATGAGGAGTGAAGGTCAGATCTGTTGAAGATCTAGCCTTAGCACTAATGGATTGATCCATTAGAGTACCAGACCCAAAAGGGTGGAGCAACGGGTTGTCCTGAAAGGATAGTCGGCGGTACCGCTCAAGGTCGGTACCGCGATGAACCGGTGAAAACTATCCATGCCAGGGATAGACTCCAAGCTCGGTACCGAAGGAAACGAGCTTGTGGAAGTAAGCATAGAAGGCACCGATACCGATACAAAAGGTAGAAAACAGAACCGGCAGTGGTATTGCAGCCGGTACCAACACCGGATGATTAGTCTGAAGCGACTAACGATACCAAAGGTACCGAGAGCAGTAGACTGATCTCCGGGACAATGTCTTCGGCACCGAGCGAGGTTGATACCGAGACGAGTCGGTACCCAATCGTCCAGGTTAGAGATCGATTCTAGACTCGGCATCGAAAGCAGCAAATCAATCGAAACAGACCTGGAGGGTACTGACAAGAATGCCAGAATTGGTACTGGGATCGATACCGATGCTGGAAGATTTGGTCTGTAGCAGCTCTAGCAGCACCGAAGATACCGAGAACACTAGACTGATCGGTGTGGCATGTTTCATCCAACACCGTTGCCGGGGTACGGCACCACTCCCAGCGGATACCACCACCGAGCATGGCTCAGGTATTTTCACAGAGGTGAAAACCCCGGAAATAACCTGAAACCCCGTTAGTGCTTTGGAGGCCGAAGACTCCCGCCAGGGTTTTAAAGCCAAATTGTCCTTGAGGGCAAGGCCGGAGCCATCTCGATGTTGAACATGAGATCTACCACCCGAGGACTGGCTAGTCTTTACAGACTTTTGTGGGGTTACCTGATCCTGTGAAGAAGTTGTAGCTGGTACCCTCAGAGCTGACGGGAACCGTGTATCAAGTTGAGCTCTATGCGGAAAACCTCTTTTAGAAAAAATGCTGCAGGAGCGACACTCCAGCAGATAGTAACATAGTAACATAGTATATGATGGCAGATAAAGACCATCATGGTCCATCTAGTCTGCCCAGCAAAGTGACAAGAGTAGGTACACCTACCGCTCCGTGCAAGTCACTCCTCTACATTCATTTGTTTAGGGGTGTATTCACTGCTCCATGTAGGTCACCCCTATTTGCTGAGATAGACACAGTTAAAGTTATTTTGATTTTATCCTGTTGCTATAAAAAGGATCCCACTGTGTCTGTCCCATGCCATTGTGAATTTTATCACTGTATCTGCCCCCACTACTACCAAAAAACAGCACTCTGCCACGTGGGCAACCAGGAAGACAGTCAGGAGACGTGGCAGATATAAGGGCCTTTATTATTCCACGGATCAAGCGTGCCTAACCCGACACTGGATAGTGGTCAGGACCCAAACATGGAAGGCACCAGTTATGGGTGTCTAAGACTAACTTAGTACTGCCACAGTTGAAATATGTTTTAGGGATAGTGGCTGACGTTTCCATGAAGGAAGTGAGGCGGCCTAGTAGGCTGAGAACCGTCATGCACTAAACAGGGGAAAAAAAATTCCCTACCAAGGAATAATTTTGTTCAAGAAAAGAAAATGAAACACACCGGCGGTACTGGTGCGTCGAGGGAAGGCAGACGCGACCACAAGAAAAAACAAAAATAAAGTAAGACTTTTCTGCGGTGACAGGAGTACGTCCTGCCAGCTCCGCGGAAAAACGAAAACTGAGGAGAGGCAGTTGGGAAAGGTGGGAAGGCAGCATGCAGGCATGGTGGGATGCTCCCAAAAGCGTTCTAATTGGATGCTGGGGAGCGTTCCCGCGCAGACTCCGTCAGTACCGACGTACCCATATGTGAAGACTCATTCCTGCTTGTTCCTGGAGATATATTTATCAATTTTTCTAATAAAAGAATCTGTCACAGCAAAAAGCCCAAATAGCCCGACACAGGCAGTGTTCCGATTTCACTTCATCAGGGGATTTAGGCGTGCTTCCCCTTTCTGCTTTCCCCTGCAAACCTCCAGTCCTCTTTTTCACTGCTTCGTCTTCATTCAACTCCTGCGGCGGGCAAGGAGAATTCTCCTTGCCCGCTGCAGGAGTTGAATGAGAGAACTGAAGGTTTGCAGGGGAAAGCAGAAACAGGAAGCATGCCTAAATCCCCTGATGAAGTGAAATCGAAACACGGCCTGTGTCGGGCTATTTGGGCTTTTTGCTGTGACATATTTATCAATTTTCTAATAAAAGAATCCTTCCTGCTAAACCACGATTTTTGGACTGGGTGTCTTCTAGCAATGTGGTGTAGTGCTCATTTGGTGGACCCCAAGGCTGGATCAGGGCATAGATTCACTGACCCCATCTCTGTGGGGCAACTGAAAAAGCAGTAAACTTTTGGCACTGGAGCAAGTCATCATCAGATCCATTTTGGGGTGACCCCAATGGTGCACAATCAACCGAGATGCCTCCTGACAAATTCCACTCTCCAGGATCCAGAGAATTCCAGCTGAGGAAATCCACTTTCATATTGTCTAATCCAGCAATGTGCTGAGCAGACAAGGCTAGGAGGTTCTTCCCTGCCCAAGCAAAAACAGGAGAGCTAACTCCAGAGCCACCCCAGCACTCCTCTGAAGAAAAAAAAAAAAAGAAGAAACCACCACACCCCCCATTCGAACCGCCTGTCCCTCGATCAGAGGCCAGACACACAGAACAGCCAAACTGATGGCCCTTGCCTCAGGGCAGTTGGACCACACTGCTTCTCTGTGGTTCCAATGGCCCTAGCCCTTGGCAACGGGCTCCCCAGCTCGGGAGACTGGCATCTGTCATCAGTAGGATCCAGGAGAAATCATCCAGTGGCATGCTCTTCCTCTGCTGACAGGGCTGCTGCAACCACCGCAGGCTGGACTTCACCATCAACAGAAGCAGGAACCTGCACGTGAACTCCTGAGAACTCAGGGACCACCGAGTCAAGAAGATTGTTCATCAATATGAGGAGCTGAAGAGAATCCCACACTCTGGAAGCCTGCTGCACACAGAATGCCAGGCAATCCAACAGACTGATGCTCCTTTGGCAGGAAAAAACCTCTGCCCACTCAAGAATCAAAATGTGTTCCCAGAAACTCCAGGAACTGGGAAGCTAAAACTGGCTCTTCTGACTGATCACCCAGCTGATGCTTTCTGAGGAGGGTATAGATCCCTTGGTGCCACAGCTGCCATCCACCAGGTCCTGGGAGAACATCCCAAAAGGGAGGGCAGCAAACTGATAAATGAGAGCCAAGCACGGCAACATGCAGATACGTTTGCTGATCCATCTAGATCTAGATTAAAATCTGAACTGTCGAGCATCAAACCATTCTTCCAGCTTTTGTAGATCTTTCCTCGTTATACACCTGTCTCAGGATAACATGGTGTCTAATGCTTGGCAGTTAAGATTGCTACTTTTTTTACATTCATTCATGCACTTGGGAAGCAGAAATCCAAGGGAAATGTATGCGATAGGGGGCGAGAGGTTGGAATGCATGGACCAGAAGGACCTCAGAATGATCATTTGAGGATCTCAAGGTGGTGGCAAAAGCCAGAAGGATGCTGGGTTGCATACAGAGACGAATTACCAGCAGAAGAGGTACTAATGCCACTGTACAAGTCCTGTTGAGACCTCACTTGGAATAGTGTGTTCAGTTTTGGAGACTATACCTCGCAAAAGGATAGAGAGAGACTGGAAACAATTCAGAAGGCAGCAACCAAAAAGATTTGAAGCCTGCATCAGAAGACTTATAAGACTTGAAGACCTAAATATGTACACTCTGGAGAAGAGGAGGAAAGGGGGAAGATGTGATTCAGACCTTTAAATACTTAAACCTCTTCCAAAGATAGGGAAAGCGTAGTTACCTGCAACAAGTGATCTCTGGGAACAGCAGGAATTTAGTCTTCAAATATGGGTATCGTCGGTACCGATGATGCCTGCGTGGGAATGCTTCCCAGCGTCCAATAGGAACGCTTTTGAGAGCATCCCTCAGCACATGCGCGCTGCCTTCCGACCTTTCCAACTGTCCCTCTTCAGTTAAGTTTGTAGCTGAGTGAAAAGGCTAGAGGGAGAGAGGAAAGAGACAAAGAGAGAACTCCTAGGGGAGGTGGGTGGGTTGTGAAGACTTAATTCCTGCTGTTCCTGGAGATCACCTGTTACAGGTGAGTAACTACGCTATCTCCAGGAACAAGCAGGAATGTAGTCTTCACATATGGGGACTCCCTAGCTGAAGATGCCAGGGAGATAGCCCCAGGAAGGTGCCACCCTGGAAGGTGGGCATCCTTCCTCCCATGGATCTCTGGCATTCCACCAGGGTTGGTGGGTAGGAGTTGAATTAGGTCTGAAAGAGATTTTGAAGAACAGCTTGACCAAAGAAGGCATCCCGACGGGAGACTTTATCCAGGCAGTAGTGGGCTGTGAATGTGTGTACCAAAGTCCAGGTGGCTGCTCGACAAATGTCATCGATAGACAGAGTAGAGATTAGCCATGGAAGTTCCCATGGCTCTCACGTTATGAGCTGCGACATGGTCCTGAAAAGTAAGATCCTTACTCTCATAAGTAAAGGATATGCATTGGACAATCCATTTAGATAAAGTTCTTTTTGAGACTGATTGTCCCAAATGACTAGGGTCAAAAGCTATAAAAAGTTGTGAGAACTTTCTATGTTGCTGTGTTCTCTGTAGGTAAAAGGCTAAGGCCCTTTTACAATCCAAAGTATGAAGGTTTCTTTCTGCATTAGAGACGTGAGGCCTCGGAAAAAATACAGGAAGATAAATTGATTTAAATGAAAAGGCGAAACCACCTTTGGCATAAAGTGTGGATGAGTTCTAAGAACAACCTTATCATGGTGAAACTTAATATAAGGAGGATTAGCCACTAAAGCTTGCAGTTCACTAATGCGACATGCAGAGGTGATTGCAATTAGGAAGATGACCTTCCAGGTCAAAAACTTAAGGGTTGTAGTGGCTAAAGGCTCAAAAGACGGCTTCATGAGCTGCCTGAGAACTAGATTTAGATCCCATGCCACTGGTGGTGGCTTAATGGGAGGTTTGGTTAATAGAAGACCTCTCATAAATCTGGATATGAGTGGATGAGAGGAAAATGGTTGTCCATTCAGAGGCTTATAAGAAGCTGCAATTGCACTAAGACGGACTCTTACCGAATTGGTCTTTAGACCAGAATTCGATAAGTGAAGGAGATACTCTAGTATCGATTCTAAGGGTATGCCAAAGGGGTTTAATCCCTTCTTGGAGCACCATATAGTAAAATGTTTCCACTTGAAGGCATAAGATCTTCTTGTGGAAAGTTTCCTAGAAGCCTGAAGGATATCCTTTACTTGTTGGGACAGGTTGAAATCCTGGGAGGTCTAAGCCTTCAGCAACCAGGCCATGAGATGCAGGGACTGGGGATTCAGGTGCCATAGCGTCCCGTTCTCCTGGGAAAGGAGATCTGGAGCATGCCCTAACTCCAGAGGTGCAGCTTGAGAGAGATGTAGAAGCAGGGGATACCACGCTTGGCATGGCCATCGTGGTACTATGAGAATCATACGACCCCTGTCTCTCTGAAGCTTGAAGAAAGTTTTGGGGATGAGGGGAATGGGTGGGAAGGCATAAAGGAAGTTCTGACCCCAGTGAAGGAGGAAGGCATCCCTTGTCTGACAACTGTGAGCCGGATTCCTGGGACAGAACCGGGGAAGTTTGGCATTCAGTGGACTTGCAAAGAAGTCTGTCTGGAGTGCCCCAGAGATGAAATATCTTTGCCATCTGATCCAGGTGGAGGGGCTACTCGTGAGGCAGCAGTACGTGACTGAGTTTGTCTGCCCAAAGGTTTTGAATGCCTGGAAGATATACCACTAGAAGGTGAATTTGATACTCTCTGGCGAGGGCCCAGTCGTAAAGCTTTGTTGCATAACGACAGGGAGCCTGTCCTGCCCTGCTTGTTCACATAGAACATAGCTACTTGATTGTCCGTCTGGACTAGGACTGTCTTGTAGCTGGAGCTGGGCGTGGAATACTCGAAGAGCTAAAACAGATTGCTCTCAATTCCAGGAGGTTTATGTGTAGACCAGCCTCCTGTGGAGTCCAGGTTCCCTGGGTAGAGAGATGATTCAGGTGTGCTCCCCAACCCACCTGTGATGCATCTGTTAGGGTGGCCTGAAAAAGGGGTTGATGAAAAGGAGACCACACTGTCAGATTTTCTAGGGATTGCCACCATTGGGGGGACAAAATTAGTCATTGAAAGTTTATTTTGTTCAATAAATGACCTGTGGCCTGTGTCCACTGAGCGGATAGGGTCCACTGAGCTGCTTGCATGTGGAGGCGAGCATATGGGACTACATGAACTGTGGATGCCATATGTCCCAGCAACTGTAGTAGCTCTTGAGCAGTTAGGGAGGATTTCCCTGCTGCTTGAGAAGCTAGCTGCATTATGCGAAGACACCGAGCCTGTGGAAGCAAAGTCTTTGCCTGTCTGGTATCTAGACAGGCCCCTATGAATTCCAGGCATTGGGCAGAAACAAGTTGGGATTTTGGGAAGTTTATTACCAATCCGAAGTATTGGAGTATTCGCATTGTGCGAGACAGTGCAGTGCTGGCCTCTGCAACTGTAGGGGCTCGAATGAGCCAGTCGTCTAAGTAAAGGAAGATGAATATCCCCAGGGTTCGTAGAAATGCAGCTACTACTGCCATGCATTTCGTGAATACCCTTGGTGCTGAAGCTGGACCAAAGGGAAGAACCCTGTACTGGAAATGTTTTCCCTTGAAAAGGAATCGTAAGAATTTCCTGTGATCTGGATGGATCAGAATGTGAGTGTATGCATCCTTTAAGTCTAGGCAGCAAAGCCAATCCTGGCTTTGAAGGTATGGCAGAAGAGTTCCTAGAGAAATCCATTTTGAACTTCTCTCGAAACAGGTATTTGTTCAATTCTCTGAGGTCTAAAATGGGTCTGTCCCTTCCTGTTTTCTTTGGAATAAGAAAATAGGGGAAGTAGAACCCTGCACCCCACTGAAGAATGGGTACCTCCTCTATTGCCCCTTGGGCAAGAAGTGTTGAGACCTCGTGATCTAGCAGATTGTTTGTGGAGGTTTGAGAATTGAATTGCTTTAGAATTGTAGGAGGGGGCATGCTGTGAAAATGAAGCTTATACCCTTCTCCTACAATGGACAAAGTCCAATCTTCTGCTGTTATCTGATGCCATCTGTTGGCAAAGTGGCATAACCTGTCTGGGATATTGGGGGGGTTGGGGACCCCTCAGAGGCAGGAAGGCTAAGCTCTCTAGGAAGGAGTCAAAGCCCTTGAGGGGGCTGAACCTGCAGAGCTGGTTGGGCTCTGGGGCTTTTTGGCTTCTTCTGCTGTCTAGTTTGTCCCTTTTGGGCAACCTGACCCTGAGATTGACTCTGCTGGGTATAGGAAAGATAAAATTTCCACTTTTTGCTGAAAGAGGTTTTTTGGGGGGGGGGGGGGGGTTTGGCTGTAGATTGACAATCTAGAGTAGTATTGTCAGCATCTAACTCGTTAGCCTTTTCCTGCCAGTTCTTGCCGAAGAGATTCTCTCCCGTGCAAGGAATGTTGCCTAACTTGTCCTGTACCCAAGTCTCCAAGTCTGATGCCTGAAGCCAGGCAATCCGTCGTGCGCCAATGGCAATAGCAGACGTTCTGCTGATGCATTCAAAGCAATCAAAGGCTGCACGATTTACAAACTTGGAGACATCTTGAGCATGCTTAACTAGAGCAAGAAAGTCTTGCCTCTTGTCATCTTACAGTATATATGAACTGATCCTAGCTGAAAGCATGGAAGCCTGAAATGTTCGGCGCCCAAAAGCATCCAGAGTCCTGCATTCATGACCTGGAGGATTGGATGCATGCCTCTGCAATTTTCATCCTACGCATGGCTGACTCCACCACCATTGAATGGTGTGGCAGCTGAGTCTTTTGACATCCAGGACATGGTGGAACTCGATACATAGTATCAAGTCTCCTAGAGTGAGGAGATGTAGTCAGAGGTGTCTCCCACATTCTGAGCATCAAGTTATGCAGAATTTCATGGATGGGCAGAGTGGCTGCCTCCTTTGGAGCTTTAGGATATTGGAGAATTTCCAATTCCTTTGCTCAGGGTTCCTCTTCAGGAGCTACTGTGATTGAAAGGCCCTTGTCTCTTCAGGATTTTATTCGTGATATGGCCATGTCCTCTGGAGGTGACATTCTGCATTGGGGAGAAGAGGGATCTTCTGGGAGAAACCCTCTAGTACCAGCAGAATTGTCAGAGTCTTCGGAATCGGAGGATTCAAAGTATTCCTGACCATGATGCTCATGCAAAGCACGGTCCCGGTATCGATCAAAGTCGGTACCGAGTTGATCCGGTACCGATCTGTCGATTCCAGCCAAAGATGGCATGGGAAGAATTCCCATCAGGGCCAGTACCATCGGTACCAGTACCGGTGTTGATGTTGGTACCGGTGCCTGTTGGACCAATGGTACCGCAGCTGAGAGAAGAGCTGCAATGCTGCGTTTGATAGCGAGGAACCTCTGGTCTATCGATGCTGCCAATGCCTGGGTATCGGTACTGGTGAAGACGGCCGGAACCCCTAGGCATGGCACAGGTAGTTCTTGCGAGGTCGGGGCCTCGGACATACTGGAGCCCCATTGATGCTTTGGAAGCCAAAGCCTACCGCCGAGGCTGCTTTGCCGGTGTGGTTCCCTCAAGGGCAATGCCAATGGCCTCTTGATGCTTAGCAGGAGAGCTACCCTTTGAGGACCGCTTTTATGTTTAGTTACCTGAGAGCCATGGGAGGAAGACGAGGCCCTTGAAGACAATGGATCTGGCATCCGAAGAGAAGAGGGTACCGAGCTTTGCAGCCCGGTTCTGTCTTCCTCTTTTAGTCATCCCCATACAGGAGAGACATTCAGATGGAGAATGTTCAGGCCCTAAACATTTAAGACACCAATCATGGGTGTCAGTGACAGAAATAGTACCGCCACACTTAGTACATTTTTTAAAACCACTAGTTGGTTTTCCCAGGAATATGGGGCCTAGTGCCCACAATGGCATCTAGCAGCAAAAAAGAAAAGTTTCTGAAGAGAACCGGCTCAAAAGTAAACGTCTGTTTTTTTTGAAAAAGAAAAGAAAAGAACCGGTGGTACTGGTAAGTGTCGTGCGGCAGGCAAACGCGGCCACAAGAAAACAATTTTAAAGACAGAATTTTCTGCGGTGACAGGGAATGGATTCTGTCAGCTCCGTGGAAAAAGAAGAACTGAAGAGGGACAGTCGGAAAGGCGGGAAGGCAGCGCGCATGTGCTGAGGGATGCTCCCAAAAGCGTTCTTACTGGACGCTGGGGAGCGTTCCCATGCAGGCTGTCGGTACCGACGATACCCATATGTGAAGACTACATTCCTGCTTGTTCCTGGAGATGCTGTAAAACTAGAGGGCATAACATGAAAGGCAATGTCAGGAAATACTTTTTTTCACTGAAGGAGTGGTGGATGCTTGGAATGCTTGCCCAGTGGAGGTGGGGGCAAAGACAATGACAGAATTCAAAATGGCCAAGAACACCATACAGAAGTGCAGGACGCACAAGTACCAGTTGACCCCCTTGAGGTCCAGAATAGGCCGTAAAGAACCATCCTTTTTGGCACCACAAAATAGATGGAGCACCAGTCAAACTCCACTCGTCTGGCAGGAAGGGCATCGCCGCCTTTAGGTGCAGGAACTTGACCGAAGTGATCTGCACAGCTGCACTTTTGATCAGACCCACAAGGCGAGATGCAGTCCAGAACACAGCCTAACTGAATGGTGCACTAGCACCCAATGATCCTTGGTAGTCTGGCCCCATTCCTGAAATAGAAAAGGCAAAGCCTGCCTCCAACCATAGGAGCCAGGGATTGGGCCACAAAACCTCACTGCATAGCCCAAGAGGGTCCATGAAAGGACTGAAAACAAGTCAGAAGCCCAGAAACAGGGGAAGAAGGGTTTTCCAGGTAGTAATGACTCGAGTCCCAAGACCCTTGGGAATCCAGCCAGCATGCCATTGATGGATGGGTGGAGGCTGATGAAAAGGGGTGCCAGCTCGCTTCACAGGCCCCTTGGACCCATCTTCCAGAAGGTGATAAGACTGCGGCTCACCCAGGTCCTTAACCAGTTTCTCCAAATCTGCTCCAAAACAGAAGCATCCCCTTAAAACCAGTTGGGCCCAACAGGCTTTGGAAGATGTTTCTGCTGTCAGTGCTAGAGCCAAATCCAATGCTGTGAAGGTCGTCAGAACACCATCCATGTCCAATGTATGTACCAGGTCATACATGGCATCAGAATAAAAGGACTTAGCTGACTTCAGAAGAGTTTTAGTATTATCCAGCAGAAGAGACTGAATCCACAGAAGCAGGGCTCAAGCTGTCAAGATGGTACATACCACCAGCTGCAGAATAGCCG